>CM066048.1:39713236-41079399 GCA_033557465.1 Ichthyophis bannanicus | reverse complement strand
GGCAGTGCAGATGAATTTAGGAGAGGAGCGACATGGTCCCGATGAGAGAGAGTGAGTGAGGACATGTGGGGGGCAGTAGTTTGTATAAGCTGTAGGCAATGTAGATGATAATGAGGAAGGCCTGCCAAGTTACATCATTATAGTAGTCCAGTCTGGAGATGGACAGCAAAGAGAAGGAGAGTTTGTGAGGGAAGTAGGGTGTGAGAAAGGGAGCGGACTGCCGGAACCTGTCGGAGAAAAAAAGAAGGAAACGTTGGGCCAGGGTTCACATGATCATGGAAGGAGAGAGAAGAGTCCAGCAGGACCCCCAAGTACCGGAGAGAATGGACAATGAGGGAGTAGCGCCAATGGTGGGGCGCACGCAATGGGACAGGGTGTATGGAAACTGAACCAGATGGCTGCTGCTTTGGTTGGGCTGATTAAGATGAATTTGATTCATTGAGAGTAACCAGGAATGTTTATTTATTTATTTAACTGACATTAATATCCCGCTTTTCACCGGGTCAAAGACGGGTTGTCAACATATAACATAGGGGGGGCCATTTTTCAAGGTGGGGCCATCACCAAGGGGCAACAATTAATGATTTGGGTAGACATGGACATGTATACTTCTGCTGAATATAAGTATGGCGTCATTGAGGATAGGGTGGTTTTTCTGTTCAGAGATGTTCACGGAATAAGATCACGGAATAAGGAAAGATCTGGTGATTGGGAATTGGTATGGTATGATGTCATTCACAAAGAAGTTTGAAGATATGCCGGACTGTTAAATGAGCAGTGCTAATGGTGCCATAAAGATGTTCGAGCAATGGGGCCAACACCGAGCCCTGTGGGCGAACTGCAGGTGAGAGAAAATGTAGAGGAAGAGAGAAAAGGGCCCACATGAAACGGAGAAGGAGCAAGCAGAAAGGTATGACTTGAAACCAATCTAGTATAGCTCCAGGTCATGGTCAGCTCCTAGACACCTGAGACAACAGTCATGGGTGTCCATGAGCGACAGGTTTTTTGAACACCGATCCAAATTCTTAAAATCTGAGGCCATTGGGGGAAAGAGGGAACACTGCGAGACTGAAGATCCTCGACGCGGCCAGACGGTTAATTAAAAGGCACGAAAGTGCAGTAAAAAAACAAAAAAAGGAAAAACCCCAAAGACCAAGGCGGAGCAGCAGAGGTGCTCGAGAGGCGGGAAGACGGATGACGAAGGCCAGAGAGCAAAAAACCAGTGGTAAGCCAGAAAACTTGTTTTCAGGGATGAGACGCATGTCTGAAGCGCTCTGCAAAAAAGCGGACTGACTAAGATGAACCGTTGGGAGGGACGGGGGACCATGCGTTGCGTTGGTGGCATTGAACAAAGGCTTTCTTTGAAAGCTGGGGAAAGGGCTCTGTCAGTGTTGACGTCGCCGAATATGCGAGGACTCGCTTCCTGCTTGTTCCGGGAGAAGTACGGTATCTCTCAAAGGCCAGGGCCTCCTCTGAAGTCAAAGAATCCCAGGGCGCCCCTTGTGGACCCTGATTGACACCATGGCTCCTCAGAAAGGGGGTCTCCTCAAGGGGAACATCAGAATAAGAAGAAAATCTCGAAGGTGGCATCCCTAGGCAGTTCTGATAGGTTGGGTAAGCTCGAAGCCAGGTCCCTGCAGTATAGACACTCGATCGAGGGGATCGGAGCGGGGAGCAGCCTACCAAGGTCCCAATGAAGGAATCAAAACACAGATCGTCTTCAAACGCTAGAACCTATCCTCGTTGCGGATCCCCCCTCGAGGGAAACCAGCGCCGGGTCCAAGTTCCTCTGTGCCTGTGCCGATGGAGTTGAGCGTTCTGGACTCAACCAGTCTGTCTGATTTCATGGACCAGCAGTGGGCGCTATTGTCCAGTACCACCAGGTCCTCCGCCCAGATTCACCAGGTCAGTGACATGGAGTAAGTACCTGGATTCAACCTCGAGTCATTCCTCAGCCAAGGTCGTGATCTGGATGCTGTTTCTCAGGGACTGAGTTCCTCCTTGGGCTAGTGCACATGGCAACAAGCTGTGGGGCCTCCAAGGGTCACAGGCAAACGTTCCGGCCCGGAGCCAGCAGGCCATCCTTCCCTTGAGTCTTTGACTGATTACTCAGAATAGGAGATGGAGTATGAGGAGTCACCTCAGGACTCCCTTCCTGAGCCCTGGCGTCGGTCCCTGATGAGGACATGAGATTCCTCAACTTTGAGGGACATGTCGAAGGCCCTGGCATTCCCAACATGTTGAAGGACCTCGTGTTCCAAAAACTGAGTCAGAGGACCACACTCTAATGAAGAAGCTAGAAATTCTCCAATACGATGCCCCTCCGAGGGAATCTCGCACAGTACCCATTTCAACGATCCTGGAATGGCTAATGCTCCTTATGTGAGAAGACACCAGCGTCTGTGCCGGTGGTGAGCAAGAGGCTCGACTTGATTTATAGGGTCTGCTGGAGCCCTGGATTCCAGAAGTTGCAGCTGCAACATAACTTACATGGTGGTGGAGTCTGCCATGCATCAAGATGAGAAGCCAGAAAGACGAACTCCTCAGTGCCCTCGGGTAGGGAGGGCCCGCACCTTGGATGACCTCGGCAGAAATTGCTTACCAGACTCCGATGCTTATGGGCCAGATCTCGGCCTAACAGCTCGTACAAGGGGCATGCACCTGATGAGACCAGACGAAGGAGCTTGCTGGGTTCGTTGGCTGCGGTCTCTCCGAGCAAACCCATGCAGCAGTTCAAGAACCTAGAGCAAGCCATTTGTGAGTGCATCCAAATTTTAGCACTATGACTGCTTTCAAGGTAGGCGACTCGTGTTAGTAGCCAGCGGCGGACATCTTTGGCTACAGTCTTACGACCTCAAGCAATGGTTTCAGAAACAAAATTGGTGTGATGTCCCATGCCCCAAGGAGGAGAACAGGTTTGGCAAACCCATAACACGAAAAGGCGGCTGAGGTGGAGGACAGAGTTCATGATGCAGGGACCAGCCTCTCTAACAACACCCCTGCCCCTACCCTGATGGAAGGGCCCAGGTAAAAAACCCAATTTTACCTGCGGAAAGGGGGCTGCTGACACAAATTAAACACATTTTCAGGCCTTCCCAGCAGGAGTAAGCAAAGCAAGGGGACATGGGCAATGGCACTCCGTAAAAACAGACGGCTCCCAAGCCGAGGCGTCAGCTCCAGCCCAGCCAGGGGGGGAGCTTTTGACTTCTTCAGCATAGTCTCCCCCCCTCTATTTTCCAAAGAAGGTCAGCAGCCTACAGGGAGGCGGATCACTGACAACCAAAGGTTCTCAACTTGCCCAAGCAACCCAAAGGGTGGCCACCCAATCACCACCGATTTTCCTGGGCATGCAAGGTGGTTCTAGGGGGGCTAACTTTACTTCCTCCATCTTGTGCCCAACCCCACTCAGACACCTTCTCTTTTCCCTTCTTGGAGAGAGGCCTCCAGGTCAAATCCTTGAATAAAGTCAACTTTGCAGAAGGAAAGAAAAAAGAGAAAAATGGAGAAAAAAGACAAGATAGCCAACGAAGCAGTAAAAAACAACCAATCTAAACCTGATGAAGGTGTTTATACCCATACTGAACCAAAGTAAAAGGAGAAACATCATACCAAATATATTGAACACTGCCATCAACCGAACAAGAGAAACTCTTCTCCATTGTACAGCAACTAACAAAAACACCAGTCACATACCAACAACTGGTTCTTGCCCCTCCTCGGCCCCTTTGATAGATTCTGTAACCATTTCCCTTGTATCATCTTTCGGTATCTTGGAGTAGTTTCTTGATCATTCTCTTTCTTTTCACGACCATATCTCTTCCCTCAATAGGCGTTGTTTTTGCTACCCTTCCTCAAATCCGAGCTGTCCGCACATTTAGTCCTTGAGAATCATTAGTAACTCTTGTCATTGCCCTGATCACCAGCAGACGCGACTACCTTTTTAATGTTTTCTTAGCCAACCGCCCCAAGTATCAACTCCGACGCCTCCAACTTAATTCAAAAAACCGATGACCGGATCATCACTTTTGCCGGGGGGGGGGGGGGGCCGTTTTGATCATATCACTCCTATCCTCTTTCGTCTACACTGGCTGCCCCTATCTGTCCGATTTCATTACAAATTCTCATTCTCACACACCGTGCCAACCACACCCATAACCCATTGTATCTGGCTGATATGGTTTCCATGCACACACCCTATCGCCAGCTCCGTGCTCTTCACGCTAAACGTCTGTCTCTGACACCCCCCTCCCATTCACATCATAAAAAGACCCGTCACTCTGCTTTCTTTTTCCTTGGTCCCTGGTTGTGGAATACTTTACTTCCCCCCTCACAGGCGTTGTTTTGCTACCCTTCATCTTGTCATTGCCCTTATCCCAGGACTCGACTTACTGTAAAGTTTTTCATAGCCAACCTCCCCAAGCCGCCTCCAACTAATTCAAAATACCGCTGCCATCATCACTTTTGCCCGCCGTTTTGATCATATAACTCCTTATCCTCTTTCGTCTAAAATTGGCTGGACCTATATGGTTCGATTTCAGTACAAAATTCTACAGCCTTCACACACCGTGCTATCCACACCCATAACCCTTGTAATCTGGGCTGATTTTGGTTTCCTTGCACACACCCTATCGCCAGCTCCGAGCTCTCCACGCTAATCGACGGTCTCTGCCTCCCCCCTCCCATGCAAATATTGAAAAGGAACCGTCACTCTGCTTTCCTTTTCCGGGGTCCCTGGCTGTGGAATACTGTACCTTCGTCCCTGCGTCTGAAAAACTTTATTCTCAATTTAAAGCCTCCCTTAAAAAACTTATCTTTTCAAAAAAGCATTTGGACATTCCCTTTGGAAACCCCCCCCCCCCCCCCGCCCCCCCCGCCCCCCCAACCCCCCCCCCCCCCCCCCGATTGTAAGCAGAGTTTCATTGTTTCATTGTTGTCTTGTAAGCTAGATTTGGTCTTGTTTTCCCCCTGTCTGTCGTTGTTTTTAATTGAGTCAGTCTGTGCTTGGTTGCGATTATTGTTTTTCTGTTTTGCTTTACACTGTCCTTTCTTTTGCTTTCTAGTTTATCTTTGGCGTTCCTTTTCCATAGTTTGCAGGGTCGTTCACCTTTTTATTTTTTCGGTACTCCGGCTTTTATGTTTCGGCCTAAGCGGTCTATCAAATTTTAAATAAAGATAAAGATAACAACTAGCCAACCGCTACCAACCACTACAGCCACAAACCAAACCCAACGCCAAACCACCACAACATGGACAACAAACTCAGACACCCAGAGATCTATAACAACCTAGGATAATCGCATAGACAAACATGGAGGCTCCTTCAAGCAAATCACTGAAAGACAAAATAGAGGGAACACCATCAACATCCTTAAATACAACAACCTCCCCCCCCCCCCCCACATCTCTGCACCACAGCATGAATAAAGGCTACCAAAAAAGAAACTCGGTGAAAATAACATTCAGTTCACACACGACAAGACTTCAGCCAGGAAATCATGCCAACAAGTGCATACAAACCTCTTCCATCCGTCCCACGCTGAAAAAAAACAACCCTGAAACGCATCAGATCTAGACTTCATACAGACCTGTTGCCAATTCGACCATTCGCAGCGAAAATCATTTCAATATTGAATCCAAGAAAACATTGACAAACACAATATCCCTAGATCAGGGGTCTCAAAACCTCAAAATGCTTTGAGGGGGGGCAAAATGAGGACTTGTAAAGTAACGGGGGGCCGCATCAGACGCGGGGCATCATTTGCATAAGGGGCCTCATTTGCATAAATATTTGCATTAATGTTACCATACACTAACTTTTAGTAAACATGCCTCTTTAAGGAGTATGGATAAAGAAAGACTAAAAGATTTAGAAGAAAAAGGAGACAATAATTAGAATGGGAACCCCAAAAGCCAAACTTGGAGGTACAAAAACACTGTCGAATAAAAACTATGAAAATTAATTCCCTCTTGTACTAAACAAAGCCCAAACATTAAAGATGAACATTTCCCATAGCTCACAAATTCCAGTAAATAAATTCAAAATAAATAGATATTTTTCTACCTTTTGTGCATTTTATTTAAGTTGCAATTGTTCCAGCCACTTTCTTATGGTTCATTTCATGTCTTCTGCTAAGCTCTCCATCATCTGCTGTTCATTTAACCAATTTGCTCTCTCTCCTAGGAAGTGTTTTTTTCCTTTCTCTATCTACATATGCTTTAAAATACTAATCTTTATCCTTTTTCTCTTTTATGATTCCTTTTTCATCCAATCAATTTTCAACCCTCCATACTCAATCACCTCTTACTATCCCAATACCCAGCCAATTGTAGATTTGTCTTCTCTCCACAGACAAAATATTTTTCCCCTATCCATTTCAATTT
Organism: Ichthyophis bannanicus; assembly: GCA_033557465.1. NCBI lineage: Eukaryota > Metazoa > Chordata > Amphibia > Gymnophiona > Ichthyophiidae > Ichthyophis > Ichthyophis bannanicus. The sequence continues at coordinate 41,073,018 of CM066048.1, read as the reverse complement.
ACACAGCTCCATCCCAGTCTAATCCTCCCCCAAACTCGGATCCCTTCTAGTTCAAGCCCCACCCAGCATATGCTCCTTTCTAGTCCCTGAATCAGTCCATTGCCAGTCCGATCATGGATAACCATCAGCCCATTTCCAATCCTAGCCCACCATCAGACCATTTCCAGCTAAGCCCCCATCAGCCCATTTCCAATCCTAGCCCCCCAATCAGACCATTTCCAATCCTAGCTCTCTCCCTCACAGTTCATTTCCATTCCAAGCCCCACTCCCCATCAGCCATTTGCAGGTCAAGACCCCCTTCCACTCAGTCAATTTCCAGTCCTAGCAAACCCACCCCACAGCCCATTACAAGTCCTATCCTCCCCCCGCCACTTATTCTCCCGTTTTTAACTAACCCTTCCCTTTCTTTCTTTCACCCTCTCCACATCCAGCATCTCCCCCCTTCTCATCCTACCCTATCTGCCTCCGTTTCCTCTTGCACCATCAGTGCTAACATCCCCCTCATTTTCTCATTCCGATCCCTCCACTTTGTCCAGCACTCCCACATTCTCCCTCTCCCTCACCTACGTCCAGCATCCCCTCATACTTCCCCCCCCTGTCTCCTGTGTTCTCTCTCACTCCCCCCATCCCATGTCTAGTCATCCCTCCTCTCACCCCAACGTGCCAGCATCTGCCCTCGAGTCTAGCCCTAACCCTGTAGTCCATCCTGCTGCCCTCTCATCCCTGGCCCCTCCCCTCGCTCCGTATCCAGCATCTGTCCTTCATCCCTCCATGCATCCACCCCATGTCCACATGCGCCTTCAACCCTCCATGTCTCTTACCCCCTATGTCCAGTATCTGCCCATCAATCTCTTACCCCCTGTACAGCATCTATCCCCCACTCCCCCACCCTGTATCCCACCCATCTGCTTTTCATCCCCTTATGCCCCTCACTCCATATCCTGCATCTCTTCCTTCACCTCTTTCCTTTCATTTCTGCCCTTTTCCACTCTTCTCTTGCTCCCCCTTATCCCCCTCCTCTTGCTTTTTCTTTTCATCTCTCCCCTCCCCATCTTCCCTCATAATCTCTCCCATTCCACCGCCCTGTCTTCTGGCCTTCGCCACCCCCTGAACACACCACACGTCTCTGCTTTACTTCCCTCCTATGTGTCCTCCCAATCTTCCTCCCCGTTATATGGCCCCCCAAAAACCTCTTGCCACCTCGGTATCGCTAAAACAAAAACCCAAACCCCTCCCCAACATCCCCTGAACCTCCTTGCTTCCTTTTGGGTGAATCCGTGATTATCAAAAAAAGGACAACGCGGGCACCGTGAAAGCTTCGCACTGAAGCACTGGGCAGCGACTCTACAGGCCGTCCTCCCCCTCCCGAAAACAGTTCCCTACTGCTGACGAGAGGGGTCGCAGAGCCCTGCCCACCTTCTGGCGTTCGCGCTTAGTGCCTCGCTTTGCTTTTTAGTTTTCTTTTTAACCAATTCCCCAAAGGAAACAAGAGGTTTGAAGGAATGTTGGGGGGCTTTTATGGGCTGATGCTGCGGTGGCAACAGGTTGTGGGTGGGGGGCTATAAGGGGAGTTAAATGCGTGCATGCAGAGAGAGGGGGAGGAAGAAAAAGGTAAGAGAATACTCGGCGGCATGACAAGGGTGAAAAAAGTTCCAGCTACTGCTTAGAGGACACCGGCGAATGTACAGCAACCACAGGTCTCCAGATCAGCCGCGCTGCAGAAGCAGAAGCCCAGGGTTTTGGGTTATTTATTTTTTTGTTTTCCCCCTCCGCGGAGCCGCACAACGTCTCTTCGCGGGCCGCATGCGGTGGGGCCGCGGGCCGCGTGTTTGAGACACCTGTCCTAGATCCACAGTAACATGGTTTTACGACCACACCACAGAGTGGAAACTTTACTCAACCACGTTAGTAAAGACACTCAAGCAAGGAATACACGGATCCCCCCACCAAGGCTACCCTGTAATCTTCCTCTCATCTCCTTGATATCTCCAATGCCTCGCCACGATTGGATTATTGGGGAGCTGTCACAAATGGTTCATTGCCCTACCTAAACTGCACAGATCATCGATCATAAGGATTGGGAACAGATCTCTTCAACACCATACAAGCCAAAATTCCAGGTTGTGCCACAGGGATTTACCCTCTCCACATATGCTCTTCAACTTATATATATCTGAGCCACAGTCTGCACACACCATAAGAAATCACAAACTAAACCATATGCATCTACGCCGGGAACCGACATTATGGATTTAATGGACCAATTGACACACACCAACGCAGGATATATACCGCACACCAAGAATGCTTCACTGAAGTAACTAAATGGCTAACAGACAACAGCCTACAAATAAACTACAAGAAGACAGAAGGCACTATAGATAAACAAGAGACCTCTGCATTCATCCCACCCTCAATGATAACACTGGAACATCATAATCAAAACTAAAACCGAAGTAAAAGTACTTAGAGAGTCACCATCTGACCGCACCTAACTTACCCCATATCAAACATAAAGACGCGGAACCCAAACAATCTATTCTCAAAGTGAAGACACTCCAGCACCACTCCATCGAACCAGATGATTATCCGTACAGTTTTCCAAACTTTAATAATACCCCACTCAGGACTACTGCAACGCCATCTTACAAGGACTCACCACAACTCCGATACCTCTTCAGCCTTCCATTCAACAGCAAGAATTCTTACTAGCAGCAATCAGAAAAGAAACACATCACTCCAATACTAAAACAGCTTCACTGGCTCCCACTGCAAAGCCGCATAACATAAGACCATCATGCTAACACATAGAAAACAATTCATTACAGACCTCCCCCCCCCCCCCACACGCTTGCACCAACACTCATTTAAAGTTTTTTATATGGCCCTCACAACCACACAGTAGCCAGAAGGACCTCAACAATGAACCTCGAACTCAGCATCCCCCACCACCCAACAGCAAAAAGCAAGATTCAAACAGTCATGCAAAAGAGCCTTTCTTCCAACTCCTATGCGGCACCCTCAATTAGTATGGAAACAAAACTACCCAGACCTCTTAAGCTGCAGGAAAACATCCTACATGGACCTCAAGACCTTCGTTGCAGAGAAAGATTAGACCACACCTTTTATTTATGGAACACTTCGCACTGCACATGAATAACCCTCCACCCATTAAGGACAATGCATAACCAGCCGGTTTCGGTTACTAATAGCGTGTGGCCTGTATATAAGAAACCCTGTATATAGTTATTAAGGGAGCAAGTCGCTCTCTGATTGCATGCTTGGTAAACTTAGTTGATACAAATGTTGAATGTAAGTTGTTACACTGTTCTATGTAAACCACCTTGACCTGGAGAAAGGCGGTATATAAATACAGCAAAATAAAACAATCTCCCCGTCACTGGGACCTCCTACTGAAGGAAATCACAGGTCTTCTCGAGGACAGGATGATAAAACCAGTACCCCAATATCTCAGGGTCAGGGGGGGTTCTACTCCCAGGTATTCCTTCATACCAAAAAACAGACGGCCCAAGGTCCATCCTGGACCTGCGCAACCTGAACAGGTTACTGGTAAGGGAAAAGTTCAAGATGGTCTCTTGGAATATTGCTGCCTTAACTCCAGCAGAGAGACTGGCTATGCTCCTTTGATTGAAGGATGCCTATGCCGCACATCCTCATCCACACCAACCACAGACAGTGCCCGCTTCATGGTGGGGAGCGGCCACTACCGTACACAGGGTACTACCCTTTGGTCTGGCCTCCACCCCCACCAAGTGCCTGGCAGCAGTGGCTATCTTCCTCTGCTTTCAGGGGGTATTTGTCTTCCCCTACCTGGATGACTGGCTCATAAAGAGAGGCACAGCCCCTTTCAACCTCTCAGGAGAAGTGGCAAGAGATACTGCTTGGCCTCTTGTAAGACTTCCACCAGGAGAGCTTATGCCTTTGAATGGCACCGTTTCTTGGTCTGTTGCGTGGAGCAATGGGTAAACCCATTCTCCTGCCCGGTACAGCTGGTGCTGCAGTATCACCTTCATTTCTCGGAATCTGGGGCTCAAATCAAACTCCGTCAGAGTGTACCTCAGTGTCCTGCTGGCGCAATCACCACCTGGTGGAAAGCAAGCCCCTCTCGGTCCAGTCCTCTGGTCACCCATTTTTGAGAGGACTTCTGCTGTCCAAACCCCCTGTCCGCCCTCCGGCGACCAAATGGGACCTCACGTAGTATTGGCGTAGCTCACTTGCCCACCATTTAAGCCTCTGGTTACCTGCCACCTGAGATACCTCTCATGGAAGGTCATGTTCCTGGTGGCGCTCACCTCCACTTGCAGGGTCAGTGAGCTCCAAGCTCTAGTGGCAGAGGCACCATATACCAGGTTCTATAAGAACAGGGTTGTGCTATGCACACACACTAAATTCCTTCTGAAGGTGGTATCTTCTTTCCACCTCAACCAGGAGGTGGTGCTGTCCACCTTCTTCCCAAAGTCTTACTTCAGCAGGGCGGAGACAGTCCTTCACACCTTGGACTGTAAGAGGGCCCTGTCCTTTCTAAATTCAGCATACCCAGTGCCACTGGAAAGCTTCTCAGCTTTTTGTTTCCTATGGCCCTGTCGACTGGGGAAGGTGGTAACCAAACAGACACTGTCCACCTGGGTAGCAGACTGCATTGACTTCACCTATGAGCAGGCTGGGCTCATGCTGGATGTCCGGATCATGGCACACTGTGTCAGGGCCAAGGTGGCCTCTGACAAACCTGCGCTCTGTCCCTATGTTGGACATCTGCCAGGCCGCCACTTGGTCTTCAGTTCACACCTTTGCAGCCCACTACTGCCTGGAAAGGGAGTCCCAACGGGACAGCGCCTTCGCCAGGCTGTGCTTTGTAATCTTTTCAGGGTCTAGGCAACTCCTACCCTCCGACCCTTTTGTGTTCAGGCTACTGGAACGTTGGTTTACATCAGACACACGGGTCCTACTGCATTCTGTATCTGCGGACTCAATTGCTGCTGCTCATGGCTCCCTTTGAGGGTGACCGTGGTTTTTCCTTATGGGCTTTAGGGTAGCCTGTAGCTAGGGAGTCCCATATGTGAGGACTGACTTCTTCCTTGTTCCTGGAGAAAGCGTAGTTACTTACCTGTGACAGGTGTTCTCAGGGGACAGCAGGAATCAGTCCTCACAACTCTCCCTCCTCCCCTTGAAGCTGGTTCTTTACCATCTTTATTTTTTTTGCCATTTTTTAGCTACATTAACTGACTGAGCAAGATATATGGTACCTTCTGGCGGGAAGGGCACCACACGTGTGGTGGCATCTTCCAAAGGCTTTGTTTGAAAGCTGGGAGGATGGTTCCATGAGGGCTCTGTCGGCGCCAACGTCACCCATATGTGAGGATTGATTCCTGCTGTCCCCGACGAAACCTGTTACAGGTGAGTAACTACACTTTATCTGCCGTCATTTACTATGTTACTCACTCTAGCCCAAATAAAGGGGGAAGAGACTCTTAAGCAAAAGAACACCATATGAAAAAACAATATAAATAATAGTTGGACAACAATCTGCACTAAACAATATTCACGAATTAAAAAGAGGCATCAATAGAGGCTTCCAAGCATTCTGCCATTTACAAAAGCCAACAGTTAGAAAACATACGTAACAGAACAAAATTTTACCATGCATTTGCAGGGATATTTCAAAAAGAAAAGTGCTCCCAACTGTTGGACCCTGGCCGAAGAAGTAAAAACTCCCTCAGACACCTTTGTGCTTCCTTAGCAAGGTCTGGAAAAATACTTACTAATAAAATTGTTTTTCAGGAAGAGGAACTTATTTTGAGGTTTTACAACCATTCCCTAACTGAAAGTAAAGCAAAAGTCACAACCAAGGTAGATGGCACTACAGTTTATTTTTGTGACGTTTCCAATAGGGCAGTAACATTAAGTACCTCTACTCTGCTGTGTCCCACCAATTTCTGAAGATGCAGCCTTTTTCCTTATAGGGAGATAAAACATTTTTACTATTGGAAGGTATGACCCAACTGGAACTGCAAGAATATCAGTTACGTACTCACAAAACATATCCCTTGAAGACATGAGTGAGGCCACTCTAGGAAAATTTGAGTCGTAGATTTGTGGCTGAGATAGTCTCCAACTGTTCCAGCTTCATAGTTAACAAGGATATAGTCTTAACAAAAGCCTCACTTTGTCCTTCCAAAACCTTAGCTTAAATCTCAGAAGCCAACGTATGACTGCCATCACCTGAGCTGTAGCTTCCTCAATCACCTTAGAGTTTAAATAAACTGTCCCAGCAAGTAACGAAACTTGTGGCATCAAGGCCTCTTCCAAAGAAACACTGCAGACCAAATTGACTCCAAGGTAAAGGCTGCAGGACATACCAGGGAGAATGCAAAGTTATGGAAAGACCAGGATCTCCTACAATCACAGCCGACACTTCCCCACCACTAACACCAGTAGTCATACTCACTACTGGAACATCACTGGAAGGTGCCAAAGTAATCAGCATGTTGTGCTTGTTCCAGGGTTGGCAATATGCCAACCTCCCTGACCCCAAAGACTGGCTCCTGATTCAGAGGACTTCCACTCACATCAGGAGGAGCTCTACGACAGACTTACAGGGTTCTGATGGAAACACGCTATTTTGAGCACACATTACAAATCAGGGGAGAGAGATGGAATGCTCAAAGCAGTCTCCAAGGACTCCTGTCCTGAAGAAACTGCAGCTGAACTTACTTCCCCTGAGGCCGTTGATTGTTGAGGTAGACGCTGAAAATAACTATCCAAAGGTCCAGAGACCACTGAAGGCAAAGATGAAGAGGTAACTGGTGTTTGTGAGGGATGCAATACCCCTCTCACCTTGCTTTTTCCCATGAAGAAAGCAATCTACCACACCAATCCAACCAACCCGCCTTATTTCAGTCAAAGCGATTTACATTGTAACTTAAACTTGGTAATGTACATTAAACAGGGATATTGATAACTTGGATTCTTTTGAGGCAATGGAGGGGTTAAGTGACTTGCCTAAGGCCAAAAGGAGTGCTAGTGAGAATCAAGCCTTAATAGTAGAACCTTTTTTAAATAAACCCTATCTTTTGTGGGGTAGTTTAAAAGCCATTTCCATATCGTCCTGCTAGACCAGTCCAGCCAAGTGGATTGTGTTCCCCTACCAGAAGATGTGGAGACAGAGGAAGCTTCCAGAGGCTTCTTATGACATCATCGTTCCATTAACAGCCTCTGCCTCTAGAGGCATAAACTAGTAATTCTCTTGTCTCTAACAGATGGATGGTGCAAGTTTTTTCCAGCTCTGAGAGAGTCTGGAAAAACAAAGAATATTGAAGGGAAGATTTTTTATTCTTTTTTTTTTTTTTCTGCTCGTGAACAACCACCTTGCTGTGACTAGTTTCTCACTTGAGAGATGTTTTCGAATTTCCAACCAGGTAGGCGGGGAATTGGTTTCAGCTCCTTGCCCTAATTCCTGTTGCAAGGGGCCTTTGAGCAACCAGAAGATATGGAAAAAGGAAGGATTTCTACACAGTCGTCACACGGGCTTCACTGTTGCACGCCTCCTCCTCCTCCCTGCTTTCCCAAGCAGATTTGAAGAAGGCCCTTCAGAGGTATGTGGCTGCAGGATGGGCAATGGGTGCACAGAATTGAGCCCAGCTTGTTGTTTTTTTTTTCTGCCTTGGGGTTACCCCAGGAGGGGAGTACCAAAACTAAGCCTCTCAGGCTGTTTGTGGGGGCTCCCAACCTCGTTCACTGATGGTTGTGAGTAAGGTTGGGACGGCTAAGGATGTCCAACTGGATCGGAGCTTGTGTTTCACGCCTTTTTCCAACTGTCTGCATGCAATTTGTTTGCCCACTAAACACTTGAAAACATTTTGACGACAGAAAAAGATCAGCCCATGGCCTAGCGCTCTAGTCCACGTTGTCGCATACATATCAACCACATTGTCCTTTTTTTCCTTTAGAGATCCTCTGTGTTTGTCCCCATGGTTCTTTGAATTCAAGATACTGTCCTCATCTCTACCACCTACACTGGAAGGCCTATTCCATGGATCCACCACTCTTTCGGTAAAGAAATATTTCCGCATATCACTCCTGACTCTATCTCCTTTCACCCTGCATCCCACCCCATAGTCCATGTCCCCCCCCCATCGTAGCAGAGCTTGCTTTCAATTGAAACGAGGCTCTCCCTCGCCTGGTTGCATTTTATGCCATGGAGGTATTTAAATGTCTTCAATCATATCAGCATCTATCTCGCCTTTCTTCTAAGGTGTACATAGTTAGACTCCTTAAGTCTGTCCTCATATGCTTTCTAATGAGAAGACCACTACAAAACACATTTTAGTAGCTAGCCTCTTGTACTGACGTCCAGCCTGTTTATATCCTTTTGAATGTGCCGTCCTCCCAGAAATTGCACACAATACTTACTCCATAATGAGGTCGCACCAAAGACTTATAGGAGAGGCACTATCACCTCCTTTCCTTCTGCTGGAATGCCTTCTCCCTATGCAACACCCAAGCATCATTCTAGCTTTTGCCCGTTCGCCTTTTTTCTACCTGTTTAGCTTCTTTAAAAAGAATCATCATGACAACAGTCAACGCCTAGGTACCCGCTCTTCATCCCCCTATAACTATATTGTTCCGGCCATTGGTGGTTGGACTGCTGCAGCCCAAATGCATGACCTTGCTTTTTTAACATTAAATCTCAGCTGCCAAATTTCCTAGGACCATTCTTCAAGCTTAGCTAGATCCCTCCTCAGTGTTATCTACACCTTTCCTGGATGGTCTACTCGTATTGCAGATTTTGGTATCATCGGCAAAGAGGCAAAACCTTACCAGACAACCCTTTCCGCTCCATCACTAACAAAAGATGTTAAAAAGAATCGGACCAAGGACAGATCCCTGGGGCACAGCCCACTGGTATACCACACAGACGTGAGCTCCATTCTTTACCTGTAACCTTTGTCACCTCCCATTCAATCAATTGTAACCCAAGCAGTAGCCTTTAGGGTCCCATCCCTAGGATGCTCAGTTTGTTTATAAGTCGCCCTGTGAGGAACGGTGGTCAAAGGCTTTACTGAAATCTAAATACAACCACATCTAGGGCTCTCCCTCAGTTCCAACTCCCTAGTCCACCCAGTCAAATGAATCAGATTTGTCTGACAAGACCTGCCTCTGGTGAAATCCATGCTGCCCGTCGGATCCGGGTAAATCCTGGGCTGGACTCCCACAAACCTCACTATTTTCTCTTGTTCAGGCCGCGCTTCCAATAATTTACACGTCCCCCCAACGAGGTTTACAACTAAACCTGGGGGACCTGTAGTTTTCAACCACATCATTACTTCCACTTTTGTGGTAAAGGGACCACATGTGCCTCTCTCCAGTCCTTTGGTACCACTCCCAACTCCAACGAGGAAAAAAAATTGAAAAAGGTCAGTCAAAGTACAGCTGCTAGAACGTTCCCAAGTTCCCTCAGTATTTCAAGGTGTATCCCATCCGGTCCCATCGCTTTGTCTACTTTTAATTTAAGCTAGTTTCTCACGAACAGTCTTCTGAAATTGTTCAAGATGCTCCTCGCTTATGTTCATGTTTGTGGGTGTTTTTCTGAGGTCCTGCTACTGGTTTCTTCATCGAACCACAGAACAGAAATATTTGTTAATCCATTCTGCTTTATCCTCATCAGCTTCAGGCTTCTACATATTCCTCCCCTTCACCCCTTGAGTCTGACAATACCACTTTTGCCCTTCCTCTTCTCACAAAACATATCTGAAAAATGTCTTATCCCCCCCCTTTAACTGCATTGGCTATTTTCCAACTCCTTTTTGAATCTTTGCTTTCCCCCTGACTACTTTGCTAGCTTCTCTAAGTTTTTCTAATATAGATGCCTGTCTTCCTCTCTCTGTGACCTCTTGTATTCTGTATTATTTTTTACATGTAGTGCGCCACTCCCCGTCTTCCTACCCTGTCCTTTCTGAATAAGGTATAGCCTGGTATAGTTACTTCCCAGTCATGGTTTTCTGTCACCATGTTTCTGTTGTAAGTGCCACTAAATTCAAGTCAAGCCTCTCCCCTAAAGCTTCAACATCTGGGATCTTATTTCCCATGCTATGGGCATTTATACACACTGCGTTCCATATGTTGTTCGTTTGCCCATTTCCATAAAGGTATTTAATGTTTCATTTATCTGGGGGCTTTCTTCACCCATCCCCAACAAATCTAGTTTAAAGCCCTCTTCAGTAGATTAGCCAGTCTTCTACTGAAGACGTGTCAACCTTTCTTGGACAGATGGATGCCATCTCTGCTCTGCAACCCTTGGAAACAGCATCCTATGGTCCAGGAAACCAAACGCTTTCTGACACCATCCATGCAAACCCAGGCATTCATCTCCAGGATGCAAGCTTCTCTGCCATGGACTTTACCCTCAACAGGGAGGATTGAAAGAACGCCACCTGTGCACCTATCGCTTCACCTCTCTGTCCCAGAGCCATGAAGTCACTTTTAATACGCTCAGAGGGAACCCTGGCAGTATCATTTGTGCCCATCACACAAGGGGAGCAGAGGCTCCTGCAGGAGATAGTCACAAGAGGCAGGAGACGTTGGATGAACAAATTCTTCTTGAGTGTATAGAGACCCCAACGCGTTTCGGCAACGCCTTCTTCAGGGGGAAAGGATGCAAATCTATTTCCATATACACAACAATAAAAATAACTAAACCAAATATTAAATAACAATATTAAAATATAGAATTAAAATAACACACCTGGCATGTAGTATGCTGGAGATACAAACATTCTTGTGCCACAAATGTAAGGCATATCTTTGAACATGCAAACTTGTAAATAAACATGTGATTAAGACAATAAATAAAAAAATGGATTGGACCTCACATTAAAAACAAAACAACCAAACGCAGGGCTGAACAACCAACAAGTAAAAATGTTGCCAAAGTCTTGGCAAACTGGATGAAGAGATAGAGAAATTTACATTGAAAAAGATTAATATAAATAATATGATTCAGGCTAACATCAAGATCAACACAAAAATAAGTATTATAAAAATATATAAATTATATACGTGTATCTGCATGACTATGTAGATAAAAATTAAAAACAAAACACCATGCATAGTAGATACCATAAAACATTATTGATAAAACTAACAATAATAACATTAAAATAACAATAATAAAATACATAAATATATGATAATATTTTGATAGAAACAACAAAGAGAGCTAATAAATTAGAAATAAATTACATCTTAAAATATTGTCACTGGCTAAAAAAGAGTCTACGGTTAAATGTCCAAATACTGTATAAAAAAGCTTGTTTATGTGAAACATGCAAAATTTGATGACTGGAGACTTCTCACAAGTAAAGATACTCCGTAGGGAATGAGACGAGGTAAAAATGCTATCCATTTTTGCCAAGAAAAAACAAATTAAAGGAACATCTTTTTGAGGGCCTCAAGGCAGTTTTGAAACTATCATCAAGGCACATACGAATAGAGCTGAAGTACCAAGAATGTTTAAAACGGCCAAATAGCCATGCCACATAGGGATACGGATTACAGGACCAAAACGCTAATCAAAAAACTTATTAGTGAAGACACAGATGGCTAGCTACTTAGCTTAAAACGTGGCAGTGTAAAAACTGAAGACCGCGGACTCCAAAGCACCATAGAGCTAATGCTGAACACGATGATCGCTGATCGGGTGATTGTATTATATTACGTGGAGCAAAGTGAAACCACATGTTCAAACTTAAAGAGACCAACGGGGATTATGGAAATTACCTTAGTGTCCAAATAAACACACATTTTAAAAGAATTTCACTTACCCAAAGGTAATATCAACTATATATGTATGAAAGAGCAGGAAATTTTAAAAAACTGGAAATTTTAAAAACCAATAAAATAGTCGGCACTGCAATGACAAAAACAGTTAGAAGTAAATAAGACCACGGTAAAACTAAAAAACAGTCTGGATCAATCAAAGTCAATATAAATATATATACACGTGTAATGTATACAAAATACTCGAGAGGGGTTACATTTGAAACCAGAAATCAAACCTGTAACAGGAGTTCTGTACACGAGATTGATCACAGAAAAAGCTGCGTGCAACTGAAGGGGGAGGACAAGTGAAGACCGATACTTTTAAAACGCCGATTTACGCGCCAAAAAAAGGGGGGCGGATCGACGCGATGGGAGGAGCTTCGAGACAAAAAATGTGACACATGAACATGGCATTTCTAAAGAAGGGGGGAGGAGAATGATATATAACTAGCTTATATGAAAAACTATCAATTTGGTTCAATATAAAAACTAAAGATAAAATGATAAAACCTTTGGATATAATAGAAACATATTATAGGTCACTCTTATGTATGCGTGGAAATGAGTTTATCGATCAGGTTTACTCCAAAAAAACTGCAAAATCCACTTCCTGATTCAAGCCATGTGGTTCTAATGTATTGAGCTCATAAATAAAAACGTTGCTCAAATTTCAACAATATTTGATCATGTTACCTCCTCTCCAGTGTGGAATGATAGTTCTCCAGGACCAAGCAGGAAGTCAGTCCTCACTTATGGGTGACGTCGGCGCCGATGGAGCCCTCGCGGAGCAATTTTTTCCCCAGCTTTCAAAGAAAGCCTTTGGGAATTGCAGCGCGCATGCGCGGTCGTCTTCCCGCCAAGGGTGCCATCTTAGCCAGTCTTCTTTTTTCCGCGGAGCCCTACAGACGTCCCGTCTTGTCCCCGCGAAACAGTCGATTTTCTTCATTATTTTATTCTTTTTTTCCTTCGGTTCGATGCCGATCTTTTTCCAGCCCGGACTCGCGACGCCGGTCACAGAGTCCTCTTACTTTTTTTCGGTTTTTTCTGACTTGTCAGCTTTCCGTTTTCGATTTTTCCCTGGCATCCCGGTCCTTTGACCTCGCAGGGGCCCTTTTTCCCCCGATGGCTGCCAGTGGCTTTAAAGCGGTGTGGTCAGTGTGACCGAAATATGTCACTAACTGACACACACCGACTTTTGCCTCCGCTGCCTGGTGGCCCGGATCATGAGGAACTGATCTGTGGGGTCACACCAAGGTCCATCAAGCCCAGTATCCTGTTTCCAACAGTGGCCAATCTAGGTCATACGTACCTAGCAGTCTCCCCAAAAGACACAAGTTTCTCAATGCTTGTATTGGGTCAAGCAGTGATATCCTGGGTCCATTTTAATAATGGGTTATGGGACCTTTCCCTCCAGGAACTTGTCCAAATCTTTTTTTAAACCCAACTTACACTAGCAGCTTTTACTACATCCTCCGGTAACAAATTCCAGAGTTTGATTACACGTTGAGTGAAAAATATTTTCTTTTATTAGTCTTAACTAGGTTACCCTGTAGCTTCATTGAATGTCCCCGAGTCTCTTTATATTCTGACAATGTAAACAATCGATCTACGTTTACCCGTTCTACTCCATTCATTAATTTATAGACCTCTATTATATCTCCCCTCAGCCGTCTCCTTTCCAGGTTGTAAAGCCCCAACCTTCTTAGCCTCTCTTCATAGGAGTATCCTTCCATCCCCTTTACCATTTTGGTGGCTCTTCTCTGCACCTTTTCTAATAACGCTATATCCTTTTTAAGATATGGCGACCAGAATTGCACACAGTAATTCAAGGTGTGCTCATACCATGGAATGATACAGAGGCATTATAGTATCCTTTGTTTTATTTTCCATTCCTTTCCTTATGATAGCTAACATTTTATTTGCCCTTTTTGCTGTTGCTGCTGCACACTGGGCGGAGGGTTTCAACATGTTATTCACGATGACGCCTAAATCTTTTTCCTGGGTAGTGGTTCCCAATGTGGAACCTTGCATCGTGTAACATAGTTTGGGTTGTTCTTTCCTAGGTGCATAACTTTGCACTTGTCCACATTAAATTTCATCTGCCATTTGGATGCCCAGTCTTCCAATTTTTCAAGATCCTCTTGCAATTTCCCACAATCCTCATGGGTTTTAACAACTTTAAATAGTTTTGCATCATCTGCAAATTGGATAACCTCACTTGTTTCCCTTTTCCAGCGTCATTTATGAATGTCAAAAAGCAGCGGACTTGGCACAGATCCCTGGGGTACTCCACTATTCACCTTTTTCCATTGGGAAAATTGGCCATTAAGCCCTACCCTCTGCTTTCTATCTTTTAACCAGTTCCTGATCCACAGTAGTGCACTGCCTCCTATCCCATGACTTTTTAGTCCTTGCCAAAAGTCTCTGATAAGGGACCCTTGTCAAAGGCTTTCTGAAAGTCCAGATACACGATATCAACCGACTAACCGTTGACCACCTGATTATTCACACCTTCAAAAAATCATAACAAAAAAGTAAGACAAGATCTTCCATGTCAAAAGCAATGTAGGCTGTCACCCATTAAGCCATGCTTATCTACATGATAAGTAATTTTGTTCTTTATAATAGTTTTCTAAACCATTTTTCCAGGTACTGACGTCAGGCTCACCAGTCTGTAGTTTCCCGGATCACCCCTGGAACCCTTTTTAAAAAGTGGCGTTACGTTGGCCATCCTCCAATCATCAGGTATTACAGATGATTTTAATGATAGTTCACAGATTACTAATAGCAGGTCTGCAATCTCATATTTCAGTTCTTTCAACACCCTTGGATGTATACCATCCGGTCCAGGTGATTTGCTACTCTTCAGTTTATCAATTAGTTGTAATACATCTTCCCGGGTGTATCGATTATTTCTTTCAATTCCTCTGCGGTATCACCTTTAAATAGCACTTCTCATGGGTAACATCCCTACATCTTCCTCAGTAAAGACTGAAGCAAAGAATTCATTCATTCTCTTCGCTATAGCCTTGTCCCCCTCTTACTGCTCCTTTTACCCCTCTATCATCTAATGGTCCAACTGACTCTGACAGGTTTTTTGCTAGAAATGTACTTGAAAAAGTCTTCATTATGCGTTTTTGCTTCCACAGCAAGTTTCTTCTCAAATTCTCTTTGCCTGCCTTATCAATGCCTTGAATTTAACTCGCCAGTGCTTGTGCTGTTTCCAGTTTTCGTTATGTCTCTTTTTTTCCATTTTCCTAAAAGATGCTTTTTTGGCAACAATAACATCTCTGACCTCACCTTTAAACCATGCTGGCAGTTTTTTGGACGTCCTTCCACGTTTCTTAAAGCATGGAATACAGCTGGTCTGGGCTTCTAAGATAGTATTTTTAAACACCCATGCATGATGTAAGTCTTTAACCTTTGCAACTGCTCCTTTTAGTTTTTTCCTTAACTATTTTCCTCATTTTATCATAGTCTCCCTTTTGAAAGTTAAGGGAGAGTACTTGGTGGATTTCCTTACCATCCCTCCTCCATATAATTAAATCAACACGAGCATCATGCTGTGATCACTATGCCAAGTGGCCCCAATACCCTTATCTCTTGCACCAGATCTGGTGTTCCACTAAGGAATAAGTTCAAAATGGCTTCCCCTCTGGTCAGTTCATGAACCAGCTGCTCCAAGAAGCAGTCATTTATTTCATCTAGAAACTTTATCTCCCTAGCATGTCGTGCCGAGACCCTGACCCAGTCAATACCGGGGTAATTGAAATACCTCATTATTACCGTTCTATAACTTTTTGTTAGCTTCCCTGATTTCTTTGAGCATTTCATCATCCATTTGTTCATTCTGGCCAGGGGGTCGAAAGTATAACTCCACTGCCATCGCCTTCCCCTTTTTACATGGAATTTCAATCCATAGAGATTCTACAGAAAATTGTTTCCTGCAAAACTTTAATCCTTTGTGACTCAATGCCCTCTCTGACATAGAGCGCAACCCCTCCAATAATGTGATCAGCTTTATCATTACAATATAGTTTGTACCCAGGTATCAGTGTCCCACTGGTTGTCCTCCTTCCACCATATCTCTCAGATACCAATCATCTAACTTCTCATTTAGTGCTATATATTCTAATGCTCCCATCTTATTTTTTAGACTTCTAGCATTTGCATACAAGCATTTTAGAGACTGTATTTTATTCATATTAAAATCTGGTTATCGGTAAGCAGGGGCAATTTGGAATCTTTAAGCTCTGTCTGCTCTGTACTCAATGGCATTTGGGCTACCTCTGTCTTTATTGGAACCTCTCTGCTGATGTGCCCTAACTTCATTTTTTTGGTAGTATCTTTCAAGGATACATTGTTCTGAACCATGCGCTCTTGGGCGACTGTCGGCTTTCCCCTATTATCTAGTTTAAAAGCTGCTCTATCTCCTTTTTAAAAGTTAATGCCAGCAGCCTGGTTCCATCCCAGTTAAGGTGAAGCCCGTCCCTTCGGAAGAGCCCCTCCTTTCTCCAGAATGTTCCCCAGTTCCTAACAAATCCAAAACCCCTCATCCTTGCATCATTGTCTCATCCATGCATTGAGACTCCGGAGCTCTGCCTGCCTTTTGGGTCCTGCGCGTGGAATAGGAAGCATTTCGGAGAATGCTACCCTGGCAGTTCTGGATTTCAACTTCCTACCTAAAAGCCTAAATTTAGCCTCCAGAACCTCCCTACCACATTTTCCTATGCCATTGGTACCGACATGTACCAAGACAGCAGACTCCTCCCCAGCACTATCTAAGACCTTGTCTAGGTGGTGCGTGAGGTCCACTACTTTCGCACAAGGCAAGCATGTTACCAGGCGATCCTCACGTCCACCAGCCACCCAGCTATCTACATGCCTAATGATCGAATCACCAGCTATAACTGCTGTCCTGACTCTTCTCTCATGGGCACATGGCCCTGGAGAAACTTCCTCGGTGCGAGAGGGTTTTACATCACCTGGAGGACAGGTCCTAGTTAAAGAATCACTTCCTGCCACACCAGGGTGATGCTCTCCTGTCATGTCACCTCTCTCCTCCATGGCAACAGGGATGCTGCCAGACTGGAGGTGGGACTTCAAGGCTATATCCCTATAGGTCTCGTCTATGTACCTTTCTGTCTTCTTTATGTCTTCCAATTCTGCTACTCTTGCCTCCAGAGATCGGATTCGTTCCCTGAGAGCAAATAGCTCCTTGCACCTTTGCACACATAAGACCCCTCACCAACTGAGAGAAAATGATACATGTGACACTCAGTGCAATAGACTGGAAAGCCCCCATCTCGCTGCTGGACTGCTGTCTGCATCTTCGCTTTAAGGTTTTGTTTAGATATTTAAGTTCTTTACTTACAAAGGGTTGCTAGGGATACTTACACAAATAAAACTATACCTAATAATGTTTAATGTACTTTGTTCACCAGAGGTTTAACTAATCTCAGGTCCTTAATGTATGCTGATGAGAATAAACAGCTGCACCTGAGAGTGAATATGGCACCTCCTTTCCTTTAAGCACCTATAAAGCTACGATTATCCCAGGGGTGGGTGGGTGTTGGGGAGGTAGGGAGGGAAAGAAGACTTATTAAAAGCTGGCTGTTACACAGTACCCTGTCCTGTGCTTCTAAGGTAATCTGTGGCCAATCTCCAAGGGGAGTCCCAAAACCCTTGCTTTGATAAAGGGAGTCTTGGGTTCTATATTTAACCAGAAAGCTCTCTGCTGTTCTACTGGTAGGACGTGCTTTGCCACATAGAGCGACATTCAGGCTCTGGGATAGTCCTGGTGGCACCAAATTTGACACAGAGGCCGTGGTCTGGGGACCTGATGCAATTTCTGCAGGAGCCTCCTTTATGACTTCCCACAGTTGGGGCTGGTCCTTCTCGAATTCCCGGTTCCCTTCACGCTTATGGCTTGGCTCTTGAGAGGCATCACTTAGCGTGCAAGGGCTATTGTCTTGCAGTGGTTGCTACCTTCCTCAAGGCGAGAAGAGGATCTAGCAGCCTGGCATATGTGCACATCTGGTATCTTTTTAAGCATTGGTGCTGTGAGCGGCAGGTTAGACCCGATACTGTGGACTTGCCATCCTTTTTTTCTTTTCTCCAGGAATAAACAGGACGTCAATCTTCACATATGGGTGACGTCAATGCCGATGAAGCCCTCACAGAAGCATCTCTCCCCAGCTTTCAAAGAAAGCCTTTGGGAGATGCCACCACCCATGCGTGGTCCCCTTCCCGTTCAAGGGTGCCATCTTACTCAGTCTCCCTTTTTCCACGGAGCCCTACAGACACTCGTCTTTCTATCCCGGAAAAAGTTAATTTCCTCGTGCACTCCTGTGTACCATCTGGTTAGCACCAGTCCCTTCCCCGATTCCGAAGCCCATCGCCTCTGCTTCGGGAATTGGAACCTGTTAAGTGTTTTTTTTTTTTTTCATTCAGCGCGGTTTCACCCCTTTTCGAACAGCTGGCCACGTGTAAGGTCTTCGACCTTGCTGGGGCCCTTTTTGCCCCAATGGCCACTGGGTTTAAAAAGTTTGATCGGTGCTCCAAGAACATGTCCCTTACCGACACACATGACTGTTGCCTCAGGTGTCTAGGTACTGACCATGACCCAGAGGCGTGTTCCCTGTGCAAAAAGATGTCTGCTAAGGCCATCCAGAGTCACCGGCAGAAGCGGGTTAACATCTTCCATAGATCAGACTCAGCCCCGGTAGCCATGTGCTCTAAGGTTCTGTACGAATCCTTGGAGTCGCGTAAAGCCCCTATGGTGCCCAAGCAGGCACAGGGACACTCCGATAAGGGTTCCCTGGAGTGAGAGCATAAGAAAAAAAAATAAATCTTCAAGGACCTCTTCCTGGGAAAGGAGACACACACACAGCAAGTCCCTTGTGAAGTCCCACCAGCTTCCAGAGGGTTTCCGAGGAGTGTGAGTGGGAGCGGCCGGAAAAGTTCCCAGGACAGACACCAAGGTCGCTGACGACTGATCTCGGTCCCCTGAGTCCCGTCGAGGACTCCTTCTCTCCGACACCCAAACCGGTCACCATGGCCTCGAAGTCTGTAACCCCTGAGTGGGAAGTCAGGATGATGACAATGGAATACAGCGTTTCTGCATTCCTTGCCTCACAGCAAGCGTTGATGCCCGGTCCCATCAGTGCACATGCTAAAACCACAGGGACCTTGATGTCGAGGACTCCCTTGGCCACTGAAGAGATCCTCGAGAGCCCCATGCCTCCAGCCGATCCTCTTTGAGGTTCTTCATCCTGCTCCTGGGCCTTGTGAGCGAGATTCTTCCCGGCAAGCACCTCGGGCTCCAGCCAAGCCCCAGCTGCAGTTCATCGAAGGCTGAATCCCACAATACCCTTAGCTGTCGGGCCTTGAGTGCTCGACTACTCAGACTGGGAGTCCAAAGATGAGGCTTTCCCGGAGATACGAGCACACCATGACTTCCCCTCGGATCCATCCCCACCAGCATCAAGGCACCGGTCCCTGCCCGAGGACATCTCATTTCTCGAGTTTGTCCAGGACATGGCGAAGGCACTGTCCATCACCATGGAGTCAGAGGACCCCCGTATGAATGAACTCGAAATCCTACAATACAAGGCCCCATCCAAGGAGGTCCTCATGGTCTCCGTCCCCTCCATCCTCGGGTGTCTCCTTCTCCGAATGTGGGAAACACCGGCATCTGTGCCGATTGTGAACCAACACCTGGATACTATGTACTGGGTCCAGCAAAGACCCAGCTTCAGGAAGGCGCAACTTCCTCACACCACCATGGTGGTCGAGTTGGCCGTGCGTCGACAGAAAAGCCTGAAGACTCACTCTTCAGTGCCCCCAGGCAAGGAATCCTGCGCCCTTGTTGCCCTTGGGCATAAATGTTACCAGGGCTCAATGCTAGCATACCATATACAAGCATATCAGCTATATATTGGCATGTACCTCCGAAACCTAACCAGTGAACTCGGGGTTTCTTGGTGGGTCTCAGTGGGGACCACCTCCAGCGCTTCCAGACCCTCATGAAGTCTGTCGGAGTGCTCAAAGTATTTGTCTTTGAGTGGCCTACGATGGCTTCATGTCTTAATGCAAGGGTGGCCGCCGCAGGCATTGGTACTCATTGGCTCCAGGCATCGGACCTTGAGCAATGGGTCCAGGGAAAACTCCTCGATGACCTTTGCCTCAGTGAAAATCTCTTTGGCAAGCCAACGGAAGACAAGGCAGCAGAGATTGAGACAGAGTATGTTACCAGGACTCGACTCTCGAGGAAGACATCCACTCTTCCCAAGAAGAAATCATCGAGGAAAAGGCCTCTCTTCCACCAGAAAGGCTAGTCTTACTGAGGTTATCCCCCATATCAGGCCCTCCAGACCCCTTAATAGGGTCATCAAGGCAAGGGAGCAAGGCAGGGCTCAAGCAAGCCTAAGGGGCCCAAGCTCCAGACACCAGCTCCAGCCCAGACTGGGTCGGGGGTTTTGTCTCCCAGAGCATAGCTTCTCCTGCCATGGTGGACCAGCTACCAACAGGGGGGCACCTGATTCATTTTGCCTACAAGTGGGCTGCCATCACCACCGACTCCTGGGCACTTCAGGTGGTCAGGGAAAGTTACCTCCTTCATCTGGACCAGACACCTCCCCTTTTCTTTCAAGGCTCTGACTCCACTGCACCAGTCCCTGCTACTGCAGGAACTTGCAGGCCTTCTCAGGAACAGGGCTGTGGAGCCCGTACCACACCACCTAAAAAGAAAGGGGTTCTACTCCAGATACTTTCTGATCCCAAAAAGAACAGGAGGCCTAGGGCCCATACTGGACTTGAGAAACCTAAACAAATTCCTGGTGTGGAAGAAGTTCAAAATGCCCTCTTGGAATATTGCTGCCTTACTTCCAGCAGGGAGATTGGCTATGTTCCTTGGACCTAAAGGATGCTTATACCCACATCCTTATTCATCCCAGTCAGAGGCAGTACCTAAGGTTCATGGTCGGGGGCAACCACTACCAGTACAGGGTACTACCATTCTTTCTTGCCTCCACACCAAGAGTATTCACCAAATGCCTGGCAGTTGTGGCCTGCCTACCTCCGTCTCCAAGGGGCCTTTGTCTTCCCATATCTGGATGACTGGCTAGTAAAGGGAGACACTACCTCAGAGGTGCAACAGGCTATGGTCTGCACCATCAAGGTCCTACAACATCTGGGGTTCGTGATAAACCACCCCAAATCCCACCTCACTCCAACACAGGGCCTGGAGTTCATAGGGGTTTGCCTGGACACCCTCCAAGCCAGGACCTTCCTCCCCCTGGACAGGGCAGATCACTCATGGCCCTGGCGACCAAAGTGCAATGCCATCGCACCGTGTCGGCACAGTCCATTCAGACTATGGGTAACTCCAAGCAGCTATGGGTAACCACAGCGGCTATTCAGACTATGGGTAACCCCAAGTCTGAAGCTCTTTGCCAGCCCCGCTTCTGCTCAGCTGCCCCGCTTCTGCTGCTGTCCCCAACTGCACCCTTCCCGGATAGCGGCGGACGCCTTCCTCATCTCATGGTCGGAGAGCCTGTTATATGCCTTCCCTCCCATGCCACTAATCGCTTCCACTAAGATGGAAGAAGTTCTTCTGGCCTCTTGTAAGAACTCCACGAGACGAATCTACACCTTAAAGGCTATTGGATCTACTTCCCATAATAAATTGCTTCAATGCCGTATCAGAGTGGCTCCTCTCACAGAACCTCCGCATCCAACATAAGAAAACTGAAGTTCTCTTTGTTACAAGAGACCCTAACTTCATTCCACCAGCACAAATAAGCGTCAAAGGAGCTGATCTATCCACCAAGGAAGCAATAAGATACCTTGGAGTCACACTGGACCACCGTCTCAATATGAAATCACACGTTAACAATATAACAAAGGCTGTATACTTCAAGATACGCACACTCAGGCATCTACGCTCATTACTGGACCCAGACGATTTTAGAACCATCTTCCAAGCACTCATCCTACCACATTTCGATTTCGCAAATTCAATTCTACAAGGTCTCCCACAATCCACCCTAAGTTCTCTTCAACTTGCCATGAACACTGCTGCAAGGGTTCTACAAGGAGCATCCAGGAGTAGTCACGTGACACCAATTCTCAAACATCTTCACTGGCTCCCGATACAAGGCAGAATCATATTCAAAACCCTAATTCTCACATACAAGGCCATACATGGTTTATCTGCAAACTCTCTAACTGATCTCACACAAGTTTTACCTCCAACTAGAACCAGAAGAAAAATAGCGACAAACACCCTAATGATGCCGAAGGCCATAACAACCTGTAGCCAAGCAACAGCGAACAGAGCCTTCATGTTTTGCGCACCAAAACATTGGAATTCCCTACCACCCGAAATTCGTGCCATAACCGGCATAGTCCAATTCAGAAAGGCCCTCAAACATAACTTATTCATCAAATACTACCCCACATAATATTCACCACAAACTTAACAGAATCCCCTCCTTTTCCAAACATTATTGATAATATTACATAAATACTTCTCTCATGTGATCGAATTAGCAGATCAATATTCTATGTATATAGTTCAATGTATATAGTTTTACCCCCATATTATCCATGTTTATCTTATCCAAATTTATTTTCCTGTTTTATGTAATACCGAACAGCCTGTTGTTCTGGTCTTTGGTTCTCTGTAAACCGCGCTGATTGTAAATAGCGCGGTATATAAAAAATTGAAATAAATAAAATAATAAATAAAGTGGCACAGATTATTGGTATAGTGGAGCAACGGGTAGTTCCATTCTCCTGCCCAGTGCATTTGATGTTGCAATACTTGCTCCACCTCTTGCAGACTGGACTCAAGTCCATCTCTGTCGGGGTACACCTGAGCGCGCTCTCCGTGACCCATCACTCCATAGAGGGCAAGCCTCTTTCTGTGCAGCCCCTCATTACCTGATTCATGTGGGGATTGCTGCTCTCTAAACCTCCCATCCGGCCGCCTCTGGCGGAATGGGATCTCAGCGTGGTTCTGACACAGCTTACCAAGCTGCCTTCGAACCCTTGGCTACCTGCCATTTGCGTTACCTATCTTAGAAGGTTGCCTTCCTGGTGGCGCTCACTTCTGCCCACAAGAGTCAGCGAGCTTCAGGCCTTGGTGACTTAGCCACTCTACAACAGGTTCTACAAGAACAGGGGTCATACTTTTCACCCACCCTAAATTCCTCCCGAAGGTGGTATCTGCCTTTCTCTTCAACCAAGAGGTGGTGCAAAATACCTTCTTTCCACAGCCAAACGCCGACAAGGCAGCGGTTGTTCTCCATACTCTGGACTGCAAAAGGGCCCTGTCCTTCTACTTGCAATGTACTCGGGGGGGGGGGGGGCATCCCCCCCCTCCCCCCCCTCCCCCCCCCAAGCCTCACAGCTTTTCATTTCGTACGACCCCAGTCGACTGGGGGAGGCTTTTAACAAGCAGACCTTGTCCACCTGGGTGGTGGACACAATCAGGCTAGGCTATCGTTGGAGCATCGAGTCATGGTGCACAGCGTCAGAGCTATGGTAACCTCAATTGCAGACCGTACTCCGTAATTTGTCCGGGTTTAGGCACCTGCTGCCCTCCGACCCTTCTTGTTCAGGCTACTGGAGCTATGGTTCTCCCTGGACACTGGGGTCCTCAGTCTGTCCTCAGATTCGCTTGCAGCTGCTCACAGCTGGGCTGAGGTTTTTCTACAGGTTCTCAGTAGCCTGTAGCTAGGGAATCCCATATGTAAGGTCTGACTTCCTGCATGTTCCTGGAGAAAGCATAGTTACTCACCTGTAACAGGTGATCTCCAGGAACAAGCAGGAATGAGTCTTCACATATGGGTACGTCGGTACCGACGGAGCCTGCGTGGGAACGCTCCCCAGCATCCAGAAAGAAAGTCTTTGGGAGCATCCCACACGCATGCGTGCTGCCTTCCCGCCCATTCACTTCCCTCTCAACAGTTTTCCGCTTTCCGCGGAGCCGGCAGGACATATTCCTGTCACCGCAGAAAATTCTTTTATTCTTGTTTTTTGTGGTCGCATCTGCCTTCTCTCGACGCCACCGGTACCGCCAGTGCTTTTCTTTCTTTTTACTAAGAATTTCTTCTTTTTTCTAAGGAATTTTTTCCTGTTTAGTGCCTGACGGTTTCTTGGCCACTAGGCCTCTATCTTTTCCATTATGGAAAAGCCAGCCACTATCCTTAAGAAATGCTCAAAGTGTGGCGGTACAAATATATTTTTAGATACTCATTCTTGGTGTCTAAAATGTTTAGGTCCTGACCATTGCCCACTGGAGTGTCTCTCCTGCAGGAGCTTAAATAGAAAACGTCTTTAGGATCGAGCACAACTCGATACTTGGTTCACATCAGACTCGATGTCACCAGCCAAAATATCTTCTTTCTCACAGGATCAGGTAACCAAACAAAAGTCTGTTAAGACTAGCCAGTCCTCAAGTGGTAGATCTCCTTCTAAGCATCGAGATGCCTCTGGCGTTGCCCTCGAGGACATTTTGGCAATAAAGCCCTGGTGGGAGTCTTCGGGCTCCAAAGCATTAATGGGGCTTCAGGTTGTTCCCGAGGTTCTTACCTCCATGGACATACCTGGGCCATACTCGGTGGCCGCTTCAGGCGGTACCGACACCCCGGCATCGGCTATGGTGATGGATACCGATGAACGTAGTCTAGCGAATCTCTCAGCTACTTCGGTACCGCTAGAGTCATTGCAGACCATTCCCCGACTATCGGTATCGGCTTTGGTACCGGTATCGACATCGGCACCGGTGTCAGTACCGTCGATGCTTGCTTCGACAGACTCGCTTCCTTCGATGCCGAGCCTGGAATCGCTCTCTAGCATGGAGGATTCGGTACCGACTCGTCTCGGTACCGACTTCGGGCGGTACTGAAGACATCTCTTTAAAGAAAATCCGATGCTCCATCCTTTCAAGTCTTCCGATCCCGATGACTGGGATGAATCCATCGGTACCAAGGCTGAATTTTCAATTCTAGCCTTTACCCCTCATTTCAGAGGGTCCTCCTCAGGAGAGATTTATTTTCAAGCTTTTCTGCTTGATATGGCAAAGTTACTTGCCATGTCTGTACCTGGTAAAGAATCCACACCAGGGGATTCAGAAACTCTGCAGTTCCCCTGGATTCCAAAGGAGGTGATCATGCTTCCTTTGCATCAGATCTTACAGGATCTACTATTAAGAATGTGGGAAACTCCTTTAACGGAATCCCCACATTCTAAGACACTTGACACTATGTACAAGGTGCCACCTTCTCCAGGTTTTCAAAAGACTCAACTTCATCATTCTATTGTAGAATCAGCAATGAGGCGTATTAAGAGTGCAAAGAAGCACTCCTCTTATCTGCCAGGTCGTGAGTCTAGGACTTTAGATGCCTTTGGACGTCGATGCTTCCAGGCATCCATGCTTTCAGCAAGAATTATCTCATATATTTTCTATATGGGATTATCTCTTGAAGAGGTCGCAAAGAACTTAAAGCTTTTGAACCCTTTTCTTCAAGAACATAAAAGAGCAGACTATTTCTTATTAGTTAGTCATGCTCAAAATGTCTCTAAGTTCCTTAATCGTGCTTCCCTGGACTGTTTTGAGTCTATTAGCAGAACCTCTGCTATAGCCGTAGGGGCACGACGCATGGCCTGGCTCCAAGCTTCAGACTTGGACAAATGGGTACAAGAAAGGCTGGGAAATACTCCTTGTACTGGTGAAAATCTCTTTAGCAAGGATGCTTTATTACAAGCTAATCAGTTAAACACTGATATTGTTGCTTTCAGAGGATTGTCAAAACTTTCCTCTATCCCAGCTAGTAAAAAATCTCCTAAAAAACTTTATCCCCCTAAGGGGAAAAAGTTTTATTCATCTTCTACCCATCATGCAGATGTTTCCAAAGAAGGGCAACATCATACCAGGCTAAGAAAACCAAAACCTCAACAGGCTCAGCAAACCCAGCAGTTGCAGGGTTTCTGATATTTTATTCATTAAATATTTTTCCTGTTTGAGGTTTTGAACCGGTAACCTACTTATCAACAGAAGCATCTACAGTTCATCTCATCCTTACTGAGATATTAGTGATACACTGACTCAATCCTCAACTCTAGGCATGAATCTCTTGCCACAAGAGAAATCCATTCTTTTAGCTCCAAGAGCTATTGAGGACAATCATGCCCTACAGGTAACAGGTTTCTCCTCTCCTTTTTGAAGGAAAAAGAGGAGTAACAACTAACAACAAGGCAGGCTATGCCCTTCACCTTGACAGTTTTCCTGTACGAGGATATCTCATAGTTTTGACTGCAAGGGGGCTTTGCCTTTTCAGGGACTTACCAAATTGTAAGTCTTCTCAACTCTGTATTACTTTCTATCCCTCTTAGTCGAGACATTCAGTCTCTAAGAGTGATACTATTCAACTGGAGGGCTTACTTTTTACTCCAGTAAGTGGTTTCATACAGAGTTTTCTTCCCCTTTGCAATCTTCTCAAATATTTCTTTTAAGACAGCTTATCAGACGGTAATTGAGTTTTACCACTTCTAATTATGTCTGTCGGTCCTTTTCCAATCTATAGGACCTAACTTTTTCTGCTGCCTTAATAACAGATAATTCCAAGAGAGGTTCTACAACCCACTTGGACAATTTATCATTGCAGACAACCGGCCTGTCTACTATTCTTAGCCATCTTCAATTCTTTTTGGCTCCAACAGAATAGATTAGGTCACACACTGGCAATTAAACAGCCAGATCTCACCTAAGCAACCTACAACATGCTCTCTGCAATTATACAAAAAAGCACTGCAACTTAAGGGCCTTTGCCAGAGAGCGTCAGAGCCATTCCTAGTAGGTAACTTCCAGATGGTTAAAAAGGCTTTGCCCAGTCATGCTCCTACATGGCTGGTTTTTTCCTACTCTTACCATCTTCCTTAAAATTTCCTTTTAAGGAAAAGGAACCAGGGCTTAGACCACGTGAAAGCATAAAGAATTGCTCAATTCCCTGGGTTGTTCCACATCTCCAGTGGAACTCTTACAACAGGGATGCATTCCTTTTCACTGCAGTCGGTCCTTGTCTAGTGCTTTCCTTCTAATTCCCAATACTTCATTGAAGCTTATGCTGAATAAAGAACGCATGATACTCATATTGCCCTCATAGAGGGGCAAACATGGTATCCCCTTATATTGCGTCTTCTCCAGCTACTACACTGAAGTTATAGAAGGATCCAGACTTGCTGTCTTAAGACTAAGGATCTCCTCTGCACCCCTTCACGTAGGTCTCCATTCCTGGTTATTCAAAGGCTAGAATTTTTAAAGAAATCTAGACCTCTCCTTATAATTCCACTGGTTTCCATGAAACCTTCTCCATGGTTCTTCCACTTGTAACCAGAAAGAGATTCTCTATCCATATTCTCAAGCAGGTCTTACCCCTTCTTGTTATTAAGTGAATCTCTCTCTCTCTCTCTCTCTCTCTCTTATGGACAGTAACACATCTTTCAGAGTGATTATATATATATCACTCTGAAAGATTATATAATATATATATAATCACTCTGAAAGATTTGTTACTGTCCATATTAATGCTGTTCCAGCATACCTTAGGGTTTTAAATGGACAACCAATTTCTATGGTAATTAGAAAATACCTTCTTTTACCGTAACCTTTCCGGTTACGTTACATCTGAAGCTCTCCATGTAAAGTTATTATCCTAAGTGACATCACTTAGGGAAGACATTACTGATCTTCAAAAAATTGGAGGCTACAGCGCCTACTACAAATATTTTTTTCTTTCATTTGGATAAAGGGGTCTTAAAGACCCATCCTTTTTCTGCAAGGTGTATTTCTACCTGTTCATCCAAACCATTCAGATTTATCTCCTCTCTTTCCTAGAGCCTTATTCTGCTTCAAGGACAAAGAGATTTAAACTTTGGTCTACGGAAGCTTTAGCTTTTCCTCCAAAGTCCAACCTCATTAAACTCCCCCAGTTTTTTCTTCTGGGATTAGTTCTAGCCATTAAGGCTTCTGACCTCTGCCTGTATTGCAAAATTTATTTTCCTCTACTTCACAGTGATGTAATTTCTTTGAGGATAATCTACTGGCTCTTAGCAGCAGACCCATATTAGCCTCAACAAATACTTTTGGCAGTACTTTTGAGTAAGGTCCACATTAGAAAATTGGAATTCATTATTTACTAACAGTTATGATCTACACAAGGACTCCCCTCTAGACGCCTTGTTTAGTCAAGCTGTTCCACAGCACACCCTTTTTAATTCAACTCCTACCCTCCATCCCTTGGATGCCTGAGGTTCTGGGAAATAGCATGGCCCATCCATTAGATTTGCAACATGCTGGGACCTCCTCTAGGCAACTCTAGCTTGGGAGTCCCCATATGTGAAGACTCATTCCTGCTTGTTCCTGGAGATAGCACAGTTACTTACCTGTTACAGGTGATCTCTGGGAACAGCAGGAATAAGTCTTCACAACCCACCCACCTCCCCTAGGAGTTCTCTCTCTCTCTCTCTCTCATTTGTCTAAAGGTAGAAAGTGGACTGTTGTAGTTGTTGTTATGGAAGGGCAGACTAGATGGGCCTTGTGGTCTTTTTCTGTCATCATGTTTCTATGTTTCTGTTACTTACCTCTTTCGGTCTCAGCTACAAACCCAACTGATGAGAGGGAAGTGAAGGCAGCGCGCATGCGTGTGGGATGCTCCCAAAGGCTTGCTTTCTGGATGCTGGGGAGCGTTCCTGCGCAGACTCCGTCGGTACCGACGTACCCATATGTGAAGACCTGTTCCCAGAGATCACCTGTTACAGGTAAGTAACTGTGCTTTCTCCGGGGACAGCAGGAATCAGTACTCACAACCCTCTCTCCTCCCCTTGGAGTTGCTGTACCATTTTTGTCATCTTCTTTTGTCAGCTCTAACTATGTCATTTGATTGGGCAAGATGACACCCTTGGGCGGGAAGTGGACCATGCATGCATGGTGGCATCTCCCAAAGGCTTTCTTTGAAAGCTGGGGAGATGCTTCCGCGAGGGCTCCAGCGGCGTCAAACACCCATATATAAGGACTGATTCCTACTGTCCCTAGAGAACACCTGTTACAGGTGAGTAACTACGCTTTCTTCAGGATGTCCTGGACTAAACTCTTTGCCTTAGTTCCTTGAAGGTTTAGGTTGCAGCCTTGTCCTGCTTCAGAGGGCTGAGAGTGGGTGGTCCATTGCCTCGTACCCAGAAGTGGCCTGTGCGACACCTACGTCCTCCCCTACATTCAATCATTTCCTCTCGGGTTCTCTGCCTGGTGCTCCAGCCCTTGATGTCTGAACCCTTGAAGCAGGTTACACTTAAAGATTTGACCCTTAAGAATATCATTCTGGTCACAATCTGTTGTGTGAGACATCTCTCCAAGCTGCAAACCTTATCGTACAGTGATTCTTTATCCTTGCAGGAAGCCGTGTGCATTCAGGTTGTTATTTCTTCCTTACCCAAAGTGATGTCTTCCATCTGTGTCTGTCATCCTTTTCTAAGGAGCAGTGCCAAGGGAAGGTCAAGGATCTTTGCATGGTGGAAGTCCGTAGAGTGCATCTCTGGTACTTGAAGGTTACTAATTCCTTTCGTAGGTCAGACATCTGTATGTGCTATTTGCAGGTCCGCATAAGGGTGAAGTGGCAGATAAGTCTACTTTGAGGTGCTTGGTCAAAAAGGCCATTGTCTCAGTGTATCTCTTGTGGAATCGGCCGATTCCAAAAGGTTTGCATGCACATTCCATTCAGGTGCAATCATCCTCGTGGACAGAGTGTAACACGATTATTCATTCAGACATTTGTTGGGCAGCAACATGGACATCACTTTCCACCTTTGTCAAGCACTACTACTGGAATGTCCACGCTCAGTTGGACACCGCCTTTGGCTCAGAGATCTTAAAAGCTGCTGTGTCTTCTTCCTATCCATTGGAGGCAATGTCGTCTTCCTATTCATTGGAGGCATATCTTTGGTATGTCCCACTTGTCTGGACTGGTCTAGCGGGGTGAGATGGAAGGTGACATTTTACTTACCTACTTACCAGGTAATGTCCTTTCCTTGAATCCTGCTAGACCAGTCCAGGACCTGCCCCTGGAACCTGTATTGGTTTGCTGTACTCTAAATGAGCTCTGCGGGCTCATAACCTTCTGACTAGCATTCTGTTGAAGCTGATCCTGTACACAGTTATATTTTCTGTTCTTTTGAACCTTGTTATCTTATGCTTGGGTACGAATACTGGAGGTGTGAATGATAATGTCATGAGAACCCTCCAGAAGTTGTCTGTCTCCATATCTGCTGATAGGGGAATATAACCCACTGGTCTAGCAGGATTCAAGGAAAATACTTTATCTGGTAAGTAAAATGTCACCTTACTCTTGTTATAAAGCTTTGCAGAGTATATGTAAATGAAGATATGCACATTATATTTTTACCCGCAATGAGCAGAGGCACTGCCCAGAGTTGAGTTCAGGACTACCATTGAATTTTTGAAAGCGTGCACATAAATGCCCCTAAATTTTATATGTAGTAAATAGCAGGTGTGACACTTTGCTTATAGTTTTTGGTGTGGTTTATTTTCAGGGGGAGGGGGGTATGAAGTGCTTGTTTTCTCTTTGAAAATTGGTATAATTTGTGTGCATTCTTGCTGTACAAATTAAACAGCCTGTTACCAAATTATTCTCCCTAACTTTTTTTTTTAAAATAATTTTGTGTTCACTTTCACCGTGTACATATCTCTATTGAGTGGAGGAATAGCCTAATAGAGCATCAGGTTGAGAACCAGGGAAGCCAGGGTTCAAATCTCACTGATGCTTCTTGTGATCTTGGGCAAGTCCTTAACTCTCTATAGGTTCAGGTACAAACTTAAATTGTAAGTTTTCTGAGGATAGGGAAATACCTACTGTACCTGAAAGTAATCTTGTATTGTACTCTGTTCTGTACGTTTCGTGATTTGAAAGCATGAAATATAAGAGCAGATATCATTAAATTTAATTTTGAATTCCTGAACCTCTAAGCCTACAGCAACCAAATTTTCAGCATAGATGTATCTACTGTACATAATTTCATCACAGTTTTTATATTCCCCTAAATACCAAATAGTAATTACACTTACTCCAGGTGACTCCAGTTTAGTCCTCAACCTCTGGGTAGTGAAGCTCCTCCTACAGCTTGGAGACAGGGCATGTCAAAAACTCATGAAACCTCCTCCTACAGCTTGGAGACAGGGCATGTCAAAAACTCATGACATCACTGGATATAGCCTGCTGGTCTCTCCCATCAGCCCCCAGTGAACTATTAACAAAGTAGACTCAAAGGAGCAAAAAATCAGTAACTCTTTTTTTTAAAACTTAACATTATATCCCCATGCAGAACATATAACCTATCTACCTACTACTCCCCTTCCAGAAGGAAAGGGACTGCTCCTGCATGCTCTCCTTTCCGTCGAATGCCTAGCCCTAAACAATCCAGAACAATATAGCAATATATATAACAATATCATAATATAATAATATAACAATATAGCGCAAAACAAATGGAAGCATCAGAATGACTGAACGCCAGTGAAGGCCTATATCCATTTTTAACCTTGCACTTCCCCCAACAGAAAAACCACTGCTAAGACCCCATCCCCAAGCAAGAATGAGGACTAAACTGGAGTCATTCAAGGAACCACAATTACCAGGTAAGTGTAATTCCTATTTCCTTATCGTTCCTCCAGTTTAGTCCTCAACCTCTGGGATGTATCATAGCAGTAATCATTGGGAGGGACCTATCTCCAGGAACAAGCAGGAATGTGAGTCTTCACATATGGGTACGTTGGTACCGACAAAGCCTGCGCGGGAACGCTCCCCAGCATCCAAAAAAAAAAGCTTTTGGGAGCATCCCATGCGCATGCACGCTGCCTTCCCGCCCATTCACTTCCCTCTCATCAGTTTTCTGTTTTCCGCGGAGCCGGCAGGACGTATTCCTGTCACCGCAGAAAATTATTCTTATTCTTAGTTTTTTTGTGGTCGCGTCTGCCTTCCCTCGACGCCACCGGTACCGCTGGTGTTTTTCTTTCTTTTTTCTAAAGAATTTCTTCTTTCTTCAGAAAATTTCCTGTTTTTAGTGTCTGACACTTTCTAGGCCACTAGGCCTCTATCTTTCCATCATGGAAAAGCCAGCCACTACCCTTAAGAAATGCTCAAAGTGTGACGGTACAGATATGTTTTCAGACACCCATACTTGGTATCTAAAATGTCTGGGTCCTGACCATTGCCCACTGGAGTGTCTTTCCTGCTGGAGCTCAAACAGAAGAAGTCTTCAGAATCGAGCACAACTCGATACCCAGTTCACATCACACTCGATGTCACCAGCTAGAATATCTCCACAGGATCAGGTAACCAAACAAAAGTCTGTAAAGACTAGCCAGTCCTCGAGTGGTAGATCTCCTTCCCAGTATCGAGATGGCTCTGGTCTTGCCCTCGAGGACAAATTGGCAATAAAGCCCCGGTGGGAGTCTTCGGGCTCCAAAGCATTAATCCCAATGGGGGTGAGGTTAAGGAATTTATAGTCACACTATGTTAAGAGAAACTTTAGGGATATTTATATAATGGATGGTCACGTAATTTAAGAGATGTTTATCTTATAAATAAAACAACTAATTGGATTTGTTAATATAACAAACAGTGTATCATGTGATTGGAATTTACCCATGGGAATATTAAAATTAAATATTTGAAATTTATCTGCCAGCTTGGAAAAAGAGATATTTAGGATGTCCTTCACCTTGGCAGTTGTCCTGTACGAGGATATCTTATACTTTTGACTGCAGGGGAGCTTTATCCTTTTCAGGGACTACCAAATTGTAAATCTTCCCAACTCTGTATTACTTCTATCCCTCTTAGTTGACATTTTCAATCTAAGAGTGATATTATTTCACTGGAGGGCTTACCTTTTAAGCCATAGGATTGTCCTCAATACCTACACCAGTAAGTAATTTCCATGCAGAGTTTCTCCCCTCTGCAATCTTTCAAATATTTCTTTTAAGACAGCTTATCAGACCATAATTGAGAGTAAGTCACTTCTAATTCTGTCTGTCGGTCATTGTTCAATCTATAGGACCTTTCTCCAGGACCAAGCAGGAAGTCAGTCCTCACTTATGGGTGACGTCGGCGCCGACGGAGCCCTCGCGGAGCAATTTTCCCCAGCTTTCAAAGAAAGCCTTTGGGAATTGCAGCGCGCATGCGCGGTCGACTTCCCGCCCGAAGGTGCCATCTTAGCCAGTCTTCTTTTTTCCGCGGAGCCCTACAGACGTCCCCGTCTTGTCCCCGCGAAAAAGTTGATTTTCCTCTTTATTTTATACTTTTTTCTTTCGGTTCGACGCCGGTCGTTTTCCCGCCCGGACTCGCGACGCCGGTCTCGAGTCCTCTAACGGTTGTTTCGGTTTTTCTGACTTAGTCAGCTTTCGTTTTCGTTTTTCCCCTGGCAGCCCGGTCCTTTGACCTCGCAGGGGCCCTTTTTCCCCCCCGATGGCTGCCAGTGGCTTTAAGCGGTGTGGTCGGTGTGACCGAAATATGTCACTCACCGACTCACACGACCTTTGCCTCCGCTGCCTGGGCCCAGATCACGAGGAACTGATCTGTGGGCCCTGCAGCAAACTGTCCTCGAAGGCGTTGAGAAGTCGGCGGCATCAGCGCGAAAGAATCTTCGCTGACCCCAGCCGTACCCGGACCTCGTCGGAGGCCTCCCTGTCGAAAGGCTCCAGTTCGGACCGTCGACGGAGCTCCTCCGACCGGGGTTCTCCCTCCGGGGACCATCGACGGAAGGAAAAACCCGCGAGGGCGGCGTCGGTGGACGCTCCTGGCTCCGCGAGGGCCAGGTCGCATAGCCCCGACAGCCGCCCCGGGTCCTTGGAGAAGGAACACCTCCCGAAGCGACCTCGCCTGGAGTCGGAGATGCCTGCCCGGGTAAGTCCTGTTGTCCTTCTGGACTCGCCTCCGCGACAGCCGACGTCGGGCCCGACGCCGTCGGGGCCCGAGTCGGGGGCTGCTGGGTCGCCTGAGCTCGGACTCAGGTTGACGGCCTTGGAGAGCAGATTGTCTGCCTTCATGGACCAGCAGCGGGCACTGCTCGCTGGCTTCGCTGGCGTCGCTGCCCCGACCGCCGGGACGTCGACGTCCAAGTCGACCCCGGAGACCGAGCCGATCCTCGAGTCGATGAGAACTCGAGTCGATCCTCGGTCGAGGTCGCCCTCGGCCTCCCGTTCGGGACCGAGGTCGCCGACGCCGACTCCCTCGGCGTCGGGGCGGCTGACGCCGCACCCTGCCCGAGCCGACCCCACCGAGTCCTCGTCGGAGTCGGTCTGGGAGTCTGAGGAGGAAGAGTCACCTGATTCTTTCCGGACTCGGTGTGTCCCATCGGACTCTCCGGAGTCCGAGCCTCGGAAGCAGTCCCCCCCGGAGGATGCCCGGTTCTCGGACTTCGTTAGGGATATGGCCAAGGCTTTGGCCTTCCCTGCGGATCCCGAGGAGGAGCCTCGAGCCGAAGAGCTCGACGCCCTCCAGTATGACTCTCCCGCGAGGGAGCACTTTACTGTGCCGGTTCCTCCTATGCT
Source organism: Ichthyophis bannanicus (assembly GCA_033557465.1). NCBI lineage: Eukaryota > Metazoa > Chordata > Amphibia > Gymnophiona > Ichthyophiidae > Ichthyophis > Ichthyophis bannanicus. Next base: position 41,038,553 of record CM066048.1, on the reverse strand, counting down.
GGAACGACTACTCTTCCGCATGTGGGAGAGTCCGGCCTCCTCGCCGGTCCTGAGCAAGCGGGTCGATTCTATCTATCGAGTCCGCAAGAGCCCTGGCTTTCAAAAGGCGCAGTTGCCACACCATTCCATGGTAGTGGAATCGGCCATGCATCGTCTTAAGAGCCAGTAGATGCACTCCTCGGTGCCTCCTGGAAGGGAGGCCCGTAACCTGGATGGCCTTGGCAAAAAGTGCTTCCAGGGCTCTATGCTCGCCTGTCGTGTCCAGACTTACCAGCTCTACATGGGCATGTATCTCAGGGATCTGGCTAAAGAGCTAGCCGGCTTCTCCGCTGGTTTGTCCGAGGAACCCTTGCGGAGGTTCCTAGCCTTGTCCACAGGTATTCGGGAATGCTCAAAGTTCATGTCCCGAGCAGCCTATGATGGCTTTGAGGCCTCGGCTCGAGTAGCCGCAGCCGGCATCGGTGCCCGCCGACAGGCTTGGCTTCAGTCGTCCGACCTTGAGCCCTGGGTACAGGACAAGTTGGTCGATGTCCCCTGCCGAGGCGAAAACCTCTTTGGCAAACCCATGGCGGAAAAGGCTGCACAAATTGAGACTGAGACTCTCACCAGGACCAGGCTTTCTAGGAAGACCTCCGTCCCTTCCCAGAAAAAGAAGGGCTCGGGAAAAAAGTCCTTTTACCCGAGGAAGGCAGCTGCCTACAAACAATACCCCCATTATCAGGCCCCTGCAGCTCCCCAACAGGGCCAGCAGGCCAAGGGACGGGGTAACGGGTCCCGTAGGCAGCAAGCCCCCAAGCCTGCACCACCAGCCCCTGCTCAGCAGGGTGGGGGTTTTTGACTCGCTCAGCATAGCCTCTCCCCCCCCGCTGGTTCCCCCCAGCACCGGAGGCCGGCTGGTTCACTTCGCCGACAGGTGGTCCAGCATCACCACAGATGCCTGGGTGCTTCAGGTCGTGCGAGAGGGCTACCTTCTCCACTTCCATCAGGTCCCTCCCTCCTATTTTCCGGGAGAGCCTCCGCGCCCCCCTCTGCACAGGGAGTTGCTCCTTCGGGAGTTAGCAGGTCTTCTGCAGGATCAGGCGGTGGAACCGGTGCCACACCACCTGAGAGGTCAGGGCTTCTATTCAAGGTATTTTCTGATACCAAAGAGAACAGGGGGCCTCAGACCCATCCTGGACTTGCGCAACCTCAACAAGTTCCTTGTGCGGGAGAAGTTCAAAATGCTTACCCTTGGAATCCTTCTGCCCTACCTCCAGCAGGGAGATTGGCTATGCTCCTTGGATCTAAAGGATGCCTACACGCACATCCTCATCCACCCAAGCCACCGACAATACCTAAGGTTTGTGGTGGCAGGAAATCCTTACCAGTACAGGGTACTGCCCTTTGGCCTGTCCTCCGCACCGCGAGTCTTCACAAAATGTCTCGCGGTCGTGGCGGCCCATCTCAGGCTTCACGGCCTCTATGTCTTCCCGTACCTCGACGACTGGCTCATCAGAGCAGCATCTGCTCGGGAGGTCACCAGCGCCACGCGCCGCACGGTGACTCTTCTGCAGCACTTGGGCTTTGTTATAAACTTCGCAAAGTCCACTTTGCTCCCCTCACAGGATCTCGAGTTCATCGGCGCAAGGCTGCACACTCCTCAGGCGCGAGCATACCTCCCGCTCGACAGGGCTCAGCGGCTCATGGACCTAGCCGACCGCTTTCGCAGCCAGCCCCTGGTCTCCGCCAGGCGCTTCCTGCGACTACTCGGCCATATGGCTTCCACCGTCCATGTGACCCCCAATGCCCGCCTGAATATGCGGTCTGCTCAATGGTGTCTCCGCCAGCAGTGGCGTCAAGCCTCAGGCGGCCTAGCAGACCTAGTGCGCGTCTCCGAGCCGCTGATCTCGTCTCTCCGGTGGTGGCTCCGGCAGCCGAACCTCCTATTCGGAATGCCTTTCCAGTCACCTCAGCCGACCCGGGTGCTGACCACCGATGCATCCCTCCTGGGCTGGGGAGCACATTGCCAGGAGGCTCGTACTCAGGGCCTCTGGACCACGTGGGAGTCTGCTCAGCAGATCAACTTCCTGGAGCTCAGGGCGATCCGCCTGGCTCTCAAGGCCTTCTCCCACCTGACTTCTCACCAGTCCGTCCTTGTCCAGACGGACAATCAAGTTGCCATGTTCTACGTGAACAAGCAGGGGGGCACGGGCTCCTTCCTCCTCTGCCGGGAGGCACAGAAGCTCTGCTCTTGGGCCGTCAGTCACGGCATTCTCCTCAAGGCAGTTTACCTCCCAGGCCAAGAAAATTGCCTGGCGGACAAACTCAGCAGGGTCCTCCAGCCGCACGAGTGGCGCCTGGATCCCTTGGTAGTTCAGAAGCTCTTCCTCAAGTGGGGCCTCCCCACGGTGGATCTCTTTGCCAGTCCTCACAACCGGCAACTTCCTCGCTTCTGCTCTCGTCAGCCACACCCCCTCCGGGTTGCGGCGGACGCTTTTCTGATCTCATGGTCGGGGAACCTCCTGTACGCTTTCCCTCCCATCCCGCTAGTCTCTCGAACTCTCTTCAAGGTTCTCCGAGACAAAGCCTTCATGATCCTGGTGGCCCCTCGCTGGCCCAGGCAACCGTGGTTTCCGCTCCTGCTGCAACTGGCGGTGGAGGATCCATTCCCTCTGGGGGTGCAACCGGATCTCCTCACTCAGGATCAGGGGTCCCTACTGCACCCCAACCTCAGGTCTCTCAACCTCATGGCCTGGCTGCTGAGAGGGTAGTCCTTGCTCCCCTTCTCCTGCCGGCGGAGGTGGAGGAGGTCGTCTTGGCTTCGCGACGGCCTTCTACCCGCAAATGCTACGCCCTTAAATGGCGTCGCTTTGCAGTCTGGTGTACCCAACAGTCTCAGGATCCCTTCTCCTGCCCGGTGTCGGTGATCTTGCAGTACTTGCTACACCTCTCTAATCTGGGACTTAAGTCCAACTCCGTCAAAGTTCACCTCAGTGCTCTTTCAGCACATCATGTGCCGGTGGACGGCAGACCTCTTTCCAGCGACCCTCTTGTAGCGAGGTTTCTCCGAGGTCTTCTTCTACTTAAACCACCTCTGCGCCCGCCAGCGCCTGACTGGGACCTGAATGTGGTTTTGCAGCGGATCACCTGTCCGCCTTTTGAACCTATGGCTACCTGTTCTCTCCGTTTTCTGTCTTGGAAAACGCTGTTCTTGGTAGCCCTCACTTCCGCTAGACGCGTAAGTGAATTGCAGGCCCTCGTGTCTGATCCCCCTTACACTAGGTTCTACAAGAATAGGGTAGTCCTACGGACTCACCCAAAATTTCTGCCTAAAGTGGTCTCCCCTTTTCACATCAATCAGGAGGTGGTACTTCCAACCTTCTTTCCCAGACCACACTCCAGCCGAGCTGAGACGGTCCTCCATACCCTGGACTGTAGAAGGGCATTGAACTTCTACCTTGACCGTACGCGGGAGCACCGTAAAGCTGCTCAGCTTTTTGTGTCTTTTGACCCCAATAAATTGGGGCTCCCGGTCTCCAAGCGTACTCTGTCCATCTGGGTTGCGGACTGTATCTCTTGGGCTTATGGGGCAGCCGGACTCTCCTTAGAAAGTCGAGTCACGGCTCATTGCGTTCGGGCAAAGGCCACGTCAGTGGCTTACCTCCGCTCTGTTCCGCTGGCAGACATCTGCCGGGCCGCTACTTGGTCTTCGAGCCAGACTTTTGCGGTCCATTACTGTCTCGAGAGGGAGTCCCGTAGGGACAGTGCTTTCGGACAGGCAGTCCTCCGTAATCTCTTTGAGGTCTGAGCAACTCCTACCCTCCATCCCGGTTGTGGGCTACCGGTGGGTGATAATTCAGCGAAGATTCTATCCTTCTGTGCTGCTGAGCTAGAGGGAGCTCATTTTTGTGCTTAGGGTCTCCGGTAGCCTTGAGCTTGGGAGTCCCATAAGTGAGGACTGACTTCCTGCTTGGTCCTGGAGAAAGCGTAGTTACTCACCTGTAACAGGTGTTCTCCAGGAGCAGCAGGAATCAGTCCTCACTACCCTCCCTCCTCCCCTTGGAGTTGCAATCGTCTGCTTATGTTCTTTTTGCAAATTTTTATGCTGTCTTTTTAGCTATGTCATCTGACTGGCTAAGATGGCACCTTCGGGCGGGAAGTCGACCGCGCATGCGCGCTGCAATTCCCAAAGGCTTTCTTTGAAAGCTGGGGAAAATTGCTCCGCGAGGGCTCCGTCGGCGCCGACGTCACCCATAAGTGAGGACTGATTCCTGCTGCTCCTGGAGAACACCTGTTACAGGTGAGTAACTACGCTATCCTCTTTTGCTGCCTTAATAACACATAATTCCAAGAGAGGTTCCAAAACCTACTTGGACAATTTATTGTTGCAGGCAACCAGCCTGTCTGCTATTCTTAGCCATCTTCAATTCTTTGGCTCCCACAGAATAGATTAGGTTGCACACTGGTAATTAAACAACCAGATCTCACCTGGGCAACCTACAACATGCTCTCTGCAATTCTACAAAAAGCTCTGCAACTATGGGCCTTTGCCAGAGAGCGTCAGAGCCATTCCTGGTGGGTAGCTTCCAGATGGTTGAAAGGCTTGCCCAGTCATGCTCCCACATGACTGTTTTTTTCCTACCTTTACCATCTTCCTTAAAATTTCCTTTTAGGGAAAATGAACCAGGGCTTACATCACGTGAAAGCATAAAGAATTGCTTAATTCCCTGAGTTGTTCCAACTTCTCCAACAGGGATGCATTTCTTTTCACTGCAGTCAATCCTTGTCTAGTGCATTCCTTCTAATTCCCAATACTTCATTGGAGCTTATGCTGAACAAAGAACGCATTATACTCATATTGCCCTCATAGATGGGCAAATATGGTATTCCCTTTTATTGCGTCTTTTTCTCCACACTGAAGTTATAGAAGGATCCAGACTTCTCGTCTTAAGACTAAGGTTTTCTCTGCACCCCTTCACGTAGATCTCCATTTCTGGTTATTCAAAATCTAGAATTTTAAAGAGATCTAGACCTATCCTTCTGACTAGGAAAATTCCACTGGTTTCCATTTAACCTTCTTCATGGTTCTCCACGTATAACCAGTAAGAGGTTATGTTTGTTTATGTTATTTACTTAACCACCCTTCAGGGTAAACAGAACGGTTTACAATAAAAAACAACAATACAGCAAGGCTCGGGGCCAGAAAAGGAAAAGAAGTTACAACTTAGTAATAGGACAGAGAAGAGGACAGGGAGAGAGTAGCAGACACAGGGGAGAGGCTAAGGCTGGGAAGAAGGAAGGTCGAAGGCAAGGGTAAATAAGTGGGTCTTTAAAGCGTGTTTGAAAGTGGGGTGATGTGGTTCAAGACGGAGGGTAGCGGGGAGGGAGTTCCAGAGGGTGGGACCTACAAAAGAGAAGGCTGAGGAACGGGTGGAATGAAGGTGGGCCTGTGACGGGGGGGGGGGGGAGTTAGTGCAAGGCGATTGAGGTGGAAGGACCGAGGGGTGTGCCAAGGGGTATGAAAGTGGATGAGATCGGCAAGGTATTGCGGGGTAGTAGTATGAAGGGCCTTATGAACGAGTGTAAGAAGTTTGTATTGGATACGGAAGGGTATGGGAAGCCAGTGAAGACGAAGCAGAAGGGGAGTGACGTGGTCTCTAGGGGAGGAGTGGGACACAAGTCGGGCAGCGGTATTCTGGATTCTTTGCAAGCGTGTCAACTGGAACTTGGTGATGCCTGAGAGAACAGAATTGGAGAAATCAATCCGGGAGATGACAAGGGATAGCAGGAGGGTAGCAAGAGCAGAGGGAGAGAGGAAGAGGCGGATTGCACGAATCTGACATAGATAAAAGAAGGAGGTCTTTGAGACATGTGAGACGTGGGCAGAAAAAGAAAGATCAGAATCGAAGAGCACCCCAAGATACCGAAAAGTGGAAACTAGAGAGATGGATGTACCTGGGAAGGAGGGTGCCAGTGATGGGGAAGGGTGACCATGAGGGAACCAGATAGCAGTGGTTCTCCAGGACCAAGCAGGAAGTCAGTCCTCACATATGGGTGACGTCGGCGCCGACGGAGCCCTCGCGGAGCAATTTTCCCCAGCTTTCAAAGAAAGCCTTTGGGAATTGCAGCGCGCATGCGCGGTCGCCTTCCCGCCCAAGGGTGCCATCTTAGCCAGTCTTCTTTTTTCCGCGGAGCCCTACAGACGTACCCGTCGTGTCCACGCGAAAAAGTTGATTTTATTCGTAATATTCTCTTTTTTCCTTCGGTTCGACGCCGGTTTTCTTCCCGCCCGGACTCGCGACGCCGGTGACGAGTCCTCTTCTTCTTTTTCGGTTTTTCTGATTTAGTCAGTTTCGTTTTCGGTTTTTTCACTGGCAGCCCGGTCTTTTGACCTCGCAGGGGCCCTTTTTCCCCCGATGGCTGCCAGTGGTTTCAAGCGGTGTGGTCAGTGTGACCGAAATATGTCACTAACTGACACACACGATAATTGCCTCCGCTGCCTCGGCCCGGATCATGAAGAAATGATCTGTGGGGCCTGTGGCAAAATGTCCTCCAAAGCGTTGAGAAGTCGGCGGCATCAGCGGGATAGGATCTTCGCTGACCCCAGCCGTACCCGGACCTCGTCGGAGGCCTCGGCGTCCAGAGGTTCCAGCTCTGACCGTCGCCGGAGTTCCTCCGACAGGGGTTCTCCCTCCGGGGACCATCGACGGAAGGTGAAACCTGCGAGGGCGGCGTTGGTGGACGCTCCTGGCTCCGCGAGGGCCAGGTCGCATAGCCCCGATAGCCGTCCCGGGTCCTTGGAGAAGGAGCACCTCTCGAAGCGACCTCGCATGGAGTCGGAGCTGCCTGCTCGGGTAAGTCCTGTGGTCCTCCTGGACTCGCCTCCGAGACCGACGCCGTTGGGGCCCGAGTCGGGGGCTGCTGGGTCACCTGAGGTCGGACTCAGGTTGACGGCCTTGGAGAGCAGACTGTCTGCCTTCATGGACCAGCAGCGGGCACTGCTCGCTAGCCTCGCTGGCGCCGCTGCCCCGACCGCCGGGACGTCGACGTCTAAGTCGACCCCGGAGACCGAGCCGATCCTCGAGTCCATGCGAACTCGAGTCGATCCTCGGTCGAGGTCACCCTCGGCCTTCCGTTCGGGACCGAGGTCGTCGACGCCGACTCCCTCGGCGTCGGGGCAGCCGGTGCCGCAGCCTGCCCGGGCCGACCCCACCGATTCCTCCTCGGAGTCGGTCTGGGAGTCTGAAGAGGAAGAGTCACCTGATTCTTTTCGGACTCGGTGTGTCCCCTCGGACTCGCCTGAGTCCGAACCTCGGAAGCAGTCCCCTCCGGAGCATGCCCGGTTCTCGGACTTCGTCAGGGATATGGCCAAGGCTTTGGCCTTCCCTGCGGATCCCGAGGAGGAGCCTCGAGCCGAAGAGCTCGACGCCCTCCAGTATGACTCTCCCGCCAGGGAACACTTTACTGTACCGGTTCCTCCCATGCTGGAACGACTACTCTTCCGCATGTGGGAGAGTCCGGCCTCCTCGCCGGTCCTGAGCAAGCGGGTCGATTCTATCTATCGAGTCCGCAAGAGCCCTGGCTTCCAAAAAGCACAGCTACCACACCATTCCATGGTAGTGGAATCGGCCATGCATCGTCTTAAGAGCCAGAAGATGCACTCCTCGGTGCCTCCTGGCAGGGAGGCCCGTAACCTGGATGGCCTTGGTAAGAAGTGTTTCCAGGGCTCTATGCTTGCGTGTCGTGTCCAGACCTACCAGCTATACATGGGCATGTATCTCCGAGACCTGGCTAAAGAGCTAGCCGGATTCTCCGCTGGATTGTCCGAGGAACCTTTGCGGAGGTTCCTAGCCTTGTCCACTGGCATTCGGGAATGCTCAAAATTCATATCCCGAGCAGCCTATGATGGCTTTGAAGCATCGGCTCGAGTGGCCGCAGCCGGCATCGGTGCCCGCCGACAGGCTTGGCTTCAGTCGTCTGACCTTGAGCCCTGGGGTGCAGGACAAGTTGGTCGATGTCCCCTGCCGAGGTGAAAACCTCTTTGGCAATCCTATGGACGAGAAGGCTGCACAACTAGAGACAGAGACTCTCACCAGGACTAGGCTTTCTAGGAAGACCTCCGCCCCTTCCCAGAAAAAGAAGGGCTCGGGAAAGAAGTCCTTTTACCCGAGAAAGGCGGCTGCCTATAAACACTACCCCCAATATCAGGCCCCCGCAGCTCCCCAACAGGGCCAGCAGGCCAAGGGACGGGGTAACGGGTCCCGTAGGCAGCAAGCCCCCAAGCCTGCACCACCAGCCCCTGCTCAGCAGGGTGGGGGCTTTTGACTCCTTAAGCATAGCCTCTCCCCCCCCGCTGGCTCCTCCCAGCACCGGAGGCCGGCTGGTTCACTTCGCCCACAGGTGGTCCAACATCACTTCAGATGCCTGGGTGCTTCAAGTCGTAAGAGAAGGCTATCTTCTCCACTTCCACCAGGTCCCTCCCTCCTATTTCCCGGGAGAACCTCCACGACTCCCTCTGCACAGGGACTTACTCCTTCAGGAGTTAGCAGGTCTTCTACAGGAACAGGCGGTGGAACCGGTGCCCCACCACCTGAGAGGTCAAGGCTTTTATTCCAGGTATTTTCTAGTACCAAAAAGGACAGGAGGCCTCAGACCCATCCTGGACTTGCGCAACCTCAACAGGTTCCTCGTGCGGGAAAAGTTCAAAATGCTTACCCTTGGAATCCTTCTGCCCTACCTCCAGCAGGGAGATTGGCTATGCTCCTTGGATCTAAAGGATGCCTACACGCACATCCTCATCCACCCAAGCCACCGCCAATACCTAAGGTTTGTGGTGGCAGGAAATCATTACCAGTACAGGGTACTGCCCTTTGGCCTGTCCTCCGCACCGCGAGTCTTCACAAAATGTCTCGCGGTGGTGGCGGCCCATCTCCGGCTTCACGGCCTCTGTCTTCCCGTACCTCGACGACTGGCTCATCAGAGCAGCGTCAGCTCCGGAGGTCACCAACGCCACACACCGCACGGTGACTCTTCTGCAGTACTTGGGCTTTGTCATAAACTTCGCAAAGTCCACTTTGCTCCCCTCACAGGATCTCGAGTTCATCGGCGCAAGACTGCACACTCCTCAGGCGCGAGCTTTCCTGCCTCTCGACAGGGCTCAACGGCTCATGGACCTAGCCGACCGTTTTCGCAGCCGGTCCCTGGTCTCCGCCAGGCGCTTCCTGAGACTGCTCGGCCATATGGCTTCCACCGTCCATGTGACCCCCAATGCCCGCCTGAATATGCGGCCTGCTCAATGGTGTCTTCGCAAGCAGTGGCAACAAGCCACAGGCGGCCTAGCAGACCTAGTGCGCGTCTCCGAGCCGCTGGCCTCGTCTCTCCAGTGGTGGCTTCATCGGCCGAACCTGGTACTCGGCATGCCTTTTCAGTCACCTCAGCCGGCCCAGGTGCTGACGACAGATGCGTCCCTCCTGGGTTGGGGAGCACATTGTCAAGGGGCACGTACTCAGGGCCTCTGGTCCACGTGGGAGTCTGCTCAGCAGATCAACTTCCTGGAGCTCAGAGCGATCCGCCTGGCTCTCAAGGCTTTCTCCCACCTGACTTCTCACCAGTCCGTCCTTGTCCAGACGGACAATCAAGTTGCCATGTTCTACGTGAACAAACGGGGGCACGGGCTCCTTCCTTCTCTGTCGGGAAGCACAGAAGCTCTGCTCTTGGGCCGTCAGTCACGGCGTTCTTCTCAAGGCAGTTTATCTCCCAGGCCAAGAAAATTGACTGGCGGACAAACTCAGCAGGGTCCTCCAGCCGCACGAGTGGCGCCTGGATCCCTTGGTAGTTCAGAAGCTCTTTCTAAAGTGGGGCTTCCCCACGATGGATCTCTTTGCCAGTCCTCACAACCGGCAACTTCCTCACTTCTGCTCTCGTCAGCCACATCCCCTTCGAGTTGCGGCAGACGCTTTTCTACTCTCATGGTCGGAGAGCCTTCTGTATGCTTTTCCTCCCATCCCGCTAGTCTCTCGAACTCTTTTCAAGGTTCTCCGAGACAAAGCTTCCATGATCCTGGTGGCCCCTCGCTGGCCCAGACAGCCGTGGTTTCCACTCCTGCTGCAATTAGCGGTAGAGGATCCATTCCCTCTGGGGTTTCAACCGGATCTCCTCACTCAGGATCAGGGGTCTCTGCTACACCCCAACCTCAGATCTCTCAATCTAATGGCCTGGCTGCTGAGAGGGTAGTCCTTGCTCCCCTTCTCCTGCCGGCAGAGGTGGAAGAGGTCGTCCTAGCTTCTCGGCGACCTTCTACCCGCAAATGCTACGCCCTTAAATGGCGTCGCTTTTCCGTTTGGTGTACCCAGCAGTCTCAGGATCCCTTCTCCTGCTCGGTGTCGGTGATCTTGCAGTACTTGCTCTACCTCTCTAATCTGGGACTTAAGTCCAACTCCGTCAAAGTTCACCTCAGTGCTTTTTCAGCACATCATGTACCGGTGGACGGCAGACCTCTTTCCAGCGACCCTCTCGTAGCGAGGTTTCTCCGAGGTCTCCTTCTACTTAAACCACCTCTGCGCCCGCCAGCGCCTGACTGGGATCTGAATGTGGTTTTACAGCGGATCACCTGTCCGCCTTTTGAACCTATGGCTACCTGTTCTCTCTCCGTTTTCTTTCTTGGAAAACATTGTTCTTGATAGCCCTCACTTCCGCTAGACGCGTAAGTGAATTGCAGGCCCTCGTGTCTGATCCCCCTTACCCTCGGTTCTACAAAAATAGGGTAGTCCTACGGACTCACCCAAAATTTCTTCCAAAAGTGGTCTCCCCTTTTCACATCAATCAGGAGGTGGTACTTCCGACCTTCTTTCCCAGACCACACTCCAGCCGAGCTGAAATGGTCCTCCATACCCTGGACTGTAGAAGGGCATTGAACTTCTACCTTGACCGTACGCGGGAGCACCGTAAGGCTGCTCAGCTTTTTGTGTCTTTTGATCCCAATAAATTGGGGCTCCCGGTCTCCAAGCGTACTCTGTCCATCTGGGTTGCGGACTGTATCACTTGGGCTTATGGGGCAGCCGGGCTCTCCTTAGATGGTCGGGTCACGGCTCATTGTGTTCGGGCAAAAGCTACGTCAGTGGCTTACCTCCGCTCTGTTCCGCTGGCAGACATCTGCCGGGCAGCTACTTGGTCTTCGAGCCAGACTTTTGCGGTCCATTACTGTCTCGAGAGGGAGTCCCGCAGGGACAGTGCTTTCGGACAGGCAGTCCTCCGTAATCTCTTTGAGGTTTGAGCAACTCCTACCCTCCATCCCGGATGTGGGCTACCGGTGGGTAATATTCAGCGAAGATTCCTTCCTTCTGTGCTGCTGAGCTAGAGGGAGCTCATTTTTGTGCTTAGGGTCTCCGGTAGCCTTAAGCTTGGGAGTCCCATATGTGAGGACTGACTTCCTGCTTGGTCCTGGAGAAAGCGTAGTTACTCACCTGTAACAGGTGTTCTCCAGGAGCAGCAGGAATCAGTCCTCACAACCCTCCCTCCTCCCCTTGGAGTTGCAATCATCTGCTTAAGTTTTTTTGCAAATTTTTATGCTGTCTTTTTTAGCTATGTCATCTGACTGGCTAAGATGGCACCCTTGGGCGGGAAGGCGACCGCGCATGCGCGCTGCAATTCCCAAAGGCTTTCTTTGAAAGCTGGGGAAAATTGCTCCGCGAGGGCTCCGTCGGCGCCGACGTCACCCATATGTGAGGACTGATTCCTGCTGCTCCTGGAGAACACCTGTTACAGGTGAGTAACTACGCTTTTTTGAAGATTGAGGTGTAAGCAATTTTGGGTCACCCAATTGGAGATAGCAGCGAGACGGGAGTCAAGTGGGGCAAGATCAGGACACAGAGGGGAGGTGTGGTATAGAAGAAGAATATCGTCCGCATAATAGAATGCCGAGATACCGAATTGTTGAATTAGCAGTGTGAGAGGGGTTAAGAAGAGATTAAAGAGCAGAGGGGCCAGAACGGAACCCTGGGGAGCCCCACAGGATAGGGGAAAGGAGTCAGAGGAGGTGACGGATGGAGAAGATGAGAGATCCCCAGGAACAAGCAGGAATGAGTCTTTACACGTGGGAGATGTCGCCGACGGAGCCCGCACGGGAATGCTCCCCAGCATCCATTCAGAAAGCCTTTGGGAGCATCCCCCGCGCCTGCACGGTGGCTTCCCGCCCTTCCTACTGCCTCTCCCCAGTTTTTCGTTTTCCGCAGAGCAGGCAGGAGGTCCCTCCTGCCACCGCAGAATTTATTTTTTTTCCTTTGTTCTTGTTTCTGTAGTCGCGGCTTTTTCCCGCCGACGGTGGCACCTCCGTGCCCCTTTCTTTCTTTCTTTTGAATTAATTTTCATTTAAATTTCATTTATTTTTGGTCGCCCGGAGGGACCCTCCCCTCTGGGCGCCGAGGCCTACCGGGCTTACAACATGGAGCCGCCTTCTCCCCAGCAGTGCCCTCACTGCGGAGACCTAATTTTCCAATTGGACTCCAATGCCTGGTGCCTCTCCTGTTTGGGGCCTGACTCTTCTTTCCCGGATCCCCCGGGCTACAGTGTCGGGAGAAGACCCTCCCTTTTTCGGATATCCCTCGACGACGTCTTCGCGCCCAACGCGCGGCCGGTCGTCGGGTTGTGCTTCTCTCCAGGATCAGGTATCCACACAACAGTCTGTTAAGACTAGCCGAGTCTTGAGGGGCGAGTCTCATGCGCGGCATGGCGACAGCTCCAGCCGACCCCTCAAGTCCCCCTTGGCTAATATACCCCGGCGGGAGTCCTCGGGCTCCAAAGCATTTATGGGGTTTCGGGATGTTCCTGAGGTTCGCTCCTCACAGAACATTCCCGAGCCATGCCCGAGGGAGATACCCGCTTCAAGCGGTGACGATTCCCCGGCATCAGCGTCGAGTGTTCCACTCTTCGCCAGGGATCGTCAGCTGGTGTCATCGGCGCCTCCGGGGCCGCTCGACCGGGTCTGACCTCCCTACATCCCAGCCATGTTCGGGTGTGGTACCCGCTCCGGGCAGTACTGAGACCCCGGCGTCGGTGTCGAGCGTTCCGCTCCTCACCGAGGATCGTCGGCTGCTGTCCTCGGCGCCTCCGGGGCCGATCGCCTCGGTCCAGCCGGGCGTTCCTCCATCACTGCCATGCGCAGGGGTGGTACCCGCTACGAGCAGTACCGACCCGTCTGCGCCGGTGTCGAGCGTTCCGCTCCTCACCGGGGATTGGCGGCTGCGGTCCTCGGCGCCTCCGGGGCTGACCGACTCGTGCCGGTATGGCGTCCCTACGGGGGTAGCATCCGCTTCGGGCGGTGCCGACCCGTGGGCGTCAAGTAACCCGCTCCCCACCGGGGATCGCCAGCCGCTGCCCTCGGCACTTCTGGGGCCGATCGGCTCGACACAGCCTGGCCCTGCGTTCCGGCCATGCGCGGAGGCGGTACCCGCTTCTAGCGCGCCGACGTCGATGGTTCCACCCCTCGCCGGGGATGATCTCCTGGCCTCACTCCCCTCGGAGCCGCTCGCTTCGACCCGAGCTGGGTCGCCGGTACCCCAGCCCTGCGCAAGGGTGGTACCGGTTTTGAGCGGCGCCACTCCGCCGGCGACGGCAGGGGCGTCGAGCTCAAGGAATCGCCATCAACCTTCCCCGGGGACCTCGGAGTGTGTCGACCAGCACACGGGCGACCCCCCCGGCATCGACGCGGCCGTCGAGGGCCCCGCCCTTTCCTAGAAAAGGGGCCTTGGGGTCTTCGATCGCCTCGATCCCACCGCAGGGGCCTTGCACCCCCCCCCCCCGCAGGGACTCGTCGTCGGGTGACCTGGCTCCCCTCGGGGACGGGCCGTATGCCCCGGCAGTTTTTCCCTCTGGGAAGGACGGGTTCGAGAGGGGGCCCGGCATCGGGCAGCGCCTGCCGATCAACATTGGCGCCGGCGTCAGATGACCCCCTCTCCACCGAGCACCGTCCTCGGGGGCCCTTGATGCTCGTGGCACCGGTCGGCGCGGTTCCGATCCGCACTCCGGGATCTCCACCACCGGCGCGGTCGCTCCCGCCGGGGTCCTCGAGGAAGGAGTCTATCTCCTCGCTCGGTTCGATGCCCAGCCTGGAGTCGTTGTCCAGCCTCGAAAGCCTGGCCACGGCACGTCTCGGGATCGGCCCCTGTCCCCTCCCGCAGAGCAGAAACCGCTGGCCCCTGCCCTCCGGCGGCCGTGGATTCGCTCCAGTCACGGGGGGAAGCGCCGCCCCCGGGTTCGGGGCCGAGGCCGATTCCTGCGGCGCCGTCAGTGCCATCGACCCCTTCGATGCCTAGCTTGGAATCAATTCCAGGAGCCGACGACGCCATGTTGACTACCCCGATCCGGGTCGGCTGAGCCGCCTTTTCAGGATTTCCTCCTTGACATGGCAGACTTGCTGGCCATCCCTATCCCGGACCCGAGCCCAGGCCCTGCGGAACAGGCAGCCGTGATGCTTCCTCTGCATCCCTCCCTGCAGGATCTCCTGCTGGGGGCTTGGCGGTCGCCTTTGAGGGTTCCGGCGCCGTCGACTGTGATGCAGGCTCTGTACCGGGTGCCTCCGTCCCCGGGGTTTCGGCAGCACCAGCTTCCACATCGGTCCATTGTGGTGGAATCGGCGCTGAGGAAGGCCGGAAGCAAGGAGAAGCATGCTTCTCGCCCTCCAGGCCGCGCCTCGAAGACACTAGATACTCTAGGACGTCAAGCCTTCCAAACGTCTATGCTGGCGGCCAGAATTATTTCATATATATTTTATATGAGTCTGTCGCTTCGGGAGGTCACCGAGAGGTTATCTCGGTTATCCACCTTCGTATCTGCAACCAAAGCCTTTGAATATTCCCTGCTTCTTTATCACTGCAGGAATATCTCCGGGTTCCTTTCTCGTGCTTTGCTGGACTCCTTCCGGTCGGTCAGCAGAGCCTCTGCTGTTGCCATTAGAGCACGCCGTACAGCATGGTTGCAGGCGTCCGAGTTGTGTAGATGGGCACAGCACAACCTGGGTAATTCTCCCTGCGACGGAGATCACCTCTTCAATAGCGAAGCCTTACGTCAGGTCGCACAGTGCTTCGCTAACCTTCCCAGAGTTAGCAGCCAGCCTAGGGCCCGGCTCCCCCCCGGCGGTGGTAAACGCCTCTCCAGACCCCCCTTCCCGAGGAAGAGGGAAATGTCAGCCCTCCGCCCACCCTCCAGGCGCACCCAAGCAAGGGACCTCTCACCCCGGGTTGATGTCCCCGGGCCTGCGCCAGGACTCTCATACTAAGCATTTTTAGGCTCAGGTGGGCTGCCTGCACTTAACCTCCTTACCAGAAGTTTAGAATAGAGCTCTACTCTGGGGCTCGTTCAGTTGGAAAATGGTTCGGGGATTTATCTAAGGGTTCAGGTCTTCTCCTCCGTGGGAAAGGGAGACCACCTTACACCGTGATAGCTATGGCCCACGGTTACCCTACTTACTCTTCGGTACGTCCCCGAGCCCCTCTCAGCCAGTATTCTCTTGCTGATTGCTTCCGTACCGGAATTCCCCTTCCAGCCGCTATAGTCCCCCAATACTCACCAGGGGCTATACCCTCATGTCCCCCGATTGTGCGGGGGACAAGTTCTGCGTGCAGGCCCTGGGGACACATATAGGGCCTCCAACCCCTGCGGCGTTCTACCGGACTGATGCTATCCTCTGTCCCCCACGCTACCGCGCTCTTAGCTCGCCGATCTGCCCTTGCCCTCCGGAAAAGATCCCTCCCCTGACGGATCTTGAGGCCACCTCTCCAGGTGGACGTTCTGGGGATCGAGGGCAGATCCGCCTTACCAGGGTGCTGCTCATGGAGGTAGGCCCCCCGGCGTACCTGCGTTAGTACCGGAGGGGGCGTCCCCATGTCCACCGGCCTAGATATCCTAGATATCACCTGCTTGGCAGGCGCCTATTGGGGGATGCCCACAGTACCTGTGTTCTACCGCCTTTTTCCCCCTATGGCCGGTACTCACTCCCCCGGGGGTCCGGCCAGTCCGCCTGCCTATTCCCCGATCGGCCCGCGGACTGGTGGTACCCTACTGCTGTGAAGTCAACAGCTCCTTTTTTCAGTTAGGTCCTCCTCCCGGAGGTCCGGGCCCTTATCTCCCGTTAGGGCAGACTGTGTACCCCTTCTGCTCCGGGGTACACCTCTACTCTTCTCCGGGATAGGCTCTCTAGTTCGGCCTGTCTTCCACTGTTAGTCCTCTGAGTTATGGACTCTACTCCTAAGGGAGTGCTCAGCTTGCCGTGAGCCCCCTGGAAGACCTGCCGTCCTTCTCCTGACCCATCTGACGCCTGGATCTCATGGCCTTCCGGATTTGGAACTTCCTCCTCGCTGCGGTGAAGTTTCCTTGATGACCTCGCTACTGCATCTACAGTGCCTTCATCACAGGACTACTTCCGACAACCCGGTGGGTAAGCAGTACAGGGTTCTAAACCATTAATTCATTAAAACTTAATGGCCGGTAAGCTCTATATGGTACTAGGTCATTTACTCATTAAATGCTTAATGATTCTCTTCATGCACCCCTCTGACTACTCCCGTAGCCTGGGTTTCTTTTTGCTGTATCCTAATGGTACCTGTTCTGCACTCTAAAGACTTGCCTCCGTAGTCTTTGGATTCGCTGTTCCTCTATTCAACTCCTGCCCTCCGTCCCTCAGGGGATGCCGGGGATTCAGGTTGGGCAAATGCTATCCCGTCCTGGACTGCGCTTATGGGATCTCCCCGGGCATCCTAAGCTAGGGAGTCCCCACGTGTGAAGACTCATTCCTGCTTGTTCCTGGAGATAGCACAGTTACTTACCTGTAACAGGTGATCTCCGGAACAGCAGGAATTAGTCTTCACAACCCGCCCACCTCCCCTAGGAGTTGTATCTCTCTTTTTCTCTATTCCTTCCTCTCCTCTCCTTCCGGCTCAGCTATGAAACTCAACTGGGGAGAGGCAGTAGGAAGGGCGGGAAGCCACCGCGCAGGCATGGGGGATGCTCCCAAAGGCTTTCTGATTGGATGCTGGGGAGCATTCCCGTGCGGGCTCCGTCGGCGACGTCTCCCACGTGTGAAGACTTATTCTCCAGGACCAAGCAGGAAGTCAGTCCTCACTTATGGGTGACGTCGGCGCCGACGGAGCCCTCGCGGAGCAATTTTCCCCAGCTTTCAAAGAAAGCCTTTGGGAATTGCAGCGCGCATGCGCGGTCGTCTTCCCGCCCGAGGGTGCCATCTTAGCCAGTCTTCTTTTTTCCGCGGAGCCCTACAGACGTCCCCGTCTTGTCCCCGCGAAAAAGTCGATTTTTTTCTTCATTATTTTATTCTTTTTCCTTCGGTTCGACGCCGATCTTTTTCCCGCCCGGACTCGCGACGCCGGTCACGAGTCCTCTTACTTTTTTTTCGGTTTTTTCTGACTTTGTCAGCTTTCGTTTTCGATTTTTCCCTGGCAGCCCGGTCCTTTGACCTCGCAGGGGCCCTTTTTCCCCCGATGGCTGCCAGTGGGTTTAAGCGGTGTGGTCAGTGTGACCGAAATATGTCACTAACTGACACACACGACTTTTGCCTCCGCTGCCTGGGCCCGGATCATGAGGAACTGATCTGTGGGCCCTGCGGCAAAATGTCCTCAAAAGTGTTGAGAAGTCGGCGGCATCAGCGTGATAGAATCTTCGCTGACCCCAGCCGTACCCGGACCTCGTCGGAGGCCTCCGCGTCCAAAGGCTCCAGCTCGGACCGTCGCCGGAGTTCCTCCGACCGGGGTTCTCCCTCCGGGACCATCGTCGGAAGGTGAAACCCGCGAGGGCGGCGTCGGTGGACGCTCCTGGTTCCGCGAGGGCCAGGTCGCATAGCCCCGACAGCCGCCCCGGGTCCTTGGAGAAGGAACACCTCACGAAGCGACCTCGCCTGGAGTCGGAGATGCCTGCTCGGGTAAGTCCTGTGGTCCTTCTGGACTCGCCTCCGCGACAGCCGACGTCGGGCCCGAGTCGGGGGCTGCTGGGTCACCTGAGCTCGGACTCAGGTTGACGGCCTTGGAGAGCAGACTGTCTGCCTTCATGGACCAGCAGCGGGCACTGCTCGCTGGCCTCGCTGGCGCTGCTGCCCCGACCGCCGGGACGTCGACGTCCAAGTCGACCCCGGAGACCGAGCCGATCCTCGAGTCGATGAGAACTCGAGTCGATCCTCGGTCGAGGTCACCCTCGGCCTCTCCCGTTCGGGACCGAGGTCGCCGACGCCGACTCCCTCGGCGTCGGGGCGGCAGGCGCCGCGCCCTGCCCGGGCCGACCCCACCGAGTCCTCGTCGGAGTCGGTCTGGGAGTCTGAGGAGGAAGAGTCGCCTGATTCTTTCCGGACTCGGTGTGTCCCCTCGGACTCACCGGAGTCCGAGCCTCGGAAGCAGTCCCCCCCGGAGGATGCCCGGTTCTCGGACTTCGTTAGGGATATGGCCAAGGCTTTGGCCTTCCCTGCAGATCCCGAGGAGGAGCCTCGAGCCGAAGAGCTCGATGCCCTCCAGTATGACTCTCCCGCGAGGGAACACTTTACTGTACCGGTTCCTCCTATGCTGGAACGACTACTCTTCCGCATGTGGGAGAGTCCGGCCTCCTCGCCGGTCCTGAGCAAGCGGGTCGATTCTATCTATCGAGTCCGCAAGAGCCCTGGCTTTCAAAAGGCACAGCTGTCACACCATTCCATGGTAGTGGAATCGGCCATGCATCGTCTTAAGAGCCAGAAGATGCACTCCTCGGTGCCTCCTGGCAGGGAGGCCCGTAACCTGGATGGCCTTGGTAAGAAGTGTTTCCAGGGCTCTATGCTCGCATGTCGTGTCCAGACTTACCAGCTATACATGGGCATGTATCTCCGGGATCTGGCTAAAGAGCTAGCCGGATTCTCCGCTGGTTTGTCCGAGGAACCCTTGCGGAGGTTCCTAGCCTTGTCCACTGGCATTCGGGAATGCTCAAAGTTCATGTCCCGGGCAGCCTATGATGGCTTTGAAGCATCGGCTCGAGTGGCCGCAGCCGGCATCGGTGCCCGCCGACAGGCTTGGCTTCAGTCGTCAGACCTTGAGCTCTGGGTGCAGGACAAGTTGGTCGATGTCCCCTGCCGAGGCGAAAACCTCTTTGGCAAGCCCATGGCGGAAAAGGCTGCGCAAATTGAGACTGAGACTCTCACCAGGACCAGGCTTTCTAGGAAGACCTCCGCCCCTTCCCAGAAAAAGAAGGGCTCGGGGAAAAAGTCCTTTTACCCGAGGAAGGCGGCTGCCTACAAACAATACCCCCATTATCAGGCCCCTGCAGCTCCCCAACAGGGCCAGCAGGCCAAGGGACGGGGTAACGGGTCCCGTAGGCAGCAAGCCCCCAAGCCTGCACCACCAGCCCCTGCTCAGCAGGGTGGGGGTTTTTGACTCACAAAGCATAGCCTCTCCCCCCCCGCTGGTTCCTCCCAGCACCGGAGGCCGGCTGGTTCACTTCGCCCACAGGTGGTCCAGCATCACCGCAGATGCCTGGGTGCTTCAAGTCGTGCGGGAAGGCTATCTTCTCCACTTCCACCAGGTCCCTCCCTCCTATTTTCCGGGAGAACCTCCACGACCCCCTCTGCACAGGGAATTACTCCTTCAGGAGCTAGCAGGTCTTCTGCAGGAACAGGCGGTGGAACCGGTGCCACACCACCTGAGAGGTCAAGGCTTTTATTCCAGGTATTTTCTAATACCAAAGAGAACAGGGGGCCTCAGACCCATCCTGGACTTGCGCAACCTCAACAAGTTCCTTGTGCGGGAGAAGTTCAAAATGCTTACCCTTGGAATCCTTCTGCCCTACCTCCAGCAGGGAGATTGGCTATGCTCCTTGGATCTAAAGGATGCCTACACGCACATCCTCATCCACCCAAGCCACCGCCAATACCTAAGGTTTGTGGTGGCAGGAAATCATTACCAGTACAGAGTACTGCCCTTTGGCCTGTCCTCCGCGCCGCGAGTCTTCACAAAATGTCTCGCAGTGGTGGCGGCCCATCTCCGGCTTCACGGCCTATATGTCTTTCCGTACCTCGACGACTGGCTCATCAGAGCGGCGTCCGCTCCGGAGGTCACCAGCGCCACACGCCGCACGGTGACTCTTCTGCAGTACTTGGGCTTTGTTATAAATTTCGCAAAGTCCACTTTGCTCCCCTCACAGGATCTCGAGTTCATCGGCGCAAGGCTCCACACTCCTCAGGCACGAGCGTACCTACCGCTCGACAGGGCTCAACAGCTCATGGACCTAGCCGACCGTTTTCGCAGCCAGCCCCTGGTCTCCGCCAGGCGCTTCCTGAGACTGCTCGGCCATATGGCTTCCACCGTCCATGTGACCCCCAATGCCCGCCTGAATATGCGGCCTGCTCAATGGTGTCTCCGCCAGCAGTGGCGACAAGCCACAGGCGGCCTAGCAGACCTAGTGCGCATCTCCGAGCCGCTGATCTCGTCTCTCCGGTGGTGGCTTCGGCAACCGAACCTGATATTCGGAATGCCTTTCCAGTCACCTCAGCCGACCCGGGTGCTGACCACGGATGCATCCCTCCTGGGCTGGGGAGCACATTGCCAAGGGGCACGTACTCAGGGCCTCTGGACCACGTGGGAGTCTGCTCAGCAGATCAACTTCCTGGAGCTCAGGGCGATCCGCCTGGCTCTCAAGGCTTTCTCCCACCTGACTTCCCACCAGTCCGTCCTTGTCCAGACGGACAATCAAGTTGCCATGTTCTACGTGAACAAGCAGGGGGGCACGGGCTCCTTCCTCCTCTGCCGGGAGGCACAGAAGCTCTGCTCTTGGGCCGTCAGTCACGGCATTCTCCTCAAGGCAGTTTATCTCCCGGGCCAAGAGAATTGCCTGGCGGACAAACTCAGCAGGATCCTCCAGCCGCACGAGTGGCGTCTGGATCCCTTGGTAGTTCAGAAGCTCTTCCTAAAGTGGGGCCTCCCCACGGTGGATCTCTTTGCCAGTCCTCACAACCGGCAGCTTCCTCGCTTCTGCTCTCGTCAGCCACACCCCCTTCGGGTTGCGGCGGACGCTTTTCTAATTTCATGGTCGGGGAGCCTTCTGTACGCTTTCCCTCCCATCCCGCTAGTCTCTCGGACTCTTTTCAAGGTTCTCCGAGACAAAGCCTTCATGATCCTGGTGGCCCCTCGCTGGCCCAGACAGCCGTGGTTTCCGCTCCTACTGCAATTAGCGGTGGAGGATCCATTCCCTCTGGGGGTACAACCGGATCTCCTCACTCAGGATCAGGGGTCTCTACTACACCCCAACCTCAGGTCTCTCAACCTCATGGCCTGGCTGCTGAGAGGGTAGTCCTTGCTCCCCTTCTCCTGCCGGCAGAGGTGGAGGAGGTCGTCTTGGCTTCGCGTCGGCCTTCTACCCGCAAATGCTACGCCCTTAAATGGCGTCGCTTTGCCGTCTGGTGTACCCAACAGTCTCAGGATCCCTTCTCCTGCCCGGTGTCGGTGATCTTGCAGTACTTGCTACATCTCTCTAATCTGGGACTTAAGTCCAACTCCGTCAAAGTTCACCTCAGTGCTCTTTCGGCACATCATGTGCCGGTGGACGGTAGACCTCTCTCCAGCGACCCTCTCGTAGCGAGGTTTCTCCGAGGTCTCCTTCTACTTAAACCACCTCTGCGCCCGCCAGCGCCTGACTGGGACCTGAATGTGGTTTTGCAGCGGATCACCTGTCCGCCTTTTGAACCTATGGCTACCTGTTCTCTCCGTTTTCTGTCTTGGAAAACACTGTTCTTGATAGCCCTCACTTCCGCTAGACGCGTAAGTGAATTGCAGGCCCTCATGTCTGATCCCCCTTACACTCTGTTCTACAAAAATAGGGTAGTCCTACGGACTCACCCAAAATTTCTTCCAAAAGTGGTCTCCCCTTTTCACATCAATCAGGAGGTGGTACTTCCAACCTTCTTTCCCAGACCACACTCCAGCCGAGCTGAAACGGTCCTCCATACCCTGGACTGTAGAAGGGCATTAAACTTCTACCTTGACCGTACGCGGGAGCACCGTAAAGCTGCTCAGCTTTTTGTGTCTTTTGACCCCAATAAATTGGGGCTCCCGGTCTCCAAGCGTACTCTGTCCATCTGGGTTGCGGACTGTATCTCTTGGGCTTATGGGGCAGCCGGACTCTCCTTAGAAAGTCGAGTCACGGCTCATTGCGTTCGGGCAAAGGCTACGTCAGTGGCTTACCTCCGCTCTGTTCCGCTGGCAGACATCTGCCGGGCCGCTACTTGGTCTTCGAGCCAGACTTTTTCGGTCCATTACTGTCTCGAGAGGGAGTCCCGCAGGGACAGTGCTTTCGGACAGGCAGTCCTCCGTAATCTTTTTGAGGTCTGAGCAACTCCTACCCTCCATCCCGGATGTGGGCTACCGGTGGGTGATAATTCAGCGAAGATTCTTTCCTTCTGTGCTGCTGAGCTAGAGGGAGCTCATTTTTGTGCTTAGGGTCTCCGGTAGCCTTGAGCTTGGGAGTCCCATAAGTGAGGACTGACTTCCTGCTTGGTCCTGGAGAAAGCGTAGTTACTCACCTGTAACAGGTGTTCTCCAGGAGCAGCAGGAATCAGTCCTCACTACCCTCCCTCCTCCCCTTGGAGTTGCAATCGTCTGCTTATGTTTTTGCAAATATTTTTATGCTGTCTTTTTTTGCTATGTCATCTGACTGGCTAAGATGGCACCCTCGGGCGGGAAGACGACCACGCATGCGCGCTGCAATTCCCAAAGGCTTTCTTTGAAAGCTGGGGAAAATTGCTCCGCGAGGGCTCCGTCGGCGCCGACGTCACCCATAAGTGAGGACTGATTCCTGCTGCTCCTGGAGAACACCTGTTACAGGTGAGTAACTACGCTTTCCTGCTGTTCCGGAGATCACCTGTTACAGGTAAGTAACTGTGCTAACAGTACCAGACCGAGAAGAGAGGAAGGAGTGAAACCACCGAAAAACAGTGCTGCAGAGACCAGCATCGCGAAGTCGAGAAGGGAGTGATCGACCAGGTCAAAAGCAGCGGAAAGGTTGAGAGCCACCGCCACCGAGATATCACCACGATCGTGAGCCACGTGCAGGGAATTAGTGAAGGCGAGAAGAATGGTTTCAACACTGTGCCCGGCGCGAAAGCCTGATTGACGAGGGTGAAGGAGATTGATAGAGTCCAGATGGTGAGACAGTTGGGCAAAGACGATTTTCTCAAGGAGCTTGGAAAGGAATGAAAGGTTGGAAACTGGGCGATAGTTGTTGGGGTCTAGAGGGTCAAGAGAAGGTTTCTTGAGAATCGGAAGAATCAGAGCGTGCTTCCAGGGAGAGGGAAAGGTTCCTGTGGAAAGACTAGAGTTCAGCATAGTTTGAAGGTAGGGAAGGAGGGATAGAGAAGGGGTAAGCAGCCAGGCAGAGGGGATGGGGTCGAGGGAACAGAAGGTTTTGTTTGAAGAGGAAATGAGGTGGTGGAGCTCACTGGTGGTGGTCAAAGAGAAGGAGGACCAGGTATGGGACAACTGGAAAGTGGGGGGAGGGGAAGCAACTGGGGGGGGGGAAGGAATAGGTGGAGGATGGGAGGGCAGAGAGGCCCTCAGGGTGGCAATTTTATTGCTGAAGGCTGAGGCTAGAAGAGAGGGGGCAGGGACAGGGTGAGAAGAGACAGTGGTGGAGGAAGGATGTAGGGAGGTGAGAAAACGTAGTGTAGAGTAAAGGTGACGGGTCTGGTTGGGGGCATTGGCGATGGCAGCGGAAAAGTAAGTGGACTTGGCAAGGTGGACCTGAGAACGGTAATAAGGGTGCTTAACTTTAAAAAAGGATAAGGTGGATGAGGAGGGGGATTTGCGCCAGCGCCTTTCAGCTCTTCGGAGCTGAAACCGGAGTAAAAGAAGACCGGGATGATACCAGGGGTGTGACGGGCGGCGAGAGGTTACGCGTGGACGAAGAGGAGCAACTTGGTCGAGGGCAGTTGAAAGGGATGAGAACCAAGCAGATGCCTGAGAGTTGGGAGATAAAGAGGAGAAATTGGAGGGGAGCAGTTCTGCGGCTGGGGGAAAACGCTGAGCCGTAGAGGGGGTAATGGAGCGTGAGAGACGCGGAGCAGGTGGAGATACTGGGGAGGAGACTAGAGTCGAGGCTTGAGGGTAGGAGCAAAAGACAGTTAGGCAAAGGTGGTCAGACCAGGGGAGAGAAAGAGAGGACAGATCGTGGAGTGAGAGTGTGGAGGAGGAGAGGGTCAGAAAGAGATCAAGGGTGTGACCAGCATGAGTGGGGAAAGAGACATGCTGGTGGAGGGACAGGTCCTGAATGAGGGCGAGGAAGGCATGATCCCTGGGGGATGAAGGGGAGTCCAGGTGAAGATTGAAGTCTCCAGCGATAAGGAGGTGAGGAAAAAGCAGAGAAAGATCTGAAAGACAGCGAAGAAGAGAGTCCCAGAGATCGAGACGGAGGGCAGGAGGTGCATAGACTAGAAGAACATGAGTCTGAGGAGAGGTATGAAGACGGAGAAGAAGGGCCTCGGGATAAGAGAGAGATGAGGAAGAGATCTGGGTGAAGGGGAGAGAGGGGGCGAGGATGGCTGCCACACCGCCACCTGAACGGGCGATGCGGGGAACGGAAACTGCTGAAAAACCAGCAGGGAGGCAGCGAACAAGGGCATCCTCCCCTTCCCTCAACCACGTTTCAGTGAGGAGGGTAAGGTCGAAGGATGCCTGAGAAATGAGGTCTTGTATAAGGAGAGATTTGGACCTTATTGAGCGGCAATTAAGAAGACCAACTTTGAGCGGCATGAGAGAGGAAGCAGGTCTTACCCCTTCTTGTTATTAAGTGAGTCTCTATTTATCTCTCTCTCTATCTATCTATCTATATATGTGTGTGTATATAAATACACATATTAAAGCTGTTCCAGCATGCCATAAGGTTTAAATGGACAACCAATTTCTATGGTAATCACAGACTACCTTCTTTTACTGTAACCTCTCTGGTTACGTTACATCTGAAGCTCTCCATGTAAAGTCATCCTAAGTGACATCACTTGGGGAAGACCTTCCTGATCTTCAAGAAATTGGAGGCTACACCGCCTACTACAAGTGTTTCTTTCTTTCATTTGGATAGAGTGGTCTCAAAGACCCATCCTTTTTCTGCAAACCAGTCAGATTTATCTCCTCTTTTTCCTAGAGTTTTTTTCTGCTCCAAGGACAAAGAGCTTCAAATGTTGGCCTACAGAAGCTTTAGCTTCTCATCCAAAGTCCAACCCCATTAAACTCTCCCAGTTTTTTCTTCTGGGATTAGTTCTAGCCATTTAGGCTTCTGACCTCTGCCTGTATTGCAAAATTTATTTCCTCTACTTCACAGTAAGGTATTTTCTTTGAGGATAATCTACTGGTTTCTAGCACCAGACCATTACTCTCAACAAATACTTTCGCAATATTTTTGACTAAGGTCCACATTAGAAAATTAGAATCCAATTTTCACTAACATTTCTGATCTACACAAGGACTCCTCTCTAGAAGCCTTGTTTAGTCAAGCTGTTCCACAGCACACCCTTCTCACTTCAACTCCTACCCTCCATCCCTTGGATGCCTCAGGTTCTGGGAGATATCAGGCCCATCGACTAGATTTGCAACATGCTGGGACCTCCTCCAGGCATCTTAGCTTGGGAGTCCCCATATGTGAAGACTCATTCCTGCTTGTTCCTGGAGATAGCACAGATCTCCAGGAACAAGCAGGAATGAGTTTTCACATATGGGTATCGTCGGTACCGACGGAGCCTGCGCGGGAACGCTCCCCAGCGTCCAAAAGGAAAGCTTTTGGGAGCATCCCACAGCGCCTGCGCGCTGCCTTCCCGCCTTTCCTAACCGCCTCTCTCCAGTTCTTCTTTTTCCGCGGAGCCAGCAGGTCGTGTTTCCTGTCACCGCTGAAGAATTTCTTATTTTTTCTTTTATTTCTTTAGTCGCGTGTCTGCCTTCTCGACTCCGGACCGGTACCGCCGGTTTTTTCTTTCTTAAAAAAAAACAACAAAAACTACTCTTTTCTACTTCAGTGCATTTTTCTTTCTGTGGCCTTAGGCCTGCAGAAAATTTTTCCTCATGGAAAAGCCCGCCTCCGGGTTCAAAAAGTGCACAAAGTGCAGTAGCACTATTTCTGTCACCGACACCCACGACTGATGTCTTAAATGTTTAGGACCTGACCATTCCATCGCGGACTGTGAGTCCTGTTCCATGATGTCTAAAAGAGGTTTACAGAATCGAGCAGCCAAGCTCAGTACCCTGTTTCCCTCTGATGCAGCTTCTGTGGCATCGACGTCTTCCAGGGCTGCTTCTTCCTCCCATGGATCTCAGGTAACCAAACTTAAATCTGGCCGGTCCTCGAAGAGTACATCTCCCTCTAAGTATCGAGATGCCCCCAGGCTTGCTCTCGAGGAATCCACACCGGCAAAATTACCACGGCGGGAGGCTCCGGCTTCCAAAGCTTTATCTATGGGGTCACAGGTTGACATCGATGGCTCGGCCTCGACCGATCACCTGTTACAATGTTCTGGGGTACCGGCGGTTCACACCGGTACCGACATCCAGACATTGGTGGCGTCGATGGATCAGAATATTCTGACCATGCAGCGTGCCATCACGGCATTCATACAAGCTGCGATGCCTTCGGTACCGCAACAAACTCCATTGTCTGTACCGATTCCGGTACCGGACCCGATACCAGTTCCGCTGCCAGTACTGATTGCATCGACCTCGACGTCAGCGGTACACTATCCTGTGATGCCCATCGGTACCGATCCGGTACCGAGTACTCCCGATGTCGATACCCCCCGGTATGCATATCGGGCTCTGCGAGAGCATCCAGACAGGCGATACTTCGATTCCTCTGAGGACTCTGATGAATCAGAGGCCTCTGTCGAAGCATCAGGGATCCTTCCTCAGGAACCCTCTTCTCCAAAAAGGAGAATGTCTCCTCCAGAGGACTTGTCTTTTCAAGACTTTATCAGGGAGGTGGCCAGGGGCCTTTCCATCTCAGTGGCCTCTGAGACAGAGCCTAGAGCCAAAAAATTAGATATTTTACAATATCCTAAGGCTCCCAAAGAGGCAGCCACTTTACCAATACATGAGATTCTCTATGATCACATGTTGGGCATATGGGAGACTCCTCTTACCACCTCCCCTCATTCTCGTAGGTTGGACACCATGTATCGTGTTCCTCCTTGTCCTGGTTTTCATAAGATTCAGCTTCCTCACCACTCCATTGTGGTGGAGTCTGCTATGAAAAAGATCGAGTACAAAGAGGCACTCTTCTACTCCTCCAGGAAGAGAATGCAGAACCTTAGATGCCTTTGGCAGGAGAATTTTCCAGGCCAGTATGCTTGTAGCCAGAATCAACTCCTATATTCTCTATATGGGGATGTTTCTAAAGGAAGATACAGATCATCTGCAAACCTTATCTCCTTTTATGTCAGCAAATAAAAGGGAAGAGTTTCTCACCTGGCTTAAACATGCCCAGGATATTTCCAAGTTTTCCAACCGTGCAGCCTTTGACTCTTTTGAAGGTGCCAGCAGAGCCTCGGCTATTGCCATAGGTGCACGCAGAGTTGCTTGGTTACAAGCCTCTGATTTGGAATCCTGGGTTCAGGATGGACTAGGTAACCTTCCTTGTACAGGTGAAAACCTGTTTGGCAAAGATTGGCAAGCAAAGGCCAACCAGATGGATGCTGAAAATTCTGCTTTAGATAGACTTTCAAAGTCTACTTCTGCTCCTTTTAAAAAGAGATAGTTCAAAAAAGGATTTTTCCCCAAAAAAGGGAAATATTCTTCTGTTTATGGTCAGGCCTCTTCTGCAGGTCGTTTTGCTACAAAGAGGCAACAACAACCAAAACAGGCCAAACCTAAGGCTGCGAGGACTACTACGGCCCAACAGCCTCGGCCTCCTCAGGGCCTTTGACTTACCAGTAGAGAACTTTGCTTTTCTGGCTCTAGAACATCCAGAGCCTCTCACCATCCCAGGAAGGTTAGCTCATTTTGCTCCCAGATGGGAACAAATCACAGCAGAGCAATGGACCCTCTCTATCATAAGAGACAGGTACAAGCTTCACTTCTTAAACCTTCCTCCTCACACTATGGTGAAACAGTTCAATTCTCCAATATCTCTCCTCAACCTTTTAGGTCAAGAGATTGCCACCCTTCTTGCCCAAGGGGCAATAGAAGAAGTACCCCTTCTTCAACAGGGCTCAGGGTTCTACTCCCCCTATTTTCTCATTCCAAAGAAAACAGGGGGCTACAGACCCATTTTAGATCTCAGAGAATTGAACAAGTTTCTGTGCAAGGAGAAATTTAAGATGACTTCTCTCTGAACTCTCCTTCCATACCTCCAGAGTCAGGACTGGCTTTGTTCTCTAGATCTCAAGGATGCGTACACCCATGTCCTCATCCATCCAACACACAGAAGGTTCCTTCGGTTCCTTTACCAAGGAAAGCACTACCAATACAGAGTGCTTCCTTTTGGTCTGGCCTCTGCACCAAGAGTGTTCACCAAATGCATGGCAATAGTAGCTGCATTTCTATGCACTCTAGGGATATTCATATTCCCATATCTGGACGACTGGCTCATCCGAGCTCCATCCCAGTCAGAGGCCCAGGCTTCCCTGGCCTGCACAAGGTGTGTTCTACAGTATCTGGGACTGGTAATAAACATTCCAAAATCCCATCTCACCCCTACTCAATCTCTAGAGTTCATAGGGGCCTTGCTGGATACCACAACTGCAAGGGCCTATCTCCCCCAGGCCCGTTGCCTATGCTTGGTGCAGTTAGCCTCACAGATTCAGTTAAAATCCCATTTAACTGCTCGAGAGATGTTACAACTCTTAGGCCACATGGCATCCACCGTGCATGTGGTTCCTTATGCTCGCCTTCACATGAGAGCAGCTCAATGGACTTTGTCCACCCAATGGACCCAGGCATCAGGGTGCCTGTCAGACAAGATAGCGACCTCCAGTCGCCTCTTTTCTTCGCTCCGTTGGTGGAAGTCCACTCAAAATCTGTTGCTGGGGTCCCCCTTTCAACAGGTGTTACCCCAAGCAACCCTTACCACAGATGCCTCTCCAAAGGGTTGGGGAGCTCATCTACAAGATCTCTCCACCCAAGGCATCTGGTCTCCACAGGAGACATCTCTACATATCAACCTCTTAGAGCTCAGAGCAATCTTTCTGGCTCTGAGTCTTCCACACCCTGCTCAGCTACAAGACAGTCCTCATCCACACGGACAACCAAGTAGCCATGTTCTACGTGAACAAGCAGGGGGGGACTGGCTCTCTGTCGCTTTGCAAAGAAGCTCTGAGATTGTGGGCCTTCGCCAGAGAGCATCAAATCCATCTCATGGCAGTGTATCTTCCAGGGGTTCAAAACTCTTGGGTAGACAGACTCAGTCGAGTTCTGCTTCCACACGAAAGGTCCCTCCATGGGGACCAGATAGCCAGGATCTTTCGAATTTGGGGAACCCCAGACATAGACCTGTTTGCAAGTCCGTGGAATGCCAAACTTCCCCGGTTTTGTTCCAGGATTCCGTGTCAGGGAGGTCAGGCCAGGGATGCCTTCCTCCTTCATTGGGGGCAAGATTTCCTCTATGCCTTTCCTCCTATTCCCCTCATTCCCAAGACACTGTTCAAGCTTCAGAGAGACAAGGGGTCTATGATCCTCATAGCACCACGTTGGCCACGCCAAGTGTGGTACCCTCTACTTCTGCATCTCTCTCAAGCTCCCTCCCTGGACTTGGGGTCTGCTCCAGATCTCCTCTCCCAGGAGGAAGGAACGTTGTGGCACCCAAATCCCCAGTCTCTTCATCTCAGGGCCTGGTTGCTGAAGGCCTAGACCTTCAAAATTTACCTCTTTCTCAGCAGGTGAAGGATATCCTTCATACTTCCAGAAAGCCTTCCACCAGACGTTCCTATGCTTTTAAATGGAAGAGGTTTACCATTTGGTGTGCAGAGAAGGGTCTTAACCCTCTTGCAATACCTCTGAATTCTTTACTGGAGTATTTGCTGCATTTATCCCATGCAGGCCTTAAGACAAATTCAATCAGAGTCCATTTGAGTGCTATTGCAGCATCCCTTAAACCCCTCAATGGACAGCCTATTTCCTCTCATCCTCTTATAGCAAGATTCATGAGAGGCCTTCTCTTGACTAAACCTCCCATTAGACCACCTCCAGTGGCATGGGACTTGAATCTGGTTCTTGGCCAGCTTATGAAGCCAAGAAATTCCTTTCCTGGAAGGTTATTTTTCTCATTGCAGAACTAATCCACACTTTATGCCTAAAGTGGTCTCACCTTTTCATCTGAACCAGGAGGTGTATTTACCTGTCTTTTTTCCAGGACACGCATCAAGTGCAGAGAGGAATCTTCATACCCTGGATTGTAAAAGATCACTTGCTTTCTACTTACAAAGGACACAGCAACATAGAAAGTCCTCTCAACTTTTTGTTGCTTTTGATCCCTCTCATTTAGGACTTCCAGTCTCTAAGAGAACTCTGTCCAATTGGATTGTTCAGTGTATATCTTTCGCCTACCAGAGTAAGAACCTTTCTCTGGAGGGCCATGTCACAGCTCACAATGTGAGAGCCATGGCAGCCTCTATGGCTCATCTAAACTCTGTGTCCATCGACCAAATCTGTCGAGCGGCCACCTGGGCCTTGCTTCATACCTTTACAGCCCATTACTACTTGGACAAAGACTCCCGCCGGGATGCCTTGTTTGGTCAGGCTGATCTCCAGGAACAAGCAGGAATAAGTCCTCACATATGGATACGTCGGAACCGACGGAGCCTGCGCGGGAAAGCTCCCCAGCTTCCCAGAAAGGAAGCTTTTGGAGCCTCCCACAGCGCATGCGCGCTGCCTTCCTGCCTTCCTGACCAACTCTCCTCAGTTCTTCTTTTTCCGCGGAGCCAGCAGGTCGTGTTCCTGTCACCGCTGAAGAAATTGTTATTTTAATTTGTTTCTTTGACCGCGTGTCTGCCTTCCCCGATTCCGGACCGGTACCGCCGGTCTTTTTTCATTTCTTAAAAAAAAAAAAAAAAACATAATTTTTCCTCACTTGGTGTGTTTATTCTGTGAGGCCTCCAGGCCTTCTCAGATTCTCCCTCATGGAGAAACCAGCCTCTGGTTTTAAAAAATGCACCAAGTGTACCAGTACTATTTCAGTCACAGATACCCATGAATGGTGTCTTAAATGTTTGGGGCCTGCCCATTCCATTCCGGATTGTCCATTCTGCTCTCTGATGTCCAAACGGGGCTTTCAGAATAGAGCAGCCAAGTTTCATATGCTGTTTTCTGCGGATACTCCAGCATCAACATCCTCCAGGTCTTCCTCTCCTGATAGATCTCAGGTAACCAAACATTCTTCAGGCAGGTCCTCAAAGGGCAAATCTCCCTCTAAGCAGCGAGAGGCCCTTGGCTTTGACCCTGAGGACCCTGCCCCAGCCAAACAACCCCGGCGGGAAGCTTTGGCTTCCAAAGCTCCTCCTATGGGGTTACAGGTAGACATCGATGGCACGGCCTCGACCGATCACCTGTTAGACTGCTCTGGGGTACCAGCGAACACCGGTACCAACATCCAGGCAGTTGTGGCGTCTATGGGTACTACGGTACAATCCATGCAGCAGGCCATACTGGCTTTCATTAACGCTGCAACGCCCTCGGTACCGCGACAATCGGTTCCGACTCAGTTCCGGTACCACTACCGGTACCCAGAGCATCTACTTCCAGTAGTATGCCGGTTCCGGTCTCCGGTTCCGGAGATTTTCTTGATACCGATCCGGTTCCCGGTACGCCCGATGTCGATACCAGTCGGTATGCGTATCGATCTCTGGAAGCTAATAGACGGTACTTTGAATCTTCTGAAGATTCTGATACCTCAGATGATTCTGCTGATGTCTCTTTTACTCTTCCTGAGGAGCCCTCTTCTCCAAAAAGGAGAATGTCTCCTCTAGAGGATTTGTCCTTTCAAGACTTCATTACACAGGTACACTAAAAAAAATTTTTTTTAAACTGCCTCTGTTTCGATTGATTTTTACGTTTTTTGGTGCGCTGAATCCAAATCTGGTAACCAATTTGCTCCATCACGTACAGATTTTTTGCTACATTGGGTTAGCAGTTTGAGGTGAACGTTTCAGATTGAGTGCGATTGAGATAAAAGTTTCTTGGATGAATTCTTTATACTAATTTAGTAGTTATTCAAATAAGAATAAAGAAAATTGTAACAAGGCAGCACATAAGAATAGAGTAATGTCAACAAAACACACTGTGATGGTAGCAAAATTGTCTGCACTTAAAACAGCCACATACATGTGCACAAACATTGAGCATATAAGAGCGAGGTTAGACACAAAGCAAAGCAAAGCAAAGAAATGTGCAAAAAATGTTGTACAGGTATGTATGTAAGAATAGAAAACGCAAACCGCACCATTGCAATACATGAAGACAAACACCCGATGGTGTGAAAATAAAATTCTAATAAATGAGACCCGACACTGTGGTAATAACTAGCAAATTTTTATTTCAAAGTTTAGTGTAAAAACAATATTTGTCAGCACAGTTTAGATTTTAAAGTCATTCTTGGGTCAATCAATCTCCTGGTGGGCCCGTTTCTTCTTCCCCCGAATGCTTCTCTTGGTGCGCTGCTTGGCGTATTTTTCATCTGGGGTTTCCCGCAGCAGCAACCAGCAGAAATCAGCCATCATAGTGGTGTTCCATCTTCCTTGGTACCTTCTCTCTGCGTCCTTGATGTCCTGGTGAAACCTTTCACCTTGTTCTTCACTGTACGCCCCCAAGTTTTCGGGAAAGTAGTTCACATGGGAGTGCAAGAAATGGACTTTCAGGCTCATGTTACAGACTTGTTCTTTGAAGGCATTGAGCATCCTGGCAACAATATCCTTATAGTTCTCATCCTGCCTGTTCCCCAAGAATTTGAGAACAACATCCTTGAAGGAATCCCAGGCTTCTTTTTCCTTCTCAGACATCGTTTCAGCGAATGCTCCATCTGAAATTAGTTTCCTTATATCAGGGCCAACAAACACTCCTTCCTTTAGCTTTGCTTCAGAAAGTCGGGGGAACTTTGAGCAAAGGTACCGAAAGCACTCACCATCTTTTGGAAGGGACTTGATGAATTGCTTAATGAAACCCAACATAATGTGTAGAGGTGGTAATAGAATTTTATCACGAGGTACCAAGCTCTCATGAGGAACATTTTTCTCACCGGGTCTCAAATACTCCCAAATTGGCCAGTTTTTTTTCCCCCAGTGTAGGTCGCGGGCCCGGCTATTCCACAAGCAAAGGAAGCAGGGATATTTGGTGAAACCGGATTGCTGCCCTAATAGCATGGATAGAATTTTAAAGTCTCCACAAATCATCCACTTATGCTCATCATAACGAATCTTCTGAAGAATCAGGGCCAAATTCTCGTATTTTTCTTGGAGAATAACAGAGTGAGCAATAGGAACTGAAGCGAATGTGTTGCCATTATGAAGAACAACACCTTTTATGCTGTCTTTTGACGAATCAATGAACAGCCGCCATTCAGCAGGATCATACTTGAGTTTAAACTTTTCCATCACTCCGTATATATCGTTGCAAAATACCAAATCTTCCTCTTTGCTGAAATACTTCAAAAATTGTGTCTCGCGGTTGCGGTACCAATAAAAAGTTGTTCCTGGTGACAATAGATTTTTCTGTTTAAGCCGAGAACCTAGCAGTTGGGCAGCATCTTTTGGGAGTCCTAAATCCCGGACTAAATCATTCAATTCAGCTTGAGAGAAAAGTTCAGGTTTCGGATCTGGTTCAGTTTCAAACTCGAAGTACCGGACTCATCGGGAAAAGCCATCTGATGAGTCTCATCATGATCAGAACCGTCCACACAAATATGATCCAAAGATTTTGGTGGTTCAGGCACAGGTACTTCGTTGCTATGAGGCATAGGCCTAATTGCTGAGGGAAGGTTGGGGTAACTTATTACGTTCTTATTTTTTAAGTTGTATCCCTTCACAATGCAAGAGCAAAAATAGCAGTCACTGCTGTGGTCTCTTTGTTCACGCCACATCATAGGTATTCCGAAACGAAATGCTTGTTTTTTACTTTCATCCATAAGCGTAGATCTTCCTCACATGTCTTGCACACTTTGTGAGGAGCCCACGGTTTGTCTTGATCGCCTAACTTCAAACCGAAATAGGCGAAATATACTTTTTTAATAAATGCAGAAATGTTCCTCTGCCGCTTTTTCACGGTATATTCTCCACAAATAAAACAAAAACTGTCTGGAGAGTTGACGCAACCTCTGGCTCTGTGAGCCATCACAAATACACAGCACTGCAAACTACAACTGTAGTGAACCACTTCGGAATAAAGCTGGATTACGACTGAGCAAACAAAAGGTAATAATGAACTTGCAAGAAACTGAAATTTGACAGGAACGTTCATGTCGCAACCACCGTGTTTGAGCGAGCGAACGAGGCGAGGCGAACAGGAAAGAACATGCGCCAGCGCGAGTACTGGATTTAGCCCCCCGCCTCCCAATTGTCCTGTTAATGTATAAAATGAATACAAAACACTCTAAAATATCATGAGGGAGTGTTTCCAGTTAGTTAACCATTACAACCTCTATTTTGGGCCAAGAAAATAAACTGCAGTCGGCTAAAAAGAAATTATGTGAACATTCCTTATATGGGTAAGAAATCTAATTTTGCAAGAAAACGTTACGTGATGGAACATTTTAGCTATTTTTCCTGGATTCAGCACCCCAAAATCTATAGGAATCAGTTGCAAAACTGGAGGCAGTTTTTTGGTAGTGTACCTGTGTTATTGAAGTAGCTAAAGGACTCTCCATATCTGTAACCTCTGAAAAGGAACCTAGAGCAAAAAAATTGGATATTTTAGGATACTCTAAGGTTCCCAAAGAGGCAGCCACCTTACCCATACATGAAATTCTTCAAGAACACATGATGGATTTGTGGGAGGCTCCTCTCACCCTATCTCCACATTCTCGACGTTTGGACACCATGTATCGGGTTCCTCCTTCTCCTGGTTTTCAAAAAACTCAGCTCCCTCACCACTCTATTGTGGTGAAGTCTGCTATGAAAAAGATAGAGTACCAAAAGGCACTCTTCTACCCCTCCAGGAAGAGAATGTAGGACTCTGGATGCTTTTGGTAGAAAAATCTTCCAAGCTAGCATGCTTATTGCCAGAATCAATTCATACAGCCTCTATATGGGCATGTTTTTGAAAGAGATTGCACTGAAGATACGTCATTTTCTCCCCTTTATCCCAGAGGATAAAAAGGAGGAGTTCCTTCTTTTGCTTAAGCAAACTCAAGATGTTTCAAAGTTCTCCAACAGAGCAGCCTTTGACTCTTTTGAGGCAGCTAGCTGAGCCTCCGGTATTGCCATAGCTGCTCACAGACTTGCTTGGCTCCAGGCCTCTGATTTGGAACCCTGGGTACAAGAAGGCTTGGGCAATCTGCCCTGTACAGGTGAAAATCTGTTTGGCAAGGAGTGGCAAATCAAAGCCACTCAAATGGATGCAGAGAATGCTGCTTTAGATAGACTTTCTAAGTCTACCTCTACCCCTGCCAAGAAAAAACCTTTTAGGAAGGTTAACTCATTTTGCTCCCAGATGGGAACAAATCACATCAGAACACTGGACCCTCTCTATCATCAGAGAGGGCTACAAACTACATTTCTCCAGCCTTCCTCCCCATACCATGGTGAGACAATTCAATTCTCCCCCATCTCTCCTGTACCTGTTGGGTCAGGAGGTGACCACTCTTCTCGCCCAAAAGGCAATAGAAGAGGTTCCTCTTCCTCAACAAGGGTCAGGTTTTTACTCCCCTTATTTTCTCATTCCCAAGAAAACAGGGGGGTACAGACCCATTCTGGATCTCAAAGAATTGAACAAATTTCTATACAAGGAGAAATTCAAGATGCTTTCTCTAGGCACTCTCCTTCCATACCTACAGAGTCAGGACTGGCTTTGTTCTCTAGATCTCAAGGATGCGTACACACATATACTCATCCATCCATCCCACAGAAAATTCCTACGGTTTCTGTTCCAGGGAAAACATTTCCAATACAGAGTACTTCCCTTCGGTCTAGCCTCTGCTCCAAGGGTATTTACCAAATGCATGGCAATAGTAGCTGCATTTCTACGCACTCTGGGAATCTTTGTCTTCCCATACCTGGACGACTGGCTCATCCGAGCTCCATCTCAGTCCGAGGCTCAGACTTCCCTGGACCTCACCAGACACATACTGCAGTATCTGGGACTTGTCATCAATCTGCCAAAGTCTCAACTCACCCCTACTCAGTCCCTAGAATTCATAGGGGCCTGGCTAGATACCACCACTGCAAGGGGCCTATCTTCCTCAGGCCCGTTGCCACCGTCTGGTGCACTTGGCCTCTCAAATTCAGTCCAGAAGCCACTTGACTGCCAGAGAGAATGCTACAACTGCTAGGCCACATGACATCCACAGTTCATGTGGTGCCCTATGCTCGCCTACATATGAGAGCAGCTCAATGGACTTTGTCCACCCAGTGGACCCAAGCATCAGGAGCTCTCTCAGACCAAATAGCAACCTCAAAACGTCTTTTTTGGTCTCTAATGGTGGATATCCACTCAAAATCTGTTGTTGGGGGCCCCCTTCCAACCTTTGTTACCCCAAGCAACTCTCACTACAGATGCCTCCCAAACAGGTTGGGGAGCTCATCTCCAAGACCTCTCCACTCAGGGCACTTGGTCTACACAGGAGACCACCCTTCATATCAACCTTTTGGAGCTGCGAGCAATTTTCCTTGCTCTCAAGGTCTTTCATACCCTCCTCATCAACATGACAGTCCTTGTTCATACCGACAATCAAGTAGCCATGTTCTACATAAACAAACAAGGAGGGACTGGCTCTCTGTCGCTTTGCAACGAAGCTCTAAAATTGTGGGCCTTCGCCAGAGAGCATCAAATCCATCTCCTGGCAGTATACCTCCCAGGAATCCAAAACTCTTGGGCAGACAGACTCGGTCGAGTTCTGCTTCCACACGAATGGTCCCTGCACATGGGTCAGGTACTCAGAATCTTTCAGAAATGGGGAACCCCGGACATAGACCTCTTTGCAAGTCCGTGCAATGCCAAACTTCCCCGGTTCTGTTCCAGAATTCCGTGTCAGGGAGCTCAGGCCAAGGATGCCTTCCTCCTTCATTGGGGTCAGGCCTTCCTGTATGCCTTTCCACCCATTCCTTTGATTCCCAAGACTCTGTTCAAACTTCAGAGGGATCAAGGATCTATGATCCTCATAGCTCCACGCTGGCCACGCCAAGTGTGGTACCCTCTACTTCTGCATCTCTCCCGGGCACCCTCCCTGGATCTGGGAGCTGCTCCAGACCTGTCTCAAGAGGAGGGGACTTTGTGGCACCCAAACCCCAAGTCCCTTCACCTCAGAGCTTGGTTACTGAAGGCCTAGACCTTCAAGATTTCAATCTTTCTCAACAGGTGAAGGATATCCTCCATGCATCTAGGAAACCTTCCACCAGGCGTTCTTATGCTTTTAAATGGAAAAGATTTTCTATTTGGTGTGCTGAAAAAGGTCTTAACCCTCTAGCGATACCTTTGAATTCTTTACTCGAATATCTCCTGCATCTTTCCAATGCAGGACTTAAAACAAATTCTGTAAGGGTCCATTTGAGTGCTATTGCAGCATCTCTTCAGCCTATCAATGGACAACCTGTTTCCTCTCATCCTCTTATTGCAAGATTCATGAGAGGTCTAACTTTAACTAAGCCTCCCATTCGGCCTCCTCCGGTGGCATGGGACTTAAACGTGGTTCTTGGTCAGCTTATGAAGCCACCCTTTGAACCCTTAGCCACTACCTCCTTGAAATTTCTTTCCTGGAAAGTCATTTTCCTTATTGCAATCACTTCTGCTCGCCGCATCAGTGAACTGCAGGCTTTAGTGGCTAATCCACCTTATACAAGGTTCCATCATGATAAGGTAGTCCTTAGGACAAATCCTCACTTTATGCCTAAAGTGGTCTCACCTTTT
The DNA here is from genome assembly GCA_033557465.1 of Ichthyophis bannanicus. NCBI lineage: Eukaryota > Metazoa > Chordata > Amphibia > Gymnophiona > Ichthyophiidae > Ichthyophis > Ichthyophis bannanicus. The sequence goes on along the minus strand of CM066048.1, from coordinate 41,000,544 downwards.
CATCTTAATCAAGAGGTATATCTACCTGTCTTTTTTCCAGCTCCTCATGCATCCAGTGCAGAGAGGAACCTACATACGTTAGATTGTAAAAGAGCTCTTGCCTTTTACATCCACAGGACATAGCAACATCGAAAGTAGTCTTAGCTTTTTGTTGCTTTTGATCCTTCTCATTTAGGACTTCCAGTTCAAAAAGAACACTGTCCACTTGGATTGCTCAGTGTATTTCTTTTGCTTACCAGAGTAAGAACCTTTCTCTGGAAGGCCATGTCACAGCTCACAATGTGAGAGCCATGGCCACATCTATGGCTCATCTTCATTCTGTATCCATCGATCAGATCTGTCGAGCAGCCACCTGGGCCTCGATTCATACCTTCACAGCCCATTACTGCTTGGACAAGGACTCCCGCCGGGATGCCTTGTTTGGTCAGGCTGTCCTCAAACACCTGTTCCATTCTTAAACAACTCCTGCCCACCTTCCCTGAATGGATGCCTGAGATCCATAGGAAGATGAGGAACCCTAGGGGGGGGATCTCCCCGGCATTATGTGAGGACTTATTCCTGCTTGTTCCTGGAGATAGCACAGTTACTTACCTGTAACAGGTGATCTCTGGGAACAACAGGAATTAGTCCTCACAACCCACCCACCTCCCCTAGGAGATGTATCTCTCTCTCTCTCTTTCCTTTCCTCTCTCTATTGTCTCAGCTTTAAACTCGAACTGAGGAGAGTTGGTCAGGAAGGCGGGAAGGCAGCGCGCATGCGCTGTGGGAGGCCCCAAAAGCTTCCTTTCTGGGAAGCTGGGGAGCTTTCCCGCGCAGGCTCCGTCGGTTCCGACGTACCCATATGTGAGGACTAATTCCTGCTGTTCCCAGAGATCACCTGTTACAGGTAAGTAACTGTGCTTTCTCAAACACCTGTTCCATACCTAATCAACTCCTACCCTCCATCCCTGACTGGATGCCTGAAATTCATAGGTGGAGGTAGAGCCCTTCCCAGGGATTCACAACCTGGGTGATCTCCCAGGCATCTCTAGCTGGGGAGTCCCCATATGTGAAGACTCATTCCTGCTTGTTCCTGGAGATAGCACAGTTACTTACCTGTAACAGGTGATCTCTGGGAACAGCAGGAATAAGTCTTCACAACCCACCCACCTCCCCTAGGAGTTGTTTCTCTCTCTCTCTAATTTGTCTACTTCCCTCCTTCGGTCTCGGCTACAAACCCAACTGATGAGAGGGAAGTGAATGGGTGGGAAGGCAGTGTGCATGCGCGTGGGATGCTCCCCAAAGCTTTTTTTTTTGGACGCTGGGGGGCGTTCCCACGCAGGCTCCGTCGGTACTGGCGTACCCATATGTGAAGATTTATTCCTGCTGTTCCCAGAGATCACCTGTTACAGGTAAGTAACTGTGCTTTCCAGCCGGATCTCAACACCGCCTCCCTGAAAACGGCATCCTTAGCCACCAGAACATCTAGGCAGTAGTGCTTACTGAAAGTATGGAGAGACAACCAAGAGGCCTCCCTACAGATATCCACTGGCAGAACCAAACTGTGCTCCATCCAAGAAGACGCTTGCGCTCCGGTAGAGTGAGCTTGTAAGCTCCTTGGGACTGTACGGTCCCGTAGAAGATAAGCCGACGCACTCGCCGCTCCAATCCATCCAGAAATGGACTCCTTCGCCACCGCTTCCCTTTGTGGGGCCATCCGAACACCCCGAAGAGAGACGATCCGCCTTGCGAAAGTTTCTGAAACCTTTAAACTCTGCCGCAGCGCTCTCTTGACGCCTTAACAGCGCAAGCTATGGTTCAATACGCTCCCCTCCGCTGCACCTAGCGCTGGAAGAGAGACCATTTTAGTTAGGTGAACGTAGAAACCACCTTTGGCAACAAAGACAGAACCAGCCGCCAGGCCACCTTCTGTCTGGAGACAGACAAAAAACGATTCCTGACAGGTCAATGCCTGCAACTCCGAAAATTGCCTCGCCGAACAGATGACTATCAAACATACTGTCTTGGCGCGCTAGCTAATGCTCCTAAAACCAACTTGAGCTTCCCCGGTGGAATTAATATCCTACGACAGGGCTACAGTCTGGTAACTGCCTGAGAAAGCGTACCACATTGACTTGTGCATGAGAGCCACTCCCTATCCTTTGCCCCTATAGCAAGATAGAGCTGCTAACTGAACTCTCCAGGACCTGCCTTTACCAAACCCGTCCTGCAGAAAACTTAATACCAAGGGAACTGACACTGTTGTCACGCAAGCATGCCTCCGCGAGCACCCATCCTCAAAGATGCGCCATATACGCACATGTGCAAGGGACATAGACTATTTTTTTTTTTGCGGCAAGGTGGCAAAGACTGCTGTCGCAACTCTTTTTCCTTAAGCTTGCCTTTTCAATGGCCACCCCGTAAGCAAAAAACGATGCACCTGAGGCATTCGAAGGGAACTCTGTAGCAACAGAATCTCCAATGTCGAAAACCTCCATGGATTCCTGTCGAGCAACTGTATGAGGCAGGCATACCACGGGCGCCTCGGCCAGCCCGAGGCCCCCAACCACACGCGCCTCAGCCAGCCCGAGGCCCCCAACCACACGTTTCCCTGAAGTGCTTCGATACGCAGAACCACTCGACCTATAAGTGCCCCCAGTGGAAAGACATAGAGAAGACCGACGACGGCTGCTGTTGAAACAGTGCGCCGATGCCTTCCAACCTCCTTTCACGTCTGCTGAAGAAGCGACCCGTTTTTCGCAGAGTGAAATGCCGCCATGAGGTCCATTACTGGCTGTCCCCATATGCGACCGATCTGTGTGAACACCTCCGGATGCCACTCCCATTCTCTGGGATCTACTGGGACCCAGCTGAGGAAATCCGCCGTCAGTGTCCCTACCCGCAACATGCACCACCGAAAACGCTGGCAGCCAAAGCTCTATCCACACACACAGACCCTCTGCTGCGGCCTCTATGGCCACACTTCCGGTTCTGCCCTGCCGACTGATATAGGCCACCGCCGCGGAGTTGTTGGACAGTACTCGCACCGCTTGACCTGTCACCGTAGCTTCAAATACCTGCAATGCCCGGCGTATCGCTCGCATTTCCAGTCAGTTGATTGACCACTGGGTCTCCTGTGTACTCCAACAGCCTTGCGCGAAACTATCTCCGAACGTAGAGGAGTTTTAACAAAGTTTTTGGCCAAGTTCCCGGAGGAAAGGTCCATAATCTTTTATTAGAGAGAAGCTGGAAAATTATAATTTTTTTTATATCAACTTTCACCAATTCAAGATGTTCTACAAGGCACACAACCCAAAAGAGCGTCACATCTGTCGTACATGTAACGGAACCCTTAAAATATGAGCATACATGAATCCACTGCTTGCCCCAATACAAGCACTGAGTAGCCTATTCGTCTTTTTGGAAACCAGCCAGGTCCTTAAGACCTGGATTGGCTACCCTTGGAAACAGGATACTGGACCTGAAAGAGCGTGGTCTGACCCAGTATGGCATTTCTTGTATACGTATGAACGGAACCTCCCCAAGTCTCTGCCTTGGAAGTAACAGGTTGCGCCTGGCTCTGTGGCTAGCTCACACGGAGCAGTGTGGCCTAGTGGTTGAGGCAAGTTGCCAGAGGACCAAGGGTTTGAATTCCAATCGAGACCATCAACCTTGGGCCATAAAAACTGGGATTTCTGGTCCCACGGGTGGTCCTTCTGGCCTTCGTTAAGTGACTTAACCCTCTGCCTCAGTTACCAAAACATAAATTGTGAGCCCAAGGGAAATAGAAATACCGTAATCGACTTTATGCTACCCTGACCTGTAGGCAATCAGTATACTCAAATAAATAACTGACCGGGAATATGTGACCGTAGCAAACATTGGCAGTGGAGAGACATCAGAGCTGCTGCTGGTTCCTGGTCTTCCTTTCTCGCTCTCCCAGTCCTTCTGCTAGCATTGAGAAAAGGCTGAGAATACATTGTCCAGTGGGCCGGGAACCTTGCATCCTGGACATCAGAGAAAGAGGGGCTAGGATCTGGGAGCAAAGCCCAAAGAGAAAAGGAAACTGGTGACTGACACTGTAGCTCCTCCAGACAGCTCACTCCACAGCAGATCCCATGACTGCATCTCCAACCCCAGGTAGCACCATGAGGACCTCGCACAGTTTATTACAATCGACATCCCCCCCCCCCCCCCCCCCCATTACTGGAGAAATTATCTTAGTCTGATGATACAGTCTGAGCAAAGAAATGCAGTCTCACTCTGCAGAGTGCACCCAAAAATCATGCCTAAGCAATTGTGAGCACATACAAAATGCACATCTACATATACGGGTGACCCAGCACCTGTCACCCAAACACAGTGCAGTGGGCACGCTTGAACATAGGCTGAATGCATGGAGCATACGCAGAGTATTGACTTCTCTATGAAACCTTCCAGTGCTCTGGAGCGCTAAGCCCCAGATTATGCTACCTAGACGTCCTCCTCTTCACCCTCAGCATGGGCCCTTTAACAAGAGTGCACAGACTGGTCAGTGCACCTGCTAAGTGCTTAAAGCCCTGCTCTGACAGCACAGGCTCTAGAAATAGATGAGAATTTCCTGGGAAGGGCATGCTAAGTGGAGCTATGAAATATACAGCCCCCCCCCCCCCCCCGGCCTTCCTGCAGTCAGAGAAATAGCAGTGGGATACACCGACAACCTTGCAAGTGGAGGTCATAGAGGTTGCTGCCTGTGTGAACCTGATGAGGAATACGATTTCGTATTTTACCCCCCCCTCCCCCCAGGGACGGTGGGCACTGAATACTATATGTGATTCATGAGCAGCGCTGCCATCCGGAGCCCAACAAATGATACAGAAGAGCTTTAAATCTTGGTCATATAATCTTGATTTGCAGAACATTACAGTTGCTTGTTTAGTCACTAACTCCTGAGTGTCCATGAGGTGGCCCTGTGGTTATTTCTTCCCTGACTTGCAGAGATCAAGCTGATGATGGCTGCATACACACACGGTCACAGAAAGGCACTATTGAGTGTACCAGCTGCCCTCTGGTGGCCATAGACCGTAGCACAGACACTTCTTGGTTGACAGTTTAACTGTCATTATTATATATTTTTATATCCTAAGGTTTCCTAAACCTATCCCTGTGAAACCACAGGCGTTTGGGCAACTTTCACTATAGAATACACAAAAGCACACTTCCAGCCTGTCCCTCCTTCCACCTACAAGTTAGGGCTCTGCTCTTGAAGAACATAAAAGCTGGCAATTTGCCTAATATCCCAGGACTTAACAGATGCTCCTCAGAGACATGATTAGGAGGGAGAGAACATGTGGCATCAGATATCAATGCCAAAACTGCTGTCCTATAAAACTAAGAATAAACTTAAAAATAAAGAGGACTGACAACAGCTCCCTTAAGGCTGAGGAGCCCCCCCGAGCCTCAAAAAACCTACAAACAAAAGAAACACTAGATCTAAAAATCTAGCTATTCTGCCTGTCGTCTTCCTCACACAGGCAGCTCACTGCAACTCTCGCCATGCGGTCCAAATACCTAGAGAGAAAATGGCCGCCCCTTTGCCAACGAATTTTGGCGCCAAGAACAACAGCCGCTGCAAAAAGGAGACCTCAGCAGACCGACAGAGCTCGAAGGCCTTACCTGCAGGGCCGAAAGCCATGCAGCCTGCTCCTACCGCCTTGAATTCATCCAATCCTCAAGCTGCGCTGCCGCGTCTGGCAGCCGCGGCTAGGACTGCTCAGCCGGTTCCACAGAGTAAAATTAAAATCCCGCAGCAACGGAGAGGCTCCGTTCCACACAGCTTCTGTGTGGCTGTACGGGTCCCGGAGCTCTCTCCCGTAACGTCAAGGGAGAGAGATCCGCACCGGCAAATGCCTGCAGCAAGTGAAAATAACTGACAAGGAGGGAAGGCGAGAGCTGCTACTAATTTAAAGAGCCAGGCTCAAATTTAAAATTACTGTAAATATAAGGAAATTTGCTCCTAACAACTAAAGGGAACTAATCCCTGATTGCCAATTAACCAAAGGTAACTGAATTAAAAGTAAAATTAAAGGTAAAAATCAAAAGTAAAATCAGAATAGAATTTGTCACACTAAATGCTTCTTATCTGTTCCCCCAAGTGAGCCCAGAAGCTAGGCTCACTATGTCCTCCTGCTGCATGGAGACTGGACACACTGGGGGCTGATGGGAGAGACCAGCAGGCTATATCCAGTGATGTCATGCATTTTTGACATGCCCAGTCTCCAAGCTGCAGGAGGAGGTTCACTACCCAGAGGTTGAGGACTAAACTGGAGGAACGATAAGGAAAGATGGTTCAAAGCAGATTACATATAGTAAAGTATAAAATAAAATACTTAATATATAATATATCATAAGAAAGACATGCAAAAAAGGTAGCAACTGAAATATTTATTGTAAAACATGTGGATGTAGTCCAAAATTGATAAAAGATTTATTCTTTCTCATTAAACTTCTGGATCAAAGGCAAAACTGTTTTAGAGAAAAAACGGCTGATAAGAGATCTGCAGAACAAATTCTTTTTTACTTGTTGGCTAGAAGTACAGGGCCTCCTAGTATAGCTGTGGAACATGTTGCATAGAATTGCACAACCAAAAACTGCATATCCTTACCCTCTCCCTCTCCCCCTCCCCCAGTGTTTTGCTGTAGTTTCACTGCCAGCGGTGTGCTAGATTCAACATAAGGTACCCTTGGTACCTTTTATGCAGTATCAACTAACCAGGCTGGTCAAGGACTTGGCCACTGAGCTAGAGGAGCAGTTCTAGTAGAGATAGTAGAATCATATCTACTTGTATAGCGCTAAGAGGCACATGCAGAACTGTACGTATGCCTGTAAGAGACGATCCCTTCTTCATAGAGCTTACAATCTATTCAAGACAAATAATTCTGTATGGGACATGATTAATACATATGGGTGTTAAACTGGAGAATAAGGGATGAGGATCCAAAAGCAGCATCAGAAGTATGTTTTTTAGCCTGGATTTGAATAGGACCAGAGATGGAGCTTGATGGAGATTCAGTCTGAATGTTCATATCTTAGGATCCCCAGAATGAAAATGTAAACAGTAATCTCCAGGAACAAGCAGGAATGAGTCTTCACAGATGGGTATCGTTGGTACCGACGGAGCCTGCGCGGGAACGCTCCCCAGCGTCCAAAAGGAAAGCTTTTGGGAGCATCCCACAGCGCCTGCGCGCTGCCTTCCCGCCTTTCCTAACTGCCTCTCTCCAGTTCTTCTTTTCCGCGGAGCCAGCAGGTCGTGTTTCCTGTCACCGCTGAAGAATTTCTTATTTTCTTTTATTTTTCTTTAGTCGCGTGTCTGCCTTCTCGATTCCGGACCGGTACCACCGTCTTTTTTCTTTCTTTTAAAAAAAAAACACAAAAAAAACTACAGTGCATTTTTCTTCTGGGGCCTTAGGCCTACAGATATATTTTTCCTCATGGAAAAACCCGCCTCCGGGTTTAAAAAGTGCACGAAGTGCAGCAGCACTATTTCTGTTACAGACACCCATGACTGGTGTCTAAAATGTTTAGGTCCTGACCACTCCATAACGGATTGTGAGTCCTGTTCTATGATGTCTAAGAGAGGGTTACAAAATCAGGCAGCCAAGCTCAGTACCCTGTTTCCCTCCAATGCAGCTTCTCTGGCATCGACGTCTTCCAGGGCTGCTTCTTCATCCCATGGATCTCAGGTAATCAAACTTAAATCTGGCCGGTCCTCAAAGAGTTCATCTCCCTCTAAGTATCGAGATGCCCCCGGGCTTACTCTTGAGGAATCCACACCGGCAAAATTACCCCGGCGGGAGGCTCCGGCTTCCAAAACTCTACCTATGGGGTCAAGGGTTGACATCGATGGCTCGACCTCGACCGATCACCTGTTACAATGTTCTGGGGTACCGGCGGTTTCCACCGGTACCGACATCCAGACATTGGTGGCGTCGATGGATCAGAATATTCTGACCATGCAGCGTGCCATCACGGCATTCATACAAGCTGCGACTCCTGCGGTACCGCAACAAACCCCGTTGTCGGTACCGGTACCGATTCTGGTACCAGATCCGAAATTGGTTCCGATACCAGTACCGCTTGCATCGACATCAGCATCGACGGCAGCGGTACACTATCCAGTGATGCCTATCAGTACCGACTCTGTACCGATTACTCCCGATGTCGATACCTCCCGGTATGCGTATCGGGCTCTGCGAGAGCATCCAGACAGTCGATACTTCGATTCCTCTGAAGACTCTGATACATCAGAGGCCTCAATTGAAGCATCGGGGATCCTTCCTCAGGAACCCTCTTCTCCAAAAAGGAGAATGTCTCCTCCTGAAGACTTGTCTTTTCAGGATTTCATTAGGGAGGTGGCCAAAGGCCTGTCCATCTCAGTGGCCTCTGAAACTGAACCTAGAGCCAAAAAATTAGATATCCTACAATATCCTAAGGCTCCTAAAGAGGCAGCCACCTTACCAGTACATGAGATTCTTTATGATCACATGTTGGGCATATGGGAGGCTCCTCTTTCCACCTCCCCTCATTCCCGAAGGTTGGACACCATGTATCGTGTTCCTCCTTGTCCTGGGTTTCATAAGACTCAGCTTCCTCACCACTCCATTGTGGTAGAGTCTGCTATGAAAAAGATCAAGAGTACAAAAAGGCACTCCTCTGCTCCTCCAGGAAGAGAATGTAGAACCCTAGATGCCTTTGGCAGGAAAATCTTCCAGGCCAGTATGCTTGTAGCCAGAATCAACTCCTATAGTCTCTATATGGGGATGTTTCTAAAAGAAGTTACAGATCATCTGCAGACCTTATCTCCTTTTATGTCAGAAGATAAGAGAGAAGAATATATCACCTGGCTTAAACAGGCACAGGATGTATCCAAGTTTTCCAACCGTGCAGCCTTTGACTCTTTTGAGGGTGCCAGTAGAGCCTCGGCTATTGCCATAGGTGCACGCAGAGTTGCTTGGTTACAAGCCTCTGATTTGGAATCCTGGGTACAGGATGGTCTAGGTAACCTTCCCTGTACAGGAGAAAACCTCTTTGGCAAAGATTGGCAAGCAAAGGCCAACCAGATGGATGCTGAAAATTCTGCTTTAGATAGACTTTCAGAGTCTACTACTGCTCCTTTTAAAAAGAGGTTGTTCAAAAAAGGATCTTTCCCAAAAAAAGGGAAATTTTCTTTGGGTTATGGTCAGGCCTCTTCCCAAGGTCGTTTTGCTACAAAGACAGCAACAACCAAAACAGGCCAAGTCTCAGGCTGCGAGGACTGCTACGGCCCAACAGCCTCAGCCTCCTCAGGGCCTTTGACTTTCCACTAGAGAACTTAGCCTTTCTGGCTCTAGAACATCCAGAGCCTCTCACCATCCCAGGAAGGTTAGCTCACTTTGCTCCCAGATGGGAACAAATCACAGCAGAGCAATGGACCCTCTCCATCATACGAGATGGGTACAAGCTTTATTTCTTAAACCTTCCTCCTCACACCATGGTGAAACAGTTCAATTCTCCAACATCTCTCCTCAACCTTCTAGGTAAAGAGATTGCTACCCTTCTTGCCCAAGGGGCAATAGAAGAAGTACCCCTTCTTCAACAGGGCTCAGGGTTCTACTCCCCCTATTTTCTCATTCCAAAGAAAACGGGGGGCTACAGACCCATACTAGATCTCAGAGAATTGAACAAGTTTCTATGCAAGGAGAAATTCAAGATGATCTCTCTCGGAACTCTCCTTCCATACCTCCAGAGTCAGGACTGGCTTTGTTCTCTAGATCTCAAGGATGCATACACCCATGTTCTCATCCATCCAACACACAGAAGGTTCCAAGGGAAGTACTACCAATACAAAGTGCTTCCTTTCGGTCTGGCCTCTGCTCCAAGAGTGTTCACAAAATGCATGGCAGTAGTAGCTGCATTTCTGCGCACTCTAGGAATATTTGTATTCCCATATCTGGACGACTGGCTCATCCGAGCTCCATCCCAGTCAGATGCCCAGACTTCCCTGGCCTGCACAAGGCGTGTTCTTCAGTATCTGGGACTGGTAATCAACATTCCAAAATCCCATCTCACCCCTACTCAGTCTCTAGAGTTCATAGGGGCTTTACTGGATACCACAACTGCAAGGGCCTATCTTCCCCAGGCCCGTTGCCTACGCTTGGTGCAGTTAGCCTCCCAGATTCAGTTAAAATCCCATTTAACTACTTGAGAGATGTTACAACTCTTAGGCCACATGGCATCCACGGTGGATGTGGTTCCTTACGCTCGCCTTCACATGAGGGCAGCTCAGTGGACCCTATCCACCCAATGGACTCAGGCATCAGGTTGCCTGTCAGACATAATAGCAACCACCAGTCGCCTCTTTTGGTCCCTCCACTGGTGGAAGTCCACTCAAAATCTGTTGCTGGGGTCCCCCTTTCAACAGGTGTTACCCCAAGCAACCCTTACAACAGATGCCTCTCCAAAGGGTTGGGGAGCTCATCTACAAGATATCTCGACCCAAGGCATCTGGTCTCCACAGGAGACATCTCTACATATCAACCTCTTAGAGCTCAGAGCAATCTTTCTGGCTCTCAGAGTCTTCCACGCCCTGCTCAGCTACAAGACAGTCCTCATCCACACGGACAACCAGGTAGCCATGTTCTACGTGAACAAGCAGGGAGGGACTGGCTCTCTGTCGCTTTGCAACGAAGCTCTCAGATTGTGGGCCTTCGCCAGAGAGCATCAAATCCATCTCATGGCAGTGTATCTTCCAGGGGTTCAAAACTCTTGGGCAGACAGACTGTCGAGTTCTGCTTCCACACGAATGGTCCCTCCATAGGGACCAGATAGCCAGGATTTTTTGGATTTGGGGTACCCCAGACATAGACCTGTTTGCAAGTCCGTGGAATGCCAAACTTCCCGGTTTTGTTCCAGGATTCCATGTCAGGGAGTTCAGGCCAGGGATGCCTTCATTGGGTGCAAGACTTCCTCTATGCCTTTCCACCTATATTCCCCTCATCCCCAAAACTCTGTTCAAGCTTCAGAGAGACAAGGGGTCTATGATCCTCATAGCACCACATTGGCCATGCCAAGTGTGGTACCCTCTACATCTGCATCTCTCGCAAGCTTCCTCCCTGGACCTGGGGTCTGCTCCAGATCTCCTCTCCCAGGAGGAGGGAACCTTATGGCACCCAAATCCTCAGTCTCTTCATCTCAGAGCCTGGTTGCTGAAGGCCTAGACCTTCAGGATTTACACCTTTCTCAGCAAGTGAAGGATATCCTTCGTGCTTCCAGAAAGCCTTCCACCAGACGTTCCTATGCTTTTAAATGGAATAGGTTTTCCATTTGGTGTGCAGAGAAGGGTCTCAACCCTCTTGCAATACCTTTGAATTCTTTACTAGACTATTTGCTGCATTTATCCCATGCAGGCCTTAAGACAAATTCAATCAGAGTCCATTTGAGTGCTATTGCAGCATCCCTTAAGCCTCTAAATGGACAACCTATTTCCTCTCATCCTCTTATAGCAAGATTCATGAGAGGCCTTCTTTTGACTAAACCTCCCATCAGACCACCTCCAGTGGCATGGGACTTGAATCTGGTTCTTGGCCAGCTTATGAAGCCACCCTTTGAACCCTTAGCCACTACCTCCTTGAAATTCCTTTCCTGGAAGGTTATTTTTCTCATTGCAGTCACCTCAGCTCGCCGTATCAGTGAGTTGCAAGCTTTAGTGGCTAATCCTCCTTATACAAGGTTCCATCATGACAAGGTAGTCCTCAGAACTAATCCACACTTTATGCCTAAAGTGGTCTCACCTTTTCATCTGAACCAGGAGGTGTATTTACCTGTCTTTTTTCCAGGACCTCATGCATCAAGTGCAGAGAGGAATCTTCATACCCTGGATTGTAAAAGAGCACTTGCTTTCTACTTACAAAGGACACAGCAACATATAAAGTCCTCTCAACTTTTTGTTGCTTTTGATCCTTCTCATTTAGGACTTCCAGTCTCTAAGAGAACTCTGTTTAATTGGATTGCTCAGTGTATTTCCTTCGCCTACCAGAGTAAGAACCTTTCTCTGGAGGGCCATGTCACAGCTCACAATGTGAGGGCCATGGCAACCTCTATGGCTCATCTTAACTCTGTGTCCATCGACCAAATCTGTCGAGCGGCCACCTGGGCATCGGTTCATACCTTCACAGCCCATTACTACTTTGAGAAGGACTCCTGCCGGGATGCCTTGTTTGGTCAGGCTGTTCTCAGACACCTGTTCCATACCTAATCAACTCCTACCCTCCATCCCTGACTGGATGCCTGAGATTCATGGCTGCAGGTGGAGCCCTTCCCGGGGACTCACAATCTGGGTGATCTCCCAGGCATCTCTAGCTGGGGAGTCCCCATATGTGAAGACTCATTCCTGCTTGTTCCTGGAGATAGCACAGTTACTTACCTATAACAGGTGATCTCTGGGAACAGCAGGAATAAGTCTTCACAACCCACCCACCTCCCCTAGGAGTTGTTTCTCTCTCTCTCTCATTTGTCTACTTCCCTCCTTCGGTCTCGGCTACAAACCCAACTGATGAGAGGGAAGTGAATGGGTGGGAAGGCAGTGTGCATGCGCGTGGGATGCTCCCAAAAGCTTTCCTTTTGGATGCTGGGGAGCGTTCCCGCCCAGGCTCCGTCGGTACCGACGATACCCATATGTGAAGACTTATTCCTGCTGTTCCCAGAGATCACCTGTTACAGGTAAGTAACTGTGCTTCGCTGTTGGAGGGGGAAGGGGAGAAAAGAGTATGTACAACCAATGGGCCAGAGAGATTATTTCCCTGTTTATGTATGTGTATTATCATTCTAGGGTCTGCTAGAAAATGAGTGAAGGGGAAGGGAAAGCGTAGTTACTCACCTGTAACAGGTGTTCTCCAGGAGCAGCAGGAATCAGTCCTCACTTATGGGTGACGTCGGCGCCGACGGAGCCCTCGCGGAGCAATTTTCCCCAGCTTTCAAAGAAAGCCTTTGGGAATTGCAGCGCGCATGCGCGGTCCTCTTCCCGCCCAAGGGTGCCATCTTAGCCAGTCAGATGACATAGCTAAAAAAGACAGCATAAAAATTTGCAAAAAGAACTAAAGCAGGTGATTGCAACTCCAAGGGGAGGAGGGAGGGTTGTGAGGACTGATTCCTGCTGCTCCTGGAGAACACCTGTTACAGGTGAGTAACTACGCTTTCTCCAGGACCAAGCAGGAAGTCAGTCCTCACTTATGGGACTCCCAAGCTCAAGGCTACCGGAGACCCTAAGCACAAAAATGAGCTCCCTCTAGCTCAGCAGCACAGAAGGAAAGAATCTTCGCTGAATTATTACCCACCGGTAGCCCACATCCGGGATGGAGGGTAGGAGTTGCTCAGACCTCAAAGAGATTACGGAGGACTGCCTGTCCGAAAGCACTGTCCCTGCGGGACTCCCTCTCGAGACAGTAATGGACCGCAAAAGTCTGGCTCGAAGACCAAGTAGCGGCCCGGCAGATGTCTGCCAGCGGAACAGAGCGGAGGTAAGCCACTGACGTAGCCTTTGCCCGAACGCAATGAGCCGTGACTCGACCTTCCAAGGAGAGTTCGGCTGCCCCATAAGCCCAAGAGATACAGTCCGCAACCCAGATGGACAGAGTACGCTTGGAGACCGGGAGCCCCAATTTATTGGGGTCAAAAGACAAAAAGCTGAGCAGCTTTACGGTGCTCCTGCGTACGGTCAAGGTAGAAGTTCAATGCCCTTCTACAGTCCAGGTTATGGAGGACCGTTTCAGCTCGGCTGGAGTGTGGTCTGGGAAAGAAGGTTGGAAGTACCACCTCCTGATTGATGTGAAAAGGGGAGACCACTTTTGGAAGAAATTTTGGGTGAGTCCATAGGACTACCCTATTTTTGTAGAACCGAGTGTAAGGGGGATCAGACACGAGGGCCTGCAATTCACTTACGCGTCTAGCGGAAGTGAGGGCTATCAAGAACAGTGTTTTCCAAGAAAGAAAACGGAGAGAACAGGTAGCCATAGGTTCAAAAGGCGGACAGGTGAAACGCTGTAAAACCACATTCAGGTCCCAGTCAGGCGCTGGCGGGCGCAGAGGTGGTTTAAGTAGAAGGAGACCTCGGAGAAACCTCGCTACGAGAGGGTCGTTGGAGAGAGGTCTGCCGTCCACCGGCACATGATGTGCTGAAAGAGCACTGAGGTGAACTTTGACGGAGTTGGACTTCCCAGATTAGAGAGGTATAGCAAGTACTGCAAGATCACCGACACCGGGCAGGAGAAGGGATCCTGAGACTGTTGGGTACACCAAACGGAAAAACGACGCCATTTAAGGGCGTAGCATTTGCGGATAGAAGGTCGTCGCGAAGCTAAGACGACCTCCTCCACCTCTGCCGGCAGGAGAAGGGGAGCAAGGACTACCCTCTCAGCAGCCAGGCCATTAGGTTGAGAGACCTGAGGTTGGGGTGTAGCAGAGACCCCTGATCCTGAGTGAGGAGATCCGGTTGTAACCCCAGAGGGAATGGATCCTCTACCGCTAATTGTAGCAGGAGTGGAAACCACGGCTGTCTGGGCCAGCGAGGGGCCACCAGGATCATGAAGGCTTTGTCTCGGAGAACCTTGAAAAGAGTCCGAGAGACTAGCGGGATGGGAGGGAAAGCGTACAAAAGGCTCCCCGACCATGAGAGTAGAAAAGCGTCCGCCGCAACTCGAAGGGGGTGTGGCTGACGAGAGCAGAAGCGAGGAAGTTGCCGGTTGTGAGGACTGGCAAAGAGATCCACCGTGGGGAGGCCCCACTTTAGAAAGAGCTTCTGAACTACCAAGGGATCCAGGCGCCACTCGTGCGGCTGGAGGATCCTGCTGAGTTTGTCCGCCAGGCAATTCTCTTGGCCTGGGAGATAAACTGCCTTGAGGAGAACGCCGTGACTGACGGCCCAAGAGCAGAGCTTCTGTGCTTCCCGGCAGAGAAGGAAGGAGCCCGTGCCCCCCTGCTTGTTCACGTAGAACATGGCAACTTGATTGTCCGTCTGGACAAGGACGGACTGGTGGGAGGTCAGGTGGGAGAAGGCCTTGAGAGCCAGGCGGATCGCTCTGAGCTCCAGGAAGTTGATCTGCTGAGCAGACTCCCACGTGGTCCAAAGGCCCTGAGTACGTGCCCCTTGGCAATGTGCTCCTCAGCCCAGGAGGGATGCATCTGTCGTCAGCACCCGGGCCGGCTGAGGTGGCTGAAAAGGCATGCCGAGCACCAGATTCGGCCGATGAAGCCACCACTGAAGAGACGAGGCCAGCGGCTCGGAGACGCGCACTACGTCTGCTAGGCCGCCTGTGGCCTGTTGCCACTGCTTGCGGAGACACCATTGAGCAGGTCGCATTTTCAGGCAGGCATTGGGGGTCACATGGACGGTGGAAGCCATATGGCCGAGTAGTCTCAGGAAGCGCCTGGCGGAGACCAGGGGCTGGCTGCGAAAACGGTCGGCTAGGTCCATGAGCCGTTGAGCCCTGTCGAGCGGTAGGAACGCTCGTGCCTGAGGAGTGTGCAGCCTTGCGCCAATGAACTCGAGATCCTGTGAGGGGAGCAAAGTGGACTTTGCGAAGTTTATAACAAAGCCCAAGTACTGCAGAAGAGTCACCGTGCGGCGCGTGGCGTTGGTGACCTCCGGAGCGGACGCTGCTCTGATGAGCCAGTCGTCGAGGTACGGAAAGACATAGAGGCCGTGAAGCCGGAGATGGGCCGCCACCACCGCGAGACATTTTGTGAAGACTCGCGGTGCGGAGGACAGGCCAAAGGGTAGTACTCTGTACTGGTAATGATTTCCTGCCACCACAAACCTTAGGTATTGGCGGTGGCTTGGGTGGATGAGGATGTGCGTGTAGGCATCCTTTAGATCCAAGGAGCATAGCCAATCTCCCTGCTGGAGGTAGGGCAGAAGGATTCCAAGGGTAAGCATCTTGAACTTCTCCCGCACGAGGAACTTGTTGAGGTTGCGCAAGTCCAGGATGGGTCTGAGGCCTCCTGTCCTTTTTGGTACTAGAAAATACCTGGAATAAAAGCCTTGACCTTTCAGGTGGTGGGGCACCGGTTCCACCGCCTGTTCCTGTAGAAGACCTGCTAACTCCTGAAGGAGTAATTCCCTGTGCAGAGGGGGTCGTGGAGGTTCTCCCGGAAAATAGGAGGGAGGGACCTGGTGGAAGTGGAGAAGATAGCCTTCTCGCACGACTTGAAGCACCCAGGCATCTGAGGTGATGCTGGACCACCTGTGGGCGAAGTAAACCAGCCGGCCTCTGGTGCTGGGAGGAACCAGCGGGGGGGGAGAGGCTATGCTTAAGGAGTCAAAAACCCCCACCCTGCTGAGCAGGGGCTGGTGGTGCAGGCTTGGGGGCTTGCTGCCTACGGGACCCGTTACCCCGTCCCTTGGCCTGCTGGCCCTGTTGGGGAGCTGCAGGGGCCTGATATTGGGGGTATTGTTTGTAGGCAGCCGCCTTCCTCGGGTAAAAGGACTTCTTTCCCGAGCCCTTCTTTTTCTGGGAAGGGGGCGGAGGTCTTCCTAGAAAGCCTAGTCCTGGTGAGAGTCTCCGTCTCAATTTGTGCAGCCTTTTCAGCCATGGGCTTGCCAAAGAGGTTTTCGCCTCGGCAGGGGACATCGACCAACTTGTCCTGCACCCAGGGCTCAAGGTCAGACGACTGAAGCCAAGCTTGTCGGCAGGCACCGATGCCGGCTGCGGCCACTCGAGCCGATGCTTCAAAGCCATCATAGGCTGCTCGGGATATGAATTTTGAGCATTCCCGAATGCCAGTGGACAAGGCCAGGAACCTCCGCAAGGGTTCCTCGGACAAACCAGCGGAGAATCCGGCTAGCTCTTTAGCCAGGTCTCGGAGATACATGCCCATGTATAGCTGGTAGGTCTGGACACGACACGCAAGCATAGAGCCCTGGAAACACTTCTTACCAAGGCCATCCAGGTTACGGGCCTCCCTGCCAGGAGGCACCGAGGAGTGCATCTTCTGGCTCTTAAGACGATGCATGGCCGATTCCACTACCATGGAATGGTGTGGTAGCTGTGCTTTTTGGAAGCCAGGGCTCTTGCGGACTCGATAGATAGAATCGACCCGCTTGCTCAGGACCGGCGAGGTGGCCGGACTCTCCCACATGCGGAAGAGTAGTCGTTCCAGCATGGGAGGAACCGGTACAGTAAAGTGTTCCCTGGCGGGAGAGTCATACTGGAGGGCGTCGAGCTCTTCGGCTCGAGGCTCCTCCTCGGGGTCCGCAGGGAAGGCCAAAGCCTTGGCCATATCCCTGACGAAGTCCGAGAACCGGGCATCCTCCGGGGGGGACTGCTTCCGAGGTTCGGACTCAGGTGAGTCCGAGGGGACACACCGAGTCCGAAAAGAATCAGGCGACTCTTCCTCTTCAGACTCCCAGACCGACTCCGACGAGGACTCGGTGGGGTCGGCCCGGGCAGGGCGCGGCGCCTGCCGCCCCGACGCCGAGGGAGTCGGCGTCGGCGACCTCGGTCCCGAACGGGAGGCCGAGGGTGACCTCGACCGAGGATCGACTCGAGTTCGCATCGACTCGAGGATCGGCTCGGTCTCCGGGGTCGACTTAGACGTCGACGTCCCGGCGGTCGGGGCAGCGGCACCAGCGAGCAGTGCCCGCTGCTGGTCCATGAAGGCAGACAGTCTGCTCTCCAAGGCCGTCAACCTGAGTCCGAGCTCAGGTGACCCAGCAGCCCCCGACTCGGGCCCCGACGGCGTCGGGCCCGACGTCGGCTGTCGCGGAGGCGAGTCCAGGAGGACCACGGGACTTACCCGAGCAGGCAGCTCCGACTCCAGGCGAGGTCCTCCTTCTCCAAGGACCCGGGACGGCTATCGGGGCTATGCGACCTGGCCCTCGCGGAGCCAGGAGCGTCCACTGACGCCGCCCTCGCGGGTTTCACCTTCCATCGATGGTCCCCGGAGGGAGAACCCCTGTCGGAGGAACTCCGGCGACGGTCCGAGCTGGAACCCCTGGACGCGGAGGCCTCCGACGAGGTCCGGGTACGGCTGGGGTCAGCGAAGATCCTATCCCGCTGATGCTGCCGACTTCTCAACGCTTTGGAGGACAGTTTGCCGCAGGGCCCACAGATCATTTCTTCATGATCCGGGCCCAGGCAGCGGAGGCAATGGTCGTGTGTGTCAGTCAGTGACATATTTCGGTCACACTGACCACACCGCTTGAAACCACTGGCAGCCATCGGGGGAAAAAGGGCCCCGGCGAGGTCAAAGGACCGGGCTGCCAGGGAAAAACCGAAAACTGACTAAGTCAGAAAAACCGAAAAAGAAGAAGAGGACTCGTGACCGGCGTCGCGAGTCCGGGCGGGAAAAAGACCGGCGTCGAACCGAAGGGAAAAAGACCGGCGTCGAACCGAAGGAAAAAAGAGTAAATTATGAAGAAATATCAACTTTTTCGCGGGGACACGACGGGTACGTCTGTAGGGCTCCGCGGAAAAAAGAAGACTGGCTAAGATGGCACCCTTGGGCGGGAAGAGGACCGCGCATGCGCGCTGCAATTCCCAAAGGCTTTCTTTGAAAGCTGGGGAAAATTGCTCCGCGAGGGCTCCGTCGGCGCCGACGTCACCCATAAGTGAGGACTGACTTCCTGCTTTGTCCTGGAGAAGCAGTACTCCATGAAACAGAATCTTTGTGAAACAAGCTTGTTTAAAATTGCTTTGCAGTGAATTCTTTTAACAGCCAGGTTATAGAATTCTGTCGATCACCACTTTTGATCCCCTTGCTTTTGGTCGTAAGAAAATGGGAAGAACAATTGCATATTAATGTCTAATTTATGAGCCACTTGTAACAATATATATTTTGTTTTAGCAAGCACCTCTTGCCCAACCGGAGTCTCCAACTGCTTTTGCTGGAGATGATACTCGTTCGGCTGCGGAATCAGGAGAGTCCGACAAAGAATCCATCTGCAGCAGTTCTACAAGCAATGGTGGCAGCAAGATTGGCAAGGACAAAGAGAAGGAGAAACCAAAGAAAGACCAGGAGAAGGAGAAGAAAAGGGCAGACTCTGTTGCAAACAAGTTGGGAAGCTTTGGAAAAAGCATAGGAAGTAAACTGAAGAAGAATGTTGGAGGTTTGATGCACAGTAAGAGTGGGAAAGGAGGGATGAGCAATGGACAAAGTGAAGCTGTGGAAAGAAAAAAGAAAAATTCCCTCAAACTGAGGAAAGGGAGTAGAGAGGAGACTTCACAAAGTGACTTGGTTGCATTGGCTGAAAAGTCATACGCTGGAAAGGTATCAACAGACAAGCAGCAAGCTGACCCTTACAAATACAGCAATGATGTGAAGCTGAGCCTGAGTATCTTGCGAGCTGCCATGCAAGGAGAGCGCAAATTCATTTTTGCCAGCCTCCTCAAGACCAGCAACCGGCATCCTTACCAGGAAGAGATGATCCAGAAGTACCTGGCAGATGCTCAGGAGCGTTACTGGGCTGAGAAGAAGGCCACAGGGAATTGTGGACTGGCAAGAAAGCCAGAACAAGAAACCAGTTCCCCCAAAGCTGAGGATCTGTTCATGAACCCATCATATCCCCAGCCACCATCCAGTTACAACAACATTCAAAACACTGAGTTAGCCATCGGAACTAAAGTAACACATGTCCCTGCCAGTTGCTCTGGAGTCTTCACAATTCCTAGACCCTCTATGATAAACACTTCAGATGGTTTGCAACCTCCCACCTATCAAGATTCCAGAAGGCAGCTTGCAGGTGGGCCCTGCAACAATCTACCTTCCTATGCTACTTTTCCCCGCCATTGTACACAGGGGCGACCCCACCCCTATCAAACCAGCCCATCTCACCTTGGAAAGCTTTCACCCCCAGAAACTGCTGTATCTCTAGGTTATCCTGTAGAGTGTGATGGCTTTTCTTGCAATGGCTACCAAGAATATAGTGAGCAGGATGGCTTGCAGAAGACAGCCAGCATGGACAAAAGCAAAAATCGAATACTTTATAATGTCCAGCAGACCAAATGCAAGCAACTAAACTGCAATTTTTATGGGCGCCCTGAAACTGGGAATTTCTGCTCCTGTTGTTATCGGGAAGAACTAAAACGGAAAGAAAGGGAACGAGAGGCACTAATTCATAGGTTCTGAAGCGTCAAGGTGAAAGGCAATGATGCGGAACACTAGGGCCCATGAAGCATGGGAAATGCAATAATATGTTGCTGTTTCCTTGTCCTCTTTCTGAAGGGGCTTGCTGAGTAATTGGCAAGATTGATTCCACTACAGTGTTTCAGTGGTAGCAATCCAAAGAAACACCTCACAGGAGGTGAAAAGCAAGTGAGGGGCATTGCATCAGACTGGAGATTGCTTATGGGACTTGCAAGCCATTGTAAGGGGCATGCTCAGATGGCAAAGAGAAGGATGTGAGGGAATTTCACTAAATTGTTTTGGGTGATTAAAGCCCTGTTACTTACTACGGCTCCTTGGGGCACTCTCTGCTGCAATCCTACACAGCAGTAGTTTCAAAATCACACAAATGCTATAGTACAGTAACTAATGGTTTTAAGGTGAGATGGTTTAGACAGGCTCAACTAGATGTGAAAGTAACTGACTGACAAGTGCCGAGTACCTGCAATAAAAATAGACCAAAGTTTCTCGCTGATGATCTAACATTGTGACTAAAAACTTAGGTGAGTGCCAGTTAAACTAAAAATTTCTTACTGCCCATGTGATATCAGGGACACTCACCTTCATTAACTAAGCTTGCTATTTGGTTTAAAATGGGGGAGAAGGGAAAGACAAAAAAAGATTCTGAACAAATGTTGGTAGCAAGTACAGCTAATCATTGCAAAGGGTTCATTGGCCATAAAGGGCTTTATTTCTATAGTGCCTCTTCATAAAAATCCTTAAGACCTGGTCTGGGCACAAATCCTTTGGCTATGTACAGCACTGTCCCCTCATATTTTGGCTGCACAGGCTAATTTAGTCCTGGATTACTCAAATCTCCTTTCTGTATATTTTGTTAGAAAATTGACTTCATTTCTCAGAATGCAGTGTCAGAACGGGATAAAACATTACGACTGTGAGCCTGTACATGCTTGCTGGGATCAGGCAGCAACACTAACTGTTGCAAGGTGCTTAGTGCAACTGGAGGTCCTGATCTGGCCAGTTGGATTTGGAATCCTAAACTGAGCAGATCTTCCTGTGCAGCCAAGACCTTGAATCTGGATTTGGCTCTCTGGCAATAAAGGCCTTACGTTTTGTAAAGATTTAGATCAACATTTGCCACTAGAACTATCCAGTATATTGTTTTATATTTAAGAGGGTCTTGTTCCCCTCACGCAAGATTATAAAAATGATTATATAAAATAAAAAGCCTGCCCTTTTTAAGACTGCAATGTGACTTCTAACTCATATTCACTCAGTTTACTAGCTAAAATGGATGGTACATTAAGGGGCTTGTTTACAAAGCTGCGGTAGCGGTTCGCGATCGTTATCGGAGCCGCGGCCCCATTGGGGCCACGGCTCCGATAACGACCGCGAACCGCTACCGCAGCTTTGTAAACAAGCCCCTTAATGTGATGTTGCTGAAAGGGGAAAGTGAAATGTAAGTTTCAGGAGGTGGTGTTTCCAGAGCTGATATAGAGAGCTTAGTAATAAGATAACTTTTGGTAGATAAGGAGATCTTGCCTGCATAATTACCTCATTGCAAACCCTACTTGATGTCAGGTCATCATGCTCTATCTGTCCCATGCATTCTTTAGTTTTGCCACTTACTCATTTTTGCTATATCAACTCTTGGGCTGTCTCAGGAAATACCTCTGCAAAGAAATATTTGTAGGCCCTGCAGTATTTTGGTAGCTTACCTGTCTCTTTACTTAGCTGTGATTTTGAGAATGGAATACAGTATTGTATGTTGGGGGAGAGGAAGAAGTTAATCATCTTATGCATTCAAACATATTAAAATTTGTGGCAAAGTTAAAAGGGCAGCTATTTTAACCAGTACACTGAGCAGACATGAACCAGAAGTCATGCATAAGTTTCTTGTTTTTTGCACAAGGACTTGAACCATAAGAACACTTCAACTAATTTCATTTTTTTAATGGAAGAATACATTTGTACATTTAGTATTGGTTTTAATGCTGGCCGTGAAAAGAATTTTATTTTACTCTTAGCTGATA
This sequence comes from Ichthyophis bannanicus, assembly GCA_033557465.1. Taxonomy (NCBI): domain Eukaryota; kingdom Metazoa; phylum Chordata; class Amphibia; order Gymnophiona; family Ichthyophiidae; genus Ichthyophis; species Ichthyophis bannanicus. Next base: position 40,978,398 of record CM066048.1, on the reverse strand, counting down.
CAGAGCTAGGAGATTTACTGCCCAGGTGACATCCCCTCTGACTGACATACCCAAGCATGCCACTTAACAAATGATTGAAGGCTTTTCTCTTAAGCAGTGAGCTTGACTATTTTTTTAAATAATTTTATTTAAAGAAAAATAAAGTAAGCAATATTGAGTGGTTGGAGTTTTCATATGGACATGCTGTGAAAACTACATTGTTTCTGACATGGTCAAATGTGCATATTAAGAATTGCCCTGAAACTGAACCAGTAGATCCCACAAAGCAATAATGTTTAGCATGGACAAGTAGAATTGGCAAAAGAGCATCTTTGCAGAACTGGAAGGGTATTAAAAAAAAATAGAAACTAGAAGTGAACAAAGCAGTCTGCTGTTATTAAATGTCTTATTACACAAAATAATTTGTAACCTGACGAGTTCTACTTGGCCTGCAATTACTTTCACACTACCTCTCTTCTGCTAAATAGAATTTGGCTCAGTTTTGTTGAGCCTTCATTAACTTGACCTTTAGCATGATGTAATAGAAAATACAACAACTATTTTTGATATTATCAGAGCTTAGAGTAAAATTTTGAAGAAACAATTGATCAGGTTGCAAAGGTATAGCAGCTATTTAAAAAATAATTAGCCGCTGAATTAAATCGCTGTTTTCAATATATGTATATATATTTTAGCTCCATTGACTTCACCTTCGTTAACATGGGCAGAGATGTCTTGAGGTGGATTTGCTTTTCTCCTGCAGTGTTTGCACAAACTCTCCTAGGTGTAGAGCACAAATGTAAAACTCGTGTCACTCCAGCCATACAGAATACAGGGTTTTAATTAGTACCAAGCAAACCATTTACCTTTAATTTTCAATGAAAGCTTTAAAAACAAAACAGTTTTTAGTTAAATGCCAGAACTATGCAATTATGTTAATTGTCAAGCTTACTCTGTTAGTTTGGGAGTAGAAAAGATTAAAGTGTACTTACCATAACATTCTCTCTTGTTGAGTTTCATATTAACTTGTTCTTTGGAAAGATATTCTGCTTAAGACAACTGAGATAATGTATTTAAGGGAATACCAATCTGTTATCTGCAAGTCTGTCAATCTCTCACAACTGTTGTCATGCTTTCTGTACTTATCTTCCATTATGACTGACTGTTAAGTATCCCAAACATTTCTGGCCACTCTTTACCATTTGTCTGTGTACTCTGATTCTATTGTTAATGTTGCACTTCACTGTTTGTAATGATTATGGCCCTCTGCCAAGGAAGTCCAGGAACCATGCGTGTGTGCATGTTTCCATGATTTCGGCTTTTTTTCAGGGAGTATTCTGGTGTCTCTGACCCTCGGGGTTATTGCTTATTTTCATGTGGCTGTCCAAACAGTATAAAATAGGGCTTCCCAAACCTCTTCTGAATATCCCACTTGAGTCTTCCGGATATTCACAATAAATATGCATAGGATCAGTTATCCTAAACAGAGTCCACTGCATGCAGATTTCATGCATATTCGTTATGGCTATCTAAAAGCCGACTGGTATGAGGTCCCCCACAGCAGGTTTGGGAAGTCCTGATATAAAAACCCTGGTTGTTGGTTTTTTGTTTTGTTTTGTTTCTTTTATTTAAACATATTGTTGTTTTCAAAATGCCTCATCTTTTGCAAAATGCTTTTTTAAAGATGCCTTGAATATAAATATTGCTAAATAAAAGCAGTTTGACATAAAAAGTGTTAACTGACTTTTTGGGATGGTTATGCTCTGCTTTCCATGGCTTGCAGTAAACATTTTAGGAGGATTTTTTTCCACAGAATTCACTGACAAAACTACAATGCTGCACATGAAATGGTGCAAAAAAGCTGCTTCTATATATAGTAATAGGTATTTAAAAAATATATGAAACGGACTGTAATGGCCTATGGTGCTGTGGATGGCTAGGTTGCAGGAAGCAGAACAGAGCCAGTTAAGGTGGTGCTGTTTTCAGAAAGAAGAGTGTAGATCTGGTCATAGCAAAGGCTAAGGGCCAAGGACTTGGAGAATGTCTGTCTCCTCTGTACTTTGGAGGCAAAGACTGGGCTTTATGGTGGTGTCATAGCTAATAGGTAATTGGGAAATTAAAAAGGGTAATGCATGTTAGAAAGTTAACCCAAGGCTTTTTTTTTTTAAACCCATCCAGTGAAGCGTAGTTACTCACCTGTAACAGGTGATCTCCGGGAACAGCAGGAATTTAGTCTTCACATATGGGTATTGTCGGTACCGACGGATCCTGCGCGGGAACGCTCCCCAGCATCCAATAGGAACGCTTTTGGGAGCATCCCTCAGCACATGCGCGCTGCCTTCCCGCCTTTCCAACTGTCGCTCTTCAGTTAAGTTTATAGCTGAGTGAAAGGATAGAGGGAGAGAGGAAAGAGACAGAGAGAGAGAGAGAGTCAACTCCTAGGGGAGGTGGGTGGGTTGTGAGGACTAAATTCCTGCTGTTCCCAGAGATCACCTGTTGCAGGTGAGTAAACTACGCTATCTCCAGGAACAAGCAGGAATGTAGTCCTCACATATGGGGACTCCCTAGCTGAAGATGCCAGGGAGATAGCTCCAGGAAGGTGCCATCGTCGAAGGTGAGAATCCTTCCTCCCATGGATCTCTGGCATTCCACCAGGGTTGGTGGGTAGGAGTTGATTTAGGTCTGAAAGAGATTTTGAAGAACAGCTTGGCCAAAGATGGCATCCCGAAGGGAGGCTTTATCCAGGCAGTAGTGGGTTGTGAAGGTGTGTACCGAAGCCCAGGTGGCTGCTCGACAAATGTCATCGATAGACACAGAGTGGAGATTAGCCATAGAAGCTGCTATGGCTCTCACATTATGAGCTGTGACATGGTCCTGAAGAGGAAGACCCTTACTCTCATAAGCAAAGGATATGCATTGGGCAATCCATTTAGATAAAGTTCTTTTGGAGACTGGAAGTCCCAAATGACTAGGGTCAAAAGCTATAAAAAGTTGAGGACTTTCTATGTTGCTGTGTTCTTTGTATGTAAAAGGCCAAGGCCCTTTTACAATCCAAAGTATGAAGGTTTCTTTCTGCATTAGAGGCATGAGGCCTCGGAAAAAATACAGGAAGATAAATTAATTGATTTTAAATGAAAAGGCGAAACCACCTTTGGCATAAAGTGTGGGTGAGTTCGAAGAACAACCTTATCATGATGAAACCTAGTATAAGGAGGATCAGCCACCAAAGCTTGCAATTCACTAATGCGACGGACAGAGGTGATTGCAATTAGGAAGATGACCTTCCAGGTCAAAAATGTAAGGGCTGTAGTGGCCAAAGGTTCAAAAGGTGGCTTCATGAGCTGCCCGAGAACTAGATTTAGACCCCATGCCACCGGTGGTGGCTTGATGGGAGGTTTAGTTAATAAAAGGCCTCTCATAAATCTTGATATGAGTGGATGAGAGGAAATTGGTTGTCCATTCAGAGGCTTATAAGAAGCTGCAATTACACTAAGGTGGACTCTTACCGAATTTGTCTTTAGACAAGAATTCGATAAGTGAAGGAGATACTCTAGTATCGATTCTAAGGGTATGACAAGGGGGTTTAATCGCTTCTTGGAGCACCATATAGTAAAACGTTTCCACTTGAAGGCATAAGATCTTCTTGTGGAAAGTTTCCTAGAAGCCTGAAGGATATCTTTTACCTGTTTGGACAGGTTGAGATCCTGGAGGTCTAAGCCTTCAGCAACCAGGCCATGAGGTGCAGGGACTGGGGATTTGGGTGCCATAGCGTCCCGCTCTCCTGGGAAAGGAGATCTGGAGAATACCCTAACTCCAGAGGTGCTGCTTGAGAGAGATGTAGAAGCAGGGGATACCACATTTGGCATGGCCATCATGAGGATCATGCAACCACTGTCTCTCTGAAGCTTGAAAAGTATTTTGGGGATGAGAGGAATGGGTGGGAAGGCATAAAGGAAGTCCTGACCCCAGTGAAGAAGGAAGGCATCCCTTGCCTGACAACTATGAGCCGGAATCCTGGAACAGTTCCGGGGAAATTTGGCATGCAAGGAACATGCAAAGAGGTCTATGTCTGGAGGGCCCCAGAGACGAAATATCTTTGCCACCTGATCTAGGTGGAGGGACCACTCGTGAGGCAACAGTACTCGACTGAGTGTGTCTGCCTGGAAGATATACCACTAGAAGGTGAATTTGATACTCTCTGGTGAGGGCCCACAGTCGCAAAGCTTTGTTACATAATGACAGAGCCTGTTCCACCCTGCTTGTTCACATAGAACATGGCTACTTGATTGTCCTTCTGGACTAGGACTGTCTTGTAGCTGAGCTGTGCATGGAATACTCGAAGAGCTAAATAGATTGCTCTTAATTCCAGGAGGTTTATGTGTAAACTGGCCTCCTGTGGAGTCCAGGTTCCCTGGGTAGAGAGATGATTCAGGTGTGCTCCCCAACCCACCTGTGATGCATCTGTTAGGGTGGCCTGAAAGAGTTGATGAAAAGGAGACCCCACTGTCAGGTTTTCTAGTGACTGCCACCATTGGCGGGACAAAACTAGTCGTTGAGAGTTTATTATTTTGTCCGACAAGTGGCCTGTGTCCACTGTGTGGATAGGGTCCACTGAGCTGCTGTCATGTGGAGGCGAGCATATGGGACTACATGAATTGTGGAAGCCATATGTCCTAGTAACTGTAGTAGCTCTCGAGCAGTGAGGGAGGATTTGCCTGCTGCTTGAGAAGCTAGTTGTATTATGCAAAGACACCGGGCCTGTGGAAGGAAAGCCTTTGTTTGTCTGGTATCTAGACAGGCTCCTATGAATTCCAGGCATTGGGAAGGAACAAGTTGGGATTTTGGGAAGTTTATTACCAATCCCAAGTATTGGGGAATTCGCATTGCACGGGACAGTGCTGGCCTCTGCAACTGTAGGGGCTCGAATGAGCCAGTCTAAGGGAAGACAAATATCCCCAGGGTTCGTAGAAATGCGGCTATTACTGCCATGCATTTCGTGAATACCCTCGGTGCTGAAGCCAGACCAAAAGGAAGAACCCTTTGGCTTCTTTTGCTGTCTAGTTTGTCCTTTTTGGGCAACCTGACCCTAAGTCTGACTCTGCTATAGGAAGGATAAAATTTCCTTTTTATAAGGCTTCCTTTTGGCTGGAATGGCTGTAGATTTTGACAATCTAACTCATTAGCCTTTTCCTGCCAGTTCTTGCTGAAGAGATTCTCCCCCCGTGCAAGGAATGTTGCCTAATTTGTCCTGTAACCAAGTCTCCAAGTCTGATGCCTGCAGCCAGGCAATCCGTCATGCACCAATGGCAATAGCAGAGGTTCTGCCGATGCATTCAAAGCAGTCAAAGGCTGCACGATTTACAAACTTGGAGACATCTTGAGCATGCTTAACTAGAGCAAGAAAATCTTGTCTCTTGTCATCTGGGAGAAATGGGCTCATAAGTTCTAAGTCTCCTGTGACTTCCTTAAGGAACATTCCCATATATAGAATATATGAACTGATCCTAGCTGAAAGCATGGAAGCTTGAAAAGTGCGGTGCCCAAAAACATCCAGAGTCCTGCATTCACGACCTGGAGGACTGGATGCATGCCTCTTTGCACTTTTCATCCTACGCATGGCTGACTCCACTACCATTGAATGGTGTGGCAGCTGAGTTTTCTGAAATCCAGGACATGGCGGAACTCGATACATAGTATCAAGTCTCCTAGAGTGAGGAGAAGTAGTCAGAGGTCTCCCACATTCTGAGCATCAAGTTATATGCAGAATTTCATGGATAGGCAGAGTGGCTGCCTCCTTAGGAGCTTTAGGATATTGGAGAATTTCCAATTCCTTGCTCTGGGTTCCTCTTCAGGAGCTACTGTGATTGAAAGACCTTTAGCCATATCACGAATGAAATCATGAAAAGACATGTCCTCTGGAGGTGACATTCTGCGTTGGGGAGAAGAGGGATCTTCTGGGAGAAACCCTCTAGTGCCAGCAGAGTTGTCAGAGTCTTCGGAATTGGAGGAATCAAAGTATTCCTGATCCCGATGCTCTTGCAACGCATGATCCCGGTACCGATCGAAGTCTGTACCAAGTTGACCCGATACCGCTCTGTCGATTCCAGCCAGAGATGGCATGGGAAGAGTTCCCACCGGGGCCGTTATCGTCGGTACCGGTGCCCGTGGGACCACCTGTACTGCAGCTGAAAGAAGAGCTGCGATGCTGTGCTCTATAGCGAGGAACCTCTGGTCTATTGACGCTGCCGATGCCTGGGTGTCGGTACCGGTAAGGACAGCTGGAACACCTGAGCATGGCACAGGTAGTTCTTGCAAGGTTGAGGCCTCGAACATCCTGAAGCCCCATCGATACTTTGGAAGCCGAAGCCTACTGCTGGGGCTGTTTTGCTGGTGTGGTTCCCTCAAGGGCAATGCAAATGGCCTCTCGATGCTTAGCAGGAGAGCTACCCTTTGAGGACTGGCTTTTATGTTTAGTTACCTGAGATCCATGGGAGGAAGAAGAGGCCCTTGACGATGTCAATGCAATGGATCTGGCATCTGAAGAAAAGAGGGTACCGAACTTTGCAGCCCGGTTATGTCTTCCTCTTTTAGTCATCCCCATACAGGAGAGACATTCAGTTGGAGAATGTTCAGGTCCTAAACATTTCAGACACCAATCATGGGTGTCAGTGGCGGAAATGGTACCGCCACACTTAGTACATTTTTTAAAACCACTAGTTGACTTTTCCATGTTTTAGGAATATGGGGCCTAGTGCCCAAAATGGCGCCAAGCAGCAAAGAGAAAAGTTTCTGAAAAGAAAGTCTAAAGCCTCAGTGTGTTTTGTTTTGTTTTTTGTATGAAAAGAAAAGAAAAGAACCGGCGGTTCTGGTAGGTGTCGTGCGGTAGGCAAACACGACCACAAGAAAAGAAATTTAAAGATGGAATTTTCTGCAGTGACAGGGAAAGATCCTGTCAGCTCCACGGAAAACGAAGAACTGAAGAGGGAAAGTTGGGAAGGCAGCGCGCATGTGCTGAGGGATGCTCCCAAAAGCGTTCCTATTGGATGCTGGGAAGCGTTTCTGCGCAGGCTCTGTCGGTACCGACAATACCCATATGTGAAGACTACATTCCTGCTTGTTCCTGGAGATAGAGTATGACACTTGTTTAAGTAACATATTTCAGGGATAGCATTATGAAAAATAGGTTGATTTTTCGGGAACAAGCAAGACGTCAGTCCTCACATATGGGTGATGTCTGCACTGACTGAGCCCACACAGATTCACTCCCCAGCTTTCAAAGAAAGCCTTTGGGAGTTAGACTGCACATGCCCGCTCACCTTCCTGCCCAAGGGTTCCATCTTACTCTGTCGTCTTTTTTCCATGGAGCACTGCAGACATCCTGACTGTCCCCAGTAAGTGTCTATTTTTTTTCTTCCATCTATCCTGTGCACTTAGGTTCCATGATCATCTTCTCAGTGCCAGAGTCCATCTGCACCACTGTTTTTCTCTAGTATATTTTTTTCTTTTTGTGGGCATGAGTTTCCTCACACCCTCCCTGGCTGAGACATGTGAGTTTGACCTTGCAAATGCCATGTTCCCCAATATGTCTAGGGTCAATGGATTCAAGTAATGTGGCAAATGCCCCTCACCATATCCATTAGGGACTACCATAGATGCTTTATACGGTGCTTAGGGACTGTCCATGATGACTCTTCCTGCCCGTTCTGCTTGCAGACGTCAGCAAAGAGCTGGAAGAATTGGGAGCAGCAGCAGAATGAGCTGTTTGGCTCGGACTCTGCCTCAAGCATGGAGTTGCTGCCCTCGGGGACCGCATTGGATGACTGTGCCTGAGCACCAAGGTTGCGGAACCTTGGACCAGGATTGTCCTACGAGGACCTCCCCCATGGGCTCAAGACATTGTTGAAATCTAGATCCGATCCTGGCACCGGAGGTAAGTCCTTGGGTACCTGGGCTTCGAGCCCTGTGATTCCCCTCTGAGTGACCCAGCTCTGGGCTCGATGCTGTCAAGACACTAGCAGACTGCTGAAGAGCCTACTGGCATTCAAGGCCAGGTTGGCCCTGGAACGCAGCCTGGCTGTTTTCCTCAAGGTGCAGAGTGGCCTGGATCCTGGCATCTCCAGGACCATGACACCCTCCACAGCCAATTCCTCTCCAGAGAAAGTCCAACCCGTCATGGAGCGGTTCTCCAGCTCAGTACCAAGGCGGTGGGTCTCCCATTCGATACGTAACTTGCTCCCGAGTACCTCAGTCTACTCCTGGTGGTGCATTGGCTCGATGACCGCCAGGGGCTCAGTCTCCTCTGGTTCCAAGTCAGAATGGGAGACCAATGATGTGTCCCTCTGAAATCATACTACATAAAGACGTGTCCTCTGAGCAGTCTCCACCGCAGGAGTGCCAGCGGTCACTGCCTGAAGACCTCGCACTCCTTGACTTCATCCATGGGATGTTGAAGGCCCTGTCCTTCGTTGTGGAGCCAGAGGACGAGCCTTGTGCCAAGGACCTGGAAATCCTCCAGTACGAGGCCACTCCGAAGGAGCCATTGATGGTGCTGATTCCCTCCATCCTGGAACACTTGCTGTTCAGGATGTGGGAGAGCCCGGTGATGGTGCTCATAGTGAACAGACGATTCTATTCTCAGTCAGTAAGAGCCTGGGGTTTCAAAAACCACAGCTGCCTCAGAATTCCATGGTGGTAGAGTAGGCCATGCGTAGGATCAAAAGTCAGAAGACTTAGATTGTGAGCTCTTCGGGGACAAGGGAATAAAAAGTACCTGTTAGTATACATGTGAACCGCACTGATTCTAAAAGAGCACGGTATAAAAAACAAACAAATAAATAAATAAAATAAATACTCCTCTGTGCCACCTGGCAGGGAGGCCCACATCATGGATGGCTTTGGCAGGCAGTGCTATCAGGTCTCTATGCTCGCTTCCCGGATCCAGGCATACCAGTTGTACATGGGCAAGTACCCGAGGGACCTGGCAAAGGAGCTCGCTGGTTTCTTGGCTGGACTGGTAGGGGAATCCCTTGAGTGCTTCCGGGCCCTGGTTTCCAGAGTCTGAGAATGCTCCAAGTTTCAAACTCAAGCAGCCTTCAGCTTCAACTCTGTGGCCCATATGGCTGCGGTGAGCATTAGTACCTGCTGCCTGGCCTGGTTACAGTCCTCTGACTTGGAGTAGTGGGTATAGGACAAATTGGCTGATGTCCTGTGCCAGGGAAAGAACCTCTTCAGCAAGTCCATGACTGACAAGGTGACTGAGCTGGAGACAAAGTTCCTGACAAGGACTAGGCTGTCCAGAAAGACAGCTAACCCTTCCTGTCGGAGGGCTTTGGGTAAAATGCCCTTCTACCTGAAGAAGAAAAAGGCTTACAAAAAAATGCCCCCAGTTTCCAGCTTACGAGGCTCCCCAACAGGGGCAGCAGGCCAAAGACCAGAGGCACAGCTCCTGTAAGCAAAAAAAACAAACAAACCGCAAGCCTCAAACAGTGCCCCATCTGCAACCTGTGGGGAGCTGTTGACTCCTTGGGCATAGCCTGTCTTCCCCCCAGAAGGCCAAAGCCCAAAGCACATGGGAAGATGTCTGGTCCACTTTTCCTACCTCTGGCTGGGCATTACTAGTGATGCCTGGGTGTTGCAGGTGGTATGAGGGCCACCTTCTTCATTTTCATCAGACACCTCCTCCCTCCCTTCTTTCCAGGGGAGTTTTGAGTCCCTCCTCAGGGACCTGGCCATGGAGCCAGTACCTCAGCCCCTCTGGAGTAAGGGGTTCTAATCCTTTTTGGTAGGAGGAAATACCAGGACAGGCACCTATAGGCCCAGCCTGGATCTGCAGGACCTAAACCGCTTTCTGGTCAAGGAGATGTTCAGGATGTTATCCCTTGGAACATTGTTGCCCTACCTCCTCCAGGAAGACTGGCTATGCTCCTTGGATCTCAAAGATGCCTAAACTCACATCCTGATCCACCCCTGGCACAGTCAGTACCTCCACTTTATCATCGGAGATTGCCACTACTAGTACAGGGTTGCCCCCCTTTTGGCCTCTCCTCAGCCCCCAGGATAGTAACCAAGTCCCTGGTGGTCATTGCTGCTCACCTCTGCTGAGAGTCTTCGTCTTCCCTTATCTGAATGACTGGCTTGTAAAGGCCAGCTCACCAGAGGAGGCCTACAATGCGGCACCATTAGGGTGTGGTAGATTCTGGAGTTCATAACTTCCCAAAGTTGCATCTTTTCTCGACTCAGCACCTGGAGTTCATTGGAGCCATCCTGGACTTGACATAGTGCCTCATGTCACTAGCAGGGGAAGCGCAGAACCACTCAATGGTGGTGTCCATCTGACTTCTGCTTTGCCTCTTGGGGCACATGGCCTTGACCGTGCATGTGAACCTGCAGACACGCCTCAGGATGCTACAGGCCTGGTGGACTCTGAGCTTGCAGTGGACTTGGGCCACCAGCTGTCTGGAAGACTGGGTTCAGATCACCTGGCCTAGGCACCTCCAACACAACATGTCCTCATTATGGACGCCTCCAAGCTCAGATGGGGAGCACACTGCAGTGGTTTGCAGTCATAGAGTGCTGGGTCTCAGGATGAGAGTGCCCTCCAGATCAACCTCCTAGAACTCTGGGCTGTGGCAAATGCTCTCGTGGTGTTCTGCATCTACCTGATGGGTCAGGTGGTGCTCGTCCAGACTGACAACCAAGTAGCTATGTTCTACATCAACAAATGGGGGGAACGGGCTCATACCTCCTCTGGGAGGCTGTTTGCCTGTGGAATTTCACCACAGAGAATGGCATGACTCTCCAGACAGTCTACCTGCTGGGCCAGGACAATCTGTTTGCAGATTGGCTCAGCAAGGAGCTCCAACCTCATGAGTGGCAGCTCAGCCCAGAGGTAGCCAACTCCATCTTCCAATGTTGGGGAACCCTGATGTTTGATCTCTTCACCAGCTCTGAGAAAACACAAATGCTGTGTTTCTGTTCACGGAGGACAGCCTTTTTCCTGCCCTGGTCTGGGAGCCTTTTGTATGTGTATCTGCCTACACCCATGGTCCCCAAAACCTTGCTCAAGGTTCAGTTGGATAGGGCCTCAGTAATCCTCATTGCCCCTTGGTGGCCCCGACAGCAGTGGTTCCCCCCCCCCCCCCCTCTGCTGCTGCAGCTGTCCTAAGCAGCCCCAATGCCTCTGGGTCAGGACCCAAACCTGCTTTCACAGGAGAATGGGACCCTTCTCCATCCCAGTTTCTGGTCCCTTGTCCTGACAGCATGGATGCTGAAAGGCTAGTTATAGCATACCTCTCTAGTGCGGTGGAGAACATTCTACTGGTATTGTGCAAGGACTCTACATACCATACATATACCTTCAAGTGCCATTGATTCTCTGGTGCTTGGACAAGAATCTTAACCCCTTCTCGTTTGGTGCAGGACATCCTGGAACATCTGTACCTCTCTTGGACTGGTCGGAAGGCCAACTTTGGCAGGTTGCACCTCAGCACTATAGCAGTGTATTATTATTCTGTCGATAGCCAGTCTGTTTCTGTGTACCTGCTAGTGGGCCACTTCATTAGGGGGGTTCTCCTCTTGTGGCCACCCATATGCCCACTGCCCGTGGTGTGGGACCTGAACATTCTTCTTGGGAAGCTGATGGCTCTTCCCAAACCCCTGGCTACATGCCATCTCAAGTACTTGTCATGGAAAGTGGTGTTCCGGGTAGTGTTCACTTCAGCCAGATGAGTCAGTGAGCTGCAGGCATTGGTGGCTCATGCCCCCTACACCAGGTTCCACAAAAACAGGGTCATTCTCCAGCCACACCTGAAATTCCTGCCTAAGATGGTGTCTGTTTTTAACATGAACCATGAGGTGGTCCCTCACACCTCCTGTGTGGAAGCATTGTTACATACCCTGGATTGCAATGACACAGGCTCATCGCCCTGTATCACAGCTGTTAGTTTCCTATGATGCTAACAGCCTTGGGGTTTCCATCTCCAAACATACCCTGTCTACCGGGGTGGCAGACTGCATCTCTTTCATCTACGAGCAGGCTAGACTCTCCCTGGAGCATCATATTATTGCATATAATGTGTGTGCCATGGTGGCCTTGTTGGCCAACCTGCACTCTATCCTCCTGATGGATGTTTACTAGGCCACCACCTGGTCTTTGGTCCATACCTTCACAGCGTATTACTGCTTGGAGGAAAGCTCACAGCACAACAGACCTAACGCCTTCCTTCCAGCCTGTTGTATTCAAGCTACTGGTGAGGTGATTTCATGTGTCTCTGGACATCAAGCCATTAAGTGCTCCTTGCTGTCCTGCATGATTTGCTTTTTTGCATCATTGGCTTTTTTAGGATTTTTTTGGGAGTCCTATATGTTATGACTAAACTTTCTCCAGGAACAAGTAGGAAGTTAGTCACCTGTAACAGGTGTCCTCTGGGGACAGCAGGAATCAGTCCTCATAACCCTCCCTCCTGCCGGTGCAGTTTTTCTTTTATGCTTGCTTAAACTATGTCATTATACTGAGTAAGATGGCATCCTTGGGTGGGAAGGTGACTGTACATGCATGGTCTAACTCCTAAAGGCTTTCCTTGAAAGCTGGGGTGTGAATCAGGTGGGTGCCATTGCTGATGTCACCTATATGTGAGGACTGACTCTTGCTGTCTCTGGTGAATATGTGTTACAGGTGAGTAACTATACTGACTGGAGTACTGAAGAGCTCATTAAGGCACATTTTACAATGGAATGGCCAAGTGCACAAATGTCTCAAAAAAGCAGGCACCTATAAGTTCAGGTAAAGTTTCAGAAAATTGGATGTGCCCAATGTGGATGTCTTATAGCAATGTCCCCTGAATACCATCTCAGAACATGTCCATTTAATAGCATAATGATTAAAGTAGTGAGTGGGGAGCAGAGTGGCCAGGGTTTAAATGCCAGTGTGTGTCTTGGAGAGTTAAGTGACTGGTTCAAGATCACAGTCTTCTGCCCGCTGTATGTTTTAAGGCTAAAACAAGCACATGCCTGTTGGTGCCTGTAGCTGGTTTTAACATTCTTGAAATTGATTGCGACCTAAAAGGGATTTGCTGTATCTCAGACATTCCTACACTCTTACCTACTGGAAGGTCACTACATTACAGATGTCTGGATGGCATTTGTGGAATGGCTTCGGTGACATTGCTGTGATTTTTTCCATCTATGTGCACAGCTTTGGATGTCCTAATCCATGACTAAGACTTTGGAAACTACTATTGTATTTAGTTGAGGAGGAAGTAGATTAAATAAACTCAGATAAGTGTGTTAAACCCCTGAGTTTGATTACTTAATTTTTGATGGTTAAATAGAGAAGGGGTTTTCGGAAAAGGGGTCATGAGTGAAATTGATGGCCTAGGAGAGAATTATAATTTTTTTTTCTAATCCTCTTATTTTTGAGTAAGACACAATGACTTGCAGAAAAGTACATATATCAGAGTAGAAATTAACATGTAAATCAGGACTGTGGGTCTTGGATGGGTTATAGTCCACAAAAATCAAGCTACTGCCATAAGACTGAATTGATGATTAAAATTTCAATTCACCACCACCACCACCACTCTCAAACCAGACAATGTCTTGATGCAAGAGGCCATGATAGAAAATTGAACACATAAACCATAATAAACAAATCTTTCCTTTGGAGAGGTTAGGTAAGTTTCCAACTATGTACAGCTGTAACCAGAAGCTTCTAACAAGGAAGGCTGTGCCCAAAGTTCAGCTGTAGTAAATGTGGCTGCTAACAGTAGATGTGAGACCAAAAAAGTGTTTAGTTAATGGTATAAACTGTGGCCTTGGGTGCCCCAGCGGCACAGGTTTTGGGGCAGGGTTGAAGGGGGAGAACAGATATGGGAGGGTAGAGGTAGCAGAGGGAGGGGGAGGGGAGGAGCAGGTGGGAGGGGAGTAAGGAGCGAGATGGAAGGGGATGGAGTGAGGAGAGGGGTGGAAAGGGGGTGCGTAAGGAGGGGAGGGGAGTGGGAACGTGGGTGGGTGATGGGCGTGAGGTACGGGGCGAGGGCAGGGGTAATGGGAGGGAGGAGGGATGCAGATGGGAGAGGGGAGTGGGAGAAGGAGGGGAAAAGGGGAGGGGCAGATAAGAGAGGGGGAGAAGTAAGATTGAGGGAGGAGGATGAGAAGGAGTAAGGAGGGGAGGGAGGAGGATTAGGGGAGAGGAGGGGAGTAAGGGGGAGAGTGGGAGGAGGGAAGGGGCAGATGGAAGGGGGAGGAGGGGGATGGAATGGGAGGATGGGATGGGAAAGGGAGGGGAGGAGGGAGAGTGGGGGCGGATGAGGGAGGGGGGGAAGGGGCAGATGGGAGAGGGGAGGAGTGGGAGGGTGGGGTGGGGCTGGGAGAGGGGAGGAAGGGAGTGGGAGCAGGGGGAGGGGAGGGGCGGGGCAGAGGGGAGTAAGGGAAGGATGAGAGTGGGAGGAGGGGGGGATGGGAGCAGGGGGGGGGAGTGGGAAATGGGAGGAGGATTACGGGGGGTGGGGGGAAGGGAAGGGGTAGCAGGAGGTAGTGGGGAGGAATGGGGGGTGGAGGAGGAGCAGATGGGATAGGAGTAAGGAGGGAGGGGCAGATGGGAGGAGGGGATGGGAGTGGGGGGGAAGGGAGGAAATGGGAGATGGAAGGGGGCATAGGGAGGGGAGTAAGGAGGGAGGGAAGGGGGATGGGAGTGGGAGGCGGGAGGTTGGAGAGTGGGAGGGGAGTGGAGGATGGGAGGGGCAGATGGGAGAGTGGGAGGAATGGGGGTAGGCAGGGGAAGTAAGGAGGGAGGAAAGATGGGAGTGGGAGTAAGGGGGGAGAGGGGCGGGATGGGAGGAGTTGGGGGGAGGAGGGGGATGGAGGAGGAGGGAAGGGGAGAGAGGAGGGGGTGTAAGGGGGATGGGTGTATGGGAGAGGGGGAGGGAGAGGAATGGGAGTGAGGGAGGGGGCGGATAGGAGGGGGTGGAAAGAGGATGAGGAGAGGGGGAAATGGGAGGGGGAGAGGAGGAAGTGGGAGGGGTGGATAAGAGAGGGAGGGGAGATGGGAGGGAGGAGTGATGGGGAGGAGGATGAGGGGGGAGGGGAGGGGTATGGTAGTGGGAAGGAGAGGAGGGGAGAGGCAGATGGGGGAGAGGGAGATGGGGAAGGGCAGAGGAAGGGGGGAGGGGAGGGGGATGGAATGGGAGGATGGGATGGGAAAGGGAGGGGAGAGGGCATGGGGGGCGGATGAGGAAGGGGGGAAGGGGCAGAGGGAGAGGGGAGAGTGGGAGGGTGGGGTGGGGCATGGGAGAGGGGAGGAAGGAGGAAGGGAGTGGGAGCAGGGGGAGGGGCGGGGCGAGGGGGAGTAAGGGAAAGGAGGGAGTGGGAGGGAGGGGGGATGGAGCAGGGGTGGGGGAGGGGAAATGGGGAGGAGGATGAAGGGGGGTGTGGAGCTGAGTGAGAGGTAAGGGAAGGAGGAGGGCCAGGGGTTAGTGTGGGAGCATGGGGGGGGTGGGGAGGAGGAGAGTAGGGATAGGAGTAAGGAGGGAGGGGAGCAGATGGTGTGGGGGGGGGAAAGGGAGGAGAGAGGGAGATGGAAGGGGGGCATAGGGAGGGGAGTAAAGGAGGAGGGGAGAGGGAAGGGGGTGGGGGGATGGGGGAGGTTGAGAGCGGTAGGGGGAGGGGAGTGGAGGATGGGAGGGGCAGCATGGCGAGGGTGGGAGGAATGGGGGGTAAGGCAGGGGAAAGTACGGCTAAGGAGGGAGGATGGGAGTGGAGGGAGGGGAGAGGGGAGGGGGAGAGGGGGGGAAGGGAGAGAGGTGGGGGAGGAGGGGGAATGGGAGGAAGGAGGGAAGGGGAGAGGGGGAGTAAGGGGGAGTAAGGGGGAGGGTGTATGGGGGAGGGGGATATGGGAGAGGAATGGGACGGAGAGGGAGGGGCGGATAGGAGGGGTGGAAAGAGGATGAGGCGATGGGAAAGGGAGGGGGGACAAGGGAGGGGGAAGAGGGTAGGAGGTGGATAAGTGAGGCGGGGGGATGCCTAAGAGAGGGAGGGAGAGGGATGGGCTAGGAGGATGTGGGGGGGAGGGGAGGGGTAGGGTAGTGGGAAGGGGAGGAGGGGAGGGGCAGATGTCTGGTAGAGGCGAGGAGGAAGGGGAGATGGAAGGGGGAGGGGGAGGGGATGGGGGAGATGGGGGAGAGGAGGGGAAGAGGACTAGAGGACAGGGGGAGGGGATGGAAGGGGGAGGAAGGAGCAGATGGGAAGCGGGGAGGAGGGCTAGTGGGTGGGCGGATGAGGAAGGGGATGGGAAGGAGCAGATGGGGAGGAAGGAGGAAGTGGGAGGGAGCCTGGGTGCGAGGGGAGGAGCAGAGAGGCGTAAGGGAAGGTGGGAGAGAGGCGGAGGGGGGGAGGGGGCAGGCAGGGGGGAATGAGGGAAATGGGAAGGAGATGAAGGGGCGGGAGTGGGAGAGGGGGGAGGAAGGGAAGAGGGCAGGGGGAGTGGGAACTGGGAATGGAGGATGAGGGGAGGAGCGATTGGGATAGGAGTAAGGAGGGAGGGGCAGAGAGGGCAGGGGTAGTGGGGAGGGAGGAAATGGGGGGGTAAGGGGAGAGATGGGAGGGGAAGTAGGGGGCAGGGGCCAGAGGGGATGGGGGGAAGGGAGGAAATGGGAGGTTGGAGAGGGGGGCAAGGGAGGGGACTGGTAAGGCTGGGAGGGAGCAGATGGGAGAGTGGGAGTGGGCAATGGCGGTCAGGCAGGTTGGAAGTACGGTGGGAGAAATGATGGGCGTGGGAGAAGGGGGGAGATGTGATGGCGGAGTGGGATGGGGGAGGTAGGCAGGGGAGGTAAGGAGGGATGGGCGGAATGGGGTGGAGTAAGGGGTGGAGAGGGGGCGGATGGCGATGGGATGAGGGTGGGAGAGGGGGAGGGGGGAGAGAGGGGAGAGGGGCGAGAGGAAGTAAGGGAGGATGGGGAGGGTTATGGGAGGAGGGGGACTAGGGGGTTGTAAAGAAGGATGAGGGAGGGAGGGGCGCGGAGATAGGAGGGGAGCTGTAAGGGATGAGGGAGGGGAAGGAAAAGGGGAGGGGGGATTAAGGAGGGATGTTGGAGGTCAGGGGAGGAGGGAGGGATGGAGGGAGGAGGATGAGGGGGGAGGGAGGGGTGATGGGGTGGGAAGGAGAGGAGGGGAGGATGGCAGATGGGGCAGGGGAGAGGAGGAAAGGGGAGAGAGGGAGAGGGAGATGGGGAGAGAGGGAGAGGACGGGATAGGGCGCCAGATGGAAGGGAGGGGGGGATGGATGGGAGGGGGACGGGCGGGAAGGCGACGAGGGGGGGGAGGGAGAGGAGGGGGAGGACGGATGTGATGAAAGGGGAGGGGGCGGGCCCGTTGGTGGGGGAGGGGCAGGGAGGAGGAGGATGGAGGGTTGGTGGGGGGAGGGGCAGAGGGGGCTAAGGAGGGAAGGGGAAGGGGAGCAGAGGAGTTGGAGGAGTGGGGTGGGGGCAGAGAGGGGGGAGCGGGAGGGAAGTAGGGAGGAGGGTATGGGAGTGGAGCAGGGGGAGGGAGGGAGTGGAGCTGAGGGAGGTAGAGGGAGGAGGGCAGGGATAGTGGGAGAAGATGGGGGGTGGGAGAGAGGGGTGGAAGATGGAGGGAGAGGAGTAGAGGGTAGTGGAGATAGGAGGGGAGAGGGAGGCAGACGGGGGAGGGGATAGGGGGGGAGGGAGGAAATGGGAGATGGAAGGGGCAGAGGGAGGGGCGGGGGTGAGAAGATGGGAGAGGGGGGGAGTAAGTAAGGGCAGGGGGGATGGGATGGGAGGAAGGAGGGTATGAGGGGAGTGGGGAGATTAGGGGGAAGGTTGGAGAGTGGGAGGAGGAGGAGGGATGGGAGGGGCAGAGGTGGGAGGTGGGGAGGAATGAGAGAGGGTAGGGAGGGGGAGGAAGTAGGAGGGGGGAAGAGGGGGGAGGGGAAGTAAGGGGCCAGGCGCGCAGGAGGCGGATGGGAGAGAGGGCGGCGGTCTGGGGAGGGTAGGAGGAGAGGGGAGGAAGGGGATGGGGTGGTGGGAGTAGGGGGGGGATAGGAGGAGAGGGATGGGAGGAGTGGAGGAGCAGATGAGGAGGGCCGGGGTGGAAAGAGGGATGGGGAGAGGGGATGAGGGGAGGCAGGAGGGGAATGGGGGGGAGAAGAGGGGAGGGAGTGGGAGGAGGGGAGAGGGAAAAAAGAAAAGGTGAGGGGGGAGGGGGAGTAAGGGAGGGGGGAGGAAAAGGAGGGAGGGGCGGATAGAGGGAGGGGAGATGGGAAGGGGAGAGGCCCATCGAGAACGGGAGAGTGGGGGAGGTGTATGCGGAGTGTGGAAGGCGCAGGAGGGAGAGTGGGAGGGAGGGGGCAAGGGGAGGAGGAGAGTGGGCGGAGGGAAGGGGCAGATGGAGAGGAGAGGGAGTGGGGGGGATAGGGAGGGCGGGGGAAGAAGGGGATGGGGAGGAGGCGAGAGGGAGGGAAAGGGAGGGGGGGGAGAAGAGGGAGGGGGGGAGAGGAAGGGGGGAGGAGAGAGGGGAGAGAGGGAGGGGGGAGGGAGAGGGGAGGAGAGGGAGGAGGGGGGGGAGGGGAGGGGAGGGGAGGGATAGGAGGAGGGAGAGGGAGGGAGGGGGGAGAGGAAGGGGAGGGAGGGGGAGGGGAGGAGGAGGAGAAGGAGGGGGGGGGGGGAGGAGAGTAGGGGGAGGGAGGGAAGGGGAGAGGGGGAGAGGGAGGAGGGGAGAGGAGGGGGGAAGAGGGGGAGGGGGAGGGGGAGGAGAGGGGGAGGGGGGAGGAGGGGAGAGAAGGGAGAGAGGGGAGAGGAGGAGGAGGGGAGGGAGGAGGAGAGGGGGAGGAGAGGAGGGGAGAGGTAGGAGGGGGGAGGGAGGGGGGGGGGGGGGGAGGGGGGAGGGGAGGGAAGGAGGGGGGAGGGGGGGAGGGGGGGAGAGAGGGAGGGGGGGAGGAGAGGGAGGGGAAGAAGAGGGGAGGTAGAGAGGGGGAGGAGAGGTAGGGGGGGAGGGAGGGAGGGGAGGGGGGGAGGGGAGAGGGGGGAGGGAGGGGGGAGGGAGGAGGGGGGAGAGGGAGGGGAGGGAGGGGGGAGGGGGAGGGGAGGGGGGAGGGGAGGGGGAAGGAGGAGGAGAAGGGAGGTAGGGGGAAGGGGGAGGGGGGAGGGAGGGGGAGAGAAGGGAGGAAGAGGAGGAGGGGGGGGAGGGAGAAGGGAAGAGGGGGGAGGGGGGGGGAGGGGAGGGGGAGGGGAGGGGGAGGAGAGGGGAGAGAGAAGAAGGGGGGAGAGGAGAGGAGGGAGGAGAGGAGAGAGGGGAGGGGGGAGGGAGGGGAGAAGGGGAGGAGGAGAGAGGGGGAGGAGGGAGAGAAGGGAGGGGAGAGAGGAGGGGAGGGAGGAGGAGGGAGGGGGAGGAAGGGGAGAGGGAGGGGAGGGGGAGGAGGGGGAGAGAGGAGGAGGGGAGAGGAGGAGGGAGGGGGGAGGGAGAGGGGGGGGGAGAGAGGGGAGAGAGAGAGGGAGGAGAGGGGAGGGGGAGGGAAGGGAGGGAGGGAGGAGAGGGAGGGAGAGGGAGAGGGGAGGGAGGGGGGAAGAAGGGGAAGGGGGAGAGAGAGGAGGGAGGGGAGGAGGGGGGAGAGAGGGAGGAGAGGGGAGGGAGGAGGAGGGGGAGGGAGGAAGAGGGGGGGGGGGAGGGGGGGGAGGGAGGGGGGAGGGGGAGGGAGAGGAGGGAGAGAGGGGGAGAGAGGAGAGGAGAGAGGGAGAGGAGGGGAGGGGGAAAGGAGGGAGGGGGGAGGGGGAGAGAGGGAGGGAGGAGGGGGGAGGGGGAGAAGGGGAGGGGGAGGGGAGGGGGGGAGGGGGGAGGGGAAGAGAGGGAGGAGAGGGAGAGGAGAGAGGGGGGGAGGGAGGAGAGAAGGGAGGGGGGAGGGGAGAGAGGAGGAGGAGGGGAGAGGAGAGAGAGAGGGAGAAAGGGGGAAGAGAGGGGAGGGGGGAGGAGAGGGAGGGAGGGGGGAGAGGAGAGAGGGAGGGGGAGGGGAGGGGGGGAGAGAGGAGGATGGGGGGAGGGGAGGAGGGGAAGGGGGAGGGAGAGGGGAGAGGGAGAGAGGGGAGGGGAGGAGGGAGGGGGGAGGAGGGGAGAGGGGGAGGAGAGAAGGGGGGAGGGAGGGGAGGGAGAGAGGGGGGAGGGGAGAGGGGAGAGGGGGGGGAGGGGGAGGGGGAGGGGGGGGGAGGGGGGAGGGGGAGGGGAGAGGGGGAGGGGGGAGGGAGGGGGAGAGAAGGAGGAGGAGAGGAGAGGAGGAGGGGGGAAGGGAGGAGGAGGGGGGAGGGAGAGGGGAGGAGGGAGGGGGGGGAGAAGAGAGGAGGGGAGAGAGGGAAGGGGGGAGAGGAGGGAGAGGGAGGGAGAGAGGAGGGGGGGAGGGAGGAGGGGGAGGGGGAGGGGAGAGGGGGGAGGAGAGGGAGAGGGGGAGGGAAGGAGGGAAGGAGAGAGGAGAGGGAGGGAAGGGAGGGGAGAGAAGGGGAGGAAGGAGGAAGGGAGGGGGGGAGGAGGGGAGGGGGAGGGAGAGGGGGGAGAGAGGGGGGAGAGAGAGGAAGAGGGAGGGGGGGAGAAGGAGGAGGGAGAGGAGGAGGGGGGGGGGGAGGGAGGGGGGGAGGGGGGGGAGGGGGAGGAGAGGAGAGGGGGAGGGGGAGGAGAGGGGGAGGAGGAGAGAGAGGGGGGAGAGGGGAGGAGAGAGGGAGGGAGGGGGGGAGGGGAGAGGGGGAGGGGGGGAGAGGGGGGAGAGGGAGGGGGAGGGGTAGGAGGGAGGGGAGGAGGGGGGGGGGAGGGGGAGGGAGGAGGGGAGGGAGGGGAGGGGGGGGGAGGGGGGAGGAGGGAGGGGGAGGGGAGGGGGAGGGGGGAGGAGGGGGAGAGGAGGAGGGGAGGGAGGGAGGAGAGAGGGGAGGGGGGGGGGAGGGGAGGGGGAGGGGAGGGGGGAGGGGGAGCGGAGAGGGAGAGAGGAGAGGGAGGGGGAGGGGAGAGGAGAGGAGAGGGGAGGGAGGGAGAGAGAGAAGGGGGAGGGGGGGAGGGGGAGAGGGAAGGGGGGGGGAGGGAGGGGGAGGGGAGGGGGGGGAGAGAGGGGAGGAGGAGAAGGGGAGGGGGGAGGGAGGGGAGAGGGGAGGGGGGGAGGGGAAGAGGAAGGAGGAGGGGAGGGGGAGAAGAGGGGAAGGAGGGGAGAGGGGAGGGAGGAGGGGAGGGGAAGGAGAGAGGGGGAGGGAGAGAGAGGAGGGGGAAGGAGGGGGGAGGAGGAGGGGAGAGGGGAGGGGGGGAGGGGGAGGGAGGGGGGAGGGGAGGGGGGAGAGAGAGGGAGGAAGGGGGAGAGGAGGGGAGAGGGAGAGGGGGAGGAGAGGGAGGGGGAGGGAGGGGAGAGTAGGGGGAGGAAGGGGGAGGGTAGGAGGGGAGGAGAGGGAGAGGGGAGGGGGAGGAGAGAGGAGGGGGGAGGGGGGAGAGGGAGGGGAGAGGGAGGAGGGAGAGAGGGAGGGGGAGAGAGGGAGGGAGGGGAGGGAGGGGAGGGGGAGGAGAGGGGGAGGAGAGAGGAAGGGAGGGGAGAGGGAGAGAGGGGGGGAGGGGAGGGGGGAGAGAGGAGGGGGGGGGAGAGGGAGGGGGGAGAGAGGGAGGGGGAGGGGAGGGAGGGGGGGAGGGGGAGGGGGGAGGGGGAGGGGGAGAGGAGGGAGAGAGAGGGGAGGGGGGGGAGGGGGAGGAGGAGGGGGGAGGGGGAGGGAGAGGGAAGGAGAGAGAGGAGGGGGAGGGAGGAGGGAGGGGGGAAGAGAGGGGAGGGGGTAGGGGGGAGGGGAGGAGGGAGGGAGGGAGGGAGTAAGGAGGAAGGGGAGGGAGAGAGGAGAGAGAAGGGGGGAGGGAGGGGAGGGGAGGAGGAGAGGGGGAGGGGGAGGGAGGGAGGGAGGGGAGGAGAGGGGGAGAGGGAGGAGGGGAAGGAGGGGGAGGGGGGGGAGGAGGGGAGAGGAGGGGAGGGGGAGGGAAAGGAAGGAGGAGGGAGGGGGAAGGGGAGGGGAGAGGAGGGAGAGAGGGGGAGGAGAGAGGGGGAGGGGAGGAAAGAGGGGGAGGGAGGGGGTGGAGGGGAGAAGGGGGAGGGGAGGAGGAAGAGGGGGGAGGGGAGGAGAGGAGGGGGGGGGAGAGGAGGAGGGGAGGAGGGGGAGAGAGGGGAGGGGGGAGGGAGGAGAGAGGGGAGAGAGAGGGGAGGGGGGAGGGAGAGAGAGGAGGGGAGGGGAGAGAGGAGGAGGGGGAGGGGGGAGGGGAGGGGAGAGGGGGAAGGGGAGGGGAGGGGAGAGGGGAAGGGGGAGGGAGAGGGGGAGGGGGAGGGAGGAGAGAGGGAGAAGAAGGGAGAGAGAGAGGAGGGGGGAGGGGAGGGAGGGAGGGGAGGGGGAGGGGGGGGGGGGAGGGGGGGGAGGGGGAGGGGGGGGGAGGGGGAGGGGAGAAGGGGTAGAGAAGAGGGGGAGAGTAGGAGGAGGGGGAGGAGGGGGAGAGGGAAGGGAGGAGGGAGGGGAAGGGGGAGAGAGAGGGGAGGGGAGGGAGGAAGGAGGGAGAGAGGGAGAGGGGAGGGAGGAGGGGGGGGGGAGAAGGGGAGAGAGGAGGGGAGGGGGAGGGGAGGGGAGGAGAAGGGGGGGGAGGAGGGAGAGGGGGGGAGGGGGGGGTAGAGGAGGGAGGAGGGGGGGAGGGGGGGGAGGGAGAGAGGGAGGAGGGAGGGGGGGGGGAGGAGAGAGGGGGAGGGAGGGGAGAGGAGGAGGGGGAAGGAGGGGAGAGGAGGGGAGGGGGGAGAGGGAGGAGGGGAGGGGGAGAGGAGGGAGGGAGGAGGAGGGGGAGAGAGAGGGAGGGGGAGGGGGAGGGGAGAGGGAGGGGAGGGGAGGGGGAGGGAGGGGAGAGGGGGAGGAGGGAGGGAGGAGAGGGGGGGGGGGGGGAGGAGGAGAGGGGAAGGGGAGGGGGAGGGGAGGGAGAGGGAGGGAGGAGAGGGGAGGGAGGAGGGAAGAGGGGGAGGGAGAGGGGGAGGGGAGGTAGGAGGGAGGGGGGAGGGGGGAGAGGGAGGAGGAGGGGGGAGGGGAGGGAGAAGGAGGGGAGGGGGGAGGGGGGAGGGGGAGAGAGAGGAGGGGGGGAGGGGGAGGGAGAGGAGGGAGGGGGAGGGGGAGAGAGAGGAGAGAGAGGGGGGAGAGGAGGGGGAGAGAGGAGGGGGAGGGGGGAAGAGAGGGAAGAGGAGGAGGAGAGAGGAGAGGGGGAGGAGGGGGAGGGGGGAGGAGAGAAGAGGGAGGGGGGAGAGAGAAGGGGAGGGAGGGAGGGGGGGGAGAGGGGGGGGAGGGGGGAGGGGAGGGGGAGGGAGGGGAGGGGGGAGGAGGAGGGGGAGGGAGGGGAAGAGGAGGGGGAGAGGTAGGGGGAGGAAGAGGGAGAGGAGGGGGAGGAGGGAGAGGAGAGAGGGAGGGAGGGAAGGGAAGGGAGAGAGAGGGGAGGGGAGGGGGAGAGGGGGGGGAGGAGGAGGAGGGGAGGGGGAGGAGGGGGGAGGGAGGAGGGGGGGGGGGAGAGGGAGGGGGAGGGGAGGGAGGGGAGGGGGGAGGGGAGGGGGGGGAGGGAGAGAGAGGGGGAGAGGGGGGGAGGGAAGGGGAGAGGGGAGGGGAGAGAGGAGGTAGGGAGGAGGGAGGGGGGAGGGGTAGGAGAGGGGGGGGGGGGGGAGAGAGGGGGGGAGGGGAGGAGGGGGGGAGGGGGGAGAGGGAGGAGAAGGAGGGAGAGGGGAGAGAGGGAGGAGGGGGGGGGAAGGGGGAGGGGAGGGGGGGAGGGGGGGAGGGGGGGAGAGAGGAGGGGGGAGGAGGGGGAGGGGGGAGGGAGAGGAGGGAAGGAGGGGAGGGAGGAGAGGGGAGGGGGGGGAGGGAGAGAGGGGAGGGGGGAGGGAGAGAGGGAGAGGGGGGGGAGAGAGAGGAGAAGAGGGAGGGGGGGGAGGGAGGGGAGGAAAGAGAGGGGGGAGGGGGAGGGGAGGGGGAGGGGAGGGGGAGAGGGGGAGAGAGGGGGGAGGAGGAGAGGGGGGAGAGGGGAAGAGGGGGGGAGAGGAGAGAGGGGAGAGGGGGGAGAGAGGGGAGGAGGGAGGGAGGGGAGGGGGAGAGAGGGGAGGGGAGGGGGGAGAGAGAGGGAGAGAAGGGGGGGAGGGGAGGAGGGGGGAGAGGGAGAGGGGAGGGGGAGGAGGAGGGGGGGAGAGGGAAGAGGAGGGGGGAGAGGAAGAGAGAGAGAGGAGGAGGAGAGGGGAGAGGGAGGGAGAAAGGGGGAGGGGGGAGAGGAGGGGGGGGAGGAAGGAGGGGGGGGGAAGGTGGAGGGAGGGGGGAGGGGAGGGAGAGAGGGGGAGGGAGGAGGAGGAGGGGGAGAGGGGAGGGAGGAGAAGAGAGAGGAGGAGGGAGGGGGAGGGGGGGGGGGAAGGGGGAGGGGGGAGAGAGAGGGGAGAAGAGGGGGAGGAGGGGGAGAGGGAGGGAGAGAGGGGGAGAGGAAAGGAGGAGGGAGGGGAGGGGGGAGGAGAAGGGGGGAGAGAGGGAGAGGGAGATAGAGGGGGGGGAGAGGAAAGGAGGGGAGGGGGGGGAGGGGGAGGGAGAGGAGGAGAGGAGAGAGAGAGAGAGGAGGGGGAGGGGAGGGGAGAGGGAAGGAGGGGGAGGGGGAGAGGGGAGGGGGAGGGAGGAGGAGGGGGAGGGAGGGGGGGGGGAGGGAGGGAAGGAGGAGAGGGGGGATAGGAGAGAGGGGGGAAGAGAGAGGAGGGGAAGGGAGAGAGGGAGGGAGGGGGGAGAGGAGAGGAGAGGGGAGGAGAGGGGGAGGGGAGGAGGGAGGGGGAGGGAGAGGAGGGGGGAGGGGGGGGGGGAGTAGGGAGGGGAGGAGGGGGGGGGAAGGAGAAGAGGGAGATGGAGGAGGGGAGGAGGGAAGGGGGAGGAGAGGGAGAGGGGGAGGGGGGAGGAGAGAGGAGGAGGGGAGAGAGAGGGGGAGAGGGAGGGGAGAGGAGAGGGGAGGGGGGGGGGGGGGAGGGGGAGGGAGGGAGAGGGGAGGAAGGAGGAGGGGGGGGGAGGGGGGAGAGAGAAGGGGAGGGAAGAGTAGAGGGGAGGGGGAAGGGAGGGGGAGAGAGAGAGGGAGAGAGGGAGAGGGGGAGAGGGAGAAGGGAGGGGGGAGGGGGAGGGGAAGGGAGGGGAGGGGGAGGGAGGAGGGGAGAGGAGAGGGAGGGGGGAGGAGAGGGGAGGGGGGGAGAGAGGAGGAGGAGAGGGGGGAGAGGGGAGGAGGGAGGAGGGGGAGGAGAGGAGGAGGAGAGGGGGAGAGGAGGGGAGGAGGGAGGGGGAGGGGAGGGAGGAGAGGGGAGGAGGAGGGGAAGAGAGGGAAGAGGTAGGGAGAGAGGGGAGAGAGGAGGGGGGGGGGAGGGGGAGGGAGAGGAGGGGGAGGGGAGGGGAGGGAGGGAGGGAGGGGGAGAGAGGAGAGGGAGTAGAGAGAGGGGGAGGGGGAGGGGGGGGGGGAGAGGGAAGGGGGGGGAGGAGAGGGAAGGAGGGGGGGGAGAGGGAGGGGAGGAGGTAGAGGAGAGAGGGGAGGGTGGAGGGGTGGGGAGGAGAGGAGGGAGGGAGGGAGAGAGGAGGAGGGGGGGGAGGGAGGGGGGGAGGGGAGGGGAGGGGGGGAGGGGAGAGGAGAGGAGGGGAAGAGGAGGGAGGAGAGAGGGGAAGGGGGAAGGTAGAGGAGGGGAGGGGGGAGGGGGAGGAAGAGGAGAGGAGAGGGGGAGAGAGGAGGGGGAGAGGGAGGGGAGAGAGGGAGAGAGGGGAGGGGAGAAGGAGGAGAGGGGGGGGGGGAGGGGGGAGAGAGGGGGGAGGGAGAGAGAGGGGAGGGGGGGGAAGGAGAAGAGAGGGAGAGAGGGGAGAGGGGGGGAGAGGGAGGGAGAGAGGGGAGGGGGGAGGGGAGGGGAGAGGAGAGAGGGGGAGGGGATGGGTAGTGGGGGGAGGGGAAGGATCGAGGGGAGGAGAATAGGAGGGGCAGACAGATGGGCGTTGGAGAAGGGGAGTAGGGAGGAGGGGGAGGGGGGAGGGAGTGGGGAGAGGATGAGGGAGGGATGGGGATCTGAGAGGGGGAGGGTAGATGGGAGTGGGAGAAAGGAGGGGGGAGAGGGAGGGAGGATAAGGGGAGGGGGGAGGGAGGGAGGGGGGGGAGTGGGAGGGGGGAGGGAAAGGAGGGGGATGGGATGGGAGGATAAGGGGAGGGGGGAGTGGGGAGGGGGATGGGGGAGGGGGGGGAGGGGAGGGGGAGGGGGAGGTGAGAGAGGGGAGGGGGGGGGGCAGGGAGGGAGGGGGGGGAGGGGAGATGGGGGGAGAGGGAGGGGGAGGGGGAGAGGGGGAGGGGGAGTAGGGGAGGGAGAGGGGCGGGGAGGGGGGAGGGGGGAGTAGGAGGAGGAGAAGGGGAGGGGGAGGAGGGGAGGGGGGGAGAGGGGGGAGGAGAGGGAGGGGCGGAGGGGGGGGCGGGAGGAGAGAGGGAAGGGGAGGGGGGGGAGAGAGGGGAGGGAGAGGAGTAATGAGGGGGAAGGTGGAGGGAGGGGGAGGGGGAGGGGAGAGGGGGAGGGGCGGAGAGGGAGGGGGGGAGGGGGAGGGAAGGGGGCGGGAGGAGAGGAGGAGGGGAGAGGGAGAGGAGGGAGGGAGGGGAGGAGGAGGGATGAGGAGGGGGGGGAGGGGGGAGGGGAGAGAGCGGGGGAGGGAGGGGAGAGGGGGGAGAGGAGTGGGAGGGGGGAGGGGGAGGAGGGGAGGGGAGGAGGGAGGAACGAGGGGGAGGGGGAGGGGGGGGGAAGGTAGAGAGGGGAGTAGGGGGGGAGGAGTAATGGGGAGGGAGGAGGGGTGGGAGGGGGGGAGGTAGGCTGGGGGGAGGAGGAGAGAGGGAGGAGGGGGGAGGGGGGAGGGGAGGGAGGGGGATTGGGGGTAGGGGAAGGGGGGGGGAGGGAGAGAGGGGAGAGAAGAGGAGGAGGGAGAGGGGGGAGAGGGGGAGAGGAGGAGGGAGGTAGGAGGGAGGGGGGACTGAGGAGGGAGGGGGGGGGAGGGGGAGAGGGGGGGGAGAGGGAGGGGAGGGTGGGAGGGGGGGAGGGAGGAGAGGGATGGAGAGGAGAGGGGGAGGGGGAGGGGAGGGGGAGGGGGGGGGAGGAGGAGGGGGAGGAGGAGAGGATGGGAGGGGGGAGGGGAGGGGGAGGGGGAGGGGAGGGGGAGAGGGGGAGGAGGGAGCGGGAGGAGGAGGAGGGGGGAGTGGGGAGGAGAGAGGAGGAAGGGAGGGGGGAGAGGGGAAGGGAGGGGATGGGAGTGAGGAGGGGAAGAGGAGGGGGGGGGGGGAGGAGGAGGGAGGGAGGGAGGAGGGAGAGGGAGAGGGGGGGAGTAGAAGAGGAGGGGATGAGGGAGGGAGGGGAGGGGAGGAGGGAGAGGAGGAGGGGGAGGAGGAGGAGGGGGAGGGGAGGGGGAGGGGGGGGGAGAAGGAGGGAAGGGAGGAGAGGGGGGAGGGGGAGAGGGAGGGGAGAGAGAGGGGAGGGGAGTAGGAGAGGGAGAGAGGAGGAGGGAGGAGGAAGGGGGGGGAGAGGGAGGGGGAGGGGAGGAGAGGGAGGGGGAGGGAGGAGGGGAGGAGGGAGAGAGGGGAGGCGGGAGAGGGATGGGAGGAGGAGGAGGGAAGTAAAGGAGGGGGGGGGATAGGAGGGGGAGAGGGATGAGGAGGGGAGGGGGAGAGGGGAGGATGGGAGGGGAGGGAAGGGGAGGGGGAGAGGGGATGGGAGGGAGGGAGAGAGGGGGAGAGGAGGAGGGGGAGGGATGGGGGAGGGGAAGGGAGGGAGGGGAGGGTAAGGAGAGGGAGGAGGGAGGAGGAGAGGGAAGGGAGAGGGAGAGGGAGGGAGGGAGGAGGGAGGAGGGAGAGGAGGGGAGGGGGGGATAGGGGGGAGGGGGAGGGATGGGAGAGAGGAGGGGGAGGGGGGAGAGAGGGGGAGGGGGGAGGGAGGGAGGGAGGGGGAGGGAGGAGGAGGGGAGGGGGAGGGGGGTAGGAGGGGAGGGGAATGGGGGAGGGAGGAGAGGAGGGAAGGGGGGGAGGGAGGGGAGCGGGGAGGAGGTAGGGGGGGAGGGGGAGGAGGAGGGAGAGGGGAGGGGGGAGGGGAGAGGGGGAGGGAGGGAGGAGGGGAGGGGGGAGGGGGCGGAGAGGTAGAGGAGGGGAGGAGGGAAGACGGAGGGGGATGAGGGGAGAGAGAGGAGGGGGGAGAAGGGGAGGAGTGGGGGAGGGAGGAGAGAGGGGGGAGGGGAGGGAGAGAGAGGCGAGGGGAGAGGGAGGAGGAGAAGGGGTGGGGGAGGGGGAGGGGTGGAGGGGGAGAGAGGAGGGGGAGGGGGGTGGGGGAGGGAGTGGGGGGGAGGGGGGGAGGGGAAGATGAGGGAGGGGAGGGAGAGAGGAGGGGGAAGAGGGATGGAGAGAGAGGAGGGGGAGGGAGAGGGAAGGGAAGGGGAGAGGGGAGAGGGGGGGGGGGAGGAGGGAGAGAGGGGGGGAGAGGGAGGGGGGGGGAGGGAGGTGGGGAGAGAGGGAGGGGGAGGGGGGGAGAGGAGGGAGGAGGAGGGGAGGGGAGGAGGGGGAGAGGAGGGGAGGAAGAGAGGGGAGGAGGAGGGAAAGAGAGGGAAGGATGGAGGGGAGGGGATGGGGAGGAGAGGGGAGGGAGGGGGAGGGGAGGAGGGGAGAGAAGGAGGGGGAGGGAGGGGGGAGGGAAGGAGGGGAAGGAGGAGAGGGGGGAGGGAGAAGGGGAGGGGGGAGGGAGAAGGAGGAGGAGGGAGGGGGAGGGAGAGAGGGGAGGGGGGGGGGGAGGGAGAAGGGGAGGGAGGGGGAGAGGGGGAGGGGGAGGGGAGGGAGGGGAGGAGGGAGGAGAGGAGGGGAGGGAAGGGGATAGGAGAGGAGAGAGGGGGAGGGGGAGGAGGAGGGGAGGAGGAGGGGAGAGGGGGAGGGGGGAAGGGGGGAGAGGGGGAGGGGTGGGAGTGAGGGGGAGGGGGATGGGGAGAGAGAGGGGAGGAAGTGGAGGGAGGGGAGAGGGGAGAGGGGGAGGGGGAGGGGAGGGAGAGGGGGGAGAGAGAGGGGGGGAAGGGGAGGAGGGGGAGGGGAGGGAAGGAGAGGGGAGGGGAGGGAGGATGGAGGAGGGAGAGGGAGGGGAGGATGGAGAAGGGAGGGGGAGAGGAGAGAGGAGGGGGGGAAAGGAGAAGGATGGGGAGAAGGAGGAGGGGAGAGGGGGAGGGGTGGGAGGTGAAGGAGGGGAGGGAGAGAGGGGAGGGAGGAGGGGGGGAAGAAGAAGGAGAGAGGGGGAGGGGAGGGGGGAGAGGGGGGGAAAGGAGGGAGGGGGAGGGGAGAGAGGGGGAGAGAGGAAGGGATGGAGAGGGGGAGGGAGAGGGGGAGGGGGGAGGAGATGGGGGGAAGGGAGAAGGAGAGGATGGTGGGGAAGGGAGGAAGAAGGGGGTGGGAGAGGGGAGGGGGAAGGGGGAGGGGATGGGGAAGGGGGAGAGAGGGGAGGGGGGAGAAGGAGGAGAGGGGAAGGGAGGGAGGGGAGGGGGGAGGTGTGGGGAGGGGGAGAAGGAGAGGGAGGGGAGAGGATTGGGGGGAGGGGAGGAGGGAGAGGGAAGGGAGGAGGAGGGGGGGAAGGATGGGGGAGAGGGGAGAGGGGATGGAAGGAGAGGGGAGAGGGGGAGGAGGGAGGAGAGGGAGGGGGGGAGGAGGGAAGGGGAAGGAGGAGAGGAGAGAGGGAGGAGAGAAGGGGATGGGGAGGGGAGAGAAGGGAGAGGGGGAGGGGGGGAGAGGGGGAGGGAGAGAGGGGATGGGGAGGGAGGGAGGAGATGGGAGAGGAGGGGGGGAGGAGGGAAGGGAGAGGGAGGAGGGGAGGGTGGGGAGGAGGGGAGGAGAGGATGGAGGAGGGGAGAGAGGGGGGGGGGAGAGGATGGAGAAGGGGAGGGAGATGGGAAGGGGAAGGGAGAGGGGGGAGGGGAGGAGGAAGGGGAGGAGGGAAGAGGGAGGGGAGGGGAGATAGGAAGAGGGAGGAGGGGAAGGGGAGAGGAGGGGATGGGGAGAGGTGAGAGATGGGGGAGGGGCGGGAAGGGGGGGAGGGGGATGGGGAGGAGGAGGGAAGATGGGGAGGGGGGAAGAGGGGAGGAGGGGAGGGGGAGGGATGGGGAAGCGAGGAGAAGAGGGGGGAAGGGATTCAAAAGGGAGGAGGGGGAGGGATGAAAAGGAGAGGGGAGAAAGGGTATGAGGGAGGATGGGGGGGAGGGAGAGTGGAGGGAAGAGGATGGGGGAGGAGGAGAGGGGGAGAGGGGAGGGAAGGGGAGAAGAGGGGCAGGGGGAGGAGGGAGGGAGAGGGGGAGGGAGGAGAGGCTGAGGGAGGGGAGGGGGAGGGAAATGGGGAGGGGGAAGAGGGAGAAGGGGAGGGGGAGAGGAGGGGAAGGGGGAGGGAGAGAGGGAGGGAGGGGGGAGAGGGGGGGGAAGAGGGATGGGGGAGGGAGAGGGGTAGGATGGAGGGAGAGGGGGAGGGAGGGGTGGATGAGGGAGAGGTAGAGAGGGATGGGGGAGGGAGGGAAGGGGGAGAAGGAGGGGAGGAGGGAGAGGGGGGTGGGGAAGGGAGAGGAGTGGGGAGGTGAGGAAAGGAGAGGGGGAAGGGAGAGGGGAGGGGGAAATGGGGTGGGGAGGGGATAATTAGGGGAGAAAAGGAAGAGTCAAAAAGGGAAGGGAGAAAATGGAAGGTGTGGAAGGAGGAAATAAGTGGGGGATGAAAAGGAAGGGGGAAATGGAAAGGAAGGGATGGAGGGGGAGATGGGGAATGAGAGGGGAAAAGGGAAGGGGAAGGGGAATGGGGAACATAAGGGAGGGGAGAGAAAGGAAGGTGGAAGGGAGAGGGAAAGGGGAAAGAGGGCGAGGGAGTGACGGGAAAGCAAATGGGAAGGTGGGAGGATAAGCAAGAGGGGGAAAAAAGGGAGTGGAAGATGAAAGGGGAAGTGAGGAGGAAAGGATAAGAAGGAGCAGGGGATAGAGAAAAGGGAAAGGAAGGGAAGGGGAAGACGAGAAAGAGAGAAGGAAAAGGCTGAGGAAAAAGAAAGGCAGAAGAAGGGGAGGGTGAGATGAGAAAGGGAGGGAAGGTGGAAGGGAGAGAGGGAGAGGGAAAGGAGATAAGGGGAAAGGGGAGATAAGGGGGAAAGCAAAGGGTGAGGTGGAAGAAAAGGGGAAGGTGGAAGGATAAGCAGGAGGGGGAATAAGGGAGGGGAAGATTAAAGGGGAAGAAAGGATAAGAAGGAGCAGGAGATAGAGAAAAGGGGGAGGGGAAAGGGAGAGAAGGAAAACGCTGAGGAAAAGGGAAGGCAGAAGAAGGTAGGGAAGGATGAGGGAGAGAAGGAAGGGGAGAATGGGAAGGGAAAGGCTGAGGAAAAGGGAAGGCAGAAGGAGACGGGGAAAGGGAGGGGAGATGAGAAGGAGAGAAGAAAGGCAGAAGGAGACGGGGAAAGGGAGGGGAGATGAGAAGGAGAGAAGAAAGGGAGGTAGGAAAGGGGGAGCAGGGAGGGGAAGATGGGGAAGGAAGGAAGAAGAAAGGGAGGAAGGAAATAAGTTGAGGGGAGATGGAAGGGAAGAAGAGGGGTAGGAGGGAAGGAAGAAAGGGAGGGGGAAGGAAAGGAGTTGGGAAGGAGGAGATAGGAGGGGGAGGAGAGTGGAAGATAAGGGGAGGGGGAGATGGGGAAGGAAGAGAGGGGAGGGGAGATGAGGGGAGGGGGAGATGGGGAAGGGAGCGGGAGAAGGGAGAGAGAAGGAAAAGAATTGAGAGGGAGGAGAGGGAAGAGGAAAAGACCTGAGGGAGATCGGGGAATGAGAAGGAAAAGGGGGAAGAGAGATGGAAGGGCAGGGTGAAGGGAAGGGAGAGAAGGAATATGGGAAGGAAGAAGGGAGGGAGAGGGGGAAGGAAATCAGTTGAGGGGGAATGAATTGAGGGGGAGATGAGAGGAAGGGGAAGGAAGAAAGGGAGGAAGAGATGAAAGGGGGAAGGAAAGGAGTTGAGGGGGCGAAGGAAAGGAGGAGATGGGAGGGGGAAGGAAAGAATATGGGGAAGGAAGAAAGGAAAAGGGGGGAGATGGGAGACGGAAGAAAAGGGGAGGGAGAGAGAGATGTGGAAGGAAAAGAGTTGAGGGAGAGGGGGATGAGGAAGGGAAAGGGAAATGGAGGAGCAAGACAAAAGGAAGAAAGGATGGGTGGTGGGAGGAAGAAAGAGGTGGAGGGGGAAGGAAGAAAGGGAGGTGGGAAGGGGACGAGAAGAGGAGAAGGATAGGGGGAGAAGAAGGGAAGATGGGGAAGGGGGAGTGGGAAGAAAGAAGGGAGGGGGAGATGGGAAGGGAAAGGAAGGAAGGGAAAGAGTTGAGGGGGAGATGGGAAGGGAAGCAGTTGAGGGAGAGATGGGGGGGAAAGGAAATGAATTGAGGTGGAGATAAGAGGGGAGGGGGTGAATAAGGGGAAGGGAGAGTGGAGAAAGAAATGGAGGAGGAGAGGAAGGGAAGGAAGAAAGGGAGAGGGAAGGAAAGGAGTTGAGGAAGCGATGGGAGGGGGAGAGGCGGGGAAGAGGGAGGTGGGGGAGGGAGATATGGGGAAAGGGAGGAGAAGGGGGAAGAAGGGAGAAGAGGTGAGAGTGAAAAGGGAGGTGAGAGTGATATGGAAAGTGAGGGGGAGGGAAGGAAAAAGGGAGATGGGGAGGAAGAGGGGTGATAATAAAAATACATAAAAAAGAACAATTCATAAAAACACATCAGAAGGCAGGAAATATCCCATAAAAACATGTTATATCCAATAGGAACACACGTACATAGTTGTGCATCCATAAACTAAGAATAAATGCCTATACAGAGTAGTTACTCACCTGTAACAGGTGTTCTCCAGGAGCAGCAAGAATCAGTCCTCACATATGGGTGACGTCGGCGCCGACGGAGCCCTCGTGTGGAGCATTTCCCCAGCTTTCAAAGAAAGCCTTTGGGAATTGCAGCGCGCATGCGCGGTCCCCTTCCCGCCCAAGGGTGCCATCTTGCTCAGTCTGATGACATAGCTAAAAGACAGCAAAAAAAAATTAGCAAAATAAATCATATGACTGCAACTCCAAGGGGAGGAGGGAGGGTTGTGAGGACTGATTCCTGCTGCTCCTTGAGAACACCTTTTACAGGTGAGTAACTACTCTTTCTCCAGGACCAAGCAGGAAGTCAGTCCTCACATATGGGACTCCCCAGCTTAAGGCTACCGGAGACCTCAAGCCGAAAAAATGAGCTCCCTCTAGCTCATCAGTACGTAAGGAAGGAATCTTCTCTGAGAACGCCCCCGACCGGTAGCCCAACACCAGGGCCGGAGGGTAGGAGTTGCCTAAACCCCAAAGAGATCATGGAGTACTGCCTGTCCGAAAGCACTGTCCCTGCGGGACTCCCTCTCAAGGCAGTAATGGGCCGCAAAAGTCTGGCTTGAAGACCAAGTAGCGGCCCGGCAGATGTCTGCCAACGGAACAGAGTGGAGATGAGCCACTGACGCAGCCTTCGCCCTGACACGATGAGCCGTGACTCGACTCTCCAACGAGAGGCCGGCTGCCCCATAAGCCCAGGCGATACAGTCGGCGACCCATATGGACAAAGTACGCTTGGAGACAGGTAGCCCCAACTTATTGGGGTCAAAAGAAACGAAGAGCTGAACAGCCCTCCGATGCTGCCGCGTACGGTCAAGGTAGAAGGATAACGCCCTCCTACAGTCCAGGGTATGCAGGACCATCTTAGCCCGGTTGGCATGCGGCCTGGGAAAGAAGGTCGGAAGAACCACCTCCTGATTGAGGTGAAAAGGGGAGACAACCTTAGGAAGAAACTTCGGGTGAGTCCGTTAGACTACCCTATTCCTGTAGAACCTAGTGTAAGGGGGGATCAGACACTAGTGCCTGAAGTTCACTTACTCGCCTAGCAGAGGTAAGAGCAACCAGAAACAAGGTTTTCCAGGAGAGAAAACGGAGAGGGCAGGTAGCCATAGGTTCAAATGGCGGACAAGTAATCCGCTGTAAGACCACATTCAGATCCCACTCAGGGGCTGGTGGACGTAAAGGAGGCTTAAGCAGGAGGAGGCCTCTGAGAAAACGAGCCACCAAAGGGTGGTTGGAAAGAGGCCTTCCGTCCACCGGCGCGTGGTGCGCTGAGAGAGCACTGAGGTGAACCCTGATAGAGTTGGACTTAAGGCCTAGATTGGAGAGGTAAAGCAAATATTGCAATACCACCGCTACCAAGCACGAGAAGGGATTCTCGCTGTGCTGAGCACACCATGCGGAGAATCTACGCCACTTAAGAGCGTAGGATTTCTTGGTGGATTGCCGTCTAGAGGCTAAGACTACGTCTTCCACTTCTCTAGGTAGTAGTAGGGGAGCCAGGACTACCCTTTCAGCAGCCAGGCCATCAGATGAAGGGACTGGAGGTTGGGGTGCAAGAGAGATCCCTGTTCCTGAGACAGGAGATCGTGTTGAATCCCCAGAGGAAGAGGAGTGTCCACCGCCAGTTGCAGCAGAAGTGGGAACCACAGTTGCCTCGGCCACCTGGGGGCTATCAGAATCATTTGAGGCCCCGTCCTTGAGAACTTTGAACAGTGTTCGGGACACTAGTGGCGTGGGAGGAAACGCATACAGTAGGCCTTGGGACCACGGAATCAGAAACGCATCCGCTGCTACTCTGAGAGGATGCGGTTGTCTGGAACAGAATCTCGGGAGTTGCCGGTTCAGAGGACTGGCGAAAAGATCCATGGTGGGGAGGCCCCACCTGAGAAAGATCTGCTGAACCACCAACGGATTCAGTCTCCATTCGTGTGGTTGCAGGATCCTGCTCAGTCTGTCCGCCAGGTAATTTTCTTGACCTGGGAGGTAGACAGCCTTGAGGAGGATTCCGTGATTGACAGCCCAAGAGCACAGCCGTAGTGCTTCCCGACAGAAAAGGAAGGAGCCTGTGCCGCCTTGTTTGTTCACGTAGAACATGGCAACTTGATTGTCCGTCTGGACCAGTACAGACTGGTGAGATGTGAGGTGGGAGAAGGCTCTCAGAGCTAGGCGTATCGCCCGTAGCTCCAGGAAGTATATCTGCTGAGCAGCCTCCCAAGGGGTCCAGAGACCCTGAGTACATGCCCCTTGGCAATGTGCTCCCCAACCTAGAAGAGAAGCATCTGTCGTCAGCACTTGAGAATGCGGAGGGGATTGAAAAACCACTCCGAGTACCAGATTCGGAAGATGAAGCCACCATTGCAGAGAGGAGACGAGCAGGGCGGATATTCTTACTGAGTCTGCAAGGCTCCCTGTGGCTTGATGCCACTGAGTTCGAAGGCTCCACTGAGCAGGCCGCATGTGCAGGCGGGCATTGGGGGTTACATGAACCGTGGAAGCCATATGGCCAAGAAGTCTCAGGAATTGCCTGGCGGAGACCAGGGAATTGCTGTGAAACTGCCTGGCTAGATCCATCAACCTGTGGGCTCTGTCCATTGGCAGAAAAGCCTTCGCCTGAAGAGTGTCCAGCCTTGCTCCTATGAATTCTAAGTTCTGGGACCGGGAGCAAAGTGGACTTTGCGAAGTTTATGACAAACCCCAAGTGCTGAAGCAGAGCCACAGTGCGAAGGGTGGCTTGACTGGCCTCCTGGGAAGACTGGCCCCTTATGAGCCAGTCGTTCAGGCATGGAAACACAAAAAGACCTTGAAGCCTCAGGTAGGTCGCCACCACCACCAGGCACTTGGTGAACACCCTGGGAGCGGAGGTTAGGCCAAAGGGTAGTACTCTGTACTGGTAGTGGTTTCCCCCCACAACAAATCTGAGATATTGTCTGTGGTCTGGATGAATAAGGATGTGAGTATAAGCATCCTTTAGATCTAAGGAGCATAGCCAATCTCCCTGCTGGAGGTAGGGCAGCAGGATTCCAAGGGTAAGCATCTTGAACTTTTCCCTCTCCAGGAACTTGTTGAGGTTGCACAAGTCTAGGATGGGTATGAGGCCTCCTGTTCTTTTTGGTACCAGAAAGTACCTGGAATAAAAGCCGTGACCTCTCAGGTGGTGGGGCACCGATTCCACAGCCTGTTCCTTTAGCAGACTTGCTAACTCCCGAAGGAGTAGGTCCCTGTGCAGAGGGAGTCTTGGAGGCTCCCCTGGAAAAAAGGAGGGAGGTACCTGGTGAAAATGGAGAAGATAGCCCTTTTGGACTATATGGAGCACCCAGGTATCTGATGTGACGGCTGACCACCTGTGGGCAAAGTGGGCCAGCCGGCCTCCTGTGCTGATGTGAGCCAGCTGAGGAGAAGAGGCTATGCCTTCTGAGTCAAAAACCCCCACCCTGCTGAGCAGGGGCCGGTGTTGGTGGCTTGGGGGCCTTCTGCCTACGGGGCCCATGACCCTGCCCCTTGGCCTGCTGACCCTGTTGGGGAGCTGCAGAGGCCTGATAATGAGGGTATTGTTTATAGGCAGATGACTTCCTCGGGTAAAAGGTCTTTTTTCCCGAGCCCTTCTTTTTCTGAGGAAGGGGCAGAGGTTTTTCTGGACAGCCTAGTCCGGGTCAGATTCTCGGTCTCGAGTTCTGCAGCCTTTTCAGCCATGGGCTTGCCAAAGAGGTTTTCACCTCGGCAGGGGACATCGACCAATTTGTCCTGTACCCATGGCTCGAGATCGGATGACTGTAGCCAAGCCTGTCGGCGGGCACCGATGCCGGCTCTGGCTACTCGGGCCGAAGCCATCGTAGGCTGCTCGAGAGATAAACTTCGAGCACTCTCGAATACCAGTGGACAAGGCCTGGAACCTCTGCAAAGGTTCCTCGGAGAGACCAGCAGAGAACCAGGCAATCTCCTTTGCCAAGTCTCGGAGATACATGCCCATGTAGAGCTGGTATGTCTGGACACGGCAAGCAAGCATAGAGCCCTGGAAGCACTTCTTACCGAGGGCATCCAGGTTCCAGGCCTCCCAGCCGGGAGGCACTGAGGAGTGCATCTTCTGACTTTTCAGTCGATGCATGGCCGATTCCACAACCATGGAGTGGTGCGGTAATTGTGCCTTTTGGAACCCGGGGCTCTTGCGGACTCGATAGATGGAATCGACCCGCATACTCAACACCGGCGTCGAGGCCGGGGTCTCCCACATGCGGAAGAGCAGCCGCTCCAACATCGGAGGAACCGGTACAGTAAAGGCCTCCTTCGGGGGAGAGTCATAATGGAGGGCCTCGAGCTCTTCGGCTCCTCCTCGGGATCCGCGGGGAAGGCCAAGGCCTTGGCCATATCCTGCACGAAGTCCGAGAACCGGGTATCATCCGGTGGGGATCGTCTCCGAGGTTCGGACTCCGGCGAGTCCGATGGGACACACCGAGTCCAATAGGTGTCGGGTGACTCTTCGTCCTCCGTCTCCCAGCCCGACTCCTCGGAGGAGGTATCGAGCGGCTCTGGTCGGGCGGGCACCGATGTCCTTCGCCCTGACGCCGAGGGTACCGGCATCGACGACCTCGGTTCCGAACAGGAGGCCGAGGGAGACCGTGGCCAAAGATCGACTCGAGCCCGCATGGACTCGAGGATCGGCTCGGCCTCCGGGGTCGACTTGGACGTCGATGTCCCGGTGGTCGGGGCAGATGCACCGGTGAGACCGGCGATCAATGCCCGCTGCTGTTCCATGAAGGCAGCGAGGCTGCTCTCCAAGGCCGTCAACCTGAGTCCGAGCTCAGGAGACCCAGCAGCCCCCGACTCGGGCCCCGACGTCGTCAGGCCCGACGTCGGCTCCCCTGGAGGAGAGTCCACAAGGACTACAGCACTCACGTGTCCAGGAGACTCCATCTCGATACGAGGTTGCTTGGCAGGCCTCTCCGACACCGAAGACCCGGGACGGCTATCGGGGCTATGCGACCTGGCTCTCGAGGAACCAGGAGCGTCCACCGACACCGCCCTCGCGGGTTTCTTCTTCCTGCGCTGTTCCCGCGAAGGAGACCCCCGCCCAGAGGAACCCCGACGCTGCTCGGGCCGGAGTCCCGAGACGTCGAGGCCTCTGACGAGGTCCGGGCCCGTAGTCAGAGAAGATCCTATCCTCCTGGTGCTGCCGACTCCTCAACGCCTTCGAGGACATTTTGCCATACGGACCACAGATCATCGGGTCATGATCGGGTCCGAGGCAGCGGAGGCAACAGTCATGTGTGTCGGTAAGAGACATAAGTTTCTTACACCGATCACACTTTTTAAACCCGCTGGCAGCCATCGGGGGAAAAAGGGCCCCTGCGAGGTCAAAAGGCAGGGCTGCCAGTGAAAAAAGAAAAAATGGCACGAACACTAGTCACGAAGGACAAAAACCGAAAAAGAGAGACTGGGCTCGATACCGGCGTATCGGGCCCAGGCGGGAAAAGGATCCGGCGTCGAACCGAAGGAGAAGAACAAAAACAGGGAAATCAACTTTTTCCTCGGCGAAAAACGAACTACGTCCGTCGGGCTCCGCAGAAAAAAGAAGACTAAGCAAGATGGCACCCTTGGGCGGGAAGGGGACCGCGCATGCGCGCTGCAATTCCCAAAGGCTTTCTTTGAAAGCTGGGGAAATGCTCCGCACGAGGGCTCCGTTGGCGCCGACGTCACCCATATGTGAGGACTGACTTCCTGCTTGGTCCTGGAGAATGAACAACATAGGCGTTACCAAATACTAAATAAGAACTCAAATCAAAACTACCAATACAAATATTAATACATGATAACTAATATAAAATAAACAATAACATAAAACAAACATTACAAGCTACATAAAAGGAGAGAATAAAATTGATAATAAATAGTACAACAGTAAAACGTTAAAATAATAAAACCAAAAGGAAAGCACATGTGCTCAATGCAAAATAAAACCATAGGGAGACTCACGCTGTTGTCTGTCAAAGAACCGTAAAACTATTACAGCAAGCTTCGACAGACAGCTGCAAAATATATTGTAAATACTAATTTAACTAGCATCACTATAAGTATATGAAAGTAAAAATTATCTGTAGGGGGACTAGATCAGTAACCTAATGTTGCTGGTGAAATGATATGTAAAAACATGCTTGCAAAACCACAAAATGAATGGCAGTAATCGTTGCCTACCTATGCACCTTGGGGGTATTCATCTTCCCTTACTTAGACAACTGGCTGATCAGGGGAGACTCCCCTCAGAAAGTAAGACTCTCCCCTTCATCCCACCATCATGGTGCTCCAACACCTGGGCTTTGTCACGAACGTCCCAAAGTCTTACCTCACTCCAACACAATGACTGGAGTTCATCAGAGGACCAAATTTTCCTTCCACAGGATCGCTGTGCCCGCCTCAACGAGCTGGCAAAGAGGGTGCAAAAGGAAAGCTGAGTAACAGCTCAAGAGATGCTATGGCTATTAGGACACATGGCCTCCACAGTCCATGTCGTCCCCTATGCTTGATTACACATGTGAGAAGTGCAATGGACTCTGTCTTCTCAATAGACACAAGCAAAGGGGCATTTCAGAGACAAGTGGGAGGAGTGGCCTAATGGGGCAAATTACTTCAAGCCAGAGGGCCAGGGGTTCAAATCCAAAGACACTTTCTGTGCCTCCTTGGTCACATGGCCTCCACGGTACATGTGACACTCAATGCCCGCCTCCACATGAGAACAGCTCAGTGGTGCCTCAGGGATCAATGGACACAGGTCACAGGCAGACTCGGAGACAGCATCAAGGTGTCCAAACGACTGGTGCAGTCGTTGACATGATGGCCTCAGCCATGCAACCTACTGGAGGGAGTACCTTTCCAGCCTCCCCCGCACACAAGAGTGCTGACTACAGATGCATCCTTGCTGGGCTGGGGAGCCCATTGCCAGGAATTGTGTACTCAGGGTATGTGGTCTTCACAGGAGAGCACACAACAAATCAATTTCCTAGAGCTTTGTGCTATCCGCTTAGCTCTACGGACCTTTTGTCAAACCCTGGCTCATCAGCCGGTCTTAATTCAGACAGACAACCAAGTAGCAATGTTCTATGTGAACAAGCAGGGGGGCACAGGGTCTCGCATCCTCTGTCAAGAGACCCTGGACCTATGCTCTTTTGCAGACAGCCAGGGTATGCACCTCAAAGCGGTTTACTTGCCAAGTCAGGAGAACCTCTTAGCCGACAAGCTCAGCAGAATTCTCCAGCCGCAAGAGTGGCAACTGGATCCCAATATAGTCCAGAAGCTGTTCCAGTGCTGGGGGCGACCATCCATAGATCTGTTTGCGAGTCCACAGAATCAGCAGTTGCCCCGCTTCTGCTCCAGACAGCCACACCCATGCAGGGTGGCTGCAGATGCTTTCCTAATATAATGGTTTGTGGGTCTCCTGTATGCGTTTCTTCCCACGCCCCTGGTGGCCTGGACACTATTCAAGATCCTTCAGGACAGAGCCTCGGTCATCCTGGTAGTAGCAACCAGGTGGCCGAGACAGCCATGGTTTACGCTGCTGCTTCAACTGGTGGCAGAGGCTCCAATCCCTCTGGGATTACACCCCAACCTCCTGTCGTAGGAGTGGGGCCTCTTCTGCATCCCAACCTCAGGTCTCTCAACCTGATTGAATGGCTGCTGAAAGGGTAGTTCTCGCATCGCTTCTCCTCCCTAAAAATGTAGAGGATGTACTCCTAGCCTCAAGAAGGCAATCGACTAGGAAAACCTATGCGTTTAAGTGGCATAGGTTTGAGGTGTAGTGTGATAAGCAGAGTGAAAACTCTTTCTCCTGCCAAGTGTCAGTGGTGTTGCAGTACCTGCTTCACCTGTCAAATTTAGGCCTCAAGTCAAACTCTGTCCGAGTCCACCTTAGTGCTTTATCAGCATACCACTCTCCAGTGGAAGGACAACCTCTTTCTGCACAACCTTTGGTGTCCAGATTCCTGAGAGGTTTACTTCTGCTGAAGCTTCCGGTTCGTCCCCCGGCAACTGAATGGGATTTGAATGTGGTCTTAGAGCAGCTTACTCGCCCACCCTTTGAGCCGATGGCTACCTGCCATCTCCACTTCCTCACTTGGAAAGCGCTTTTCTTGGTGGCACTCACATCGGCCAGACGAGTGAGTGAGCTGCAGGCTCTGGTTTCTGATAGACCATACACACGGTTCTATAGGAACAGGGTGGTGCTTCGCCCTCACCCCAAGTTCCTTCCGAAAGTGGTCTCTTCGTTCCACCTTAAACAGGAGGTGGTACTTCCGACCACCTTTCCCAGGCCGCATGCCAGTCGGGCAGAAGCAGTTCAGCACACCCTGGACTGTAAGAAGGCTTTGGCCTTCTACATGGAGCGTACGCGAGGACATCGAAGGGCTTCTCAGCTCTTCATCTCTTATGACCCCAGTAAGCTGGGGATGCCTGTCTGCAAGCGTACGTTCTCCACTTGGGTGGCGGATTGTATCGCCTGGGCATACATGGCGGCCGATCTCCCATTGCAGGATCGAGTCACAGCCCACCGGATCAGGGCTAAGGCGACATCAGTGGCTCACTTCCCCTCTCTTCTGTTGGCAGACATCTGCCAGGCTGCCACCTGGTCTTCAAGCCAGACTTTTGCGGCCCATTACTGCCTGGATAGGGAGTCCCGACGGGACAGTGCTTTCGGCCAGGCTGTACTCCGTAACCTGTTCGAGGTTTAGGCAACTCCTTCCGTCCGACCCTCTGGTGTCAGGCTACCAGAGTGTTACGTTCTCAGTTGAACTCCTATCATGGCTGCTGCGGCTCTTCTAGAGGGAGCCTATTTTTCAATTATGGGTTCTCGGTAGCCTATAGCTAAGTCCCATATGTGAGGACTAATTTCCTGCTTGTTCCTGGAGAAAGCGTAGTTACTCAACTGTAACAGGTGTTCTCCAGGGACAGCAGGAATCGGTCCTCACAACCCTCCCTCCTCCCTTGGAGTTGCAGTCCTATTATTAATTTTTATTCTTTTGCCGTCTTTTTAGCTATGTCATTTGACTGAGCAAGATGGCACCCTTGGGTGGGAAGGGGACCGCGCATGCATGATGCAATCCCAAAGGCTTTCTTAGAAAGCTGGGGATTTGCTCCGTCACCCATATGTGAGGATTGATTTCAGCTGTCCTTGGAGAACACCTGTTACAGGTGAGTAAGTATGCTTTACATGTCCACCCAACATGGATGAATCTCAACTGGGCAGACTTAATGGAGTGTTTTGTTGTATCTCCAGGAACAAGCAGGAATGTAGTCTTCACATATGGGTATTGTTGGTACCGACGGAGCCTGCGCGGGAACGCTCCCCAGCATCCAATTAGAAAGCTTTTGGGAGCATCCCACAGCGCCTGCGTGCTGCCTTCCCGCCTTTCCCAACTGCCTCTCTCCAGTTCTTCGTTTTCCGCGGAGCCAGCAGGTCGTCGTTCCTGTCACCGCAGAAAAGGTTTTCCACCATGGAAAAGCCCGCTTCGGGTTTCAAGAAGTGCACCAAGTGTGGCGGTACCATCTCCGTCACCGACATAGTTAACCTATGTTTTAAAATACTGGCCCTTTGTTCTGTTCTGTTGTTTTTTTCTTCTATCTGTCTTTGCTTTTTATACTTTACTTTTCTGTTTTACTTTGGCGTTCCTTTCTCTGTCTTTGCATTGCCAACCTTTTATTGTACACCGCTTTATGTTTCGACGAAAAGCGGTTTATCAAATTTTAAATAAAGATAAAGATAAAGACAGCCATGAGTGGTGTCTCAAATGTTTAGGTCCTGACCACTCCATCTCGGAGTGTATGGCCTGTGCCATGATGTCCAAGAGGGGTCGACAAAACCGAGCTGCTAAGCTTAGTACCCTTTTTCCCTCCGATGCAGCCTCTGTGGCATCGACGTCGTCCAGGGCTTCGTCTTCCTCCCATGGATCTCAGGTAACTAAACATAAGTCTGGCCGGTCCTCAAAGGGTAGATCTCCTTCCAAGCATCGAGATGCCTCTGGCGTTGCCTTTGAGGGTTCTGCACTGGCAAAATTGCCCCGGCGGGAGGCTTTGGCTTCCAAAGCATTATCGGGGCTCCAGGGTGTTCGAGGCCTCGACCTTGGCAGAACTACTGGTGCCGTGCTCTGGGGTACTGGCTGCCTTCTCCAGTACCGATACCCAGGCATCGGCAGCGTCGATACACCAGAGGTTCCTGGCTATTGAACACAGTCTGGCGGCTCTCCTTGCAGCATCGACGCCCTCAGAACCGCGTCAGACAGTTCAACCGGCACCGACTCCGGCGCCGGTATCGGTACCGACAGTATTGGCATCGACATCGGTATCCACATTGCCGGTACCCAGTCATGCTTTGCCTCCCGGTACCGACACACCGGTACCGATTCCCCCCGGCACCGATTTCGGTCGGTACGGGTATCGAGCTCTACAAGAGCATCCAGACAGGAGGTACTTTGAATCCTCTGAGGAATCGGAGGATTCTGACAGCTCTGTCGGTACCAGAGTACTCCTCCCAGAGGAGCCTTCCTCTCCTAAATGCATGATGTCTCCTCCAGAAGATATCTGCTTTCAGGATTTTATCAGGGAGGTGACTCGAGATCTGTCCATTACTGTGGCTCCTGAAACAGAGCCCAGGGCAAAGGAGTTGGAGATTCTACAATATCCCAAAGCTCCTAAAGAGGCAGCTACTTTGCCTGTCCATGAGATCTTACATGATCTCATGTAGAGGATGTGGGAAACTCCTCTTATCACATCTCCGCACGCTCGTAGACTGGATACCATGTATCAAGTCCCTCCTTGTCCTGGCTTCCAGAAAACTCAGCTTCCTCACCACTCTATTGTAGTGGAATCAGCTATGAGAAGGATCAGGAGTGCAAAGAGGCATGCCTCTAATCCTCCAGGACGTGAGTGTAGAAAATTGGATGCCTTTGGACGTCGTACTTTCCAGGCTTCCATGCTTTCTGCCAGGATCAGTTCCACAGGAGATTTAGAGGTTTTGAGTCCTCTTCTTCCTGATGATAAGAGGCAGGATTTTCTCACACAGGTTAAACATGCCTAGGATGTTTCTAAATTTGTCAACCGTGCAGCTTTTGACTGTTTTGAGTGCATAAGCAGAACCTCTGTCATTGCCATTGTTGCACGTAGAATTGCCTGGCTCCAGGCATCCGATTTGGAGCTCTGGGTGCAGGACAAACTGGGCAATATCCCTTGTACAGGTGAGAATCTATTTGGAAAGAACTGGCAAGAGAGAGCCAATGAATTAGATGCTGACAACTCCACTTTGGATAGATTACACAGGTACACTAAAAAAAAATTTTTTTAAACTGCCTCTAATGTTTCAATTGATTTTTACGTTTTTTGGTGCGCTGAATCCAAATCTGGTAACCAATTTGCTCCATCACGTACAGATTTTTTGCTACATTGGGTTAGCAGTTTGAGGTGAACGTTTCAGATTGAGTGCGATCGAGATAAAAGTTTCTTGGATGAATTCTTTATACTAATTGTTTAGTAGTTATTCAAATAAGAATAAAGAAAATTGTAACAAGGCAGCACATAAGAATAGAGTAATGTCAACAAAACACACTGTGATGGTAGCAAAATTGTCTGCACTTAAAACAGCCACATACATGTGCACAAATCATCTCCACAAATCATCCACTTATGCTCATCATAACGAATCTTCTGAAGAATCAGGGCCAAATTCTCGTATTTTTCTTGGAGAATAACAGAGTGAGCAATAGGAACTGAAGCGAATGTGTTGCCATTATGAAGAAGAACACCTTTTATGCTGTCTTTT
Source organism: Ichthyophis bannanicus (assembly GCA_033557465.1). Classification (NCBI taxonomy): domain Eukaryota; kingdom Metazoa; phylum Chordata; class Amphibia; order Gymnophiona; family Ichthyophiidae; genus Ichthyophis; species Ichthyophis bannanicus. Next base: position 40,933,726 of record CM066048.1, on the reverse strand, counting down.
GACGAATCAATGAACAGCCGCCATTCAGCAGGATCATACTTGAGTTTAAACTATTCCATCACTCCGTATATATCGTTGCAAAATACCAAATCTTCCTCTTTGCTGAAATACTTCAAAAATTGTTTCTCGCGGTTGCGTTACCAATAAAAAGTTGTTCCTGGTGACAATAGATTTTTCTGTTTAAGCCGAGAACCTAGCAGTTGGGCAGCATCTTTTGGGAGTCCTAAATCCCGGACTAAATCATTCAATTCAGCTTGAGAGAAAAGTTCAGGTTTCGGATCTGGTTCAGTTTCAAACTCAGAAGTACTGGACTCATCGGGAAAAGCCATCTGATGAGTCTCATCATGATCAGAACCGTCCACACAAATATGATCCAAAGATTTTGGTGGTTCAGGCACAGGTACTTCGTTGCTATGAGGCATAGGCCTAATTGCTGAGGGAAGGTTGGGGTAACTTATTACGTTCTTATTTTTTAAGTTGTATCCCTTAACAATGCAAGAGCAAAAATAGCAGTCACTGCTGTGGTCTCTTTGTTCACGCCACATCATAGGTATTCCGAAACGAAATGATTGTTTTTACCTTTCATCCATAAGCGTAGATCTTCCTCACATGTCTTGCACACTTTGTGAGGAGCCCACGGTTTGTCTTGATCGCCTAACTTCAAACCAAAATAGGCGAAATATACTTTTTTAATAAATGCAGAAATGTTCCTCTGCCGCTTTTTCACAGTATATTCCCCACAAATAAAACAAAAACTGTCCGGAGAGTTGACGCAACCTCTGGCTCTGTGAGCCATCACAAATACACAGCACTGCAAACTACAACTGTAGTGAACCACTTCGGAATAAAGCTGGATTACGACTGAGCAAACAAAAGGTAATAATGAACTTGCAAGAAACTAAAATTTGACAGGAACGTTCATGTCGCAACCACCGTGTTTGAGCGAGCGAACGAGGCGAGGCGAACAGGAAAGAACATGCGCCAGCGCGAGTACTGGATTTAGCCCCCCACCTCCCAATTGTCCTGTTAATGTATAAAATGAATACAAAACACTCTAAAATATCATGAGGGAGTGTTTCTAGTTAGTTAACCATTACAACCTCTATTTTGGGCCAAGAAAATAAACTGCAGTCGGCTAAAAAGAAATTATGTGAACATTCCTTATATGGGTAAGAAATCTAATTTTGCAAGAAAACGTGACGTGATGGAACATTTTGGCTATTTTTCCTGGATTCAGCACCCCAAAATCTATAGGAATCAGTTGCAAAACTGGATGCAGTTTTTTGGTAGTGTACCTGTGTTATCCAAGGCCACAGCTGATCCTGCAAGAAAGAAATCTTTCAAGAAACCGTTCTTCTCCAAGAAGAAGAGGTCTTATCTGTCTTATTCCCAGCAGGGACGTTCTGCAGGTCAATCTGCCCGTAAGGGTCAGCAACCACCTAAACAAAGGAAAGCAAAGACTGCTAAGCCTCAACTGTCTCAGCAGTCTCAGCCTCCACAAGGCCTTTGACTTTCATCTAGAGAACTTAGCCTTCCTGGCTCTCAGTGGTCCAGAGCCTTCCACCATTCCAGGAAGGCTGTGTCACTTTGCCCCCAGATGGGGGCAGATAACAGCAGAACATTGGACACTCTCCATTATAAAAGAGGGGCACAAGCTCCACGTTTGGTGCATGCCCCCTCCCATGATGGTAAGACAGTTCAATTCTCAGACCTCTCTCATCAACCTGTTAGATCAAGAGGTCACTATACTTCTTGCCCAAGGGGCAATAGAAGAAGTACCCATTCATCAACAGGGTACAGGGTTTTACTCCCCCTATTTCCTTATCCCAAAGAAAACAGGGGGACACAGACCTATTTTAGACCTCAGAGAATTGAACAAATTCCTGTTCAAGGAGAAATTCAAGATGGTTTCTCTGGGAACTCTGCTGCCATACCTTTAGAGTCAGGATTGGCTTTGTTCTCTAGATCTCAAGGATGCGTACACTCATGTTCTCATCCATCCTACTCACAGAAAGTTCCTTTGGTTCCCTTTTCAAGGAAAGCACTACCAGTACAGGGTGCTTCCTTTTGCCCTGGCCTCAGCACCAAGGATGTTTACGAAATGCATGGCTGTGGTAGCAGCATTTCTCCGCACTCTAGGAATAGTCGTCTTCCCCTACTTAGACGACTGGCTCATTTGAGCCCCATCAGAGTCAGAGGCCGGGATTTCTCTATCTCGCACAATGGGTATCCTTCAGTATTTGGGTCTGGTCATAAACATCCCAAAATCCAGTCTAACTCCCACTCAGTCTTTAGAGTTCATAGGAGCTTTGCTGGATACCAGAAAAGCAAGGGCCTATCTTCCTCAGACCCGTTGCCTTCGCCTTCGCATGGTGCAATTAGCTTCTCAAGCAGTGCTAAAGCCTCATCTCACTGCTCGAGAGATGTTACAACTACTAGGCCACATGGCATCTACCGTGCATGTGGTTCCTTATGCTCGCCTCCATATGAGGGCAGCCCAGTGGACTTTATCCACTCAATGGACCCAGGCATCAGGGTGCCTGTCAGACAAAACAGCGAACACAAATTGCCTTATTTTGTCCCTCCAATGGTGGCAAGTCCACTCAAAACCTGTTGCTGGGGTCCCCATTTCAACAACCTTTACCCCAGGCAACTCTCACAACAGATGCTTCTCCAATGGGTTGGGGAGCTCATCTGCAAGACTCTCCACCTAAGGCACTTGGATTCCACAGGAGACTCATTTACATATCAATCTCTTAGAGCTCAGAGCAATCTTCCTTGCTCTTCGAGTGTTCCATACCCTGCTCAGCTACAAGACAGTCCTCATTCATACGGACAATCAAGTAGCCATGTTCTACATGAACAAGCAGGGGGGAAAGAGTAGTTACTCATCTGTAACAGGTGTTCTCCAGGAGCAGCAGGAATCAGTCCTCACATATGGGTGACATCGACGTCGATGGAGCCCCCATGCGGAGCATTTCCCCAGCTTTCAAAGAAAGCCTTTGGGAATGCAGGCACGCATGCGCGGTCCCCTTCCCGCCCAAAGATGCCATCTTGCTCAGTCAGATGACATAGCTAAAAGACAGCACAAAAAACACAATGAACTATGTACAACTGCAACTCCCAGGGGAGGAGGGAGGGTTGTGAGGACTGATTTCTGCTGCTCCTGGAGAACACCTGTTACAGGTGAGTAACTACTCTTTCTCCAGGACCAAGCAGGAAGTCAGTCCTCACATATGGGTGACTCCCTAGCTCTGGGCTACCAGGAACCCAGGCTGAAAATTAGAGCTCCCTCTGTGAAGCCTCAGCATCAGGGAAAGAATTTTACTGAGAAGAGATCCCACCGGTAGCCCAACAAGAGGGCTGGAGGGCAGGAGTTGCCTAAACCTCAAAGAGATTCCGGAGTACTGCCTGACCAAAAGCACTGTCCCTACGGGACTCCCTCTCCAGGTAGTAATGGGCTGCAAAAGTCTGGCTTGAGGACCAAGTTGCAGCCCTACAGATGTCTGCCAACGGTACAGAGCGGAGGTGAGCTACTGATGCAGCCATTGCCCTGACACGGTGGGCTGTGACTCGACCCTGCAAGGGAAGGTCTGCTGCCCTGTAAGCCTAGGTGATACAGTCCGCCACCCAAATGGACAAGGTACGCTTGGAGACAGGCAACCCCAAGTTGTTTGGGTCAAAGGAGATGAAGAGCTGAGTAGCCCTTCTATGACCCTTAGTACGCTCAAGGTAGAAAGACAAGGCCCTTCTACAGTCCAGGGTATGCAGGACTTCCTCAGCCCAGCTGGCATGGGGCCTAGGGAAGAATGTTGGAAGAACCACCTCCTGATTGAGGTGGAAAGAGGAGACTACCTTCGGGAGGAACTTAGGATGAGTCCTAAGGACTACCCTGTTCCTATAGAAACGACTGTATGGCCTGTCACAGACCAGGGCTTGAAGCTCACTCACTCGTCTAGCCGAGATCAGTGCCACTAGGAAAAGAGCCTTCCAAGAAAGGTAGCGGAGAGGACACGTAGCCATCGGCTCAAAGGGAGGGCGAGTAAGCTGCTGCAAGACCACATTCAACTCCCACTCTGGTGCTGGCGGACGGAGAGGAGGCTTCAGCAAGAGCAAGCCTCTGAGGAACCGGGACACTAAGGGCTGAACCGATAAAGAGTGCCCTTCCACCTGTGAATGGTGGGCTGCCAGAGCAGAAAGGTGTACCTGAACAGAATTGGGCTTAAGGCCCTGATTAGACAAGTGCAGCAAGTACTGAAGCACCACAGGCACAGGGCAAGAGAAAGGGTTCTCCTGACGTTTGTCACACCATAAGGAGAACCTTTTCCACTTCAGGGCATAGGTCTTTCTGGTGGATGGCTTCCTAGAGGCCAAGACCACCTCTTCAACTTCCTGAGGCAGGCCCCAGGGAGCCAGCACTACCCTTGCAGGCTCCAGGCCATCAAATTAAGAGTTTTGAGATTGGGGTGCAGAAGGGAACCCTGATCCTGAGAAAGAAGGTCAGGTTGCAACCCCAGAGGGAGTGGGGTGTCCACCGCCAGCTGTAACAGAAGCGGGAACCAGGGCTGTCTCGGCCATTTGGAGGCTACCAATATGACCGAGGCTCTCTCCCTTTGAATCTTGAACAAGGTTCGGGCCACCAAGGGCGTGGGAGGAAACGTATACAGGAGGCCCTTGGACCATGATATCAGGAAGGCGTCCGCTGCCAGTCTCGTGGGATGCGGTTGCCTGGAGCAGAACTGAGGCAGCTGCCGGTTCAGGGGACTGGCAAAGAGGTCTATGGATGAAGTCCCCATTTCAGGAAAATGTTCTGAACCACCAAAGGCTGCAGAACCCTGCTCAATATGTCTGCCAGGAAATTTTCGTGGCCAGGAAGATAGACTGCCCTGAGCAGCATATTGTGTCGAAGTGCAAAAGAGCATAGGGCCTGTGCCTCCTGACACAGTAGTCTGGACCCCGTGCCCCCTTGTTTGTTCACATAGAACATCGCCACCTGGTTGTCTGTCTGCAGCAAGATGGATTGGTGGGTCAGGGAGTGAGAAGACCTTGAGGGCTAAGCGTATCGCCCTGAGTTCCAGGAGATTGATCTGTTGGGTGTCCTCCCATGGAGACCATAGGCCCTGTGTGCACTTGTCTAGACAATGTGCACCCCAGCCCTGCAAGGAGGCATTGGTTGTGAATACCACAGTGGAAACAGGTATCTGAAAAGGAACTCCCTGTAGAAGGTTGGGGGGGTGTAGCCACCACTGCAGGGAGTTCAGGAAGGGTTTGGACACCCTTACTTTGTCTCTTAGGCTTCCTGTAGCCTGCCTCCACTGAGTCCTGAGACACCACTGTGTAGGCCTCATATGCAGGCGAGCATTGGGAGTCACATGCAATGTTGATGCCATGTGTCCCAGGAGCCTTAGACAGAGTCTGGCGGAAACCAGTGGGTTGTTCAGGAAATGGCTGGCCAAGTCCATCAGCCTTCCCGCTCTGTCTGCTGGCAAGTAAGCCTTTGCTTGCAGTGAGTCTAACCATGCTCCTATGAACTCTAGGTCCTGGGAGGGGGAGCAAAGTGGACTTTGCGAAGTTTATGACAAAGCCTAGTTACTGAAGGAGGGAGACAGTACGGAGGGTGGCATGCCTGGCCTCCTGGAGAGTCTGACCCCTGATGAGCCAGTCGTCCAGGTAGGGGAAGACAAAAATACCCTGGTTTCTCAAGTAGGCTGCCACCACCGCCAGGCACTTTGTGAAGACCCGTGGTGCGGAAGTTAGGCCAAAGGGCAGTACCCTGTACTGAAAATGGTTTCCTCCCACTACAAACCTTAGGTATTTTCTGTGGTCTGGATGAATGAGGATGTGAGTGTATGCATCCTTCAGATCTAAGGAGCATAGCCAATCTCCCTGCTGGAGGTAGGGCAGCAGTGTTCTAAGACTAAGCATCTTTAACTTTTCCTTTTCCAAGAACTTGTTGAGATTCCGCAAGTCCAGAATGGGCCGGAGACCTCCAGTTCTCTTTGGCACAAGAAAGTACCTGGAGTAGAAGCCCTGCCCCAGCAGGTGGGGAGGTACAGGCTCCACCGCCCTGTCTTGAAGAAGACCTTGCAGTTCGTGGAGAAGGAGTTCCTGATGCAGAGTAGGCCTTGGAGGCTCCCCTGGAAAGTAGGAGGGGGTACCTGATTGAAATGGAGCAGATAGCCCTTCTGGACTATGCTCAGTACCCAAGCATCTCTTGTGATGGGCGGCCACTGGTGGGCAAACAGGGCCAACCAACCTCCCGTGCTGAGATGGGCCAGCAGAGGTGGAGAGGCTATGCAGTGGGAGTCAAAAAAAACCCTCCCTGCAGAGTAGGAGCAGGAGCTGGAGGCTTGGGGGCTTTCTGCCTAGGGGGCGTATGCACTGTTCCCTCTAAGCTGTGCGTGTGTGCGCGCGCACACACCTCGCCGAGCGAGCGCACATACTTTACAACAGAGCGCACAAAAATTACAGCTCTGATTCTGATAGAAAACACAGACATCTTAAAATTTAAAAGTTATGATTGTAATTACTAGAAATTTCCCGCTTCATTAAGTAATCGTCCATTTTCATTTAATTTGATTAAAATCAATGTGATGTACATACTGTATTCTGACGTGTAGTCAAATTTTAAAGTATATAACTCTGAGTGTCGTTATGTGGCGCACAAAAATTTAACCTTCCTTCAAAAGCTGCACACAGCTGATATTTTATGCGCACACAGCCTACAGAAAATTAGAGGGAACATTGGGCGTATGTCCCTGCCCCTTGGCCTGCTGGGGAGCTGGGGAGGCCTGATAGTGAGGGAAAGGTTTGTAGGCAGATGACTTCCTCGGGCAAAAGGTCTTTTTCCCCGAGCCCTTCTTCTTATCAGAAGGGGCAGAAGTTTTTCTGGACAACCTTGTCCTTGTTAGAGTCTCGGTCTCGAGCTCAGCGGCCTTTTCGGCCATGGGCTTGCCGAAGAGGTTTTCACCTTGGCAGGGGACATCGACCAACTTGTCCTGTACCCATGGCTCGAGGTCTGATGACTGTAGCCATGCCTGGCGTCGAGCACCGATGCCGGCTGCCGCTACCCGGGCCGAAGCCTCGAAGCCATCGTAGGCCGCCCAGGAGATGAATTTGGAGCATTCCCGGATCCCCGAGGACAAGGTCTTGAACCTCTGCAAAGGTTCCCCGGAGAGGCCAGCCGAGAACCTGACCATTTCCTTGGCCAGGTCCTGCAAGTACATGCCCATGTACAGCTGGTAGGACTGGACACGGCAAGCAAGCATCAAGCCCTGGAAGCACTTTCTGCCGAAGGCATCCAGGCTTCGGGCCTCCCTACCGGGGGGCACCGCAGAATACATCTTCTGGCTCTTCAGACAATGCATGGCCAATTCCACAACCATAGAATGGTGCGGCAGCTGCGCCTTTTGGAACCCAGGGCTCTTTCGGACACGATACATGGAATCGATCCGCTTGCTCAAAACCAGCACCGAGGCCGGTGCCTCCCACATTCGGAAGAGGAGCCGTTCCAGCATCGTAGGAACCGGCACAGTAAAGGCCTTCCTCGGGGGAGAGTCATACTGTAGCGCATCGAGCTCTTTGGCTCAAGGCTCCACCTCGGGATCCGCAGGAACATTCAAAGCCTTGGCCATGTCCCTTATGAACTCTGAGAACCGGGTGTCCTCTGGTGGGGACCTACTCCGGGGCTCGGACTGCGGTGAGTCCGAAGGGACACACCGAGTCCGGAAGGTATCGGGGGACTCCTCGTCCTCCATCTCCCACGCAGACTCATCCGAGGAAGAGTCGAGGGGCTCCGACCGTGCCGGCTCTGGCAGCACCCGCCCCGACATCAGGGGCATCGGCGTCAACGCCCTCGGTCCCGAATGGGAGGTCGAGGGAGACCGTGACCGAGTCCGGACTCGGGCCTTCATGGCTTCGAGAACCGGCTCGGTCTCCGGGGTCGCTTTGATGTCGACGTCCCGGTGGTCGGGGCAGATGCACCAGTCAAGCTTGCCATCAGCACCCGCGGCTGATCCATGAAGGCAGACAGTCTGCACTCCAAGGCTGTCAGCCTGAGTCCAAGTTCAGGAGACTCAGCAGCTACCGACTCGGGCCCCGGCGGTGCCGGGCCCGACATCGGCTCCCTGGGAGGAGAGTCCTCGAGGACAACAGGACTTACGTGCTCGACGGACTCCGGCTCTACACGAGGTACCTTAGGCGGCTTCTCCAGCTCCAAAGGCCCGGGGTGGCGGTCAGGGGTCCGGGACCTGGCCCTCGAGGAACCAGGGGTATTCTCCGACGCCGCCCTCACGAGCTGCTTCTTCCTCTTATGCTCCCGACTGGGGGACCCCCTTTCAGAGGAACCCCGATGAAGCTCAGGGTCAGACTCCCGAGACGTCGAGGCCTCTGACGAGGTCCGGGCTCGTCCGAAGGCCGAATCCGAAAAATTTCTCTCCTTCTGATGCTGCCGGCTTCTGAGTGCCTTGGTGGACGTCTTTCCACACAGGACACAGACGTTGGGATTATGGTCCGGCCCGAGGCAACGCAGGCAGCAGTCGTGTGTGTCGGTAAGAGACACGAGCTTCTTACAACGATCACACTTTTTAAAACCACTGGAGGCCATCGGGGAAAAAAGGGCCCCCGTGAGGTCAAAAGACCGGCTCTCCAGGGAAAAAGAAAAAAGAGCGCGAATGCGTGCCACGAAGGGCAAAAAACAAAAAAATAGAGATCGGGTCGATACCGGCGTACCGAACTCAGGTGGGAAGGGGAACCGGCGTCGAACCGGAGAAAATAGAGCGAAAAATGCAGAAAAAAATCAAACTTTTCCAGGTGACAAGGACACACGTCCGATGGGATCCACGGAAAAAGAAGGACTGAGCAAGATGGCACCTTTTGGGCGGGAAGGGGACCGCGCATGCGTGCCTGCATTCCCAAAGGCTTTCTTTGAAAGCTGGGGAAATGCTCCGCATGGGGGCTCCATCGACGTCGATGTCACCCATATGTGAGGACTGACTTCCTGCTTGGTCCTGGAGAACAGGCTCTCTGTCGCTTTGCAAAGAAGCTTTGCGACTATGGGCCCTCGCCAGACAGCATCAGATTCATCTCCTGGCAGTGTATCTTCCAGGCATACAAAACTCTTGGGCAGACAGACTCAGTCGAGTTCTGCTTCCACACGAATGGTCTCTACATGCAGACCAGGTGGCCAAGATTTTTCAAAATTGGGGAACCCCAGACATAGACCTCTTTGCAAATCCATTGAATGCCAAACTTCCCCGGTTCTGTTCCAGAATTCCGGCTCAGGGCTTTCAGGCCAGGGATGCTTTCCTCCTTCACTGGGGTCAAGACTACCTTTATGCCTTCCCACCCATTCCCCTAATTCCCAAAACTCTGTTCAAGCTTCAGAGAGACAGAGGCCGTATGATTCTCATAGCTCCACATTGGCCACGGCAAGTGTGGTACCCTCTGCTTCTACATCTCTCTCAAGCTCCCTCTCTGGAGTTAGGGTCTGCTCCAGATCTCCTGTCTCAGGAGGACGGGATGTTATGGCATCCCAATTCCCAGTCTTTGCATCTCAGGGCTTGGTTGCTGAAGGCCTAGATCGCCATGATCTTAACCTCCCTCAGCAAGTAAAGGATATCCTTTATGCTTCCAGGAAGCCTTCCACAAGACGCTCTTATGCTTTCAAGTGGAAAAGGTTTACCATATGGTGTTTGCAGGAGGGTCTTAAACCCCTTGCGATACCTCTGGAATCATTACTGGAGTATCTCCTTCATTTATCCAATGCAGGACTTAAAACTAATTCAGTAAGAGTCCATTTGAGTGCTATTGCGGCTTCTTTCAAGCCTCTAAATGGACAACCTATTTCCTCCCATCCTCTTATAGCAAGATTTATGAGAGGCCTTCTTCTTACTAAGCCTCCCATTAGGCCACCAACGGTGGCATGGGACTTAAACCTGGTTCTTGGTCAGCTCATGAAGCCACCTTTCGAACCCTTAGCTACTACCTCATTGAAATTCCTTTCTTGGAAGGTTATCTTTCTCATTGCAATCACATCAGCACGCCGCATCAGTGAGTTGCAGATTCTAGTAGCTGATCCACCTTATACAAGGTTCCACCATGACAAGGTAGTCCTGAGGACTCATCCACACTTTATGCCAAAGGTGGTCTCGCCTTTTCATCTAAACCAAGCGGTCTACCTGCCTGTGTTTTTTCCAAGGCCTCTTGCATCTAATGCAGAAAGGAATCTTCATACTTTGGACTGTAAAAGAGCTCTAGCTTTTTACTTGCAAAGAACACGACAACAACATAGAAAGTCCTCTCAACTCTTTGTTGCTTTTGATCCTTCTCATTTGGGACTTCCAGTCTCCAAGAGAACACTGTCCAGCTGGATTGCTCAGTGTATTTCCTTTGCCTATCAGAGTAAGAATCTTCCTCTGGAGGGCCATGTCATAGCTCACAATGTGAGAGCCATGGCAGCTTCAATGGCTCATCTACACTCTGTGTCTATCGACGACATCTGTCGAGCAGCCACTTGGGCCTCAGTTCATACCTTCACAGCCCATTATTGCTTAGACTAGGACTCCCGCCGGGATGCCTTGTTTGGTCAGGCTGTTCTTCAACACCTGTTCCATACCTAATCAACTCCTACCCACCATCCCTGGTTGGATGCCAGAGATCTATGGGGGGAAGTGGAACCCTTTTACAGGGACACACAACTTCTGGGGTCTCTCCCTGGCATCTAAAGCTAGGGAGTCCCCATATGTGAAGACTACATTCCTGCTTGTTCCTGGAGATAGCATAGTTTCTCACCTGTAACAGGTGATCTCCAGGAACAGCAGGAATTTATTCTTCACAACCCACCCACCTCCTCTAGGAGTTGTATCTCTCTATCTATCTCTTTCTCTTTCCCTGTCTCTCTCTTTGTCTCAGCTTTAACTCAACTGGAGAGAGGCAGTTGGGAAAGGCGGGAAGGCAGCATGCAGGCGCTGTGGGATGCTCCCAAAAGCTTTCTAATTGGACGCTGGGGAGCGTTCCCGCGCAGGCTCCATCGGTACCGACGATACCCATATGTGAAGACTAAATTCCTGCTGTTCCCGAGATCACCTGTTACAAGTGAGTAACTATGCTTTACTGTTTATAATATTTACAAAAATATCATCAAGAACAAATCTTGAAATGGCAATACACAATGGGCCTGATTTCGCCCCGGATGTCGATACCCTCTGTACGTCCAGTCTGAACTGGACGTACAGAGGGGATTGCGATTCTGATCCCGCTGGGCATGTTTAGCCCCGTGGGATCAGAATCGTGAACAGTCCTGCACGTGCAGGCCAGAACTGCGATTCGGCTTGGCCTGCACGTGCAGGACTGTCCCCAGCTACCTCACCTCAATGGAGCCACGGTGCCATGGCGTCATGTTGTCATGGCATTGCGGCTCCATTGAAGAGCCACAATGCCAGCCACCAGACTGCAGGACCTCATTCCCCACAGCCCAACCCCCAATCTGGCTTCTAAAGGCCAGGGCTAGGCTGCGGGGACTGTCTTCAGGCCCTCCTGCCCACTGCAAGCCCTGGGCCCGCCTCAAAATGACATACAGGGAAGTTATTCCACCTTGGAGGTGGAATAACTTCCCCGTATAAGTCGCCGGCCCTGGACGTACAAGGCTGATATCTGAATCAGCCCTGTACGTCCAGGGCCAGCAACCAACCAGACTCTGCCCCTGAGCCGCCCCTTCTCCGCCCCCATCTAACTTCCCCGCACAACCGGCAGGGAAGTTCGTCGCGGCTGGGTGAAGGCACAAATAGCAGGGATGGACGTCCCGTTGGGCTGTCCATCCCCGCTATTCGTGGCACATAATAACCCCCAATGTTATTGATTTGGATTTAGCTCACATCTTTTCAGTAGTAGCTCAAGGCAATTCACAATCATGTGTGCTAGGCATTTCTTTGCTCCAGAATCTTATAATCGAAGCTTGTACCTGAGGCAATGGAAGGAAGGGCTGCCCACAAAGTTGGTTTGAAGTGCTGGCATCCTAGGCAAGCCTTAAGCCTTATCCCCCCCCCCCCCCCTTCCCCCGGCTGCCAGAATCTACTGTCTAGCTCTGAATGGCTTGCTCCCCCCCCCCCTTCCCCGAAGCTGCTGCCCAAGGCGATAGCCTAGTTTACCTAGTGGTTGGGCCGACCCTGATGGAGGGTTATGTGACTTGCCCAAGGTCACAAGAAGCAGGATAGCAACCTAGGCTTCCCTGGTTCTTAGCCCACTGCTCTAACCACTAAGCTACTCATCCATCCTAAGTTGCTTTGGAGTCATAAAAATATATTTAACAGCATCTTGCAGCTTAACCATACATAAATAAAGAAAGCACAGTGTACAAGTTGTCCCCAAAAGAGAGCACCTTTGTCTCTCTTCCAGAAAGCCCTTTTGCTTCTCCTGAGAGGCCTCAGAAACATCAAGAAAAACAGACAACTTAGACCCCAAAAACTATAATTCCTCAACAAACAATACCCTAAAGAGTGAGCAAGACAACATGCTGTCTAATAGCCAGGACACCTATTCCATGCTCCATGGCACTGCCTCAGGTCATACAGCTAATCTGCCAGAATACTGAGAAACTGAAGTCTGCAACAATGGGATCTTTGTGGGGTAAAGGAAGACAAACTCCATATCTGTTTTTGTAAGACACTGTGAAGATCAGCATGCAAACAGTTGTCCCACTATTTTGATCTTTATCTGCCATTATGTACTATAGAAAGTAGCAAAGTCAGACGAGACAAAGAAACAGCGAGATGCATCAACATGTGTCCTTGAGAGAACAGGGAGACCAGGCAAGTAGAGAATAAATTACAGGAAGAAAAATAACTAGCAAGATGCCAATTGTAAGCATGGATCACCTGAATGTCATAAAAATAATTTTGTCCTCATTCTTCTATGTTCTAAAGCAGGGGTCTCAAACTCAAATTGCTTTGAGGGCCAAATGAGGACTTGTAAAATAACCCGGGGGCCGCATGAGACGTGGGACCTCATTTGCATAAGGGACTTCATTTGCATAAATATTTGCATAATGTTACCATACCCTAACTTTTAGTAAACATGCCTCTTAATGAGTGCATGAATAAAGAAAGACTAAAAGATTTCTACATTACTATAATCCAGTGCCAACCGCCAGGCACATTAGCAAACCCGCCATATCCTAACAGCACTACCAGGACTCACAAAGCACCAGACCCTACCTATCAAAAGGCAACACTGCAAATATTAAGTCAATACATTTCAGAGAACAACAATACATGACCTACTGGGGACAGAGAACAAGTAGCAATGTCAAATAGGAATTACATAAACAGAATACCTCAGCTCAGTTACACATGCAGAATACACCATCACCAAACAAGGAATCAAAATTTAGAAACAAGACAAATTAAACTGGGACCCCCAAAAGCCAAACTTGGAATGTACAACAACACTGTAGAAATAAAACTATAAATTAATTTCCTCTTGTACTAAACAAAGCGCAGACGTTATTGATGCACATTTCCCAGAACTTTACAAAAAATCGGGGTCTTTCTTGTGGAGTAATATAATGCACTAATTTAATGGGAATCACTCCAAATAAACAAACTGTAGCAGAATACCTGGTATTCTGCTACAGTTTGTTTATTTGGAGTGATTCCCATTAAATTAGTGCATTTCCCAGAACTGACATATTCCAGTTAATAAATTCAAAATAAAGATATTTTTCTACCTTTTGTGCATTTTTTTTCAGTTCCAGCCACTTTCTTCTGGTTTCTTCGTGCCTTCTGCTAACTCTCCATCGTCTGCTGTCCATTTGTCCTTTCTTCTCTCTTCTAGCTTTTTCCATTCTCCCTCTACATCTGCTTTAACATATTAATCTTTCTCCTTTTGCTCTTTCCTCATTCCTATTTTCATCCACTCAAATTTTACCCCTCCATCCTCAATCCCCACTTACCTGGCCAATTGTAGATTTGTCTTCCCTCCCACACAAAATATTTTCCCCTCTCCATTTCACTCTCCCAGCTCCATCCCATTCTAATCCTCCCCCAACATCAGCTCCCTTCTAGTTCCAGTCCCACACAGCACCCCCTCCCTTCTAGTCACTGCATCAGCCCATTTTCAGTCCTAGCCCCCATCAGCCCATTTCCAATCGTAGCTCCCCCCCATCAGCCCATTTCCAGTGCTAGCTCCCTCCCCTCACAGCCCATTTCCATTCCAAGCCCCCCTCCCCATCAGCCATTTGCAGTTCAAGCCCCCCTTCCACTCAGCCCATTTCCAGTCCTAGCAGACCCCCCAGCCCATTATCAGCCCTAGCCCCCCCATAGCCCATTACCAGTCCTAACCCCCCCATCACCCCATTTTCAGTTACCCCCCTCATAGGCCATTACCAGTCCTAGCCCCCCCCCCATAGCCCATTACCAGTCCTAACCCCCCATAGCCCACTTCCAGTCTTACCCCTCATAGCCCATTACCAGTCCTAACCCCCCCCATCACCCCATTTTCAGTTTTATCCCATCAACCCATTTTAAGTTACCCCCCTCATAGGCCATTACCAGTCCTAGCCCCCCCCCCCATAGCCCATTACCAGTCCTAACCCCCCCTCCCACCATCAGCCAAATTAAATAAAAAAAAATGTATATTTGCTGCTGCAGTATTAAGCGTCCCACGGGCTCTTAAAGGGGTGAGGAGGGGGGCAAGGTGGCGGTGTGTGAAGGCTGTCTGAGCAGAATGCTGTGAGCTGTGCCGAGAGAGTAATCCACCTTTCTGTTTCCATGCCAAAACGGAAGGGCAAGCAACTGGTCTGCCCTGAGGGTCAGCTTACCCTTGACAAGCTTGGTGTTCGGCCTGTGAAAGAGCTGGTGGCTTCCTTGGACTGCTCCGGTGGAGTTTTGCTGGAGCAGAGCACAGATGGGCTGCTTTGAGCCCTGAAGAACGGGCCCTTCCCCAGCAACCTGGAAGCGCTCCTGGGGGGCGCAAGATCTTCGGCCCACAAGCGGAGCTGCTTTGCTGGAGATTTTGCCAGGCTTCCCCCTCACACAATCTTACCCCGAATGTGCAGGCTTGCTATGAGGAGAGGGAGATAAGCCTGAGGGGCAATGAGGGGGAGACTGGGAGAGTGTTCCAGTGGGAAGGACTGAAGGATTATCCTTGGAGTGCTGTGGAGCTTGATCAAGGCCCTGGATGGATCCCTTAATTCTAACTAAAAAAAAAAAAAAATCCAAACTTGCCGTCGCCGCATTAAGCGTCCCGCGGGCTCCTCTGCCTGGCAGAGTCCTCTCCTCCCTGCAGCATCAGCTCCAAAAGCGGCGGCTTTCAGAGCCGCAAAGAGAGAGAGTTTCTCTCGCGCGGTTCTGAAGACTCTCTCGCTGCTCTTCAGAACCGCGCGAGAGAAACTCTCTCTCTTCGCGGCTCTGAAAGCCGCCGCTTTTGGAGCTGATGCTGCAGGGAGGAGAGGACTCTGCCAGGCAGAGGAGCCCGCGGGACGCTTAATGCGGCGACGGCAAGTTTGGATTTTTTTTTTTTTTACATGCCGGTAAGTGCTTCGCGGGCCGCATAAGATGCGGCCCGCGGGCCGCGTGTTTGAGACCCCTGTTCTAAAGCATTCATTTATAGTTGTAATGTTCTTCCTTGACATAATCAGAGTACCTTTCCAAATTAAACCCAAGATGACAATCAAAGCGAGAGCAAGAAACCAATTAAGCAAATCCTGGATTCGGTTTGGCTGCTGTCAGAGATAATATGCTGGATTCAGTGGACCATTGGTTAGACCCAGCGTGGCATTTCATGTTCTTACCTCTAGGAATCCTGAGTTCCAAGCTGGTTCTAGCTGGCAAATGTGAAGAGTTGAAGAAACTATGAAACAATAGCAATTGTTTTTTCAAAAGAGTCAAGTGTTCCTTGAAAAGCGAAAAAGGATACTGAGCAGCTTTAAAGCTGTAATCACTTATAGCTGTCCGCAGAATGCAGTCACATTCTAGCCATTCCTGAATCAGAATCTGGATGCTTTAGACTAGTCTGGCAACTCAATAAAGCTAGAAAATAATGGCATTTCCTGTAGGGTTATAAACAAGAGCACTAGGGAAAGAAAATAGAGAAAGATGACTCATTTAAAATAGCAGGAGAAATTCAGGCCTAGAGGTTTTGATAGCTTTATGAAAAATACATATATATTCACAACCTACATGGTAAAGAAAGAGCAGAATAATTTTTCTGCTATAAAACTATTCAACCTAAGGTTCTCTTTTTATTTCGCCCATCACACTTTTACTGTATGTTATGATGGATCCTCCTCCACTGCTATGCCACTATCAGTTGATGTATTAGGACCTCTTATCTTCTCTACACTCATGCCCTTGGTGGCCTGATATCCTTCTATGGTTTCCAGTACCATTTTTACACTGATATACCTTTATGTACCGGACATCTCACCAGGAATTCAGGCCCAAATCTCAGCCTGTTTCTCTGATGTTACTGCCTGGATGTCCCACTGCCATTTGAAACTGAACATTTATTTATTTAACAATTTTTTATACCACCTTATCCTAAAATCAAAGTGGTTTACATTACAACTCAAACCGTTACAGAGAACTCACAATGGAAACATAGGAAAGGGAGACATGCAGGTGATGCTTGGAAGCATAACTTCTCTACAGTGAAACATGTTAACATGCCACCTGGCATATGTACAAGTATCTGGGTGTTCACATGAAAGGTGGTCCGGAATCTGGAGTGCCAGATGTACTCCCTGAAGTGATCCACGAAGAGGAAGGTTTTTAGCTGTTTCCTAAAGTCTTTTATGTCCATGGTTGTTCTTAGTGTCTCTGGAAGTAATTTCCAAATGGCAGGTGCCACTAGTGATAGTGCCCTCTTCGCAGTAGACTTGTTGGCCTTCGTGTATGAGCTGGGTGTTGGGATGGTGTCCATGGTGCTCTGTCTCCACGGTCTGTTGTTAGGCTTTGTGCAGATCAAATCCTGCAGTATTCTAGCTGACATGTCATTTCTGATTTTAAAGATGGTCAGTGCTGTTTTGTATTTGGCACATGAGGTAATTGATAGCCAGTGGAGCTGGTTTAAGAGGGGCGTAATATGTATGTGTTTTGCTGATCCAGTGATGGTGCAAGCGGCAATATTCTGGGCTAATTGCAGAGGTCGGATGGTTTGCTTTGGCAGTCCATGGAATAGGGGATTGTAGTAATCCAGTATGGGTGTAATGACAGCTTGATAAACTGTGCAGAAATGGTCTTGGCTGAGGAGGGGTTTGAGTCTTCAAATAGTGGCCATTTTATGGAAAGCATTCTGGTGGTTCTGCTGATATGGGTTTGTAAGTTCAGGTGGTGGTCTAGGGTAACTCCCGGGTATCGAACTTCGTCTTTTACTGAGATAGGTGTATCGGCCAGGTTGATTGAGGTTGGGGGGGGGGGGGGGTGAAGGAGGCATCACATGTGATGATTAGCGCCTCTGTCTTCTTGATGTTGATGCTTAGGTGGTTGTTGGATAGCCAATCAGTCGTCTCTTGTAGACATTTTGCCATTGTTGTGTAATCCGGGGTGTCAAGGTGGATTGGGGTATAGACCAAGATGATGTCTGCATATATGGTATAATGAACGTTGTGCCTTTTGAATATGTTACAGACTGGCTGTATATAAATGTTGAAGAGTAGGATGGACAGAGAGGACCCTTGTGGGACTCCCTGTGCTGTGCTGTGCTGAACAGAGTGGAGGTGTTTGCTCCAACTTTGACTTGTTGTCTGTCACTGAGATAAGATTGAAACCACTTGAGTGTGGTGCTGTAGAGCCCAATGTTTATGAGTCTATTTAAAAGGGTGCCATGCAATACTGTGCCAAAAGCAGAGGAGTTGATTTCTCTGATCAGGTTGTCAAATAGATGAGTGAGTAGGGTTTCGACACTGTGGTTGGGTCGAAAGCTGTGTTGGAGGGGGTCCAGAGGGACATGTGAGTCAATGTGGTCCTGTAACTGTCTCTGAACTACCTTTTCAATTATTTGGTGAAGTCTTGGGGGAGGTTGTGGAGGGTGTCTTTGAGGAATTGCTCTTTGTCGAATCCTTTGAATCTTCTTCCGGGGTGAGGCATTTTCTGTGGTGTTCCTTGGTGGGGAATATGAATCTTAAAGTGTATAGTGTGGTGGTCTGACCAGGGTATCGGTGTGACCAGTGGAGGCGTTATATCCTTTTCTAGTAGGCTTCTTGGGGCAAATATGAGATCAGGGGTGGAACCTAGGCAGTGGGAGGGTCCTGCGAGAATTTGGTGAAATTGAAAGTGACTCCATTGCTCTGTGGAAAGCGGCTTGCTCCTTACTGGATGCAGAGCTAAGGTTTAGATTGCCTAATAATATAAGTGGCTTATGAGGGGAGTTAGCCGAACACACTAAAAGGAGCAGTTGCAAAGGTTAAAGACGTACATCAAGCTTGGGTGTTGAAAAATACTATCTTGGAAGCCCAGACCAGCTGTATTCCACGCTTTAAGAAAAGTGGAAGGAAGTCCAAAAAACTGCCAGCATGGTTTAAAGGTGAGGTCAGAGAGGCTGTTGTTGCCAAAAAAGCATCTTTCAGGAAAAGGAAAAAAGAGCCAAAGGATGAAACCTGGAAACAGCACAAGCACTGGCAAGTCAAATGCAAGGCATTGATAAGGCAGGCAAAGAGAGAATTTGAGAAGAAGCTTGCTGCGGAAGCAAAAACGCGAAATAAAGACCTTTTCAAGTACATTCATAGCAAAAAACCTGTGAGAGAGTCAGTTGGTCCATTAGATGATAAAGGGGTTAAAGGAGCACTAAGAGGCGACAAGGCGATAGCGGAGAGACTGAATGAATTCTTTGCTTCGGTCTTTACTGAGGAAGATGTAGGGATGTTACCCATGACTGAAGTGGTATTTAAAGGTGTGGAAGAATTTAAGGAAATATCGATACATCGGAAAGATGTCTTACAACTATTAGATAAACTGAAGAGTAGCAAATCACCTGGGCCGGATGATATACATCCAAGGGTGTTGAAAGAACTGAAATTTGAGATTGCAGACCTGCTATCAGTAATCTGTGAACTATCATTAAAATCATCTCTAATACCTGAGGATTGGAGGATCGCCAATGTAACACCAATTTTTAAAAAGGGTTCGAGGGGTGATCCGGGAAACTACAGACCAGTGAGCCTGACATCAGTACCGGGAAAAATGGTAGAAACCATCATAAAGAATAAAATTACTCAGCATGTAGATAGTCACGACCTAATGGGAGACAGCCAACATGGCTTTAGACAAGGAAGATCTTGTCTTACTAATCTGTTATGTTTTTTTGAAGGAGTGAATAAACAGGTGGACAAAGGTGAGTCGGTTGATATTGTGTATCTGGACTTTCAGAAAGCCTTTGACAAAGTCCCTCATGAGAGACTTTTGGCAAAACTAAAGAGTCATGGGATAGGAGGCAGTGTACTACTGTGGATCAGGAACTGGTTAAAAGATAGAAAGCAGAGGGTAGGGCTAAATGGCCAATTTTCCCAATGGAGAAAGGTGAATAGTGGTGCACCCCAGGGATCTGTGCTGGGTCCGCTGCTTTTTGACATATTCATAAATGACCTGGAAAGTGGAATAACAAGTGAGGTTATCAAATTTGCAGATGACATAAAACTATTTAAAGTTGTTAAAACCCAGGAGGATTGTGGAAAATTGCAAGAGGATCTTGATAAATTGGAAGACTGGGCATCAAAATGGCAGATGAAATTTAATGTGGAGAAGTGCAAGGTTATGCACCTAGGGAAGAACAACCCAAACTATGGTTACACGATGCAAGGTTCCACATTAGGAACCACCACCCAGGAAAAAGATTTAGGCGTCATTGTGGATACCTTGTTAAAACCCTCGGCCCAGTGTGCAGCGGCGGCCAAGAGAGCAAATAGAATGCTAGGTATGATAAGGAAAGGAATGGAAAATAAAACAAAAGATATTATAATGCCTCTATATCGTTCCATGGTGAGACCGCACCTTGAATATTGTGTGCAATTCTGGTCGCCGTATCTTAAAAAGGATATAGCGATTTTAGAAAAGGTTCAGAGAAGAGCCACCAAAATGGTAAAGGGGATGGAAGGCTACTCCTATGAAGAAAGGCTAAAAAGGTTGGGGCTCTTTAGCCTGGAGAAGAGACAGCTGAGGGGAGATATGATAGAAGTCTATAAATTAATGAACGGAGTGGAACGGGTAAACGTAGATCGATTGTTTACCTTATCAGAATATGGAAAGATTAGGGGACATGCAATGAAGCTACAGGGTAAACTATTTAAGACTAATAAAAGAAAATATTTTTTCACTCAACGTGTAATCAAACTCTGGAATTTGTTACTGGAGGATGTAGTAAAGGCTGTTAGTGTAGCTGGGTTTAAAAAAGGTTTGGACAAGTTCCTGGAGGAAAGGTCCATAAACCATTATTAAGAAGGGACCCAGGATATCAATGCTTGAACCAGTACAAGCATTGTGGAACCTGTGTCCCTTGGGGAAACTGCTTGGTACGTATGACCTAGATTGGCCACTGTTGGAAACAGAATGCTGGGCTTGATGGACCTTGGTCTGACCCAGTATGGCATATCTTATGTTCTTATGTTCACCTATTGAAATATGTTGGATGTTTCAGCAGCAGCAGCACTGGGAGCTCTGATGGCTAAGTACCTGTTTTCTATGGTAATTATTTCACAGTGTTCAGAGCTTGTGGACTTGGAAGTTTTAAATTTAAGGTTGGGTCTGGCTAGAATTAATACCCCTCCACCTATTTTGTGGATGCGTGGACAGTTAATGTAGTGTGTGTATGAGGTGTAATGTGATTCAGGATAACCTGATCAGTGTTTTTCAGCCAAGATTCATTAATGCAAAGTATATCAGTTTGGTGGAATTGAATGTAATCTATAATGGTATTCATCTTGTTTTGAATGGATCTAGCATTTTTGAGCTCTATATTAATAGAGCTTAGGATAGGTTGGGTATGGTGACAAGTTGTGTGTAGAGATGGTTGGATTCTTATTAGTCTAGTGGTTCTCCTGTTGGGGTGTCGGTAGGTGTTTTGCCATATTGGCAGGTAGTATGGCATATACGGGGGTGGATTTTGTAGGGCTGTTGTGGATATAATGGTGATGGAGGTAGCCCTTGTGAGGCAGCAAAGCAGGATAAGAACAAGGAGGAAGGCATAAACCTTTTGGGAGGCTGGCATGCTATGCTTCTGTAGATTAAGGTGTGATTTGCATCTCTGAGAGGTGGTCTGGGGTGGTAGAGGAGGAGCTCCTTTGGTAACTTGCCCCATATGTCACATCAAGGTAGCAACGGACTCAAAAGCCGCCATTCCAATGGCGATCAGGGCCACGGAGGACGCTGAAGCCGGCATCAGGGCTGTGAGCGGGAGCTCCGCCTCATCCCCTGCACCTGCCAATCACATCAAGGCAGCAACGGACTCAAAAGCCGCCATTCCAACGGGGGGCCCAAGCCTAAGGACCACGCAGAAGGGCCCTTTGGCGTGGCCCTTAGGCGTAAGACCGTGGGGAACCAAGGAAACGGCTGATCTATGTTGGTTCTGTTTGTTGGTATGCTTTGTATAGTTAATTGTAATGTAAGGTATGTTCTGTATTTCCCTCTGTATGCTTATATGTATTGATAATGTGATGCATGTTTCCCTTACCTTTGTGTAACTTGTGCTGTATTGACCGCTTTGATTGAAGGAAAAGGCAGGATACAAAACATGTTAAATAAATAAATAAGTGTTGTGCCCTACTTAGTTTGCAGGCTCCTTTGAAGGCCAGTGGGTGTTGTTGCCTGTGCAGTGGTGTCTGTGAGTGATGGTTCTGGTGGCAGACCTTGTTCAATGGGGTTTAGTTTATCTTGCTGCTTGTGGTAAGATATCATGGTGAAATCTGCGGCATCTACCGGGGATCACTTTATGCTGTTCCTTGTTGCCGGTCGAGGATGAGGGAATATGGATCTGACTGAGATGGGGCTGGTGGAGAGGCCTTTGTGTTGCTTGGTCTTGTTGCTGTTTGGTCTTGATGTGGTTATTATAGCGTGATTGGGCTTAGAATTTCTGGTGTAGATCATGTTCTCACCTGCGTTCCCGTGCCTAAGGCCCTCTGGCGTGGGCGCACCCGATGGCGCCTTGAATTTGTACAGTCCCGGTGGGCCCTGATTGGGCTAGAGGCAGAGAGTGGGGTGGAGTTGATCTTCCCGATTGGGGGAGCAGCAATGGTGGTGAGGCTCCCTGCTCCGATGGAGTTTTTTTATTTTTGCCCTTAAAACCACCTCTCCTCTCCCTCCTTTCTTTATTTCTGTGGATAACATCCTTTGTTAGTGATATTGCGGAAGGGATGTAGGGTAAGGTTTGATTGTTAGCGGATGATACCAAAATCTGCGATAGAGTAGACACCCAGAAAGGAGTAGATAACATGAGGAGGGATCTCGCTAAGTTTGAAGAATGGTCTAGAATTTGTCAGCTGAAATTTAATGCTAAAAAAATGCAGGGTCATGCATTTGGGCTGCAAAAATTCAAAGGAGCGTGACAGTGTAGGAGGTGAGGTACTTCTGTCCATGAAAGAATAGTGGGACCTGGACATAATTGTGTCTGACGATCTTAAAGTAACTAAACAGGTAGAAAGGGTGACTGTGAAAGCCAGAAGGATGCTTGGGTGTATAGAGAGAGGAATGGCCAGCAGAAAAAAGGAGATGATAGTGCCTCTGTATAAGTCTCTGGTGCGACCTCATTTGGAGTATTGTGTGCAATTTTATTTATTTATTTATTTATTACAATTTCTTATATACCGCGCTATTTAGTATCAGCGCGGTTTACATCATAACTTAACGACCATAACAACAAGCTGTCAGGTTTTACATCGAACAGGAATACAAACTTGGATAACGGGGTTAACTATATACATAAGCTATTTACACTGGAAGGATAGGTAATTCAAGATAATGTATGTAAGGGCCTTTCTAGATTGGGTCATTTCCTGAGAGGTATATCTAGATTAAATTGCTGTCAGGGAAGTATTGGAGGAAAAGGTGGGTTTTGATAGCCTTCCTGAACTGATATAGATTGGCTATGGCCCTAATGTCAGGGGGTAGAGCATTCCAGCATTTGGGAACATAAAAACTGAATGCCCTGTTTGTGGATGTCGTGTTGGACTTTATTGATGTCTTTGGTATTGCTAGCAAGTTGCTCTTCTGGATCTGTTGGGTGGGACAATGTGGATAAGATGTGTGAGTGAGGAGGCTGAAATACCATTGATTTTTGAAGGTGATCCTCCCATGGATCGGTAGCCAATGCAGCTGTTTGAGAATGGGGG
The DNA here is from genome assembly GCA_033557465.1 of Ichthyophis bannanicus. NCBI lineage: Eukaryota > Metazoa > Chordata > Amphibia > Gymnophiona > Ichthyophiidae > Ichthyophis > Ichthyophis bannanicus. The sequence goes on along the minus strand of CM066048.1, from coordinate 40,910,415 downwards.
TCACGTGGTCGTTTCTGGGTGCACCGTAAAGGACCCTAGCTGCGGCATTCATGGCCAACTGTAAGGGGGTTAGTGTGGATTGTGGGAGACCTTGTAAGATGGCATTTGCAAAGTCAAAATGCGGCAGGATCAATGCTTGATATATGGTTCGGAAATCCTCTGGGTCCAACAGGGAACGTAGGTGCTTGAGTGAGCGGATTTTGCAATAGACGGCTTTGACTATGTTGCTTATGTGGCGTTTCATGTCGAGATGTTGGTCCAAAGTAACTCCAAGGTATTTTATTGTATCTTTGGTTTGTAAATCAGCTTCGTTGACACTGATGTGGGATGGGGGAGTAAAGTTGGCGTCTCTGGTGATGAATAGCACCTCTGTTTTTTTATGTTGGATGCGTAGGTTCTGTGTCTGGAGCCATGTTGAAACTGCATTGAAGCATTCTGTTAGTGGGGTCAGGTCCATGTGAGTTGTGGAGAAGGGCATGTATAATAGAATATCATCTGCATATATCAAACATTTCACCTTGAATGATCTGATGATATTGCAGATGGGCTGCATGTAGATATTGAAAAGTAAGGAGGATAACGAAGAGCCTTGAGGTACCCCTTGCTTTTGATGGAAATGTATTGACTCTTCTGATCCAGATTTCACATATTGCCATCTACCGTCTAGATAAGATTTGCACCAACCTAGTGCACTGTCGCAGACGCCCTTCTCTTTCAGTCTTCCAATTCTGGAGACCGCACCTTCAAAAGGATATAAGCAGGTTGGAGTCAGTGCAGAGGGTGGCTACTAAAATGGTTAGTGATCTTCGTTATGAAGCATATGAGGACAGACTTAAAGATCTTAATATGTATACTTTAGAAGAAAAGTGGGATAGGAGAGATATGATAGAGATGTTTACCTCTATGGCATAAATGTACAGGAAGAGAGTTTCTTCCAAGTGAAAGCAAACTCTGCTATGAAGGGACATAGGATGGGGGTGAAAGGGGATAGACTCAGGCGTAATATGCAGAAATATTTCTTTATGGAAAGAGTGGTAGATGAGTGGAATAGTCTCCCAACGGAGGTGCTAGAGACGAGGACAGTATCTGAATTTGAAAAAGCATGGGTCAAACACAGAGGATCTCTAAAAGAAAAAAGGACACTATTGTAGTTGATAGAAGGGCAGACTAAATAGGCCATGTGGTCTTTTTCTTCTGTCATGTTTCTATGTTTATTATTATTTATTACAATTCTATACACACATCTGAAAACACTTGTTGCAATTTACATAGTGAACATACAATACATCAACAATAATGGCATTACACAAGTTTCCTCACAATTCCCCCCCAAAAGCTTGCACAAACAAGTGTGTTTTCAATTGAACCTTAAAAGAATTAAGGTCAGCCTCCATTCACAAATGAAGTGGAAGGGAATCGTCTCTCACTCCACACCGCTAAAAAGGATTATTTCTCTTCCCTCATCTCCATTTCCGCCAACTCCTCCCGCCAATTGTACTCTGTTCTCTGCTCCCTTTCCGCTCCTCACTCCTCCTCTATTCCCCACCCCCCAGTCACTCCTGAGCCTGTCTCTCTGGCAACATATTTCTCTGCCAAAGTCCTTTCCCTCCGCCTCTCATTTCCCTCATGTCCTCCCCCACTTTCTCCTCCTCCTCAAGCTTCAGGTGCTATCTTTCTGCCCTCCTCCCCTTCACCCCCTCCCTCTTCATACCCCTCTCTTTCCCATCGATGGTCCTCTTTTGAGCCTATCTCTGCCTCTGCCCTTTCCAAGACCTTTAACTCCGTTCGCAAAACCTTCTGTTCCCCCGATCCCATTCCCTCCCATTGGCTCCTAGATCCCTCTCTAGCTCTTTCCCCCCACATTCTCTCTCTCTTTAACACTAGTCTTTCCACTGGTGTCTTCCCCACCCCCTGGAAGCACGCTATCATCCGCCCTATTCTAAAAAAGGGGTCACTAGATCACTCCTCCACCTCTAGCTGGCGTCCCATCTCTAATCTCCCTTTCCTTTCTAAGCTTTTAGAAAAACTTGTCTTCATTCAACTGTCCTCTCACCTCGAAGCCTCCCTTACCCTTCACCCACGACAATCAGGCTTTTGTCCTGGTCGCAGCATGGAGTCTGTTCTTCTTTCACTTCTAAATGAACTACACACCGCCCACGATCATGGCTCTTTCACTCTCGCTGTCTCTCTTGATCTCTCTGCTGCATTCGACCTTGTTGATCACTGTACCCCTCTTCTCACGCCTTCAAGCGCCAGCACTGTTCTCCACTGGTTTCACTCTTTCCTCTCTGGTCGGTCTTTCTCAGTCTTTACTGGTTCTCTTTCTTCCCCCTCCACTCCCCTTCCCTGTGGTGTCCCCCAGGGGTCTGTCCTTGTTCCCTTTCTCTTTAACATCATCTTGGCTCCTCTCACCCTCTTGGTTCAACAACACGGTGTCTCCGCTCACTATTATGCTGACGATATCTTTCTTCTCTACCACATCAACTCAGTTTCCCCCGATATCAGCCCTCTTAACAACTGTCTCTCCTCAGTGGTATCTTGGCTTTCTTCTAATTTTTTACATATTAACCTCTCTAAAACTTCAGCCATTTGGTTCACAGCCAGTAGCCCTGCCCCTTCCCTCACGCCCTTGCTCTCTTCCACTCTTATTCCTATCGTTACCTCTCTGCGCTACCTTGGTGTGACCCTCGATTCCTCCCTATCCTTCAAAGCCCACATCTCATCTGTAGTTCAGCGCTGTTTTCTCACCCTAAGACAACTCCAATCTGTTCGTCCCTTCCTTTCTTTCTCCGCTATGACCACCCTCCTCATCTCCCTTGTCTCACGCCTAGATTATTGCAACGTTTCCCTAGCCGGTCTCCCCCAATCTCAACTTCAACATCTGCAACGAGTTCACAACACTGATACCCGTATCCTCACCTGCTCTTCTCGCTTTGATCATATCACCCCCCTTCTCATTCGTCTGCACTGGCTTGCGATCTCCTTTCGCATTTAGTACAAATTCCTCATCTTTGTTCACAGGTCTATTTACACTGGCACTCCCCTTTACCTTGCTGATCTGATCCACCTCCACACCCCCCACCGTTCCCTCCATACTATCCACATGAACCGCCTAACCCTACCTTCCCCTTCCCAAGCCCACCTAGAATCCACCCGTTCCTCCTCCTTCTACTTCCTTGGCCCCCGCCTCTGGAACTCGCTCCCCCCGGACCTCTGCCTAGAGCCCTCATTTAAAACCTTTAAAGCAAACCTAAAAAACCACCTCTTCTGCTTAGCCTTCGGCCTCTCTCCTCCTCCATGTCCTCTTTCACCTCCCCCACGATGATGCTCCCTGACTTTGCTCTATAATCTATCTGTAATCCCTACTCTTCTCTCTCCTTTCCTGTCATATTATGGTGTTCTCTTCCCATTTTCTTCAGCAGTTTTTAATTGTATTTTGTAAACCGCTCAGACGCTGTTGTGATGGGTGGTCTATTAAGTAACTCAATAAACAAACAATTCCAGAGCACAGGATCCTGCATCTGGAATACCCGAAACCGACACCGTGTCCCCCGAGCTTCTCTCAAACCTGGAAACCATCAACTCCTCATCTACAGACTGCAAGGCTCGACTGGGAGCATGATTAATAGTAGTAGTAAAAGCCTTTATAAATAAGCCAGTGCCAGCTCATGCAGGGATTTCAACACTAAGATCAGAGGTTTATACTGAACCCCGAACACTGGCAACCAGTGCATCTCCCGCAAAATAGGGGTAAAATGATCAAATTTTCCCAGCCCCTTAATTATTTTAGCTGCAGTATTTTGTACCAGTTCCAACTCCCTCATGCGTAAGCCCAGCAGCAAAAAATTGCAATAATCTATTTGTGGAAGAATTAAGGTCCTCATAACCAACATCAACCGTCCTTCAGGACACAATATATAGAGCATCTGTAAAACCCCAAGCAAGGATCTAACCTTCCAGGAAACATAATCAAGAAAGGTCAAGGAACTATCCAACCATATCTCTAGACTGCAACAGAGTCTAGAAATCCTCCTGATCCGCCATCAGGAAAATCCTCAATTAGCCTATAAGCCTCTTTCCTATTTATTATTGGCGTTCCTTTTCTTGGTTTGCAGTGCTAAATCCATCCTTTTTATTGTACACCGCTTAATGTTCCTACAATAGCGGTTTATCAAATATGAATAAAGATAAAGATAGATGATAACTACAGGACCTCCATCTTCTGTAAATTCAGAATGAGAAATATCTGGGCAAAGCTCTCTCGCAGTGTGCAAATACATTAATCCTCCCAAAAACATCTGACTTGCCTGAGATCAAAGGGAGCAACACCTGCACATTATCTGCATACATATAAAATTTCAACCCCGTATTTCTCATTAAGGAACATAATGGTAACACATAAACATTAAACAGAAATGGTGAGAGAGTAGAGCCCTGAGGGACCCCACTTTCAAGCTCCCAAACATCCAACAATTGTTTCCCATACTTCACATGCTGTCATTCTCCTAGGTTCGTAACCGTGGGGTCCTCTTTGAGTCCTCTCTCTCCTTCTCTGCTCGTATCCGACAGACAGCTAAAACACATCATTTCTTTCTCTCTAACAACAGAAAACTTCATTGCATCCTCTATGAGCATGCTTCCAAAATGCTTTCCAAGCTCTTAGCACCTCCCGCTTAGACTACTACAACCTGCTCCTTGCTGGTCTCCTGCTGAACAATCTCTCTCTCCTTCAATTTATTCAAAATTCAGCTACATGACTAATATTCTGCCAGTGCTGATACACTCATGTAACCCCTCTTCTCAAGTCACTTTGTTGGCTCCCTGTTTCTGCATAAAATTCAAACATCTCTTACTGACCTACAGTGTGGCAAAACGGTGGCAAAAGCCAGAAGGATGCTGGGTTGCATACAGAGAGGAATTATCAGCAGAAAGGAAGAGGTATTAATGCCACTGTACAAGTTGCAGGTGAGGCCTCACTTGGAATATTGTGTTCAGTTTTGGAGACCATATCTCACAAAGGATATAAAAAGGCTGGAAGCAGTTTAGAGGAAGGCAACTAAAATGATTTGGAGCCTACGTCAGAAGACTTGTGAGAAGAGACTTGAAGACCTAAATATGTACACTCTGGAGGAGAGGAGAGGAGGGGCAGGGGAGATATGATTCAGACCTTTAAATACTTAAACAGTATTAATGGACAAACGAACCTCTTCCAAAGTCAGGGAAACTATAAAACTAGAGGGAATAACATGAAGCTGCAAGGGGGTAAACTGAAAGGCAATTTCAGGAAATACTTTTTCAATGAAAGGGTCGTGGATGCTTGGAATGCCTTCCCGATGGAAATGGTGGGGGCAAACACAGTGACAGAATTCAAAATGGCATGGGACAGACACAGTGGATCCCTTTATAGCAACAGGATAAAATCAAAATAAGCATAACTATTTCTTATATCTTAACAAACAGGGGTGACCTACATGGAGCGGTGAGTACACCCCTAAACAAAGGCATGGGGAGAGGTGACCTGCATGGAACGGTAAGTGCACCTACTTTTACTGCCTTGTTGGGCAGACTAGATGGACCATACTGGTCTTTATCTGCTGTCATATACTATGTTAGTTACTATGTTACAATGTAAGTGCATTCATTATGCAGCTCCTCAATACCTCTCTGCTCTCATCTTTCCCTACATCCATCCTTGAGAATTTAACACATAAGAAAAATCGTTTTTATAGATACCCTTCTCTTGCCAACTCTAGACTCTGTTCCTTCTACTTTTCTGTGCTACATGCATAAAATAGACTTCTTGAATCAGTTTGCGAGGCTCTGTCTCTGGTCCTTTTCAAATCCAGGCTACAAACCCACCCTTGAAGGACTACAAAAAGGGACTGCTATTTCCGGAGAGAGATCTGTAATTGTAAGTATTACTTCTGGGAATTTTTCTAAATCTTGGTGAAAAGGGAATTCTTTAGATTAAACCTGATTAATCTGTGATTCCAGTGTATTTGTTAAAACATTCCAGGGCCTAGTATCAGCAAAGAGCTTTTAGTTAAACTTAAAGCTACCTGTTGAGTTTTTAATTTAAGTTTAAAACCCAGCAGAGATCTTCTAGTTTAATTTTAATGCTCAGTTAGGGCCTAGCAGCAGCAAAGACCTTTCAGTTTAAATTTAAAACACAGCAGAGAGCTTTCTGGTTAAATTTAGAACCCAGCAGAGAGCTTCTAGTTTAAATTCAATATTCAGTCAGGGCCAAGCAGCAGCAAAGAGCTTTCAGTTTAAATTTAAAATACAACAGAGGGCTTCTAGTTTAAATTTAATACTCCGTCAGGGCCTGGCATCAGCAAAGAGCTTTAATTTAAATCAAATCAGATTATAACCTAGCATAAAAGGAAAAACAGGGTCAGTATTCTTTGAGCAATAAATTATTTCTTGCACCCTTTACAAAGAGGCCTTCTAGATAGAGGGCAAGAGACCTGTGAAATTGTTTTGAATAGGTGTTAAAGCCAAGTGACAGATCAAAGGGCCATTTTGAAAGGAAATTGGTCACAGATTACCTCAGAAGCACAGGCATAAATAGATGAACCAGAGCTCTGTGATTCTCAGTCTTGAAGGACTACAAATAGGGCCTGCTACTTCTGGAGAGAGATCTGCAATTGTACTTCTGCAAGAGATCTGGGAATTTTTTCTAAATCTTGGTGAAAAAGGAATTCTTTAGATTAAAGCTGATTAATCTGTGAATCCAGTGTATTTTTTAAATTATTCAGGGCCTAGTATCAGCAGAGAGCTTTCTGGTTAAATTTAGAACCCAAAATGCCCTCAATCCAAGCAAGGGCTGTGTGAATCACCCAGGAAATACCTTAGAAGCACAGTACAGGGTACTGTGTAGCAGCCAGTTTTTAATAAGTCTTCTTTCCCTCCGTCCCTCCCCGACACTCACCAACCCCAAGGATAATTGTAGCTTTATAGGTGCTTAAATCTCTAAAAGGAAAGGAGGTGCCATATTCATTCTCAGGTGCAGCTGTTTATCCTCATCAGGCAAACATTAAGGACCTGAGATTAATTAAGCTTCAGGTGAAACAAAGTACATTCAACATATTAGGTATAGTTTTATTAGTATAAATATCCCCAGCAACCCATAGTAAGTAAAGAACTTAAATACCTTAACACAACCTTAAAACTAAGATGCAGACAGCAGTCCAACAGACAGATGTGGGTGTTCCAGTCTTTTGCATTGAGTGTCACATGTATGATTTTCTCCCAGTTGGTGAGGGGTCTTACATATGCTCTAGGTGCAAGGAGCTCTTTGCTCTCAGGGAACGAGTCCAATCTCTGAAGGCTAGAGTAACAGACTTGGAGGAGATAAGGAAGACAGAGAGGTACATAGATGAGACCTACTGGGATATAGTTCTGAAGTCCCACCTCCAGTCTGGCAGCACCCCTGTTGCCATGGAGGAGAGAGGTCATGTGACAGGAGAGTAACACCCTGGTGTGGCAGGAAGTGATCCAGTAGCTAGGACCTGTCCTCCAGGTGATGTAAAACCCTCTCGAACCAAGGAGGTTTCTCCAGGGCCATGTGCCCACAAGGGAAGGGTTAGAACAGCTGTTATAGTTGGAATTTGATCATTAGGCATGTAGATAGCTGGGTGACTGGTGGACGTGAGGATCGCCTGGTAACATGCCTGCCTGGTGCGAAGGTAGCGGACCTCACGCGCCACCTAGACAAGGTCTTAGATAGTGCTGGAGAGGAGTCTGCTGTCTTGGCACATGTCGGTACCAATGACATAGGAAAGTGTGGTAGGGAGGTTCTGGAGGCTAAATTTAGGCTTGTAGATAGGAAGTTGAAATCCAGAAATTCCAGGGTAGCATTCTCCAAAATGCTTCCCATTCCACACGCAGGACCCAAAATACAGGCACAAATGCGGAGTCTCAATGCATGGATGAGACGATGGTGCAAGAATGAGGGTTTCGGATATGTTAGGAACTGGGGAACATTCTGGGGAAAGGAGGAGCTCTTCCGAAGGGATGAGCTCCACCTTAACCGGGATGAAACCAGGTTGCTGGCATTAACCTTTAAAAAGGAAATAGAGCAGCTTAAACTAGATGATAGTGGAAAGCCAACAGTCGCACAAGAGCGCATGGTTCACAACAGTGTATCCTTGAAGGATACTAGCAAAAGACTGAAGTTAGAGCATATCAGCAGAGAGGTTCCAATAAAGACAAAAGTAGCCAAAATGCCCTTGAGTACAGAGCAGACAGAGCTTAAAGATTCCAAATTACCCCTGCCTACTGATAGCCAGATTAATATGAATAAATTACAGCCTCTAAAATGCTTGTATGCAAATGCTAGAAGTCTAAAAAATAAGATGGGAGTATTAGAATATATAGCATTAAATGAGAGGTTAGATATGATTGTATATCAGAGACATGGTGGAAGGAGGACAACCAATGGGACACTGTGATACTTGGGTACAAACTATATCGTAATGATAGAGCACATCAAATTGGTGGAGGGGTTGCCCTCTATGTTAGAGAGGGTATTGAATCACAAAGGATTAAAGTTTTGCAGGAAACAAAATTTGCTGTAGAATCTCTATGGATTGAAATTCCATGTAAAAAGGGGAAGGGGAAGGCGATGGCAGTGGGGGTGTACTATCAACCGCCTGGCCAGAATGAACAAATGGATGATGAAAAGTTCAAAGAAATCAGAGAAGCTAACAAACGTTACAACACAGTAATAATAATGGGTGATTTCAGTTACCCCGTTATCGACTGGATCAGTGTCATGATAGGACGTGCTAGGGAGATAAAGTTTCTAGATGAAATAAAGGACTGCTTCTTGGAGCAGCTGGTTCATGAACCAAAAAGAGGGGAAGCCATTTTGGACCTAGTCCTTAGTGGAACACAAGATCTGCTGCAAGAGATAAGGGTGTTGGGGCCACTTGGCAATAGTGATCATAGCATGATCGCATCGGATTTAATAAATGGAGGAAGGACAGCAGGGAAATCCACGGTACTAACTTTTCACTTTCAGAAGGGAGATTATGATAAATGAGGAAAATAGTTAAGAAAAAACTAAAAGGAGCAGTTGTAAAGGTTAAAGACTTACATCAAGCTTGGGTGTTGTTGAAAACTACTATCTTGGAAGACCAGACCAGCTATATTCCACGCTTCAAGAAAAGTGGAAGGAAGTCCAAAAAACTGCCAGCATGGTTTAAAGGTGAAGTCAGAGAGGCTGTTCTTCCAAAAAAGCATCTTTCAAGAAATGGAAAAAGGAGCCAAATGACGAAAACTGGAAACAACACAAGCACTGGCAAGTTAGATGCAAGGCACTGATAAAGCATGCAAAGAGGGAATTTGAGAAGAAGCTTGCTGTGGAAGCAAAAACGCATAATAAAGACTATTTCAAGTACATTCGTATAAAAAAAACAGTGAGAGAGTTAGTTGGACCATTAGATGATAGAGGGGTAAAAGGGGCACTAAGAGGGGACAAGGTTATAGTGGAGGGACTGAATGAATTCTTTGCTTCGGTCTTTACTGGGGAAGATGTAGGAATGTTACCCATGACTGAAATGGTGTTTAAAGGAGATGCCGCGGAAGAATTGAAAGAAATATTGATACACCTTGGAAGATGTATTACAACTAGTTGATAAACTGAAGAGTAACAAATCACCTGGACCAAATGATATACATACAAGGGTGTTGAAAGAACTGAAATATGAGATTGCAAACCTGCTATTAGTAATCTGTGAACTATCATTAAAATAATCTGTAATACCTGAAGACTGGAGGATGGCCAATGTAACGCCAATTTTTAAAAAGGGTTCCAGGGGTGATCTGGGAAACTACAGACCGGTGAGCCTGACGTCAGTACCAGGAAAAATGGTAGAAACCATCATAAAGAACAAAATTACTGAACATGTAGATAGTGTCACAGCCCCTCCCGGTGGCAGCGTGCTGAAGGATCAGGGTGGACATTTATTGTTTGTTGAAGCCGGAAACACTAACTTAGACCAGGTGCATTATGGTCCTTGTAGTTCCCTTCTTTATAAAAATAGTTGTGTGAGCCTTGTGCAGGGTTAAATATAAGGTTTTATTCCCTTGATGCGCTAAGGTTCTCCAAGAAGACAACAGAATTCACCTTAATTCAGGGTTTCTACCAAAGTATTTAAAAAGTCCAAAACTGTTATTAGAGCTTCACAGTCCTTTCCATTCAAGCAGGATTTTTCAATATCAACAGGTTAAATAAACACAAAAAAGCTTCTTCTTTTCAGCTCAACAAAGCAATGACATTTTTTTAAAGCATGTCTTATGCTATGACTCTGTGAGAGATTCTGTACTCTCAGCTACACAGAGAGTACGGTCCATAGGATATTCAGGTAACAATGGTTCTGGTTCTACAAGGTCTGTTTGCATATCCTCTTGCTCAGATATATGGTGTCTGCTAAGCCTGAGCTTTCCCTATGCAAAACTGGTTGTACTTCAGTAGTTCTCTCCAAGACTTTGCAGCCTGGTTGGACCTGGTCTGGCCAACAATTAATATGGCTTTTATCTAGGACCTTCTGCACAGGTTTCCAAAGCTTTCCCCAGCTTTGTTTCTCATATCTATGGCTCTCTGGTTTACAAGCCTTTCTAGGACCTGGCACACATTCAGGAAAGGAGGTGTGAATGTACCTTTGTTCTCTGAGACGTGCGTTGCTGGTATTCCCTCTACCAGGCACTCTCTTGCTTACACTGTCTTCCCTGGAGACTTCTGTCTGGAGCTTTTCAGCATGGGCTTGTCCTTCCTGGAAGTTGTCCCTTCCTTGTAAGGACTGCAAGCTTAACTGCCTTTCCTTCCGTAGTTGGAGCTTTCCCCTTTCTCTCTCCTTAGTAGCAGTGGTTTCTGTTGCTCTCTGTATTTGTGGTCCTCTCTGCTCCTGTGGTCGTCTCCCTATTCGTGGTCCTCTCTCTATTCTCCTGACCGAGCACTGTTATAAAGCCGTTTCTCTAGTGAGCTTTCTGGCCCTCTACTCAGGTGTGTTTGATTAGCTGTTGCATCATTACAATCTGGGTGTGTCAGCCTACCTTCTGCAGCCTCATGCCTACTCCCTCTAGCTGCACTTCTTGGTAACTGCATTCTCTGTAAATCAGTTTCTTGAAAAGAAACAGAGTTTTCTCCTAACTCCATAGTTTCAGTAGTGTCAGCTTCATCACATATCCCCCCTCTTAAGATATTACGGGCTGGCACTTCTTCATCTGCACAGCACATAATCCGGGACATGGCATCGGCATTGTGATGCAATTTTCCCGCTCTGTGCTCAATCTTGTATTCGAACGGCTGTAATGCCATATACCGACGGGTTAAGCGACTATTGTTATCCTTTATTTGATTTAGCCACTTTAGGGGTGCATGGTCTGTGACCAACAAAAATTTCCTCCTGGTCAGATAGAATTTGAGGGCTTCGACGGCCCACTTAATAGCCAGACATTCTCTTTCAATTGTTGAATATTTCTGCTCTGCCGGTGACAATTTTCTACTTAAGAACATAACCGGATGTTCTATACCCTCGTGCTTCTGGGAAAGAACGGCTCCCAACCCAGTTTCAGAGGCATCTGTTTGGACGATAAACTGTTGGCGAAAATCTATGCCGTGCAATATGGGTGCTTTACATAGCTTCCCCTTCAAGGCTGTGAAAGCTTTCTCAGCCTCCGAGGTCCATTGTATCCGGTGTGGGGCATTTTTCTTTAACATGTCCGTAAACACGGCGCTCTCCTCAGCAAAATGAGAGATGAAACGCCTATAGTATCCTATAAGCCCTAGGAAACTTCTTAGCTGCTTTTTATTTTGTGGCATTGGAAAATCTCTAACGCTTTCTACTTTGTTCAGTAGTGGCCTGACCATACCGCGTCCGACTAGGTGTCCCAAGTATTTAACTTCTTGCCCTGCGAAGATGCATTTTCCCGGATTTAATGTCAACCCTGCTTGTCTTATTGCTTGCAGCACAGCTTTTACTCGGGGCAAATGTTGGTCCCAGTTGGAGCTATGGATGACAATGTCATCCATGTACGCGACGGCGTACTCTTGATGTGGACGTAAGACCAAATCCATCAACCGCTGACAGGTGGCCGCCGCGCCATGTAATCCAAAGGGCATCCTTCTTAATTGAAAAAGCCCCACTGGTGTGCTGAAAGCCATCTTGGGATGTGACGCTCTTGTTAAGGGAATTTGCCAATACCCTTTTGTCATGTCAAGCGTAGTGAGGTATTTCGCCTGCCCCAACCGATCTAACAGTTCCTCAATGCGTGGCATGGGGTACGCATCAAACATAGATACAGCATTTACCTGGCGATAATCAATGCAGAATCGCATCGTGCCATCTGGTTTTGGCACTAGGACAATAGGGCTACACCAAGGACTTCGGGATTCTTCAATGATCCCCATTCTTAACATTTCGTGCACCTGAGCCATCACTTCCTGTTTCTTGGCCTCAGGTAGGCGATAGGGCCTTTGCCTGATCACTGTACCTGGTGGCGTTATTATTTCGTGAGCTACCAACTCTGTTTCGCCCGGCATGGGTGTCAGAACGTCAAACTTCTCCAATACTCTGGCCAACTCCTGCCTCTGTATCAGGGAGAGTCCTTCACTTATTCTTGGCTCAGGTGTGGTTCTGCATTCGGCCAGTTGTGGGCCCAAATCCTCGTCCACTGTTTCTTCACACGTAGCTGATAATCCTTTTACGGCAGTTCGACCAGTGGATCCAAACCCTCCAATTCTGCGGCCTGTAGGTGTTACCATGGGTATTTCCTCTAAACAGGGAAATCCAACTCTCTCGCATATAAGTTGCGCAATACGATCTCCTACTTTGACCATGAAGTCTTCTTCGGCAAAATTGAAGAGCAGGACTTTAATTGCCCCCCTATAGTCGGGGTCGATTACCCCTGCCCCCACGTCTATAAAATGTTTTAAGGCTAGGCCAGATCGGGGCGCAATGCAGCCGTAACATCCTAGAGGCAATTCTATTTGCAGGTCTGTGTCTACTAAAGCCTTCCCATGCTTAGGAATAATTTGTTCAACAACGGCGCTGTGTAAGTCATATCCAGCTGCCTGGGATGAGGCTCTTCGTGGACTTTCGGCTCTATTAGACATTTTGCAAAACTTAAGTACAAATTTTGGTTTACAGGTAGTATCATTCCCTAAAGGCTGTCTCTTCACTTCTTGGTCAGCCTTTGGAGTTTCTCCAAAGAGTGGGCTAGGAACTATGGCTGCTTTGGACTGGATTCGTGTGGATACAAGGGCTTCATGGGGCTATGGATAGGCCCTTCTCCAACCCCTTTCTAAATTGGGGCCAGTCCCTGCCTAGCACTAAATCGTGTGGCAACTTGGGAACTACGGCTACCAATATATCCTTTTCTATCCCTAATCCTTTTACTAACAATTTATACACCGGATAGAAAGAAGAGGCTCCATGAATACATTTAATTTTCACTTTTCCCTCTGCTCGGTTCGGTGCTGACTCAGCTTGATCCTCTATAACATGCCAGAGCTTCCTGGAGATCATGCACTGATCTGCCCCCGAATCGAGCAGAGCAGTGGTGGTTATACTTTGTACCTTAACCTCTAACAAAAATCCCTCTCAACATTTTTGCATTTTCACTTATTAGTGCAGTACGCGCCTTACATTCATTCTGTACATGCCCTAATTTCCCACAATGAAAACATCTCTTTTCCACAAAGTGCTTTCCAGGCTTAGGTATACCAGCTTTGAATCCTCCTGATTTATATTTTGACACCCTTTCTGGTGACTGCATCATAGCCTCTGCTGCCGTTTTTGAAGCCTCACCACCTTTGTGCGTAGCCAATTCCGCTTCAAAATACCTTTCTGTGAGGAGGATGGCTTCCTCCGTGGTACAGCAATTTTGCAGTATCAGGAAGGTCTGCACCTCTTTGGGCACAGCAGCCATAAACTGCTCTAGTACAATATTGTCGAGTATGGTGTCTATGGTTTTACCCTCGGGCCTCAACCATTTTATTGTTAGGCTTTTAAGCCTTTGACCTAGAGCTTTTGGTGTTTCTCCGGCTTTAAGTCGGGTAGCTCTTAACATTTGGTTGTACACCGTTGAAGTTAACCCAAAGCGATCTCTTATAGCCTTCGTTACTTCCGTGTAATTGTTGGCAAGAGCTGCGGGCATAGCCCTATACGCAGACAACGCCTCTCCAGTGAGCGAGGTTGCCAGGCGTATGGCCCACTGCTCCTTTGGCCACCCTATCGTATGGGCTATCCTATCAAAGGATTCAAGAAAATCATCTATGTCATCACTAGGTGATAATTTTCCCAATGTCAATGTCTCTTAAGACCACGGTCCTACCACACAGTTACTAGACATCGCATCTAGTCCTTGAGGAGACGGAACCGGTTCACTCGCCGTCTTCTGTTTAGCCAACCAAACTTCCATTAACTCAAGCACGGGCTTTTGCTGCGCTTGCATGGCTGTCACCACTTGTGCCTGCGCGTGATAAGCCATCTCCCACTGCTTGTCGAATTGCGCCACCATCCATTGCAGGATCTCTTTCGGCTCCATGGTGGTTACTTCCTATAGAGAGAAAAACAGAGAGAAAAAAAAAAAAACAAGTGCGGTACTGGCAACTCCTTTGTCAGTCCCCCTTTTACTGGATTCTCAGGACTTTTGCACCTGAATCCATCACAGGTTATGCCCAATTACTTATTACCTGTATCAGGCGTGGACTCATGCTTTTAGAAAAAATGTGTTGGTCTGTCGTTCAGCGCTCCACCAGTGCTGGCAGCAACACTTCACTGTTTCACTTGGTGCTCTTTTCCTTCTTTGAACTTGGCAGTTTCTTCCTGAATTGGTATATTCTTCTTTGCTTCCCAGAAGGAATCCGAAAAACTACGCTATTATGTCACAGCCCCTCCCGGTGGCAGCGTGCTGAAGGTTCAGGGTGGACATTTATTGTTTGTTGAAGCCGGAAACTCTAACTTAGACCAGGTGCATTATGGTCCTTGTAGTTCCCTTCTTTATAAAGAATAGTTGTGTGAGCCTTGTGCAGGGTTAAATATAAGGTTTTATTCCCTTGATGAGCTAAGGTTCTCCAAGAAGACAACAGAATTCACCTTAATTCAGGGTTTCTACCAAAGTATTTAAAAAGTCCCAAACTGTTATTAGAGCTTCACAGTCTTTTCCATTCAAGCAGGATTTTTCAATATCAACAGGTTAAATAAATACAAAAAAAGCTTCTTTTCAGCTCAACAAAGCAATGACATTTTTTTAAAGCATGTCTTATGCTATGACTCTATACTCTCAGCTACACAGAGAGTACAGTCCATAGGATATTCAGGTAACAATGGTTCTGGTTCTACAAGGTCTGTTTGCATATCCTCTTGCTCAGATATGGTGTCTGCTAAGCCTGATCTTTCCCTATGCAAAACTGGTTGTACTTCAGTAGTTCTCTCCAAGACTTTCCAGCCTGGCTGGACCTGGTCTGGCCAACAATTAATATGGCTTTTATCTAGAACCTTCTGCACAGGTTTCCAAAGCTTTCCCCAGCTTTGTTTCTCATATCTATGGCTCTCTGGTTTACAAACCTTTCTAGGACCTGGCACACATTCAGGAAAGGAGGTGTGAATGTACCTTTGTTCTCTGAGACATGCGTTGCTGGTTTTCCCTATACCAGGCACTCTCCTGCTTACACTCTCTTCCCTGGAGACTTCTGTCTGGAGCTTTTCAGCATGGGCTTGTCCTTCCTGGAAGTTGTCCCTTCCTTGTAAGGACTGCAAGCTTAACTGCCTTTCTTTCAGTAGTTGGAGCTTTCCCCTTTCTCTCTCCTTAGTAGCAGGGGTTTCTGTTGCTCTCTGTATTCGTGGTCCTCTCTGCTCCTGTGGTCATCTCCCTATTCGTGGTCCTCTCTCTATTCTCCTGACTGA
This sequence comes from Ichthyophis bannanicus, assembly GCA_033557465.1. NCBI lineage: Eukaryota > Metazoa > Chordata > Amphibia > Gymnophiona > Ichthyophiidae > Ichthyophis > Ichthyophis bannanicus. The sequence continues at coordinate 40,894,501 of CM066048.1, read as the reverse complement.
GCACTGCTTATAAAGCCGTTTCTCTAGTGAGCTTTCTGGCCCTCTACTCAGGTGTGTTTGATTAGCTGTTGCATCATTACAATCTGGGTACGTCAGCCTACCTTCTGCAGCCTCATGCCTACTCCCTCTAGCTGCACTTCTTGGAAACTGCATTCTCTGTAAATCAGTTTCTTTAAAAGAAACAGAGTTTTCTCCTAACTCCATAGTTTCAGTAGTGTCAGCTTCATCACAATAGTCATGGCTTAATGGGAGACAGCCAACATGGCTTTATAAGAACATAAGATATGCCATACTGGGTCAGACCAAGGTCCATCAAGCCCAGTATCCTGTTTCCAACAGTGGCCAATCTAGGTCATATGTACCTAGCAGTTTCCCCAAAAGACACAGGTTCCACAATGCTTGTACTGGGTCAAGCATTGATATCCTGGGTCCCTTCTTAATAATGGTTTATGGACCTTTCCTCCAGGAACTTGTCCAAACCTTTTTTAAACCCAGCTACACTAACAGCCTTTATTACATTCTCTGGTAACAAATTCCAGAGTTTGATTACACTCTTTTATTAGTCTTAAATAGTTTACCCTGTAGCTTCATTGCATGTCCCCTAGTCTTTCTATATTCTGATAACGTAAACAATCGATCTACGTTTACCCGTTCCACTCCGTTCATTAATTTATAGACTTCTATCATATCTCCCCTCAGCCGTCTCTTTTCCAGGTTAAAGAGCCCTAACCTTTTTAGCCTTTCTTCATAGGAGTATCCTTCCATCCCCTTTACCATTTTGGTGGCTCTTCTCTGAACCTTTTCTAATAACGCTATATCCTTTTTAAGATACGGCGACCAGAATTGCACACAATATTCAAGGTGCGTTCTCACCATGGAACAATATAGAGGCATTATAATATCTTTTGTTTTATTTTCCATTGCTTTCCTTATGATATCTAGCATTCTATTTGCTTTCTTGGCCGCCGCTGCACACTGGGCCAAGGGTTTTAACATGTTATCCACAATGATGCCTAAATATTTTTCCTGGGTGGTGGTTCCTAATGTGGAACCTTGCATCTTGTAACCATAGTTCGGGTTGTTCTTACCGAGGTGCATAACTTTGCACTTGTCCACATTAAATTTCATCTGCCATTTTGATGCCCAGTCTTCCAATTTATCAAGATCCTCTTGCAATTTTCCACAATCCTCTTGGGTTTTAACAACTTTAAATAGTTTTGTGTCATCTGCAGATTTGATAACCTCACTCGTTATTCCCTTTTCCAGGTCATTTATGAATATGTCAAAAAGCAGCAGACCCAGCACAGATCCCTGGGGTACACCACTATTCACCTTTCTCCATTGGGAAAATTGGCCATTTAGCCCTACCCTCTGCTTTCTATCTTTTAACCAGTTCCTGATCCACAATAGTACATTGCCTCCTATCCCATGACTCTTTAGTTTTGCCAAACGTCTCTGATGAGGGACCTTGTCAAAGGCTTTCTGAAAGTCCAGATACACTATATCAACTGACTCACCTTTGTCCACCTGTTTATTCACACCTTCAAAAAAACATAACAGATTAGTAAGACAAGATCTTCCTTGTCTAAAGCCATGTTGGCTGTCTCCCATTAGGCCATGACTATCTACATGCTGAGTAATTTTGTTCTTTATGATGGTTTCTACCATTTTTCCCGGTACTGACGTCAGGCTCACCGGTCTGTAGTTTCCCAGATCACCCATGGAACCCTTTTTAAAAATTGGCGTTACATTGGCGATCCTCCAATCCTCAGGTATTACAGACGATTTTAATGAAAATTCACAGATTACTAATAGTAGGTCTGCAATTTCATATTTCAGTTCTTTCAACACCCTTGGATGTATACCATCCAGCCCAGGTGATTTGCTGCTCTTCAGTTTATCTAATAGTTGTAATCCATCTTCCCAATGTATCAATATTTCCTTCAATTCTTCCGCACCTTTAAATACCACTTCAGTCATGGGTAACATCCCTACATCTTCCTCAGTAAAGACCGAAGCAAAAAATTCAGTCAGTCTCTCCGCTATCACCTTGTCGCCTCTTAGTGCCCCTTTAACCCCTCTATTATCTAATGGAACAACTGACTCACAGATTTTTTGCTACGAATGTGCCTGAAAAAGTCTTTATTTCGCGTTTTGCTTCTGCAGCAAGCTTCTTCTCAAATTCTCCCTTTGCCTGCCTTATCAGTGCCTTGCATTTGACTTGCCAGTGCTTGTGCTGTTTCCAGGTTTCGTCGTTTGGCTCTTTTTTCCATTTCCTGAATGATGCTTTTTTGGCAACAACAGCCTCTCTGACCTCACCTTTAAACCATGCTGGCAGTTTTTTGGACTTCCTTCCACTTTTCTTAAAGCATGGAATACAGCTGGCCTGGGCTTCCAAGATAGTATTTTTCAACAACACCCAAGCTTGATGTAAGTCTTTAACCTTTGCTACTGCTCCTTTTAGTTTTTTCTTAACTATTTTCCTCATTTTATCATAGTCTCCCTTTCGAAAGTTAAAAGGTAGTACTGTGGATTTCCTTACTATCCCTCCTCCAATAATTAAATCAAAGTCGATCATGCTATCATCACTATTGCCAAGAGGCCCCAACACCCTTATCTCTTGCACTAGGATCTGGTGTTCCACTAAGGACTAGGTCTAATATGGCTTCCTCTCTGGTCGGTTCATGAACAAGATGCTCCAAGAAGCAGTCATTTATTTCATCTAGGAACTTTATCTCCCTAGCATGTCCTGACGTGACACTGACCCAGTCGATACTGGGGTAATTTAAATCACCCATTATTATTACTGCGCTGTAACTTTTGTTAGCTTCCTTGATTTCTTTGAGCATTTCATCATCCATTTGTTCATTCTGGCCAGGCGGTCGATAGTACACCCCCACTGCCATCACCTTCCCCTTTTTAGATGGAATTTCAATCCATAGAGATTCTTAAGCAAATTTTGTTTCCTGCAAAACTTTAATCCTTTCTGACTCAATGCCCTCTCTATCATAGAGCGCAACCCCTCCACCAATTTGATCAGCTCTATCGTTACGATATAGTTTGTACCTAGGTATCACAGTGTCCCACTGGTTGTCCTCCTTCCACCATGTCTCTGATATTTCAATCATATCTAACCTCTCATTTAGTGCTATATATTCTAACTCTCCCATCTTATTTTTTAGACTTCTAGCATTTGCATACAAGCATTTTAGAGACTTTATTTTATTTATATTAATTTGGCTATTGGTAGACATGGGTAATTTGGGATCTTTAAGCTCTGTCTGATGCATACTCTAGGGCATTTGGGCTATTTTACTCTTTTTTGGAACCTCTCTGCTTTTGGTAGTATCCTTCAAGGATACATTCTTCCGAACCATCCGCTCTTGGGCGTCTGTCGGCTTTCCCCTATTATCTAGTTTAAAAGCTGCTCTATCTCCTTTTTAAAGGTTAATGCCAGCAGCCGGGTTCCATCCCGGTTAAGGTGAAGCCCATCCCTTCGGAAGAGCCCCCTCCTTTCCCCAGTTCCTAACAAATCCAAAACCCTCATCTCTGCACCATTGTCTCATCCACCCATTGAGAATCCGGAGCTCTGCCTGCCTTTTGGGTCCTGCGTGTGGAACGGGAAGCATTTCAGAGAACGCTACCCTAGAAGTTCTGGATTTCAACTTCCTACCTAAAAGCCTAAATTTAGCCTCCAGAACCTCCCTACCACATTTTCCTATGTCATTGGTACCGACATGTACCAAGGCAGCAGACTCCTCCCCAGCACTATCTAGGTGGCACGTGAGGTCCGCTACCTTCGCACCAGGCAGGCATGTTACCAGGCGATCCTCATGTCCACCAGCCACCCAGCTATCTATATGCCTAATGATCGAATCACCAACTATAATGGCTGTCCTAACCCTTCCCTCATGGGCACATGGCCCTAGAGAATCTTCCTCGGTGCAAGAGGGTTTTACATCACCTGGAGGACAGGTCCTAGTTACAGGATCACTTCCTGCCACACCAGGGTGATGCTCTCCTGTTACATGACTTCTCTCCTCCATGGCAACAGGGATGCTGCCAGACTGGAGGTGGGACTTCAGGACTATATCCCTGTAGGTCTTGTCTAAGTACCTCTCTGTCTTTCTTATGTTTTCCAAGTCTGTTACTCTAGCCTCTAGAGAATGGACTCATTCCCTGAGAGCAAAGAGCTCCTTGCACCTAGTGCACATGAAAGACCTCTCACCAACTGGGAGAAAAGCATACATGTGACACTCAATACAAAAGACTGGAAAGCCCCCATCTCGCTGCTGGACTGCTGTCTGCATCTTAGTTTTAAGTTTGTGTTTAGATCTTTAAGTTCTTTACTTACTAAGGGTTGCTATGGATATTTATACTAACCCCTATGATAAGTGTGGGTATAGTGTAGAGGAAAAGCATATTAGCTAACGGTGGCCATTTTAGCCAGGCTCCCTTATGATTTGGTATTGGGGAGGCATTGGTAAGGATTTGGCAGGGAGATGGGGAGGGAGGATGTTTAACCCAGTAGTGGGAAATGTGACTACTTAGTTACAAATAGCCATTGAGGAGGACAGGTAAAACCCCGAGCCGCCTTTCGGAGAAGTTTTTCCACTTGAAGAGCTGAGGGGTTATGCCACCCGGTCCCTTTGAGGAAGGGAAGAGGCAAAGGAAGGCTGAGAAAAGGGAAAGGGCTTTGCAGTTAGAGAAGGTAGGGAGGACAAATTTCTATGCTATAGATTCCCAAGGAGGTGATAGCAAAATTTCCCACATTACAGCAGGAACAGGAGGCTGACCTCACCCTAAAGTGGGCTTTTACTAAAACAAACAAGGCCCCCTTAATCCCTTTACCCACAGTTGGGGAGCCCCTTGCCCTTTAGCTCCCCTTCCTCCCTCTCCTCTCCCTCCTCTTTTTCCCCCATTTCTCCCATCCCCTTCCTTCCCCATTCTCTTACTTCCCTTTCTTCCCCTTTTTCTCCCCCCATTCCACCTTCTCTTCCCTTTCTTTCCAACCTTCCCCTTTCCTCCCCCTTTTCTCCTCCTTCCCCTTCTTTCTTTTCCTCCATCTCCCTTCCTCTCCCTCCCCTCCCCTCCCCTTCCCCGTCTTTTTATCTTTTTATGGTTTTATTCCTCATTTTATACGGCGAGTTCTGCTTCTTTTTAATCATTTTCTATATATTATTGTTTTCCTTGGTGTTTTATTTTTCCTTTTATTCCAATGCTTTGATTTTTATTACATTTCAATTAATTTTATATATATGATACCTTGTTTTATAGTTGATTCTTTTTAATATTTTTATTCCTATGTATGGGTATAGCATAGTTACTCACTTGTAACAGGTGATCTCTGGGAACAGCAAGAATTTAGTCTTCACATATGGGTGTCATCGGGACCGACGGGGCCGGCGCCGGAACGCTCCCCAGCGTCCAATTAGAAAGCTTTTGGGAGCATCCCACAGCATCTGCATGCTGCCTTCCCACCTTTCCCAACTGCCTCTCTCCAGTTGAGTTTTAAAGCTGAGACAAAGAGAGAGAGAGAGGGAAAGAGAAAGAGATAGAGAGATACAACTCCTAGGGGAGGTGGGTGGGTTGTGAAGACTAAATTCCTGCTGTTCCCGGAGATCACCTGTTACAGGTAAGTAACTATGCTATCTCCAGGAACAAGCAGGAATGTAGTCTTCACATATGGGGACTCCCTAGCTTTAGATGCCAGGGAGAAACCCCAGAAGTTGTGTGTCCCTGAGAAAGGACTCCACGTCCCCCCATGGATCTCTGGCATCCAACCAGGGATGGTGGGTAGGAGTTGATTAGGTATGGAACAGGTGTTGAAGAATAGCCTGACCAAACAAGGCATCCCGGCGGGAGTCCTTGTCTAAGCAATAATGGGCTGTGACGGTATGAACGGAGGCCCAGGTAGCTGCTCGACAGATGTCGTCGATAGACACAGAGTGTAGATGAGCCATTGAAGCTGCCATGGCTCTCACATTGTGAGTTGTGACATGGCCCTCCACAGGAAGATTCTTACTCTGATAGGCAAAGGAAATACACTGAGCAATCCAGTTAGACAGTTTCTCTTGGAGACTGGAAGTCCCAAATGAGAAGGATCAAAAGCAACAAAGAGTAGAGAGTACTTTCTATGTTGCTGTGTTCTTTGTAAATAAAAGGCTAAAGTTTTTACAGTCCAAAGTATGAAGGTTCCTTTCTGCATTAGATGCATGAGGCCTTGGAAAGAACACAGGTAGGTAGACCGCTTGGTTTAGATGAAAAGGCGAGACCACCTTTGGCATAAAGTGTGGATGAGTCCTAAGGACTACCTTGTCATGATGGAATCTTGTATAAGGTGGATCAGCCACTAGTACTTGCAACTCACTGATGCGACGTGCTGATGTGATTGCAATAAGAAAGATAACCTTCCAAGAAAGGAATTTCAAGGAGGTAGTAGCTAAGGGTTTGAAAGGTGGCTTCATAAGCTGACCAAGAACCAAGTTTAAGTCCCATGCCACAGGTGGTGGCCTAATGGGAGGCTTAGTTAGCAGAAGGCCTCTCATAAATCTAGCTATAAGAGGATGAGAGGAAATAGGTTGTCCATTCAGAGGCTTGAAGGAAGCTGCAATAGCACTCAAATGGACTCTTACTGAGTTAGTCTTAAGTCCTGCATTGGATAAATGAAGGAGATACTCTAGTAATGATTCCAGAGCTATCGCCAGGGGGTTAAGACCCTTCTGCGAACACCATATGGTAAACCTTTTCCACTTGAAAGCATAAGAGCGTCTTGTGGAAGGCTTCCTGGAAGCATAAAGGATATCCTTTACTTGCTGAGGGAGGTTATGATCATGAAGATCTAGGCCTTCAGCAACCAAGCCCTGAGGTGCAGAGACTGGGGATTGGGATGCCATAACATTCTGTTCTCCTGAGATAGATCTGGAGCAGACCCTAACTCCAGGGAGGGAGCTTGAGAGAGGTGTAGAAGCAGAGGGTACCACACTTGCTGAGGCCAATGTGGAGCTATGAGAATCATACGTCCTCTGTCTCTCTGAAGCTTAAATAGGGTCTTGGGAATTAGGGGAATGGGTGGAAGGGCATAAAGGAAGTCTTGGCCCCAGTGAAGGAGGAAAGCATCCTTGGCCTGGGATCCCTGAGCCGGGATTCTGGAACAGAACCGGGGAAATTTGGCATTTAACAGACTTGCAAAGAGGTCTATGTCCGTGGTTCCCTAAATTTGAAAAATCTGGGTCACCTGGTCTACATGTAGAGACCATTCGTGTGGAAGCAGAACTCGACTGAGTCTGTCTGCCCAAGAGTTTTGTATGCCTGGAAGACACACTGCCAGGAGATGAATCTGATGCTCTCAGGCGAGGGCCCATAGTTGCAAAGCTTCGTTGCAAAGCGACAGAGAGCCTGTTCCCCCCTGTTTGTTCACATAGAACATGGCTACTTGATTGTCCGTATGAATGAGGACTGTTTTGTAGCTGAGCAGGGTGTGGAACACTCGAAGAGCAAGGAAGATTGCTCTGAGCTCCAAGAGATTGATATGTCCAAGTGCCTTGGGTGGAGAGGTCTGGAGTCCAAGTGCCTTGGGTGGAGAGGTCTTGTAAATGCGCTCCCCAACCCATTGGTGAAGCATCTGTTATGAGAGTTGCCTGGGGTAAGTGTTGTTGAAATGGGGACCCCAACAGCAGGTTCTGAGTGGACCGCCACCATTGGAGGGAGAAAATGAGGCGACTTGTGTTTGCTATTTTGTCTGACAGGCACCCTGATGCCTGGGTCCACTGAGTGGATAACGTCCACTGGGCTGCTCTCATATGGAGGCGAGGATAAGGAACCACATGCATGGTAGATGCCATGTGGCCTAGTAGTTGTAGCATTTCTCGGGCAGTGAGGAGAGGTTTTAGCACTGCTTGAGAAGCTAACTGCACTATGCAAAGGACACGGGCCTGGGGAAGATAGGCCCTTGCCCTTTTGGTATCCAGCAAAGCTCCTATGAACTCTAGAGATTGAGTGGGAGTTAGACTGGATTTTGGGATGTTGATGACAAGACCCAAATACTGAAGGATACGCATTGTGCAAGATAGGGAGGTCCTGGCCTCTGACTCTGATGGGTCTCGAATGAGCCAGTCGTCTAAGTAGGGGAAGATGAATATCCCTAGAGTGCGGAGAAATGCTGCTACCACAGCCATGCACTTCGTGAACACTCTTGGTGCTGAGGCCAGGCCAAAAGGAAGCACCCTGTATTGGTAGTGCTTTCCTTGGAAAAGGAACCGAAGGAACGTCCTGTGAGTAGGGTGGATGAGAACATGAGTGTACGCATTCTTGAGATCTAGAGAACAAAGTCAATCCTGACTCTGAAGTTATGGCAGCAGAGCTCCTAAAGAAATCATCTTGAATTTCTCTTTGAACAGGAATTTGTTCAATTCTTTGAGGTCTAAAATAGGTCTGTATCCCCCTGTTTTCTTTGGAATAAGGAAATAGGGGGAGTAAAACCCTGTATCATGTTGTTGAATGGGTACTTCTTCTATTGCCCCTTGGGCAAGAAGCATAGTGACCTCTTGATCTAACAGGTTGATGAGAGAGGTCTGAGAATCGAACTCTCTTACCATGGTGGAAGGGGGCATGCACAGGAAGTGCAGTTTGTACCCCTCTCTTATAATGGAGAGTGTCTACTGCTCTGCTGTTATCTGCTCCCACCTGGGGGCAAAGTGACATAACCTTCCTGGAATGGTGGAAGGCTCTGGTCCATTCAGGGCCAGGAAGGCTAAGTTCTCTAGATGAAAGTCAAAGGCCTTGTGGAGGCTGAGACTGCTGAGACAGTTGAGGCTTAGCAGTCTTTGCTTTCTTTTGTTTGGGTGGTTGCTGACCCTTCCAGGTAGGCTGACCTGTGGAACGTCCCTGCTGGGAATAAGAGATAAAACCTCTTCTTTTTTGAGAAGAAAGAAATTCTTCAAGAAGCCTTTCTCGTAGGATCAGCAGTGGCTTTGGATAGCCTATCCAAAGTGGAGTTGTCAGCATCCAACTCATTGGCCTTTTCTTGCCAATCTTTACCAAACAGGTTCTCCCCAGTACAAGGAATATTGCCCAGTTTGTCTTGTACCCAGAGCTCCAAATCAGATGCCTGGAGCCAGGCAATTCTTCGTGCACCTATGGCAATGGCAGAGGTTCTGCTTATGCACTCAAAACAGTCAAAAGCTTCACGGTTGACAAATTTGGAAACATCCTGGGCATGTTTGACCAATGTGAGAAAATCCTGTCTTTTATCCTCAGGAAGAAGAGGGCTCAAAACCTCTAGATCCCCAGTAATTTCCTTCAGGAACATTCCCATACATAAAATATAGGAACTGATCCTAGCAGAAAGCATGGAAGCTTAGAATGTACGACGTCCAAAAGCATCCAAAGTTCTGCACTCGTGTCCTGGAGGATTAAAGGCATATCTCTTTGCACTCCCGATCCTTCTCATAGCTGATTCCACTACAGGAGAGTGGTGAGGAAGCTGAGTTTTCTGGAACCCAGGACAAGGAGGGACTCGGTACATAGTATCCAGTCTACACGAGTGAGGAGAGGTGGTAAGAGGCGTCTCCCACATTCTTAGCATGAGATCATGCAAGATCTCATGGATGGGTAGAGTTGCTGCCTCTTTAGGAGCTTTGGGATATTGTAAAATTTCCAACTCCTTTGCTCTGGGCTCTGATTCAGGAGCCACAGTAATGGACAAACCTCGAGCCACCTCCCTGATGAAGTCCTGAAAGGAAATATCCTCTGGAGGAGACAACCTGCGCTTAGGGGAGGAAGGCTCCTCTGGGAGAAGCATTCCTGCATCGACAGAACTGTCAGAATCCTCAGATTCTTCTGAGGACTCGAAGTACCGTCTATCCGGATGCTCTTGAAGAGCCCGATACCTGTACCGACCGAAGTCAGTACCGGAGTATCGGTACTGGAGGGCATCGCATGACTGGGTGCCGGCAATGCGGACACCGATGTCGATGCTATCGGTACCGGTACCGATGCCGGAGTTGGTGCCGGTACCTGTTGAACTGTCTGACGTGGTTCCGAGTGTGTCGATGCCGCAAGGAGAGCCGCCAGACTGCGTTCAATAGCCAGGAATCTCTGGTCTATCGACGCTGACGATGCCTGGATGTCGGTACCGGAGAAGACATCCGGTACCCCAGAGCATGGCACCAGTAGTTCTGCCGAGGTTGAGGCCTCAAACGTCCTGGAGCCCTGATAATGCTTTGGAAGCCGAAGCCTCCCACCGGGGCAATTTTGCTGGTGCAGAATCCTCAAGGGCAACGCCAGAGGCATCTCGATGCTTAGAAGGAGATCTACCCTTTGAGGACCGGCTAGATTTGTGTTTAGTTACCTGAGATCCATGGGAGGAAGAGGAAGCCCTGGAAGACGTCGATGCCACCGAGGCTGCTTCAGAGGGAAACAGGATACTGAGCTTAGCAGCTCGGTTCTGCCGACCCCTCTTGGACATCATGGCACAGGACATACAATCCGTGATGGAGTGGTCAGGACCTAAACATTTGAGACACCATTCATGGGTGTCGGTGATGGAGATGGTACCACCACACTTGGTGCACTTTTTGAAACCCGAAGAGGGCTTCTCCATTGTGGAGGAATTTGTGGGCCTAAGGCCCAAAAAGGCGCGTGCATGTGGAAAAAAAATACTAAGTATATGTCTTTTTTTTTTTTTTTAAATTAAAGAAAGGAAGAAAGAAAAACCGGCGGTAAAGCGTTGAGGAAGGCAGACGCGACCACAAAAAAGAAAGGTAATAAGAGAATTTTTTGCGGTGACAGGAACGACGACCTGCTGGCTCCACGGAAAACGAAGAACTGGAGAGAGGCAGTTGGGAAAGGCGGGAAGGCAGCACGCAGGCGCTGTGGGATGCTCCCAAAAGCTTTCTAATTGGACGCTGGGGAGCGTTCCCGCGCAGGCTCCATTGGTACCGACGATACCCATATGTGAAGACTACATTCCTGCTTGTTCCTGGAGATCCCCTATTTTTTTGTCTTTTTATAGTTTTGATTCAATTTTCTTATCTTTTTGGAAGACCGTTTTTTGCTTTATGGCTTTAAATATGTTTTGGTCTGATCTGGATTTTATCATTTTTTATTTTGGTTTGCCAGTTTTCTCTCTGCTTTTATTTTTTCCTTTCATTTTCACCTGTGGTTTGATTTTGTAACATATATAAGTACTCTACTGGACAGGCACAAGAGGTTAAGTTTGTCCTTCTTGCCTCCCTTTTAAATGCTGTGTCTAACTTTTAATCTCATGAGGTTTGCATGTTTTATTAATTTTATCCCGTGATCCATTTTGCTGAATGAGCAGGCTTGGGCTGTATTGGCAATACACAATGATGGTCAATGCTCCCAGTGAGCCCACAGTTTTATATACTTTTATATTTTTATACAAGTCATTCTAAAGACTCATCTGTAGATTGGCTCTCTGTACCCTGATGTTTTTCTGGGTATTTCAATTGTTTTAGGCAGGTCATATATCAGCGGGTTTGATGCGTTTTGATTTTACCTTCTGAGAGACTCTTGTTTTCCCAGTAACTTTTTATCTATGATTTTGTTGTTTTTAGAGGTCATTCATGCATTGAGTTTTTTGATTTATTTTATGAGTCTATGGCAATGGTGTTTACTGTTGCCATGGCACCCGTTACTACAACGTTTGGCATTTTTTTCCCCTTTAAACGTCTGCCATTTCCGTACTGCCTATTTTTGCTATATGTAACGAGTGACTGCATTTTAGCCACCTGTGAATATTTTACCTTTTTAGTTTTATTTTATTCTAGCTATTTTTATTCTGGTTTTTATAGTCATCCTTTGTTTTTGGTTAAGCTTCTTTTTGTTCAATGTGAAACCTGCCGTAACAATCTCTGGCGGGCTTCACCTCTCACTGTTTATTAATGTGGCATTGTTTATACAGTTGTATTATAGTTTTGTTGCTTGTAACCATGCGTTAAATGCCATATCGGAGTTTGATGCCTCTCCTATGCCATGAATCGATGAGCTGTTAGATCAGTTGGGCACTGCCAAATATCTAACCAAACTAAGGGATATTGGAAAATACTGCTTACGTCCATATCCAAAGCTAAAATGACTTTTAGCACCCAAAGGGGTTATATCAATTCCAACGCATGCCTTTCAGCTTACATGGGGTGGCAGCCACTTGTCAGCAGCTTCTCGATAGCATTTTGATTGAGACAAGAGAGCTGAATGAATCTCTCTGTCTACTTTCCCAGAATCCTCTCTGAAAACTCTATTTTGAAAATGAATGCATAAGGAAGTCTCTGTCTGTGTGTGCTGTGAACCTTCAGACAAGCTGTAAAGATGAATTGTAAAGAGAATGGTTTACCCATGAGTATACATAAACAAGAGAGAGACAGGAATTGGGGGAGGGAGATAAGACCCCTCTAAAAGACTATAAAACAAGAGAAGCAAAGAAAGGAATGTGTTTCTGTAATAAATAATCATATGAAACTGCTTTGATTTCAGGACAAAGTGGTATATAAATCCTTTTAAAATAAATAAATAAATGAATGAATGAATGAAAAGCAACATATGTATTTAAAGGAATGTACAAATTAGTGCTTTAAAACATGTAGCATGGGCAAAGTATGAAGCTGTGTATTGAGTAACGTCACTCTCTGCCTCACAATACCACTGTGTTATACGTGCTACAGACCTGTGTATGTGAGTTCAATAAATTAGTTGTCCTGTCTTACAAATTTATATACAAATTGTAAGGAGTGAGCGAGGTCTGATATTGGGATGGTATACAGTACTGAGGCATAGAAAAACCCCAATAGTTTCAAGAGGACATGAGGCATATTTGGCTGCCTATACGGATGAGCTTAGATGTGGCAAAACAAATCCGCCCTAAAGGTAGGTTGTCTCAACTCCTTCCTATTCTACCTGTATTAATCTAAAGTGCCTCTGTATACTATGATTGTAATTTAGTCTTGATAATGCAGTTTCATATAACCCAATATATAGCTGCATAAAGTGGCTTGTATATATTTATCATGTTTTCCCTGTTAAGGAACCTGTTTAATGTATACCCAAGTTATTATACTTGTTCACTGTAAGCACAAATCACTAAACTGAGATGTGTAGTTTAATGTTCATTGTAAACCGCACTGGTGTCAAATAGCGCGGTATAAAAGAGACTGTAAATAAATAAATAAATAATGCCAATATCCTTAACACTGCAGAGCTCGCTCCTCATAAAACCAAGTTACAATCTTACATGCTCTAGCAGCACACTTAATCTGCTTCCTCTGACTTATGTTAAACTCAGTGTTCAACATTATACATTTCCTTGCTATCCAATGGTCATTACATTGTATCATATCTAACTGCTACACTACTGCATTGACCTCCCTGAAGCTCATTTAGTACATTACATAACATCTTGACCATCACCGAGCTTAGAACCTCCCTGAAGGTCGCTGTGTACCTTATTTAACATCTTGACCATCACTGAGGTTTAGAACCTCCAATCTTTGCCTACTCCAATCCTACTCACTGCCCTAGTAACCCCCAGTGACGTTTCCTCCCTCAACCCCCAAAAACATGGATACCAAAAAGCCCTGGCACATAACCATGTGTACCAACATCATAATACTATCTATTGTTTCAGCTCTACTCTCTAAAGCACTAGAAGTGAATCAAAATACAATAAACCCAATCCCAATAATCCACATATACAGACCAATACACAACTCCAAATTAATACCCTATCCTCACATGTACCAAACCCCTCGGAAATGTAGACTTACTACAATTATCTCCAACCCCCTCACAACCCCTTCCTCACTATCTATACCCAACCACCCCCACTCCAATGTGCACTGATCAATGTACGCTCAGCCAGAAACAAGATCCCTCTCATAGCAGACTTACGGTAATCACAGAACATAACCTCGACATACTCTGTCTCACAGAAACATGATTCCAGGAAACAGACACTGTACTTATTAACCAACTTTGTCCCCCTACCCACTCAATCCACAATTGCAATAGAATTAACAGAGGAGGAGGAGTCTCAGTAATATCAAAGAAAGAACTGAACTTCACCACTATCGAATCAGCCTCTACCCCAGGTATGGACACTATTAAAGTCTCCAACGACACACTCTCACTGTGCCTCCTATATAGAGCGCCCCAAACTGGCAATATTGACCTTTCCACAATACTTGAGTCAGTTTGCTTTCCCCAAACTACCTCACACCCACTCATCATCCTAGGTGACCTTAACCTCTCCTCAACTTCTCAGAAACAGGCTTCATCCTTCTTAGAGGCCATGGACACCCTACACTTCTCCCAGATCCTCAAATCCCCCCCACACAACCTGATCTTTATGCCACACAATATCTTTGAGGAGATTCAAATTCCTCACTCCATCTGCCCTGTACCATGGTCAGACCACTCTCTGATACTATTCTCATTTCCCTCCCATCACCAAATAAGTCCCTCTCCCACTGTACCAATAATGTATCGTAAATTCAAACAACTCAATATCAACTTGTTCCTTAATCAGGTCACACCACAACTTGAAACCCTCACTGACTCCAACACCAACTTAGAATCACAAATCGACGAATGGAACAAGATTATGGCCGCTGCTGCACATGTGCACCCCAGACCACCCTCACACAGATACCGTAGAAAAGCACCTTAGTTCACGACTTCCCTACATGAAACAAAAAAAGAACTTAGATGCTTGGAATGCCTCTGGCGTCACTCACATGACCCCTCCACCCATACCAGCTACACAGAAAATCTCTGCTCCTACTGCTCTGAAATCTTAAGATGAAAAAGAGAACACAATGAAAACCTAATCTTGCGCTCAATAAATAAACCCAGGGAACTTTTCTCCATCACTAAATTCCTATTAAATGAACCAACAAAACTGGAACTGGATGCTAAAATCTCCCCACAGGCCATAGCAGACCACCTCTGTTCAAAACTCCGCCCATCCTCATCTCAAAGTAGTCTCCACACAGAGTCTTACACCTTTAACGAACCTACTACAGCAACCTGGAACCAGTTCAACCCTCCATCTCTTGACAACATCATCACAGTTATCAAAAACCTCAATACATCTACCTCAGCCCTCGATCCATGTCCGGTTACTTGGGTAAAAAATACTAAGGAAACCCTTAGCCCATTCATCTGTTCCATTGTAAAGACCTCCCTCCACACTGGTATTATGCCATCGCCACTTAAAAAGAACTCTATTCTCCCCATCCTAAAAGGGCACAAACTTGACCCTACAGCTGGGATTTAATGTTAAAAAAATGTAAGGTCATGCATTTGGGCTGCAGCAATCCAAGGGAGCAATATAGTATAGGGGGTGAAGTACTTTTGTCCACTAAAGAAGAGCGGGACCTAGGTGTAGTTGTCTGATGATCTTAAAGTAGCTAAACAGGTAGAAAAGGTGACGGCAAAAGCTAGAAGGATGCTTGGGTGTATACGGAGAGGAATGGCTAGCAGAAAAAAGGAGGTGATAAAGCCTCTTATATAAGTCTTTGGTGCGACCTCATTTGGAGTATAGTGTGCAATTCTGAAGACTGCACCTTCAAAAGGATGTGAACAAGATGGAGTCGGTGCAGAGGGTGGCTACTAAAATGATTAGTGGTCTTCATTATAAAGCATATGAGGACAGACGTAAAGATCTTAATATGTACACCTTAGAGGAAAGGTGGGATAGAGGTGATATGATTGAGATGTTTAAATACCTCTGTGGCATAAATGTTCAGGGAGAGAGCCTCTTTCAATTGAAAGCAAGTTCTGCTACGAGGGGACATGGGATGAGGGTGAAGGGAGATAGATTCAGGAGTGATATGCGGAAATATTTCTTTACGGAAAGAGTAGTGGATCCATGGAGGTGGTAGAGATGAGGACAATAACTGAATTCAAAAATGCATGGGACAAACACAGAGGATCTCTAAAGTAAAATGGGGGACTGTTGTAGTTGTTGATATCGAAGGACAGACTAGAATAAGCCATGTGGTCTTTTTCTGTTGTCATATTTCTATGTTTCTATCTGCCTCCTAAAGTCCGATATCAAGTATCCCCCTCTTTGCAAAAATAATCAAAAAGATTGTTCAATTTCAATTGCAAAACTACATTGATGATCATGCCCCCTTGACCCTTTCCAACATGGCTTCCAAAGGAACCACAGTGTGGAAACCCTGATCACATCCTTTCTTGATTCAGTGATCTCACACAGCCAAACACCTACTCAAGGCTGCCTACTAATATTCCTTCTACAAATTAACACCCCATATTATCTCCCACAGCTATATCCACCCCTTTAGGGAAACAAACAAACATTGAACAATTTTTGTCGGAACGCACACCTTGAAGAAATACTTCCCTCTCGTGGTGTAATGTTCCTTTTTTTGTTTTTTGTGATTAGGGACGCAACCCTAACATAAAATTATTGAGAGTATTATTTAAACCCTCAATACCAACCGGTAAAACTACACGCTCTATTGTCTCAAACCAACAAACAGAGAGATCACTTAGCTGTTTACGATTAGGTATATTCCGTCTGTTTCAAATGCATAGATCCTTGGTCTTCATCAAGAAGTGCCTTAATTCCAGCCAAAACATTTCTCTCAATGAACGTGTTTTTTTGGCAACCCCAGATCACGAATCAGTAACCCAACGTTGTGTTTCAGGTCATGGCTCCTCCTGACCATTCTTCAAACTGTGTTGCTCATTCTACTTCTGGAGGTTATCTTATTTAACTACCTGGAATGATCATATGACCAGCTGGTAACTACATTCCGGCCAGTGATAGTACTAGTCCTCAACTCCCCATTCATAAAACATTCCACCAATCCAAGGATGCATTTAAACCCCGTGGTGTCACAGACTCTAGGGTATAAATCCAGAATTGCTCACGATAACACAGGCGAGAATCCCGGTCTCCCCCTCTGGCATTGAATGGAATATGATCCAGCACTCGCCAACGTAAATCTGTAAATTGATGACCATATTGTTGACAGTGTTCTACTACCGGAGCTGAAATAACTCCATGAGTTATGCGAGAACGATGTTCTTGGAGACGTTTTTTCATCGTTCCGGAAGTCTTTCCTACATATATCTTTGGGCAAGGGCAAACCAATACATTGTCACAGGGGGTTCCCGGACAATAAAGATTACGCCATTATGTCACGACGTTATTGATTAAAGAGACCAGGTGGAGGGAAATAAAGGCTTTTATTCCCTGGTTAATGCAAAGGTCCAACATAAGAGATAATTCAAGAAAACAGAAAGTCCTTTGTGTCAAAAGGTACCAATATTTATAATGAGTGCTTAACTGTTGCTTCACAGTTAAGCAGGCTTTCAAATAGTAGAATTCAGTGCAAGAAACATTATTTACATTTCATTCATTCTTCTGTGTTATATGGAACATACAGAGTCTGGAGCTGAGGCAGTGCACCAATCACATTCCATGAGTTCTGGCATAGGTGAGGGAACAGTGTTTGGATAATCAATTTCCATGGACTCTCCCTCACTGTACTCAGTTGAGGAGTATTCACTGTCCCTGTCTATCTCAGCCTTGTAATTTAAAACTCGGGAGTCTGGCTTCCCATAGCCAGGGATTCTCAAGGCTGCTGGTATTTTACTAAACCAATCTGGTTTCTTTTTCCTCACAGAAGGAACACTTGTTTTAGCAGAGCCTTTAGGAGCACAATAATTACAGTCAATGGTTAATGACTCATACCTTGGTTTAGCAGAGTTGAAATCCACAGTGTTTTCTCTTCCAGCCCCTCTCCCTTGGTAGCTGAACTTCTGCCTGCCAGCGTGGGACACAGCTGTGCTTCTAGGCAGTGGAGAAAAACTTATCCTGGATTCTCCTCTCACTCTGGGTAAAAACTCCTGTTGATTATAAAAGTGCTTTTCTCTCTGACCTGGTAAAACTTGGCTATAATCCTCCAGAGATAGTAAGCTCTTCTCAGAACCCTTCTCCCTGGTTCTTGGCTTCCGTCTCTCTGTTCTATATCCAGGCAGAGTATAAGAACTAGGCGTGGCAGACACTCTCACCTTAGGGCAAGCTCTACCAAACTCCCCTTGTGCAACAGGGTCAGTTTGGGCCTTCTGGCTCCCCACCTTGTGAAGTCTGTTTCTCCTCAAGTTCTTCTCAGTCCTTTCTTGATGGCTCCCAGCCTTGCTTCCTTCACATCCCTCAGGCTTGTCTCCTCGGTAGCTCCCAGGCTTGTCCTCTTGGCTCTCAGCCTTCTCTGTTTGGCTCTCAGCCTTCCCTCTTTGGCTCTCAGCCTTCCTTCTCTCCCTGTTAAAAGCATTCTGCTCTGACTTATAAAGCAAACTGTTTTGGATGACTTCCTGATTCCCTTCCAGCTGCAAGTCATCAGAGTTCCTAGGCTCATTAACTCCTGAATGTCTGTTCCTGCTCCCTCTAGCTGTGCCTGGGGTAATTGCACCCCTAGATCCTCAAAAGAAACAGGATTTCTTTTCTTTAAACCAACTTTATCAATGCCTGCATCATGACAACATATACAACAAACGGTGTCAAACAAGTAGAATGAAACTTGTTGAACACTCGTCGGTGTTGTAAAGGATGTTCCCAGTCCAAACCTTCCAATGTAAGATCACAAAAATCACAAGTGGTACATTTAAAATGACCAGGCCTTTCTACTGTCTGTTGGCAATCAGAATTATGTATAGTCCAATCAGCAATATTTTTTCCTCTTTGAAAGGCAATTATCAAAGGCCTCTCAAAACACGCCTGTAATGACAAAATCGGCCAATGAGATTTTAAAATCTTCATGACTTGAGTTGCTTTTGGCATATAAGATAGGACCCCTACATAAGGGAGACATCCTTCCCCTTTCTCAGGACCATCTTTTTGACTTTCTAAACTCCACCACTCTGCATAGTTGAACCGAGCTCTACGGTATGCCCTATCAATTATAATTTGTGGATATCCCCTTTCTAAAAGACGGATCTTCAATTCCTTAGCTTGAAGCTTAAAATCTTCCACCAAAGAAAATAAATGACGTAACCTAATGAACTGACCCACTGGAAGACCTCGCCGTAAAGGGCCCGGATGATAACTTCAGTAGTGCAATAAAGTGTTCCGTTGTACTTCTTTTCGGTACAAAGTGGAATGAATTTGTAAGCCAGATTTAAACAGCTTTAACCCTTTCCAGGCCGAGCCCAAAACTCTTGGGATCCAAAATTCTGACTAAATATTCCTATCAAATGGTATATAATATGACCATGGCAGTTTCTCCAGGACCAAGCAGGAAGTCAGTCCTCACATATGGGTGATGTCGGCGCCGACGGAGCCCCCATGCGGAGCATTTCCCCAGCTTTCAAAGAAAGCCTTTGGGAATGCAGCGCGCATGCACGGTCCCCTTCCCGCCCAAGGGTGCCATCTTGCTCAGTCTGATGACATAGCTAAAAGACAGCAAAAAAACAAAATAAATCATATGACCGCAACTCCAAGGGGAGGAGGGAGGGTTGTGAGGACTCATTCCTGCTGCTCCTGGAGAACACCTATTACAGGTGAATAACTACTCTTTCTCCAGGACCAAGCAGGAAGTCAGTCCTCACATATGGGACTCCCCAGCTTAAGGCTACCGGAGACCCAAAGCTGAAAAATGAGCTCCCTCTAGAACCTCAGCATGCAAGTAAAGAATCTTCTCTCTGAGACTCTGTTCCGGTGATGCGGTGAGCCCGGGCAGTCGCACGCTGCTCGAGCTCTGGGCCCCCCTTGCTCCTCCGGCACTGTTAGATGCCCTATCGAGGTCGACTCGGGGCTCCGGCGCCCCCCCCCCCCCCGGCACCCTTGACTGGAGCGGATCGCTGCCCGGAGGGACGATTCGGCGCCTTCTCTTACCCCCATCTGAAGATCCATGGAGGCGGCCTAGTTCCGTGCAGCGGGCGCTGCGGACACCGCACTGGAGTGCAAACCGCGTGGTGGGGTGAGTAGGCCGGGAGGCAAGGCACTACAATCTTCCCGGGATCGCAGTGGGGCCCCCGCGGAGGCTGCAGCTCCCCGGATGGTGTCCAACGCCCCTGTCTGCCTTCAGCGTGCCTCAATCCTGTGCCTCGTGTGGTTGTCTGCCGGGGGGGGGAGGGGGAAGAAAATAGAAAACCCCGGAGGGGCTGAGATCCCTCCCTGGGCCCAGCTGTGAACTGCCCCCCCGTGCCCAACCTGCTTCCTTTCTCACTCTGGGGGACCTGCATGAAACCTAACGGACCGGGCTGGTGTTCTCCTCTCCCCATCACAGGCGATAGAGACTTGTGCTTCATTCTACCAGCTGGGAGCCTGTGCCTGGTGTTTCTCCGGTGGGACATCCAAGAGTGCGCCCTGTCCCCTGCCTCCAGCATTTTGAGGTTTCTGAGCGGCGCCCTGCCCCCCCCCACCCTGAAGAGCCGGTGACATAGGCCCTGCGCCTAGCCTCTGGGGCATAAGAGCCCGACATTGGGGCATTGCTTCCCCACCTGTGGGTAGGGGCCCGGGACTGACATCTTCCTTCTGGAGTACCATCCCCCCCTTTTGGCACTTAGGGGCCCAGGATCTGCACCTAATCCCAGACGCACCAGCGCCCGGGACCCCGGCCTTCCTACCAGTGCTTAACCAGCCGAGAATCCTGCCTTTCATCTAGTGCCTCGGGGCCCCTGATCCACATTCTATTTCCTGTGTATTGCGGCATAGGCGGTCTTGGCGACACTTGCAACTCGGATTTGGGACCGTGCTGGGCACTGAGGTGGTCGACGACTGGAGCCCCATCGCCTGGTGGTGTGAAGTGGGGACTGGAGAGACACCCTCCCCATCCCTTGGAGCAGTCTACAACGGAGGCCTGGGCGATGGCGGCAAAAGGAGGCCGCCGGGTGGAGAAGGAGAAAACCCCCCTGCCGCCCAGGGGGGGGGAACAATCCTCACCGTTGAAAGGGGAGGCTAAGACCACAGCAGCGACGGTGGATGAAATTTCCATAGCCGTGGCGGGGGTGCTGTCCGCTCAGTTTGAGGATCTGCGGGGCCGCATGGATCTTGTCCATGCCTCAGTGGAGGCCCTAGGCGGTCGACTACATGAGGCGGAACACCGGATAGAGAGGTCGGAGGAGCATGTGCTGGAGCTCCAGCGGGAGATGGCTCAGGTGAAAAAATTGCTTCAGGGGCAGGAGGCCAAAACTCGACGACCTCGAAAATCGGTCCCGCCGAAACAACCTGAGATTTCTTGGGATTCCTGACGCCGTCGAAGATCGGAACCTGCAATCTTACATAGAAGACCTGGTGAAACAACTCCTGGCGAATGAGCCGGAAGGTACCTTAGTACAAATAGAGAGGGCACACCGGGTTGGGCCTCGAAGGACCAGTGATACCCGACCCAGGATGACGATAGCACGGTTCCTGAGATTCCCACAGAAAGAAGCGGTCTTGCGCGCGGCGCGCAAGAAAGGCACCATTCAGAAAGACAATGCCCGGATACGTATTGTCCAGGATTATTCAGCAGCCCTGGGACAGCGGCGACGAGACTACGGACCATTATGCCAGACCCTAATAGACAATAACATCAAATTTATAGTGCAATATCCCGCCCGACTGGTCTTCACCCATGACGGGACCCGCAGGACTTTTGACTCCGCGACAGCAGCAACGCCCTACGTGGAGGAGATACGGCGGAGGGCCGCAGTGGCGGCCGAGTCCTGAAGACCGGAGGAGAGGACTATCGTTTTGATGCGCATGTTTGCGTATCCTGTCCTTGACAGTAATGTGTTGGCGTTGGTAATTGGGGTGGGGGTGGAGGGTTGCACGGTTGTTTTTACTGCCATTACATGGAGCTGTTGGTTGCCCCTTTTGGGGGTTGGGGATGGGCGGGGGGAGGCCCGGGGGGCAGTGGTGTGATGGCATGACCTGGGGGGGAGGGGTTCTTGTGGGGCAGTTGGGGCGCTGGAGGGGTGGGGGGGTACCACGCGCATCTAGGAATTCATAGAGGAGGCGAGGAGGATGGAAGTAGATATATGGGATCGGAGGGGGGAGGTGGGAGGGAGGGGGAGGAATAGTGGGGGGAAGGGAGTAGGTAAGGGGGGGGAGGGGGCGTAGGGGGGGGGGTAGGGACGGAATGCTGTATTTTCAAGAACCAGTTGAGATAGAGACGGGTAGAGGAATACGCTCAAAGGGCGGTGGGGGAGGACCTCAGGCTGGGGGGGTGTCTTCCCTATATCCTGTGTGGTACATATCAGACACTTCTGAGCCCAGTTTAGTATTACATGCCACTTAAGATAATCTCTTGGAATGTTTGTGGTCTGGGCAGTCCGATCAAGCGGGCAAAAATTCTCCAGGCCCTGGCCAGGCAGGGAGCAGACATCGCTATGCTCCAGGAAACCCACCAGACTGCCGATGAACACCGTAAACTCTGCCGGGATTGGGTGGGACAGGTCTGGGGGGCCCCAGCCCTTGGTAAGAAGGGAGGAGTGGTGCTTTTGATACACAAACGCGTAAGGATGGAGGTGGTGAAAGACCTGGTAGATCCAACGGGTCGATTTGTCCTGGTGCAGGGAGCCCTTGAGGGGAGGCCAGTAGTTCTTGGTAGTGTGTACTGCCCCAATGTACTTGATCTATCCCTATATGCACGCATTGCCTCCCAACTTGAAACTTTACCGGAGATCCCTGTTATTCTGGGAGGGGACTTTAACGGGGTCATGGATGCTGACCTTGATACCTCTAAGGCGGGGGAGAGCAACGAGAAAGATTGGCGACGGTTCGGGCAATGCGACGTCTTTGCTCTAGACTGGGGCTGGTGGATCCCTGGCGACTACTACACCCGGTCGAGCGGGACTACACACACCAATCCCGGGCCCATGGTACAAGCGCACGTATAGACTACCTGTTGGTGTCAGCTGGGCTGTTTGCCAAGGTGGGGGACGCCCAGATAGGGCCAGTGGAGATCTCTGATCATGCATTTGTTTGGTTGGAGGTCTTCTGGAGTGGGAGTACCTCACGGGCCTTCCAATGGCGTTTTCCATTGGAACTTTATAGAGATGTCCAATTTCGCACATTTATCCAGCGGCGGTGGCAGGAATTCGAAGCTGATCATAGGGGCCATCAGGATGACCCAGAGTTACTCTGGGAAACGGCAAAGGTCGTACTGAGGGGAGATATAATTGGGTTCCTTGCCAGAAAACGAAGATTAAGGGCCGAACGTATTATGGTCTTAGAGGGAGCGGTGACGAAACTGCGACGCCGCTGGGCCCATACCCCCACTGCGGGCCTTAAAAAGCAGCTGTGGGACACTCAAATGGAATTAAACGAACTCCTGCACCAGAGGGCTAGGAAGTCCGTACTGTATTACCGTTATCAATTATATCGCTATGGGGACAAGCCCGGGAAGTTGTTGGCTCGGTGCCTTCGTGGACCCCGGGGCTCTAAATTGGTGCCCGCCCTGCGAGACGATTCGGGGATCTTACATAGGGAAAGCCCGGCGATAGCGCGGGTGTTCGCTCCTTCTTTCAGAATCTTTATGCTGCGGAGGCGGCCTCTCCGGCGCAGATGGCGGATTATGTGAGGGGACTGGACTTGCCTCGCCTTTCCACAGAGCAGAGAGCTCAGTTGGACCAGCCGATTACGGTGGCTGAGCTGCAGGGGGCAATCTCAAAAGCCAGTTGCTACAAATCCCCTGGATCCGATGGGCTAGGCGCCGAATTCTATAAAATCCTCAATGAACAGATCTCCCCTACACTGGCTGCGGTACATAATAGGAGAGCACAGCAGGGCTCCTTTCGGTGGGGGGCTAACCACGCGCATATCGTCCTTATCCCCAAACCGGCAAAAGACCCTCTCTCTGCGGCCTCGTATCGTCCTATTTCTCTACTGAATTTTGACCTCAAATTAATGGCTAAGATTATGGCAGATCGCCTAGCGGAGTTCTTGGGGCTGCTGGTTCACGAGTCCCAGGTTGGTTTTGTTAAGGGGCGATATGCGGTCCGCAACCTACGCAAGATCATCGCCTCCTTAGAATGGGTCCAACATAGACACCTGTCTTCTCTCTTGATTAGCTTTGACGCAGAGAAGGCCTTTGACAGGGTGGATTGGCAATACCTGCGATTCATCCTCCCTCATTATGGCTTGGGGCCGTCGTTTTGTAACATGGTCGACAGTCTGTATGCCAACCCCACCGCAGCGATACTCTGTAATGGGGTATTATCAGAGCCTTTTCCGCTGCAGAGAGGGACCCGTCAGGGATGCCCCCTCTCTCCTTTGCTCTTTGTTCTTTCTTTGGACCCCCTCTTGCGTCGTGTGGCGGGCATGCAGACCATCCAGGGAGTAAGTATAGGACCTCAGGTATTTAAGATCTCGGCCTTTGCCGACGATCTGTTGGTACACTTGCTCTCCCCCGGCGATTCCCTACCTCTTCTGTTGCGGGAGTTTCGAGCCTTTGGGCAGTTTGCCGGGTTTAGTATCAACCGGGATAAATCTGAAGCCCTCGATGTCTCTGGACAACTTCGGGGCAGCTGGGTGGGCGAGTTTCCCCTTCGCTGGGCCGAGCACCAGTTCATCTACCTGGGGATTGTATTGTCCCGCCATTCAGATCACCTATATAGGACCAACTTGCGACGGATGCTGAGCAAGGTGAAAGCCCAGCTACAGGCGTGGCTGCCCCTCCCTCTCTCCCTCATGGGAAGAATTGCGGCAATTAAATTGGTCATTTTGCCGCGGATTTTATATTGGCTGCAGACCCTCCCTGTTTGGATCCTCCGTCGGGATCTTCGGCGCTTTGAGGCGGAGTTTCGGGGCTTTTTGTGGGGGGGATTGAGAGCCCGTATCTCTTATCGTAGACTGGTGGGGAGGCTCCGTGGGGGAGGCTGGGGGCTCCCAGATCTAGGCACTTATGCATTGGCTTGTCAGGCCCGCCACTTAGGGGATTGGCTTGGGGATACCGATCTTTACACCCCTAGGGCTTTTGAGGAGGCGTACGTGGCACCCCACTCCCTGAGAGCCCTTCTGCACTTAGAGGTTGGTAGATGGCCTACGCACTTGGCTGACAGCGTGTTATTGGCCCCGGTGTGTCGAACCTGGCGGAAATTGAATGCCTATTGGGGCCAGCGGTGGCAGGTGTCGAGCTGGCTACCTATCCGAGGCAATGCCAATTTTACCCCTGGCACTGACACTGCGGCGTTTCGTCTGTGGGGGGAGAGAGGAGTGCATACTCTGGGCCATGTGGTGGATCTGGCGGGCAGGTCTAAGCCTTACTCCCTGCTATCTCGCGAATATGAATTAGGGCCCCTACACTTTTTTGCATACATGCAAGTAGCCCACTACGTGGCTTCTCTTTCCCGGTCGGACCTCTGTGGCTACCGCTCGGCCCAGATAATAGCGTTCTTTGGATTTGGCGAAGTCGAACGGCCATCTATTCGATCTTTTCATCTTCGGTTGGAACAATTTCAATCACGGCCAGATTACAGTGGCGTGGAACGGGCCTGGGGGGCGGAACTCGGTTGGGAGATTCCCCATGGCACCATTCTAGCTGCCCTTCGGAGAGTGGCGAGCCTCGTAGATGGGGCACGCTGGCGAGAAATCCAGATTAAGTGCCTAACTCGGGTCCACTTCTCTCCGAGACGGGCCTTTCGCTGCCATCTGACTGAGGATGGTAGCTGTCCACGTTGTGCGGAGCCCTTAGCTACATTGTATCATATGTGGTGGGGCTGCCGGCGCATACGCCCCTACTGGCATAGAATTGCCCTATTTATGGCCGACCTTATTGGACAACCTGTTCACTGGGACGCGGCCCTTATCGTTCTGGATCTTCTAGGTCTCACCTCTCCGAAGGGGAAATGGAGTCGCTGGCTGGTGCGGAAGGCATGTCTGGTGGGTAAGGGCCCAGTCCTACGTGGGTGGAGGGACAGCCACCCTCCCTCTTTTTGGGAGTGGCGGAACTCCTTCCACCAACTCATGCTCCTGGAATGTAGGTCTGCGCAGGGCCATGTGAAGCGATGGTCTGCTTTCTGGTTATTGTGGGAGCCCTATCTTCAAAATTTGAGTCCTCGGACTCGTAACGTAATTCTACAGTTAGGTTGTTAATAGCCTTATTTATATGCGGAGACTAACTGAGTTTTTTTTTCTTTGTAATGTTATATATGCTGGTTCGGCTGGGTAATGCCTTTGGGAGGAGGGGGGGGGAAGGTGGGTGCTTGGGGGGGTGGGGGGGTGGGGGAGGGGGGATGGGGGGGTACTTTCTTAAAATTGTGTGACCATCTATGTATTTTGCACCCTGGGGATCAGAGTCCACCCCAGGGAGCGACTGTTTTTGTTGTATCTTTGCTGTTTTGTTTGATGGTTCAAAAATAAAATTTTGAAAAAAAAAAAAGAATCTTCTCTGATAACGCCCCCAAACGGTAGCCCAACACCAAGGCCGGAGGGTAGGAGTTGCCTAAACCCCAAAGAGATTATGGAGTACCGCCTGCCCGAAAGCACTGTCCCTGCGGGACTCCCTCTCAAGGCAGTAATGGGCCGCAAAAGTCTGGCTTGAAGACCATGTAGCGGCCCGGCAGATGTCTGCCAACGGAACAGAGCGAAGATGAGCCACTGACGCAGCCTTCGCCCTGACCCGACCCTGCAACGAGAGGCCGGCTGCCCTGTACGCCCAGGCGATACAGTCTGCTACCCAAATGGACAGGGTACGCTTGGAGACAGGTAACCCCAACTTATTGTGGTCAAAAGAGACGAAGAGCTGAACAGCCCTCCGGTGCTCCCGCGTATGGTCAAATAGAAGGACAACGCCCTCCTACAGTCCAGGGTATGCAAGACCATCTCAGCCCGGCTGGCATGAGGCCTGGGAAAGAAAGTTGGAAGAACCACCTCCTGATTGAGATGGAAGGAGGAGACAACCTTCAGAAGTAACTTAGGGTGAGTCTGTAAGACTACTCTGTTCCTATAGAACCTAGTATATGGTGCATCTGATACTAGGGCCAGAAGCTCACTCACTCACCTTGCTGAGGTAAGGGCTACCAGAAACAACGCTTTCCAGGAGAGAAAACGGAGAGGGCAAGTAGCCATAGGTTCATATGGTGGGCAAGTAAGTCGTTGCAAGACCACATTTAAATCCCATTCAGGGGCAGGTGGACGCACTGGAGGCTTAAGCAAAAGCAGGCCTCTGAGGAAGCGAGCCACCAAAGGATGGCTGGAGAGAGACTGACCCTCCACTGGTGAGTGGTGTGCGGAAAGAGCACTAAGATGAACTCTAACTGAATTAGACTTAAGGCCTAGGTTGGACAGGTGAAGCAAATATTGCAGCACCACTGGTACCAGGCATGAGAAAGGATTCTCATTGTGTTGAGTACACCAAGTAGAGAATCTGCGTCACTTAAGGGCGTAAGACTTTCGGGTGGACTGCCTCCTAGAGGCTAAGACCACGTCCTCCACTTCCCTAGGCAGAAGTAAGGGTGCTAGGACTACCCTTTCAGCAGCCAGGCCATCAGATTGAGAGATTGGAGATTGGGGTGTAAAAGAGATCCCTGCTCCTGAGACAGGAGATCTGGTTGCATCCCCAGAGGAAGAGGAGTGTCCACCACTAGTTGCAAAAGAAGTGGGAACCACGGCTGTCGGGGCCATCTGGGGGCCACTAGAATTACCGAGGCCCTGTCCCGGAGCACTTTGAACAGTGTCTGGGGCACTAGAGGCGTGGGAGGAAAGGCATATAGGAGGCCTGTAGACTATGGAATGAGAAACGCATCCGCTGCTAATCTGAGAGGATGCGGTTGTCTGGAGCAGGACCTGGGTAGTTGACGGTTCAGAGGATTGGCAAAGAGATCTATGGTTGGAAGACCTCATCTCAGGAAGATCTGTTGAGCCACTAAAGGATTCAACTGCCATTCGTGCGGCTGCAGGATCCTGCTCGATCTGTCCGCCAGGTAATTGTCCTGACCTGGGAGATAGACCGCTTTGAGAAGAATTCCGTGATTGACTGCCCAGGAGCACAGTTTCTGCACTTCCTGACATAGAAGGTGGGACCCCGTGCCCCCTTGTTTGTTCACACAGAACATAGCAACTTGATTGTCCGTCTGAACCAAGACAGACTGGTGAGAGATGAGATGAGAGAAAGTTCTCAAGGCTAAGTGGATAGCTCTCAGTTCTAAGAGATTGATCTGCTGTGCAGCCTCCCAAGGAGACCACAGGCCTTGAGTACATGTTCCTTGGCAATGTGCACCCCAACCTTGAAGAGAAGCATCGGTTGTCAGCACCTGAGAGTGTGGAGGTGTCTGAAAAAACACCCCTTGCACCAGATTCAGTAGATGAAGCCACCACTGTAGAGAAGACTCTAGTAGCGTGGACACTCTCACTCTGTCCGTGAGGTTTCCCGTGGCCTGGTGCCACTGAGCTCTGAGGCCCCATTGAGCAGGCCTCATGTGTAGACGGGCATTTGGAGTCACATGGACCGTGGAAGCCATGTGGCCTAAGAGCCTCAGGAATTGTCTGGCGGAGACCAGAGAATTGCTGTGGAACTGACTGGCCAGATCCATCAACCTGCATGCCCTGTCTATGGGCAGAAAGGCCTTTGCCTGAAGGGTGTCCAACCTTGCTCCTATGAACTCCATGTTCTGTGAAGGGTGCAAAGTGGACTTTGCAAAGTTTATAACAAAGCCCAGATGCTGCAGCAGAGCGACAGTGCGGAGGGTAGCTTGATTGGCCTCTTGTGGGGACTGACCCCTGATAAGCCAGTCGTCCAGGTAGGCAAAGACAAAAAGGCCTTGAACCCTGAGGTAGGCCGCCACCACCGCTAGGCACTTTGTGAATACCCTGGGGGTGGAGGTCAGACCAAAGGCAGTACTATGTACTGGTAATGGTTTCCTCCCACTACAAATCTGAGATATTGTCTGTGGTCTGGATGAATGAGGATGTGAGTATAAGCATCCTTTAAATCTAAGGAGCATAGCCAATCTCCCTGCTGGAGGTAGGGCAGCAGGATTCCAAGGGTAAGCATCTTGAACTTTTCCCTCTCCAGGAACTTGTTTAGATTCCGCAAGTCCAGGATGGGTCTGAGGCCTCCTGTTCTTTTTGGTACCAGAAAGTACCTGGAATAGAAGCCTTGACCCCTCAGGTGGTGGGGCACCGGTTCCACTGTCTGTTCCTTTACAAGACTTGCTAACTCCTGCAGGAGTAAGTCCCTGTGCAGAGGAAGTCTTGGAGGCTCCCCTGGAAAATAGGAGGGGGGTACCTGGTGGAAGTGGAGGAGATAGCCCTTCTGGACTATACTTAGTACCCAGGTATCCCTTGTTATGGCTGGCCACCTGTGGGCATACAGGGCCAACCGGACTCCTGTGATGATAGGGGCCAGCTGAGGAGGAGAGGCTATGCCACTGGAGTCAAAACCCCGCTCCCTCCTGTGCAGGAGCCAGAGCTGATGGCTTGGGGGTTTTCTGCCTACGAGGCCCATGACCCTGCCCCTTGGCCTGCTGACCCTGTTGGGGAGCTACAGAAGCCTGAAAATGAGGGTACTGTTTATAGGCAGAGGACTTCCTCAGGTAAAAGGTCTTATTTCCCGAGCCCTTTTTCTTTAGAGAAGGGGCAGAGGTTTTCCTGGACAGCCTTGTTTGGGTAAGAGTCTCGGTCTCAGGTTCTGCAGCCTTTTCAGCCATGGGCTTGCCAAATAGGTTTTCACCTCAGCAGGGGACATCGACCAACTTGTCCTGCACCCATGGCTCGAGGTCCGATGACTGTAGCCAGGCCTGACGGCGTGCACCGATGCCGGCCGTGGCTACTCGGGCCGAAGCCTCGAAACCATCATAGGCTGCTCGAAAGATAAACTTCGAGCACTCACGAATACCCGATGACAGAGCATTGAACCTCTGCAAAGGCTCCTCGGAGAGACCAGCAGAGAACCCGACAATCTCCTTTGCCAGGTCTCGAAGGTATATGCCCATGTACAGCTGGTAGGTCTGGACACGGCAAGCAAGCATAGAGCCCTCGAAGCACTTCTTACCAAGGGCATCCAGGTTCTGGGCCTCCCGGCCGGGAGGCACCAAGGAGTGCATCTTCTGACTTTTCAGACGATGCATGGCCGATTCCACAACCATGGAGTGGTGCGGTAATTGTGCCTTTTGGAACCCGGGGCTCTTGCGGACTCGATAGATGGAATCGACCCGCTTGCTCAAAACCGGTGTCGAGGCCGGCGCCTCCCACATGCGGAAGAGCAACCGTTCCAGCATCGGAGGAACCGGTGCAGTAAAGGCCTCTTTTGGGGGAGAGTCATACTGTAGGGCTCCTCCTCGGGATCCACGGGGAAGGCCAAGGTCTTGGCCATATCCTGCACGAAGTCCGAGAACCAGGTATCCTCCGGTGGGTACCGTCTCCGAGGCTCGGACTCCGGTGAGTCCGAGGGGACACACCGGGTCCGGAAGGTGTCGGGTGACTCCTCATCCTCCGTTTCCCAGCCGGATACCTCGGAGGAGGAATCAAGCGGCTTTGGTCGGGCAGGCACTGATGCCATCCGCCCCGATGCCGAGGGTACTGGCGTCGACGACCTCAGTCCCAAACGGGACGCCGAGGGAGACGTTGGCCGAGGATCGACTCGAGCGCGCATGGACACGAGGATCGGCTCGGCCTCCAGGGTCGACTTGGATGTCGATGTCCCGGTTGTCGGGGCAGATGCACCGATGAGACCGGCGATCAGTGCCCGCTGCTGTTCCATGAAGACAGTCAAGCTCCACTCCAAGGCCGTCAACCTGAGTCCAAGCTCAGGAGACTCGTCGGGCCCGACTTCGGCTCCCCTGGAGGAGAGTCCACCAGGACTACAGTACTCACGTGACCCGGGGACTCCAACTCCACACAAGGTTGTTTTGCAGGCCTCTCCGACTCCGAAGACTCGGGACTGCGCTCGGGCTATGCGACGGCCCTCGAGGAGCCAAGTGCGTCCACCGACGCTGCCCTCACGGGTTTTTTCTTCTTGCGGTGCTCCCGCGAGGGAGACCCCCTCTCAGAGGAGCCTCGGCACTGCTCCGGGCCGGAGTCCCGAGACATTGAGGCCTCTGACAAAGTCCGGGCCCGTCCAGACGCGGAGTCAGAGAAGATTCTTTCCTTTTGGTGCTGCCGACTCCTCAACGCCGTCGAGGACATTTTCCCACACGGGCCACAGATCATCGGGTCATGATCGGGTCTGAGGCACCGGAGGCAGCAGTCATGTGTGTCGGTGAGAGACATAAGTTTCTTACACCGATCACACTTTTTAAACCCGCTGGCAGCCATCGGGGGAAAAAGGGCCCCTGCGAGGTCGAAAGACAGGGCTGCCAGTGAAAACAGAAAAAATGGCGTGTACGCTAGTCACTAAGGACAAAAAACGAAAAAAGAAGTCCGGGTGCGATACCGATGTATCGGGCCCAGGCGGGAAAGGGAAACCGGCATCGAACCGAAGAAAACGGGTCCACGCAGAACATAATCAACTTTTTCCTCGGGTGAAAACAAAACACGTCCATCGGGCTCCGCGGAAAAAAGAAGACTGAGCAAGATGGCACCCTTGGGCGGGAAGGGGACTGCGCATGCGCGCTGCATTCCCAAAGGCTTTCTTTGAAAGCTGGGGAAATGCTCCGCATGGGGGCTCCTTCGGCGCCGACGTCACCCATATGTGAGGACTGACTTCCTGCTTGGTCCTGGAGAACAGAGGTATCGCAAGGGGGTTAAGACCCTTCTGCAAACACCATATGGTAAACCTTTAACACTTGAAAGCATAAGAGCGTCTTGTGGAAGGCTTCCTGGAAGCATAAAGGATATTTATTTATTTATTTTATTTAACAGTTCTTCTATACCGCTCTATTTTAGATCAGAGCGGTTTACATTTAACATCAACTATACAACACAAGGAACTTTGAGTTGTATTTACAATAAACAGGGAGATCAACTTGGAAGTAACTGGGGGAAACTATGTACATTCTTAACTCTATACATTGTATCACACTGGTACCT
Organism: Ichthyophis bannanicus; assembly: GCA_033557465.1. Taxonomy (NCBI): domain Eukaryota; kingdom Metazoa; phylum Chordata; class Amphibia; order Gymnophiona; family Ichthyophiidae; genus Ichthyophis; species Ichthyophis bannanicus. Next base: position 40,862,559 of record CM066048.1, on the reverse strand, counting down.
GATTTCAGGCAGAACATATCTACATTTTACTTGCTGAGGGAGGTTAAGATCATGGAGATCTAAGCCTTCAGCAACCAAGCCCTGAGATGCAGAGACTGGGGATTGGGATGCCATAACATCCCGTCCTCCTGAGACAGGAGATCTGGAGCAGACCCTAACTCCAGAGAGGGAGCTTGACAGAGATGTAGAAGCAGAGGGTACCACACATGCCGTGGCCAATGTGGAGCTATGAGAATCATGTGGCCTCTGTCTCTCTGAAGCTTGAACGGGGTTTTGGGAATTAGGGGAATGGCTGGCAAGGCATAAAGGCAGTCTTGACCCCAGTGAAGGAGGAAAGCATCCCTGGCCTGAGAGCCCTAAGCCGGAATTCTGGAACAGAACCAGGGAAGTTTGGCATTCAATGGACTTGCAAAGAGGTCTATGTCCGGGGTTCACCAATTTTGAAAAATCTTGGCCACCTGGTCTGCATGTAGAGACCATTCGTGTGGAAGCAGAACTCGACTGAGTCTGTCTGCCCAAGAGTTTTGTATGCCTGGAAGATACACTGCCAGGAGATGAATCTGATGCTCTCTGGCGAGAACCCATTGTCACAAAGCTTCGTTGCAAAGCGACAGAGAGCATGTTCCCCCCTGCTTGTTCACGTAGAACATGGTTACTTGATTGTCCGTATGAATGAGGACTGTCTTGTAGCTGAGTAGGGTATGGAACACTCAAAGAGCAAGGAAGATTGCTCTGAGCTCTAAGAGATTGATATGTAGATAAGTCTCCTGTGGAGTCCAAGTGCCTTGGGTGGAGAGGTCTCGCAGATGAACTCCCCAACCCATTGGAGAAGCATCTGTTGTGAGAGTTGCCTGGGGTAAAGGTTGTTGAAATGGGGACCCCAGCAACAGGTTTTGAGTGGACTGCCACCATTGGAGGGACAAAATAAGGCAATTTGTGTTTGCTATTTTGTCTGAAAGGCACCCTGATGCCTGGGTCCATTGAGTGGATAAAGTCCACTAGGCTGCTCTCATATGGAGGCGAGCATAAGGATCCACATGCACGGTAGATGCCACGTGGCCTAGTAGTTTTAACATCTCTCGAGCAGTGAGATGAGGCTTTAGCACTGCTTGAGAAGCTAACTGCACCATGCGAAGGCAACGGGTCTGAGGAAGATAGGCCCTTGATTTTCTGGTATCCAGCAAAGCTCCTATGAACTCTAAAGACTGAGTGGGAGTTAGACTGGATTTTAGGATGTTTATGACCAGACCCAAATACTGAAAGATACGCATTGTGCAAGATAGGGAAATCCTGGCCTCTGACTCTGATGGGGCTCGAATGAGCCAGTCGTCTAAGTAGGGGAATACGAATATTCCCAGAGTGCGAAGAAATGCTGCTACCACAGCCATGCATTTTGTAAACACCCTTGGTGCTGAGGCCAGGCCAAAAGGAAGCACCCTGTACTGGTAGTGCTTTCCTTGAAAAAGGAACCGAAGGAACTTTCTGCGAGTTGGATGGATGAGAAATCTGAAATTGTGAGTATATACTTCTGGGAATTTTTCTGAAAGGAATTTTTTTTCTTTTAAAGCTAATTAATCTGTGAACCCACTATTTTTTTGTTAAATCAGTCAGGGCCTAGTAGCAACAGTTTAAGATTCAATTTAAAACACAGAAGAGAACTTTCTGGTTACCTTTCATACCCAGTAGACAGCTGTAGTTTAAATTTCATAGTCACTCAGGGCCTAGCATCAGCAAAGTACTTTTAGTTTCAAATTAAAACACAGAAGAAAGCTTTCTGGTTAAATTTAGAATCCAGCAGAGAGCTTGTAGTTTAAATTTCTTAATAGGTTAGAGCCTAGTAGCAGCAAAGAGCTATAATTTAAATCAAATCAGAATATAGCTTACCTCAGCAGCACAGGACAAGGTACTGTGTAGCAGCCCTTTTTTAATAAGTGTTATATCCCTCCCTCCCTCCCCACACCCACCCTCCCCTGGGATAATCACAGCTTTATAGGTACTTGCACAACTTAAAAGACAGGAGGTGCTCTCAGGTGAAGCTCATTACCCAAATCAGTCATACACTAAGGACCTGAGATTAATTAAGCTTCAGGTGAACAAGGTATATTAAACTTCTTAGGTACAGTTTTAGTGGTATAAATATCCATAGCACCCTTTAGTACATAAAGAACTTAAAGATCTAAACACAAACTTAAAACTAAGATGCAGACAGCAGTCCAGCAGCGGGATGTGGGCTTTCCAGTCTTTTGCATTGAGTGTCACATGTATGATTTTCTCCCAGCTAGTGAGAGGTCTTACGTGTGCACTAGGTGCAAGGAGCTCTCTGCTCTCAGGGAACGAGTCCGTTCTCTAGAGGCTAGAGTAGCAGACTTGGAAAACATAAGACAGAGAGGTACATAGACGAGACCTACAGGGATATAGTCCTGAAGTCCCACCTCCAGTCTGGCAGCATCCCTGTTGCCAGGGAGGAGAGAGGTCACGTGACAGGAGAGCATCACCCTGGTGTGGCAGGAAGTGATCCTGTAACTAGGACCTGTCCTCCAGGTGATGTAAACCCCTCTCGCACCGAGGAGGTTTCTTCAGGGCCAAGTGCCCATGAGGGAAGGGTTAGGACAGCAGTTATAGTTGGTGATTCGATCATTAGGCATGTAGATAGCTGGGTGGCTGGTGGACGTGAGGATCGCCTGGTAACATGCCTGCCTGGTGCGAAGGTAGCGGACCTCACACGCCACCTAGATAAGGTCTTAGATAGTGCTGGGGAGGAGTCTGCTGTCTTGGTACATGTCGGTACCAATGACATAGGAAAATGTGGTAGGGAGGTTCTGGAAGCTAAATTTAGGCTTTTAGGTAGGAAGTTGAAATCCAGAACTTCCAGGGTAGCGTTCTCCGAAATGCTTCCCGTTCCACGCGCAGGACCCAAAAGGCAGGCAGAGCTCCGGAGTCTCAATGCGTGGATGAGACAATGGTGCAGAGATGAGGGGTTCGGATTTGTTAGGAACTGGGGAACATTCTGGGGAAAGGAGGGGCTCTTCCGAAGGGATGAGCTTCACCTTAACCGGGATGGAACCAGGCTGCTGGCATTAACCTTTAAAAAGGAGATAGAGCAGCTTTTAAACTAGATAATAGGGGAAAGCCGACAGTCGCCCAAGAGCGCATGGTTCGGAAGAATGTATCCTTGAAGGGATACTACAAAAAGCAGAGAGGTTCCAAAAAAGAGTAAAGTAGCCCAAATGCCCTCGAGTATGGAGCAGACAGAACTTAAAGATCACAAATTACCAATGTCTACCAATAGCCAAATTTAATATGAATAAAATACAGTCTCTAAAATGCTTGTATGCAAATGCTAGAAGTCTACAAAACAAGATGGGAGAGTTAGAATATATAGCACTAAACGAGAGGTTAGATATGATTGGAATATCAGAGACATGGTGGAAGGAGGACAACCAGTGGGACACTGTGATACCTGGGTACAAACTATATCGTAATGATAGAGCTGACCAAATTGGTGGAGGGGTTGCGCTCTATGTTAGAGAGGGCATTGAGTCAGAAAGGATTAAAGTTTTGCAAGAAACAAAATTTGCTGTAGAATCTCTATGGATTGAAATTCCATGTAAAAAGGGGAAGGCGATGGCAGTGGGGGTGTACTATCGTCCGCCTGGCCAGAATGAACAAATGGATGATGAAATGCTCAAAGAAATCAAGGAAGCTAGCAAAGGTTACAGTGCAGTAATAATAATGGGTGATTTCAATTACCCCGGCATCAACTGGGTCAGTGTCACAACAGGACATGCTAGGGAGATAAAGTTCCTAGATGAAATAAATGACTGCTTCTTGGAGCAGCTGGTTCATGAACCGACCAGAGGGGAAGCAATATTAGACCTAGTCCTTAGTGGAACACCAGATGTAGTGCAAGAGATAAGGGTGTTGGGGCCACTTGGCAATAGTGATCATAGCATGATCACCTTTGATTTAATTAGTGGAGGAGGGATAGTAAGGAAATCCACAGTACTACCCTTTAACTTTCGAAAGGGAGACTATGATAAAATGAGGAAAACAGTTAAGAAAAAACTAAAAGGAGCAGTTGCAAAGGTTAAAGACGTACATCAAGCTTGGGTGTTGTTGAAAAATACTATCTTGGAAGCCCAGACCAGCTGTATTCCACGCTTAAAGAAAAGTGGAAGGAAGTCCAAAAAACTGCCAGCATGGTTTAAAGGTGAGGTCAGAGAGGCTGTTGCCAAAAAAGCATCTTTCAGGAAATGGAAAAAAGAGCCAAACGATGAAACCTGGAAACAGCACAAGCACTGGCAAGTCAAATGCAAGGCATTGATAAGGCAGGCAAAGAGAGAATTTGAGAAGCTTGCTGCGGAAGCAAAAACGTGAAATAAAGACCTTTTCAAGTACATTCGTAGCAAAAACCTGTGAGAGAGTCAGTTGGTCCATTAGATGATAAAGGGGTTAAAGGAGCACTAAGAGGCGACAAGGCGATAGCGGAGAGACTGAATGAATTCTTTGCTTCGGTCTTTACTGAGGAAGATGTAGGGATGTTACCCATGACTGAAGTGGTATTTAAAGGTGTGGAAGAATTGAAGGAAATATCGATACATCAGGAAGATGTCTTACAACTATTAGATAAACTGAAGAGTAGCAAATCACCTGGGCCGGATGGTATACATCCAAGGGTGTTGAAAGAACTGAAATTTGAGATTGCAGACCTGCTATCAGTAATCTGTGAACTATCATTAAAATCATCTCTAATACCTGAGGATTGGAGGATCGCCAATGTAACACCAATTTTTAAAAAGGGTTCGAGGGGTGATCCGGGAAACTACAGACCAGTGAGCCTGACATCAGTACCGGGAAAAATGGTAGAAACCATCATAAAGAATAAAATTACTCAGCATGTAGATAGTCACGACCTAATGGGAGACAGCCAACATGGCTTTAGACAAGGAAGATCTTGTCTTACTAATCTGTTATGTTTTTTTGAAGGAGTGAATAAACAGGTGGACAAAGGTGAGTCGGTTGATATTGTGTTTCTGGACTTTCAGAAAGCCTTTGACAAAGTCCCTCATGAGAGACTTTTGGCAAAACTAAAGAGTCATGGGATAGGAGGCAGTGTACTACTGTGGATCAGGAACTGGTTAAAAGATAGAAAGCAGAGGGTAGGGCTAAATGGCCAATTTTCCCAATGGAGAAAGGTGAATAGTGGTGTACCCCAGGGATCTGTGCTGGGTCCGCTGCTTTTTGACATATTCATAAATGACCTGGAAAGTGGAATAACAAGTGAGGTTATCAAATTTGCAGATGACACAAAACTATTTAAAGTTGTTAAAACCCAGGAGGATTAATGAACGGAGTGGAACGGGTAAACGTAGATCGATTGTTTACCTTATCAGAATATGGAAAGACTAGGGGACATGCAATGAAGCTACAGGGTAAACTATTTAAGACTAATAAAAGAAAATATTTTTTCACTCAACGTGTAATCAAACTCTGGAATTTGTTACCGGAGGATGTAGTAAAGGCTGTTAGTGTAGCTGGGTTTAAAAAAGGTTTGGACAAGTTCCTGGAGGAAAGGTCCATAAACCATTATTAAGAAGGGACCCAGGATATCAATGCTTGAACCAGTACAAGCATTGTGGAACCTGTGTCCCTTGGGGAAACTGCTAGGTACGTATGACCTAGATTGGCCACTGTTGGAAACAGAATGCTGGGCTTGATGGACCTTGGTCTGACCCAGTATGGCATATCTTATGTTCTTATGTTCTTATGAGAACATGAGTGTACGCATCCTTGAGATCTAGAAAGCAAAGCCAATCCTGACTCTGAAGGTATGGAGGAGTGGCCTAGTGGTTGGGGCAAGGTACTTCAGGCCGAAAGGTCGGGGGTTCAAATCCCACTAGAGGACAGCAACCTTGGGCCGGAAGGACTGGAGTTTCTAGTCCCACAGGTGCTCCTTGTGGTCTTGGGCAAGCCACTTAACCCTCCATAGCCCATGTTCCCTGTAAAACAGTTATCTCTAAGTTATAATGCCCTGTTCAATGTAATTTCAGTTTGTTCAATGTAAACCGCACTGATGCAAAATAACGCGGTATATAAGAAAATGTAAATAAATAAATAAAAATGGCAGCAGAGTTCCCAGAGAAACCATCTTGAATTTCTCCTTGAACAGGAATTTGTTCAATTCTCTGAGGTCTAAAATAGGTCTATGTCCCCCTGTTTTCTTTGGGATAAGGAAATAGGGGGAGTAAAACCCTGTACCCTGTTGATGAATGGATATTTCTTCTATTGCCCCTGGGGCAAGAAGCATAGTGAACTCTTGATCTAACAGGTTGATGAGAGAGGTCTGAGAATTGAACTATCTTACCATCATGGGAGGGGGCATGCACCGAAAGTGGAGCTTGTACCCCTCTTTTATAATGGAGCATGTCCAATGTTCTGCTGTTATCTTCCCCCATCTGGGGGCAAAGTGACACAACCTTCCTGGAATGGTGGAAGGCTCTGGACCACTGAGAGCCAGGAAGGCTAAGTACTCTAGATGGAAGTCAAAGGCCTTGTGGAGGCTGAGACTGCTGAGAAGGTTGAGGCTTAGCAGTCTTTGCTTTCCTTTGTTTAGGTGGTTGCTGACCCTTACGGGCAGATTGACCTGCAGAACGTCCCTGCTGGGAATAAGAGGAATAAAACCTCTTCTTCTTGAAGAAGAACGGTTTCTTGAAAGATTTCTTTCTTGCAGGATCAGCTGTGGCTTTGGATAATCTATCCAAAGTGGAGTTGTCAGCATCTAATTCATTGGCTTTCTCTTGCCAATTCCTTCCGAATAGATTCTCACTTGTACAAGGGATATTGCCCAGTTTGTCCTGCACCCAGAGCTCCAAATCGGATGCCTGGAGCCAGGCAATTTTACGTGCACCTATGGCAATGGCAGAGGTTCTGCTTATGCACTCAAAACAGTCAAAAGGTGCACGGTTGACAAACTTAGACACATCCTGGGCATGTTTAACCAGTGTGAGAAAATCCTGCCTCTTATCATCAGGAAGAAGAGGACTCAAAACCTCTAAATCTCCTGTGACTTCCTTAAGGAACATTCCCATATATAAAATATAGGAACTGATGCTGGCAGAAAGCATTGAAGCCTGGAAAGTACGACGTCCAAAGGCATCCAATGTTCTACACTCACTTCCTGGAGGATTAGAGGCATGCCTCTTTGCACTCCTGATCCTTCTCATAGCTGATTCCACTACAACAGAGTGGTGAGGAAGCTGAGTTTTCTGGAAGCCAGGACAAGGAGGGACTTGATACATGGTATCCAGTCTACGAGAGTGAGGAGAGGTGGTAAGAGGTGTTTCCCACATCCTCAACATGAGATCATGCAAGATCTCATGGATAGGCAAAGTAGCTGCCTCCTTAGGAGCTTTGTGATATTGTAGAATCTCCAACTCCTTTGCCCTGGGTTCTGTTTCAGGAGCCAATGTAATGGACAGACCTCGAGCAACCTCCCTGATAAAATCCTGAAAGGAAATATCTTCTGGAGGAGACATCCTGCGTTTAGGAGAGGAAGTCTCCTCTGGGAAGAGTACTCCTGTACTGACAGAGCTGTCAGAATCCTCCGATTCCTCCGAGGATTCAAAGTACCTCCTCACTGGATACTCTTGTAGAGCTCGATACCCGTACCGACCGAAGTCGGTGCCGGGGGGGAATCGGTACCGGTGTGTCAGTACCGGGAGGCATAGCATGACTGGGTACCAGCAATACGGATGCCAATGCTGTCAGTACCGATATAGATTCCGGCGCTGGTACCGGATGAACTGTCTGACGCGGTTCCGAGGGTGTCGATGCCGCAAGGAGAGCCGCCAGACTGCGTTCAATAGCCAGGAACCTCTGGTCTATCGATGCTGCCGATGCCTGGATGTCGGTACCAGAGAAGGCAGCCGGGTACACCAGAGCATGGCACCAGTAGTTCTGCCGAGGTCGAGGCCTCGAGAACATCCTGGAGCCCTGATAATGCTTTGGAAGCCGAAGCCTCCCGCTGGGGCAATTTTGCCGTTGCAGAACCCTCAAGGGCAATGCCAGAGGCATCTCGATGCTTGGAAGGAGATCTACCCTTTGAGATCCATGGGAGGAAGATGAAGCCCTGGACGACGTCGATGCCACAGAGGGAAAAAGGGTACTGAGCTTAGCAGCTCGGTTTTGTCGACCCCTCTTGGACATCATGGCACTGCGAGATGGAGTGGTCAGGACCTAAACATTTGAAACACCTCTCATGGGTGTCGGTGACCGAGATGGTACTGCCACTCTTGGTGCACTTCTTGAAACCCGAAGCGGGCTTTTCCATGGTAAGGAAAATTTTGGGCCTAAGGCCCAAAATGGCGCATGCACCTGAGGAGGAAAAATTTGGAAAAAGAAGTATTTTTTAAAAAATAAAGAAAGAAAGAAAGAACAGGCGGTACAGGTATAGCGTCGAGGAAGGAAGATGCGACCACAAAACAGAAAGAGAATGGAAAAACTTTTCTGCGGTGACAGGAACGACGACCTGCTGGTTCCGCGGAAAACGAAGAACTGGAGAGAGGCCGTGGGAAAGGCGGGAAGGCAGCACGCTGGCACTGTGGGATGCTCCCAAAAGCTTTTTAATTGGACGCTGGGGAGCGTTCCCGCGCAGGCTCCGTCGGTACCGATGATACCCATATGTGAAAACTACATTGCTTCTTGTTCCTGGAGATAGCATTTGACACTGTTCCGCACAGGCGACTTATAAACAAACTAAGCACCCTTGGGATAGACCCTAAAGTTACTGCTTGGATTAGAAATTGGTTGAGTGGGAGGCAACAAAGAGTACAGGTAAATGGAGTTCACTCTGAGAAGAAGGAGGTTACCAGTGGAGTGCCGCAGGAATCTGTCCTTGGTCTGATTCTTTTTAACATCTTTGTTAGTGATCAGGGCCAGTGCTAGGGTTTCTAGTGGCCCCCTGCAACCTATAAATCAGTGCTCCTCCCTCATTATTATTAATGTTGGCTGCATCCTACCCTCCTTTTTCCCAAAACACTTTGTGAACTCTGTTCAAGCGATATTAGTATTTGTCCTTCAAATCCAGTGTTGTAAGAAAATTGCAGCGAAAGAGCAAATGCATAGCCAAAATAAAAATACTTCACAGTAAATACTTAGCATCAAACAGGCTGTGATAGTCCAAAAATAATAGTCTGATTAAATAAAGTCTGATTCTGGTCATTTTACTAGCAACAGCATAAACATTCTCCAGTGCCAGGCATATTGTGAAATAATGTAAAACACTTCAGTAATCACTGAAGATCTACAAGGCCAAATCTACCATACCATACCGGCATACACTTCCAAAACTCATACAATAAGGGGCCCACCCAGAAAAAAGAAGCACTATAAATACTGCAATGAGCCCCAAAACATCCATACGCCTATTTGAAAAGCTGTACAAGTCAAATTACTAAAGTACAAATCTCTGCGTCCATGTTAACAGAAAACCTGGCCTTGGTCACACACTCAGAACACAGACCCTCATCAAATACAGAATAAGTGACCACAAGCTAAAGTAAAAATTAAAATATGCAGACAAAAATTAAACTGAAACCCCAAGAAACCATACTCCATATGCGCGTACCACACCAGATAAGAGATGCAGGTCCCCATACTATGTGCAATATAAAGATAGCACAAAGTCCATTCACTAAATTGAAAATAAAATTATTTTTTCTGCCTTTGTTTTCTGAAGATTGTTGATCATACTGGTCCCGATCTGAGGTTTCTGTTTCCCTCTGTTTTCTCTTCTCTCTTTCTATTGTCTATAGTCCATCTGCCATTTCTTGTCTCTCCTTTTGCTTTCTTCATTTTCTTCCATCAGCCTTTTTCCAGTCCCAGTAACCCTCTCCAGTATCAGCCCCCTTCCAGTGTCAACCCCCTTGCTTTCCCAGCACCGCCACTGGTGTCCATTCCCTTCCAGTTCCCTCCTTCCCCATCGCCCAGCCCCTTCTAGTCTAAATACCTCCCAGTCCCCTTCCAGTCACCCTCTCCTCTGTCCATCCATCTTCCAGTGCATCCCCAGTTCTGCTCCCTTCTAGTCCCATCCTTAGCTTCCTTCCAGCCCCCATTTTCCCTCCAGCCACCTCCTTCCTCTCTTTTCCGCTCCTTTCCAACCCGCCATGTCAGCTCCCTTCCAGCCACCACCTTCCCCCCTGTCAGCTCTCTTCCAATCCACCTCCTATTACCCAGCCACCTTCCAGCCCCATCCCCAAGTGTCAACTCCCTTCCAACCCCCCCATGTCTGCTCCCTTCCAGTCCCCCCCCCAAATGTCAGCTCCCTTCTGGCCCTTTTCCTTCCCTTCCCTCCTGTATCAGTTGCCCTCCCTCCCGCGGCTCTGCTATTTTTTAAACTGCTGGACCACAGAGTTTCTAAAGGCAATAATAAGAATTTCCTGTTTCTTACGAGAAACAGGAAATGCTTGTTACTGCTGGAAACGCCGTGGTCCTGTATAGCCAGTCTCCCTTCTGCAGAAAGGTAATGAGGGAAATGTTAAAGAGAAAAAAGGCACATACCTTAACCTCCTAAATTAGATTAGCAGAGCATTTATGAGAAGCAGATCTGAAAAACAGTCAACTTTTAATTGAGCTAGGTTTTCTGGTCTGTTTTGGGATAAGGTGCAGAGGGTTTTCAGCAACAAACTGTTTCACCACTAGTGATTTCCAAAGGCCTCTCTCACGTTACTCCTGATCAGTGAAAGCAAAACCATTATTTACTGAGTAGCCAGTTACATATAAAGACAAGTAAGATCTTAATATATATATATATATAAGATCTTACTTGTCTTTAGTTCCTTAGAGCCTATTTTGTCAGGAAATTCTGTAGTCCTTATTTGGCTGCAGTTCTTTAAAAATCACTCCCACTGGTAGGTTGTGAAATAGCTCAGCTGGAAATTTTGGAGATTACTCATAGTTGAGAATTATTTCTCATTGCAATCTTAGGGAAAAATGGAGTGTCTGGGCTAGTGTTTACAAGTTTGTCAGACACCTGTTTATTTAGAAAGGTATCATATCTTTTCTGTATTTTACTATAGTGCAGTTCTCCAGTAGCTGTATGGGTGATGTCACCAATAGAGCCCTCACGTGGGTGCTTTCCCAGCTCCTTCTAGAAGCTTTTGGAGAACTTCACAGTACATATGCATGTCTTCCCGTTTGCCACCATAGCACCATCTTTTTCCATTGAGCCTAAGCAGATACATATCCACATCATTCCCTTTTACTCATGTGTGAGTACTCTTCCTCTGCATGAATTTTTGGGGGTATTCGTTCCTGCTTGCTGTTGCGATTTCTTTCCCCTTCATAGGATGCCTTTGGTTAAGTTTTTTTTCTGCGTTTTAAAGTTTCCTTTATTTTTACTGCACTGTCACAGCCCCCTTAGGCGCTTGGTGTTCCAGCTGCGAAGCATTTCAAAATTGATCCATTTGATTTCACTTTGGCTATTTTTCCAGCTGAGATGTGCCTTGCCAGTGGGTTTAAAAAGTGTCCCAGGTGTTCTAGGACCATATCTGTTACAGATACTCATAGTTGGTGCCTACAGTGTTTTGGGACCTGATCATAAGCTGCCTTCTTGTAAACTGTGTTTACAGGAAATAAGAGAGGTAGTCAGAATCATGAAAAACAGCCCTAAAGAATGTTTGGCACTTTTAAGCCCAATCCATCGACATCAGCAACATCTGCCTCGATAGTGTCTAAGGCTGACTCTGTTGATACATTAGCATCGAGGAGCTCTTGAGCTCACTCAGATCTGAGGATACCCAGAGCATCATACCATCCACTGATATTTCCCTGAAGGAAAAAACATGACCACTGCTATCAAGGACATCGGACACTGGATAGAGGCTACAATGCATCAACGCTGAAGCCCTCCGGGACACAATACCGAGAGCATCAAGGTGTGACCCTCAAAGAAGCTCCAATAAGAGGAAAGCTCAACCTCAAATTCTGCTGAGGGGCATCAATAGCCTACCTAGAGCCAAGACCAGTCTGCCAATACTCCATGATATATTCCAGGAACATCAGCCAATTCAGTCGAACACCCATATGCCTTTGAGGTGGCAGCCATGAAGAATCGCCTTCTGAAGTGCATCGGAGTGGATCATGATGCTCTTCACCATACAAGAGCTCACGTCTCATGTGGCTTAGAATATAGTGCATCAAGACATTGAACCAATCCTCGATAAGCACTAACTGTCTGTGGTAGAGGCATCAACATCAAGGCATCAAAGTGCCTCAATACTGATACCCCACTGACTGATATTGTTCTCCAATGCATCAGGAGTTGATGCCCCCTCAAAGCTGGAGAAGTCATCGATGTTTTAATGCTTCCATAGGAGCTCCAGATACCCAAAGGGATGGAGAGCTTTCCAGGCAGAGTCTTAGAGGTCATTTGATTATTACTCTGAGACAGAGTCAAAAGGCAGGGTAATGGATGATGAGCTGGACCTTCTATCAAAGGATAGATTCCTGAACTTCCATTGGACCTTTCTTCTCCTCATGAAGTCCCCTTCAGAGGAACTTTCCCTTAACAATTTTGTATGGTATATGGCAAAGGCCATACCACTTTATTTGGAGACTGGAGGAATTCAAGGCAGAAGAATTGGAATCATCCAATATTCCGCTGCCTCTAAAGTTTCTGATATAGATTTCACTCTGGAAGTGACCTTTTCGCATTATTGAATCTAAAGAGAAGGTGACAGTGCCTGTCCACTGCATCATTCAGAGTTTACAGATGAGTATGTGGGAGACTCCCCTGTACCTCCAGTGAGTAAGAAGGTCAAATCTATATACAGAATTCAGAGGGCTCCTGAATTCAAAAAGCTGCAGCTACCATACCATTCTATGGTCGCTGAATCCACTCTCAAGAACCAAGAGTTCCAAGTTGCACTCCTTGGCGCCTCTTAGCAGCTCTACATGGGCATTTTCCTATGGGACATCATGTTTATCCTAGATAATATGTCCACATTTTTCCCTTAAGAGAAAATTGAACAATATTGTTCCTTTAGTGATGGGAAGAACTGCTCAAAGTACATGGTCCAAACAACAAATGATATCTTCAATATGAAATTGAGAGTTTCTACCATAAGTATTGGCACTCTGAGACTCTCATAGCTCCAGGCCTCAAACATACTGTGCAGGATCAGCTCGCTGACATATTGTGCCGCAAAGACCATCTCTTTGGAGATAAGGCTCAAAAGGCTGCTTCCCCTGATCAAGCAGAAAATCAAAAAAGGAATTACTCTATTCTTAACCTTAAAGCCTAAATGATCAGAGGGTAAATATAATGGTTATTTTGAGGGTCAGAAGATTTCTTCGTCCCCTCTGAACAATCATATAAAGCTTTGGCATCGTTTTATAGATGACATCTTTATGGTATGGTTGGGTCCAATGAAAACTCTGCATCTGTTTGTGGATTGGCTTAATGCCCAGGACAAAAATATTCAGTTCACACATAACATCCACACAACAGAGATAGTGTTTTTGGATGTAAAGATAAGAAAAGGAGATTCGAATTGGATCACATCCGTCTACAGAAAACCAATAGATCGTAACACTCTGCTTCACTTCCAAAGTGTACATCCATTAAAACTAAAGGAAGGTTTGCCCTTCTCCCAGTTTCTCCGATATCGACGAAATTGCTCAGAAATACGAGATTATAAAAGTGAAGCTCGCGTTCTTGCGACTAATTTTAAAGAAAGGGGATACCCCCCAAGGATAATTGATAGAGCATATCGGCGGGCACTCTTTAATGATAGATCTGTGTTACTGAGGCCAACAGAAGGGAATAATGTGAACACAGTGATGAGGACAGTGGATTCTGAAATGGTTAATTTTACGATGCAATTTTCCCCGCTTAGTTTTAAAATAAAGAAGATCGTTTCAAAGCATGTTAACATCTTGAATACGATACCGGGGTTACAAGATAAATCAATACGCTGTGTATGGCGGAGAAATAAAAATTTAAAAGATAAACTTAGTCCAGCGATACTTCGTCCTAGGGCACCTGAAGGAACCCAACAAGCAAATCAAGGACATTTTAAATGTGGACAATGCTCCATTTGTGAAATTACTAGTGAAATAAAGGAGTTCACATACCATGGAAGGGAATATGTCCTGAGGAACAGTACAACTTGTAGTTCTAAATGTGTGGTATACGGGATAATTTGTCCCTGTAATCTCCTATATATAGGGAAAACGATTAGATCATTAAAGACTAGGATGTTGGAGCATAAAAGTCGCCTAAAACATAGAGTCATGACAGCACCTATAGTTCCACATTGTCAGGAACAAAATCACAATTTTGAGAATTTAAAATGCTTTTGCATTGAACAAGTTTTGATACCGATGCAGGGGAAATCTGTAGAACAAACCTTAATTTACCGTGAACAACATTGGATTTTTTTATACACAGACCCTGATACCCAAGGGTCTCAACACGGAAATAGAGTGGGGAGTCTGTTGATTGGGGAAAAGGGTTCGTTTAGTTGCAGTTAATGGGAGGAGCTATAAAGGAGGGATGGTAAGCCACTTCTGCACATGCGTGGCGTTTTTTGAGAAGTAGAAGGATATACGTCTATGAGAGGAGGCGAACAAGAAATAAGATTTAGCGAAACGTCATGGTATTTTTCAGCAAATATCATCTCAGCAACATTAGATATGTCTATATGTTCATGAAGAAAAAAGGAGGTTATCGTTTTAGATCTAAGATATGCTATTTAATGCCTTTTAACAAATGAATTTTACACATGATTTATTTGTTTCATAGAAAGCTGGGCCTGATTTAATAATATCTCAGCAAATATTGGAAAGATTTGGCTGATTTAAATATGCTCCCCTGAAGAATCTCATGAAGGCGAGAGAAACGCGAATACAACGTTGCATGTGAGGCGTTGGGAATGAATTCAACCACAGATATGTTACATTTTTAAACATTTTTATATAGCATTCACCAGAAGTTAAGAACATAAGTCCAGTATGTAGTGTGAAGTGTGAAGCACAAAGGAAGAGGGGTATTATATTAGAAGAAAAGAAACAAAAAAGCTGGATAGTGAGTCATTGATGTGAATACGTGCCATATGAGACAGTACATTGTCTTCAAGGCAGCTGAGGAAAACTGAGACCACTTCCATGCAAACAATTACATTATATTTACCCTCTGATCATTTAGGCTTTAAGGTTAAGAACAGAGTAATTTCTTTTTTGATTTTCTGTATATTATTACTCTTAAAAATTGGACCTAAAACTTTTTTGTATGTCCCCTGATCAAGCAGCATTCTGATATACTCAGTACCCTCTCCAGGTGCACGTCCAACACAGCCTCCTTCATCAGGTAATACCATGGTGGGGGGGAGGGGGTCAACGGAAATCCTTCCGCTCTCAAAGACATAAGCATTTCCATATTACGTCCAACGCAGCCTCCTTCATCAGGTAAATACCATGGTGGGGGGGAGGGGGTCAACGGAAATCCTTCCGCTCTCAAAGACATAAGCATTTCCATATCTCCCACTATTCCCACTTTAAACAGACTTCCTGTGCCTAACCCAAGTAGAAGACGACTCACAGGGCCCAGCCAAATCAGGGGCGGGGTTTTGACTGCATTCTACAGAGCCTAGCCTTTCTACCTGTGAACCTTTTGGCAGATCCTCTAGTCAAAAGGAGGCTCACTCTCTTTGCTCAGATGTGGCCCCTTGTAAACTCCAACTGTTTGGTTCTGCAAATTGTCTGAAAGAGTTACCAACTCCATCTATTCTGTCTCCTCCAAATTGTCCTATGGGGGCTCAATCCTTCCACCCTCAGCACCAGAAAATACTTCTGCAAGAATTCTCTGCCCTTCAGAATGCAAACTTGATTGAGCCCATTCCATCAGGGCTGGGATTTTATTTGAGGTACTTCCTGGTCTCCTTCTCTCCCCCCCAAAATAAGGTATTCCATCCTATCATAGACCTAAGAAACCCGGTCAAGCATTTGGTCAGAGAAAAGTTCAGGATGATTTCCCTGGCTATGCTCTCTAAATCTCAAGGATGCTTACACCTATATACAGATATGTCCAGCTCACAGAAGATATCTCAGATTTGCTGTTTGGAGATGACACTTCTAGTACCATATACTGCCTTTGGCCTTGCATCATCTTTTTATGTCGTCACCAAATGTCTGGCAGTAATAGCAGTATTTCTATGTAGGCTTGGAGTACACCTGTTTCTTTACTTGGACAACTGGCTGAAGGAACTCTGGAATCAGTGCAAGTTACCATTTGAGTCCTGGAACTCCTAGGTTTGTCATCAACTACCAAAATCTCACCTTTGCCCATCACAACAATTTGAGTCGTGCCAAGCAGAGCTCCTATGAACTCCAACAAGTCTTTCTCCCATATAACAGACTATACTGTCTGATAGTGATAATCTAGGTGACTCAAAGTGTCAGCAGACATAAGCTCGAGCCATGTTGAGGATGTTAGGCCACATGGTACGACCATCCATTTAATACCATTGGCACTTCTCCATATGAGACAATCTCAGTGGACCCTGAGCACCCAGTGGGCTCAATCCACTGAGCACTTCAGCAACATAATTTCTGCCACTAGCTCATGATGGATGCTCCCAGCCAATTTAGCTATGGTTCTGCCCTTCCAGATTTCTTCCTATCAGAAATGTTTGATGAAAGATGCATCTAAGCTGGGCTGAGGAATTTTCTAGATGGGTTCCACACTCCAAGGTAGTTGGTCCATTGAAGAAAGTCTCTATCAGATCAACTTCTTTGTACTGAGAGAAATAGCAAATGCTCTAAGGGCTTTCAGGGATCGGTCATAAAAACATAAAATATGCCATAAAGGATCAGACCAAGGTCCATCAAGCCCAATATCCTGTTTCCAAAAGTGGCCAATCCAGGTTCCCAAAAGTACCTAGCAGGTTCCCAAAATGGCACACAGGTTCCAAAATGCCTATCCTGGGGCTAGCAGTGGATTTCCTGGTCCTCTTAAATAAGGTTTATGGACCTTTCCCCCAGAAACTTAGCCAAACCTTTTTTTAAACCCAGCTGCACTAAAAACCTTTACTACATCCTCTGGTAACAAATTCCAGAGTTTTATTAAGCGTGGAGTGAAACAATATTTTCTCTTATTAGTCTTACATGGATTACATTGTAGCTTCATCGTGTACCCTAGTCTTTCTACTTTTTAATGGCATAAACAATCGATCTACGTTTACCCTTCCACTCCATTCATTAATTTATAGACCTCTATCATATCTCACTTTAGCCTTCTCTTTCCAGGTTGAAGAGACCTAACCTATTAAGCCTTTTCTCATAGGGGTATCCTTCTATCCCCGTTATCATTTTGATGGCTCTTTTCTGAACCTTTTCTAATTCCGCTATATCCTTTTTAAGATACTGTGACCAGAATTGCACACAATATTCAAGGTGCCAAGGAATGATTTAGAGGCATTATAATATCATTGGTTTTATTCTCCATTCCTTTCCTTATGATTCCTAGCATTTATTTATTTATTTAACTTCTCTTTTATACCGCGCTATTACATATCAGTGCGGTGTACATTAAACAGAACAATATACCGTGCAGACGGGCCGCATAGTATTTACATTGAACAGGGCTTGAAACTTGGATTTAACTGGGGTAACATTTCTACAGTTTATTTACAATGATGCCTATGTTTTCGGGGTATCATCTAAGCATTCTATTTACTTTCTTGGCCGCCGCTGCACACTGGGCAGAGGGTTTCACATGTTATCCAAAATGGCACCTACATCTTTTTCCTGGATGGTGTTTCCTAATGTGGAACCTTGCATTGTATAACCATAGTTTTGGTTGTTCTTTTCTAGGTGGATAACTTTGCACTTGTCCACATTAAATTTCATCTGCCATTTGAATGTCCAGTTTTTCACTTTATCAAAGTCCTCTTGAAAATTTTCACTGTCCTCAAAAAAATATAACAGATTACTAAGACAAGACCTTCCTTGGCGAAATCCATGTTGGCTTTCTCCCATTAAACCATGACTATCTACATGTTCAGTAATTTTGTTCTTTATAATGATTTCTACCATTTTGCCTGGTACTGATGTCAGGCTCACTGTTCTGTAGTTTTCCAGATCATCCCTGGCACTCTTTCTAAAAACTGATGTTACCTTGACCATTCGCCAATCTTCAGGTACTACAGATGATTTTAATGATCACAGATTGCTAATAGTATGTCTGCAATCTCATTTTTCAGTTCTTTCAACACCCTGAGATGTATACCATCCGTTCCAGGTGAATTTCTACTCTTCAGTTTATCGAATTGCTGTAATAAATTTTCCTGGTTTATAGGTATTTCTTTCAATTCTTTCAATGCATCACCTTTGAATACCATTTCAGGCATGGGTAACTTCTCTACATCTTCTTCAGTAAAGACTGAAGCAAATAATTCATTCAATCTCTCCGCTATGGCCTTGTCCTCTCTTAGTGCCCCTTTTGCCCTTCTATCATCCAATGGTCCAAATGACACTCTCACAGGTTTTTTGCTAAGAATGTACTTTAAGAAGTTTTTATTATGTGTTTGTGCTTCCACAGCAACCTTTTTTTTCAAATTCTAGCTTTGCCTGCCTTATCAGTGCCTTGCATCTAACTTGCCAGTGCTTATGTATCCAGTTTTCGTCATTTGGCGCCTTTTTCAGTTTCCTGAAAGATGGGTTTTTTTGGCTATAACAATCTCTCTGACCCACTTTTAAATCATGCTGGCAGTTTTTTGGCCTCTCTTTCACTTTTCTTAAAGCGCATTTATTTATTTTATTTAACTGTATTTATATCCCACTTTTCACCGGGTCAAAGCGGTTTAACAGAAAAAGGGAGGTGGGGACAGTAATCAATACTTGGGTAGGGGGCTGTCACCGGGAGGCCAACATTAATGATCTAAACAGATATTAAGGACATAAACAATGGACATTAGTTTCTCAGGGGGGAGATCTGTGGGTATGTTAAAGGGTCAGGGAGGGAGTCAGTGGTGGATGTTTGTTTCTGGTCCGAGGTATTCTTGGAACAGGGTGGTTTTTAGTTGTTTTCTGAATGTTGAATGATCTCTGTTGTTTCTGATTTGGTTTGGTAGGGAGTTCCAAAGGGATGGCGCGTATAGTTCAAAGGCTCTGTTGCAGGTCCATTGATTGTATTTAGTTCGTTCATGGGGGATGGTGAGGGTGTTGCTGGTGGTTTGTCTGGTTGTTCTTTTGTGGGTGGGTTGGGGCAGTAAAATTCGGAGCTGGGAGGTCTGCGTTTGATAGAGGGCTTTGTGGATAAGTAGGGCTGATTTGTATTTGATTCTTGCTTCGAGAGGGAGTATGTGCAGTTCTCTCAGGACTGGGGTGATATGATCTTGTTTTTTTGCTTTCTGGATAATTCTTGCTGTGGTATTTAAGGCAGTTTGTAGTGGGTTGATGTGGGTGGCAGGTAGTCCGTAATAGATTATGTTGCAGTCGTCCAGGTGGGGGAGCGTCATAGCTTGCATGACTGTCCTGAAGTCTTGTGGATCGAGGAGAGGCCTGAGGCGTTGTACTGTTTTTGCTTTGTGGAATAATATTCCGGTAGTCTTTTTGATCTGTTGCTTGAGTGTGAGCGCTTGGTCTATGATGATTCCTAAGTATTTTATGTGTGGTTGTATTTGTATTTGCGTGTTTCCTAAGTTGAGGTGTGGTGGTGGTGTGAAGTTTGGATCCTTGGTTACTATGAGGGCTTCTGTTTTTTTTTAGGTTGATGGATAGGTTGTTCTTTTGTAGCCAGCTGGAGACTTCTATGAAGCAGTCTGTTAGTTGATTGTTTGTCTGGTTGGTGGTTGTGATCGGTCCATAGAGCATTATGTCATCTGCGTAGATGTGGTAGTTGATGTTATGGGCGCGTATGATTGAGCAGAGTGGTTGCAGGTAGATGTTAAAGAGCATGGCGGATAGTGTGGATCCTTGGAGTACTCCTTGGTGTTGCGGAAAGGGGGGGAGGTTGCTATGCTTGTGCAGATCAATTGTTGTCTATTGGTCAGGTAGAAGCAGAACCACTGAAGTACGACGTTTTTGATGCCGATTTCTTGGAGTCTGTGTAGGAGGATGTTGTGGGAGATGGTGTCAAAGGTTGCAGATATGTCCAGGAAAATCATAGCGTAGCCAGAGTGCTTGGTCTGTGTGCCCTTGATGAGGGTGTTCATTAGAGATGTCATGAGGGTCTCGACTCCGTGGAATGGACGGAAACCATGTTGTTGTGGGTCCAGCGTAGAATACATCTGGTCTGGGCTTCCAAGATAGTATTTTTAAACAATGCCCATGCTTGATGTAAATCGTTAACCTTTGCAGCTGCTTCTTTTATTTTTTTTCTTAACTATTTTCCTCATTTTATCATAGTATCCCTTTTGAAAGTTAAAAGGTAGTACTGTGGATTTCCTTGCTGTCTTTCCTCCATTTATTAAATCAAATGTGGTCATGTTATGATCGCTACTGCCAAGTGACCCCAACACCCTTATCTTTTGCACCAGATCCTGTGCTCCACTAAGGACCAAGTCCAAAATAGCTACCCCTCTTGTTGGTTCATGAACCAGATGCTCCAAGAAGCAATCGTGTATCTCATCTACAAACGTTATCTCCCTAGCATGTCCTGCCATGACAGTGACCCAATTGATACCAGGGTAATTTAAATCACCTATTATTATTACTGTGTTGTAACTTTTGTTAGCTTCCCTGATTTCTTTTAGCATTTCATCATCCATTTGTTCATTCTGGCCAGGCGGTCAGTAGTAAACCCCCACTGCCATCACCTTCCTCTTTTGCCATTGAATTTCTATCCATAGAGATTCTACAGTGTATTTTGTTTGCTGCAAAACTTTAATCCTGTGTGACTCAATGCTCTCTCTAACAGAGCACAACCACTCCACCAATTTGATCTACTCTATCATTGCAATATAATTTGTACCTAGCTATTAGTGTCCCATTGGTTGCCCTCTTTCAACCAGGTCTCTGAGATACCAGCCTCAGCAAACCTAATTGTGATAATTCAGACAATGAAGTTTGTCAGACGGCTGCCTGGGTGAGAATGTTCACAGTCTTGGCAAGTGCATATGTCAATATGATTTGCAAGGGATTGTGGGCAATGCAGTCCATTCACACCCGACACAGCTGCTCACAATAATTTAGTTGTGCTCAAGTGTAAAGCCAATAAGATATTTATTTATGGGGTTATTTCTCCCAACACAGATATGCTTGGTAGCACATAAATCAGGTTACTTGCTTTCAGTGTTAAACTTGGAAAAACAAAATCAGGAAACAACATTTGAACTTGTCAGGCAATCAAAGCAAAAGAAATAAGGCCTGGTTGGCAACAAACTGGTCTTTTCTGTAGGCTTTAGCTAATATTCTCTTAGCAATGTATCAAACAAACCAAAAGCCACAAAGAAAGAAAAAAAACTGTTCTTTTCAGGTTAACTTCTTATATCCTCCCACATAGATTCAGAAGTGATTCTCTCAGAGCTCACAAGCAATTAGGTAAGGCTCAATTGCTAGCAGTTATCCAGCTGAAACCCCTTAGCTGGCTTGCTTTCTACTGCGTGGCTAAAAATCCTACTCAGGAGCTTTTCTGAGTAGATTAAAGAACAAGTTTGTATTTCTTTGTGATGGTTGCTGTATTTTGTAACAGAAAATCACCAAAGGAGTTTAGACAGAGAGCAGTCCATGTAAACACATTCTTCATCTGCTATCACCCCCTCTTCTTCAACAAGCATGGGTTCAATATCATGGATTGGCACAGATGAATCTCCCAATGGAGCACTTTCAGGAGAATACTTGTTTCCCTGCTGTCTTTCAAGGTTATAGCTAGGGCATAGATCAGTGTTCATACCTGAGCTTCCATTGCTGTTAGAGTTCCTCTCTATATAGCCTGGCCAGTATGTAGTCCAGTTCTTATGTCCAGCCTTCCAATCCAGATCCCTGGACACTGGATCTCTCTTCACATACCTTCTGGCACGGGTCTTAGGGTCCCTTCCACGTGCAGCCGTCTCCCTCACAGGTACCGTCTGAAGATTCCTAGCTCTGCAGCACCATTCCTCTGGCTTTCCCCAGTCCAATGGTGTATGCTGGCCCTTGGAATGCCTCCCAGTATACGTACTGCTCCAGCCTCCTCTAGACCTCCCAAAGGCTTTTCTCTTCTTTCTTCCAAAGGGTTTCTTTCCCTCTCTGTCCGTCTGGTTTGGCTTCTGCTTCTGATAATCCTTCAGATGAAACTGAGGATAATTCTCTGGATATCCAAGGTGATCATGACGATGATGATCTGTAGAATAAACTCTACCTTTATTCTGCTTAGATGAGTGCTCCTCCCTAACACAGCGCAGCTGTGCTGGATCAGGCCCTGCCCTTTGAGATGAGTGCTTAGGGATTACCTCATAGCCCTCCTGATTGAACACACGTTTCCCCACTTCAGCTCCTCTAATGGCTGTTGGAAACCTGGTGCATTCTGGGACTGGTAGTATTTTATGGGAAAATTCTGTTTTCTTATTTCTACCAGAACTGACAGGTTGCTTGTTCAGAGTCACGTCACCTTTCCTATAGCTCCTTCCTGAGCTATGATAAGCTTCCTTATCACAAGTTGCAGTGTTCTACATCAACAAGCAGGGAGGAACAGGGTTGTATTCTCTGGTGGACAACCTGAGTTGAGTCCTTCAACCAATTGAATAGACTTGGACCAGGGAGATGGCATGCTACATCTTTTGGGACTGAGGTACCCCCTCGATAGATCCCTTCACCGCTCAGATACTTCAGTTTTGCTCCAGGGTGGGGTCACACAGCAAATTAGCCTTGGATGCTTTCCTCCTTGATTGAGGGAAAGGGCTTCTGTATGTGTATCCTCCAATTTCTCTCATTTGAAAGACCCTCCCGAAACTCAAAAACGATGGAGGCACGAAAATTCTCATCAGTCCTTATTGGCCTTGGCTACCATGCATCCCTCTTCTTCTGGAACTGTCCATCCAAGAAACACTTTAGGTGGGTCAGGCACCAATCTTAATTTCGCAGGAGAATATCATGTTGCACCCCAACATCAAGTCCCCTGGCCCTCACTGATTGCATGTTAAAAGGCTGACATTGTTCGCTATTAACCTGCCTGTTAGTGTAACTGATGTCTTTTTGACATCCAGGAGGGCCTCTACAAGAAGGTTGTATGCTTTTAAGTGATAGAGGTTTGCTATTTGGTGTGAGAAATGGTCTGCAGATCCCTTCACCTGCCTGAATACCTTCTACATCTTTTCCGAATCTGGTCTTAAATCCAACTTAGTAAGGGTTCACCTCAACGCAAATGGAGCTTACCCTCTCAGTGGATAATGGAACATTGTCAGTAGCAATGACAGTCATAAACTATAGTCTAGATTTGGGAACAGTTTCCAACGTGTGGAAGAAGGCAGTAATCTGCCTTTTACATAAATAGCCAAAGTTAGATGTTGCCAATTCTTTTCGTTATCAGCTGGTCTCGCATCTTGCTTTTCTGGGTAAATTAACTGAAGAAATTGTGTATGCTCAACTTTTGGATCATGCTGAGAAATCCAATATGCACCATTACCCTCACTTAGTTTGCAGCATGTCAAGCATGAGGGCTTGTGTGCATCAGTGATGCTGAGAGCTAAGCTATCGCTAGCATAACTACTGGCAGGGTATCTCAAGATGGACAGGTCTCAGCTGAGGTGCTGGACTAAGACAAACCATCCATCTGGGCAGTAGCAGAATGGGGTGGTGTTGGCAACAGAGGATCACATTCCTGTGACAAAGGCAACAACACTAGCATTACCTGCACAGAAGAAAGACCTGGCAATCTACTTCCGTATCTTACTATAAAACCCAATGGATAATTGCAGCAAAACAAATTGCACTATAGTGCTAGAAGATACCCCCAGGTCGGAGGGCACTCAGCTGGCTACTGGGGAGGACCCGAAGACTTTTCAGAGTAAAGCCAGCAATTATGATGTAGTTAGATCAAAACCCTCATGATGTCTGGCTGCTTATGTCACTGCCCATGAAATGAGAGTCAGAAGCTGGAAAGAGGTCTTACATATTGGGACATGGAATATACAAAGCATGAACCAAGGGAAGTTGGAGGTGGTCAAGAATGAAATGGAATGTCTACAACTCGATCTGTTGGATGTCAGTGAACTGAAATGCACTGGCATCGGGCACTTTACAGCTGATGATCACATGATATACTATGCTGGAAAACACAGAAGAAATGGTGTTGTGTTTATAATTAAGAAGAAACTTGCAAGAACTGTAATGAAATAAAATACAGTCAGTGAACACTTAATTTCTATTCGTCTACGAGGAATGCCCATCGACAAAAGTATTATTTAGGTATATGCCCCAACAACAGCTGCAGAAGAGGAAGAAGTGGATGAGTTCTATAAACAAGTACTAGCTGAAATTGACAGAACATGCAAACAGGATATCCTGATAGTCATGGGTGAATGGAACGCAAAAGTTGGCAACAAAGAAGAAGGCAAAATGGTTGGAAAATATAGACTTGGCAACAGAAATTAAGCTGGAGAAAGACATAGAATTCTGCAAGACCAACAATTTATTAATCTCAAACACTTTCTTCCAGCAACAAGTGGCAATTGTACACATGGACTTCACCCAATGGGTTGTACAAAAATCACATAAATCACATTGACTATATCTGTGGAAGTCAACATTGGAAAAGCTCAATAACATCAACAAAGACAAAACCTGGAGCCGACTGTGGTACAAATCACCATGTACTAGGATGCAAACTCAAGCTAAAGCTGAAAAAGAGCAAACCACTCATGAATATAGCAAAATATGACCTTGAGAATATGCCACCAGAATTTAAAGACTGCCTACAAAAACAATTTGCTGCTTTGGATACAAATGACAGAGCATCAGAAGAGTTATGGCATGACATCAAGAAAGTTCTGCTCAAAGGAAGTGAGAAGTCTATGAAAAGTGAAAAAGCGCAAAGGCCAAAATGGATGATTGATGAAACTTTGAAAATTGCCCAGAAACAAAGAAGCCAAAGCCAGAGGAGAAAGAGAGAGAGGCAATCAAAGAACTCAACAGAGATTTCCAACATGCAGCAAGATGAGACAAGGGGAAGTACTACAATGACGCATGCAAGGAAATAGAATCAGAAACTATTAGAGGAAGAATAAGATTGGCTTTCCCAAAGCTGCAAAAGTTAAAGAGAAAATTCCAGCCTTGAATTGGAATGCTACAAGATACTCAAGGATCCATGTTGAATGATACTGAGAAGATCAAGAAAAAGTGGTAAGAATATACAAAGTCATTATACCATAAAGATCAAGTGGTCCAACAGTCATTTCAACATGTACCTTATGATCAGGAACCACTGTTGATGAAAGAAGTTGAAGCAGCTTTGAAAGCATTAGCAAAGAACAAAGCACCAGGTATTGATGGCATTCCCACTGAAGTATTACAGCAATTGGATGGAGAAATTAGATCTTACCTGCTAATTGTCTTTCCTTGAGTTCTCTCCGGGCCAGTCCAGGGTACGGGTAGGGTTGTCAATCCCCTTCAGCAGCTGAGGACTGAAAACTCCACGTTTTGCTGACAGCCTAAGCCCCTCCCCCTGGTGTCAGTGCTCCAGTCTTCTTCTGACAAAGCAGCTCAAACAAATAAACAAAAAAGAACTGAACCATCTCCATACTTCCCAGTGAAAAGAAAAAACTGGTCACATCAAAAACATAACTTTGTTCAATTTGTGCATTCAGGGAAGAATGAATTTTGTCTCTCCTTTTTTTTTTTAAAATATAGAAAAAACAAGAATTTACTGAAGGAATTGGAGGGAGCTCCCAACAACCATGCCCTCGAAAGAACGTCAAACCTTTAAGCCCTTAGTATGGTCAGAGAAACTCACACCTCTCGAACAAAAAAACCTTAGCTGAAGCAAACTCTGGGTGGGCCCTGGACTGGCCCGGTGTGAACTCAAGGAAAGACAATTAGCAGGTAAGATCTAATTTCTCCTTCCTTATCGTCTCTCCGGGCCAGTCCAGGGTACGGTAGGGCAGTACCAAAGTAGTACCTAAATCCGGGAGGGACCCGCAAGCCCCGCAATTATGGCTGAAGCCCCCACATTGGCATCCTGCCTAGCGAGAACATCCAATCGATAGTGCTTAGCAAACGTATGCAGAGAGGACCACGTTGCGGCCCTACAGATTTCCACCGGAGGAATCAAAGCGCACTCAGCCCAAGACGCCACTTGAGCACGAGCAGAATGCGCTTTGAGCCTCACTGGTGGTGATTTACCACTTGCTTCGTATGCCGCTACAATGGCATTCTTCACCCACCGGGCAATTGAAGCCTTAGTCGCCGCTTCTCCTTTACGTGGACCCGCAAACAGTACAAATAACCGATCGGATCTGCGGAAAGACACCGTAGCCTTGAGAGACTTCTTCAACACACGTCCCAAATCCAACTTTCTGAGCGAGCGATCCATGGGAGAACCGAACCGCTCCGCAAAAACGGGTAATGCCACTGACTGATTCACGTGAAACGACGACACTATCTTAGGCAAAAATGAAGGCACAGTGCGTAACAAAACCTTCTCCGGCAAAAACTGAAGATAGGGTTCCCGACAAGAAAGATCCTGCAGATCGGAAATTCTCCTCGCAGAACACAATGCCACGAGGAATGCAGTCTTCCAGGAAAGTTCCTGTAAACCACCCGAGGAAACCCCGGCAAACGGCGAACGCGTCAAAGCTTCCAGAACTAGGTTCAAATCCCAAGCCAGCACTACTGGGCGCAACAGAGGCCTGATGAGCTTGGCCGCCCGAAAAAAACGATGCACGTCTACATGCATCAAGAGTCTACGATTGTGCACCGGCCCTCTAAAACACGATAAAGCTGCCAAATGCACCTTGAGAGTACTGAAGGCTAATCCTTTTTCCAGACCATTCTGCAGAAAAAGTTGGAGCTGTGGCAATGTAGCCGACATTGGCCTAATGCTACGTTGCCCACACCAAGCCTCAAAGATCTTCCAGACGCGTGCATACACTAGCGAAGTCGAAGCCTTCTTAGACCGCAACAGCGTGGAAACCACCGACTCTGAGTAACCCTTACGTCTCAATCGATCCCTCTCAAGAGCCAAGCTGTAAGCAAGAAGCGATCCACCTGAGGCATCAGCACGGGCCCCTGACTCAAGAGATTCATGCGAATGGGTAGTCGCCAAGACGAATCTATCAACAGCCGAACCAGATCTGCATACCGCGGTCGGCGAGGCCAATCCGGAGCAATGAGAATCACCATTCCTCAGTGGGCTGCTATCCGCTGAATGACCCGACCGAGCATTGGCCATGGAGGAAACACATACAGGAGCGACTTTTCCGGTCAGGGCTGGACTAGTGCATCCAAACCCTCCGACATGTGCTCCCTTCGTCTGCTGAAAAACCGAGACGCTTTGGCATTGCCGAAAACAGCCATGAGATCCATTACCGACTGCCCTCAACGAGTTGTGATGTCGTGGAACACTGCCGCATTCAGTTCCCACTCCCCGGGATCGAGAACATGGAGACTGAGATAATCGGCCTGCACATTGTCCTTGCCTGCCACATGCACCACCGACAAAGCCATGAGATGCTGTTCCGCCCAAATCATCAACGCCTGACTCTCTTCCAATAAGAGTACACTGCCTGTGCCCCCTTGGCGATTGATGTAAGATACTGCTACCGCATTGTCGCAGAACACCCGAACAGCCGATCATTCGAGCACGTTTTGGAAATGCCGAAGTGTGAACCGCACCACACTGAGTTCTAATCGATTGATCGACCACGAGCTCTCTTCCACGGACCAGATTCCCTGCGCCATGTGAGTCTGACAGTGAGCTCCCCAGCCTGAAAGGCTGGCGTCTGTGGTCACAAGAACCCACTGTGGATCCTGCAAGGGAACCCCCGCCCGAAGATGCTCGACATCCAGCCACCACAGAAGACTGTGGCGCACCACCTCCGGACAGACCAACCGTTGAGAGAGAGACTGATGCTGTGGCGACCATCTGGAGAGCAATGCTTGCTGGAGAGGACGCATATGTGCTCTGGCCCAAGGGACTACGTCTAAGGCCGCCGCCATGGAACCCAACAGTTGTAGGTAGGTCCATGCCGACTGAGCAGGGCGCCGCAAGAATGCGCGAATCTGACTCAAGAGCTTCAGCACCCTGCTCTCGGGCAGGAACACGAACCTCGTTCCGTGTCGAAGAGGGCCCCGAGGTAAGTAAGCTGATGCACCAGACTCAACTGACTCTTTGCTCGGTTGATTACCCAACCGAGCTGCTCCAACAACTGCACCACTCGTGCCGTAGTCGCCACCGAGCTCGAAAACGAATCGGCCCTGATCAACCAGTCGTCTAGATACGGATGCACCCTGACACCTTCCTTCCTCAATGCTGCCGCCACCACCACCATCACCTTTGTGAAGGTGCGAGGCGCAGTCGCTAGACCGAACGGCAATGCCCGGAACTGAAAGTGACCCATGGGAACCGCAAATCTCAAAACCCGCTGATGATCCACCCAGATCGGAATGTGCAGATAAGCCTCGGTGAGATCTATGGCCGAAAGCAGCTCCCCTGGACGCACTGCCCGAATAACGGATCTTAGCGTCTCCATCCGAAAATGAGGAACCCTCAAAGCACGATTCACATGCTTGAGATCGAGAATGGGCCGAAAAGAACCCTCTTTCTTGGGAACTACAAAATAAATCGAGTATCGACCTGACCCACACTGGTCTGGAGGCACGGGAACCACCGCCTGCAAGAACAGCAAGCATTTCAACGTCTCGGCAATGGCTTGCCTCTTTAGTCCCAGACCGCATGGAGACACTAGGAAGGCCTCCGATAATGGGTAAGCGAACTCCAACGCATACCCGTCCCGAATGATCTCTAGCATCCATTTGTCTGTAGTTATGGCGGTCCAGGCCGAAAGAAATTCCTGCAAGCGGCCTCCCACAGGAGTTTCTGGCTGGACCAGCCGAACTTCATTGTGGCTTTTTAGTGGAGGACTGCTGGGAATTGAAATAGCCCCTGCCGAAATCTCTGGCTCTGCGAAAGGACTGACCCCAAGACCCGAAACGGCCCCTGGGATAGGGAGTAAACCGAGCACCTCGGAATTTCCGAGAATCTCTACCCTGTCCCCGTTGTAGCGTAGTTCCCCTAGACACTTTTGGACGATCCTCCGGCAACCGACCTCCCTTGGAGTCCCCGAGATCCTTAACAATCTTCTCCAAGGCTTCTCCAAAGAGCAGTTTGCCTTTATAGGGGAGCTTACTGAGCCAGGATTTAGAAGAGGCGTCAGCTGCCCAATTTCACAACCAAAGAAAAACCTGGCCGCAATGAGCGAAGCCATGTACTTCGCGGCAATTCTAACCAAATCATAAAAAGCATCCACTAGGTATGCCGCCGCTGATTCCAACTTAGCTCCCTCTGCAGCAGACCCATCACCTGGATCTGCATTACCGTCGCTTTGTAGCCAGCGGATGGAAGCTCTGGAGACATAAGCTCCACAAATAGAAGCCTGTAGCGAAAGGGCGCTGGCATCGAAGGCTTGCTTCAGGAGCACTTCCAGCTTACGATCTTGCAGATCCTTAAGCGCCGCTCCGCCTTCCACAGGAATTGTGGTCTTCTTAGTCACCGCAGCCACTAAAGCATCCACTCTAGGCATTTTCAACAATTCCTTTTCCTCCTGGGGAACCAGATAAAGGCGACTCAAGGCCAGACTACCACGCAGTGTGACCTCTGGGTACTCCCATTCCGATTCAATCATTTGCTTTATGACGCGATGCACTGGAAAACAACGTTGTTCTGCTTTAAAACCCTGCAATAAAGGATCTTCCAGAGGTTCTTGGGATACCGTGGGCATAGAAAGGTTGAGAGCCCCCAAGGAGTGCGCAATAAGAGCTCCCAACTCCTCCTCGCAAAAGACCCTAAAAACATTAGGATCCTCGCCCAGCGCTATTTCACCATCTGCCAGCTCTGCAGACCAAGGATCTAATCCTGCCTCTGAGAGAATCTCGCCTCCTTCTAACCCTAGAGGATGGTCAAGCTGCTCTGCACTAGAGCCCAACTCAGAGTCCGACCTCAATACTTTTTTAGAAGTACCCTCTCCCGGATCCAAGGCACTTACCTCAGGAAGAGGTAGCTGTGATAAACTAAAATTGGCTTCAGCAGCTGCTGCTTGAGAGGACTTTAAAAGAAAAGCCTTATGCAGGGCTAAAATAAATTCCAGAGGAAACAACGCAGAAACATTCTCCTGAGCCTCAGGCAGTTTCTGTGAGGTCTTACACCCGACCGTAGAATCTTTATTGGACTTTGATTTCTTTTTCCCCGGTTTAGGTCCTTCAAGATGGCCGCCGTTCCCGCGTTTTCCAAGGCGAGGAGAGCCTTTTCGGAGTCTGCTAACACTTTGCCTTCCATTCCCCGACTAGCAGAGAAAATCGCAGGAAAATAAAAGAAACAGCACTGTGCCGCGTTGAATAAAGGAAACGCGCTGACTCTAACCGCCCCCGCCGAAGACCCGAAGACTCCCGGAAGCCGCTCCACCGCTCCGGTAGTGCCGCTTAGCCAAAAAATAACACCTACCAGACAAACCACTGAGAACTGTGTTTCCACCATCCCACTGCTAGCGGACAAAGAAACACTGCTGCACCGCCAAGGAGAATGGTTACTGGGGCTCTCAGGACCAAAGCTCCGGTAAAGCAGACGCCGGACCCCAGAAAGCAGGCTCTGCCTTCAGCATTGGCCTAAACGGCCGCCGCGGGTCGTCTACTCACTTTTTTAATTTTTATTTTAAATAATAAACTTTATCAGAACACCTGGGAAATATAGTAGAAGGAAGCCCCGCTAGAGCCCAGCTACTATAAAAATGTAAGGAAAAAACAAGAAAGCACTGTAAACTACACCACGGAGACAGTCAGCTCGACGTCCTATTCAGCTGCTGAGGACTGAAAGACTAAAAGACTGGAGCACTAACACCAGGGGGAGGGGCTTAAGCTGTCAGCAAAACTTGGAGTTTTCAGTCCTCAGCTGCTGAAGGGGATTGACAACCCTACCGTACCCTGGACTGGCCCGGAGAGACGATAAGGAAGTGGCAGTTGTCATACTTACAAGGCTCTGCCAGGAAATTTGAAAGACAACATCATGTCCAGCTGACTGGAAAAGATCTGTGTTTATACCAATATTGAAGAAAGCTGATCCGACTGATTGTGGAAATTATCACACAATCACTCTAATTCCACATGCCAGCAAGATTCTACTCAAGATCATTCAGCAGAGACTACAACCATACTTGGAATGAGAACTGCCTAAAGTGCAAGCAGAGTTCAGGAAAGGGTGTGGAACGAGAGACATCATTGCGGATGTAGCATAGTTACTCACCTGTAACAGGTGTTCTCCAGGAACAGCAGGAATCAGTCCTCATATATGGGTGACGTTGGTGCGGATGGAGCCCTCGTGCGGAGCAATTCCCCAGCTTTCAAAGAAAGCCTGTGGGATTGCATCGTGCATGCGTGGTCCCCTTCCTGCCCAAGGGTGCCATCTTGCTCAGTCAGATGACATAGCTAAAAAGATAGCAAAAATGAGAAAAAATTAATAGAGGGACTGCAACTCCAGGGGAGGAGGGAGGGTCGTGAGGACTGATTCCTGCTGTCCCCAGAGAACACCTGTTACAGGTGAGTAACCACGCTTTCTCCAGGAACAAGCAGGAAGTCAGTCCTCACATATGGGACTCCTTAGCTATAGGCTACCGAGAACCCATAGCTGAAAATGGCTCCCTCTAGAAGAGCTGCAGCAGCAGTGATAGGATTTTTCTACGAGAATGCAACCCCCACGGTAGCCTGACACCAAAGGGTCGGAGGGTAGGAGTTGCCTAAACCTCGAATAGGTTACGGAGTACCGCCTGACCGAAAACACTGTCCCGCCGGGACTCTCTCCAGGCAGTAGTGGGCTGCAAAAGTCTGGCTTGAAGACCAAGTTGCGGCCCGGCAGATGTCTGCCAATGGAACAGACAGGCAAGAAACCCCAAAAAATAACAGAACAATCACTGTCACCAAATAAAAACAATAGAGATTGTCTGTATTGTAGGCATATATATTGTAGTGTTTTCCTAATTCTTTTTTTCTTTTTTCATGTGTATTTTGTCGGGTCCCGCGCAACAGGGGAGAAAAAACATATTTAAACTCCCAATGTGGGCTTGACCCCTTTTAATCAACCAAATAGTCAATGTAATGAGGCGAACACCCAAGTTTAAAATAGCTAAAACTTAGCTTCAAAATCCGTTGCTACCATCCACTGCAGACACCCATGTTTCGGACCAACGAGGCCCTGCTTCAAGTGCGAATCTTTTAGGTCAAAGGATCTGGTGAAAAAACGCCGAGCTCCCTGGCACGTATTTCACAATGCCTACATGTACTGGTGTTTGGCTGTTTGACATGACGTTATTCATAAGGGAGGATCCAATAACAGAGAAACCCCAATCACTAATAGTCTCACAAGCTTCTGGAACTGGAATGGGGAAGCTTGTGAGAGCTTGTCCCGAAGAATCTTGAACAGAGTGCGTGCCACCAGGGGCGTGGATGGGAACGCATAGAGAAGGCCCTGTGCCCACGAGATCAGGAAAGCATCTGCCGCCATGCTCAGCGAATGCGAATGTGGCTGCCTCGAGCAGAACCGGGGCAACTGATGGTTTTGCGGACTGGCAAAGAGATCCATGGATGGGAGACTCCAGCGGTTGAAGATCTGCCGGGCTACATCCCGGTTCAGTTGCCATTCGTGAGGCTGAAGAATCCTGCTCAATTTGTCGGCCAGGAGGTTCTCCTGACCTGGCAGATAAACTGCCTTTAGGGACATGTGATGTGCCACTGCAAAAGAGCAGAAGTCCAGGGTTTCCTGGCATAGGATGCGAGATCCTGTGCCTACCTGTTTGTTGATGTAGAACATCGCTACCTGATTGTCTGTCTGTATCAGCACCGACTGATGGGAAAGAAGATGACAGAAGGCTTGAAGAGCTAGGTGGATGGCTCAAAGCTCTAGAAGATTGATTTGAAGTGCGGCCTCTCGCGAGGACCACAGACCCTGAGTGCACGAACCCTGGCAATGGGCTCCCGAGCCCAGCAAGGAGGCATCTGTCATCAGCACTCTGGTGTGAGAGGGAGGTTGGAATGGTACTCCCTGAAGCAAGTTGGGGGTGAAGCCACCATTGCAAGGCTGTCACCAGTAGTTTGGAAATTGCTACCCTGTCTCTGAGGTGGCCAGTGACTTGCGCCCACTGGTCTCTGAGGCTCCATTGAGCTGTGCGCATGTGGAATCGAGCATATGGAGTCACATGCACTGTGGAGGCCATGTGGCCCAGGAGGCGTAGGAAGACCCTTGCAGAGACTTGAGGTCTGTGCTGGACCTGCTGTACCAAGTCCAACAACCGCCTTGCCCTGTCCAGCGGTAGGTAAGCCCTTGCCTGAAGTGTATCCAGTCTTGCCCCATGGAACTCCAAGTTCTGAGTGGGGAATAAAGTGGACTTTTCGTGATTTATAACAAACCCTAGGTGCTGGAGCAGGGTGACTGTGCGAGCAGTGGCCTGCTGTGCCTCCTGCGCCGATTGGCCCCTGATGAGCCAGTCATCTAGGTATGGGAAGACGAAGACACCCTGGCTTCTGAGGAAGGCCGCCACCACTGCTAGGCATTTGGTAAATACTCTGGGAGCGGAAGCTAGGCCAAAGGGAAGCACCTTGCACTGGAAGTGGTTTCCTCCGACCACAAACCTGAGATATTGTCTGGGGTCTGGGTGTATGAGGATGTGAGTATAAGCATCCTTTAAATCTAAGGAGCATAGCCAGTCTCCCTGGTGGAGGTAAGGCAGTAGGATCCCAAGGGAAAGCATCTTGAACTTTTCCCTCACCAGGAACTTATTCAGATTTCGCAAGTCTAGGATGGGGCAAAGGCCTCCTTTTCTTTTTGGTATGAGGAAATACCTGGAATAGAAGCCTTGCCCCTGCAGGTGGTGGGGCACCGGTTCCACCCCCTGATCCTTTAGCAGACCTGTCAACTCCTGCAGGAGGAGGTTCCTGTGAAGAGGGGGCCTGAGAGGCTCTCCTGGGAAAAAGGAGATGGACACCTGGTTGAAATGAAGTAAATAGCCCTGCTGGACTATTTTCAAAACCCAGGCGTCGGTAGTAATGGCTGGCCACCTGTGAGCGTACAGGGCCAGCCTTTCTCCTGTGCAGGGCCAAAGCACTGGTGGGAGAGGAGCTATGCACTGGGAGTCAAAAAACCCCTCCCGGCTGGGTAGGAGCCGGAGCTGGAGGCTTGGGGATCTTCAGCTTACGTGGGCCACGCCCCTGTCCCCTGGCCTGCTGCCCCTGTTGGGGAGCTGGGGTGGTCTGGTAAGTGGGGTAGTTTCTGTAAGCCGTACCCTTCCTCGGGAAAAAGGGTTTTTTCCCCAAGACCACCTTCTTGTGAGAAGGTGCAGATGTCTTCTTCGACAATCTTGTCCAGGTCCAGTACTCTGACTCGATTTCTGCAGTTTTTTCAGTCATGGGTTTGCTGAAGAGGTTATCTCCTCAGCACGGGACATCGACCAACTTATCCTGAACCCATGGCTCCAGGTCAGACGACATGAGCCAGGCCTGACGGCGTGCACCGATGCCGGCCGCGGCTACTTGGGCCGAAGCCTCGAAGCCGTCGTAAGCTGCTCGAGACATGAACTTCGAGCACTCTCGGATGCCCATGGACAAGGCTTTTAAGCACTGCAAGGGTTCCTCGGAGAGACCAGCTGAGAACCCGGCAATCTCTTTTGCCAGGTCCTGCAAGTACATGCCCATTTACAGCTGGTAGGTTTGAACACGGCATGACAGCATCGAGCCCTGGAAGCACTTTCTGCCGAGGGCGTCCAGGTTCCGGGCCTCCTGGCTGGGAGGCATCAAAGAGTGTGTCTTTTGGCTTTTCAGCCATTGCATGGCCGATTCTACAACCATGGAGTTGTGCGGCAGCTGCACTTTCTGGAACCCAGGACTCTTGCGGACTCAATAGATGGAATCGACCCGCTTGCTGAGCACCGGCATCGAGGCCAGGGACTCCCACATGTGGAGCATCAGCCATTCCAACATCTGAGGCACCGGTACAGTAAGGGGGAGAGTCATACTGGAGGGCATCAAGCTCCTCGGCTCGAGGCTCCTCTTCAGCATCCGCAGGGAATGCCAAAGCCTTGGCCATGTCCCTTACGAAGTCCGAGAACCGAGTGTCCTCCGGAGGAGACCTACTCCGAGGCTCCAAACCCAGAGAGTCTGATGGGATACACCGGGTTCGGTAGATGTCTGGGGAGTCTTCCTCCTTTGTCTTCCACGCCGAGTCCTCCGAGGAGGGCTCGATGGGCTCCGGCCTCGAGGGCTTCGAGCCTGACGACCCCGACGCCGAGGGCACCGGCATCGACGACCTCGGTCCCGAACGGGAGGTCGAGGGGGACCTTGGCCGAGGATTGACTTGAGACCTGATCAACTCGAGGATCGGCTCGACCTCCGGTGTCGACTTCGACGTTGAAGTCTCGGTGGTCGGGGTGGATGGACTGGCAAGCAGCGCCTGCTGCTACTCCATGAAGGCAGCCATACTGCTCTCCAGGGCCGCCAACCTGAGACCGAGCTCAGAAGGCTCCGCAGCGCCGGCTCTCCCAGAGGAGAGTCTATGAGCACAACAGAAATTACCTTGTCTGATGTCTCCAGCTCCTTGCAAGGTTGTTTAGCCGACTGCTCTGACTTCAAGGACCCGGGGCGGCGGTCCGGGCTCCGCGGCCTGAAACCCGAGGGCCCAAGCCAATCAGAGGTGTCCAGGGATGCCACCCTCACGAGTTTTTTCTTTCTCCAGTGTTCCCTGGAGGGAGACCCCCGCTCAGAAGATACACGATGGTGCTCGGGCTCCGAGTCCCGAGATGTCAAGGCTTCTGATGAGGTCCGGCCCCGGGCGGATGCGGACTCAGGAAAAATCCTGTCATGCTGATGCTGCCTGCTCTTCAAAGATTTTGAAGACATCTTACCACATGGCCCACAGACCACCAGGTCATGGTCAGGGCCGAGGCATCAGAGGCAGCAGTCATGTGTGTCGGTGAGAGACATTAACTTCTTACACCGATCACACTTTTTAAACCCGCTGGCAGCCATCAGGGGAAAAAGCATAGTTACTCACCTGTAACAGGTGTTCTCCAGGAACAGCAGGAATCAGTCCTCACATATGGGTGACGTCGGCGCCGACGGAGCCCTCGCGGAGCAATTTTCCCCAGCTTTCAAAGAAAGCCTTTGGGAATTGCAGCACACATGCGCGGTCCTCTTCCCGCCCAAGGGTGCCATCTTGCTCAGTCTGATGACATAGCTAAAGACAGCAAAAAATTAGCAAAAAAACGAAAGCATAGAACTGCAACTCCAAGGGGAGGAGGGAGGGTTGTGAGGACTGATTCCTGCTGCTCCTGGAGAACACCTGTTACAGGTGAGTAACTACACTTTCTCCAGGACCAAGCAGGAAGTCAGTCCTCACATATGGGACTCCCAAGCTTAAGGCTACCGGAGACCCTAAGCACAAAAATGAGCTCCCTCAAGCTCAGTAGCCCAGAAGGAAGGAATCTTCTCTGAATACGTCTCCAACCGGTAGCCCAACATCCGGGATGGAGGGTAGGAGTTGCTTATACCTCGAAGAGGTTACGGAGGACTGCCTGTCCGAAAGCACTGTCCCTGCGGGACTCCCTCTCCAGGCAGTAGTGGGCCGCAAAAGTCTGGATTGAAGACCAAGTAGCGGCCCGGCAGATGTTTGCCAATGGAACAGAGCGGAGGTAAGCCACTGACGTAGCCTTTGCCCGAACACGATGGGCCGTGACTCGACTTTCCAAGGAGAGGCCGGCTGCCTCGTAAGTCCAAGCGATACAGTCAGCAATCCAGATGGACAGAGTACGCTTGGAGACAGGGAGCCCCAACTTATTGGGGTCATAAGAGACGAAGAGCTGAACAGCCCTTCTGTGCTCCCGCGTACGGTCAAGGTAGAAGGTCAACGCCTTTCTACAGTCCAGGGTATGCAAGACCATTTCAGCTCGGCTGGAGTGTGGCCTGGGAAAGTAGGTCAGAAGCACCACCTCCTGGTTGATGTGAAAAGGGGAAACCACTTTGGGAAGAAACTTAGGGTGAGTCTGTAGGACTACCCGGTTCTTGTAGAACCTAGTGTACGGAGGATCAGACTCCAGGGCCTGTAGCTCACTAACGCGTCTAGCAGAAGTGAGGGCCACCAAGAACAAGGTTTTCCAAGAAAGAAAACGAAGAGGACAGGTAGCCATAGGTTCAAAAGGCGGACAGGTAATCCGCTGTAAAACCACATTGAGATCCCAGTCCGGGGCTTGGGGGCGCAAAGGCGGTTTAAGGAGAAGGAGGCCTCTGAGAAAACGAGCCACCAGAGGGTGGCTAGAAAGAGGTCTGCCCTCCACCGGCACGTGGTGTGCAGAAAGAGCACTGAGGTGGACCTTGACCGAGTTGGACTTAAGTCCAAGATTGGAGAGGGAAAGCAAGTACTGCAAGACCACTGACGCTGAACAGGAGAAGGGATCTTGAGACTGCTGAGCACACCAGACGGAGAACCGACGCCACTTCAGAGCGTAGGACTTCCGGGTGGAGGGCTGCCTGGAAGCCAAGACGACCTCCTCCACATCTGGAGGCAGGCGGAGGGGAGCGAGGACTACCCTTTCAGCAGCCAGGCCATCAGATGAAGGGACCGGAGGTTGGGTTGCAGGAGAGTCCCCTGATCCTGTGACAGGAGGTCGGGCTGAAATCCCAGAGGAAGAGGGGTGTCCACCGCTAGCTGCATTAGAAGGGGGAACCAAGGTTGCCTCGGCCACCGGGGAGCCACTAGGATCACCGAGGCTTTGTCCCTGAGAACCTTGAAGAGTGTCCGAGACACCAGCGGCATGGGAGGAAAGGCATATAAGAGGCCTGTGGACCATGGAATTAGAAAAGCATCCACCGCTACTCTGAGAGGATGCAGTTGTCGAGAGCAGAATCTGGGAAGCTGCCGGTTCAGAGGACTGGCAAACAGATCCATGGTGGGGAGACCCCACTTGAGAAAGATCCGCTGAACCACCATCAGATCCAGCCTCCACTCGTGTGGCTGGAGGATTCTGCTGAGCTTGTCGGCCAGGTAATTTTCTTGACCTGGGAGATAGACAGCCTTGAGGAGGATGCCGTGGTGGACTGCCCAAGAGCAGAGCTTTTGTGCCTCCTGACAGAGAAGGAAGGAGCCTGTTCCGCCTTGTTTGTTCACGTAGAACATTGCAACCTGATTGTCTGTCTGTATCAGCACCGACTGGTGAGACACCAGGTGAGAGAAGGCTTTGAGCGCTAGGCGGATGGCTCTGAGCTCCAGGAAGTTTATCTGTTGAGCAGACTCCCAAGGAGTCCAGAGGCCTTGAGTACATGTCCCTTGGCAATGTGCTCCCCAACCCAGGAGAGAAGCATCGGTCGTCAGGACCTGAGAATGCGCAGGGGGATGAAAAGTCACTCCTAGTACTAGGTTTGGTAGATGAAGCCACCATTGTAGAGAAGAGACCAGCTGGTCGGAGATCTGTACGGAGTCCGCTAGGCTCCCAGTGGCCTGATGCCATTGAGTGCGAAGGCACCATTGAGCAGGTCGCATGTTCAGGCGGGCATTGGGGGTCACATGGACCGTGGAAGCCATATGGCCGAGCAGTCTCAGAAATTGCCTGGCCGAGACCAGGGCATCGCTGTGAAAGTGGCTGGCGAGATCCATGAGCCGCTTGGCCCTGTCCAGAGGGAGGAAGGCCCGCGCCTGAAGAGTGTCCAACCTGGCGCCGATGAATTTGAGATTTTGAGAGGGGAGCAAAGTGGACTTTGCGAAGTTTATGACAAATCCCAAGTGCTGTAGTAGAGACACAGTGCGATGAGTGGCCTCTTGTGAAGACTGGGCTCTAATGAGCCAGTCGTCCAGGTATGGGAACACAAACAGGCCTTGAAGTCTTAGATAGGCTGCCACCACTGCTAGGCATTTGGTGAACACCCTGGGGGTGGAGGATAGGCCAAAGGGCAGTACTCTGTACTGGTAATGATTTCCTCCCACAACAAACCTGAGATATTGTCTGTGGTCTGGATGAATAAGGATATGAGTATACGCATCCTTTAGATCCAAGGAGCATAGCCAGTCGCCCTGCTGGAGGTAGGGCAGCAGGATTCCAAGGGTAAGCATCTTGAACTTTTCCTTTGCAAGGAACTTGTTGAGGTTTCGCAAGTCCAGGATGGGTCTGAGGCCTCCTGTTCTTTTTGGTATCCGAAAGTACCTGGAGTAGAACCCTTGACCCTTCAGGTGGTGGGGCACCGGTTCCACAGCCTGTTCCTGAAGGAGACTTGCTAACTCCTGAAGGAGTAAGTCCCTGTGCAGAGGGAGTCTCAGAGGCTCCCCTGGAAAGTAGGAGGGAGGTACCTGGCGAAAGTGAAGGAGATAGCCCTTCTGAACTATGTGAAGTACCCAGGTATCTGTGGTGATGTTGGACCACCTGTGGGCAAAGTGGACCAGCCGGCCTCCTGTGCTGAGAGAAACCAGCTGAGGGGGAGAGGCTATGCTGATGAAGTCAAAACCCCCCACCCTGCTGAGCAGGGGCCGGTGGTGCAGGTTTGGGGGCTTGCTGCCTACGGGACCCATTACCCCGTCCCTTGGCCTGCTTACCCTGTGGGGGAGCTGCTGAGGCCTGATACTGAGGGTAGTATTTATAGGCAGCCGCCTTCCTCGGATAAAAGGGCTTTTTCCCCGAGCCCTTCTTCTTTTGAGAAGGGGCAGAGGTCTTCCTTGAGAGACGGGTCCTGGTGAGAGTCTCGGTCTCGATCTGTGCAGCCTTCTCATCCATGGGTTTGCCAAAGAGGTTTTCACCTCTGCAGGGGACATCGACCAACTTGTCCTGCACCCAGGGCTCGAGGTCGGACGTCTGAAGCCAAGCTTGGGGGCGTCCACCGATGCTGGCTGCGGCTACTCGAGCCGATGCCTCAAAACCATCATAGGCTGCTCGAGAGATAAACTTTGAGCAGTCCTGAATACCAGTTGACAAGGTTTGGAACCTCTGCAAAGGTTCGTCGGAGAGACCAGCAGAGAACCCAGCTATTTCTTTAGCCAGGTCTCGGAGATACATGCCCATGTAGAGCTGGTAGGTCTGGACTCGACAAGCAAGCATAGAGCCCTGGAAACACTTCCTACCGAGGGCATCCAGGCTTCGGGCTTCCCTACCGGGGGGCACCGAGGAGTGCATTTTTTGACTCTTAAGTCTATGCATGGCCGATTCCACCACCATGGAATGGTGCGGTAGTTGTGCCTTTTGGAAGCCGGGGCTCTTGCGGACTCGATAAATGTAATCGACCCGCTTGCTTAATACCGGCGACGATGCCGGGCTCTCCCACATGCGGAAGAGAAGTCATTCCAGCATCGGAGGAACCGGTACAATAAAGGCCTCCTTCGGGGGAGAGTCATATTGGAGGGCATCGAGTTCTTCGACTCGAGGCTCCTCCTTGGGATCCGCGGGGAAGGCCAAGGCCTTCGCCATATCCCGCACGAAGTCCGAGAACCGGGTATCCTCCGGGGGGGACCGTCTCCGAGGTTCGGACTCGGGGGAGTCCGAAGGGACACACCGAGTCCGAAAGGAACCAAGTGACTCTTCGTCTTCGGATTCCCAGGCCGACTCCGGTCGGGCAGGCATCGATGCCATCCGCCCCGACGCCGAGGGAGTTGGCGTCGACGACCTCGGTCCCGAACGGGAGGCCGAAGGAGACCGCGACCGAGGATCGACTCGAGCCTTCATGGACTCGAGGATCGGCTTGGTCTCCGGGGTCGACTTGGAGGTCGACGTCCCGGCGGTCAGGGCAGAAGCACCGGCGAGGCCAGCGATCAATACCCGCTGCTGGTCCATGAAGGCAGTCAGACTGCTCTCCAAGGCCGTCAACCTGAGTCCGAGCTCAGGAGACCCAGCAGCCCCCGACTTGGGCCCCGACGGCGTCGGGCCCGACGTCAGCTCCTTCGGAGGCGAGTCTACGAGGACAACAGTACTCACGTGAGCGGGCAAGTCCATCTCGAGTCGAGGATGTTTTGAAGGCCTCTCCACCTCCGAGGACCCGGGACGGGAATCGGGGCTATGCGACCTGGCCCTCGAGGAACCAGGAGCGTCCACCGATCCCGCCCTCGCGGGTTTCTTCTTCCGATGATGTTCCCGGGTAGGAGACCCCCTTTCAGAGGAACTCCGACGATGCTCAGGACCAGAGTCCCGAGACGTCGAAGCCTCTGACGAGGTCCGAGCCCGGCCAGAGTCAGAGAAGATACGTTCCCGCTGATGCTGCCGACTCCTCAACGCTTTAGAGGACATTTTGCCACACGGACCACAGATCATCTGGTCATGATCGGGTCCGAGGCAGCGGAGGCAGAAGTCGTGTGTGTCTGTAAGAGACATGAGTTTCTTACAGAGGTCACACTTTTTAAAGCCGCTGGCAGCCATCGGGGGAAAAAGGGCCCCTGCGAGGTCGAAAGACCGGGCTGCCAGTGAAAAAGTAAAAAGGCGCGAAATCTGTCACGAAGGACAAAAAACCGAAAAATAAAGAACGGACTCGCAACCGGCGTCGCAAGTCCGGGCGGGAAAAGAACCGGCGTCGAACCGAAGAAAAAAGAGAAATAATCAACTTTTCGGCGGGGATTCACAAACAACGTCTGTAGGGCTCCGCGGAAAAAAGAAGACTGAGCAAGATGGCACCCTTGGGCGGGAAGAGGACCGCGCATGCGCGCTGCAATTCCCAAAGGCTTTCTTTGAAAGCTGGGGAAAATTGCTCTGCGAGGGCTCCGTCTGCGCCAACGTCACCCATATGTGAGGACTGACTTCCTGCTTGGTCCTGGAGAAAGGACCCCTGCGAGGTCAAACGACCTGGCTACCAGTGAAAAAGAAAAAGAGCGCGAACACTAGTCACGAAGGACAAAAACAAAAAATATGACCGGACTCGATACCGGTGTACCGAGCCGAAGGCGGGAAGGGGAACCTGCATCGAACCGGCAAGCTGAAAGAAATAATTCAACTTTTCTACTTTTTCCATGGTGAAAACGGGACCACGTCCGTTGGGCTCAGCGGAAAAAAGAAGATGAGCATGATGGCACCCTTGGGCGGGAAGGGGACCGCGCATGCGCGATGCAATCCCAAAGGCTTTCTTTGAAAGCTGGGGAATTGCTCCGCACGAGGGCTCCATCGGGGCCGACGTCACCCATATGTGAGGACTGACTTCCCGCTTGTTCCTGGAGAAGAGATGGATCCTTGAAATGACAAAAGAATACCAAAAGGATATCTATATGTGTTTTATTGACTACAGCAAGGCTTCTGATTGTGTAAACAAAAGACAATACAAACACCTCTTGGATATAAACCTAAAATTAATATTCCAAACATATCATACTTAACTTTCCATAATATAGTAGTCCCTCATAAATTTTCAAGAAAAGCTAGCCAAACAAGGTCTCTGTTTCACCGAAAACGGCTTTGGTTGGAATAGATAAGAAGGCGATGTTGTCACTGAAGTGTTCTAGGTGCGGCATTTGAGATCAGCCATGTTGGCATCTGCTGCTTCTTCCGATAGAATAAAAAAAGTGTGTTTTTGAAAATGGATTAATTATATTATGAATAGTATTTTATTAGTGATTGGCTTTAATGTGATAGGCTAGAGAAGCTAAGCTTAGCTACTCAGCGTTTTAAATACAGAGTAATAAAAATACAAATTCAGAAGAGTTTTTTAGATCACTGATGGTATTTGAATCTTCCCCTGCTGGTGGGTGACTGCCGATTAGAGGGATAAATTGTTAACTGAGATCTTTCCTCCTCTGTTATTGACTAAAAATTGTGGTTCCTCCTAATATTAATTTTGGAATATTAACTTTAGGTTTATATCCAAGATGTGTTTGTATTGTCTTTTGTTTATGTCTCCTTGGAGTGGTGTGATTGGTTTAATTCTGGTTGTTTAAACCATGAGAAACTCTGGGCCACATTAAGAAACATGGGTATACCAGAACACCTAATAGTTCTCTTGCAAAACCTTTACATTGATCAAGAAGCAACAGTTCGAACAGAAAGCGTAGTTACTCACCTGTAACAGGTGTTCTCCGGGGACACCAGGAATCAGTCCTCACATATGGGTGATGTCGGCACTGATGGAACCCTCACGGAAGCATCCCCCCTAGCTTTCAAAGAAAACCTTTTGGAGATGCCACCACGCATGTGTGGTCCCCTTCCTGCCCAAGGGTGCCATCTTGCTCAGTCAGATGACATAGCTAAAAGACGGCAAAAATAAAGGATGATAAGGAGCAACTCCAAGGGGAGGAGGGAGGGTTGTGAGGACTGATTCCTGCTGTCCCTGGAGAACACCTGTTACAGGTGAGTAACTACGCTTGCTCTGGGTACAAGCAGGAAGTCAGTCCTCACATATGGGACTCTCTAGCTAAAGGCTACCGAAAGCCCATAGCAAAAATAGGGGCTCCCTCATGGGGAGTCACAGCAGCAGCAATTTAGTCTGTGTCCACAGACCACAGTAGGATCTTTATGTCTGATGAAACCAGCATTCCGGTAGCCTGAACACAGAAGGATCGGAGGGTAGGAGTTGCCTAAACCCCGAAAAGGTTGCGGAGCACAGCCTGGCCGAAGGCACTGTCCCATCGGGACTCTCTTTTCAGGCAGTAATGAGCTGCGAAAGTATGAACTGAAGACCAGGTGGCAGACCGGCAGATGTCCACCATCGGGACGGAGCGCAAGTTTGCCACTGAA
This sequence comes from Ichthyophis bannanicus, assembly GCA_033557465.1. Classification (NCBI taxonomy): domain Eukaryota; kingdom Metazoa; phylum Chordata; class Amphibia; order Gymnophiona; family Ichthyophiidae; genus Ichthyophis; species Ichthyophis bannanicus. Next base: position 40,818,712 of record CM066048.1, on the reverse strand, counting down.
GCTGCAATGGCCCTGACATGGTGCGCCGTGATGCAGTCTTTCAGTGGGAGCTTCGCCTGCTCATAAGCAAGGGCGATACAGTCCGCCACCCATGTGGACAGCATATGCTTGGTCACCGCTTCCCCCAGCCTACTAGAGTCGTAGGAGATGAAAAGCTGAGAGGCTTTGCGGTGGTCTTGAGTGTGTTGGATATAGAATGACAAAGCCCTCTTACAGTCCAGGGTGTGGAGGACAGTCTCTGTCCAATTGGAGTGAGGTCTTGGAAAGAAAGTAGGGAGCACCACTTCCTGGTTGAGATGGAAGGGCGACACTACCTTCGGCAGGAATTTGGAGTGCGTACGAAGTACCACTGTTCTTGTAGAACCTGGTATAGGGTGCCTCCGCCACAAGGGCCTGGAGCTTACTAACTGCAAGCGGAGGTAAGCACAACCAGGAAAGCCACCTTCCAAGAGAGGTAGCAAAGGTGACAGGTAGCCAGAGGCTCGAAGGGCGGGTGAGTGAGCTGTCCCAACACTACTCTGAGGTCCCATTTGGATGCCGGAGGGCGAACTGAGGGCTTCAATAAGAGCAGGCCCCGAAGAAAACGGGTCACCAAGGGTTGGACCGAGAGGGTCTTACCATCCACCGGATGGTGGTACGCCACCAGGGCACTAAGGTGCACTCAGATTGAGATAGACATGAGCCCCGACTGAGAGAGGTGGAGAATGTACTGTAACACCAGAGCCACCAGGCAGGAGAAAGGGTCAGCCCCATGTTCGGCGCACCAAACAGAGAACCTGTGCCATTTCAGGACGTAAGCCTTCCTAGTAGAGGCCTTGCGAGAGGCCAGTAGAATGTCTTCCACCTCAACTGGAAGGTTGAAAGGGGCCAGAGTTACCCATTCAGAAGCCACACTGTCAGCGACAGGGATCCCAAGTTGGGGTGCCGAAGAGAGCCCCCCTCCTGAGACAGGAATCCTAGGGTGGTCCCCAAGGGAATGGGGGTCTCCACTGTCAACTGTAGAAGCAGCGGGAATCACAGTTGCCTGGGCCACCAAGGAGCTATCAGGATGATCAAGGCCCTGTCGCAGAGGGTCCTAAACAAGGTCTTGGTGATCAGCGGCGTAGCAGGGAAGGCATACATGAGGCCTTACAAACCATGAGACCAGGAACGCGTCCGCTGCCACCCTGGAGGGGTGGGCCTGCCGGGAGTAGAAGCGGGGCATCAGAAAGTTGTCTGGACTGGCGAACAGGTCCATCATGGGTTCCCCCCAGATCCGGAAAAGTCGGCTGGCTACCCTCGGGTCTAGCTGCCACTCATGTGGCTGGAGAACTTTGCTGAGCCTGTCAGCCAGCAGGTTGTCCTGGCCTGGTAGGTACACTGCCCGCAGGAAGGCACCCTGTTGGCCTGCATACGAGCAGAGAGCCAGTGCCTCCTGACAAAGAGTATGAGACCCCGTGCCCCCGTTTGTTCACGTAGAACATCACCACCTGGTTGTCTGTCTGGACCACAGGTGGTGACAGAAGACCTTCAGGGTTAGGCATTTGGCTTGGAGCTCCAGGAGGTTGTTCTGTTGGTGACCAGTTACCCTGAGTGTGGAGATCTCCACAGTGGGCTCCCCAGCCAAGCAGGGAGGCATCCATAGTGAGGACCCTCGAGGGGATTGGAGCCTGAAAAGGGCATACCCGCCTCGAGATGCTGGGGAGACGGCCACCATACCAGAGAGTCTGCCAATTGGTGGGTTACAGAAACTCTGTCTCGGAGGCGGCCCATGGCCTGAGACCACTGGTCCCGGAGACACCACTGCGCCACCCTCATGTGGAAGCGAGCATCAGGGGTGACGTGGACCATTGAGGCCATGTGCCCGAGGAGACACAGGAGAAGCCGAGCAGGCACCGAGGGATGGCACTGTACATCCCAAGCCAGAGTCCTGAGATGATCGGCTCGGTCCCTGGGCAAGAAGGCCTTCAACTGGAGAGTGTCGATCTTTGCCCAAATGAACTCCAGATACTGTGTTGGGAGGAGGTAAACCTTGGGGTAGTTTATGACAAACTCCAAGTGTTGCAGGACCTCGATGGTGTGTGCAGTGGCCTTTATGAGCCAGTCGTCCAGGTAGGGGAAGACGAAGATCCCCTGGAGCCTGAAAAAGGCGGCGAAGACCACCAGGCATTTTGTAAAAACTCTTGGGGCAGAAGCTAGGCCGAAGGGGAGCACTCTGTACTGAAAAAGCATGTCACCCACTACAAACCACAGGTACTGCCTGTGGTTGGGGTGGATGAGGATGTGGGTATAAGGATCCTTGAGGTCTAAGGAGCATAGCCAGTCTCCTTGCTGGAGGTATGGCAGCAATGTTCCAAGGGAGAGCATCTTGAACTTCTCCCTCACCAGGAATTTGTTAAGATTGCGCAGGTCGAGGATGGGCCTTAAGCACTCTTCCTTTTTGGCATGAGGAAGTACCTGGAGTAGAACCCCCTTGCCCTTGAGATGGTGGGGCACCGGTTCTACCGCTTTGTCCTCGGATGACTGTAGCCAAGCTTCGCGGCGTGCACCAATGCCAGCCACCACTACTAGAGCCTCCGACTCGAACCCATCATAGGCCGCTCGAGACATGAATTTGGAGCATTCACGGACAGCTTTGGCCAGGTTCTTGAACCGCTGCAAGGGTTCCTCAGAGAGACCAGCTGAGAACCAGCGAGTTCCTTCGCCAGGTCTTTCAGGTACATGTCCATGTACAACTGGTAAGCCTGGATGCAGCCAATGAGCATTGAACCCTGGTAGCACTTTCTGCCGAGGGCATCCAGGGTGCAGACCTCCCTGCCAGGGGGCACCGAGGAGTGCGTCTTCTAGCTTTTCAGCTGATGCATGGCCGACTCCACCATCAAGGAGTTATGCTGCAGCTATGACTTTTGGAAGCCCGGGCTTCAGCGGACTCGATACATTGAGTCGAGCCATTTGCTCGTCACCAGCACCAAAGCTCACCGGCTCCCTCTGAAGCTAGTCAAGTGCACTCGGGGCTCTTCATGGTGTGGTACCATTTGTGAATACTGATAAAGGGGGGCTAGGACTGGAAATGGGCTAATGCTAGGGGATAGGGAGCCTGGGATTGGAAGGGAGATGATGCTGGGAGGGACTGGAATTGCAGGAATACTGATAATGGGTGGCTAGGACTGGAAATGGATTGATGCTAGGGGATGAGGAGCCTGGGAGGGAGGGAGATGATGATGGGAATGATTGGACTGGAGGAGGACTGATACTGATGGGGCTAGGACCGTAAAAGAGCTGGTACTGGGATATGGAGGGACTGGAAGGCAGCTGATGCTGGGAAGGACTAGAACTGGAAGAATACTGATAATGGGGATTAGGACTGGAAATGGGCTGATGCTGGGGGATGGGGAGAATGGGACTGGAAGGGAGATGATGCTGGGAGGGACTGGAATGGCAGGAATATTGATAATGGGAGGCTAGGACTGGAAATGGGCTGATGCTGGGGGGATTGGACTGGAGGAGGACTGATACTAGTGGGGCTAGGACTGGAAAAGAGCTGGTGCTGGGATATGGAGGGACTGGAAGGCAGCTGATGCTGGGAAGGACTGGAACTGAAGGAATACTGATAATGGGGGGCTAGCACTGGAAATGGGCTGATGCTGGGTGATGGGGAGAATGGGACTAGAAGAGAGCTGATGCTGGGGGAGGACTAGACGGAATGCATTACCTGCACAACTGCGATTGGAACCATCTTATAAGTTTTTAAAACAAGGCTGAAAACTCATTTACTTAACATGGGCTTTTGGTGAGTAGTGATGGCTCTTAGATATCCCCTTGAACCATTTAGTTAACATTTTTAACTATTTTGTTTAGATGTTTATGGTTTATTAAAAGATTTGGTATACCGCCTTTTGGTAGCGTCAAAGCGCTTTACAATAAAAACAACAGAAATAAGAAAAGAACGCCAATTAAAATAAATAGTAAAGGGAAACCAGGTAAATCGGAGGGAGGGCAGGTAGAAAGAGAAATCTGAAGTTCCAGGAATTCCGGGTGTGCAGCTGAGTGCAAGCTAGAGTCAGGGATTACTGTATCTTAAGTAGTCTCAGAAGGGGAGGTTGAATGCTTGTTGAAATAAGTATGTTTTGAGGGCTGCTTTGAATTTAAAGATGGTTCAAGACGTAAAGTTACTGGAAGAGAATTCCATAAGAAAGGACCTAGAAAGAAAAAAGCAGAATTTCAGGTACTATCAAGATGGGCCTGTGATGGAGATGGAGCCGATTTGCATGCATGGAGCAAAGGGATCAAGTAGGTGCATATAGAATAATATGAGTGTGAAGATAGGCAGGTATACCAGAACTGAGAATCTTATGAATAATGGTTAGAAATTTATATATGGCTTCTTATGTCTTGTGTGTCTATTATTTTTGTGCTTCCTTTTCTGTGTTTTTTATTGTCGTTCTTTTCCTTTTTATCATTTCAATTGTACATGCTTTGCTGTATTTCTAAAGGCGGTATATTAAATATAATAAACCATTATCTTGTAGAAGGTAAACCCATCTCTGTACACTCCTTAGTTGTTTGTTTCATGTGGGGACTGCTTCTTAAACCACCATTCAGGTATCTTCAGATCTCAATGTGGTGCTCACTCAGCTGATAAAAGCTCCATGCAAGCCACTCAATGCATGCCCTCTAAAGTATTTGACCTGGAAAGTTCTGTTTTTAGTGGCAGTTACTTCAGCATGCAGTGTGTGAATTTCAGGTCCTAGTAGTTCATCCATCTTTCACAAAATTCTTTCACAACAAAGTGATGCTTTGTATTCATCCTAAGTTACTTTCAAAGGTGGCATCGGATTTCCACCTAGATCTGTCAATTGTTTTTTCACCCTTCTCTTCCCAAGCCCCATTTTCACAAAGGGGTAGCCAAGCTGCACATGTTGGACTTTAAAAGAGCCCTTACCTTATATTTGGAGTGAACAAAAGCCCATAGAAAGTCCATCCAGCTTTTCATTTATTTTGACCCCAGCAATCAAGGGCTGCATTTGCAAACACACACTTTCAATTTTGCTAGTAGACTCAGGGCTGGCCCAAGAGTTGGTTCAAGGTGTTAGTGCCCTAGGCAGTCATTATGCCCCCTTGGCTGTCAGAATCTATCATTTAGCTCTGAATGTCTTGCTCTTTGCCAAACCCTAGAAGCCGCCGCCCTAGCCAACTACCTACTTTACCTTATGGTTTGGCCAGCCCTGAGTATAATGCATCTCTTTCACTTATGCCTAGGCAGGCCTGAGTTTTGAAGTCATATCACAGCTCACAGTGTCAAAGCCATGGCTGCGTTGGTGGCCCACTTGCACTCTTGTCTCTGGAAGAAATATGCAGAGCTGCAACATGGACTTCACCTCACACCATCAATTCTCATTATTGTCTGGAGGGAAATTCCTGATGTGACAGCAGATTCAGCCAATCAGTACTACAGAATCTATTAGGGGATTAGAATGCAACTCCATCTTCCCTAGGCCCATTTCTTTCTGTTCAGACTACCTTTCAAAGAAAAAAATAAAACTGACTGTGGCACCCTACTACCGCCTAGGCGGTTGTCTGGAAGTAGAGGCGTGCCTTTTATTGTCCCTTGTTATCAAGAGAATCCAGAGCCGTGGCTTCTGGGAAATGTAGTTGTGTATAATAAACTGAGTCCGAGGGGTTTGGAAGGCAAATCACAGGAATTTATTTTTACTTCCTCCAATCTCACCTTGCACCTCCTCTCATCAAGAAATTACCTAGACTCATTTAAGCTCTACATATAGCTGCATTTAGTTGCTTTGTACATAGTTGTTTTTGTACATAGTTCTCATGTTCTCTGTTTATGAAACCTGTTTAATGTATACCCAGCTTATTGTCCTGTTCATTGTAAGCACTGATCAATTTTTGTGACGTGTAGTTTTATGTTCATTGTAAACCGCACTGATGTCAAATAGCGCGGTATAAAAGAAACTGTAAATAAATAAATAAATTAATTAATAAAACAGAGCATTTAATAGCTCAGCGCATGCTAAACAAAATTAGGATGCTTCTCCAACACAAAAAGAAGTTCTATAACAACGCTTCCACAGCAACTTAAACATAGCACTGTTTCTGGCAGCTTATAACCACAGGCATGTATTTCTTTCACAGTCTGTGTTCTACAATAAAGCATAAAGGTTCTTGCTCACTTTTGAGCCTGGCGTCTGCTTCATTCAAAGTGTCCAACCTTTAAACACAGCTTCCAATGTTACTGGTTTACTTTAAACACAACGGACTCTCACTCACAAACTTTTTGTAGCAATTAAAGTACTTGTTGTCCAGCTAATCCAGTCCTGGTTTTCCTTCCTTTAAAAACCCAGAACTGCCCTTATACTGCCGTCTTACAAAAAGAGCAATCCATGCAAGATTCTATGGACTCTTGATCAGAAGGGCAAGGGTCTGTTTGCATGTCCTCAGATTCCTGTTCTCTTGTCTCCTGGCTTGGCTCAGCTTGAGCAGGCGAAGGGTTAATCTCTTCTAACAATTCTAAGAGTGCCTTCCAGCGTGACCTGTTTCCACCCTCAGGGATTCTAGCAGAGCTATACAGATCCTTGGCTGGTAGTAAACATTTCAGAGACTCTAACAGTTTTAAATTATTCTCAGCAAAAGCTTTATGCACAGACCTTTTCAGAGCTGGTAACTTCCTGGCAGAATTCTGTACTACAGCCGTTGTACCTTGTTCCTGGTCAGCAGCTTTCCCTGGTAAAGCCTTCCCGTCTCCAGACCCGGCTATACTTCTTCTATAGCACTGGCATCCACCTGGGCTGTGGCTTCCCGTATGCTGAGACCTTTGGGGATCCCCTCTGAGGCTGTCCCTGGAAGATTTCCTACCTTCAGGCTTCCTGAAGGTTCTTTCTTCCTCTTCCTCGCTGGACTCACTCCCCTCAGTTTCCCTGGAGGTCTCCTTTCCTTGGAGCTCTCCCCTTTCCTGGTGCTCCTTTCTTTCTGGGTGCTCTGCTTTCCTCGGGTGCTTTGCTTCCCTGGAGTGCTCTGCTTCCCTCCAGTGCTCTCTTCTTTCTGTTCTCTGGGGTTTAAATGAGAGTGGTTGCACTATCCCATCCAACTCCTCCCTCAGGCGTTTCCCATTACCTTCCCTGGTTGCCTTGGAGCTTGGGCGTGGCCTACACTCAGCAACTGAATGTAGTTTTTTTCCTTTTGCTGCCGTTTGACCCTCACTGCTCTCAGGACTATCCCTCTGCTGAAAGGTAAATGTTTTTATTTCACCTAATTCTCGGGGCTCAGATATGCTTTCACCACATGACTAAAAGACCTGTTGCAAAAAAACCTTCCCCCAAAAATACAGATGTATTCTTGTGCCTCCGTTTTAGCACTTTCTAGTTTTTCTCTTTTCTGTTCAAAGCAGTCTGTAGCTAGAGATACTCACATGTGAATATGCTTCTCCACAGCGTAAGCAAAGATAACTCATCTGCAGTAAGTGTTCTCCGTGGACAGCAGGATAAGTTCTCACAAACCTCCCACCTCCTCCTGGAGATGATTCCTTCTCAGCTATAAGAAGGACTGAAGAGAAATGGCGCTGCGGTAGAGGTAAGGAAGACATGCTGTGTGATGAAGCTCTCCAATAGCTTTGTTATTGCGATCTGGAGTTCTACAGTTGGGGGGCCTGTTTTTCTTGAAACACCCATGTAAATGTCTAGTGAAACATCACTCTCTTTCCTATATTTTTTATGACCCCTCTCAACTGCTAGCCTTTATTTCTGCTCGTCGGGTGGAATCCTCTAAAGGAACCTCCCCTGAGCTTGGTTAATGTATACACCGGGTTTTTTTTTGGTTGCCTAACCTTTTTGCTACTTGTGTTTTAAAATGTTTCTTTTTCACCTCCCTTATTGTGGGCTTGTAGAGCTGATACATTGTATTTGTTTTCTGTAAGTATTAGATAAGATATTTTCTTGCTATGTTATTTGCTAATTGTATTTGCTCTTTTTCTTCAAGATTGTTCTCTGAACTTTCTTGTTTTTTGTGTGTAAAATTTAATAAATATAAAATAAAAAAAAAAGCAGTCTGTAGCTAGAGATACTCACATGTGAATATGCTTCTCCACAGCGTAAGCAAAGATAACTCATCTGCAGTAAGTGTTCTCCGTGGACAGCAGGATAAGTTCTCACAAACCTCCCACCACCTCCTGGAGATGATTCCTTCTCAGCTATTAGAAGGACTGAAGAGAAATGGCGCTGCGGTAGAGGTAAAGAAGACATGCTGTGTGATGAAGCTCTCCAATAGCTTCTAGAAGTAGCTGGGAAAACTCCCACATGAGGGCTCCAATGGTGATGTCACCCATATGTGAGCACATCCTCCTGTCCATGAAAAACACCTGCTATAGGTGAGTAACTTTGATTCCATATCGTCCTGCTAAATCAGTCCAGACAAGTGGGTTGTGTAATAAATGGAATGAAGACGACAAGGAAATACACAGTACTACCTTTAACTTTCAAAAGGGAGACTATGATAGAACGAGGAAAATAGGAAAAATCTAAAAGGAACAGGTGCAAAGGTTAAAGATTTACATTAAGCATGGCCATTGTTTAAAAGTATTATCTTGGAAGGCCAGACAAGATGTATTCCACACTTTAAAAAAAAGTGGAAGGAAGGCCAAAAATCTGCCAGCATGGTTTAAAGACAAGGTCAGAGAGGCTGTTGGTGCCAAAAAAGCAACCTTCAGGAAATGGAAAAAGGAACCCAATGACAAACACCAGAAACAACATAAGCATTAGCAAGTTAGATGAAACGCAGGCAAAGAGAGAATTTGAAAAGAAGATTGCCGTGGAAGCAAACACAAATAATAAAAACTTTTTCAAGTACATTCATAGCAAAAAAACCTGTGAGTCAGTTGGACCATAGGATGATAGAAGGGTGAAAGGGGCACTAAGGGAGTACAAGGCCATAGCGGAAAGACTGAATGAATTCTCTGCTTTGGTCTTTACTGAAGAAGATATAGGGAAGTTTCTTATGCTGGAAATGGTATATAAAGGTGATGTATTGGAAGAACTGAAAGAAATATTGATAAACCGGGAGGATGTATGTGAGCACCGATCCCTGTGGAACACCACCAGGACAGGGGAAAGGTGGAGGAAGTAACAGTTTGAAATGAGACATAGTATGAACGGAGCGAGAAAAAACTGGGTTACTTACCTGTAACGGAAGTTCTCCGTGGACAGAAGGATAAGTCAGCCACACCTGGTGACGTCATCCGACGGCACCATGATGGAAGTGCTCTCTAGAGCTCAGACCTTTCTGAGCATGTGCGAGGTGGTCCCACCTCCCCGGCCCACCTCTAGCCAGGCCAGTGAGTAACTAGCTATATCGTATGCCGTTCTGGCTAGGGCGCAGACTGACCTCATACAGGGGAGGTGGGTGGGATCATGTGGCTGACTTATCCTGCTGTCCACAGAGAACTCCCATTACAGGTAAGTAACCCAGTTTTCTCCTTGGACAAGCAGGATGTGTCAGCCACACCTGGTGCCTCCCAAGCTATGTGAAGGTGCGCTGTAGCGGATGAGGGAGGCATGTGTCAGAGAATAGGTATAACCGGAACGGGAGTGCCAGGCATTTATTGGTGAGATGTGCAAAAACATCAAACATATGCAAACCAAGCAGTGCAGACATGTGCAAACATAGCAGTGCAATTATAGCAAATGTGCAAACATAGTAACAGTGCAAGTGTGTAAACATGGCAGTGTAAACATAACAGTGTAATCCAGGCAATCAAGGCAATTGAGTCAACATGGCCTAGGCCATAGGCAGAAGAGTCCTGGTTAGCAGCCAACCGTAAGTGTTTACCCAAGGGTAGAGTCATTGGGTTGGAGTTCATTGCCAAGCATGTGCGGCTGATTGGCTGTACGGGACTGGTGCTCTATGGCTGCAGTCGCTGTGGCCGCCGATAAGACCGCTCGGCCAAAGGAGCTGTCGGCCTCTGCCTGGAGGTCGGTAGTGTTTTTGGAAGGTGAGCTGCGAGGACCAGGTCGCGGCTTTGCAGATGTCGTTCACCAGGATCTCCTGTAGGCTGGCGAGTGAGGTAGCTAGAGCGCGGAGCTGGTGTGCTCCCGCCTTGTTGCCTGGGAGGGCGCCCGCCTTGTGGAGGCAGTATGCGACGCAGTCTAATATCCAGTGGGAGAGTGTGCGCTTGGTGATAGGTCGCCCTGGTCTATTAGGGTCAAAGGACATGAAGAGCTGGGTCCCCAGCCTAACAGTGGACGTCCTGTCGATATAGGCATGCAGGGCTCTGATGCAATCCAGTGAGTGCAGCCATTGCTCCTCCGGAGAGAAGTGCGGGGCCGGAAAAAATGTGGGTAGTTTGACGGACTGGTTGACATGGAAGGTAGAGGCGACCTTCGGGATGAATTTTGGATGGGTACGGAGGGATGCCCGGTTGTGGTGGAGCTGCGTGTACGGTGGATGGGCAATCGGTGGATGGGTAATAAGTGCCTGCAGCTCGCTGATTCGCCTGGCTGAGGTAATGGCGATTAGGAAGAGTGTCTTCCAAGACATGAACTTGCTGTCAGCCAAGTGAAGCAGCTCAAAGGGCTCCTGCATATGTTGTTGTAGAATGACATTGAAGTCCCACGTAGGCACTGGCCTCTGGACAGGGGGCCGGAGATTCGTGAGGCCTCTCATGAATTGGGTTACGATGGGCAGAGTGGCGAGGGAGTCCGTGGCTGTCCCACTTCGGTGCTCATGCAGGGATGCAATCACTGCGAGGTGGACCCTGATGGATTGTGGTTTTAATCCGAGGTCGAAGAGGAAGGTGAGATACTGCAGGACCTTAGGCACAGGACAGGAGACTGGGCTGACCCCTTGGTCCGCACACCAGAGGCTGAAGCGTTTCCACTTGAGGCTGTATGATTTCTGTGTGGAGGGTCTCCTGGCAGCCAGAACTATCTGCTGCACCTCCGAGGGCAGATGGAGGGCTGTGAGGTTCATCCTTTCAACCTCCAGGCTGTCAAGGCTATGGTTCATAGGTTAGGATTAACCTTTAAAAAGGAGATAGAGCAGCTTTTAAACTAGATATTAGGGGAAAGCCGACAGTCGCCCAAGAGCGGATGGTTCGGAAGAATGTATCTTTGAAGGATACTACCAAAAGCAGAGAGGTTCCACAAAAGAGTAAAGTAGCCCAAATGCCCTCAAGTATGGAGCAGACAGAGTTTAAAGATCCTAAATTACCCATGTCTAACAATAGCCAAACTAATATGAATAAAATACATTCTCTAAAATGCTTGTATGCAAATGCTAGAAGTCTAAAAAATAAGATGGGAGAGTTAGAATATATAGCACTAAATGAAAGGTTAGATATGATTGGAATATCAGAGACATGGTGGAAGGAGGACAACCAGTGGGACACTGTGATACCTGGGTACAAACTATATCGTAATGATAGAGCTGATCAAATTGGTGGAGGGGTTGCTCTCTATGTTAGAGAGGGCATTGAGTCAGAAAGGATTAAAGTTTTGCAGAAAACAAAATCTGCTGTAGAATCTATATGGATTGAAATTCCATGTAAAAGGGGGAAGGCAATGGCAGTGGGGGTGTACTATCGAGCGCCTGGCCAGAATGACCAAATGGATGATGAAATGCTCAAAGAAATCGAGGAAGCTAACAAAAGTTACAGCACAGTAATAATAATGGGTGATTTCCACTACCCCGGTATCAACTGGGTCAGTGTCACGGCAGGACATGCTAGGGAGATAAAGTTCCTAGATGAAATAAATGACTGCTTCTTGGAGCAGCTGGTTCATGAACCGACCAGAGGGGAAGCCATATTAGACCTAATCCTTAGTGGAACACCAGATCTAGTGCAAGAGATAAGGTTGTTGGGGCCACTTGGCAATAGTGATCATAGCATGATCGCCTTTGATTTAATTAGTGGAGGAGGGATAGTAAGGAAATCCACAGTACTACCTTTTAACTTTCGAAAGGGAGACTATGATAAAATGAGGAAAACAGTTAAGAAAAAACTAAAAGGAGCAGTTGCAAAGATTAAAGACGTACATCAGGCTTGGCTGTTGTTGAAAAATACTATCTTGGAAGCCCAGACCAGCTGTATTCCACGCTTTAAGAAAAGTGGAAGGAAGTCCAAAAAACTGCCAGCATGGTTTAAAGGTGAGGTCAGAGAGGCTATTGTTGCCAAAAAAGCATCTTTCAGGAAATGGAAAAAAGAGCCAAACGACGAAACCTGGAAACAGCACAAGCACTGGCAAGTCAAATGCAAGGCATTGATAAGGCAGGCAAAGGGAGAATTTGAGAAGAAGCTTGCTGCGGAAGCAAAAACGCGAAGTAAAGACCTTTTCAAGTACATTCGTAGCAAAAAACCTGTGAGAGAGTCAGTTGGTCCATTAGATGATAAAGGGGTTAAAGGAGCACTAAGAGGCGACAAGGCGATAGCGGAGAGACTGACTGAATTCTTTGCTTCAGTCTTTACTGAGGAAGATGTAGGGATGTTACCCATGACTGAAGTGGTATTTAAAGGTGCGGAAGAATTGAAGGAAATATCGATACATCGGGAAGATGTATTACAACTATTAGATAAACTGAAGAGTAGCAAATCACCTGGGCCGGATGGTATACATCCAAGGGTGTTGAAAGAACTGAAATACGAGATTGCAGACCTGCTATTAGCAATCTGTGAACTATCATTAAAATCATCTCTAATACCTGAAGATTGGAGGATCGCCAATGTAACACCAATTTTTAAAAAAGGTTCCAGGGGTGATCCGGGAAACTACAGACCGGTGAGCCTGACATCAGTACCGGGAAAAAATGGTAGAAACCATCATAAAGAATAAAATTACTCAGCATGTAGATAGTCATGACCTAATGGGAGACAGCCAACATGGCTTTAGACAAGGAAGATCTTGTCTTACTAATCTGTTATGTTTTTTTGAAGGAGTGAATAATCAGGTGGACAAAGGTGAGTCGGTTGATATTGTGTATCTGGACTTTCAGAAAGCCTTTGACAAGGTCCCTCATGAGAGACTTTTGGCAAAACTAGAGAGTCATGGGATAGGAGGCAGTGTACTATTGTGGATCAGGAACTGGTTAAAAGATAGAAAGCAGAGGGTAGGGCTAAATGGCCAATTTTCCCAATGGAGAAAGGTGAATAGTGGTGTACCCCAGGAATCTGTGCTGGGTCCGCTGCTTTTTGACATATTCATAAATGACCTGGAAAGTGGAATAACGAGTGAGGTTATCAAATTTGCAGATGACACAAAACTATTTAAAGTTGTTAAAACCCATGAGGATTGTGGAAATTTGCAAGAGGATCTTGATAAATTGGAAGACTGGGCATCAAAATGGCAGATGAAATTTAATGTGGACAACTGCAAGGTTATGCACCTAGGGAAGAACAACCCAAACTATGGTTACAAGATACAAGGTTCCTCATTAGGAACCACCACCCAGGAAAAAGATTTAGGCGTCATTGTGGATACCATGTTAAAACCCTCGGCTCAGTGTGCAGCGGCGGCCAAGAGAGCAAATAGAATGCTAGGTATGATAAGGAAAGGAATGGAAAATAAAACAAAAGATATTATAATGCCTCTATATCATTCCATGGTGAGACCGCACCTTGAATATTGTGTGCAATTCTGGTCGCCGTATCTTAAAAAGGATATAGCGATTTTAGAAAAGGTTCAGAGAAGAGCCACCAAAATGGTAAAGGGGATGGAAGGATACTCCTGTGAAGAAAGGCTAAAAAGGTTAGGGCTCTTTAACCTGGAAAGGAGACTGCTGAGGAAAGATATGATAGAAGTCTATAAATTAATGAACGGAGTGGAACGGGTAAACGTAGATCGATTGTTTACCTTATCAGAATATAGAAAGTCTAGGGGACATGCAATGAAGCTACAGGGTAAACTATTTAAGACTAATAAAAGAAAATATTTTTTCACTCAACGTGTAATCAAACTCTGGAATTTGTTACCAGAGGATGTAGTAAAGGCTGTTAATGTAGCTGGGTTTAAAAAAGGTTTGGACAAGTTCCTGGAGGAAAGGTCCATAAACCATTATTAAGAACCCTTGTACCCTTGTTGTATGTAAACCGCACTGATAACAAATAGCGCGATATATAAGAGTTGTTAAATAAATAAAATAAAATAAATAAGAAGGGACCCAGGATATCAATGCTTGAACCAATAGAAGCATTGTGGAACCTGTGTCCCTTGGGGAAACTGCTAGGTACATATGACCTAGACTGGCCACTGTTGGAAACAGAATACTGGCCTTGATGGACCTTGGTCTGACCCAGTATGGCATATCTTATGTTATGTTCTTATGTTCTTAGGATGCAGGGTGTTGCTGTCGTTCTGGGTGAGCAGGTCTGGTCTCACGGGTAACCGGACTGGCGGTTCCTGGGCGAGGCGAAGCAGTAGAGTGAACCACATCTGGCGCGGCCAGTAGGGGGCGATCAGTATGCCATGCACCCTGTTTGTGATGATTCGCTGTATCGTTGCTGCAATTAGTGGGGTTGGGGGGAAGGCATATGCCAGTGGCCACCCCCCCCCCCCCCAAGAGCACTGTGAATGCATCTGAGGCCATCCTCCTGTGTGACGGGTGCTTGGAGCAGAATAGCGGACACTTCGTGCTGAGTTTGGTCGCAAAGAGGTCAATTTGGGGAGTTCCCCAATGTCGGAAGATGCTGCCTGCAACCTCTGTGTGAAGTGTCCACTCGTGGGGTTGCAGCTGTGTGCTCAGTCTGTCCGCTAAGGCGTTCTGGTCCCGGGGGGGGGGGGTAGGTCGCCTGCAAGACGCAGTTGTTGGCTAGCGCTAGGGACCATGTTGCGAGGGCTTCTTTGCAGAGAGAACGTGACACCGTGACCCCCTGTTTATTGATGTAGAACATTGTCACCTGGGTTGTCTGTCTGGACAAGGACGGACTTCCCTGTGATTTGTGCCCAGAAGGTCTGCAATGCATATCTGACCGCCCTTAGCTCGAGCAGGTTGATGTGAAGGGACTGTTCCGACCTGGACCAGGCTCCCTGAGTGTTGAGGTGCAGAAGGTGGACTCCCCATCCTGTGGAGGACGTATCCGTGGTGAGGATGAGCTGGTAGCTGCGCGGATGGAGGTCCCTGCCCGCTGAGAGGTTGTCCGGGTTGGTCCACCAGCGGAGACCCCTCACGACTCATGCGTCGATGGGGACACAGGTGTTGAGCATTTGGGAGAGTTGCTTCCAGTGGGTCCGGAGGCACCACTGGAGAGAGCGCATGTGTAGTCTCACCAGAGGTAGGACTGAGGCTGCCACTGCCATGTGACCCAAGAGGCGCAGGATGCAGTGCGCAGTGGTCCATCTGGACATGGACATCCCTTTGGCTAGGGACACGATGGCCGTTATCTGCTGCTTGGGAAGGAAGGCCTTCGAAGCGCAGGTGTTGATGATCGCTCTGATGAACTCTATGTTCCGAGCTGGGTCCAGGCGAGACTCTTCTCTGTTGAGGAGAAACCCCAGCCAGGCTAGCAGGTCTGTCGTTGCTCGCACTGCGGCCCAGAGCTCGGGGGCTGAGGGCACCGAGAGTAGCCAGTCGTCCAGGTAGTGAAAAATGGTGATGCCTTGTTTGTGGAGGTGTGATGCAGCAACAGCTACACACTTCATGAAGATCCTGGGTGCCGGGGATAGGCCGAAGGGGAGCACCCGGTACTGGTAGTGGCGCTCCAGCGCTATGAAGCGCAGGAATTTCCTGTGTGCTCCGTGTACTGGGACATGGGAGTATGTGTCCTGAAGATCCAGCGTTGCCATCCAGTCCCCGACCTTGATGAGAGGTAGAATGCAGTTGAGCGAGTACATCCTGAATTTTTTCTTTGTGATAAAGTTGTTCAGCTTGCGAAGATCCAGGATAGGGCGTAGTCCACTGGACTTGGGAATAAGGAAGTACCGGGAGTAGAACCCAGTGTTGACCTCGTCGGGGGGCACCTGTTCTATCACCTGAGAGGTGAGTAGGTGCTGTAGGAGATCCGACATCGGCGCTGCTAGGTGCGGAGGTGTATTGCTGGTAGGTTGTCTGTGTTGCCATGGTGGGGAGGAGATGCACAGGCGGTAGTCTGATCTGATGATCTGGAGCACCCACTTGTCCGTGGTGATCACCTGCCAGGCAGATAGGAAAAGGGACAGGTGGCCCCATCCTGGAAGAGTTCCCAGACTTCTCAGCGATGGGGCTGGCTGAGTCTGATTGTCAGAAGGAGGCCGTGCCCTTCCCTGGCTGCTGGGGTTTCTGTTTTTTCTATTTGCGCTCCCTTGGCTGCTGCCTGTGAAAGAAAGAGGGATTGTAGGGCTGCTTGTACTTAGGAGCTTGCCATTTCCTGTTACTGCCGTATCTCTTGGAGGGGTAGTACAGTTTGCGGTAGTAACTCCCTTTCTGCGACGAGGAATGGCGTTCGAGTCCATCTGCTGCCAGTGTCTGCAGGGTGCTGCAATGGCTCTTTAAGGTCATTCACTGTGTTCGCGACCTTGTCACCAAAGAGGGATTTGCTGGCGCAGGGCGCGTCCGCGATCCTGTCGTGAGTGTCCTCTCTGAGACCGGACGCATGCAGCCATGCCCAGCGCTGTGCTGATATAGCCGTGCCAGCAGTCCTGATGGCTGTGTCAAAGGAGTCAAAAGCCATGCTCATTAGATGTTTGCTGCATTCGGCCAGGTCCTGTAGTGTGGCAGAAGCTGCCAGTTGAGAGTCTCTAGGAAGGGCCACATGGTGATCCTTGAGATTGGCCAGCATGGCGTCCTGGAACAGGATGTGCTCGAACTGGTGTGCCGCCACTCTGGTGCTGAGCATCGCTCCTTGGTAGACTTTTCTTCCCACTTCGTAGAGAAGCTTGAGTTCTCGGCCTGGTGTGTGGTTAGCCTGGTTGCGCGAGGACTTGACCCTTTGTAGGGCAGAAGAAACCACAATGGATTGGTGCGGAAGCTGAGCTTTATTGAATCCTGGAGCCATGTGGAGGAGGTACTTGTTATCGAGTCTCCTGGAGCAGGCATGGCCGGAGACTGTCACAGTGCTAACTGGTTGTCCTGTAGTTTTCGGTGGAGAGGCAGGGCAAGCGCAGGCTTAGGAGCGTTGAGGTATTTCATGACCTCCGGCTACTTCTTGATGGAGGCATCGTCCGTCACTAGGTTCAGCGTGGTTATCACCTTCCTCAGGAACTTGGGGTAGGTGAGGTCCTCGGGCGGGAGTTGTCGATTGGTTCGTCTGCCGGGGGCTGATCGCTTGGAGCAGCTTTGGAGATGGAGGAACCCAGACCAGCCGCCTCCTCGTCGCTCTCCCCAGAGGGCAAAATGGTGAGGGAGGGGTCCTGGGGGGCGACCGCGGGGGGGCTTGCCCGTGCTGGGGGTGACAGCGGTAGGTCCTTGGAGCGTGAGCACTCATGATTCTGGCGTGGGGTTGCAGTCTGTTTAACCAGGCACGTCAGGAGCTGGAAGATAGCCGCAGAGGTGCCTGCATCCAAAGGGTGCCATCTCCTGTGCCTTCTGGGAGAAGAGGAGCTGGATCAGGAACGCTGTCTGGACCTGTATTTCTTTAGGCTCCTGTGGGGGGAACTATCTGAGGTGCTCCCATAGTTGGGACTGAACTAGTGCCTGTGACTGCGCCGTTCAGAGCTGCTCCTTCATCTGTGATGTCTCCTCTTGTGTTTTCCATTGCTCCTGAATCGGCCCTCTCTATCACTGCGGCGCTGCCTTTTCCTGTCCGCGCTGGTGAGGGCTTCCCTCGGCGCGGGAATCCTCGTCATTGTGTGCAGCCCTGGAGTGAGAAGGGGAATCCCTGCACCGACATGGAACCTCAGCGTCGGCGCAGCTGGAGGAGAGCAGGCCCAGGCCAATCGGCGGTGAGTGGGCGGAGCTGTGGCGATCCACGATGCTGGCACCATCTTGCCCGGATCCCGACGAGTCGCATGGAGGGGAGGAGGGCCTGGCGACACCTGCCAAAGAAGGGGAACTCACCCGGGGTGCAGCGGGAGTCTGAGAAGCAGGAAGATTCTGCGAGGCGCTGGAGCTCTGTCCCGAATGGCCGGGGATGGAGGCCCTGCAGGGCACATCCCATGCCGGAGCAGCAGGCTGAGTTGGGGAAAGCCTTCTGGGGTTCGCAGGCTCAGAGCTTTTGCTGCTGGAGCGGACTCGGGTGCAGAGGCTAGGAAGTCCTTTAAAGCGTGTCCCCTGTATTTCCTTGCTCTGGGGGACATTCTTGAGCAGCTGGGACAGTCATCGACGCTGTGGGATTCCCCGAGGCATCAGATGCAGCATTGGTGAGTGTCCGTAGAGTTCATTTTGCGGTTGCATTGAGGGCATTTCTTAAAACCCGGTTTGGACATTCTTTTCCTTTAGTATCCTTTAAATTGTAAATATAAAAAAAGACAGCTAAGAGAAATCCGTCTTGAGGCAAAGGCGGAAGAAAAAAGACTGGCCTGGCTAGGAGCGGGCCGGGGAGGTGGGACCACCTCGCACATGCTCAGAAAGGTCTGAGCTCTAGAGAGCACTTCCGTCATGGCGCCGTCGGATGGCGTCACCAGGTGTGGCTGACACATCCTGCTTGTCCAAGGAGAAAGGAGTGAAACCAATGAAGAACAGTAGACTTTATCCCAGCAGAAGAAACGCGTAAGAGCAGAAGGGAATGATGGACTAGGTCAAAAGAACTGGATAAGTCAAGCGATAACTGCTAGGGTGATATTCTCCATTTCCCAGGACATGCGCATTTCATTTAATACAGATAACAAAATAGTTCCCTTTCTGTGGCCCGACCTAAAGCCCAATTGACGAGAGTGGAGAAAGTTAGTGTGTTCAAGGTGATCCAGGAGCTGAGTGAAAATACGTTTTTCCAGTAACTTAGGAGGATTAGAGACTAGGCGGAAGTTGACAAGAAAGGCAGGATCCAGTGAAGGGTTTTTCAGTAGGGGCTGGACCACAGCAGTTTTCCAAGATGAAGGAAAAATGCCAGGCTGTTATTGAAGAGAAGTTGGATATATTGGAGAAGTGCCAAGGAAGGTTCAGAGATCCAGGTGGAGGGGATGGGATCCAGGACACAAGTGCCTCGAGATGATGAGGAAATATAGTGACCAGATTAAATCTTGACCAAGAATGGGAATGAACAGGGTCAGATAAGTCTTCAGGGGGTGTTGTAGGAGATGAATCAACCGTCATAAGCAAGGGGCATGAGGGGCTAGAGGGGGGAAAATCTTGCTGAAGACTGGAGACTTTGTCCGAGAAGAACTGAGCCAATTGCTCGGCAGAAGGTGCAGATGAAAAAGAAGAGCATGATGAGGGATGTAGAAGGCGAGAAACTATGGAGTAAAGTTGTTTTGGCTTATTGTCAGCTTTAGCAATACGTTGGCCATAATAATGTTGCTTTGCTATTGTGATAGCTTGACGATAGCAGGTGTGTGTGCATTCTGAAAGTAGTCCAAGAGAACCTGGATGCGGGATCGATAGCTGTTCCACTCTGCGTAACTGTCGGTGAAGAGTACGCAGCCCTGCATGATACCATGGATGATAGCGAGCTGATTGAGAGTGAGAGGAAGTATGCGTTGGGAGCATACTATCAATAGTATCCTTGAGAGTCTGATTCCAAGTGGAAGCCTGATGGTTCGGGGAGAGTAAGGGAAAGTCTGAGGTGGAATGTGGACACCACCTTTGGCAGAAAGTTGGTGTGTGTGCGGAGCACCACCTGTTCTTGTAGAATCTCTTGAGGGTGCCTCTGCCATCAGAGCCTGGAGCTTGCTGACTCTGTGAGCTGATGTGAGAGCTACCAGAAAGGCGACCTTCCAGGATAGATACTGGAGGTGGCAGGTAGCCAGAGGCTCAAACGGAGGCTTAGTGAGCTGCAAGAGCACCATATTGAGATCCCACTCTGCTGCTAGGGGGTGGACGGGGGGGGGGGGGGGGGGGTTGGATAACATGAGGCCCCGCAGGAATCGGGACACAAGGGGCTGAGCCAACAGTGGTCTTCCCTCAACGGAATGGTGATGTGCTGCGATGGCGCTCAGGTGTACTCTGACCAAATTGGACTTCAGTCACAACTGAATAGGTGAAGCAGGTACTGAAATATCACTTTCACTGGGCAGGAAAACGGGCTCGCCCGCCTTTCCACACACCACACCGAGAATCGGCATCACTTGAAGGTGTATGCCCTTCTCGTGGAGGCCTTATGAGAGGCTAGAAGAATTTCCTCCACGTCTCATGGGAGGTTGGAAGGGGGCTAAGGCTACCCTTTCAGCAGCCAAGCCATGAGTGAGAAGGACCCCAAGTTGCGGTGTAGGAGAGAGCCTTGTTCCTGTGAGAGTAGCCCTGGAGCTTGGCCCAGGGGAATCGGCGACGCCACTGAAAGGGGAGAGGAGCAGTGGGAACCAGGGCTGCCTGGGCCACCCAGGGGCTATCGGCATTAGCGATGCTTATCTGCCATGGGCTTCCCAGATAGATGTCCCCTGCATAGGAGAAAACCTATCAATTTGTCCTGCGCCCATTGTTCCAGGTTGGATGACTGCAGCCATGCCTGCCTCATGCCCCGATGCCTGTGGCGGCCACGCTGGCTAATGACTCGAAGCCATCATAGGCTGCCCAGGACAAAAACTTTCAGCACACTTTTACTGCCAAGGTCAGGGTCTTGAACCTCTATAGGGGGTTCCCCACCGAGGCCTGCCAAGAATCCACCCTTCGACAGTTCCTTCAGGTACATGCCGATATAGAGCTGGTAGGACTGGATCCGGCATGTTAGCTTCGAGCCCTGAAAGGCCTTCCGGCCGAGGGCATCGAGGGTTCAGGCTGCCCTGCTGAGTGGTACTGACAAATGGGTTTTTTGGCTCCTAAGCTGGCGCACTGCCGACTCTACAACCATGGAGTTGTGGGAAAGCTGGGGTTTTGAAACCCAGGGCTTCGGCATACCCAGTACATGGCGTCGAGGTGCCTACTAATGATTGGAACTGACACCGGCGTTTCCCATATCCAGAGAAGGAGGTGGTCAAGGATCAAGGGCAGTGGTACCGTGAGGACTTCTTTAGGAGTGCCTCATATTGGAGTATCTCCAATTCCTCAGTGCGCAGGCCCTTCTCGGCCTCTGTCTCGATGGCCTTGGCCACGTCCCCCACAAAATCGAGGCATGCAATGTCCTTGTGCGGGGAGAGGCATTGGGTCGTCGGCAGAGACAGGTCCGAGGGCACATCACGGTGTTGCCTCGTGTCTGAGGACTCTTCGTCTTCGGTCTCCCATTCGGACTCAAAGTCCGAGTACGAGTCCGACACCACGCAATCACCTCGGTCGAGGGCCACTGTTGGTGGTCCATGACCTTTGGAGGATTGTCGGTCCGAGCTGCCGGTGCTCGCTGGGGACAACCAGTGTTCCGAGGAGTGGGATCCAGACTTCATCTGGGGTCAGGGGCTCTCTCAAGGCTGATGGCGCTCAAGGACCGTCTCGACATCTGGGGAAGCCCTTGATGTCGACAGTCCCATCGGCGTGGTGGATAAACCAGATGAGCCAGAAATGCCCGCTGCATGGCCACTAGGGCTGCCATTCTGGTCTCCATACCAGTTGGCACCATAGCCTTCGATGCGGGCACTGAAGACTTTGGGCCCAGCGTCGCTATTGTCGAGGGGGAGTCCTTGATGAGAATTCCTTCGGTGGCCCGAGACCAGTCAGCAGGTGCCAATGACTCCTCATGGAGCAGCTTGGCAGGCTGCTCCTGCCCAGACTCCTCGGACTCAACACCTGGGACTGCAGGTCCTGGGATGGGATTTCTCCTTTTTTCTTGATCCGTCCTCCGAGGCGGTCTTAGAGGGTTTCTTCTTGCGCTCCACCTCCGGGGATTTCTGCTTGGAGGAACCACAGCCGCGGGACTCCAAGGAGGCTCTGGCTTTGCAAGGCACCGAAATATCGGAGAGGGCCCTGGAGTGTGGTGTCACCAGAGACTCCGGCGCGGAGTCAGACTTCTGAAAGAAACTTTTCTGCTGCTGATGGCAGCTCTTCAAGGCCTTTGAAATCATGGTTCTGCAGAGCTCGCAGTCAAAGTCGTTGTGCTCCAGGCCAAGACATCGGAAGCAGTAGTCATGTGGATCAGTGAGTGACATCATTTTGCCACACCAGTCATACTTTTTGAAGCCACTGGAAGCCATCAGAAAAAGGGGATCCCCACCTCCCAGCAGAGGTCCGAGGCCTTCAGCTGAAAAAGGGTGTGTGTGAACACTGGTCAAGGAGCACCTCGATGAAAAAAATGAGAAAACGAATAGACACACCGAGGAGCAACACCAAAGCTGACTGGCTCGGGGGCGGGAAGGAACCAGTACGCAAACTGGACAAAACTCAATAGAAATCACACTTTTTCTGGGGACAACTGGAAAACATCTGATGGGCTCCAAGGAAAAAAGGAGACTGAGGCAAGATGGCTTCCTTGGATGGAAGTGGACCACGCATGCGTGGTACATCTCCCAAAGGCTTTCTTTGAAAGCTGGGGAGATGCTTCTGCATGGGCTCCATCGGCGCTGATGTCACCCATATGTGAGGACTGACTTCCTGCTTGTTCCCAGAGAACTGCACGTTCAAGAATTTTAGAAATGAATGGGAGAAGGGAGATGGGTTGATAATTAGGACAAGTAGAGTCAAGTGAGGGTTTTTTGAGGAGAGGAGTAATTACAGCATGCTTGAAATCCGCAGGGAAGTGTAATGGGGAAGATCCGTCCCTTGCCATGCAGTCAGAGGAAACTGAGGAAAGTATGTCAGATTCTGAAAGCCAAGTAAAGCACATGGCTACAGGTTGCCAGGGGAGATATAAACAAACCCAGCCACGAGTGCAGCAGCCCCGCCCAAGTTGCAAACAATCCCCGTGCCCTGAGTGTAATAGGATTCACCTGGGTGGGGGAGGAACGAAGCTAAGCCCTAAGGCTGATAAAAAGCACTCATTAGAAAGCAGTGAGAGATCTGGAAGGAGAGCTGGAGTAGGAATTGGAAGCAGTTCTGGAAGGAGAGCTGAAAGGGGAACTGAAAGGAGAGCCGTTAGAAGGACTGATAGCAGAGAGGCTGAGAGTGATTTAAGCAGCCCTGAGAACCGACCAGGAAAAGCTTCAGTTGAAAAGGTACAGAGAACTCAAACCCTAAGACTACAGGAAAGCTACTCCCAGTTAAAGCCTGGTGTTGAAGGTAACTGGAGAGAAAAGCCACGCAGAAAGTCAGTTTGGGTGTGCCCAGAAGCTCAGGTGAGAGGAAGGTACAAATCTCTGGACTCTGCTGATATTGAAGAAGCACTGCTGAGTAAACCTTACAGGCAAAAGCCAGAAAGTGGTTTCTGTAAAAGGAACAGGGAGAAAACAAAGAATACCAGTTTTCTCTGGGATAGCAAAGCTCTCCAGGACTCTCTTAAAGGTAAAGAGAATTGTTTTAAATCCCTGTGTGAATGTGTTCCCATGTATCCAGCGGGGGAAGGGCTGGAAGATATGCAAGTTGAATCCATAGAGGAATGCATAATTGATGAGCTCATGGATTGTACACTGACTATAGTAGAATCACTTTGCTGAGTTGGATGTATAAAGCTGTAGGAACAGCATTGAGAAGCAAAGTGAGCATTGCTGCCTTTGAAAAGAAACGTTTATTGATTCCTGTGTTAAAGGACTGTATAAGTGAAAGCTGGAAGAAAAAGGAGTTATTTTTCTTCAGTTCCTGATTTACTTTTCTTTGTACCAGATGCATGGTTATTTTGTCCTAAGTTCTTTGCGCTTACCAAACCCCGGAACGGGGGAAATAAAACCTAATTTTGACCTTACCACTTTTGTTGCTTCTAGTCCTCTGCTTGGGGAGTGTTTGGGACTTCATTACCCAGAAGGTGTGTACTACTACGCCTGCACTACCCCCACTTCCTGGCTCAGGATATTCACCAGCCTGACTCTCTCTGTGTGCCCTAGGACCCAGGTTAGGCCACTGGTGACAGGAAGGTTGCAGTGGAAAGCGAAAGGTTGAGAATATTTGAGATGAAAGGGATGACGGAGGAGAAGATGAAGTTGAGATGGGTGGGGATAGGATCAGAAGAACAGGTAATGAAGTTAGAGGAGGAAAGAAGGTTTCCTCAACAGAGATTTTAGAAAAGGATGAAAGGATGATAGTGGTTGAGAGATAAAGTTGGCAATAGAGAGGGGGAATAGGGGGTGAAGATTTAGTGGGGAATTCAAGAGTAATCTTGTACACTTTGTCATGAAAATAGTTTACTGGGGTTTGGGCACAGAGAGAAGGAGAGATTGGAGGTGGAGGTGCATTAAGAAGAGAATTGAGAGTAGAAAAGAGACAGCAAGGATTAGAGGCCAGACAGTCAGATGGAAAAAATAGTTTTGCTTAGCGAGTGCATGAATTTGATGTGAAGAAAGTCAGAGAGAGAGCGCGAGATTTGAGCCAAGTGCATTCAGCTGAGCAGGCATAGGAACCTAGGTAGTGGGTAGGTGAAGACAACCAGGGCTGAGGTGAGGTGCACCTCATAGGATGCAGAATGGGTGGAGCAAGGGTATCCAGAATAGAGGAAAGAGCAGTATTATAGAAAGCTATGGCTTCATCAACAAACTTAGAGGACAAAGTGGAAGAGAGAAGAGATGAGTCAGTAATGGATAGTCAGTGGATCGATGGCGTGAAGATTCCTAAAAAGATAGGAGGAGATTGGGTGAGACTGGGGAGGGGGGGAATAATGAAGAGTGAAACTTAACAGGTGATGGATAGATAAGGGAAGGGTGGAGATATAGAAATTAGAAGGTAAACAGAGTAGAAAATGAGGTCAAGGCAGTGACCAAGCTGATGAGTGGGGGCAGAAGAGCAAAGCTGGAGGTTAAAAGAGAAGGTAAGGGAAAGGAGCTTGGCCACATAGGGGTCAGATGGGGTATCAATATGAAAATTAAAGTCACCAAGGGAGGGGGAAGAAGAATCCAGGAATAAAGAGAGCCAAAAGTCAAAATCAGTGAGGAAGGTAGGAGAGGACTTGTCAGGGGGTCTATAGATAACAGCGATCTGGAGATGTAGGGGATTAAAAAGACGGATGGAATGGACTTCAAAGGAGGGAAAGGAATGAGATTGAGGGAAAAGGAAGGGTTGAAATTGGCAAGAAGGAGAAAGTAGAAACTCAACACTACTGCCGCGGCCATTGGGACAAGGAGAGTGGGAGAACTGAAAGCTGCTGTGGCAGATGGCAGCCACTGAAGCACAGTCATCAGGAAGGAGCCAGGAAAGGTCCATAAAACCATTATTAAAGAAGACCCGGGAAATCCACTGCTTGCTCCGGGACAAGCATTGTGGAACATGTGTGCCTTTTGGGACTTGGAGTGGCCGCTGTTGGAAACGGGATACTGGGCTTGATGGACCTTGGTCTGACCCAGTATGGCATCTCTTTTGTTGCTGTGGGTAAGGATGGCCAGCTGGCCAGAGGTTCCGGTAACCGTGCTGTTGGCTGCTTCTCATCCTCTAGGGGTTCAGTGGTGGCTATGTCCCCTGGTACTGAAGGCCCACTTCAGAGAGGAGAGCTTCTGGACCCTGGATTGTCCTCCCTGGAATTCCTTTCCTTTTTACAACAGGGCTGGTCATTCTAGCATGGAAATTCAGACCACGTGGCCTCTGGGCTCCCCTGAGTGTAGTCTCATGAGTGATAGGCTGAGAGTGAAAGCCCAGTTTGACTGCCTGTGGCTAAGCGTACATGGTGAAGGTTGCCTCCTGGAGATGTGAAGTAGCTGGGGTCTGTCTGAGACTTGGACTGTGACTTGGGTTCAGATGTCTCAGCTTTGGGCTCTGATGTTGACGAAGACATGCTCTTGCCTTCAGAAGATTATGAAGAGGCCAGCATTATCTATCTGTTCCAGAAGGAGGAACTGGCGGTGTTGATTGCCAGGGTCTCATCCACCTTGAACTTGGCAGATGCGCCAGATAACAGGGGCCAATGGTTCATCCACTCCTGCAAGGGGTGCATAAATCCCCTACAGTCTTCCTGTTCCTGTAGGTGATCAAAGACATTATTCAGCCAGAATGGGATGCCCCCAACTCCCCTCCAAAGGGGCTATGGGTGTATATGATGTACGCTGTTCCAGAGAAGAAGTGCGTTATATAGTTTGATATATCCAAGATGGATGCCCGGGTCACGGTGGTGACAAGTCAGACCACCATGCCTGTGGAAAGCAGATTGGCCTTGACGGATACTCTGGACCAAAGGTGGATTCATTGCTGAATAGCCAGTTTGTTGTGGCAGCTGCTATTCTTCATTTATATGTGCAGATCTCAAGTTCTGCTCTGGTGGATTCAGTCTCTCCCGCTGGACGATTCTACCCCTCTTTTGGAGTCAACTACAGCCTTCCTTTCTGATGCCATGTATGACCTCATCTGCTTAGTGGCCTGTTGATAGTGACATAGCACTGGATTTGGCTTCACCACTGAGCGGCGAACACATCCTCCAAAGCCCAGTTGATCCAACTGGCCTTTAAA
This sequence comes from Ichthyophis bannanicus, assembly GCA_033557465.1. NCBI lineage: Eukaryota > Metazoa > Chordata > Amphibia > Gymnophiona > Ichthyophiidae > Ichthyophis > Ichthyophis bannanicus. The sequence goes on along the minus strand of CM066048.1, from coordinate 40,792,291 downwards.
GGGAAGCTTCTGCTTGGGACTGATTTGGAGAAGCTGGTGAAGGACCTGGGTGAGACAAAACCTTATTGCCTTCCGGAGAACAGGTCAAAAGGGCCTGGGCAGGAGTCCCTTTTCCATCAGCCTCCGTGCCCCTTGTGGGCACTCTGGTCAGACTCCCAGGGCTCTCAGGACTCCCATCGCTATCAACTTGGAAAGCTGTCTTACTCCTCTGCTTCAGGATTTTGTGCTCATTCTCAGTCCTTTTGAGGTATTTGTGGGCCCAGAGACTCGTTCTCCTCCAGAGGAAGTCCATTCCAGGCTGCGCAATGAAAGTTTGGGGGCCCATTCCCCAGTACCCTTGGTTGGAGGTAGGTTTTGCCTTTTTTCTTTCAGGAATGGGCCCAGGTCAACAAGGATCGCTGGGTGGTAGACACCATTCAGTATAGCTATGTCCTGGAATGCAAAGAGCCGAATCTGGTCACGTTCACCATCTCCTCCTATGGGTCAGTGAAGAAACAGGCAGCACTGTAGATCACCTTGGACAAGTTGCTGCTCCTGAAGGCAGTGGTGCCTGTTCCCATGGAAGATTGGGGCAAGGGCAGATATTTCATCTATTTCGTGGTCCAAAAAAGGCTGTCTCTTTCCGGTCCATTCTCAACCTCAAGTGTATCAATGCACAGTACGTCAAGGGACTTCCTTGCATCTCTGGATTTGGTCAAAGCATATTTTCATATCCTGATCTGGGAGGACTGGCAAAAGTATCTGCGTCTTGCCGTGCTTGGCTCGCACTTTCAGTTCACTACCCTTACATTCGGGCTCTCCACTGCCCCAAGGATGTTCTCCAAGGTAATGGTGGTAGTGGTTGCAAAAAAAAAAAGAGAGAGCCATCTCCAGGGCCACTCCAGCACTCCTCGTGCCGCCTTGCAGCTAACACACTCAATCCCAAGAAACCAAACTGGATAATGGGTGATTTCAATCTCCCTTCTTTACCCCAAAACCACGCAAATGCTTTCCTTGAAGCAATGGAAGACCTGGGATTCAAACAAATCATCAATGAACCCACGCATACAAAGGGGAACATCCTAGACATGGTATTTACCCCACACCCAGTCATGATCCAAAACAACAATCCTCCAGTATCAATCGTAGAGGTACCCTGGTCTGACCACAAATTGATCATTATCCAGATACCCATCAACATTGACCAGCCAGACAGAAGCCAACACACAAGCAACACCTCTAGAACTGCCACCAGATGCTTTCGCCCCTTCGATAGGGAACACATCCTTTCAGAGATCCCATCACTCCTCAACTATAGCTCACCAGACCTTGATGAACTAATCTCTCAATGGAACTCCAGCCTGCTTGCCTTATCACAACGCTCAAACCCGAAAAATACAGCAAGGACAAAAAAAAGTTCCGCCCCATGGTTCTCCCCCGAGCTACGATCCTCTCTCGCACAACTACGTAGACTTGAACGCCAATGGCGCCGATCGCGCTCAGATGATGACCAGACTGCTTACCGCACCCACCTTGCAATACATCGTGAAACAATCACTACTAAAATGAGACAATACCATACCGACACCCTAAAAAGGTCTCTGAATAAACCACGTGACCTTTTCAACTTGGTCAAAGCCCTCTCAAAGGAACCATCTCCCGAACAACATAGTGAGATTCACCCGCAAGAATTTGCCGATTACCTGCAATCCAAGATCGTGCAAACTAACAAAGTGTCAGTAATTTCATACCAAGATCCGACGGGCCTATCCCCACTGAACATACTCTCCACACCATCCACTAAATCTATCCAGAACACCATAGCAACCCTCAACACCTCTACTGCTCAGACTGACCCATGTCCAGCGTTTTGGATCAAGGAGCTACGTGATGTGTTCAGCCCCATCATCGCAAATATAATGCAGATCTCCTTCACAACAGGATACTTTCCCACTTCACTCAAGCAGTCCTCCATTAGGCCCCTACTGAAAAACCCCAAACTAGACCCCCAAAGAGTTGACTCTTATCGGCCAATAGCCAGCATCCCTCTATTAGCCAAAATAATTGAGAAAGAGGCACAACGGCAAATTCAGGACCACATTGATGCTGCTGCTCCCTTAGACAACTGTCAACATGGCTTCAGAGAACATCATGGGGTCGAGACACTACTCACTGCTCTATTCAACGACATCATCACAAGAATTGACAACGTCCGTCAAGGTTGTGTGCTTATATTCTTAGATATAGCCGCAGCATTCGACTCTGTCAGCCACGAAATACTCCTCGAAAGATTGAAAGAGAAGGGAATCTGCAACAGTGCATTAGGATGGTGCAAGTCTTATCTGGATGGCAGATGGCAATATGTGAAGTCTGGATCAGAAGAGTCGATACATTTCCATCAAAAGCAAGGGGTACCCCAAGGCTCCTCACTATCCTCCTTACTCTTCAATATTTACATGCAACCCATCTGCAATATCATAAGATCATTCAATGTGAACTGCCTGATATATGCAGATGACATCCTCTTATACATGCCTTTCTCCACAACTCACATGGACCTGACCCCACTCACGGACTGCTTCAATGCAGTTTCAACTTGGCTCCAATCACAGAACCTACGCATCCAACATAAAAAACTGAAGTGCTATTCATCACCAGAGACCCCAACTTTACTCCCCCATCCCACGTCAGCGTCAAGGAAGCCGACCTGCAGACTAAAGAGGCAATAAAATACCTGGGAGTAACTGTCGATCAACGACTGGACATGAAAAGCCATATAAGCAATATAGTCAAAGCTGTCTATTTTAAAATCCGTTCACTCAAACACCTACGCGCCCTCTTGGCCCCAGAGGATTTCCAAACCATATATCAAGCGCTTATCCTGCCACATTTCGACTTTGCAAATGCCATCTTACAAGGGCTTCCCCAATCCACACTAGCCCCCTTACAGTTGGCCATGAATGCCGCAGCCAGGGTCATCTACGGAGCTTCCAGAAGCGACCACGTAACTCCCATTCTCAAACAGCTGCACTGGCTACCTATTCATGGGAGGATCACCTTCAAAACCCTCCTATTAACATTCAAGGCAATCAAAGGCATTTCCTCCCCCTCACTCACGCATCTTTTCCACATGGTACCCCCCAACAGATCGAGAAGAGCAACAGCTATCAACCTGCTAATCACACCAAAGGAATCGACAAAGTGCAACAAGACAACCACAAACAGAGCGTGCAGTTTCTATATCCCCAGATGCTGGAATGCTCTACCCCCTGACATTAGGGCCATAACCAATCTATATCAGTTCAGGAAGGCACTCAAAACCTACCTCTTCATCCAATACTTCCCTGATGACCTTTGAGCCTAGATATCCCTCTCAAGAAATCACCCCTCTAGAGATGCCCCCTTACTTATGATCTGATTTTACCTATCCTGCAGTGTAAATAGCTTATGTATATAGTTAACCCTGTTATCCAAGTTTTTTTCCCTGTTCAATGTAAAACCATGTATGTATATAGTTAACCCTGTTATCCAAGTTTTTTTTTCCCTGTTCAATGTAAAACCAGACACCTTGTCGTCATGGTAGTTATGTTATGATGTGAATAGCGCGGTATATAAGAAACTGTAATAAATAAATAAATAAATAACATAGGTCACTGCTGTGGCGTTGTCTGAAAACACTCGAATTGCTTGGCCCTTGACCAGGTCCAAAAATGCAGGAGAGCCAACCTGATAGCCCTTGCCTTGAGGTGGCTGATGGACCACACTGCCTCCTTGTGATTCCAATGGCCCTGGGTCATCCAATCTTGGCAATAGGCTCCCCAGCCCAAGCAACTGGCATCCGTCGTCAGAAGGATCCATGAGTAATCTTCTAGCAGCACGCCCTTCCTCAGATGATTGGGCTGCTGGAGGTTTCTGGAGTCCAATGGATTGCAGGATCCGAGGTTTACCAGAAGCAGATCTTGTCAGACAAATCTGATTGATTTCTTTGACTAGGGGACCGGGGAGCTGGATGGAGGGAGAGCTCTAGATGTAAGATTTAAGTAAAGCTTTTGACACCGTTCCGCACAGGTGACTTATAAACAAACTGAGCATCCTAGGGATGGACCCTAAGTTACTGCTTGGGTTAGAAATTGATTGAGAGGGAGGCGACAAAGGGTACAGGTAAATGGAGCTCACTCTCAGGAGGAGGTGGATACCAGTGGTGTGCCCCAGGGACCTGTCCTTGGTCCGATTCTTTTTAATTTCTTGGTTAGTGATATTGCGGAAGGGCTGTCAGGTAAGGTTTGCCTCTTTGCGGATGATACCAAAATCTGCAATAGAGTAGACACCTAGGAAGGTGTAGATAACATGAGGAGGGATCTAGCTAAGCTTGAAGAGTGGTCTAGAATTTGGCAGCTGAGATTTAATGTTAAAAAATGCAAGGCCATGCATTTGGGCTGCAGCAATCCAAGGGAGTGATATAGTATAGTGAGTGAAGTACTTCTGTCCACAAAAGAAGAGCGGGACCTAGGCGTGATTGTGTCTGACAATCTTAAAGTAGCTAAAACAGGTAGGAGAGGTGACGGTGAAAGCAAGAAGGATGCTTGGGTGCATAGGAAGAGGAATAGTCAACAGAAAAAAGGAAATGATAGTGCCTCTGTATAAGTCTCTAGTGCGACCTCATTTGGAATATTGTGTGCAATTCTGGAGACCACTACTTCAAAAGGATATAAACAGGTTGGAGTCTGTGCAGAGGGTGGCTACTAAAATGGTTAGTGGTCTTCATTATAAAGCATATGAGGACAGACTTAAAGATCGTAATATATATACTTTAGAGGAAAGGCGGGATAGAGGAGATATGATAGAGATGTTTAAATAGCTCCGTGGCATAATGCACAGGAGGAGAATCTCTTTCAGTTGAAAGCATTTTCTGCTACGAGGGGACATAGAATGAGGGTGAAAATGAATAGGCTCAGGAGTACTATGCGGAAATATTTATTTACGGAAAGAGTGCCAGATACATGGAAGTGAAAGTGGTACAGACTGAATTTAAAAAAGCATGGAACAAACACAGAGGATCTCTAAAGGGCAGAATAAATAGGCCATATGGTCTTTTTCTGCAGTCATGTTTCTATGTACTGAAAATCACTCTCCTACTCCATGTCAGGTTTGTAGTGCTGTCCTTTATGTCTTAAAAGTCTAAGCAGCTGGTGCATTGCATAATCCCTATTTTGCTCATTCCAGGATGGGATTTTCCTTGGCTCTTCCTGTAAAGATGTAGACAGCAGAGTTTCTGAGGCAGATAAATTGTCAATTTGCAATCTACAACAGCGCACAAACGAGACTAAGAAATGCAGCGAGGCGCCAAGAAAATGTGGCAGAAAGATACAGAAATATTTCCCATCATATTGGGAACCACAAGCCTGATTAAAAGCATTTTCCAAACACACTTTAATATGTCGCCTATACATGTTACATCCTATGAACTCCAGAAGGAAGATCTCTTTGGCATGATGCAAGCACTATGGTGAGTGTTAACAGTAAGATCATACTCCACATAGCATGGCTTAGCAGTGAGGTTCATTACTATCATGGTATATGCAAAACTAATACAAAAATAGCAGCTGTCCGAGGGCAGATCACTAATGAAATCAACGACGACTACCCTCAATACTAGATTTACTCCAACAACTATTATCGCTAATTTTCAGTAGTTAATTCCACACAACTCGAACAAGGCAATATTGACCTCAGAATGGCTAGAACCCTACATGTAGTGAATTAATCACTATAGGGAATAGCTGACGCATGCATCACAGGTCAAATAGCCACTACACTCACCCCAAGATTTTCAATTTTTATTAATCTTAAACCACAAAATTATCTATGGGAACACACTATAACAACACATATTACAACTAAAAAACACATACACACTTCAATCACAACATTCAAACCATATCAAAAAGCGTCATATTAAAAACCGGCAATTGAGCATCACTGGAACAAAATATACCCCCCTACAAAAGGAAGGGGGGTATATTAAAATTATTAAATGGTACTGTTATATAGATGACATTTTTCTTTTGTGGCATGGCACCAAGGCTCTTTTGAATGATTTCTTTCATTATTTAAATGGGTGTAAAACATGTATCTCTTTTGATATAAATATACAAGTTCATGAAATACATTTCCTGGATGTTAATGATTCAAGAACAACTGGTGGTTTCCTAACCACAATATACTCCAAACCTACAGATAGAAATACCCTATTGCATTTTGATAGTTTTCATCCATATCACCTTCGCTGTAGTTTACCTTATTCACAGTTCTTGCGCTGTCGACGTGTGTGCTCGAGTCTATCTGAGTTTAAGGTACAGGCAAAAAATATGCGACGTAAATTTGAAGATCGTGGTTATCCTGATTCGATTTTGTCAAGGGCCTACAAGCGAGCGAGATAAAATCATCGTGAGTGGCTTCTTCATTCTCATCCTGCATCAGCAGATTCTGGATTGGTAGTGACCTGTGCACTACCTCATTCGAGTTTGTCACGTTGCATAGCATCTGTCTTACGTAAAAGGTGGACATTAATTGATACACATCCTAAACTTTCAGGGTATACGTTACGTATGTCCTATAGTCGCGGACGTTAAGTTAAGAGACTATTTATGCCCTGCAGTACCACGACGGGATACTACATCTACCTCGCTTTTTGGCCATGTGGCGTGTCAGTGTTGCTCCTTCTGCAGTATTATGGCTAACGAGCTGTGTGAAAAATATAGGAGCAGAGTTCAACGATTGCGGAGTGTAACTACTTGTACCACTACTTATGTTATATATGGACTATGGTGTTCCTGTTCATTATTGTATGTTGGGAAGACTACTCGGCCATTACGGACTCAGCTTGCCGAACATAAATATAGTCTCCATAAGTCCTGTGTTGATACACCATTAGTACAACATTGTATAGATTTTGAGCACCGCTTTGAAGATCTTCACTGTAATGTACTGGAACATGTCCCTTTAAGTATTCGACGGGGTGATCGGAATAAGCTATTGCTGCAGAAGGAGCAACGTTGGATATATTCACTGAATACTTTACATCCTCATGGACTTAATGATAAAATCGAATGGTCCCTGTTTTTCTAATGGGGGAAATTAGGTATTTTGTTTTTTGCTATTTCAGTTCGGTGTGACTGTGGAGCTCCTCCCTTCCCCCTTTTTTGTGTGGTTAGTGACATATTGTGTTGTGATTGGTTGTAAAGTTAGACTTAAAGTGCGTCAGACGCTATGGTTTCCAGAAGCGGAGAGATTGAAAGTATTACCGTATTACGGAGTTATGGAATTTTCCCCTGATGAAGCCTTTTTTGGCGAAACGAGAGCTTTCGTAGGGCTTTGATTGTAAAATCTTTTGATCTTGGCTATTTTTGAATGTTCCTCTGTTTCATTTAACTGGATGTTTTCCGGTATTGCAAATCTACAGCGTAGCGATTGAGCACCAGGGGACAAACAGCTTAAAAGATCTTTGAGATAAGTATCTTAAAGACCTGTCATGGTTTGTCTTATTTATAGAAACTTATTTCTTTTCTCCTTCCTTTTGTAGGGGGGTATATTTTGTTCCATTGATTCTCAATTGCTGGTTTTTAATATGACGCTTTTTGATATGGTTTGAATGTCGTGATTGAAGTGTGTATGTGTTTTTTAGTTGTAATATGTGTTGTTATAGTGTATTCCCATAGGTAATTTTGTGGTTTAAGATTAATAAAAATTGAAAACCTTGGGGTGAGTGTAGTGGCTATTTGACGTGTGATGCATGCGTCAGCTATTCCCTATAGTGATTAATTCACTACATGTAGGGTTCTAGCTATTCTGAGGTCAATATTGCCTTGTTAGAGTTGTGTGGAATTAACTACTGAAAATTAGCGATAATAGTTGTTGGAGTAAATCTAGTATTGAGGGTAGTCGTTGTTGATTTGATATGCAAAACTAACCCATTTAGAGACATTGCCTCCAAGACAGAACATCTTTTATATGATGGCTCTGTGACACCCGAAATTTCTCCTTCCGTTTTTCATTTGATTATAAATTCCACATTTCGTTTTCTGGAAAAACTCGATCAATAGCCTTTACATGAAACGCAGAGTGTGTGTTATAATGAACAGTATGCATAAAAATTAGATATATTTGCTTATTTTGCCTATATGAAATAATTTTACATATGTTTTTGGTTGTCTTGAAAAATCTGACTTGTGCATGAGCAGAACTAGGTGCTTCCTGAAGAGACAGACGAAGAGGCAATGGTCAGTTGCTTTGACTTCTCCTTAAATCTCTTAAAGTTACATCTGACCTTTGCAACAACCACATTCTTGATGCACGCCTCCAGTTTGCGATGGTAAGATATGACTGGCATTTCAATCAGAACCCAAAAGTCAAGTAAGTAATGGTAGGCCTGATGAACTAAATCAACAAAATCCACCCATTCCTTTCTGAACACACTACTAAGATATTTATTCACTCCTTAATCACCTCCCATCTTGACTACTGTAACCTACTCCTTGCTGGTCTCCCTTTGAATCATCTCTCTTCCCTTCAATCTGTTCAGCACTCTGCTGTGTGGCTAATCTTCCACCAGCCTGGTCATGCCCATATTACCCCTCTTCTCAAGTCACTTCACTGGCTCCCTATCCGTTTCCACATCCATTTCAAACTTCTCCTGCTGACCCATAAGTGCATTCACTCTGCAGCTCCTCACTACCTTTCTTCTCTTATCTCTCCCTACACCCCCCCCCCCCCTTGGGAACTCCGCTCTTCTGGCAAATTGCTTCTATCTGTGCCCTTCTCTTCTATTGCTAACTCCAGATTTCACCCCTTTCACCTTGCTGCACCTTATGCCTGGAACAAACTACCTGTGTCTGTATGCCAGGTGCCTTCTCTGACCCTTTTCAAATCCAGGCTGAAAACTCACCACTTTGCTGCTGCTTTTGGATCTTGACTCACCTGATCTCCTTGTTTCTTTACCATTCCACCTAGATATATCCCTGTCTACACCTTCTGTGTTGTCTGTCTTGACTAGATAAGAACATAAGATATGCCATACTGGGTCAGACCAAGGTCCATCAAGCCCAGTATCCTGTTTCCAATAGTGGCCAATCTAGGTCATACATATCTAGCAGTTTCCCCAAAAGACACAGGTTCCACTGATATCCTGGGTCCCTTCTTAATAATGGTTTATGGACCTTTCCTCCAGGAACTTGTCCAAACCTTTTTTAAACCCAGCTACACTAACAGCCTTTACTACATCCTCCAGTAACCAATTCCAGAGTTTGATTACACGTTGAGTGAAAAAATATTTTCATTTATTAATCTTAAATAGTTTACCCTGTAGTTTCATTGCATGTCCCCTAGTCTTTCTATATTCTGATAACGTAAACAATCGATCTAAGTAGATTGTAAGCTCTGATGAGTGGGGACTGTCTCTTACATGTCTGTGCAGCGCTGCGTATGTCTTGTAGCGCTATACAACTGCTCAGTAGTAGTAGTAGTTTTCTTTCCCATTTTGTGTCTATAGGAAAAAATGATTCATCCATAGGACCCTATGTCCTCTGGCTGCTGCCTAGGGACAACAGATATCTCACTTTATGAGCAAGTACTTTAACACATATATCAATAAACTTCATACTCCTTTGAACTTCAACAAATCAAAACAAATGACTTCTAAAAAGCGTTTCCTTTATGGCACCAGAGTTATGGAATTCTATTCCTGAAGACATAAGAACTCAGGAAGACCTTAAGGACTTTCACAAATCTTTAAAGACTTACTTATTTATAGAATCATTTGGTGAAATTATTTAAATTAACCATTATGTATATTTAATTTCACTATGATATAGTAGTATAACATACTGTTTTTTTGTATTTATATTGTAATGTATATTTAATTTCACTATGATATAGTAGTATAACATACTGTTTTATTTTGTATTTATATTGTAATGTATCATTTTTGTTTTCCCATACCCTCAATATGTTAGCCTTTGTTGTCTTGTCAACCACTTTGAAAGATAAGGTGGTATACAAAACTGGTTAAATAAATAAATAACACATAATCTGGCTGACAGATTTCAGCAGTGAGTGCATCATTGCCTTTTTTGTGGGAGCACAGTGCAGTCTACAAGCCAAGAGAATTAAAAACAACAAAAACCACAGGGAAAGCCTGATGAGTTACCTCGCCTCCATTTTCTACAGCTCACTCAAAAGATTTGATGCACTGAGGATATTAAAGACTGATGTACACAAACGTCTGTTATTTTGGAAGAAAAAGAATATTAATCCCACCTTGATTTATTAGTAGTTAGATATAAAACCAATTAAGAATTATTTAGGAAGCTTTTTCCTTTGAGATTCTACAGGATTCATTTTGTTTTTTAGCGTGAAACCTGTAGTTGAGAGAAACTGGGTAATAAAGCCACTACTAGTTTTGACATATATTTGCTACATTTTAACTGGTCAGATGATCTTCTAGTTAAACTTATTAAATGGTAAAAGTTTAATTATGCTGCTTTTTGGTATAACCCTATATTTAGAATAAAGTTTTAAAGCATTATCTTTTGGTCCAGTTGGCTGTGTAAGAGTCTGTGGACAGTAGGTCAGTTAGTGCGGGTAGACTTGTTAGTTCTCTTCCAAAACTGGATGAGAAATTTGAGTTCTGTCCTGCCTAGGTGTATAAAGAAATGCAATTATCCCACTGCATCATTAAGAGCTCCCTAGAATGTAAGACACTGGAGTCTGTACCTGATGTAGTTTGTTTGAAGGAGTAATTAACACTGAAGGCCAGATGGTCTCCAAAATGTACAGGCACCTTAGGGATCATTCTTTTTAGGAAAAAATAGGGTTGCGATGGGTGTGGGAATGGAACATCAATGTTTCTGATTTAGATATCAGTTGGGAAACCTTTTTATTTATTTTTAATAGATCAACCCAATCAGCCAGCCTCTCACAGTCTTTGTATTGTTTTGCTTATCGGGTATTGACTCTTTGATGGATATGAAGGATAGAGTTGAGGACTGACAACTTCTGCAGACACTATAATGCTACAAATGATACTTTATTGCACGTGCTTTTGAATATCCCTAGGTTAATGTGTTTGGTTAGAAATCTGGAAATTTATGAAAGATATTTTTCAAACTGACCAAACATTAACTGCGGACCTTATTATGTTCAAATTGGTTTGGCTAGTTCCCCACTTGGCAAAGGAATACAATAGGTTATTTGATACATTGATGGCTGTGACCTTGCAAATGTTCTTTGCCAAGCGGAAGAATACCTAGTCGTTACATGTGCACTTTGGGTGGGCAACAGTGTAACTAATCTGTAGATAAAAGATGCAGGTTGCGGAAAAGAAATGTTAAGTTGGGCAAGATATTAAAAATGTGGGAGCCCACTGAAATATAACTCCCAGGTCTAAACTTTCTTTTGCCTCCTGGATGTCTTTAAGATCAAGAATGGTAATTCTGGTTGTTCTTTACATGGTGTGAGTGCTGGAGGGAGGGGGAAAGTCAAGACAGAGCTATGGTGTGGAGGAGTGGCCTAGTGGTTGGGGCAAGGTACCTCAGGCCAGAAGGTCAGGGGTTCAAATCCCACTAGAGGACAGCAACCTTGGGCCGGAAGGACTGGGGTTTCTAGTCCCACAGGTGCTCCTTGTTGGTCTTGGGCAAGCCACTTAACCCTCCATTGCCCATGTTCCCTGTAAAATAGTTATCTCCAAGTTATAAATGCCCTGTTCAATGTAATTTCAGTTTGTTCAATGTAAACCGCCTTGATATCATGAAAGGCGGCATATAAGAAATGTTAAATAAATAAATAAAATAAAATGGTGAGAGTGTGGCAGCAGGGAGATTGAGAGAACTATGGTGAGGTGTGCGCTGGTTGGGAGTGGAATGGTTGGGAGCAGGGCCATACCAAGGGCCATGCGGTGTCACAAGGCATAAGTACAGAAAGGAGACTGATATCATCACTGGGCTTCCAGGAAGATAAAAAAGAGTGAATTATTGCATGTGGCTGGGACGGAGGGGGTGCCAGATTCGCTAGTTGCGCTAGCTTGGTATGGGACCCTGGTTGGGAGACAGCTATGGGTGTCTGTATGGGGAGTTCAGAAAGAGATAAGGGGGATGTGTGTTAGGTGGAGAAAAAAAAGAGATGGGAATAGAATTGGGAGAAAAAAACGAAAAAAAAGAGATTTTATTTATTTATTATTTATTTACATTCTCTTATATACCGCGCTATTCTGCATCAGTGCGGTTTACATTGAACAAACTGAAATTACATTGAACAAGGCATTATAACTTGGAGATAACTATTTTACGGGGAACATGGGCTATGGAGGGTTAAGTGGCTTGCCCAAGACCACAAGGAGCACAAGGAGATGGGAATAGAACTGGGAGGTCCTGCTGGGGGATGGAGAGGGAGAATAATGGGGTGTGTCCACCCTGGAAAGAGGGCAGAAAAAACTAGGGATTCAACCTGTCGGGGAGCAGGAGGGAGGGGGAGATCAAGTTTAGAAAGGGAGTTCATGGTACTTGGGAAGTGAGACTGCTAGGGCAAGGTTAAATAAGGAAAAAACTGGGAGAATCATCAGAAAAGCTGCAGAACAGCTCTCCCTGGCTTGCATGTGACTCTAATATGCAGTTTCTACACTTACTACTACTACCCACACTGCAATTCCCCACGAGGTCAGCTACTCCCCCTCTTCACTCCCAACTTTCCCCTCTACCTCTGTTACCCTTTCTTCCTTTTCTATGATCTCTGAGGAGGAAACTACTCACCTGTCCTCATCCAAACTCACTACCTGCTCCTCTGCTCCTATTCTCACCTGTCTCCTTAACTCCATCTCCTCCACTGTAGTCCCTTGTATCTCTCATATTCTCAACCTATTGCTCTCCACTGCAACTTTCCCTGCAGCCTTCAAGCATTCTGTGGTCACGCCTCTTCTCAAGAAACCCTCACTAGACCCTACCTGTCTTTCTCACTATCAACCCATCTCCCTCCTCCCTCCTCCCCTTCATTTCTAAACTAATTGAACATGCAGTTCACTACGCGGTCTCGACTTTCTCCAGGAACAGCAGGAAGTCAGTCCTCACTTATGGGTGATGTCGGCACCAATGGAGCCCGCGCGGAGCAATTCCCCAGCTTTCAAAGAAAGCCTTTGGGATTGCTGCCACGCATGCATAGTCCCCTTCCCACCCAAAGGTGCCATTTTGCTCAGTCTCCCTTTTTCCACGGAGCCCTTCGGACGCACGTCCTCGTCCCGCGGAAAAAGTGTTTTTGTCTTTGGCCTTTTGGCCTCTTTTCAAGTTGCACTGGTCCTCTCCCGTCCTCTCCCGTCCTCTACTATGCCTCTACCTTGGCGGTGGGCTAGGGGACTCCATTTTTTCCCATTCATTAAATTTTTTCCCTTTGGGCCCTTTTCGCGCTCTTTTCCTAACCGCTGGTCTCGAGGGTCTTCGACCTCACAGGGGCTCTTTTTGCCCCCATGGCCATTGGTTTCAAAAAATGTGACAGATGCTCCAAGAATATGTCGCTCACGGACACCCATGACTGTTGTCTGCGGTGTCTGGGGGCTGAACACAACTCGGAGCTCTGCTCTCTCTGTAAGAAAATGTCTGCTAAGGCCTTGCTAAGCCGTAAGCAGAAGTCAGACGACATTTTTCCTAAGGCAGCCCCAGGGTCCTCGATGGCTCCCCTCTCTGCTGATCCACCACTTGCGGCATCCCCCGCGGCAATCCTGTGCCCCAGGCATCATTCTGATCAGGGTTCGCCCAAGGTGGAGCGGCAAAAGAAGAAGAAGACCTCGAAATCACTGTCGGGGGCTCCGTACAAGCTCGACCGGTCTCATGCTCGTTCCCTCAGCCCACCCCAGCGTTCCCGAGAGTCGGACAAGGAGCAGCCTCGAAAGGTACCTCGTACGGATACGGAGGCCTCCGGCGATGGCGCCCAGTCTCCCGAGGGTTGTCCCGGCGAGGACCCCCTCTCCTCCTCCACGCCAGACCCGGTCACCCCGGCGTTGGCATCGCAGGGCCCCACTACTGAGTGGAAGGCCTGTAGGCTGGCACTGGTGCACAGCGTTTCTGCCTTCCTAGCTGCCCAGCACGTGCTATTGCCCAGCATGGCTGGCCCACGCCTTGAGACCGAGGGTCCCCTGATGGGGGTACCGAAAACAGCCTTGGAAACCCCCGAGAGCCATGGGACTTGTGAGAGTCCTCGGCACTGGCCTCGCTCACCATACCGTTCCTCAGGGGCGAGGTCTTCCAGCGTCAGTGCCTCTAGCTCCAAGTGGGCCGTGGCCACTGGACATGGGGATCAGCCCGATTCCGAGTCCTTCTCAGACGTCTCAGGCTGGGAGTCGGGCAGGGACACCTCCCTGGAGACCTGCGCCCATAGGGACCTTCCCTCTGACCCATCCCCACCCTCCAAGCGAAGACGGTCGCTTCCCAAGGACACCTCTTTTTTGGTGTTTGTGCAGGATATGGCATGGGCCCTCAATCTGCCCATGCAGACAGAGGAGGAACCGAGGGCGGAGGAACTTGACATTTTGCAGTATGAGTCTCCACCTAGGGAGTCCCTTACGGTCCCTGTACCACCCATCCTATCCCGGCTGCTCCTCTGCATGTGGGAAGCACCCGCCTTAGTCCCCATCATCATCAGCAAAAGGCTCGATGCCATGTACAGGGTCCTGCACGGCCCAGGGTTTCAGAAGACTCAACTTTCTCATACCTCCATGGTGGTTGAATCAGCCATGCGGAAGCAGAAGAGCCCGAAGTCACACTCTTCAGTCCTGCTGGGCAGGGAGTCCCGCACCCTCGATGCCCTCGTGCACAAGGCTTACCAGGGATTCATGCTGGCGTGCCACATCCAGGCGTATCAGTTAAATATGGGTATGTTTCTTTGCGACCTCACCAAAGAGCTCGGCGGTTTCTCCGCAGGCCTCGGGGGTGAACACCTACTCAGGTTCCAGATCCTCCTGAGGTCAGTCGCAGACTGCTCGAAATACCTTTCCCACGCTGCATATGATGGGTTCGAGTCCTCCGCCCACATGGCAGCGGCTGGCATCGGGGCTCGGCGCCAAGCGTGACTCCACTCTTCGGACCTGCAACAGTGGGTCTAGGAGAAGCTCCTGGACGTCCCCTGCCTCAGCGAGCAGCTGTTTGGCAAGCCCATGGAGGACAAGGCAGCTGAGATTGAGACGGAGTTCATGACTTGCACCCATCTCTCTCGTAAAACCTCTTCTCTTCCACGGAAGAAGCAGCACAGCAAAAAGCCTTTCTTCCAGAGGAAAGGGCTTCCCTACCGGGGATACTCACTCTATCCGCCTACCCCAGCGCTGACAACCAGCACTCAGAGCAAAGGGGGAGCTCAGGGTCATCGGAAACCGAAAGGGCCCAAGACTCAACCGCCAGCTCCACCCCAGCCAGCTACAGGGTTTTGATGCCGAATGCATAGCCTCTTGCCCCCCTATGGCAGGGTGATTGGCTATGCTCCTTGGATCTCAGAGATGCTTATGCCCATATCCCGGTCTACCCCAAGTACAGGCAATATCTGTGTTTCAGGGTGCGAGGGGAGCATTATCAGTACAGGGTGCACCCCTTCGTGCTTGCGTCTACCCCGCGAGTCTTCACAAAGTGCCTGTCAGCGGCCACAGCTCACCTATGACTGCAGGGCATACCTGTTTACCCGTACTTAGATGACTGGCTCATCACGGGCACATTGGCAGAGGAAGCTCACCTTTTGGCATCACACACAGCCCTCCTCCTCGAGTGCCTCGGCTTCCTGATTAAGTACTCCAAGTCCCACCTCGAACTGGTGCAGACCTTGGAGTTCATCGGCGCCCTTCTTGACACAGACCAGGCAACCACCTTTCTCCCTCGAGCCCGTGCAGAGCGGCTCTACGCCCTGGCTGCCGAGGTCCGATGCCGGACAAGGGTCTCGGCGCAGGCCATGCTGCACCTCCTGGGGCACATGGCCTTGACTGTCCATGTCGTCCCCCACGCCCACATGCACAAGCAGGCGGCACAATGGTGCCTCAGGACACAATGGGCCCAAGCCTCTGGACGCCTCCGGGACCCCGTCCGTGTCTCCTGCAGCCTATTCCGTTCCCTGGCTTGGTGGCAAAATCCCCAAAGCCTCTTTCGGGGCATGCCCTTCCAGACTCAGCAGCACGAGCTCGTCTTGACGATGGATGCCTCGCTGTTGGGCTGGGGTGCACACTGTGGTAGCCTATGCACTCAGGGGCAGTGATCGCCTGAGGAGTCCCTGCAGCAAATCAACCTGCTCAAGCTCCGAGCGGTCAGGTTGGCCCTGAAGGTCTTCGAATACAACCTGAAGGGCAAGTCGGTGCTTGTGCAGACCGACAACAAAGTTGCAATGTTCTACATCAGGCATGTCCAACTTCAAACAGGTCGTGATCTACTTTTTCCAGCCAAAAAGTGTCGGTGATCTACCACCATGAAAATTACGTTTCAAATTAGTTTCAAATTAAATTTTAACCCAATAAAGTTGGAGGATTCCCCCCCCCCCCATTTTTAATGAACCTTCTGTCATTTACTTGGATGTGATCAGCTGTTAATCAAATTAAGCAAAAACAAAACAGAGAGACGAAGATCCAGTGTGAACTGCAAGGGGAAATGGAAAGTACATTTTTTCTTAAAGTTTTATTGAGTAATAACTTTCTTTAACTTTTATTGAGTAATTTGTGTTAAATTTAGGTCGAGTATTGATCCAGGCTGATCTTGCACAATCTTTAATATTTCGCTCTTGCTTATTAGTGCGATGTCTGAGCCTGCATTTCATCCACCAGCTTTTTGAAGTTGGGTGAATATTGTGTGAGGGCCAGTCTCAGGGAATCCTGGAGATGTTCATCTGTCATGTTGGAACATTGTGTACTCTGTCATTTTCAGATGGGAAAACGCAGATTCACACAAATAAGTTGAACCGAACAGGAGTGTACAGCTTCACTGCATCTTCTCAAGTTGGGAAATTTGTCTCTAGGCACTAGCTTCCAAAACAATTCTTGCTCAGCACGGGTCTTGAGAAAAATGTCATTTTTAAGGGTTAATATTTCATTTTCAAGAGATGGCTTGTTCAATGAGTAATTTTTACTGATAGCAGCTGCAGTTTCTTTAATGTCCACATCTACTTTGAATGGGTATGACAAGAACTCCACAACTGTTCCAATTTTTTGGAAGTCACTGAATCTATTTTCAAATTCCTGGATAACAGAACAGATTTCTGTCACATACTTCTCGTTCTGAAAAACAAAATTTGGATATTGTCCCAGATGGTCCTGTGTATTAGGAAAATGATCAGAAGTGTTGTTTTCAAGGTCAATCATCATTAGCTCAAATTTGCTCTTGTAGGATGAAACTGTACTCATCATCTCGCCAATGCATTTTTTTTTTTACCTTGTAATTCAAGGTTCATATCACTTAGTTCGCCTGTAAAGTCAGCGAGAAATGCCAGATCACATAACCATTCCTCATCTTCCAACTTTGCTTGGTCATCTCCCCTCTCCTTCAAAAATCTTCTTATTTCATTCAGCAAATCACAAAATCTTTGCAGAAATTTGTGGCTACGTAGCCACCTTACATCTGTGTGCAAAATGATTTCCACTGCCCATTCATCAAGAATAAGATTAAAAAGCCATCTTTGAAGTGATCTTCCACAAACTAAATTTACAATTTTGAAAGTGATGTCCATGACAGTCTTTGTATTGAGTCTTTTGCTTGCCAAAACTTGCTGGTGAATGATGCAGTGGTAAGAAAGGAAATCTGGGAAGTCGTCATGCTGTCTACAGAGGTCTATGAAACCGTTAACCTCACCTGTCATTGCTCTTGCTCCATCAGTAGTGATGGAAACAAGTCTATGCCATGGAAGATTACACTTTGTCACAAAAGAATGGAAAGAACTGAATATTTCCTGACCGGTAGTTCTCCCTTTTAAAGAAATCATTCCAAGTAGTTCTTCTTTAACACTGAAGTCTTCAAAAACCATCCGGATAAAGACTAGTAACTGGGCTATGTCTCTTATGTCTGTAGATTCATCCAGTTGGAGTGAGAAAGCAACACAATTTGAAACATCCTCCAATTGTTCAGTTGTGTCTCCACACATCTTTTCTATTCGCCGCACGACGGAGTTTCTTGACAATTGTACATCTTGAATAGCAGCTATGATCTCTTTCTTATTTTTAAATCCTTCAAAAAGATTGTCAGCTGCTTCAACAAAACAATCTTTTACAAATTCCCCTTCAGTGAAAGGTTTGCATTTCTTTGTGATCAGGTTGCTGACCTTGAAGGATGCTATGGTTGCATTGACCGAATGTGAACTTGGCTTCGCCATCAACTGTTGCTGAGTAGCCAATTTCGATTTAAGTTCTTTGAGCTTCAGTTTACAAGTTTCACTTTTGGGTGGAAAATCAGCATCAAACTTATTGCTATGCAGAGCCTTATAATGACGTTCCAGATTACCCTTTTTGGCCAAGGATACTGGAGCATTACAAATTAGACAACAACACTTGTCTTTCACCATGATGAAGAAGTAGTCCATTTCCCATTCATTATGAAAGTGGTAGGTTTTGCTCTTCTTTGGAACACTCATCTTCGTTATACTGGGGTGGCTGGATGTAAGAAGGCCAAATCTGCTAAGTTAGTATAAACACTGGCTGAATCTGGTCCAAAACTGTCACTGTCCCAAAGTATTAAAGATCAACAGGAACTGAAGACCTCTGGATGATGTGCAATACAAGGACTGGAGATGCCAAAAACATACATGCAGTTCTAAAAGTAAAAATAAGAATTCATTATACTGGCACCAATAATCAAATACCACCAAACAATCATCAAAAAAACTCAAACACCTGTCCAGCAAACCAGATAAAATCAAAAACCGCCAAACAAGTTCAAATACCACCACACGCGATTTAATAAATTCTGCACACAGTGTAGAATCAACGCAAAGGCTAGGCAAAATAAAATTGCAGAGGCAAGCAAAAGTCACAGTGGTTTGAACCAATTCAAAGGCAAAGCATAGGCAAGTTAGAACAAAATTGGAAAAGCCCGCCAAAATCACCAAATTCTTGACACTATGTTGTGTCTGCCCAAAAACATTTAATGAAAGCGAACTATAAAGCGACCAACGACCAGCACACGACACAAATAATACGGTAAGTGTATTCAGGTAAAGCCTGGGCGAATGGATATCGCCCGGTATATAACACACTTCTAAGGGGTGTTGGGGCGGGGGCAGGAATGGGTGATTCTGAGAGGCAGGAGACCAGGTATGACGCCGGGCCTGTGGCGTCTCATCCCGGGGCGAGGGCGGCAGCCCCCTGGAGTACCCACAAATTATTGGCACGAAAACAACAAGTGCCCCCAATACACCCGCAAGCAAGATTCCCACAGGCAGGGAAAAAAGACAGGCAAAGGATCAGCAGCAGCGGTAAGTCCTCAGCAGATGACCTGCTGGCACGAGCTCTCTCCTAACGATGGGGCAAGCTGCTGGAGAGATGGAGCCAAGTGGGGCTGGCGATCTACCTCTGACCCCTCCGCGATCTACAGGTAGATCGCGATCTACCTGTTGGACATGCCTGTTCTACATAAACAAGAAAGGGGATACGGGCTCCCACCTCCTTTGTCGGGAAGCAGTCCTCCTCTGCTCCTTTGAAATATGCTGGGGCATGACCTTACGGCCTGTCTACCTCCTGGGACAGGACAACTTCCTCGTGGACAGACTCTGCAGGCTCCTTCGCCCAAACAAGTGGCGCTTGAGTCCAGAGGTGGCTCTCCACCTATTCCGCTTCTGGGGGACTCTGTCCTTAGACCTGTTTGCCAGCCTGGTGAACACACAGCTTCCACGCTTTTACGGGCCGATGCCACACCCGAGCAGGGTGACCCCGGATGCGTTCCTCCTGGACTGGACCCCCGGGTTTCTGTATGTGTTCCCTCCCATTCCTCTCATTGCGAGGACCCTCCCACAAGATTCAGAGGGACCGAGCTTCAGTGATCCTTGTGGCCCCATCAGGCCTGGTTCCTGCTTCTGCTCCGACTCTCAGTGGAGCCTCTGATTCCCCTGGGCAGTGCTCTAGGCCTGCTGATGCAGGAGGAGGGATGGGTGCTTCACCCGAACTTGGCCTCGCTATCCCTGACGGCCTAGCGGCTGAACGGGTCTCCTTAGCCTCACTGCATCTCCCGGAGGAGATTGAAGAAGTCCTCCTCAAGTCGAGAAACGACTCGACGAGACAGGCCTACGCCCTGAAGTGGTGGCGCTTCTCAACCTGGTGTTCCGAGCTCCAGATTGACCTGTTCTGCTGCTCCACCCGGTGGGTTCTCCAATACCTCCTCCACCTCTTGTGGGTGGAGCTGAAATCCAACTCGGTCAGGGTTCGCCTGAGTGCCATTTCGGCCAACCACTTCCCCGTCGGGGGTAAACCCCTCTCGGGCCAGCCTTTGGTCTCCCGCTTCATGCAGGGACTCTTGCTTTCCAGGCTCTCTGTCCGGCCCCCACCAGTGTAGTGGGACATGAACATTGTGCTCATGCAGCTGATGCGGCTGCCCTTTGAGCCGATGACAACATGCTCGCTCTGGCATCTCTCCTGGAAGGTGGTCTTCCTGATGGTGCTGATCTCGGTGCGGCGAGTCAGCGAACTTCAAGCCCTCATGGCAGAGACCCCCTACACCAGGTTCTACGGGAATAGGGTGGTCCTTCGTTGCCACCCCAAGTTCCTTCCAAAAGTGGTCTCAAATTTCCATCTTAATCAGGAGATAGTCTTGCCGACTTTCATTCCAAGATCTCACCCCGACCTGGCATCGGCGGTCCTCCATACTCTCGACTGCGAGAGGGCTCTCGCCTTCTATCTGCAGCGCACAGGGATCATCATATGTCCGACCGGCTCTTTGTTGCCTACGATCCCAACTGCCTGCGGCTGCAGTTACCAAGCGCACCCTCTCCATCTGGGTGGCGGACTGCATTGCCTTTGCCCAGGCAAAGGCTGGGGCCCCACTGGATCGACGGGTCACCGTGCATGGCGTCCGTGCCAAGGTGGCATCGCTGCGCTCAGTGCCTCTGGCAAACATTTGCCAGGCTGCGACCTGGTCTTCAGCGAGCACTTTCGCTTCGCACTACTGCCTGGAGAGGGGAGTCCCGCCGGGACAGCACCTTCGGCCAGGCTGTACTCTGTAATCTGTTCGGGGTATAAGCAACTCCTGCCCTCCGACCTTTCTTTTGGGGCTACCGAGAGCTTAGCCCCAGAGACCCAAGGACTCGGGCTCCTTCGGGCATCAGCTTCTGCTCACAGCTTTGCGGAAGCGTTTTTGAATTACAGGTTCGGTAGCCTGTAACTGGGGAGTCCCATAAGTGAGGACTGACTTCCTGCTTGTTCCTGGAGAAAGTGTAGTTACTCACCTGTAACAGGTGTTCTCCAGGGACAGCAGGAATCAGTCCTCACTACCCTCCCACCTCCCCTGAAGAGATGCTATCTTTTTATCTTTCCCTTGCCATCTGCTTACTAGGGCTCTAGCTCTGGGACCTGACTGAACAAGATGGCACCTTTGGGCGGGAAGAGAACCATGCATGCATGGCAGCAATCCCAAAGGCTTTCTTTGAAAGCTGGGGAATTGCTCTGCGCGGGCTCTGTCGGTACCGACGTCACCCATAACTGAGGACTGATTCCTGCTGTCCTTGGAGAACACCTGTTACAGGTGAGTAACTACACTTTCTCTCCTCTCAAGCCCTTCTGGATCCTCTACAATCCGTCTTTCGTCCTTTACATTCTACAGAAACTGCTCTTGCCAAAGTCTCCAGTGACCTGCTCCTGGCAAAATCCAAGGCCTTTACTCAATCCTCATTCTTCTTGACCTTTCTGCTGCTTTTGACACTGTTGACCACAACCTTCTCCTTGATACCTTGTCCTTGTTTGGTTTTAAGGGCTCTGTGCTATCCTGGTTCTCTTCTTACCCCTCCCATTGCTCTTTCAGTGTTTGTTCTGGTAGATCCTCCTCTACTGCTATCCCTCTCTCAGTTGGTGTTTCCCAAGGATCTGTCTTGGGTCCACTCCTTTTCTCTCTTTATACCCAAGTCCCTTAGTGCATTCATCTCTTCCCATGGCTTTCAGTACATCTTTACGCTGATGATTCCCAGATCTACCTCTCTACACATGAAATCTCTCCAGCAATCCAGACCAGAATCTCTGCCTGCCTTTTTGGCATTGCTGCTTGGATGTCTCAGCGCCGCTTGAAAATGAACATGGCCAAAACTGAGCTTCTTCTTTTTCTCCCTAAACCCTCCTCTCCTCTTCCTCCTTTCGCAGTCTCCGTGGATAACTCTCTACTTCTCCCTGTCTCCTCAGCTTGCAGTCTTGGGGTCGTCTTTGACTCCTCTCCTTCTCCACACACATCAAAGTGATAGCTTAAACCTGCCGTTTCTTTCTCTACATACATCAACAAAATTCGCCAGTTCCTTTCTGAACACCCTACTGAGACACTTATCCACTCCTTAGTCACCTCACGTCTAGACTATTGTAACCTACTCCTTGCTGTTCTCCTTCTGAATCATCTCTCCCCCCTTCACTCTGTTCAACACTCTGCTATGCAGCTAATCTTCCGCTAGCCTCGTCATGCTCATATTACCCTTCTTCTCAAGTCACTTTATTGGCTCCTTATCTGTTTCTGCATCCAGTTCAAACTTCTCCTGCTGACCTATAAATGCATTCACTCTGCAGCTCCTCACTATCATTCCTCTCTTATCTCTCCCTACACCCTACACACCCCCCCCCCCCGGAACTCCATTTTTCTGGCAAATCGCTTCCATCTGTGCTCTTCTCTTCTATTGCTAACTCCACTCCTTTCACCTTGTTGCTCCTTATGCCTGGAGTAAACTACCTGAGTCTATACATCAGGCACCTTCTCTGACCCATTTCAAATCCAGGCTGAAAACTCACCTCTTCACTGCCACTTTCGGATCTTGGCTCACCTGAACTTCGTGTTTCCTTAAGATTCCCTCTAAAGGTATCCCATGTCTATAGCTACTGTGTTGTCTCTCTTGACTAGATTGTAAGCTCCGATGAGCAGGGACCATCTTTTACATGTGTCTGTGCAGCACTGTGTACATCTTGAAGCACTATACAAATGTTCAGTAGTAGCACTTATCATTTGTATAGCACTACAAGACATAAGCAGCACTGTACACATACATGTAAAAGAGAGTCCTTTCTCAATAGAGCTTACCATCTATTGAAGACAAACACAACAAACAGGGGACTAGGGTAAAATTAAGCGGAGATGGTTAAAACACATATGGTGGGGGGGAGGGGCAGATAAACAGGAGAATAAGGGGATCAGGATCCAAAAGCAGCCTTGAAGAAGTAGATTTTTAGCCTGAATTTGACTAAGACCAGAGATGGAGTCTGACGAATCTGTTCAACACTCTGCTGCGTGGCTAATCTTTTATCAGCCTCGTCATGCTCATATTACCCCTCTTCTCAAGTCATTTCATTGGCTCCCTATCCACATCCAGTTCAAACTCTCCTGCTGACCTATAAATGCATTCACTCTGCAGCTCCTCACTATCTTTCCTCTCTTATCTCTCTCTACACCCCTCCTCGAGAACTCCGCTCGAATGGTAAATCGCTTCTATCTGTGCCCTTCTCTTCTATTGCTAACTTCTGACTTCACTCCTTTCACCTTGCTGCTCCTTATGCTTGGAACAAACTACCTGAGTCTGTACATCAGGCTTCATCTCTGGCCCTTTAAAAATCCAGGCTGAAAACTCGCCTCTTCTCTGCCGCTTTTGGATCTTGAGTCACCTAATCTCCTTTGTGTTTCTTTTCCATTCCCTCTAGATGTATTCTATGTCTGCAGCTACTGTTTTGACTGTCTTGACTAGACTGTAAGCTCTGATGAGCAAGGACTGTCTTTTACATGTCTGTAAAGCGCTGCATACGTCTTGTAGCGCTATACAAATGTTCAGTAGTAGTATTATTTACTCGAGTAGTCTGTTCCAAGCATACAGTGCAGCAGGATTAAATGAAGGAAGTCCGGAATTGGCAGTGGAAGAGAAGGGAACAGATAAAAATGATTTGTCTGATGGATGGAGTTCCTAGGAGGGGTGTAGGGAGACAGAAAAGAGAAGATGTAATGAATGCACTTTTTGGTCAGTAGAGCAAGGCTGACAAATCCCGGGCGCTAGGTCACTACAGTGCCTAAGAATTCCACACTGGCACCCAGTATTTCATGCCTTGAAAAGCTGCAGTCAGTAGGGACCCCATCCCTCGCCGGCAGATGACGACAACCGCTGCCGCAATCAGCTGATCGGCTACAGCTAAGATGAGAGCTATGGCTGGGAAGCCCATCCTCTGCGGCAGATGATGACAGCCATGGTTGTGTGGCCATGATCAGCCAGATGGCCGCGGCCTCAATCAGCCAGCAGTGACCCCATCCGCCACTGGTAGAAGAGCAGCTGCATTCTGGACAGCTGCTGAAAAACAGCTCATTGTAGTCTTCCTTCACCGTGATTGAGCCCCACAGTGAAGAAAGTTTAGGGGATCTCGCAACCTTGAAACCATGAGATCACCTAAACTTCCTCCATAGCACAGCTCAACTGTGCACAGAGCCGATCGAGGTGGAAGAAGTGTGTACTATGCTGTTATCCAGGAGCTGCCACAATGAGTGAGAGGGTGGGGGAATGGTGGATGGGTGGATGAGAGACAGACATGCATTAGATGAAGCCTGGGGGGGGGAGAGGCATGAGAGATAGAATTGGGGAAAGCCTGGTTTCGGATGAGTCATGAGAGGGAAAGAGACTATGGGAAGTCTAGGGTGTCATGAAAGGGAGACAGACTGGGTGAAACCTTGGGAGGATGGCTTATGTGAAAGAGAGCGATACTGAGTGAAACGTTAGGGGGGTATGAGAGAGACTGGGGGAAGCCTGGATTGAGGGAATCATGAGAGGGAGATAGACTAGGTGAAACCTTGGGGGTTATGAGCGAGGGAGAGACTAAATGAAGCTTTGGAAGGGGGCTGAGAGAGACTGGGGGAAGCCTCAGTGGGGAGGGGGGGCATGAGAAGGAAAGAAACTGGGTGAAGCCTTGAGGGGCTAGTCTATCTCCCTCTCATGGCCAGTGTTTTTTCCTTGTGTAACTGCAGTGAGGGATTGACATGTAGATTCTGTGTAGGAATCCATAGCAAACTGGCTTGCTCTCTTTTTGCAACTGGAGATGTATAGGTGTTCTAGAATATTTGCAGTGCTGAATTTTTATAAATAGAGTTGGCAGAGTTTGAGTTTTTGGACTTTGGGGTGGCATGGTATGATGAGGTTTTGTGATACTTCTCACACTGTCTGTTAGTGGAGAGAATTTGTTTTGTCACAGTTGTGACACCAGAATTTGAATAAAATGTTTTAGGATGTTGCATTGTAAAGTGACCACAAAAAAGCACTACTTATGTGTACAAAAACAAAATTTAGCAAGGAAGATAAATGTTTAAGAGGACCTCAGCTGACATGCTCTGCAGAACACCATTCACCGTTGGCAACAAAACAATCCATCATCAGTCCCTGAATTCTTTATTTTAACTTAATTATATGTAAAAATATATACTGCTAAATTCACATATAATAACAAAAGCAACCAAAAACATTAAATGGCAACCAAAGATACTTTTTTCATCATTGCTGTTTACTGCATCATAAAATGCTCTTGTTGGGCTACCATTTTGTGATGCAGAGACTGCAACTGTGAAAACAGGATATATACTGAATATATATTCAGAATATATACTGTCACAGAAAATCCACGGGTGCCACCACTACACGCCCCAATGCTAACTGGTTAGCATCATGGCTAGTCAGGAGTGTTCCAGAGTCACACCCATCGCTAAATGGGCAGCAGCGATATTGAGCCTCTGCTCGGTTAGCGACACATGGCTAAAGTAAGGCGCAGCAAATGATGGTCTTACTTTTAGCTGCAGAAGCTAACTGGGCAGCAGCTGAATATTACTGCTGCCTGGCTAGCTTCCGGGTTCTGCAGGCACACCAGATATTCAATGCTGGTGAATATGGCCCCGGCATTGAATATCCATGGTTAAAGTTCAGCGCTGGTGGCTAGCACTTTAGCAGCACTAGCTGCTAATGCTGAATATCAGGCCCTACATATTTATTTAGCCATATAGCGCAATATAAATAGGGCTTCCATTCCTAGGAATTTTATAAACTGCAAATTTAGATGTTTATTGAAGAGCTATTTAGGGTTTGAGAGGGTACAAAAAATCATTTACTGGATATCTTGTCTGGTAGAATCAAAAACTGAGTGGAGGATACAAGACAAGCTAGGGAATCAGTGGCATAAATTCTGCCCAAGAAGCCCCTACAGTGCAGGGGAGGGCCCCAAGGAAGAAGGGAGCCCACTTGCAGCTGCTTCTATATCTTCTGAAGTGTATTTCCCCTGCTTTGGGGGCCCATAATTTGAATTTCTGCCAGAAGTGGTGTTTTTCCAGCATTTATCCAATAAGGTGACTTTTTCCTTACCAGTTAATTTTCTTTTCTTGAATACTGCTAGACTCGAGGGTCCTTCCTGCGACTTACAAAGTACTGTCTTGGCATTTTGAAATGTCCCCATCAGGTTGAACTTTATTGGACACCTCTGTTGTAAAGTGAGATTGAATGCTTGAGGGCTGAGCTCCCACTCCCTTGGGTCGAGAAGGTGCTAACTGAGGAAATCCTTTTGTAAATTTTTGCAGCCCATAGTGTCAGCTGCCAGTGAAATTGTCAAATGAATCTCCGCCCAGCTGCAATGGGCAGCAATCTCTAATGCCACAGCCTCACTTTGAATGCATCCTCTGTGTTGACATATACCACCATGGCATTGTTGGAGGATACCCAGACCCACTTTCCTCAAGGATGTTCTGGAAGATCACCAGAGTTTGGTGAATTGCTCTTGCTTCTAGCCTGTTGTTTAACCAACAAGCTTGCATGAACTGTCCCAGACAGTGGCTTCCCAACCTAAGAGACTGGCATTACTAGTTATGACCATTCACTTGGGTGTCTCCAGCAGCATCCCCTTTATCAGGTGAGCAGAATCGTATCACCAGGTCAGAGCCCGCTTCACCCTCACTGGGAGTGGAAGACGCTGATCGTACTGGTGGGCGCATGATGACCAATGAGACAGAAGGGACCTCTGGAGCAAATGCATATAAGCCCTTGCCCACTGGACAAGCTCCAGTATGGCCTCTATTGATCCCAGTAGCTGTAGATTAATCCCAAGCCCTTGGCATTGGTTGAGAGCAAAAGGCCTGCAGCTGTGATTGCAACTTGACTACCCTGTCTGGACTTGGGAAGACACCTTCGAAGGTGCGTATTAAAGCATGCTCTGAGGCATTCTAGTTTCTGCAACTAACACTACTATTAAGACTATTACTAATATTTTCTGTAGTGGTTCTGTGAGAGGAACCAAGCTGTTCTTTATGTAGTTCACCACCCAACCCAGATCCTCCAGGGATTGAAGCACTCTGCTGGTGGCTGACCTAGCACCTTCCTCCATGTCTGCTCGAATCAGACAATCTTCCATATATGAATGAATTATGATGCTTTGCTTGTGCCGGAAAGCAGCTGCTACCACTATGACTTTTGAGAAGGTCCTATGTGCCATGGTTAAGCTGAAGGAGAGGATTAGAAACTGGGAATGTCAGCCTAGGATGCAGAAATGAAATACCTTTGGTGAAGATCCCAAATGGAAATATGGTAGTAGGTCTCAGAAAGATCCAGGAAAGCAAGAAACTCGCCCTTTCTCACTGCTGCAATGACCAACCTTAGATTCCATGCTTAAAAGCAAGGAACCCTCACCTTTGAATTGACTCTCCTTGAGATCTAAAATTGGCCTGAAGAACTCCCCTTTCCTTGGAACCATGACATAGATCAAGAAGTGCTCATGCAATTACTCCTTTGTAGAGAGAGGCACAACAGCTTCAAGCTGTATCAAGCATGGAGAGGTTCCTCAACAAACTTTCTTGGCTTGTGACCTAGAGGGTGACACCATAAAGATGTCTTGGGGAGGCTCTGTGAATTCCAGGACATAGCCTTTCTGAAAAACCTCAAGGAGGTTATCCATACCCATTTTGAAACGAACAGCCTGAGGTCATCCCCCCACCACTAGTTGAACCTCAGAAGGAGCCTGCCATATTTCACAGGGAGTTCTTTGAGTCATTTGAGGGAAGGTTCGAAGAGTCATGAGACTTCTGGGCTCCCTGACAGGGCTCACTTCTTCTAGGCTTATTTGGTGTATACACCAAGAATGCAAAGGTGAAGGCCTTGTCTGCCTTAAGGTGGCCCAGTCTTTGCACTGTAGCTTGCATGAAGGACCTCTGGTCCCTTG
This sequence comes from Ichthyophis bannanicus, assembly GCA_033557465.1. Classification (NCBI taxonomy): domain Eukaryota; kingdom Metazoa; phylum Chordata; class Amphibia; order Gymnophiona; family Ichthyophiidae; genus Ichthyophis; species Ichthyophis bannanicus. Next base: position 40,763,928 of record CM066048.1, on the reverse strand, counting down.
GGATCTATCCTCTGGGAGCCTCTGTGGATGAGGCTTGCCCAGATCCTTGACTAGCTTCTTCAGGTCTTCCCCAAAGAGAAACCTGCTTTTCAAAGGGAGCTTGCTATGGCACATCTTGGAAACTGAATCAGCTGACCAATTGCACAACCATAGTCATCTGTGCACCACAACCAACCTTGACACCTGAATCAGGTAGGCATCTGCCACAAAGGAGGCATCAGAATCTAGCCTAATGGCTTCAGAGTTATCAGGCAATTGCAATATCCATCTAAGAAGTGCCTTAGCCACAATGCTCACGCAAAGTACCACCTCGCCTTCCAGGGTGGAGGCAGAGAAGGAATTTTTAAGATCTTCCACCCTCCTGTCATGCACAGCTCTTGGAACAAAGCCACTGGAAAATCACTGTCTTTTGGTAATAATCGAAGATGTAACACAGAAAAATATTATTTTTAAAAAGATGCAGAATTTTTAAATCTTATTGTGCAGAATTCTCCCAATATAAGTCTCATCCCATCTTCTGGCTTTTCCAGGCTTGACCATCCATTGCACTCTTGTCTCCTCGGCTCATCTCTCTCCCCAGCTTATATTCTCTACCTCCTTTTTTTATTTAGCTGTTTTATATACCACCTTATCAAAGTGTCAAGCTGCTTTACATGTAACAAGTTGAACTTAACATTACATGGAACAGAGTAAGGTATAAACGAGAACAGTAGCAACAATAAGGAATGGCAAAGTACAGCAATGATAAGGCTAGTGATTTTCCCTATGTCTTTTGGGGAAACTGCTAGGTACGTATGACCTAGATTGGCCACTGTTGGAAACAGGATACTGGGCTTGATGGACCTTGGTCTGACCCAGTATGGCATATCTTATGTTCTTATGATAAATATCTACATTGAACTTTGCCTTGATCCCTGTCCCCTAGGCTGAAATACCCCCCCCCCTCACAACCCCTCCATCCAAGCTTTTATTCTCTGCCCCCTCTTCAGTTTTCTCTCTCCCCACCCACTTAATATTTTTTCATTTTCATTTACCAATACTCTCAGTTTCTTCTCTGTGCCCCATGTCCCCAAGTTTCTCTTTCTTCCCATCTCCAGCAAGACTTTCAGTTCTTTAGTGCTCTTTTCCTCAGCTCCCAAGCAAGAACCCTAGTTCCTGGCACTTTCTTTCCCCATCTCCCATGCAAGACCCTGGCTCATTCTATCAAGCTCCTCTAGTACACTCTTTCTCTTCCTATATCCAAAGTATGACCCAGTGCTGCTTATGCAGCCTCCTTGTTTCATCACCCACATGCAGCCAATGTTGCCTCGCTTTGTTGCTTCTTCCTTCCACCTGCATGGGGACCCAGTGTCACCTCATAGGGCCACAAGCATGAGAGAACTGAAGTAGGTGTACACAGGGAAACACTAACTGTACCACTGTGTGAGACCAAGTGAGAGAGTGACCCCGAGTTGGCTCTAAGGTTAAAGACAAACACAAATTGTCATCTTCAGCAGAGAGGAGAGGAGATGGTAGAGGAAGCAGTGGAGTCCCCAGTTGAATCTAGGGCCAGGTCCTATAACATCTCGCTGTTTGAGATGGGTGGAGGCAGAGATGGGAGAAATTGCTCTTGCAAAGTGATGACCTTCAAGAAGTGGCTAGCAAAATCATCAGAGGAGACAGACAGGGAGAGAGCTCATTTACTGATGATAGACACGTGAACCTAGCTACTAACTGAAATAATTAGCTGGCAATCAGGTTGAAAAAGTAGCAGCGCTTAGCAGAGTGAACACCTTCATTTAAGCCTGATAGAAATATTTACACAGAATCTGGTTAGCTATTGACCTTATTCCTCCATTTTCTCTCTGCATGTCTCTTGAGCAAGAGAAGCCTCAGATGGTACCGACAATAGTTACATTTAGGCATTATTACATACTCATTGAGGATGGCTGCTTGGTCCAGAGTAAAAAGATGATGCTCCAACAGGGTTCCTGAGCTTCTAGAGATAATTCAATGAAATTAGATAGAAAGATATGATATTCTGTATCCAGTTTATCAAAGTCCAGGTCATACAGGCATCTATTACACCTTGGAACCAGGGTCAGAATACAGCTATCAGAGAAATGTAGAGTGAAAAAAACAGGCAGTGATCTGTCCAGGAGAGTGGCGAGACAACCAAAGTCTTGTTTCTCTGAAAGGAGGTGAGCCCGAGGTATATTCTAAGTCCAGACTAAAACCAGCAGAGTGGGGGAATGCACAACTTGAGAGTCCCATGAAGGATAAGAAATCAATATCTAAAGGTCTGGAAGGACATGTGTGTAGAAATTAAAATCCCTCAAGATCAGTAGCTTCTGAGATGAAGTGAAAGTGTAATATATTAACTCTTCTATAGAAGGGGTGTATTCAAGGTATATTATTAATACATTTAAAGGAGGCACCCCCTTTATTTGGACCAGGAGGGCCCCTGAATAAGTAAATGAGCATAGGACCCACACTGAAACAGACAAGTGGGGAAAGCACAGTTACTTACCTGTAACAGGTGATCTCTGGGAACAGCAGGAATAAGTCTTCACTTATGGGTATCATCGGTACCGACGGAGCCTGCGTGGGAACGCTCCCCAGCGTCCAGTAAGAAAGCTTTTGGGAGCATCCCACAGCGCCTGCGTGCTGCCTTCCCGCCTTTCCCAACCGCCTCTCTCCAGTTCGAGTTTTAAAGCTGAGACAAAGAGAGAGAGAGGAAAGGAAAGATAGATAGAGAGATACAACTCCTAGGGGAGGTGGGTGGGTTGTGAAGACTTATTCCTGCTGTTCCCAGAAATCACCTGTTACAGGTAAGTAACTGTGCTATCTCCAGGAACAAGCAGGAATGAGTCTTCACATATGGGGACTCCCTAGCTGCAGATGCCAGGGGAAGACTCCAGGTTGTGTGTCCTTGAAAAGGACTCTACCTCCCCCCATGGATCTCTGGCATCCAACCAGGGTAGGTGGGTAGGAGTTGATTAGGAATGGAACAGGTGTTTGAGAACAGCCTGACCAAACAAGGCATCCCGGCGGGAGTCCTTGTCCAAGCAGTAATGGGCTGTGAAGGTATGAACCGAGGCCCAGGTGGCCGCTCGACAGATTTGGTCGATGGACACAGAGTTTAGATGAGCCATTGAGGCTGCCATGGCTCTCACAGTGTGAGCTGTGACATGGCCCTCCAGAGAAAGGTTTCTACTCTGGTAGGCGAAAGAAATACACTGAGCAATCCAGTTGGACAGTGTTCTCTTAGAGACTGGAAGTCCTAAATGAGAAGGATCAAAAGCAACAAAGAGTTGAGAAGACTTTCTATGTTGCTGTGTTCTTTGTAAGTAAAAAGCAAGAGCTCTCTTACAATCCACGGTATGAAGATTCCTCTCTGCATTTGATGCATGAGGTCCTGGAGAAAAGACAGGTAAATATACCTCTTGGTTCAGATGAAAAGGCGAGACCACTTTAGGCATAAAGTGTGGATTGGTCCTGAGGACTACCTTATCATGATGGAACCTTGTATAAGGTGGATTAGCCACCAACGCTTGCAACTCACTGATGCGGCGTGCTGAGGTGACTGCAATGAGAAAAATAACCTTCCAAGAAAGAAATTTCAAGGAGGTGGTGGCTAAAGGTTCAAAGGGTGGCTTCATGAGCTGGCCAAGAACCAGGTTTAAGTCCCATGCCACTGGAGGTGGTCTAATGGGAGGTTTACTTAAAAGAAGGCCTCTCATGAATCTTGCTATAAGAGGATGAGAGGAAATAGGTTGTCCATTGAGAGGCTTGAGGGACGCTGCAATAGCACTCAAATGGACTCTTACTGAATTCGTTTTCAGACCTGCATGGGATAGATGCAGGAGATACTCTAGTAGAGAATTCAGAGATATTGCAAGAGGGTTTAGACCCTTCTCTGAACACCAAATGGTAAATCTTTTCCATTTGAAAGCATAGGAACGTCTAGTAGAAGGCTTTCTAGAGGCATGAATAACATCTCTGACTTGCTGAGAGAGATGAAAATCTTGAAGGTCTAGGCCCTCAGCAGCCAAGCCCTGAGATGGAGCGACTGGGGGTTTGGGTGCCACAATGTTCCCTCTTCCTGGGACAGAAGGTCTGGTGCAGAGCCCAAGTCCAGGGAAGGAGCTTGAGAGAGATGCAGAAGTAGAGGGTACCACACTTGGCGTGGCCAATGTGGTGCTATGAGGATCATGGTCCCTCGATCTCTCTGAAGCTTGAATAGTGTTTTGGGAATTAGGGGAATTGGTGGAAAGGCATAAAGGAAGTCTTGACCCCAGTGAAGGAGGAAGGCATCCTTGGCCTGAACTCCCTGACACGGAATTCTGGAACAGAACCGGGGAAGTTTGGCATTGCACGGACTTGCAAAGAGGTCTATGTCCGGGGTTCCCCAAATTCGAAAAATCCTGGCTACCTGGTCCATATGGAGGGACCACTCGTGTGCAAGCAGAACTCGACTGAGTCTGTCCGCCCAAGAGTTTTGAACGCCTGGAAGATATACTGCCAGAAGATGGATGTGATGCTCTCTGGCGAAGGCCCACAGTCGCAAAGCGACAGAGAGCCAGTTTGTTTACATAGAACATGGCTACTTGGTTGTCCGTATGGATGAGGCCTGTCCTGTAGCTGAGCAGGGATTGGAACACTCTGAGAGTTAAGAATATTGCTCTGAGTTCCAAGAGACTGATATGCAGAGAAGTCTCCTGTGGAGACCAGATGCCCTGGGTGGAGAGATCCTGCAGATGAGCTCCCCAACCCATTGGAGAAGCATCTGTTGTTAGAGTTGCTTGGGGTAGCGACTGCTGAAAAGGGGACCCCAGCAACAGATTTGGAGGGGACTTCCACTACTGGAGAGACCAAAATAGGAGACTGGAGTTTGCTATTTTGTCTGACAGGCAACCTGATGCCTGAGTCCATTGGGTGGACAAAGTCCATTGAGCTGCCCTCATGTGAAGGCGAGCATATGGAACCACATGCACGGTGGATGCCATGTGGCCTAATAGTTGTAGCATTTCTCGAGCAGTTAAATGGGACTTTAACTGTATCTGGGAGGCTAACTGCACCAAGCGTAGGCAACGGGCCTGAGGAAGATAGGCCCTTGCAGTTGTGGTATCCAGCAGGGCCCCTATAAACTTCAGAGACTGAGTAGGGGTGAGATGGGATTTTGGGATATTTATTACCAGTCCCAAATACTGAAGGACATGCATTGTACAAGTTAGACAAATCTGGGCCTCTGACTGGGATGGAGCTCGAATGAGCCAGTCGTCCAGATATGGGAAAACGAATATTCCTAGAGTGCGTAGAAATGCAGCTACTACTGCCATGCATTTTGTGAACACCCTTGGTGCAGAGGCCAGACCGAAAGGAAGCACCCTGTATTGGTAGTGCTTTCCTTGAAAAAGGAACCGAAGGAACCTCCTGTTTGTTGGAAGGATGAGGACATGGGTGTACGCATCCTTGAGATCTAGAGAACAAAGCCAGTCCTGACTCTGAAGGTATGGCAGCAGAGTACCGAGAGAAATCATCTTGAATTTCTCTTTGAATAGAAACTTGTTCAATTCTCTGAGATCTAATATGGGTCTGTAGCCCCCTGTTTTCTTTGGAATAAGAAAATAAGGGGAGTAGAACCCTGAGCCCTGTTGAAGAAGAGGTACTTCTTCTATTGCCCCTTGGGCAAGAAGGGTAGCAATCTCCTGACCCAGAAGGTTGAGGAGAGATGTTGGAGAATTGAACTGTTTCACCATGGTGTGGGGAGGAAGGCTTAAGATATGAAGCTTGTACCCCTCCCTTATAATGGAGAGGGTCCATTGCTCTGCTGTGATTTGCTCCCATCTGGGAGCAAAGTAAGCCAACCTTCCTGGAATGGTGAGGGGCTCTGGTTCTTCCAGAGCCAGAAAGGCTAAGTTCTCTAGTTGCAAGTCAAAGGCCCTGAGGAGGCTGAGGATGCTGGGCCGTGGGAGGCCTGGCAGCCTTTGACTTGGCCTGTTTAGGTGGTTGCTGACGCTTTGCAGCAAAACGACCTGCAGAAGATGCCTGCTGACCATAAGCAGGATAGTATCTGCCCTTTTTAGAAAAAGGTGTCTTTTTGAACAATCTTTTCTTAACAGGAGCAGAGGTAGACTTTGAAAGTCGATCCAAAGCAGAGTTCTCAGCATCCATTTGAGTGGCCTTTGCTTGCCAATCTGCCAAAAAGGTTTTCACCTGTACAAGGAAGATTTCCCAGTTCATCTTGGACCCAGAGTTCCAAATCAGAGGCTTGTAACCAAGCAATTCTGTGTGCACCTATGGCAATAGCCGAGGCTCTGCTTACACACTCAAAAGAGTCAAAGGCTGCACAGTTGGAAAATTTGGAAACATCTTGGGCATGTTTAAGCCAAGTGAGAAATTCCTGCCTTTTATCTTCTGAAATAAAAGAGGCTAAAGTCTGCAGATGATCTGTGACTTCTTTTAGAAACATCCCCATTTAGAGACTATAGGAGTTGATTCTGGCAGCAAGCATATTAGCTTGGAAAACCCTTCAGCCAAAAGCATCAAGGGTCCTGCATTCACGTCCTGGAGGATTAGATGAGTGTCTCTTTGCACTCTTTATTTTCCTCATGGCAGACTCTACCACAATAGAGTGGTGAGGAAGCTGAGACTTATGAAAGCCAGAACAAGGAGGGACACGGTACATGGTGTCTAACCTACGAGAATGAGGAGAGGTGGTAAGAGGAGTCTCCCACATGCTCAACATGAGATCATAAAGAATCTCATGAATAGGTAAGGTAGCTGCTTCTTTAGGAGCCTTAGGATATTGCAAAATATCTAATTGCTTGGTTCTAGGCTCTGACTCAGGGGCCACTGTAATGGAGAGGCCCCTAGCCACTTCCCTAATGAAGTCTTAAAAAGACAAGTCTTCTGGAGGAGACATTCTTCGTTTTGGAGAAGCAGGCTCCTGAGGAAGAAGTGCCGGTGCCTCGACAGAAGCCTCCGACTCATCACAGTCTTCGGAGGAATCGAAGTATCGCCTATCTGGATGCTCCTGTAAAGCCCGATATGCATACCGAGTGGGATCGACATCGGGAGTAAGCGGTACCGGTTCGGTACCGATGGGCATCATAGGACAGGGTACCGTTGCAGTCGACACTGAGGCCGATGTCGATGCAACCGGTACCGGCACTGGGAACGATGCCGGTGCCGGAGTCGGTACCGGCAACGGAGATTGTTGCGGTACCGGAGGCGTCGAAGCCTGCATAAACGCCGTTAGGGTGCGCTGCATGGACAGAATCTTCTGATCCATCGACGCCACCAGAATCTGGATGTCGGTACCAGTGGAGGCCACCGGTACCCCAGAACACGGCAACAGGTGATCGGTCGAGGCCGAGCCATCAATGTCAACCTGTGACCCCATAGACAATGCTTTGGAAGCCGGAACTTCCCGCCGGGGTAATTTTGCCAGTGCGGAATCCTCGAGGACAAGCCTGGAGGCATCTTGATGCTTAGAGGGAGATTTGCCCTTCGAGGACCGGCTAGATTTATGTTTGGTTACCTGAGATCCATGGGAGGAAGAAGAAGCCCTGGAAGACGTCGATGCCACCGAGGCTGCATCAGAGGGAAACGGGGTACTGAGCTTGGCAGCTCGGTTCTGCCGACCTCTTTTAGACATCATGGTATAGGACACGCAATCCATGATGGAATGGTCAGGACCCAAACATTTTAGACACCAATCATGGGTGTCAGTGACAGAAATAGTACCGCCACATTTCGTGCACTTTTGGAGAAAAAATGTTCAGGCCTAAGCCCCAAACAGAAAATGCACAGTTAAAGAAAGAAAAGTTTTTGTTTTGTTTTTTTAAAGAAAGAAAAGAAAAGACCGGCGGTACCGGTCTGACGTTGAAGAAGGCAGACGCGACACAGAAAAATAAAGAAAAAAATAAAGAACTTCTTCTGCGGTGACAGGAACACGACCTGCTGGCTCCGCGGAAAAGAAGAACTGGAGAGAGGCGGTTGGGAAAGGCGGGAAGGCAGTGCGCAGGCGCTGTGGGATGCTCCCAAAAGCTTTCTTACTGGACGCTGGGGAGCGTTCCCGTGCAGGCTCCGTCGGTACCGACGATACCCATATGTGAAGACTCATTCCTGCTTGTTCCTGGAGATGTTAAATATTGCTTCCCCTTCCTACCCCCTGATTTTCTTATTCTGTCCATAACTAAGAAGGTGCTGTTTAGAGGGCAGGCCTGATGCATAATGAGATCTTGCTTGGCTTCAGTCACACAAAAGATATGGAAGCCCCAATTGGTCAGAATTGCTCACTTTGTATGACCATATACCAGCATTTGCAATGACTTTACATTTTCCTGAATTTCTCCTGTCTACTTGTTTTGGTGTTTAAAATAATGGCTTAGGAATAAGGAGATATATGTTCAAATCCTCTTTGTGATATGTGACTTTGGGCAAGCCACATATTTCCCATTTCCTTAGCTTATAAGCTCTTTAGAGCAAGAGTCATTGTTCTCTGTATGTAAATTTGGAAATAGGTAAAAACCGGACCCTTTAGATCCTCTGAAACCCCCAGAGGATCCAATTTTTTTTACTGAGACCGTGTAAATTTATTGTAAAGCACACTAGCTTATGGTTGCTATATAAGCATCAAAATAACAAGTCGCCTTGTTTTGCCTTCTTTCAAAATAAACTTTTGCCAGATTTTGCCTAGCTCCATAAAAAGATTTTGCATCATCTCCTCTTGCAAAAAAGAAAAATAAAACTGAACAATGCTATGCTCTGGCAAATTTCTTGGTAGAGAAAGTGATCCCACATAGGGATGGGGTGGCTCCTTTTCCTTTAAGAGCTGGAGTCATGTAGTTTTTGTGTGTCAGCTTCACCCTAACACCCACCCACCAGCCCTCTCCCCCTCCTTCTCCTCTGTGTTAGTTTCACTATGGCGATGGCTGACAGTAGGAAGGAGCCTTCAGCAGCAGAGCTGAGGACTGATGAGAGGGTGCATGCCCGCTGAGCAGAGTGAGGGACAGAAAGTAAAAAGAGTGGCTAAAACCTTAAAAAAACCCTAATACTTCACCCCTACCCCCTTGATCTTGGGGAGTTACTGAAGAAGAATAAACCTTTTAACCACCAGGACCCAGAGTGCGACCTGTTTTGCACATATTCGCAAGAGTTTATTTTAATTTTCTTTTGGTCCTGTGTAAATATATGATTTCCCTGGTCCTCTTCTTCTTTCTGTGCCCGGGCACAAAGATCTTTTAAGATGTTATCCGGATCAAAGAACACTTTTAAACTCAAGCAAGATACTCAAGAATCCAGGGTAAGCACTAAAATAGGAGCAAGCGAGAGAGCGAATTCCAGAGAAAATAAATGTTTAATGTTTGTCTGGATTCTATTAGTGTAAGAGTGTTTTCGCATTCATCTTGTTTCAAGCAAGCCTTTCTTTCTTTTTCGTTGTTGTTACCTGAGTTGCAAGGATTATTTTCTGTGACTGTCTCTACCCTGTTTCCCAGCCTTGCTGTCTGGAGCCCTCTTATTCTTCAGTGTTAGTCTTCTCAGCATTTATTTATGGAACCGGGACAACTGATCCACGGCTCACTGCTGAATTTTAATACAGATGGAAAGCAAGCACAATATGTCTTTATTAAGTGCTGATTATAGTTCCACTGATGTGGGTGAGGCCGGCAAAGTATAGAAGATGCCTTTGAGGTTGGAATTTGTCAGTTGTCTGAGAAAGCTGATCGTGTTTACGTGGAAAGTTACTTTCAAACCTGAAAGCTAGCCTTTCCCCCCACTCGGTGTGTTGTAGCATAATAAGATTATTGTTTTCATGGTTTAAATTCAGGATTAGCTAAGGAGGGCTAGACAACTGTCATTTATAGAGTGCAAGATAAACTTTTACCTTCTAAATTCTAAGACACCAAAGATTTTTTTTTATGGAGAGGGTATAAGTAAATATTTTCATTTGATGTAAATTAAATTTTGTGCTACTGAAGAGAGCTAGATTAACAAAAATCCTTCCAAGATTTGATGCCACGCAGGAAAGGCAGGCATGCAAACTTGCTTCCCCATGGCCCTGACAAATGTGATGGCGGCACTGCTGGCACTGGTGGGGGATAAGCACTATGCTGAGACCAATTACTGATTTAACAGGGACGGCTGAAAAAAACAATAAAGAGCAACAACCTCCTTCCTCTCTTAAAGGAGTTAGATGTTCTTAACTGTCAATAAGCAATATATGTTTTAGGGAATTAACTTGGTATGGTAGTTATAAAGAATAATTATGATCTCATGTTAAGTACTTGAAAGTTTTTTCCCTGCTTAATATCCATGCCTACCATTATAAAGTGAAGTAAACAGGGAAGGTTATATCACTGTACTCATCGTTATTAGAAACCTATGCAGATATTAACCAATGCAAAAAACGCATGAATTTTGCATGAATAGCTTTAGCATATGCTTAGAAGGGGTGAAGTAACATAATGGAAGATACATATCTTTCATTTAAAAAGCAAAGTATGAAAATATAAGACATGAAACTGAAGGGGATCTAGGAATAACACTTAAAAAATAATAGTCAATTGACAACTTGGATTTAATCGGAGTCAGGAGTAGACATTAAGCATAGTTCCATTGCCATTACAGAGAAATATTTTCCTAAGTGAAAACTTATGCATTTTTTTCTCCAGTGGACATACACAAATTCTCTCCAACAGGTCTTTTGTAATCTTGTTGCAATATATATAATGCTGTCAGAGTATGCAGCACTGTTTGAGATAAATTACATGGTTATATCCATCACTGTCCCAAGAGCTTACATTATAAGCATGGGTTAGCTATTTGACTTGTAATTGGAAGCCCTTCCGAAATAAGCTTAGCTCTGACTCCCATGCAGAAGACATATTGGGTCTGGTACATATCATGGCTTCTAGAGACTACAGTATGTGTAAGATATATTAACCTCTGTGGGGCTGTCTGCAACATAGTGGTGTTAGAGTAGTTACTCACCTGTAACAGGTGTTCTCCAGGAGCAGCAGGAATCAGTCCTCACATATGGGTGACGTCGGTGCCGACGGAGCCCTCGCGGAGCAATTTCCCCCAGCTTTCAAAGAAAGCCTTTGGGAATTGCAGCGCGCATGCGCGGTCCCCTTCCTGCCCAAGGGTGCCATCTTGCTCAGTCTGATGGCATAGCTAAAAAGACAGCAAAAAAATTAGCAAAATAAATCATATGAATGCAACTCCAAGGGGAGGAGGGAGGGTTGTGAGGACTGATTCCTGCTGCTCCTGGAGAACACCTGTTACAGGTGAGTAACTACTCTTTCTCCAGGACCAAGCAGGACGTCAGTCCTCACATATGGGACTCCCTCTAGCTCAGTAGCACAGAAGGAAGGAATCTTCTCTGAAAACGCCCCCGACCGGTAGCCCAACACCAGGGCCGGAGGGTAGGAGTTGCCTAAACCTCAAAGAGATTATGGAGGACTGCCTGACCGAAAGCACTGTCCCTGCGGGACTCCCTCTCCAGGCAGTAATGGGCCGCAAAAGTCTGGCTTGAAGACCAAGTAGCGGCCCGGCAGATGTCTGCCAACAGAACAGAGCGGAGATGAGCCACTGATGCAGCCTTCGCCCTAACACGATGAGCCGTGACTCGACCTTCCAACGAGAGGCCGGCCGCCCCATAAGCCCAGGCAATACAGTCAGTGACCCATATGGACAAAGTACGCTTGGAGACAGGGAGCCCCAACTTATTGGGGTCAAAAGAAACAAAGAGCTGAACAGCCCTCCGATGCTCTCGCGTACGGTCAAGGTAGAAGGACAAGGCCCTCCTACAGTCCAGGGTATGCAGGACCATTTCAGCCCAGCTGGTGTGCGGCCTGGGAAAGAAGGTCAGAAGAACCACCTCCTGGTTGAGATGAAAAGGAGAAACCACTTTTGGAAGAAACTTAGGGTGAGTCCGTAAGACTACCCTATTCCTGTAGAACCTAGTGTAAGGAGGATCAGACACTAGGGCCTGCAGTGTACTAACGCGCCTAGCCGAGGTAAGGGCTACCAAAATCAAGGTTTTCCAGGAAAGAAAACGAAGAGGGCAGGTAGCCATAGGTTCAAAGGGCGGACAGGTAATCCGCTGCAAGACCACATTCAGATCCCATTCAGGGGCTGGTGGGCGCAAAGGAGGCTTAAGGAGAAGGAGGCCTCTGAGAAAACGAGCCACCAAAGGGTGGTTGGAAAGAGGCCTGCCATCCACCGGTGCGTGATGCGCAGAGAGAGCACTTAGGTGGACCCTGATAGAGTTGGACTTAAGGCCTAGATTGGAGAGGTAAAGCAAATATTGCAAGACCACTGCCACCAGGCAGGAGAAGGGATTCTCAGACTGCTGAGCACACCGCACGGAGAACCGACGCCACTTAAGAGCGTAGGACTTCCGGGTGGAGGGCCGCCTGGAGGCCAAGACGACCTCTTCCACCTCTCGAGGCAGCAGGAGGGGAGCAAGGACTACCCTTTCAGCAGCCAGGCCATCAAATGAAGGGACCGGAGGTTGGGGTGCAGGAGAGTCCCCTGATCCTATGACAGGAGATGGGGTTGAAACCCCAGAGGAAGAGGAGTGTCCACCGCCAGCTGCATCAGAAGCGGGAACCAGGGCTGTCTCAGCCACCGGGGAGCCACTAGGATCATCGAGGCTCTGTCTCTGAGAACCTTGAAGAGCGTCCGAGACACCAGTGGCATGGGAGGAAAGGCATACAAGAGGCCCGTGGACCATGGAATCAGAAAAGCATCCGCCGCTACTCTGAGAGGATGCGGTTGTCGAGAGCAGAATCTGGGAAGTTGCCGGTTCAGAGGACTGGCAAAGAGATCCATGTTGGGGAGGCCCCACTTGAGAAAGATCCGTTGAACCACCAACGGATCCAATCTCCACTCGTGTGGTTGGAGAATCCTGCTAAGCTTGTCTGCCAGGTAATTTTCCTGACCTGGGAGATAGACAGCCTTGAGGAGGATGCCGTGGCTGACAGCCCAAGAGCACAGTTTTTGTGCCTCCTGACAGAGAAGGAAGGAGCCTGTGCCTCCTTGCTTGTTCACGTAGAACATTGCAACTTGATTGTCCGTCTGGACCAGCACAGACTGGTGAGAAGTGAGGTGGGAGAAGGCTCTCAGAGCTAGGCGGATGGCTCTGAGCTCCAGGAAGTTTATCTGCTGAGCAGACTCCCAAGGAGTCCATAGGCCTTGAGTACATGACCCTTGGCAATGTGCTCCCCAACCCAGGAGAGAAGCATCGGATGTCAGCACCTGAGAAGGCGGAGGAGATTGAAAATCCACTCCTAGCACTAGGTTGGGCAGATGAAGCCACCACCGCAGAGAAGAGACCAGCAGGTTGGATATCTGTACTGAGTCCGCCAGGCTCCCCGTGGCCTGATGCCATTGCGTGCGAAGGCACCACTGAGCAGGTCGCATGTGCAGGCGGGCATTGGGGGTCACATGGACCGTGGAAGCCATATGGCCGAGCAGTCTCAGAAATTGCCTGGCCGAGACCAGGGAATTGCTGTGAAAGTGGCTGGCGAGATCCATGAGCCTGTGGGCCCTGTCCAGAGGCAGGAAGGCCCGCGCCTGAAGAGTCTCCAACCTGGCGCCTATGAATTCGAGATTTTGAGAGGGGAGCAAAGTGGACTTTGCGAAGTTTATGACAAATCCCAAGTGCTGGAGTAGAGTCACAGTGCGATGAGTGGCCTGAGTGGCCTCTTGGGAAGACTGGGCTCTGATGAGCCAGTCGTCCAGGTATGGAAACACAAAAAGGCCTTGAAGTCTCAGATAGGCCGCCACCACTGCTAGGCATTTGGTGAACACCCTGGGGGCGGAGGATAGGCCAAAGGGCAGTACTCTGTACTGGTAATGATTTCCTCCCACAACAAACCTGAGATATTGTCTGTGGTCTGGATGAATAAGGATGTGAGTATACGCATCCTTTAGATCCAAGGAGCATAGCCAGTCTCCCTGCTGGAGGTAGGGCAGCAAGATTCCAAGGGTAAGCATCTTGAACTTTTCCCTTGCCAGGAACTTGTTGAGGTTTCGCAAGTCCAAGATGGGTCTGAGGCCTCCTGTTCTTTTTGGTATCAGAAAGTACCTGGAATAAAAGCCGTGACCTCTCAGGTGGTGGGGCATCGGTTCCACAGCCTGTTCCTGAAGAAGACTTGCTAACTCCTGAAGGAGTAAGTCCCTGTGCAGAGGGAGTCTTGGAGGCTCCCCTGGAAAGTAGGAGGGAGGTACCTGGTGAAAGTGTAGAAGATAGCCTTTTTGGACTATATGAAGCACCCAGGTATCTGAGGTGATGGCTGACCACCTGTGGGCAAAGTGGACCTGCCGGCCTCCTGTGCTGAGAGAAACCAGCGGAGGGGAAGAGGCTATGCTGACGGAGTCAAAAACCCCCACCCTGCTGAGCAGGGGCCGGTGTTGTGGGCTTGGGGGCCTGCTGCCTACGGGACCCATTACCCCGTCCCTTGGCCTGCTGACCCTGTTGGGGAGCTGCTGAGGCCTGATAATGAGGGTAGTGTTTATAGGCAGCCGCCTTCCTCAGGTAAAAGGGCTTTTTCCCCGAGCCCTTCTTCTTCTGAGAAGGGGCAGAGGTTTTTCTGGATAGTCAAGTCCTGGTCAGAGTCTCGGTCTCGATCTGTGCAGCCTTTTCAGCCATGGGCTTGCCAAAGAGGTTTTCAACTCTGCAGGGGACATCGACCAACTTGTCCTGTACCCATGGCTCGAGGTCGGATGACTGAAGCCAAGCCTGTCGGCGGGCACCGATGCCGGCTCCGGCTACCCGAGCTGATGCTTTGAAGCCATTGTAGGCTGCTCAAGAGATAAACTTCGAGCACTCTCGAATACCAGTGGACAAGGCTTGGAACCTCTGCAAAGGTTCCTCGGAGAGACCAGCAGAGAACCCGGCAATTTCCTTTGCCAGGTCCCGGAGATACATGCCCATGTAGAGCTGGTAGGTCTGGACTTGACAAGCAAGCATAGAGCCCTGGAAGCACTTCCTACCGAGGGCATCCAGGTTCCGGGCCTCCCGGCCGGGAGGCACCGAGGAGTGCATCTTCTGACTCTTGAGTCGATGCATGGCCGATTCCACCACCATGGAATGGTGCGGCAGTTGTGCCTTTTGGAACCCGGGGCTCTTGAGGACTCGATAAATGGAATCGACCCGCTTGCTTAACACCGGCGCCGACGCCGGGCTCTCCCACATGCAGAAGAGAAGTCGCTCCAGCATCGGAGGAACCGGTACAGTAAAGGCCTCCTTCGGGGGAGAGTCATACTGGAGGGCATCGAGCTCTTCGGCTCGAGGCTTCTCCTCGGGATCTGTGGGGAATGCCAGAATGCCAAGGCCTTGGCCATATCCCGCATGAAGTTCGAGAACCGGGTGTCCTCCGGGGGGGACCGTCTCCGAGGTTCGGAGTCAGGCGAGTCCGATGGGACGCACCGAGTCCGAAAAGTACCTGGGGACTCTTCGTCCTCCGTCTCCCAACACAACTCCTCGGAGGAGGAATCGAGCGGCTCCGGTCGGGCGGGCACCGATGCCCTCCACCCCATCGCCGAGGCCGGCGTCGACGACCTCGGTCCCGAATGGGAGGCCGAGGGAGACCTTGACCGAGGATAGACTCGAGCTCGCATGGACTCGAGGATTGGCTCGGTCTCCGGGGTCGACTTGGACGTTGACGTCCCGGTGGTCGGGGCAGATGCACCGGCGAGGCCAGCGATCAATGCCCGCTGCTGGTCCATGAAGGCAGCGAAACTGCTCTCCAAGGCCGTCAACCTGAGTCCGAGCTCAGGAGACCCAGCAGCCCCCGACTCGGGCCCCAACAGCGTCGGGCCCGACGTTGGCTCCTTCGGAGGCGAGTCCACGAGGACTACAGTACTCACGTGTCCAGGAGACTCCATCTCGAGACGAGGATGTTTCGAAGGCCTCTCTGACTCCGAGGACCCGGGACGGCTATCGGGGCTATGCGACCTGGCCCTCGAGGAACTAGGAGCGTCCACTGACGCCACCCTCGTGGGTTTCTTTTTCCTATGATGTTCCCGGGCAGGAGACCCCCCGCTCAGAGGAACTCCGACTATGCTCAGGACCGGAGTCCCGGGACGTCGAAGCCTCTGACGAGGTCCGGGCCCAGCCGGACGCGGAGTCAGAGAAGATTCGTTCTTTTTGATGCTGCCGACTCCTCAACGCTTTTGAGGACATTTTGCCACACGGACCACAGATCATCGGGTCATGATCGGGTCCGAGGCAGCGGAGGCAGCAGTCGTGTGTGTCAGTAAGAGAAATAAGTTTCTTACACCGATCACACTTTTTAAACCCGCTGGCAGCCATCGGGGGAAAAAGGGCCCCTGCGAGGTCAAAAGACAGGGCTGCCAGTGAAAAAAGAAAAATGGCGCGAACGCTAGTCACGAAGGACAAAAAACGAAAAAATAAAGAACGGACTCGATACTGGCGTATCGGGTCCGGGCGGGAAAAGGATCCGGCGTCGAATCGAGAAAAGTAAATAAAATCAACTTTTTCAGCGGCGATCATTTCAGCGTCTGTAGGGCTCCGCGGAAAAAAGAAGACTGAGCAAGATGGCACCCTTGGGCGGGAAGGGGACCGCGCATGTGCGCTGCAATTCCCAAAGGCTTTCTTTGAAAGCTGGGGAAATTGCTCCGCAAGGGCTCCGTCGGCACCGACGTCACCCATATGTGAGGACTGACTTCCTGCTTGGTCCTGGAGAAAATGTAGCTACAGTTCTTGCTCCATATTCGTAGGTTTGGCATTCGCGACTGGTTATTTGCGTGTTTTCTATCAGTAATTAAATGGGAATATTTTGCAGCTATTACCAAAAATCGCAGACGACACCAAGAAATCACAGATGACATGCATAGATTTGAAAATGTAAACAAAACTAAAATAAGCCTTAGTAAGTCATAAATGCATCAAATATGTGTTAGTAATCTATTTTATAATTTACTATCATAAATATACAAAAACTTATTATAAAAAGTAAAATTTTGTAAAAAGTTGAGTTCGCTAAAGAAATGCGCAGTACATTTCAGTGTGCAATTATCTTGGATTACGTGCAGTATAACAAAGCATAAGAAAATACCTTGTGCAGTAAGGGAAAGGAATTCAAGGTGTTGCTGGTATTGGACAATGTCCCCGGACACCCAGAACCACACAAGTTCAACACCAAGGGGTTGAGGTTGTCTACATGTCCCACAACACAACATCTCTCATCCAGCCTCTTGACCAGGGGGTAATAAGGACATTCAAGGCGCACTATATACAGTATTCGATGGAGAGGATTGTCAGTGCAATGGAAGAAGACCCCAACATAGAGAACATCATATAAACATAGAAGGACTTCACTATAAGATTTAAGGTTTGGGGGGCCCTAAAGTTATTCACAAATTTATGGTATTGTGAAGAGGCTGCACCCCTACCCCTTGTGAATATGGAGAGCCCACTGTACTTCTCTATAGTACACTTTCTTTATTAAAACCAGTTGCAATGCCGCTCAGCTTTTTTGGCTAAGATCAAGCAAAAGATCTGAACTAGTAGCTCAAGATGGTCCCTTCTTGGCCTCTTGAGTCAGAACCTATAAAATATTGTCTGCTAATGTCCTGCTACCTAATCCTAATAAGGACACTTAGTAATAAGATGAGAAATGGAAAGGGACTTGGGTGTGGGATTTATTGTTAGTCTTGTAAGAATCAAAGAAGATGATGATAATGCCTGAAAGGATATTATAATTCCTTTGTATTGTTCCATGGTGCGACCACACTTTGAATATTGTGTGCAATTCTGGTCGTCATATCTTAACAAGGATATGATGACCAGAACTAGAAAAGGTACAGAGAAGAACCACAAAAATGGTAAAGAGGATGGAAGGATACCCATATGAGGAAAGACTTAGAGCTCTTCAACCTGGTAAAAAGACGGCTGAGGGAAGATATGATAGAGGTCTATAAAATAATGAATGTAGTGGAACGTGTAAATATAGATTGATTGTTTACTGCTTCAAAAAGCAGAAAGACTAGGGGACATGCAATGAAAGCGTAGTTACTCACCTGTAACAGGTGTTCTCCGGGGACAGCAGGAATCAGTCCTCACATATGGGTGACATCGGCGCCGACGGAGCCCTCGTGCGGAGCAAATCCCCAGCTTTCAAAGAAAGCCTTTAGGAACTGCATCACGTATGCGCGGTCCCCTTCCCACCCAAGGGTGCCATCCTGCTCAGTCAAATAACATAGCTAAAAGACCAGCAAAAATTAGCAAAAGCAATAACAATAGGACTGCAACTTCAAGGGGAGGAGGGAGAGTCGTGAGGACTGATTCCTGCTGTCCCCGGAGAACACCTGTTACAGGTGAGTAACTACGCTTTCTCCGGGAACAAGCAGGAAGTCAGTCCTCACATATGGGACTCCCCAGCTATAGGCTACCGAGAACCCACAGCTGAAAAATAGGCTCCCTCTATGAGAGCAGCAAGCAGCCACAATAGGAATTTAACTGAGAGAGTAGCACTCCGGTATTCTGACACAGAAGGTCGGAGGGCAGGAGTTGCCTAGACCTCGAATAGGTTACGGAGTACAGCCTGGCCGAAAGCACTGGCCCGTCGGGACTCCCTATCCAGGCAGTAATGGGTTGCAAAGGTCTGATCCGAAGACCAGGTGGGGGCCCGACAGATGTCTGCCAGCGGAACAGAGTGGAAACGAGCCACCCAGGTGGACAGCGTACACTTGGAAACAGCCATCCCCAGTTTACTGGGGTCATAGGATATGAAGAGCTGAGCAGCCCTTCTATGGCCCTTGCAGTCCAGGGTATGCAGAACTGTCTCTGCCCGACTGGCATGCGGCCTGGGAAAGAAGGTAGGCAGTACTACCTCCTGGTTGAGGTAGAACGAAGAGACCACTTTCGGAAGGAACTTGGGGTGTGTGTGGAGCACCACCCGGTTCCTATAGAACCTTGTAAAAGGCCTGTCGGACAAAAGGGCCTGAAGCTCACTCACTCGCCGAGCCAACATGAGTGCCACCAAGAATTCTACCTTCAAAGAAAGGTAGCGTAGATCGCAGGTTGCCATCGGTTCAAAAGGCGGCCGAGTAAGCTGCCCTAAAACCACATTCAAATCCCATTCGGTCGCCGGAGGGCAGACCGGGGGCTTCAGCAAAAGTAAGCCTCTCAAGAACCTAGAAACCAGGGGATGCGCAGAGAAAGGCTTTCTTTCCACCAGGAAGTGGTTTGCTGCAATAGCACTGAGATGAACTCTGATAGAGTTAGACTTAAGGCCCAACTCCAAAAGGTGGAGAAGGTACTATAATACCACTGCAACCTGGCAGGAGAAAGGATTCACCTTCTGCTTCCCGCACCAAACTCCAAACCTCTGCCATTTGAAAGCATAGGTCCATCTAGTTGACAGCCTCCTTCAGGCCAGTAAGACCTCTTCCACATTTTTTGGAAGGAGGAGTAGTGCGAGCACGACCTTTTCAGCAGCCATGCCATTAGGTTGAGGGAGCTGAGATTGGGGTGCAGGACAGTGCCCCCCTCCTGCGACAAGAGATTCGGAGAGGATCCCAGGGGAATGGGGGCCTTCACCGCTAGGTGGAGTAGAAGCGGAAATCAGGGTTGCCTCAGCCACCTGGGGGCTACCAGGATGACCGAGGCCATGTCTTGGAGGATCTTAAATAGAGTCTTGGCCACCAGAGGCATCGGGGGAAACGCATACAGGAAGCCCACAGACCATGATATGAGAAATGTGTCGGTAGCCACCCTGTGCGGGTGTGGCTATCTGGAGCAGAACCAGGACAACTGGTGATTGAGCGGACTTGCAAACAAGTCTTTTACTGGCCATCCCCAGGTCTGGAAAAGCCAATGGACTACGCCCTTGTCCAGCTGCCACTCGTGGGGCTGGAGGATCCTGCTTAGTCTGTCGGCTAACTAGTTGTCCTGGCCTGGCAGATAAACTGCCCTTAAATGAATGCCATGCCGGACTGCAAAGGAGCACAGATCCAGGGTTTCCTGACACAGTAGGTGGGACCCCGTGCTGCCTTGCTTGTTCATATAGAAAATGGCTACTTGGTTGTCTGTCTGTACTAAGACATGTTGGTGAGCCAAGGTCCGCCAGAACACTCACAGAGCCAGGCGGATGGCACGGAGTTCCAAAAAATTGATTTGTTGTGTTCTCTCATTTGGAGACCACACACCCTGGGTACAAAGACCCTGGCAATGGGCTCTCCCAGCACAGCAAAGATGCATCCGTGGTCAGGATCCTCGTGTGTCGAGGAGCCTGGAAAGGTATCCCCGCTTCCTAGTGGAATGGTTGAAGCCACCAGTCCAGGGACTGTACTAGTCATCTGGACACTGTGACCCTGTCTCTGAGGCTGCCTGTGTCCACTGGTCCCTGAGGCACCACTGAGCAGTTCGCATGTGAAGGCGGGCATCTGGTGTTACACGGACTGTGGAGGCCATGTGCCCGAGGAGGTGCAGAAAGTGCCTTACTTGGGATCTGTGACTCACCTGGCGTGCCAGGACTAGAAGCCTTTTTGCCCTGTCTGCTGGCAGGTAGGCCTTTGCTTGAAGGGTATCGAGTCTGGCCCCAATGAACTCTAGTTCTTGAGTGGGAACAAGGCTGGACTTGGGGTAATTGATTACAAACCCCAGATGCTGGAGCACCTGAATGGTGCGAGATGTGGCCTGATGGACCTCTGTGGCTGAAGTGGCTCTGATGAGCCAGTCGTCTAGGTAGGGGAAGACAAAGACTCCTTGGAGTCTGAGAAAGGCGGCCACCACCGCCAGGCATTTTGTGAATACCCTGGGAGCGGAGGCCAGGCCAAAGGGGAGTACCCTGTACTGGTAGTGATTGCCTCCCACCACAAAGCGTAGATATTGCCTGTGGTCTTGGTGTATCAGGATGTATGTATACGCATCCTTTAGGTCTAAGAAGCATAGCCAGTCTCCCTAGCGGAGGTAAGGCAGCAAAATTCCAAGTGAGAGCATCTTGAACTTCTCCCTCACCAGGAATTTGTTTAAGTTGCACAGGTTGAGGATGGGTCTGAGGCCTCCTGTTCTTTTTGGAACTAGAAAGTATCTGGAATAGAAGCCCTTGCCCTGCAGGTGGTGGGGCACCGGTTCTACTGCCTGATCCTTGAGAAGACCCGCCAACTCCTTTAGAAGGTGGTCCTGGTGAAGAGGAGACCTGAGGGGCTCTCCTGGGAAATAAGGAGGAGGTACCTGGGTCCAATGAAGGAGATAGCCCTGATGGACTAACTGCAGGACCCAGGCATCGGTGGTGATGGCTGTCCATCTGTGGACATACAGGGCAAGCCTTCCTCATGTGCATTGCCTGTCCCCTGTGGGGAGAGGGGCCATGCTGTGAGAGTCAAAAGCCACTACCAAGCTGGGCCAGAGCCGGTGCCTGGGGTTTGGGGGCTTTCTGCTTATGCGGGCCATGCCCCTGTCCCTTGTCCTGCTGCCTCTGTTGGGGAGCTGGGGAGGCCTGAAAATGGAGGTAGCTTCGGTAAGCAGTACCCTTCCTTGGGTAAAAGGGCTTCTTACCCAAGCCCTTCTTCTTAGAAGGGGCAGAGGTCTTCTTTGAGAGCCGTATCCTCGTCATGTACTCGGACTCGATCTCCGCAGCCTTGTCAGTCATGGGTTTGCTAAAGAGGTTCTCTCCCTGGCATGGGACATTGACCAACTTGTCCTGAACCCTTTGCT
Source organism: Ichthyophis bannanicus (assembly GCA_033557465.1). Taxonomy (NCBI): domain Eukaryota; kingdom Metazoa; phylum Chordata; class Amphibia; order Gymnophiona; family Ichthyophiidae; genus Ichthyophis; species Ichthyophis bannanicus. Next base: position 40,742,246 of record CM066048.1, on the reverse strand, counting down.
CAAGGTCTAATGACTGTAGCCATGCTTGGCGGCATGCACGATGCCCGCCGCAGCTACCCAGGCTGCCAACTCAAAGCCGTCATAGGCTGCTCGAGTCATGAACTTCGAGCACTCAAGGACGCCGGTGGACAGGCTCTTGAAGCATTGCAAAGGTGCCTCAGAGAGACCAGCCTAGAACCTGGCGAGTTCCTTTGCCAGATCCCTCAGGTACATGCCCATGTACAGCTGGTAGGCCTGGATCCGACAGGTCAGCATTGAACCCTGGAAGCACTTCTTGCTGAGGGCGTCCAAGTTGCAGGCCTCCTTGCCAGGAGGCACCGAGGAATGTGTCTTCTGGCTCTTCAGCCTGCGCATGGCCAATTCCACAACCACGGAGTTGTGCAGCAATTGTGCCTTTTGAAATCCAGAGCTCTTACGGACTCAGTATATCGAGTCAATCCGTTTGCTGATCACCGGCGCCGGCGCCGACGCCAGTGTCTCCCACATGCGGAGCATCAGTTGTTCCAGGATCGGAGGCACTGGTACAGTAAGGGCTTCCTGAGGGCGAGAGTCATACTGGAGGATCTCGAGCTCGTCGGCTCGAGGATCCTCCTTGGACTCTGTGGGGAATGCCAAAGCCTTTGATATATCCCTCACGAAGTCCAAGAACCTAGTATCCTCCGGGGGAAGACCTTCTCCGAGGCTCGGATACCGGGGAATCGGACGGGACGTCCCTGTGCCGACAGGTGTCCAAGGACTCTTCTTCTTCCGTCTCCCATTCCAATGCCTCTGAGGAGGAATTGAGGGGCTCCGGCATCGAGGGCCCCGGCATTGACTGCCCTGACGCCGGTGGAACCGGTGGCGACAACCTCGGCCCCGAGCGGGAAGCTGAGAGGGACCTCGGCCGAGGATCGACTCGAGTCTGCATGGTCTTGAGGATCAGCTTGGCATCCGGGGTTGACTTAGCCATCGGTGGTCCGGTGGTCAGGGCGGAAAACTGGTGAGACCAGCAATCAGCGCCCGCTGTAGCTCCATGAAGGCAGACATACTGCGCTCCAGGGCCACCATTCTGAGACCGAATTCAGAAGGCTCCGCAGCCACCGGGTCGGGTCCCGATGCTGTCGGGCCTGACGCCGGTTCCCTTGGGTGGGGGAGTCCTCCACGAGGCCAGTTGTTACCTGCCTTGGCTGCTCCATATCCTGTCAAGAAAGCTTCGCTGGACGCTCCATCTCCGAGGATCCAGGCCGGCACTCGGGGCTCCGTGACCGGTCCTGGGAGGGACCAGGCCGTTCAGAGCCATCCAACGACGCTGCCTTCGAGAGACCCCCTCTCCGAGGAACCCCTACGACACTCGGGCTCGGAGTGTTCCTCCCGAGAAGTAGAGGCCTCAGACGAGGTCCGGGCCCGCGAAGGTATGGACTCAGGAAAGCTCTTATTATGCTGCTGCTGGCAGCTTCTCAGGGCCTTCGAGGACATCTTCCTGCACGGGCCACAGACCTTCGGGTTGTGGTCAGGCCTGAGGCACCGGAGACAGCAGTCATGTGTATCGATGAGGGACATTAATTTAGTACACAGTCACATTTTTTAAACCCGCTGGCAGCCATCGGGGGAAAAAGGACCCCTGCGAGGTCAAAGACCCGGGCTGCCAGTGAAAAAGAAAAAGAGCGCGAACGCTAATCACGAAGGACACAAAATGAAAAATCAAGCCAGACTCGATACTGGTGTTCCGAGCCGAAGGCGAGAAGGGTACCGGTGTCAATCCGGTAAAGAAAAGAAATTAATTTCCTAGCTTTGTAAACTTTTTCCACGGCGACTATGGGACAACATCCGTTGGGCTCCGCAGAAAAAAGGAGACTGAGCAAGATGGCACCTTTGGGCGGGAAGGGGACCACACATGCGTGATGCAATTCCCAAAGGCTTTCTTTGAAGCTGGGGATTTGATCTGCATGAGGGCTCCGTCAGCAACAACGTCACCCATATGTGAGGACCGACTTCCTGCTTTTTCCCAGAGAAGCTACAATACAGCCCATTTAAGATTAATACGAGAAAATACTTTTCACGCAACACATAATTAAACTCTGGAATTCATTACCAGAGGATGGCTTTAAAAAAAGGTTTGGATAAGTTCCTGCAGGAAAAGTCCATAAACCATTATTAAAGAGGACCAGGGAAATCCACTGCTTACCCCTGGGATAAAGAGCATGGAATTTTTTTTAAGTATCCCCTGGATTTTCTTGTAAAGGTTTAACTGGAAGTAGATTGCCAGGCCTTTTCTTCTGAGGCAATGGAGGGTAAAGTGACTTGCCCAAGGACACAAGGAGGGCCAGTGGGAATCGAACCCAGATCTCCTGGGTAATAGACTGTTGCTCTAACCACTAGGCTACTCCCTTCGCTCCACAGCATGGAATATGTGTACCTTTTTGGAAACCAGACAGGCACTTGTGACCTGGATTGTCCGCTGTTGGAAACAGGATACTAGGCTTGATGGACCCTTGGTCTGACCCAGTATGGCATCTCTTATGTTCTTATAAAATGGTTTAGCAGTGGAATGAGGAAAGCCATCACTGTGGCAGATTTTGGACTTGCTTGGGAAAGATTTATTTATGTATGCATGTATTTATTTTATTTTTGGATTTTGCTCATGCCTATACAATAGTAGTTCAAAGCAAGTTATATTCAGGTACAGTAGTGTTTCCCTGTTCCTGGAGGGTTTAAAATCTAAGGGGGGTTATTCAGCAGCGGTGGTGACTAGCACAATTACAGCAACTAGCTGTCACTGCTGAAACTAACACCTGGATATTCAATGCCAGGGCATATCAGGCCACCGGCATTAAATATCCGGGTTAGCTAGAGAAGCAGGAAGCTAACCGGGCATAACAACATAGTATATGGCCGCAGATAAAGACTAGTATGGTCCATCCAGTCCACTCAGTATGATGGCCAGAGTGGCCACAACTGCTGCTCTGTGCTGGTCACCCTCCCCCCTCCATGTGTGTTTAGGGTTGTACCTGCTGCTTCGTGCAGGTCAGCCCCCTCTATTTACTGAAGTATAAAAGATATTTAAGTTTGCTTTGATTTCATCCTCTTGCTGTAAAGGGATCCACTGTGTCTGTCCCATGCCATTTTCAATTCTGTCACTATATTTTCCCCCCACCACCTCCATCAGGAGGGCATTCCAAGCATCCACCACCCTTTCAGCCGCTGCCCTGTTAGCTTCTGCAGCGAAAGGTAGGCCACCCTTTCAGGTTGCCACTTAGCGATAATCAGGCAGCGACTCAATATCACTTGTGCCTGGTTATCACTGGGTGATACCTCTGCTCCACCCACAGAACACCACAATGCTAGCCAGCTAGCATCGGGGCATGCAGCGGCAGTACCTGGGGATATTCCGCGGCACACAACACATTAGTGCAGCTGAATATCCTGGTGATCACAAGTCAGCGGGTCTGCTAACTGTGTTAAATGCGTTGAATATCCCTCCCTAAGTTTGTATTTGAGGCTGTTGAGGTTAAATGACTTGCCCAAGGTCACAAGGAGCATCAGTGAGTGGCTTCCCTGCCTGATGGAATTTGAATTTGAAAAGTCAAATGGAAACTGTAATTTTCTATGTTCCTCTAAATGCATAACAACTAAAGCAGGAAGACTAAACCTGTCAATAAAACCCATTAAAAACCCAGTTAAGAAAATATTTGGCTTTTCTCCCATTACAGTAGGACAAGACATTTTAAGAAGTCTGTTGTTTTTAGTCGTATTTTCTAGTTTAGTAGCTGCGTCCCTAATTGCCTCGATTCTGCTCTCTCTTTTTGGACAGCTGTCTCTTGTATACCAGGATAATGTTTCCAAACGGGTTAATTTTACACACACAGCATGACAAGAAATGAACCTGGTTCCTATGCCCAGGGTATGCTGGAGATGATCTTATCTCTGATTCGCTGCTAAGGCTAGCCTTAACATGGGTCCAAAGAGAGCCACCTCCTAGAGTTCTTATAGTGTAATATACACAGATAGCCTATCAGCAGCGAGATCTGAATCCAAGGTCTTCCCTCTGTGGGAAGCTGCCCATACCATCTAACCCAGATCCAGCCAGGAATATCTCTGACCTCTGAGAACTTTGTACTCTGCTGTTAACTTTACACACAAATGATGCACGTGCTTTGATCAGGTTCATAAATAATTTAGCTAACCATTAACCTGCTGCATATGTAGTAATTTGAAAAAATGCAGTGTGTGCTGCTGAATCAATGCTGACTCCTGGCGACCCAGCCCCTGAGTTTTCTTAGCAAAGTGTGATTGGAAATAGATTGCCAGGCCTTTCTTCCGCACAGTGAGTTTACAGACACTGGTATTCCAAGATGATCACACATCTAAGTATTAGCCAGGCTGCAAAGCCCAGCCTTTCTTAACTTCAGAGATCAGCCAAGCAGCTCATTCAGAACAGCCGAAGGCTCCTAATAGTTTGCATTCAAATGTTAACCACTCTATGTTCCCTTCAGAGATAGAGCTGGTGAAAGAGAGGCATAATATTTACATGCAATGCAATGTGTGCCTTTGAATCAGTCCTGACTCCTGGCGACCCAGAAGCTCCTGGGTTTTCTTGGCAGTGTCACCGGAAGTAGATTGCCAGGCCTTTCTTCCGAGGCAATGGAGGGTTAAGTGACTTGCCCAAGGCCACAAGGAGTGCTAGTGGGAATCAAACCCTGGTTGCTTGGTTACCAAGCCAGTGTTCTAACCACTAGGCTACTCCTCCACTCCACAGCAAAAAATATCTTTGATACTGTGTTCCAAGAGATCTTAATTTATGTTTAAAAAAAGCATCTCAGATAAAATTTTGTGCATTTTTCTCTGCTGCTCTCGAGGTTCACCAGCTATACAACATTAGAAAGTAAAATGAAAAAGAGAAAAGTAATTGTTGCATCTGAGGCCAGTACTAGGAATTCTTCTGCCCTAGGCAACTTCAATACTGGACATTCCCTAGTTCATGCCTCCCAATGCAAGCCTCTCCACTCCTCACATCTTACCAATTCCCTCCACTTTCCTAAGCAGGATAGGGAGGCAGTCATAGCGTCCACTGCTATCGATACACAGTGCTCTTTCCCAGAGTGCAAAGTCTATAAACCAGCATGCACTAAGATTCTGGAGTAGATTTGGAGGCAAGGAGAGGAGTGAGACATGGCATTGAGTTCACCAGGGACTGGAGAAGGGGTATTTGTAGAGTGGGCAATAGACCGGAAGGCCTTGGATGGAGCTGGGTGAGACCATTTCAAGAAAAGGTAGCATGGTCTAGGAATTAGAGCATTAGACTATGATTCAGGAGAAACCCTAATTCTGTGCAAGGTCATCTCCATGTCCTCAATTTGTAAAGCTGACTTGCTATTGACTGCCTGTGTGAATTGGCACTAGTGGCACTTAATTAATTGACTGGGTTGGATGTCATGTTTTTAGCCTGCATGCCAAGACTTGTAGAGTTACCCCATAATGCCAACATTTTCCTTATTAAATACTCTTCCTTAGTTACGTTGCCACAAATATCAAAGCACCCATCCTTGGTTTCATTCAGGACTGTGCATGCCAAAAAGACAGGCTAGATAAGCTGAGAGACGTTGGAGGAAGTATAGATCACCACAGAATGCTGCTTTGGTAAAGAATGCTATAGTCAACAAGTCTTATTTTTTGTGAGACATTCACAGATGTGATCACGACCAATCACGATCTCTGAAGATTTTTCTAAGAAGATCTATTTATCTCATATGAACTGAGCAACCTTGGATTATCATTAGAACATAAGATGTGCCATACTGGATCAGACCAAGGATCCATCAAGCCCAGTATCCTGTTTCCAACAGCAGCCAATCCAGGTCACAAGTACCTGTTAGGTTCCCATATTCCATGCTGCTTATCCCAAAGGTAAGCAGTGGATTTCCCTGGTCCTTTATAATAATGGTTTATGGACTTTTCCTTCACAAACTTGTCTAATCCTCTTTTAAATCTAGCTACACTTTTACTACATCTTCCGGTAATGAATACCAGAGTTTGATTACGCAATGAGAGAAAAAATATTTTCTCCAGTTAGTCTTAAATGTGCTACATTGTAGCTTCATTGCATGTCCTCTAGTCTTTCTACTTTTGAAGGAGTAGACAACCGATCTACATTTACCAGTTCCATTCCATTCATTATTTTATAGACCTTTATCATATCTCCCTTCAACTGTCTTTTTTCAAAGTTGAAGAGCCCTAAACTTTAAGCCTTTCCTCATAGGGGTCTCCTTATATCCCCTTTATCAATTTGGTCGTTGTTCTCTGTACCTTTTCTTTCTCCAGGAACAAGTAGGAAGTCAGTCCTCAAATATGGGTGACATCGGCACCGATGGAGCCTGCGCAAAGCACAGTTACTTACCTGTAACAGGTGATCTCTGGGAACAGCAGGAATTAGTCTTCACATATGGGTACGTCGGTACCGACGGAGCCTGCACGGGAATGCTCCCCAGCATCCAATCAGAAAGCTTTGGGAGCATCCCTCGCGCCTGCGCGGTGACTTCCCGCCTTTCCCACTGCCTCTCCTCAGTTGAGTTTCATAGCTGAGACAGAAGGAGAGAAAGAGGAAAGGAGATAGATAGATACAACTCCTAGGGGAGGTGGGAGGGTTGTGAAGACTAATTCCTGCTCTTCCCAGAGATCACCTGTTACAGGTAAGTAACTGTGCTATCTCCAGGAACAAGCAGGAATGAGTCTTCACATATGGGGACTCCCTAGCTGTGGATGCCAGGGGAGATCCCATAAAATGCGTATTCCTGGAACAGGACGGCATTTCCCAAACCTGGATCCCCGGCATCCCCTGAGGGATGGGGGGTAGGAGTTGAATAGAGAAGAGCTGCAAGGAACAGCAAATCTAAAGACTACAGGAGAGAGGAGTCTTTAGAAAGTATGTCGAGTATCATTAAATATTTAATGAACTAGTACAATATAGAGCTTACATACTGGATTGTAGGAAGTAGAACTGTGATGGAGTGTACTGTAGATGCAGTAGCGGAATCTTCAAGGTAACTTCACAGCAGTGAGGATGAAGTTCCAAACCAGGAATGGGCAGGTGACCCAGGTGTCAACTGGGGCAGGAGAAGAACGGCAGGTCTTCAATGGAAAGCTTTATGGGAAAAAGCTGAAAACTCTTTTAGGTACAGAGTTATTAACATTGAGGACTAAAAGAAGAAGACTGACCGATCTGGAGAATTAGCCCAGTCCAGAAGTGTACTCAGAAATACTGAAGATGTACACTGTCATTCCTAGCTGGTAAGATATAGGAAGACAATGAAGTTTGATACTTCATGGATAGGGAGATCTATAACAAAAACAGAAGCTGTTGACGTCACAGCAGTAATTGTGTGTATAACCGCTCCCACTTACTGAGCCGTATGAGAATAGGCAAGTTGACTGTCTGGACCCCTTAAGAAGGTAAAAACTTTATAGCACAAACAGTTAGGGAGATAGTAGGTAATACCTAGTGTCCTATGGACATCTCCCAAAGGGCACATATATATATATAGATATATATAGATATATATATGGAGATACATACATGTCTATATATATGTGCATATATGTCCAGATATGTGTGATATATATATATAGAGAGAGAGGTATATATAGATATAGATGGGCATGGCTTATGCCCATACAGATTACAAAAATATGTATGTATAGGACATATACATACAGGAATATGACTCTGAGAATACATGCCTGCAACTGAACCACAGAAAATCATTCACATGGGGAATGTGATGGGAAAAGATTCATCTAATAATAAGGGGGTGAAAACCACCTGAAGATATATAGAGAATCTATTTCTGTGGTGCAGGAATGTAGTTCAGTGGAATAACCAGTATGGTTGCGTGAAAAACAGAGGATAATAGCAGTCTGGTAAGAGCACGTCAGGAGTACTTTAGGACTCTGACATGTCCAAAGGACAAGAAAATGCATAGACTAAGACACCAGGAGGACCCAGTCAAGGGACTCAGAGGTATCATGTACAGTAAAAGAGTATGCGTTGTCCAAGTGGAGTAGAAAAGATAATGCCAAGCTGTAAGGAAAAAAGGGGTAGATTCCTGCCAGATTGGGAACTCCTTGGACATTCACGCAGAAAAAGCTTGTCTTCTGTATCACAATAGGAGACAAGAGGGTATAAAGAACCTATATAGCCATGGATGACTATATAAGCTTTTCCTATTATATGGAAAACCCTCAGAGACAAAGTTCAATGCTCTACAGCAAGGGCCCATAGTGGAAAGCTTCTCTGAAGATTGCAGAGAGCATTGTGCAGGAGAATTATGAGATAAACTGACAGCAGTCAGATGTGGTGCCACATCCTAGGTAAGGATATGGCAAGAAGAAGATAACCTGCAGTGAGTAGTATCATGCAAGATAGTTGAAAGTAACTTGCAAGAAACATTAAAGTAAGCACTGGAAGTTCTGCTTGTATAGCAACTGAACAAAAGAGCAGAGGGGATCTCCCTGTATAAAAACAGGGAGAAAAACAGACAGAGGGAGCGGAGATATTCCCGTCCCTGTCTGATGAGTTGTTCAGAGCATGCATTGAAGGATAGCAAAAAGTCTACACTGAAAAGAAAGAGAAGTGTTTCAGTATGGTACCAACTCGAGCAGGGGAAACCCTGGAAGAGAGGGGCTTGGAAGGTGACGTACCATATGGTAAGTCAGCTGAAGGAAAAAATGTCCCTGTGGGGACAGAAACTATCATGGGATAATTGTAATCTCCCTTTATAATAAAAAGAAAGGGAGAATTCTGTAACCCATGGACAAAAATATCCGAATAGCTTAGCATACTGAAAAGAAAAACCAGTGTAGGGTTTGAAGAATAACTTCTGGTAAGAAGAAGGTAACTGTAGATTGCAACATACAGGAACCTATGGTTGCTGGCGATGATTAGCCTGGTTAGAGTCTGGAGACTTCAGACGAGGATGAGATGTCCCTTGCTTGGGTACATCTGGAGGATGGGCAGAGGAAGGATGAAACTTTCTTTTCCTAGGGAAAGAAGGTTTGGTAGGACATTTCCTACGCCCTGGGGAAAAAGAAGGCTTAGGACGGTTTCCAGAACTAGGAAAGTCAGTGGAGCAATGAGCAACCTGACGTAAAGCCTCTTTATTGAAGAGATTTTCTCCAGTACAAGGAGAATTAACCCAGTGTATGTTGTGCCCATCTGCTCAAGTCTGAAGCCTGCAGCCAGGCTGTACGACGTGCTCCAATGGCAATAGCAGAGGATCTGCTAACAGACTCAAAAGAGTCTAGAGAAGCACGAGAAAGGAACCAAGAGATATTCCTGCTATGATTGAGGAGCAAGGAATAGTCAGAGGCCTTAGGTTCTGACAAAAAAGGAGACAAAAGAGATAATTTCTCTGTGACCTCCTGAAGTGTCAGACTCATATAAAAAATATATGAAATAATTCTTGAAGCCAGCATAGAAGTTTGGAAGGTTTGACGTCCAAAGGCATCAAGTGCTTTAGATGCACGACCTGGCGGATAAGAAGAATGCTTCTTCTTGCTTCTTACCTTCCTCATTGCTGATTCCACTACAATGGAATGATGTGGAAGTTGGTTTTTCTGGAACCCTGGAGAGGGAGGTACCCGATACAGAACGTCAATGGCTGTAGAAGGCAAAGGAACCTTTAAGGGTGATTCCCATATCCTCAGAAGAAGATCCTGTAAAGAATGATGTAAAGGAAGCATTATATTTTCCTTTTCTGCAGGATCTTGATCAAGAGAAAAACCAGGAATAGGAATGGCAAGGAAGGCTGCCATGTCAAGGAGAAACTTCTGAAAAGAAGGATTTCCAATAGGAACTAATCCTGGGCAAGCTGAGGTTGAAAGAGCAGCTTGAGCACCAGAAGATATACTGGACTGGTGAAGAAAAAGAATCCTGCTCGATGGACTGTGATACTGACAGTTCTGATTTGAGGCAGTTAGTACTGCATCGTCAGTGCCTGGTATCGATTCCAAACTAGGCATAGAAAGGATCGATGGCACCGATGGAACTGCAGGAATCGATCCCGACACCGGTACCGGTATCAGAGATAATGTCATCGAAGCAGTAATCGAGGGCTGCTGAAGCGGTACTGAGGTAACCAGAGAGCCTTGGTGAATATCCTCGGTACTGCGTAGCCGGAAACGATATGGATCGGTTCCGAAACGCATCGGTACCAAGTCATCTAGACTGGATATCGATTCTAGACTCGGCATCGAAGCGAGCGAGTCTATCGATGCATGTCTAGAAGTTACCAACATTGGTGGTGGTATCAGCGATGCCGATACATGAAAGTCAATTGGAATCTCATCAAACGGCACCGAAGGTACCGAGGACGTTCGAAGACGATGCCCGGCGACGAGAGGAACACTCGACACCGGCACCGATGTCGGGGTATCGGTACCGCTCGAAGTCGGTACCAACCCCGAGCACGGTGAAGATATAGGAAAGTCAATCTGGGTCGAATCGAGCGGCCCCAAAGGTACCGAGGATTCCAGATGACGATCCCAGGTAAAGAGTGGAACACTCGATACCGATGCCGATACCGGGGTATCGGTACCGCTCGAAGCCGGTACCAACCCCGAGCATGGCTGGGAAACAGGAAAGCCAATCTGGGTCATATCGATCGGCCCCGAAGGTACCGAGGACACCAGATGACACCAGATGACGATCCCTGGTGAAGAGTGCAGCACTCGACACCGATGCCGGTGCCGGGTTATCGGTACCGCTCGAAGCGGATACCACCCCCTGGCACGGCTCAGGTATGTTCTGTGAGGGATGAGCCCCAGGAACAACCTGAAACCCCGTGAATGCTTTGGAGCCCGAAGACTCCCGCCGGGGTTTTACTGCCAATGGTATCTTGAGGGCAAGGCCGAAGCTGTCATCATGCTGTGCATGAGACTTACCCTTCAAGAATTGGCTAGTCTTAACAGACTGTTTGTGGGTTACCTGATCCTGGAGAGAAGAATAAACCGGTGTCCTCAAATCAGGAGGAAAAACGGCATCGAGGGAAACTCGAAAAAGGGAAGGTCTTCTCCCAATAATACAGCCTGATGGATCAGGGAAAAAAGGGTCAGGACCAATGTTCCCTCTAATTTTCTGTAGGCTGTGTGCGCATAAAATATCAGCTGTGTGCAGCTTTTGAAGGAAGGTTAAATTTTTGTGCACCACATAACGACACTCGGAGTTATATACTTTAAAATTTGACTACACGTCAGAATACAGTATGTACACCACATTGATTGCACTAGAAAATATTGTAGTACTTCTGAAAACCGTAAATACACAAGAACTTTTAAATTTTAAGACGTCTGTGTTGTTTTCTATCAAAATCAGAACCGCAATTTTTGTGCGCTCTGTTGTAAAGTATGTGCGCTCGCTCGGCGAGGTGTGTGCACGCGCACAGCTTAGAGGGAACAGTGGTCAGGACCCAAACAGGTTAGATACCAAGCATTGGAGTCTAAAAAGAAAACCATGTTTCCACAGTGAAGGCACTTCTTAGGGGAAGAAGGCTCCATGTTGGAGAGGCCTGGTAGGCCCAAAGGTTAAAACAAAAAACTGAGGAGAAATATTTCTCTAAGTTTAGAAAAAGAAAAAGAATAAAGCACCGGCGGTACTGGTATCGGCGGGAAATACAGCCGCGACCACAAGAAAACAAGAAAATAAGGATTTTAAAGTAAAAAATTTCTGTGGTGACAGGAGGACGTCCTGTTGGCTCCGCGGAAAAACGAAAACTGAGGAGAGGCAGTGGGAAAGGCGGGAAGTCACCGCGCAGGCGCGAGGGATGCTCCCAAAAGCTTTCTGATTGGATGCTGGGGAGCATTCCCGTGCAGGCTCCGTCGGTACCGACGTACCCATATGTGAAGACTCATTCCTGCTTGTTCCTGGAGATAGTATTTCCCCAGCTTTCAAAGAAAGCCTTTGGGAATGCCACCACGCATGCGTGGTTCCCATCCTGCCCAAAGGTGCCACCTTAGTCAGTCTCCCTTTTTCCATGGAGCCCTTCGGATATGCGTCTTGTCCCTGGGAAACGTTTTCTCTGTTTCCAACTGGTTTTTGTTCTACCGGCCTTTACTGGTTCACTTCCTGCCTCCCGAGCACCTCTGCTTCGGCCCTGGTCTCGGGGGTTTTTTTTTCTTTTTTGTTTTTACTGCGCTTCGCGCCCTTTTTAACCACTGGCCACGTCAAGGATCTTTGACCTTGCAGGGATCTTTTTTGCCCCAATGGCCTCTGTTTTTAAGAAATATGATAGATGCTCCAAAAATATGTCACTCATGGACACCCATGACTGTTGTCTCAGGTGTCTAGGAGCTGACCATGACCTGGAGCTATGCTCCCTCTGTAAGAAGATGTCCTCCAAGACCATCCAGAGACATAAGCAGAAGCTGGATGATCTCTTCCGTAAGACAGCCCTAGTATCCCCGGTAGCCTCCCGCTCTTCGACCCTGCAACCTCTGGAGTCTCCCAAGGCTCCTCCCTGAGCCCGGAGGCACTCTGATCAGGGGTCATCTGAATGCAAGCGGAAGAAGAAGAAGGCCTCGAGGACTCTGTCGGGGGCACCAGACAAGTGTGAGAGGTCACGTGCCTGGTCTCTTAGCCCCCCTCAGCAGTCTCTGAAGTTGGAGAGGGAGCAGCCCAGTAAGGTACCTCGAACTGATATGGAGGCCTCAGGCGAAGGCGCCCGATCTCCCGAGGGTCGTCCCGGAAAGGACTCCCTTTCCTCCTCGACACGCGACCCAGTCACCCCAGCGTTGGTATCGCAGGGCCCCACTCCAGCATGGGAGACCCAATTGCTGGCCTTGGAACGCAGTGTTTCTGCGTTTCTCGCTGCCCAGCAGGCGCTGATGCCTGGCCCCACCGGCACGTGCCTCGAAACCGCAGGGACCTGGACCTCAAGGACTTCCCAGGCCACCGTTGTGACCCCCAAGAGCCAGAAGCCTCATGAGGATCCTCGGTGCGGGTCTCGATCTCCGTCCTGTTCCTCGGGTGCGAAATCTTCGCGGGGAAGCACCTCCAGCTCTGGGCAAGTTTTGGACTCAGAAATCCAGCGTGAGTCACCGACCTGTCTCGAGCCACCCAACCTCGGGTTCTCCACGGACTACTCAGACTGGGAGTCTGACACAGAGACCCTGGAGACTCGGTCCCACCGAGACCTCCCCACTGACCCAGAGGCAGCGGACACCTCCTTCCTGGAGTTTGTCCAGGACATGATGCGGGCCCTAGCGCTCGCCACTGAGTCAGAGGAGAAACCCCGCACTGAGGAGCTTGATATTCTGCAATATAAAGCTCTTCCAAGGAGGCTCTCTCGGTGCTGCTTCCTCCCATTCTGAACCGCCTCCTACTCCGTATGTAGGAGACCCCAGCCTCTGTCCCGTTTGTGAACAAGCGCCTGGATGCTGTGTATAAGGTCCAGCGAGGTCCGGCGTTTCGGAAAGCCCAGTTTCCCTCACCTCGATGGTGGTCAAATCGGCCATGCTTCGGCCAAGCTAAACAGCCCAAAGACTCATTCATCAGATCCCTCGGGCAGAGAGTCTCGTACCCGCGATGCCCTTGGGCACAAGGCTTATCAAGGCTCCATGTTGTCATGCTGCATCCAAGTTTACCAATTATACATTGGGATGTTCTTCCATGATCTCGCTAGGGAGCTCGGAAGCTTCACAGCGGGCCTTGATGGAGACCATCTCCAGTATTTTGAGGCCCTCTCAAAGTCCGTCAGGGAATGTTCGAAGTACCTCCCGCGAGCAGTGTACGATAGCTTCAAGTCTTCTGCCCAGGTGGCGATGGTTTGCATCGGAGCCTGCCGGCAGGCTTGGCTCCAGTCCTTGGACCTGGAACAGTGGGTCCAGGAGAAGCTGCTTGGACGTCCCTTGCCTCAGGGAGCAGTTATTTGGCAAGCCTATAGAGGATAAGGCCGCGGAGATCAAGACAGAGTACATGACTCGTACTCACCTCTCCTGGAAAACTTCCTCCCTCCCCAGGAAGAAGCAGCAGAGCAAGAAGCCTTTCTTCCATCAAAAGGGGTTCCCATATAGGGGCTACCTGGCTTATCCGCTGGCGTCTACCCCCATTCAGGATGGACAGGGCAAGTCCACGGCCCTCGTAAGCCGAAGGGCCCCAAGACCCAACCCCCGGCTCCGGCTCACTCAGCCTCGGGGTTTTGATGCCACCGGCATAGCCTCTCCCCTTCTGGCAGGGTGGCTGTCCATCAGGAGGCATCTGGTCCATGTCTCCCACAAGTGGGAGTCCATCTCCACCGATGCCTAGGTTCTCCAGGTCATTCGGGAGGGCTATTGTCTCCATCTGGACCAGACCACTCCTCTGTTCTTTCCCAGGGAGCCTTGTCGGCTTCCCCAGTACCAGGCCCTCCTGAGTCAGGAGCTCGCAGGCCTCGTCGAGGATGGTGCGATAGAATCATTCCCACTGTGCTCCCACGGATGGGGGTTTTACTTCCAATACCTCCTCGTCCCAAAGCAGACAGGGGGTCTTCGGCCCATCCTCGACTTTCCCGGTACTGATGTCAGGCTCACCGGTCTGTAGTTTCCCGGATCACCCCTGGAACCCTTTTTAAAAATTGGTGTTACATTGGCGATCCTCCAATCTTCAGGTATTAGAGATGATTTTAATGATAGTTCACAGATTACTAATAGCAGGTCTGCAATCTCATATTTCAGTTCTTTCAACACCCTTGGATGTATACCATCCGGCCCAGGTGATTTGCTACTCTTCAGTTTATCTAATAGTTGTAATACATCTTCCCGATGTATCGATATTTCCTTCAATTCTTCCGCACCTTTAAATACCACTTCAGTCATGGGTAACATCCCTACATCTTCCTCAGTAAAGACCGAAGCAAAGAATTCATTCAGTCTCTCCGCTATCACCTTGTCGCCTCTTAGTGCCCCTTTAACCCCTCTACTGACTCTCTCACAGGTTTTTTGCTATGAATGTACTTGAAAAAGTCTTTATTTCGCGTTTTTGCTTCCGCAGCAAGCTTCTTCTCAAATTCTCCCTTTGCCTGCCTTATCAATGCCTTGCATTTGACTTGCCAGTGCTTGTGCTGTTTCTAGGTTTCGTCGTTTGGCTCTTTTTTCCATTTCCTGAAAGATGCTTTTTTGGCAACAGCATCTCTGACCTCACCTTTAAACCATGCTGGCAGTTTTTTGGACTTCCTTCCACTTTTCTTAAAGCATGGAATACAGCTGGTCTGGGCTTCCAAGATAGTATTTTTCAACAACACCCAAGCTTGATGTAAGTCTTTAACCTTTGCAACTGCTCCTTTTAGTTTTTTCTTAATTATTGTCCTCATTTTATCATAGTCTCCCTTTCGAAAGTTAAAAGGTAGTACTGTGGATTTCCTTACTATCCCTCCTCCACTAATTAAATCAAAGGCGATCATGCTATGATCACTATTGCCAAGTGGCCCCAACACCCTTATCTCTTGCACTAGATCTGGTGTTCCACTAAGGACTAGGTCTAAAATGGCTTCCCCTCTGGTCGGTTCATGAACCAGCTGCTCCAAGAAGCAGTTATTTATTTCATTTATTTCATCCTTGTCTACCCCAAACACAGAAATTATCTCCGCTTCATGGTGCAGTGAAACCATTACCAGTATAGGGTACTTCCCTTTAGGCTTGCGTCCGCCCCGTGGGTCTTCACGTAGTGCCTGGCCATTGCTGTGGCCCTTCTGTGGCTGCAGGGCACCTTCGTCTATCCATATCTAGACGACTGGCTCATAACAGGAGGCATGGCCTCTGAAGTCAGGCAGGCCACGGACCGCACCATTTGCCTCAAGGAACATCTGGGGTTCGTGATCAATTACCTATAGTTCCACCTCACTCCAGTTCAGTCCCTGGAGTTCATCGGGGTTCACTTGGATACCCTTTGGGCCATGGCTTTTCTTCCTCAGGACAGGGCGGATCACCTTGTGTCCCTGGCGTCCAAGGTGCGGTGCCACGGTGCCATCCTCGCCCGGATGATGCTTCGCCTTCTTAGCCACATGGCCTCCATGGTCCAAGTCATGCCCAACGCCCATCTCAACATGCGGACGATGCAGTGGTGCCTCCAAGCTCAATGGGCGCAGTCAACCGGCTGCCTCAGAGACCCCATCTCGATCTTTCCCAGTGCGGAGGAGTCTCTGGCTTGGTGGCAGGAGTTTTGGAACCTGCTTCGTAGTATGCCCTTTCAAGCCCCACCGCATCAGGTAGTCTTGACCACAGATGCCTCCCTGGCGGGCTGGGGAGCCCACTGCGAGGGACGGCACGCTCAGTGGTCCTAGTCCCTCGAGGAGTCCTGGCAGCAGATTAACCTGCTGGAACTCCAGGCAATTTGCCTCACTCTCAAGGTTTTCAGGGACCGCTTGTAGCACCGAGCGGTGCTGTTCCAGGCGGACAACCAGGTCACGATGTTCTATGTGAACAAACAGGGGAGCACCAGCTTCTACAGCCTCTGTTCGTAGGCGACAGCCCTGTGTTCCTTTGCAGTGAGTCAGGGCATGACCGTCTAGGCCACTTACCTCCCGGGTCAGGACAATGCATTGGAAGACCGGCTTAGCAGGGTCCTCTGGCCGCACGAGTGGCACCTGTGTCCCCGAACAGCAAAACGCCTCTTCTAGCACTGGGGGGTCTCCAGACTTGGACCTCTTTGCCAGCCCGGCAAACTCACAGCTTCCTTAGTTCTACGGTCCCTTCCTGCATCCAGGCAGGGTGGCCCCCAATGTCTTCCTCATCTCGTTGGACACAGGGTTACTTTATGCCTCCCCCCCCACCCCCATCATCGCCCGGACCTTTCTCAAGGTCCAGCGGGACAGGGCCTTGATAATTCTCATAGCCCTGAGGTGGCCCAGGCAGCCTTGCTCCATCTCTCAACAGAGCCCCCAATCCTGCTCAGGTTCTCACCAGAACTGCTGACACAGGAGGAGGGTCTGCTTCTTCACCCCAATCTGAAGTCCCTGTCCCTCACAGCTTGGCAGCTGAGCAGGTCGCTCTAACCTCCTACCATCTCCCTGTGGAGAAGGAGGACATTCTTTTGGCCTCACGAAAGGACTCGACCAGACAGGCTTACACCTTCAAGTGGCATTGGTTCTCGGTGTGGTGCTCAGAGCTCTGAGTTGACCCATTTTCATGCCCTACCCGTTTGGTAAGGAGAACACCTGTTACAGGTGAGTAACTACACTAATTCTGTTATATCCTTTTTAAGATATGGCGACCAGAAAGCACAGTTACTTACCTGTAACAGGTGATCTCCGGAACAGCAGGAATTAGTCTTCACATATGGGAGACGTCGCCGACGGAGCCCGCACGGGAATGCTCCCCAGCATCCAATCAGAAAGCCTTTGGGAGCATCCCCCGCGCCTGCGCGGTGGCTTCCCGCCCTTCCTACTGCCTCTCCCCAGTTGAGTTTCATAGCTGAGCCAGAAGGAGAGGAGAATAGAGAAAGAGATACAACTCCTAGGGGAGGTGGGCGGGTTGTGAAGACTAATTCCTGCTGTTCCAGAGATCACCTGTTACAGGTAAGTAACTGTGCTATCTCCAGGAACAAGCAGGAATGAGTCTTCACATATGGGGACTCCCTAGCTGAGGATGCCCAGGGGAGATCCCGTAAGCCCGGCCCAAGACGGGATGGCATTTGCCCAACCTGAATCCCCAATAGTGTTCCAAAAAATTACTCCAAACAAACAGACTTTCACAGTAGAAACTCGGAGGGTTTCAAATTAGAATATTTTATAAATGCACGGAACTCGTCTCAGACAATTCGGCTGATAATAGCTGGATTGAAAAGAACTTCATCAGCACAGCCTGATAGCATCAATGACTTGTTCCGGCTCTTTTTAAATTTATATACCCTCTCCCTTTGTGCGTATCAAACTTCCATTATAGTATATTTTTAACATGAGACCAGCACTTAACTTCTTGAAACTTGATATCATCCTGAGGGAGCAGCGCTGGATCCATAAATTGGGCACCGTGTCTCCTACTGGTTTAAATGCGATGATTGAGTGGTCGGCCTGCCTATGAGAAAGGTGGTTGAGAGTAGAGAGAGCTGAATAGGATAAATTTCTTACATTTAGTAGTGATTCAAGCCTCATGATACCGCCCCTTAGTGGGAGGGGTCTCCATTGATTCATTAAATAGGATTTGGAAGTTAGGTTACGCATGCGCGGCGTCTTTTTGATTCATATGAGAAGGAACGTTGGAACGAGATTTATATTAGACGCGGGCAGCATTGTTGTAAGTTTTTCCAATTTGCACTAGTCGGTGTTATAGTTTGCACAGATTTTATGATAATAACATGATAGTTACATAAAGAATAATATATTGTTCTATTCTGTTTGTTCATAGGATCCACAACAGATCCCCTGAAGAACCCGAATAGAAGAAACGCAACATAAGCTAGCGTCGGGATCAGGATCATTGAAATAGCACTAGAATGTTGTACATTGTGGATAATGGCATTGAATTCTAGGAATGAGGGATCACCCGTACATATTGTATTTTGAATGTAGAATGACAACGGGTGATTCCTAAATATTATAATTTGTAAAGCCATAACCACATGTGCTGATGATCGCAGTGGAGGTCGTTGATGTGATATAGTATGTCTGTTCCGGAGCTGAAGTTCAATTCACAGGACAGGTACTAGGCTGAGACCACCCTGCGATATTTTATTAAAGTTCTGTGCTGAATAAGAGGAAACAGAATGCATATTTTTTGTGTACTTGTTGTTTTGAACGTGATACCATTATTTTTACAGTGGTAATGGGCTGTCAACCTGTAGGCAAACATGGCTAGGTGCCCACTTGTAGGCAGCAGAGGACTCCCTGGGGGTAGGGCAGTCATGCCAAAGCAGTCAAAAGCTCCCCCCAGGCTGGGCTGGGACTTCGGGGCTTTTTGTTTTCTTGGACCATATCCCTGTCCTTTTTGTTGCTGGCCCTGTTGTTGGGCTGAGAAGGCCTGGAAGTACGGAGTACCACTGAAGCCTCCTTTCTTCCTCGGGAAGAAGGGCCTATTCCCCCGGGCTTTCTTCTGGGGGTGCATTGAAGTCTTTTTTGAGAGCTTGGTTCTCATCACATACTCGGTCTCTATCTCCACTGCCTTATCCGCCATGGGTTTCCCGAATAGGATTTCACCTATGCAGGGGAAATCTATCAGTTTGTCCTGCACCCAGGTCAGATGACTGCAGCCATGCCTGGTGTCGAGCCACGATGCCTGTGGCGGCCACCCTTCGAAGGCTTCCTGAGACAAAAACTTTGAGCATTCCTTTACTGCCAAGGTTAGGGTCTTGAACCTCTGTAGGGGTTCCCCCTTGAGGCCTGCTTAGAATCCAGCAAGCTCCTTCGACAGTTCCTTCAGATACATGCTGATGTAGAGCTGGTAGGACTGGACCCGGCATGTTAGCATCGAGCCCTGAAAGGCCTTCCGGCCGAGGACATCAAGGGTTCAGGCCTCCCTGCTGGGTGGCACCGACAGACGGGTCTTTTGGCTCTTGAGCCGGCAAATTGCCAACTCTACGACCATGGAGTTGTGGGAAAGCTGGGTCTTTTTGTTACCCAGGGCTTCGGCATACCAAGTACATGGCGGCGAGGCACCTGCTAACTGACCCCGGTGTTTCCCACATTCTGAGGAGGAGGCAGTCAAGAACTGTAAGGGTTTCCTTCGGGGGTGCCTGGTATTGGAGTATCTCCAGTTCCTCGGTGCGAGGGTCCTCCTCAGCCTCTGTGGCAAGGGCCTTGGCCATGTCCCACACAAAATCGAAGAACGCAACATCCTCGGTTGGGGAGGAGCATCAGGTCATTGGGGGAAACGGGGTCTGAGGGCACATCATGGTGCTGCCTTGTGTCTGGGGACTCTTCATCCTTGGTCTCCAATTCAGACTCAAAGTCCGATGCCGTGTGATCACCTCAGCCGAGGGCCGCTCTCAGTGGTCCGTGTCCTCCAGGGGATCATCGGTCCGAGCTTCAGGTGCTCGCTGGGGAGGACCGGTATCCCGAGGAACGGAGTGGGACCTCATCCAGGGCCAGGGGCTCTCTCGAGGTCAATGGCGCTCAAGGACCGGCTTGACATCTGGGGAAATCCTTGATGTCGAGGGTCCTGTCATCCGGGCGGATAAACCAGACGAGTCGGACATGAATGCCCACTGCATGGCCACTAGGGCAGATATACTGCTCTCTAGGGCTGCCATTCTGGTCTCCAACCAGTTGGCTCTGCAGCCTTCAACGCGTGCACCAAGGGTTTCGGGCCCGGCATCAATACTGTTGAGAGGGAGTCCTCGATGAGGATGGCCTTGGAGACCTAACTCATGCCTGGGACTGTTGGTCCTGGGGTGGGATTTCCCCTTCATCCTGGATCCATCCTTTGAGGCGATCTTCGAGGATTTCTTCATCTTGTGCTCCACCTCCAGGGATTTATGCTTGGAGGAACTGCCGCTGCAGGACTTCGAAGAGGCTCTGGCTTCACGGAACAGTGAAGTATCGGAGGGGGCCCTGGAACATGTTGTTACCGGAAACTCCAGTGCAGAGTCGGACTTCTGAAAGAAACCTATCTGCTGCTAATGGCGGCTCTTCAAGGCCTTTAAGGCAGTTGGAGTTGTTGTGCTCCAACGGAGCCCGCACAGAAGCATCTCCCCACTTTTTAAAACCGTTGGAGGCCATCGGAAAAAGGGGGTCACTGCCTCCTGGCAGGGGTCCAAGCCCTTTGGCTAGAAAAGGGCGCGAACGCTGGTCAAGGAAAACCTCGATGAAAAAATGAAAAACTAATAGATGAACCCAAGGAGCGACGCCAAGGTGAGCTGACTCAGGGACGGGAAGGAACTGGTACATAACCGGAGAAACACAACAATAAAAATCAAACTTTTTCCAGAGAAAACTGGACAGCATCCTATAGGCTCCGTGGAATAAAGGAGACTGAGGCAAGATGGCACCCTTGGGCGGGAAGTGAGCCACGCATGCGTGGTGCATCTCCCAAAGGCTTTCTTTTAAAGCTGGGGAGATGCTTCCTCGCGAGCTCTGTCGGTGCTGATGTCACCCCATATGTGAGGAATGACTTCCTGCTTGTTCCCAGAGAACACATGCTGGGCTCAATTCTACTCCCCTGAAACTGCTTCTCTTGCTTTTCAGACACTGTACTTTTTAAGTGGTTTGCAGGCAGATTCCTCTGCGATCTTCAGGGGAGAGTAGGGGGAGAGCGAGGAGGAGGGAGGGGGGCATTGAGGTTGTGTGAGGCTACTGCATTCTTTCAAATCTTTCCAATTTTCTGGCTGCTCAACAGGATGAGTGTGGAGCTGAACCAATGTTCCCTCCTCCTCTGGCTACCGAAAAGACCTTAGTCTAGTGAAGCCTCCCACGTCACCCTCAAGATGGTCGTTCATGAGCAAAATCAATCTTTTCCCTCTCAATTGTTCAGATTTTCTTTAGAGTTGAGAAAATCCAAACACCATCTGCTGGAGACAGAATACCGAGCTGCCCTGTAATGGCTCAGGCTGATAGAGGCATGGAAGTGATGTCATTGAAACCTGACCATTTTATTGGTTCTCTGTCTCCACCAATCTACTGGAAGGGGAACACAACTCACCTGTCTGTACTGGTCTAGCTGGACGATATGGAAGGGACCCTGTGCTGGCTGCTGCTGCTGTTGTTGCCTGTACGGTTGTTGCTGCTTTCCTGCTTTAGAGACATGGAGGGAGGGGAAGGAGGCTGGAGACCTCCTGTTTTGATTTCATCATCATCTGGGGTCATGTGAATTTTAAGTTGTTAAAGTGGGGTCATGTAGGATAAAATTTTGAAACACTGAGATAGAGCAAAGAGCTAGTCTGCTTCTTAATCTACCCCCACCCTCACCCTTTGTCATTTCGGGACAGCAGGAGAGGAGTGTGACTGACTGGAGCACACATTTCAGACAGAGTATAGCCCCTACTCTCCCTGATAGTCCCTTTCTCTTCTATTCAAGATGTAGGATATATATTTTTTTATTTTTAGGTTAGTGACTGTGATCTAGTAGCTGTAAGCTCCCTGGAGTAAGCTGGATGCTCTTGAAACCAAAAATACAAAAGTACAAAATCTCTAACTTGAACCTATCTCCTATACAGAATTTACATTTTGGAAATAGTTTGCGTTAGCTAATCTGATTTTTCTCTGGTGCATAATTAATTGTCTTGTAGGCAGGGCATACCCACCAGCCTTGAGGCTTTCTGACTGAATCCAAAATATTTTGTAGTAGCAAAATTGAAAGAATGTGCTTTTAGGTAGAGTTTGAGAGTATATTACAATTTTTCATGGAGAGCATCCACAGGACTCCCCTCATCCTCCTCCCCACCAAACCGAATGATTGCTTACTACTAGCATTCCCCTCTCCCATCGGTAGGACAGCAGCATTTCTTATGGGAGGAATTTCTCCAAATTAGTTAGTTTTGTGCATACTATGGCAGTAATAAACCACACTGCTAAGCCCAGAATATGTGGAGGAGTCTTACCTGGAAGCCACATGAACTTGGAGTCATCAGTGCATGCTTTTACCTGCAGGTAGAATGGGAAATATGTAAATAGTCCATTTACCTTTGTAAGTGGCTTTTTGAAATTTCCCTCATTATACATATATATACAGAACAAAATTTAATATTTAAAAGTTTGATGGCCAAATGTGCATTTATATAGAATTGTTCTAGGAGGGATGGTGTCGAGAGGATTATAATTGAGTTTGATAATCAAAACCATGGGTGTTTATGTTTATGTTGAGGGTGAGGGATACTAGGGTTCTAAAAGCTAAATGTGAGCTAGGTGCAAGACAGCACAGTTACTTATCTGTAACAGGTGATCTCTGGGAACAGCAGGAATAAGTCTTCACATATGGCTATCGTCGGTACCGACGGAGCCTGCGCGGGAACGCTCCCCAGCGTCCAGTAAGAAAGCTTTAGGGAGCATCCCACAGCACCTGCGCGCTGCCTTCCCGCCTTTCCCATCCGCCTCTCTCCAGTTCGAGTTTTAAAGCTGAGACAAAGAGAGAGAGAGGAAAGGAAAGATAGATCGAGTGATACAACTCCTAGGGGAGGTGGGTGGGTTGTGAAGACTTATTCCTGCTGTTCCCAGAGATCACCTGTTACAGGTAAGTAACTGTGCTATCTCCAGGAACAAGCAGGAATGAGTCTTCACATATGGGGACTCCCTAGCTGCAGATGCCAGGGAGAGACCCCATGGTTGTGTGCCCTTGCAGAGGGCTCCACTTCCTCCCCCTGGATCTCTGGCATCCAACCAGGGTAGGTGGGTAGGAGTTGATTAGGAATGGAACAGGTGTTTGAGGACAGCCTGACCAAACGAGGCATCCCGGCGGGAGTCCTTGTCCAAACAGTAATGGGCTGTGAAGGTGTGAACCGAGGCCCAGGTGGCCGCTCGACAGATCTGGTCGATGGACACCGAGTTTAGATGAGCCATTGAGGCTGCCATGGCTCTCACATTGTGAGCTGTGACATGGCCCTCCAGAGAAATGTTCTTACTCTGGTAGGCGAAAGAAATACACTGAGCAATCCAGCTGGATAGTGTTCTCTTAGAGACTGGAAGTCCTAAATGAGAAGGATCAAAAGCAACAAAGAGTTGAGAAGACTTTCTATGTTGCTGTGTTCTTTGTAAGTAGAAAGCGAGAGCTCTCTTACAATCCAAGGTATGAAGATTCCTCTCTGCATTTGATGCATGAGGTCCTGGAAAAAAGACAGGTAAATATACCTCCTGGTTCAGATGAAAAGGCGAGACCACTTTAGGCATAAAGTGTGGATTGGTCCTGAGGACTACCTTATCATGATGGAACCTTGTATAAGGTGGATTAGCCACCAAAGCTTGTAGCTCACTGATGTGGCGTGCTGAGGTGACTGCAATGAGAAAAACAACTTTCCAAGAAAGAAATTTCAAGGAGGTGGTGGCTAAAGGTTCAAAGGGTGGCTTCATAAGCTGGCCAAGAACCAGGTTTAAGTCCCATGCCACTGGAGGTGGTCTAATGGGAGGTTTAGTTAAAAGAAGGTCTCTCATGAATCTTGCTATAAGAGGGTGAGAGGAGATAGGTTGTCCATTGAGAGGCTTGAGGGACGCTGCAATAGCACTCAAATGGACTCTTACTGAATTCGTTTTTAGGCCTGCATGGGATAGATGCAGGAGATACTCTAGTAGAGAATTCAGAGGTATTGCAAGAGGGTTTAGACCCTTCTCTGAACACCAAATGGTGAATCTTTTCCATTTGAAAGCATAGGAACGTCGAGTAGAAGGCTTCCTAGAGGCATGAATAACATCTCTGACTTGTTGAGAGAGATGAAAATCTTGAAGGTCTAGGCCCTCAGCAAACAAGCCCTGAGATGGAGCGACTGGGGGTTTGGGTGCCACAATGTTCCGTCTTCCTGGGACAGAAGGTCTGGTGCAGAGCCTAAGTCCAGGGAAGGAGCTTGAGAGAGATGCAGAAGTAGAGGGTACCACACTTGGCGTGGCCAATGTGGTGCTGAGGATCATGGTCCCTCGATCTCTCTGAAGCTTGAATAGTGTTTTGGGAATTAGGGGAATTGGTAGAAAAGCATAAAGGAAGTCTTGACCCCAGTGAAGGAGGAAGGCATCCTTGGCCTGAACTCCCTGACACGGAATTCTGGAACAGAACCGGGGAAGTTTGGCATTCCATGGACTTGCAAAGAGGTCTATGTCCGGGGTTCCCCAAATTCGAAAAATCCTGGCTACCTGGTCCATGTGGAGGGACCACTCATGTGGGAGCAGAACTCGATTGAATCTGTCCGCCCAAGAGTTTTGAATACCTGGAAGATATACTGCCAGATGATGGATGTGATGCTCTCTGGCGAAGGCCCACAGTTGCAAAGCTTTGTTGCAAAGCGACAGAGAGCCAGTCCCTCCCTTCTTGTTTACATAGAACATGGCTACTTGATTGTCCGTATGGATAAGGACTGTGCTGTAGCTGAGCAGGGAATGGAACACTCTGAGAGCTAAGAATATGCCCTGGGTGGAGAGATCTTGCAGATGAGCTCCACAACCCTTTGGAGAAGCATCTGTTGTGAGAGTTGCTTGGGGTAACGGTTGCTGAAAAGGGGACCCCAGCAACAGGTTCTGAGAGGACTTCCACCACTGGAGAGACCAAAATAGACAACTGGAGTTTGCTATTTTGTCTGACAGGCAACCTGATGCCTGAGTCCATTGGGTGGACAAAGTCCATTGAGCTGCCCTCATGTGAAGGCGAGCATATGGAACCACATGCACGGTGGATGCCATGTGGCCTAATAGTTGTAACATCTCTCGAGCAGTTAATTGGGACTTTAACTGAATCTGGGAGGCTAACTGCACCAGACGTAGGCAACGGGCCTGAGGAAGATAGGCCCTTGCAGTTATGGTATCCAGCAAGGCCCCTATGAACTTCAGAGACTGAGTAGGGGTGAGATTGGATTTTGGGATGTTTATTACTAGTCCCAAATACTGAAGGATACGCATTGTGCAGGTTAGACAAGTCTGGGCCTCTGTCTGGGATGAGGCTCGAATGAGCCAGTCGTCCAGATATGGGAATACGAATATTCCTAGAGTGCAGAGAAATGCAGCTACTACTGCCATGCATTTCGTGAACACCCTTGGTGCAGAGGCCAGACCGAAAGGAAGCACCCTGTATTGGTAGTGCTTTCCTTGAAAAAGGAACCGAAGGAACCTTCTGTGTGTGGGATGGATGAGGACATGGGTGTACGCATCCTTGAGATCTAGAGAACAAAGCCAATCCTGACTCTGAAGGTATGGAAGCAGAGCCCCTAGAGAAATCATTTTGAATTTCTCCTTGAATAGAAACTTGTTCAATTCTCTGAGATTTAATATGGGTCTGTAGCCCCCTGTTTTCTTTGGGATTAGAAAATAAGGGGAGTAGAACCCTGAGCCCTGTTGAAGAAGAGGTACTTCTTCTATTGCCCCTTGGGCAAGAAGGGTAGCAATCTCCTGACCTAGAAGGTTGAGGAGAGATGTTGGAGAATTGAACTGTTTCACCATGGTGTGAGGAGGAAGGTTTAAAAAGTGAAGCTCGTACCCTTCCTTTATGATGGAGAGGGTCCATTG
Source organism: Ichthyophis bannanicus (assembly GCA_033557465.1). Lineage (NCBI taxonomy): Eukaryota > Metazoa > Chordata > Amphibia > Gymnophiona > Ichthyophiidae > Ichthyophis > Ichthyophis bannanicus. The sequence continues at coordinate 40,716,180 of CM066048.1, read as the reverse complement.
CTCTGCTGTGATTTGCTCCCATCTGGGAGCAAAGTAAGTCAACCTTCCTGGAATGGTGAGGGGCTCTGGGTTTCCCAGAGCTAGAAAGGCTAAGTTCTCTAGTTGCAAGTCAAAGGCCTTGAGGAGGCTGAGGCTGCTGGGCTGTGGTAGGCTTGGCAGCCTTTGACTTGGCCTGTTTAGGTGGTTGCTGACGTTTTGCAGCAAAACGACCTGCAGAAGATGCCTGCCCATGAGCAGGATAATATCTTCCCTTTTTAGAAAAAGATGTCTTTTTGAACAATCTTTTCTTAACAGGGGCAGAGGTAGACTTTGAAAGTCGATCCAAAGCAGAGTTCTCAGCATCCATCTGAGTGGCCTTTGCTTGCCAATCCCTGCCAAACAGGTTTTCACCTGTACAAGGAAGGTTTCCCAACTCATCCTGGACCCAGAGTTCCAAATCAGAGGCTTGTAACCAAGCAATTCTGCGTGCACCTATGGCAATAGCCGTGGCTCTGCTTACACACTCAAAAGAGTCAAAGGCTGCACGGTTGGAGAATTTGGAAACATCTTGGGCATGTTTGAGCCAAGTGAGAAATTCCTGCCTTTTATCTTCTGAAATAAAAGGAGCTAAAGTCTGCAGATGATCTGTGACTTCTTTTAGAAACATCCCCATATAGAGACTATAGGAGTTGATTCTGGCAGCAAGCATCTAGAGTCCTACATTCACGTCCTGGTGGGTTAGATGAGTGTCTCTTTGCACTCTTTATTTTCTTCATAGCAGACTCAACCACAATAGAGTGGTGAGGAAGCTGAGTCTTATGAAAACCAGGACAGGGAGGGACACGGTACATGGTGTCTAACCTGCGAGAATGAGGAGAGGTTGTGAGAGGAGTCTCCCACATGCCCAACATGAGATCATAGAGAATCTCATGAATAGGTAGGGTAGCTGCTTCCTTAGGATATTGCAAAATATCTAATTGCTTGGCTCTAGGCTCTGACTCAGAGGCCACTGTAATGGAGAGGCCTCTAGCCACTTCCCTAATGAAGTCTTGAAAAGACAAATCCTCTGGAGGAGACATTCTTCGTTTTGGAGAATCAGACTCCTGAGGAAGAAGCACCGGTGCATTGACAGAAACCTCCGACTCATCAGAGTCTTCGGAGGAATCGAAGTATCACCTGTCCGGATGCTTCTGTAAAGCCCGATACGCATACCGAGTGGGATCGACATCGGGAGTAAGCGGTATCGGTTCGGTACCGATGGGCATCGTAGGACAGGGTACCATTGCAGCCGACACCGAAGCCGATGTCGATGCAATCGGTACCGGCACCGGGAACGGTGCCGATGCCGGAGTCGGTACCGGCAACGGAGATTGTTGCAGTACCGAAGGCGTTGAAGCCTGCATAAATGCCGTAAGGGTGCGCTGTATGGACAGAATTTTCTGATCCATCGACGGCACCAGAGTCTGGATGTCGGTACCAGTGGAGGCCACCGGTACCCCAGAACACGGCAACAGGTGATCGATCGAGGCCGCGCCATCGATGTCAACCTGTGACCCCATAGGTAATGCTTTGGAAGCCGGAACTTCCCGCCGGGGTAATTTTGCCGGAGCGGAATCCTCCAGGGCAAGCCCGGAGGCATCTCGAAGCTTGGAGGGAGATTTGCCCTTCGAGGACCGGCTAGATTTATGTTTGGTTACCTGAAATCCATGGGAGGAAGAAGAAGCCCTGGAAGACGTCGATGCCACCGAGGCTGCATCAGAGGGAAACAGGGTACTGAGCTTGGCTGCTCGGTTCTGCCGACCTCTTTTAGACATCATGGTGCAGGACACACAATCTGTGATGGAATGGTCAGGACCCAAACATTTTAGACACCAATCATGGGTGTCGGTGACAGAAATAGTACCGCCACATTTTGTACACTTTTTAAACCCGGAAGTGGGCTTCTCCATGAGGAGAAAATATTTAGGCCTAAGGCCCAAACTGAAAATGCACAGTTGAAGAAATAAAAGGTTTTTTTTTGTTTTTTTTTTGAAGAAAGAAAGAAAGAAAAGAAAAGACCGGCAGTACCGGTTTGACGTCGAAGGCAGACGCGACACAGAAAAATAAAGAAAAAAAAATAAAGAACTTCTTCTACGGTGACAGGAACACGACCTGCTGGCTCTGCGGAAAAGAAGAACTGGAGAGAGGCGGTTGGGAAAGGCGGGAAGGCAGCACGCAGGCGCTGTGGGATGCTCCCAAAAGCTTTCTTACTGGACGCTGGGGAGTGTTCCCGCGCAGGCTCCGTCGGTACCGACGATACCCATATGTGAAGACTCATTCCTGCTTGTTCCTGGAGATTGAGGTTTTACCTAGGGCGCCTAATACTCTTGCGCTGGCCCTGCATGCAAAATTTCTTTTGTGTGCGCCGAGAACTGAACTCATAAGTGAGACACAAAATGAAAATGATTGAGAAGCACTATTATAAGTTATCTCCTGGGTGAAGCTTTCCTCTGGAAATATACAGGCAATATGGTCTGTTGGTGGTGTTTGTAGTAGGTAAGGGTGGAGAGATAGGGAACAGGGGAGGGAATGGGTGTGTATGTTAGGGTATGGTGGTCAGGAGTGAGATTGGTATGTGTGGAATAACTGGACTGCGTGGAAGAAGAGGCAGAATTTCAGGGGCAAGGTTCTCTGGGAGGGGAGGTTTTAGGGAATATAGAAAAACAATGGGCAAAACTGAAAGGGGATATTTTAAGGGCAACAACATATTGTTAGAAAATTAAATCAATGTAAAAGGAAAAGGAGGCTGCTATCATTCTCAAAAGAAGTACCTGAAAAGCTGAAGAAAAAGAGAGTGGCCTTCATAAAATACAAGAGATCACACAAAGAGGAAGACAATCAACAATATTTGGAAAGAAGAAAAAATAGCTAATGCATTAAAGTGGGGGGGACAAGCCATGTTTTAGATATGAAAGCGAGAGGAGGAGGTGCAAAAATGGTGTGGTCATACTCAAGGGCAAAGGTAAGGAACATGTAGAATCAGATGAGGATAAAGTGGAATTGCTTAACAAATATTTTTGTTCTATGTTCACAGATGAAGGGCCAGGAGCAGAACCTCATAAAACGCCCACAAATAGGAGCAGAAGTGAAGGGGAACTTGAACAATTTTCAGAAGACTGTGTTCATGAGGAATTAGCTAAACTAAAAGTAGATAAAGCAATGGGACCGGATGGGGCTCATCTGAGAGTATTGCAGGAACTTGGGGAAGTTCTAGCGGCTCTACTGTCTGACCTTTTGAATGCTTTAGAGTTGGAAGTGGTCCCAGAGGACTGGCGAAGGGCCCATGTGGTCCTTTTATGCAAAAGCGGAAGTAAGGATGAGGTTAAGAACTACAGGCCAGTTAATCTGACCTTTGTGGTGAGTAAATTAGTGGAAATGCTACTAAAACAGAGGCTAGTGAGGTTTCTGGAGTCCAGTGGATTGCAGGATCTGAAGCAGCATGGGTTTACTAGAGGCAGGTCTTGTCAGACAAATCTGATTGATTTATTTGACTGCGTGACCACAGAGTTGGACCAAGGCAGAGCTCTAAATATGGTGTACTTAGATTTCAGTAAAGCCTTTGACACTGTTCCACATAGGTGACTTATAAATAAATTGAGCACCCTAGGGATGGACCCTAAAGTGACTGAGTTAGAAATTGGTTGAGTGGGAGTTGACAAAGGGTACTGATAAATGGAGCTCACTCTGAGGAGAAGGATGTTAACAGTGGCGTGCCACAGGGATCTGTCCTTGGTACGATTCTTTTTAACATTTTTGTTAGTGATATTGTGGAATGGCTGTCAGGTAAGGTTTGCCACTTTACGGATGACACCAAAATCTGCAATAGAACAGAAACCCAGGAAGGAGTAGATAACATGAGGAGGGATCTAGCTAAGTTTGAAGAATGATCAAGAATTTGGCATCTGAGATTTAACTCTAAAAAATGCAGGGCTATGAATATGTGCTGCAAAAATCCAAGGGAATGGTACAATATAGGGGGTTAAGTACTTCTGTCCATGAAAGAAGAGCAGGAACTGGACATGATTGTTTCTGATGATCTTAAGGTGGCTAAACAGGTAGAAAAGGTGATGTCGAAAAACAGAAGGATGTTTGGGTGCATAGGGAGAGGAATGGCCAGCAGGAAAAAGGAGGTGATAATGCTTCTGTATAAGTCTTTGGTGAGACCTCATTTGGAGTATTGTGTGCATTTCTGAAGACCACATCTTCAAAAGGATATAAGGATGGAGTTGGTGCAGAGTGTGGTCACCGGCATGGTCAGTGTTCTTCATTATAAGACTTATGGGGACAGACTTAAAGATCTCAATATGTATATTTTAGAGGAAAGGCAGGATAGAGGAGATATGATAGAGATGTTTAAATATCTCTGTGGCATAAATGCACAGGAGGAGAGCCTCTTTCAGTTGAATGAAAGCTCTGCAACTAGGGGGCACAGGATGAAGGTGAAAGGAGATAGACTTAGGAGTAATATGCGGAATATTTCATTATGGAAAGAGTGGTAGATGCGTGGAATAGTCTCCCAGTGGAGGTAGTAGAGATGAGGACATTATCTGAATTCAAGAAAGCATGGGACAAATACAGAAAATCCCTAAAGGCAAAAAAAGGGGCTATAGTAGTTGATATGGAAAGGCAGACTGGCTGACCATATGGTCTTTTCATGCTATCATGTTTCTATTAGACTTGATGATAGACTATTAAAAGAATAGAGTGTGGGGAGGATGTAGGAAAGGCAATTCGGGAATATTGAGAATTTAATGATACAGGGAAAGTGAGGGAAACTACCCTATGGCAAGGGTTGAAGGCTGCTGTTAGGGGTAGATTGATGGGGCATCCAAACTGAAAAAGCTAAGTCAATTGAAAGACGAGCAACTGCAGGCATCAATAAAGGAGTTAGCGGTGGAACATCAAAGGATGGGGTTGGCTGAAGTGTTTTGACGCCTGTCTCAATTTCAAGAGGAATTGAAAGGGTTGCAATTGGATAGTATTGCATATAGATTACAGAGAATGCATCAACACTGTTATGAATTTGGAAACAAAGCCAGGAAGTTAGTTAGGAAGCTACAGAGAAAAGCAGCTCAAAATAAGATTCTGCGAATCAAGAATCAGAAAGGGAAAATAGTGGTGAAGGACGAGCAAATTAAACAATTTCAGGATTTCTAAGGGATTTCTACAAAAGACAGGAAGGTGACAATTTACAAGTGGTTGAGACTTGTTTAAGCAAGGTGGTATTACAGAAGTGTACCCTGACCTATGGGAGGGGTTAAAGCCAAGTATTTCCCTACTGGAAAGTAGCCAGGTAATCAAAGAGCTTCCTGGGAACAAATACTCAAGTCTGGACAGTCTCACCTGTAGTTTTTTAAAATAGACAATCTGATTTGGAATCATTAGGTATGTTAGAGCGCCTCTTCAATAAATTAGTAGGTAATAGCCATTTCACACGATATGTTGACTGTGGGCATTACAATGTTACATAAGGCAGGGTGGAATCCCACCAGTTGTGGGTCATACCAAACCATATCTCTGTTGAATGTGGACATAAAAATACTGGCCAAAATCTTGGTCAATAGGCTGGCTAAATTGATGCCTGAGTTGATTAACCTAGATCAAACTGGGTTTATATATGGGAGACAAGTGACTGATAATATTAAAGTAGTTAATGTGGTAAGGCTAGCAGGAAGAGAAGAGCAGAAGCTATGCTGTTCTCTATTGATGCCAAGAAGGCATTTAATAGAGTGCATTGGGATTTTCTATTTACAGTTATGCGAAGATGGTCTTTCAGCCTAACTTTGTAAAATAGATCCATGCATCCTATCATGCCCCTAAAGCTCAGATAAAGATCAATGGGAACTATTCAGATTTATTCCCTTTAGGTAGAGGGACTCGCCAGGGGTGTCCCCTATTGCCATTGTTTTTGTCTTGGTGATGGAGCCCTGGCTCAGTCCATTAGGAAGAATGGGGCCATTAAAGGGATATGTATAACTAGGGAAGCAGAAATTAGACCTTACCTGCTAATTGTCTTTCCTTGAGATCTCTCCGGGTCAGTCCAGGAACAAAAGGGTTGTCAACCTTCTCCAGCAGCTGAGGACTGAAATCTGAAGTGTTTTGCAGATCTGGTATCTGGCTCCCCCTGCTGGCCGAACCTCAGTCTATTCCTATCCAAGCAGTCTAAGAACATAACCCATAACTTGAAAAAAAACCCCAAGAATCTTAACGTTCCAAACACGCAAGGAATATAGTGAACCGATCAAGCAGTGAACAACTCGCATATGCTGGTCTTCCTTTTATTTTTTTTTTGTAACCAATTACATCGCAATCCACGATTCCCACCGAGGAAGCCCCAAAGACCACACCGAGCAGGACCTCTGAAGTGAAACTCTAACTGTATTGACTTCTGACTGTCCAATATGATCTATTAACACAACAGAGGCAACCGCCCAACTGTGATATCCTGCAAATGACACGGGTGGGTCCTGGACTGGCCCGGAGAGATCTCAAGGAAAGACAATTAGCAGGTAAGGTCTAATTTCTGCTTCCTTCTCGTCTCTCCGGGCCAGTCCAGGAACAAGAGGGAAGTACCAGAGCAGTACCTAACCACAGGAGGGACCCGCCAGGCCCACTATGATGGCCGAAGCCCCCACATTTGCATCTCCCCTGGCATGTACATCCAATCTGAAATGTTTTGCAAACGTGTGAAGAGATGACCAAGTAGCTGCCCGACATATATCAGCAGGCAGAATTAAAGCATACTCGGCCCAGGACGTCACCTGGCTACGAATATAATAAGAGCGGAGCCCCTCTGGAGGTGATTTTCCACCTGCCTGATACGCCGCCACTATTGCTTGCTTTACCCATCTTTAGCAATCGCAAACAGCACAAATAATCTGTCTGTTCTACGAAATGGCTTAGTCCTTCTAAGGTACCTCTTGAGCAGTCTACCTAAATCCAATTTCTCCAACACCCCATCAATGGGAAGACCTTCAGGTTTCCTAAAGGTCGGAAGTGGAATAGTCTGATTCACATGAAATTTAGACACCACCTTTGGGAGAAACGAAGGAACCGTTCGCAACATTACCTTTTCCTCCGAAAACTGAAGATACGGAGCCTTACACAAAAGCGCTTGGAGATCCGAAATCCTCCTTGCAGAACACAAGGCCACCAGGAAGGCAACCTTCCAAGAAAGCTCTCTGAGCGAAATTTCCTTAGCCAGTTCAAAGGGAGGCCTCGCCAAAGTCTCAAGAACCAGATTCAAATCCCAAGGTGGAACAACAGTGCAAAGAGGAGGACGAATGTTCTTTACCGCTCTCAGGAACCTAAGAATATCCAGATGAGCAGCCAGCCGAGCTCCTCTTACATTCCCTCGAAAACATGATATCGCCGCCAAATGAACTCTGATGGTACTGAGGGCTAAACCTTTATCCAGCCCCTCTTGTAGAAAGGACAGCACTTGCAGTACCAAGGTGTCGCACGGACGGAGGCTCCGCTCCTCGCACCAGCTCTCAAAAACCCGCCAAACGCGGAAATAAGCTAGGGACGTAGACTTTCTCCTGGCCTGCAACAGAGTGGCAACGACTGAAGCCGAATACCCTTTACATTTTAACCTGTCCCTTTCAAGAGCCAAGCCGTAAGAGAGAAGCGATCCACATTTGGCATGAGCAGGGGGGCTCTGACCGAACACTTTCACTCGAGAGGGCAGCTTCCAGGGACTGTCTATGAGAAGACAAACTAAATCTGCATACCATGCTCTCCTGGGCCAGTCTGGCGCAGTGAGAATTACTTGACCGTGGTGACTTGCTACCCTCTGAATGACTCTCCCTATCATTGGCCATGGCGGAAAGACATAAAGTAGCCCCCTGGCCGGCCACGGCTGTGCTAGGCCGTCGAGACCCTCTGACATATGCTCTCTGCACCTGCTGAAAAACCAATTTGCTTTGGCATTGTCGAAGGTGGCCATCAGGTCCATCACCGGCTGACCCCACCTTAGGGTCAAGTCATGAAACACCGCCGCGTTCAACTCCCATTTTCCGGGATCCACCACATGTCAGCTGAGGTAATCGGCTTGCACATTGTCCCGTCCTGCCACATGCGCCGCCGAAAGGGCCACCAGATGCAACTCCGCCCAGGACATCAATCACTGACTCTCCTCCAACAACACTGCACTCCCTCTTCCACCTTGCCGATTGATATAGGATACCGTCACCGCATTGTCCGAGAACACCCGCACTGCTTTGTTCTCTACGAGATGAAGAAACTCGCGAAGAGCTAGGTAGACCGCTCTGAGTTCTAAAAGGTTTATGGAACAATCTTTCATCTCTGGTGGCCAAAAACCTTGAGCTATGCATGCCTGACAATGCGCCCCCCAGCCTAAGAGACTGGCATCTGCTGTGACGAGCACCCAGTCCGGCCGTCATAAGGGAACTCCCGCTCGAAGATGGACGGGATTCAACCACCACTGCAGACTGACGGTGACGTTCTTTAATCTGGGCAACTTCCAATCTAGAGGATGCTCCTGAGGTGACCACCTCGAAAGCAAAGCCTGTTGCAACGGATGCATATGGGCTCTTGCCCACGGAACTAGATCCAAGGCCGCCGCCATGGACCCTAGGAGCTACAAATAACGCCACACTGTTAGCGCTTTTAGACGCAAGAACTTTGTCACCTATGACAAAATCTTCTGCACCCTGCACTCCGGCAGAAAAACCGCCCCTATCTCTGTATCGAAGATCGCCCCCAAGTACAGGAGCCGCGTCACCGGCTGCAACTGGCTCTTGGCTTGGTTTATTATCCAACCAAGCTGTTCCAGAAGGCTCACAACCCGCGCCGTCGGAATCAGCCAGTCGTCGAGGCACGGATGCACCAGGATCCCCTCTCTTCTCAAGGCTGCCGCCACCACCACCATCACCTTTGTGAAGGTGCGCGGCGCCGTGGCCAAGCCAAACGGTAAGGCTCGGAACTGATAATGACCCATGTGCACTGCAAAACGTAGGAACTTTTGATGCTCTGGCCTGATTGGTATATGAAGATAGGCCTCCGTGAAATCTATGGACGTCAGCATCTCTGCCGGTTGCACTGAGCATATGACCGACCGAAGGTCTCCATGCGGAAATGCAGAACCCTCAAGCAGCGGTTTACGTTCTTGAGATCCAAAATAGGTTGAAACGATCCCTCCTTCTTGGGAACCACAAAATAAATTGAGTACCGACCTAATCCTAATTGGTCTGGAGGAACCGGAACTACCGCCTGAAGACGTAACCGCTGAAGTGTGTCTGCTACCGCTCTTTGCTTTTCCGCCGATCCACATGGAGACACCACGAAAGCCTCTGCCAATGGACGAGCAAATTCGAGAGTGTACCCATCGCGAATAATTTATAGGACCCATTGGTCGGACATTACGGTGGTCCAGACAGAAAGGAAGCTTTGAAGCCGCCTCCCCACCGGGAATTCCGCCTGGACCAACCTCCTTTCATTGCGGCTTTTTAGTGGTATTTTGCTGGGTTCCAAAATAACCTCTACCGAAGCCTCGAGCCCCTCGAAAGGACTGTCCTCTGGCCCCAAAGCGACCCCTGTGATACGGAGCAAAGCACGATCCTCTGAATCTGCGAAAATCCCGAGTCGGACCCCTGTGCAAATTGCCAGGCTTTTGACTTTTCGGTTGGTCCTCTGGGAGCCGACCGCCTTTAAAATCTCCGAGATCTTTTACAATCTTTTCCAAGGCCACTCCAAAAAGCAGAGTGCCCTTGTATGGAAGCTTACTCAGCCTTGCCTTGGAAGAGGCGTCCGCTGCCCAATTTCTCAACCAGAGAAATCTCCTAGCTGCAATCACCGCTGCCATGGACTTCGCTGAAATTCTTACTAGATCATAGAACGTATCCGCTAGGTAAGCCACCGCTGACTCTAGCTTTGCGCCTTCGTCCTCCTCCCTCTGGGAGTGAGTACCACCTTGGATCCAACGAATGGAGGCCCGGGAGACATATGCTCCACAGATAGCCGCTCACAGCGATAGCGCACAAGACTCAAAGGTCTGTTTCAACAGGGTCTCCAATTTCCTATCCTGCAGATCTTTCAGGGCCGCACCACTCTCCACAGGAATAGTCATTTTCTTAGTGAACGCTGAGACTAAGGCATCTACCTTAGGCATCTTTAATAACTCCTGCTCCTCCTGTGGCAAAGGATACAAGCGGCCGATAACCCATGCTCCTCACAAAGTAGCCTCCGGACATTCCCATTCAGATTCTACCATCTGTTTCATAACCCTGTGCACAGGAAAACACTTCTGTTCCGCTTTAAACCCTTGAAGAAGAGGATCTTCTAAAGGTTCTTCCTGAGCCGCTGGAAAAGCAATATTCAAGGCAGATAACATCTGAGCGATAAGCGCCCCTAACTCCTCCTTCCTAAACACTCGAAACATATTGGGATCCTCGCTGGATCCTCGCTCAGCCTCATCCAAATCCGCAGCCCACTCCATACCTGAATCTGACAGGATTTCTCCTTCCTCCACTCCTTGGAGCCCTGAGATGTGCTGACCGGCTCCATTGGCACTCATCCCAGCTCCGTGGGCTAACGTAGACAAACCTTCCCCCGAATCCAACGGAGAAGGTTCTTTCTCTAAGCTTTGCCAGGCCAAAGGGGCAGAACTCTTGTCCTGAGACTGCTGCCACTTTAAACAATAAGCTTGATGGAGTACTAAAATAAAATCTGCAGAAAAAACAGATTCTAAGCCCTTTTGTACTGCAGGCAGTGAATGTGGAGGAGCTTCCTCCACCTGCACTTGTTTTTTAGATTTGGCCTTCTTTTTTGCGGGCTTCTCATGAGCAGCTATCAAAACCGGAGCTGAACCTGTAATGACCGCCATTCCCGCCAATTCTGAGCTGCCCTGAGGGCCTCCTAAAGAAAGGACCGATTCTGGCTTGCTATCCATGACGCTATTACCATAACCGCCCAAATCACCCACTAAACAAAAAAAACGGCGAGAAAACCTCTCTGAAATGAAAATCGCAGCAAAACAGAAACGGGAACCCGCCAGGCTTTCACTTGCTGAGCGAAAGAAGGAACGCTGACTAAAACCCCGCCGAGAACAACGCTATGCGCGCAGACAGATTTAATTCCGTCTTGAACGTACCTGAAGAAAAAGACTGCTCTGAAATTCTGTTTCCTTTGTAAGTTACTCACTCCCGCTGCTAGCGGTAGAGTAAACTTAACTCCGGAGGCAGCCTGATGGTCTCTGGGGCTCCCAGCACCTCTCTGCCCACTCTCCCGGTAAGCAGAGCTGCTGACTGAGACAGGGTCTGCCTTCCTTGCTCCGTGTTTGAAAACGCTTGTTTCCTCAATAAATTAAATCAGCTGTACCGTTGCGGAGGAGAACCCTGCTAGGGCTCTTTCCTCTTTCTCACTGCAATAATGAAAAATAAAAGCCTAAGAAAAAGAGTATCCTGAGACTCAAAACTTTAATCGTTTCTTCGGGAGCCAGCCAGGTTTACGTCCCTTCCAGCTGCTGAGGACTGAAAGACTGAGGTTCGTCCAGCAGGGGGAGCCAGATACCAGATCTGCAAAACTTCAGATTTCAGTCCTCAGCTGCTGGAGAAGGTTGACAACCCTCTTGTTCCTGGACTGGCCCGGAGAGACGAGAAGGAACATGTGATTTTCCTTTTTGTGGATGCCATATTGTCCTTGATGGATCAAATCCCAGTGGAATCAAATCCCAGTATTGCTGAAAGAGCTCTAAGATTGTGGGGCAGTTTCAGTGTTCAAAATAAATATGGATTAAATTGAGGCTCTTAATGTGAACCTGGATGTGGATAGATGTTGAAGCAAAAAAATCCATTTCGATAGGTGGGTCCACTATCAGATACTTTGGTGCAGGGATCACAGCAGATTATTGTGGTGGACCTTAATGTGTGGCAAGCAACTGAATTGTCCTGGTTGGTGAGTGTTGCCTCAGTTAAGATGAACCTTTTACCAGTGTTGCTATATTTTAATTATATTTGGAGTTGATACGGGCTGAATATTCCGTTTCATTTTGCCTGCTGTAGCCAGCATTTAAAAATATGCTGACTGCTGCAAGTTGAAAATCAGCTGGTTTGTTCTTTAGGATAGTTTCTACCATTTTGCTCAGCACTGATGATTGGATCACTGGTCTGTAGTGTCCCATATCACCCATGGAACCCTTATTAAAAATTGCCATTATGCCAGTCACCTTCCAGTCTTCAGGTATTATTTTTATTTATTTATTTATTTATTTAATGGTATTTCTATACCGCCTTATCATACAATCAAAGTGGTGTCACAGCAATACAATCAATAGTGGGGGAGGGTAGTGAATGCAGTGAAGATGTTATGAATTGCGTGTATGAGGGTAGTGTAACAGATTAGGTTGAACTAGGTACATTGTGAGCTATATTACAGCATGAGCTATGATACATTGTTCTGTACTATGTACATTGTGATCTATAATACAATGTTCTATGTAATTAGGGGTTAAGATATATCATGTGCCTGTGAATATTTTCTTATCACGGATGGGAGGGTAAGGAGGAGGCTCCTGTTGGATTATGTAACATGTCCGTAGTGTTCTATGAACAGCGTTGTCTTCAGCTGCTTGCGAAAGTCTTTGAGGTCATCTGTCGATCTCAGTTCGTCTGGGAGGGAGTTCCATATTGTTGAGGCAGCCAGAGAGAGGGCCCTCTCAGTGGTGTCCTTGCGGGTTTTTCTGAAGTCGTTCGGTGTGTTTACTCTGTTGGCAGTCCCTTTTCTTCTTGGGCGCGTGCTGGTGTCTGGTTGTATGAGGGTGTGCAGGCTGTTGGCTGAAGTGCGGTGTTTGATTTTGAATATGTTTATGATTGTTTTGTATTTGATGCGAGAGCTGATTGGTAGCCAGTGTAAGTCTTTCAGAACAGGAGTAATGTGTTTATGTCTTGTTGCACCAGCTATTATGCGGGCTGCAGTGTTTTGAGCTAATTGTAGTGGTTTGAGTGTTTGTTTTGTTAGCCCAAGGTAGATAGGATTGCAGAAGTCCAGTAGGGGAGTAATTAGAGCTTGGCATACGGTACGGAAGTGTTCTGTGGTGAGGAGGGGTTTGAGTCTTCTGATGATTCTTATCTTGTGGTATACATTTTGGATTGTTTTGCTTACGTGTGTCTTGAGATTCAGTTCATTGTCCAGGGTCACTCCAAGGTATTTTACTTCTGATTTCAATGGTATGGTTGTGTTTTGTACTCTGATGTCCGGTGGGTGGGTATTATAGATGATTGTATTGAAAGGTTACAAATTTATTTATTTATGTAATTTTTTTATATGTGCCCTTCAGAGAGATGCTGGTATCAAAATGATTTACAAAATCATAACTGTTATGATGAATAAAAACAAGACAAATATGGAAATACATTAAACCACTCACAGGTAGGAGGGAGATGGATAGCACAACATTAAGTAACAAATTACTACCAATAGTTCTGCAATTTCATTTTTGAGTTCTTTGAGTATTTTGGCATACTCGTATACTATATGGTCCTCATGATTTGCCATTCGTTAGTTTGTAAATTTTCCCAATTACATATTCAAAGTTTGTTGAGATTGTTTATGGCATTTGTAGTTCCATCTTCCATCATCTTCAGAGTTTTAGGTCCTAGAATGCACAAGAATGGTGATTTGTCAGATATTCCAGGATTAACCTAAAATCTCCCTATTAGAAGAGGATCATTTGGCAATTCTGGTTCCTTCCAACTTCCTCTACCTTTCTCATCACTCTAATCAAGAGGTGCTTCCTAGAACAAGAAGTCTTTGGAAGTGTTCCTTGTATCCTGCTTAGTCCTTGGGGAAAATCCAAAGAATTATTTTAACTCACTCGCTAGGGGTTTCAGACATTCTCTTGAGACAGAGTCTCCTGCTTTGGTATCTTTTCATCTAGATCCTTAATGTGTTGTCTTTTCCTTGTAGCTCTGTGTTCCAGAAGTCTATGAAATGAATGAGAAGAAGGGCAAGAACCTTGCACTGACGTGTTTCCCAGGTGGGTAATAGTCATGGGGACAGGGATTTAGGGTGTCTTGTCCTCTGGACAGGCTGAGCTGGTCCTGGTTTTATAGCCACCTTCATGTGGACTTAGTCCTGTCTATCTTAGAGAACATGCAGGTAATGGAGGTAAGTACAGGTCTAGATCAGGCTGTTCAGATGACATGGAACTAACTGGTAACCCTAGTGAGAGTGGGGATGGTGAGAGATGGTCATACTGAGCGGCTGATATGAAGAAAAGATAGTGTTGCCATCTCCCATAGGTCAACCCAGAGAAGTGATCCATTCCTGGCTTTGCCTTACTACATATAGGGATTTATAGTCATAAGAACATAAATGCCATACCAGGTCATACCAGTGGTCCATCAAATCCATCATCCTGTCTCCAGAGTTGCCAAGTTACTCAGTTCCAAGAGTGAGATTTTAAGCCAGTCCTGGATTTCTGACCATCACATTCTGATGCATTATGGGACCTGCAGCACTGATTCCAATGGATAAATTCAGGAACTACAAATACCATACTGCATTGCAATGCAGAACTGGCAAAAAAATCTCACTTTTGGAATTAGTTAACTTGGCAACTCTGCTGTCTCTGATAATGGCCAGCCCAGGTCACTTAGAAGTATCAAGTATATCCTACTGGGGAGATCATAGGAGTAAGTGGTGGTAGTCCCTAATGCCACTGTACAAGTTGCTGGTGAGGCCTCATTTGGAATATTGTATTCAATTTTGGAGACCATATCTCTCAAAGGAAATAAAAAGACTGGAAATGGTTCAGAGGAAGGCGACCAAAATGATTTGGAGCCTGTGACAGAAGTATAAGAAGAGATCTGAAGACCTAAATATGTATACACTAGAGGAGAAAAGGGACAGAGGAGATATGATACAGACCTTAAAATACTTAAAGAGTATTAATGAACAAACAAACATTTTTCAAAGACAGAAAGCCATAAAAACTAGAGGGCATAACATGAAACTGCAAGGGGATAAACTGAAAGGCAACGTCAGGAAAGCGTAGTTACTCACCTGTAACAGGTGTTCTCCAGGGACAGCAGGAATCAGTCCTCACCTATGTGTGACGTCGGCACCAACAGAGACAGCACGGAGCAATTCCCCAGCTTTCAAAGAAAGCCTTTGGCAATTCTGGCAAATCATAAAGAATAAAATTACTCAGCATGTAGATAGTCATGACCTAATGGGAGACAGCCAACATGGCTTTAGACAAGGAAGATCTTGTCTTACTAATCTGTTATGTTTTTTTGAAGGAGTGAATAATCAGGTGGACAAAGGTGAGTCGGTTGATATTGTGTATCTGGACTTTCAGAAAGCCTTTGACAAGGTCCCTCATCAGAGACTTTTGGCAAAACTAAAGAGTCATGGGATAGGAGGCAGTGTACTATTGTGGATCAGGAACTGGTTAAAAGATAGAAAGCAGAGGGTAGGGCTAAATGGCCAATTTTCCCAATGGAGAAAGGTGAATAGTAGTGTACCCCAGGGATCTGTGCTGGGTCCGCTGCTTTTTGACATATTCATAAATGACCTGGAAAGTGAGGTTATCAAATTTGCAGATGACACAAAACTATTTAAAGTTTTAAAACCCACGAGGATTGTGGAAAACTGCAAGAGGATCTTGATAAATTGGAAGACTGGGCATCAAAATGGCAGATGAAATTTAATGTGGACAAGTGCAAGGTTATGCACCTAGGGAAGAACAACCCAAACTATGGTTACACGATGCAAGGTTCCACATTAGGAACCACCACCCAGGAAAAAGATTTAGGCGTCATTGTGGATACCATGTTAAAACCCTCGGCCCAGTGTGCAGCGGCGGCCAAGAGAGCAAATAGAATGCTAGGTATGATAAGGAAAGGAATGGAAAATAAAACAAAAGATATTATAATGCCTCTGTATCGTTCCATGGTGAGACCGAACCTTGAATATTGTGTGCAATTCTGGTCGCCGTATCTTAAAAAGGATATAGCGATTTTAGAAAAGGTTCAGAGAAGAGCCACCAAAATGGTAAAGGGGATGGAAGGATACTCCTATGAAGAAAGGCTTAAAAGGTTAGGGCTCTTTAACCTGGAAAAGAGACGGCTGAGGGGAGATATGATAGAAGTCTATAAATTAATGAACGGAGTGGAACGGGTAAACGTTGTTGTTGTTAAGTGCCGTCGAGTCGGAGTCGACTCATGGCGACCCTCTGGATAGCTATCCTAAATTGTGTTCGGTCTTCAGTCAGGCGGCTTATTGTTGACAGAATGGTACCCATAGATGCTGTTATTGTATCGATCCATCTCATTGCTGGCCTTCCTCTTTTGCGTTGACCTTCTATCTTGCCAAGCATGATGTCTTTCTCTAATGATCTCTCTCTCCGCATGATGTGTCCAAAGTATGAAAGTCGAAGTCTTGTCATCTGAGCTTCTAAAGAAAGCTTAGGTTTGATCTCCTCTAGTACAGACTGGTTTGTTCTTCGGGCAGTCCATGGTATACACAATATTCGCCGCCAGCACCATAATTCAAAGGCATCAATTTTCTTCCTGTCTATCTTTTTCACTGTCCAGCTTTCACATCCATATGATGTTATTGAAAATACCATGGCTTGAACAAGTCAAATTTTTGTATGGAGAGAGACATCTCTGCTCTTGAGAATCTTATCTAGGTCTTTCATAGCCATTCTGCCAAGAGCAATGCGTCGTCTGATTTCTTGACTGCTTGTTGCTTCTTTATTGATAGTTGATCCAAGTAGGTTAAAGTTATTCACAATTTCAATTTCTTCTCCTTCGACGATGAACCTGTTGATTATGTCAGTTGTCATGATCTTTGTCTTCTTTACATTAAAGTGCAGGCCCATTTTGAGACTATGTTCTTTGATTGTGAGAAGCAAATGTTCCAGATCATCTTCACTTTCCGCCAGTAATGTGGTATCATCAGCATAGCGAAGGTTGTTGATGAGTCTTCCACCAATCTTCACACCTCTGTTGTCTTCATACAATCCTGCTTCTCTGATGATTTGTTCTGCATATAAATTAAACAGGTAGGGGGAACGTATGCAGCCTTGTCTTACACCTTTGCTTATTTTAAACCATTCTGTTTCTCCTTGTTCTGTTCGAACTGTTGCTTCTTGATCAATGTACAGATTGTGCAAGAGAATGATCAGGTGTTCTGGTATACCCATGCTTCTTAATGTGGCCCAGAGTTTCTCATGGTTTACACAGTCAAAAGCTTTGCTATAGTCGATAAAGCACAAATAGATATCCTTTTGGTATTCTTTAGTCTTTTCAAGGATCCATCTCACATCCGCAATGATGTCTCTCGTTCCTCGCCCTTTTCTGAACCCTGCTTGCACTTCAGGTAATTCTTGTTCCAGGTATGATTGTAGTCTCTTTTGAATAATCTTCAGTAGAATCTTGCTGGCATGTGGGATCAGAGCGATTGTGCGATAATTTCCACAGTCAGTTGGATCACCTTTCTTTAGTATTGGTATAAACACAGATCTTTTCCAGTCAGTTGGCCATGATGCTGTCTTCCATATTTCTTGGCAGAGCCTTGTAAGTATGGTAACAGCTGCATCAGATTGCTGTATTACTTCTATGGGAATGCAATCAATGCCTGGTGCTTTGTTCTTTGATAAGGCTTTCAATGCTGCTTCAACTTCTTCTTTCATCACCAATGGTTCCAGATCATAAGGTACAGGTTGAAATGGCTGTTGGTCCACTTGATCTTTATCATATAAAAACTCTGTATATTTATTTATTTATTTATTTATTTTAATTTCTTATATACCGCACTATTTGCGATCAGCGCGGTTTACATAAAACAAGAAGGTAACCGACAATGAACGAAAGTCAGGTCATTACATTGAACAGGAACAAGTAACTTGGAAAACAGGGTAAACTATATACATATGCATATTCCTTCCATCTTTTCTTGATCTTCTCAGCATCATTCAACATAGAACCTTGAGCATCTTGTAACATTCCAATTCGAGGCTGGAACTTTTTCTTTAACTCTCGTAGCTTTAGGAAAGCTGATCTTGTTCTTCCTCTAATAGTTTCTACTTCTATTTCCTTGCATGCGTCATTGTAGTACTTTTCCTTGTCCTGTCTTGCTGCACATTGGAAATCTCTGTTGAGTTCTGTGATTGTCTTTCTTTCTCCTCTGGCTTTAGCTTCTCTGCGTTTCTGGGCAATTTTCAGAGTTTCTTCCGTCATCCATTTTGGCCGTTTTTTCTTTTTTACCTTTTGTAGAAACTTCTCGCTTTCTTCCAACACAATCTTCCTGATGCCATTCCATAACTCTTCTGGAACTCTATCATTTGTATCTAAAGCAGCAAATCGATTTTGCAGGCAGTTTTTAAATTCCAGTGGTATATTCTCAAGGTCATATTTTGCTGCATTCATGAGTGGTTTGCTCTTTTTCAGCTTTAGCTTGAGTTTGCATACTAGTAGTTGATGATCTGTACCACAGTCAGCTCCAGGTTTTGTCTTTGTTGATGTTATAGAGCTTTTCCATCGTTGACTTCCACAGATGTAGTCAATTTGATTTTTATACAATCCATTGGGTGAAGTCCATGTGTACAGTCGCCGCTTGTGTTGCTGGAACGGGTAAACGTAGATCGATTGTTTACCTTATCAGAATATAGAAAGACTAGGGGACATGCAATGAAGCTACAGGGTAAACTATTTAAGACTAATAAAAGAAAATATTTTTTCACTCAACGTGTAATCAAACTCTGGAATTTGTTACCGGAGGATGTAGTAAAGGCTGTTAGTGTAGCTGGGTTTAAAAAAGGTTTGGACAAGTTCCTGGAGGAAAGATCCATAAACCATTATTAAGAAGGGACCCAGGATATCAATGCTTGAACCAATACAAGCATTGTGGAACCTGTGTCCCTTGGGGAAACTGCTAGGTACATATGACCTAGATTGGCCACTGTTGGAAACAGAATACTGGGCTTGATGGACCTTGGTCTGACCCAGTATGGCGTATCTTATGTTCTTATGGATTGCTTCCACGCATGCATGGTCCTCTTCCTGCCCAAGGGTGCCATCTTGCTCAGTCAGGTCCCTTAGCTCGAGCCCTACCAAGCAGATGGCAAGGGAAGGACAAAAATCCAGCAACTCATCAGGGGAGGTGGGAGGGTAGTGAGGACTGATTCCTGCTGTCCCTGGAGAACACCTGTTACATGTGAGCAACTACGCTTTCTCCAGGAACAAGTGAGAAGTCAGTCCTCACTTATGGGACTCCCCAGCTACAGGCTACTGAACTGTAACCAAAAAAACGCCTCCGCGAGGGCATGAGCAGAAGTCAATGCCCGAAGGAGCCTGAGTCCTCGGGTTCAAGCCCTCGGTAGCCGTGAAGAAGGGTCAGATGGCAGGAGTTGCTTATACCCGAACTGATTGCGGAGTACAGTCTTGCCGACGGTGCTGTCTCGACGGGACTCCCTCTCCAGGCAGTAGTGTGCAGCGAAGGTGTTCGCTGAAGACCAGGTCGCCACCCAGCAGATGTACATCAGGAGCACGGAGCGCAGCGAGGCCACTGAGGCTGCTTTGGCCCAAACCCCGTGCGCGGTGACTCGACAATCTCGACAATGAAATTTAATGTGGACAAGTGCAATGACGGCTGAGGGGAGATATGATAGAAGTCTATAAATTAATGAACGGAGTGGAACGGGTAAACGTAGATCGATTGTTTACGTTATCAGAATATAGAAAGACTAGGGGACATGCAATGAAGCTACAGGGTAAACTATTTAAGACTAATAAAAGAAAATATTTTTTCACTCAACGTGTAATGTCACGAAGTGGATCTAGCAGAGCCCATGGAAATAAGTAGAAATACAGATAGTGGATCTGACACAGACACTTCAGACAAGCACATGACAGGGAGTTGCTATAGGCAACATAAACAAACCAGGTCTCGAGCTCTGAGAATACGCCCAAGCTGCAGGAAAGCTCAGCTTAGGGAATGAGGAGCAGCTGAAAGGAAGCGGGGTTGAGACACACGTGGATAAACCTCACTCACCTGGAGTTAGAGGGAAGGGCGAGTGCAAGTTCAGGTTCGGGTTAGACGGAGCTAAGAGAGCAGAAGCAACAGAAATCCTGGAAGCCAGAGAAGTCCCAGGAGTTACAGGAATTAGCAGAGGAGCTGAGGGAGCAGCAACTGCAGAAACTCCTGAGAAGTCAAGGAACTCTGAAAGGCAGAGAACCCCAGGAGCCCAGGACATTCTGCTGGAAGTCTGGGTTGGAGCGGAGCCACTGAGAGGGCTGGAAGAACCAAAAGGTTTAGCTCCAAGGCTGAGAGAGAAAACCCAGGAGTCTGCCATAGAAGGCAGTGCACAGACACCTTTGAACACAGTAACGCTTATACAAAAGGTAACAGAGAAGGCAGTTTTAAAGCCAGGCTGAGACAGGCTGGAAAAGCCAATTACCCAGGCTACAGGGACAGAAAGGATAAAGTCTTCTATCCTGAAGACAGTTTTGTACCTGGGGAAAAGCCAAAAGGGAAAACCTGTAAGGAATTGCCGTCCTGTTCCACTCCGGTAGCTTCAGCTGTGCCGAGGAACTCTAAGCTGAGAGAGCCAGAAGGTAAGCTTATTACCTCTAATAGAAAGAGAATTGAATGCAGGAACTTCCCATATGATTGGCAGCATTTGAAGGGCTCTCAAGAAAGGAACTCTAGTGAATACGGTAATTGTTTTTCACAGACGTTTTTCACAGAGGAAGAAAAGAAGTCTCTTTGTGATAGGGAGAGACTGCTAAATAACACGTCTAGCTATTTGAAAGAGAGACTGTTTGCAACAGTGAGGACATGCAGTGTGAAGTGCAGGGGGACCAACCCACTGTTGAATACATGGATTGTACGCTCACAATTGCAGACGAGATCTCCTCTCTATGTTAAAGGAGCTGTGAAACTTTCTAACTGTGGAAGTAACAGAGAAAGGGTTTATGTTTGTTGGGAAAAAGGACTGTTTAAAATACCTTTTCATTTGCTGTAAAGAAGCTGAAAAAGAAGCAGTTTTGTTCACATTTTGTCTCTTTATTTTTGTACCCGAAGTTGGTTTATCTGCCTTGTTTTTCATTACAAAAAGAATCCTCCCGGAAGGGGAATAAAATCCTGTCTTTGAGCCTTACCACGCGTCCGCAACTCATTGCTTGGCTAGTCTATAAGAACTACAACTCCCAGAGAGCATAGCAAGGCTTTCTATATCATTTTTCTAGCCAGTTCAAGATAAGGCCTCAGTGTAGTACCTGTGGGGTCCCACGCTGGGTGACAGTAATCAAACTCTGGAATTTGTTACCGGAGGATGTAGTAAAGGCTGTTAGTGTAGCTGGGTTTAAAAAAGGTTTGGACAAGTTCCTGGAGGAAAGGTCCATAAACCATTATTAAGAAGTGACCGAAGATATCAATGCTTGACCCGGTACAAGCATTGTGGAACTTGTGTCTCTTGGGGAAACTGCTAGGTACATATGACCTAGATTGGCCACTGTTGGAAACAGAATACTGGGCTTGATGGACCTTGGTCTGACCCAGTATGGCATATCTTATGTTCTTATCTTATGTTCATATGTTCTTATGTAATCTAACGGGGCACCACCCTTCGTGTGAGCAAAGGCTATGCAGTCCGCCACCCAAATAGAGAGGGTGCGTTTGGTGACTGCCTGCCCTAGTCGATTGGGATCATAGGTCACAAAGAGTTGGCAAGATTTGTGATGAGCCTGGGTGCTCTGCAAACAGAAGGCAAGAGCCCTTCTGCAGTCGAGGGTGTGGAGAGCCACCGACGCCTGGTCGGTGTGGGGTCTCGGGAAGAAAGTTGGTAGGACTATTTCCTGGTTGAGATGGAAATCTGAGACAAATTTAGGCAGGAATTTGGGGTGAGTACGGAGGACCATCCTATTCCTATAGAACCTGGTATAAGGAGCATTAGCCATGAGAGCCTGGAGCTCACTAACTCAGCAGGCCAAGGTCAGCGCCACCAGGAAGGCCACCTTCCAGGACAGATGCCGAAGCGAGCACATTGCCATCGGATTGTGTCAGCTGCATGAGCACCACATTCAGGTCCCGTTCCGCCGGGGGAGGCCAGATGGATGGTTTGGATAGCAAAAGACCCTGCATAAAGTGGGAGGCCAAAGGCTGCCCTGAGAGGGGCTTTCCCTCAATGGGGAGGTGATTCGCTGAGATGGAGCTCAAATGTACCCTGATGGAGTTCGACCAGACCTTCCCTCGAGAGATGGAGGAGGTATTGAAGGACCCATCGAGTCCAGGCCGTGAGGGATAAGGTGGCTAGGTTCGGGTGCTGCACCCATCCCTCCTCCTGCGTTAGCAGGTCTGGGGCATAGCCCAGGGAGACAGGAGGCTCCATCAACAGTCAGAGCAGAAGAGGGAACCAGGGCTGCCAAGGCCACGAGGGGGCTACGAGGATCATTGATTCCGGTCCCGCTGAGCCTTGAGGAGGGTCCTCTCAATGAGAGGAATGGGAGGGAATGCATAGAGCAGGACGGAAGACCAGCTCAGAAGGAAAGCATCCGGGCTCTCCCTGTTCGGGTGAGGTACTGGCTTACAAAATTGGGGGAGCTGCGCGTTCTGGGGACTGGCGAATAGGTCCCCGGAGTCTCCCACCGAAGAAACAGCCAGCCGGCCACTCCTGGGGCCACCCGCCACTTGTGAGGGCAAAGGATCCTGCTGAGCCTGTCTGCTAGGACATTCTCCTGGCCCGGGAGGTAGGCCGCCCTGAGGGACATCCCCCGACTGACAGGGAAGGAGCAGAGGACGACCGCTTCCCGGCAGAGGGAGCGCGATCTGATAACCCCCTCCTTTTTGGATGTAGAACATTGCCACGCAGTTGTTGGTCTGCACAAGTACCGACCACCCTCTGAGGTGGTCCCCAAAGGACCTCAGAGTCCACCGAATTGCCCGGAGCTCAAGCAAGTTTATTTGCTGTTGAGACTCCTTGGGCGACCACTGCCCCTGCGTGCACAACGCACCACAGTGGGCTCCCCACCCTAACAGGGAAGCATCCGTTGTCAGCACCATGTTGGGTTGTGGGGCCTGGAAGGACAACCCCCAGAGGAGGTTGCAGGGGTTTTGCCACCAGCTCAGGGACAGGCGAAGGTCGGGGCGCGAGTCAGCGAAGCTGGCTGTGAGCGTTTGCTGGGAAGCGATGAACACAGAAACGCTGTGTTCCAGCGCCGGCATGCGGGACTGCCATGTGGGCATGGGGCCCTGTGACGCCAACCCTGGGGTCACCGGGTCGGACGTCGAGGAGGTCCTCACCAGGACGGCCTTCAGGAAACCAGGCGCCTTCACCGGAGGCCTCCATATCTGTGCGGTGTACCTTGCGGGTGCCGCTCTTTGTCCGACTCTCGGGAACGCTGAAGGGGGCTAAGCGACCGAGCGCGGAAGCACTCGTACTTATCGGGAGCCCCCGACAGCAACTTTGAGGCCGCCTACTTCTTCCGCTGCTCCACTTCAGGGGACCCCTGGTCGGAGTGCCGCCGAGAGTGAGGAGCTGAGGTGGGGGATCCCACTGGAGGAGAGACGACCGAGGGCGCCACCGGAGATTCCGAGGTGGCCTTTCTGAAAATGTCTTCAGACTTCTGCTTATGACTGAGCAGGGCTTTAGAGGACATTTTCTTACAGAGTGAACAGAGCTCCAGATCATGATCAGCAATGAGACACCGCAGACAACAGTCGTGGGTGTCCATAAGCAACATGTTCTTAGAGAATTTATCACATTTTTTGAATCAGGTGGCCATATGGGCAAAAATGGCCCCCGCGTGGTCAAAGACCCACGTGGCCAGCGGATGGCAAAGAAAAGGGGGCAAAGCCCGTTGAGGCAAAAAAGGCAAAGAAAAAAGTCCCCTAACAGCTCTAAAAAGGCAGAGCAGGGGAAGGACGGGTAGAGGATCGGTGCAACCAGAAAATAGGCCAGTAGGCCAAAAACGAAATACTTTTTCCGAGGGACGAGGATGTGTATCCAAAGGGCTCCATGGAAAAAGGGAGACTGAGCATGGCACCCTTGGGTGGGAAGAGGACCATGCATGCGTGGCAGCAATCCCAAAGGCTTTCTTTGAAAGCTGGGGAATTGCTCCACGCAGGATCCGTGGATGCTGACATCACCCATAAGTGAGAACTGACTTCCTGCTTGCTCCTGGAGAAATACTTTTTCACTGAAAGGGTGGTGGATGCTTGGAATGCCCTGCTGATAAAAGTGGTGGGGGCAAATACAGTGACAGAATTCAAAATGGCATGGGACAGATAGCATAGTTACTCACCTGTAACAGGTGATCTCCGAGAACAGCAGGAATTTAGTCTTCACATAAAGGTATCGTCAGTACCGACGGAGCCTGCGCAGGAACGCTCCCCAGCGTCCAATAGGAAAGCTTTTGGGAGCATCACACAGCACCTGCGTGCTGCCTTCCCGCCTTTCCCAACTGTCCCTCTCCAGTTGAGTTTATAGCTGAGACAAAAGAGAGAGGGAAAGAGAGAAAGAGATAGAGATAGAGAGATACAACTCCTAGGGGAGGTGGGTGGGTTGTGAAGATTAAATTCCTGCTGTTCCCGAAGATCACCTGTTACAGGTGAATAACTATGCTATCTCCAGGAACAAGCAGGAATGTAGTCTTCACATATGGGGACTCCCTAGCTGCAGATGCCAGGGAGATGGCCCCAGAAAGTTGTGTGCCCTTGTGAAAGGGCTCCACTTCCCCCCATGGATCTCTGGCATCCTACCAGGGATGGTGGGTAGGAGTTGATTAAGTGTGGAACAGGTGTTGAAGAACAGCCTGACCAAACAAGGCATCCCGGCGGGAGTCCTTGTCTAAGCAGTAATGGGCTGTGAAGGTATGAACCAAAGCCCAAGTAGCTGCTCGAAAGATGTCGTCGATAGACACAGAGTGAAGCTGAGCCATTGAGGCTGCCATGGCTCTCAGATTATGAGCTGTGACATGGCCTTCAAGAGGAAGGTACTTACTCTCATAGGCAAAAGATATACACTGTGCAATCCAGCTGGACAGTGTCCTTTTGGAGACTGGAAGTCCCAAATGACTAGGATCAAAAGCAACAAAGAGTTGAGAGGATTTTCTATGTTGCTGTATCCTTTGCAAGTAAATGGCCAAAGCTCTTTTATAGTCCAAAGTACGAAGGTTCCTTTCTGCATTTGAGGCATGAGGCGTGAGGCCTTCGAAAGAATACAGGAAGGTAAACTACTTGGTTCAAATGAAAGGGTGAGACCACCTTTGGCATAAAGTGTGGATGAGTCCTAAGGACTACCTTATCATGATGGAACCTGGTATAAGGAGGATCCGCCACCAAGGCTTGCAGTTCACTAATGCGACGTGCTGATGTGATTGCAATAAGAAAGATAACTTTCCAGGAAAGCAATTTCAAAGAGGTAGTGGCTAATGGTTTAAAGGGCGGTTTCATGAGCTGCCGAAGTACCAGATTCAAGTCCCATACCACTGGTGGTGGCTTAATGGGAGGCTTCGTTAAAAGAAGGCCTCTCATAAACCTCGCTATGAGAAGATGAGAGGAAATAGGTTGTCCATTGAGAGGCTTGAAAGAAGCTGCAATAGCACTCAAATGGACTCTCAATGAATTAGTCTTAAGCCCTGCATTAGATAAATGAAGGAGGTACTCCAGTAATGATTCCAGAGGTAACGCAAGAGGGTTAAGACCCTTCTGCGAGCACCATATGGTAAACCTTTTCCACTTAAATGAATAAGAGCGTCTTGTGGAAGCATGAAGGATATCCTTTACCTGCTGGGAAAGGTTAAGACCGTGAAGTTCTAGGCTTTCAGCAACCAGGCCCTGAGATGCAGAGACTGGGGACTGGGATGCCACAGCATCCCGTCCTCTTGAGAAAGGAGATCTGGAGCAGATCCTAACTCCAGAGGCGGAGCTTGAGAGAGATGTAGGAGCAGAGGGTACCACATTTGCCGTGGTCATCGTGGAGCTATGAGGATCATATGACATCTGTCTCTCTGAAGCTTGAATAGGGTTTGGGGAATTAGGGGAATGGGTGGAAAGGCATACAGGAAGTCCTGACCCCAATGGAGGGGGAAAGCATCCCTGGCCTGACAACCTTGAGCCAGAATTCTGGAACAGAACCGGGGAAGTTTGGCATTCAGCGGACTTGCAAAGAGGTCTATGTCCGGGGTTTCCTAAATTTGAAAAAGTATGGCCACCTGGTCTACATGGAGAGACCATTCGTGTGGAAGCAGAACTCGACTGAATCTGTCTGCTCAAGAGTTTTGAATGCCTGGAAGATACATCGCAAGGAGATGAATCTGATGCTCTCTGGCGAGGGCCAATAGTCATAAAGCTTCGTTGCAGAGCAACAGAGAGCCTGTTCCGCCCTGCCTGTTCACATAGAACATGGCTACTTGATTGTCCATTTGAACTAGGACTGTCCTGTAACTGAGCTGGGTATGAAATACTCGAAGAGCAAGGAAGATTGCTCTGAGCTCCAGGAGATTGATATGGAGATAGGTCTCCTGTGGAGTCCAGGTACCCTGGGTAGAGAGGCCTTGCAGGTGGGCTCCCCAACCCACCTGTGAAGCATTTGTTGTTAGAGTGGCTTGGGGTGAGGGCTGCTGAAAAGGAGACCCCACCAAAAGGTTTTGAGGTGACTGCCACCATTGGAGGGACAAAATAAGGCGATCTAAGTTTGCTATTTTGTCTGACAGGCAACCTGACGCCTGAGTCCACTGAGTGGATAAGGTCCACTGGGCTGCCCTCATATGGAGGCGAGCATAAGGAACCACATGCACGGTGGATGCCATGTGGCTTAGCAACTGTAACATTTCCCGAGCAGTGAGGTGAGGTTTTAGCACGGCTTGGGAAGCTAACTGCACAATGCGAAGGCAGCAGGGCTGTGGAAGGTAGGCCCTTGTCTGTCTGGTATCCAGAAGAGCTCCTATAAACTCTAGGGATTGAGTAGGAGCAAGGTTGGACTTTGGGAACTTTATGACAAGTCCCAAATACTGAAGGATGCGCATTGTGCGAGACAGAGCAACCCTGGCCTCTGGCTCTGAAGGGGCTCGAATGAGCCAGTCGTCTAAGTAAGGGAAGACAAATATTCCCAGGGTGCGGAGAAATGCTGCTACCACAGCCATGCATTTTGTGAACACCCTTGGTGCAGAGGCCAGGCCAATGTTCCCTGTAAGTATTAGTATACGTGTCTCATATCCCCTCGTGTTAAATGTATCCCCCAACCGCTTTGAGAAAAGCGGGATATAAATGCAGCTAAATAAAATAAAAAAAGGAAGAACCCTGTGTTGGTAGTGCTTCCCTTGAAACAGGAATTGAAGGAATTTTCGGTGAGTTGGATGGATAAGAACATGAGTGTATGCATCCTTGAGATCTAGAGAACAAAGCCAATCCTGACTCTGAAGGTATGGCAGCAGAGTTCCTAGAGAAATCATTTTGAACTTCTCTCTGAACAGGAATTTGTTCAATTCTCTGAGGTCTAGAATGGGTCTGTGTCCTCCTGTTTTCTTTGGAATAGGTAAATAGGGGGAGTAAAACCCTGTACCCCGTTGGGGAATGGGTACCTCTTCTATTGCCCCTTGAGCAAGGAACATAGTGACTTCTTGACCTAACCGGTTGTTGAGAGAAGTCTGAGAATTGAACTGTCTTGCCATGGTAGGAGGGGGCATGCTGAGGAAATGAAGCTTGTATCCCTCTCTTACAATAGACAGAGTCCAATTTTCTGCTGTTATCTGACCCCATCTGGGGGCAAAATGACATATCCTTCCTGGGATGGGGGAGGGTTCTGGGCCGTTCAGGGCCAGGAAGGCAAAGTTCTCTAGATAGGAGTCAAAGCCCTGTGGAGGCTGAGTCTGCTGAGCCGGTTGAGGCTTAGCTGCTTTTGGCTTCGTTGCCTAGGTTGTTGCTGCTGTCCCTTTTGGGCAGACTGACCTAAACGATGTCCCTGCTGGGTATAGGAGGGATAAAACGTTTTCTTCTTGCTGAAGAATGGTTTCTTAGAGGATCTTTTCCTCGCAGGATCAGTTGTAGATTTAGACACAATCTATCCAAAGTGATGTTGTCAGCATCTATCTCATTAGCCTTTTCCTGCTAATTCTTGCCAAAGAGATTCTCTCCTGTGCAAGGTATATTCCCCAGTTTGTCCTGTACCCAGATTTCCAAGTCAGATGCCTGGAGCCAGACAATCCTACGTGCACCTATGGCAATGGCAGAGGTTCTGCTTATGCATTCAAAGCAGTCAAAGGCTGCACGATTCACAAACTTGGAAACATCCTGGGCATGTTTGACAAGAGCAAGATAATCTTGCCTTTTATCATCAGGAAGGAGAGGGCTCATAAGCTGTAAATCTCCTGTGACCTCTTTAAGGAACATTCCCATATACAAGATATAGGAACTGATCCTAGCAGAAAGCATGGAAGCCTGGAAGGATTGACGTCCAAAGGCGTCAAGAGTCCTGCACTCTCGTCCTGGAGGATTAGATGCATGCCATTTTGCACTCTTTATCTGTCTCATGGCTGATTCCACCACCATGGAATGGTGTGGTAATTGAGTCTTCTGAAACCCAGGACAAGAAGGAACTCGATACATGGTGTCGAGTCTTCGAGAGTGAGGAGATGTGGTCAGAGGTGTTTCCCACATCCTTAACATAAGATCATGCAAGATCTCATGAATAGGTGAGGTAGATGCCTCCTTGGGAGCTTTAGGGTACTGTAGGATTTCTAATTCCTTTGCCTTAGGCTCTTTTTCAGGAGCCACTGTGATGGAAAGACCTCGGGCCACATCTCGGATAAAATCCTGAAAGGACATATCCTCTGGTGGAGACATCCTACGCTGAGGAGAAGAGGAATCCTCAGGAAGAAGTACTCTGGTATCAGCAGAGCTTTCAGAGTCTTCAGACTCATCCGAGGATTCGAAGTATCTCCGATCCGGGTGATCGTGCAAGGCACAGTACCGGTACCGATCAAAGTTGGCATTGAAGTGGTCCGGTACCGACTTATCAATGCCTGATAGAGATGCATGACTCAGTCCCGGTAAAATACCTGCCGCAGTCGGTGCCAGTACCGGGGTCAGTGCCTGTACCGGTTAATTTGTCTGAAGCTGTTTCAGGGGCATCGAGGCCGTGAGAAGAGCCGCCAGACTGCGTTCAATAGCCAAGAACCTCTGGTCTATCGACGCTGCCGATGCTTGGGTATCGGTGCCAGATGAAGCAGCCGGAACCCCAGAGCATGGCACCAGTAGTTCTGCCGAGGTTGAAGCCTCGAGAACATCCTGGAGCCCCATTAGTGCTTTGGAAGCTGAAGCCTCCCGCCGGGGCAATTTTGCTGGTGAAAATCCCTCAAGGGCAACACCAGAGGCATCTCAATGTTTAGAAGGAGATCTACCCTTTGAGGACCGGCTAGATTTATGTTTAGTTACCTGAGATCCATGGGAGGAAGATGAAGCCCTGGAAGACGTCGATGCTACGGAGGCTGCATCGGAGGGAAAAAGGATGCTAAGTTTAGCAGCTCAGTTTTGCCAGCCCCTTTTTGACATCATCCCATAGGCAACACACTCTGAGATGGAGTGGTCAGGACCTAAACATTTGCGGCACCACTCATGGGTGTCGGTGACGGAAATGGTACCGCCACACTTAGAACACTTTTTAAGACCCGAAGCGAGTTTTTCCATTTTGAGGGAAAAAATGGGGCCTAGTGCCCAAAATGGCGCATGGCACCCGAGAAGAAATTCACTGGAGAAAGACTCCAGAAACAAAGGTTTTGTTTTGTTTTTTTAGAAAAAAAGAAAAGAAGAACCGGCGATACCGGTATAGCGTCGAGGGAAGGCAGACGCGACCACAAAAGAGAAGAATAAGAAGGGAAATTTTCTGCGGTGACAGGATGTGCGACTTGTCGGCTCCACGGAAAACAAAGAACTGGAGAGGGACAGTTGGGAAAGGCAGGAAGGCAGCCCGCAGGCGCTGTGGGATGCTCCCAAAAGCTTTCCTATTGGATGCTGGGGAGCTTTCCCGCGCAGGCTCCGTCGGTACCGCCAATACCCATATGTGAAGACTACATTCCTGCTTGTTCCTGGAGATGCAGTGGATCCCTTTATAGCAACAGGATAAAATAAAAATAAACTTAACTATGTCTTATATCTCAACAAATAGGGGTGACCTGCACGGAACGGTGGGTGCACCCCTAAACAAAAGTATTATTTTAGTTTCATGGAATATTCCCGAGTCTTAATACCGTTCAAAAAGGAAAGTAACTATTCTCCAAGGACAAGCAGGACTAAATAAGTCCTACTTTCAGTAACACCTCATATATGGGACCATGTTATCCTGCTATTCACAAAGAACACCATTTAGAGGTAGACAGTTTTGCTTTGTCTATTAACAACTTTCACGCCATATATATACAGGTATATATATATATTTTTTTTTTAAGTGCCATCAAATCAATGCTGACTTCTTGTGACCCAGCAGCCTCTGGGTTTTCTTGGCAAGGCCTGACAGAAGTAGATTACCAGGCAGTGGAGGGTAAAGTGACTTGCTCAAGGTCACAAGGAGGGCCAGTGGGAATTGAACCCTGAACTCTTGGGTTTTAGGCTGTTGCTCTAACCACTAGGCTGCTCCTTCACTCTGTCTGTATAGATGTACCAAAATGCGAAAAATATAAAATCACATTGAGTGGCTGCAAATGGCATTTGTCTTTCAATGGAGAATGGGATGAGCATGTGCATCCTGTAGCCATGATCAGATATGTGGTAGTTTGGCCCATGAAAGGCAGAAGAGCTGTGCCACAACAGTGTGGGAACTGAAGAGCTATGGTGCCATGGGAGGTAGTGTGTTATGGGCAGCAAGGAGCAGTGAGGTTAGAGAGAAAAACGAGTGAGTTCTGGTGGGAGGGAGGGGGAGAGAGAAGAGAAAAGGAAGGAAAATAGGGTTCTGGAGGAGAAGGGGAGAGCAAGGTACAATGCTGGGAGGAAGGGGGAAGAAAAGGGGAGAGGAAGAGAATGAGTGCCTGGGTGTGTGTGGGGAGGGTCTGGCTATGCTGGAGCTACTGAAAATGTTTTGTGGGCGTCATAGTAATATAGTAAATAATGTCAGATAAAGACCAGCACAGTCCATCTAGTCTGCCCAGTAAGATGGCTAGAATCTCCCCAGTGGACACCCAATCACGCTGGCAGCCACCAGATTTAAAAGGCTGCGTGCTCCAGACCCAGACCTCTCCACTGCTGCCGATCAGGAGACAAGCAGGGACCGGGTAGGTGAGCTCCTCCTCTCTCCCCACTGGATACCTAATCACGTCGGCAGCCACCAGATTTAAAAGGCTTCGTACTCCAGTTGGCCCGAGGGTGGACCTACAGACGGATGACCACTGGAAATGCAAAGAACCCTATTCTCTGGCAAAGCACTACAATTGCACAGTACCCTTCAAAGCACTACCATTGGAGATATCCCAAAGGAAGCTGTACTCTCCAAGGCACCAGTAATATTTACAATTATTGCGACCAGTATCACGGAACCTCCTCGGCACTCAGAAACCATCCACCAGCAAACTTCCTACACTTAAAGGACCAAACAAGGACAGAACATCAGTTCTAAATGAGCTTCAAAGATAAGTGCACCCAAATAGATAAGACTCACCGTTCATTCCAAGGGACAAACTAAGCTGCTTACCACACACTGTATATATTCCATATATACCAACTTACATTGTAAGTACGGAATTATATGAACTCATTAGAAATAAGATGCAAATGCATTGCAATGTGCCTTCGAGTCAGACGAATAAGATAGCTAACCAATATATTATTTTACTGCTCTGCCTTCTATTACTGCTCTGCCTTGTTTTTCCAATAATCACAAGCTATATTATTGAATACACACTCGTTCAGGCAACCAAATCTCAGGCTTACCCACTAACAGAGATATTCCTACTGACCACACAGTTTAACCCCCAACCACTAGCACTACTTCTCACCCATCCTATCCAACCCTTGCTGTACCCTTTATCTCTAACCTACCACACAGCAATCACAGAGATCAAATTCACCCCTTGGCTCTTCTATAGCATATGTATTACTCTCTATCTTATAACACAAAGCTACGCCTATACATACACACAACAGCACATTATACCTATAATCTACACCCCCAATGCGATACATCCCCACGCCTATGGAACACAGAATTAAAACCGGAATTAAACTGAACTCAAACAGATTAATTTCTATCCAACCAAATATGAACATTTCACACTCTATCCTAAGCAATACAAACCATAAGTCATTAATATATTACCTCACCAATGCACAATCGGTAAGAAATAAAATACCGTTAATCTGTGACATTGTCTCAGATAACAACCCTCATATTTTATGCATCACAGAAACATGGTTACTAGATTCGGACAACGTATTAGTCAACCAATTTAAGACCCCAGGATATAGCATATTTCAATGCCCCAGAGTAACAAGGTGGAGTAACGAGGTGATCTCATCCTTATAAAGGAGGAACTGAAAGCATCCCTTCTCGCAGCTAAAA
This sequence comes from Ichthyophis bannanicus, assembly GCA_033557465.1. NCBI lineage: Eukaryota > Metazoa > Chordata > Amphibia > Gymnophiona > Ichthyophiidae > Ichthyophis > Ichthyophis bannanicus. Next base: position 40,683,647 of record CM066048.1, on the reverse strand, counting down.
ATGTTGAGGACATAGACATCCTCACCATTAACAACCACCTATCCTTCTTCCTAATATACAGATCCCCGAACGCGAACCCAGACAGTTTAGACACCATCACTGAAAATGTCTGCACCTCATCAAATAAAAAGCCGCTCATCCTTTTAGGTGACTTCAGTCTAGCCTCTTTGCACAACACCAATGTCACTGCATTCCTAAATTCCATGACAAATATGGATTAACACCAATTAATCAAAGTTCTCACCCACACCAGAGGAAGCACCCTAGACCTAGTATTCATACCCAACATCATCATCAAATACTCCTAACCTTCTCCACAAGTACAACAGGTCCCATGGTCAGACCACCACCTAACAAAATGTCAGCTGCCATCACATCTCCCTGCCAAGCCAACAAACACCAGGGAAACCCCTATAAGAAGATGCCTCTCCTTCCCCTGCCTCTTTTAATGCGCAGCCCCTCCGTGCGTGCCTCGTGAATTGCCGGGACTGCACTCCGTTCAGACCTGGACATTCTTTTTCTCAAAGAAACATGGTTGAAGGAAGGTGAGGACCAGCTCCTTGCCCGATGCCTCCCACCCAGTTACTCTGGAATGGCTACCCATCGCCTGGGATGCTCCGGTAGTGGAGTGGCCGCTCTCTTTCGCTCCACCTTACCTATCCTTCACTGTTCCTCCATTTCCCTTCCGTACCCAGAGTCCCTTCTTCTCCGCTTTTGTTCCTCTCCTCCCCTCCATCTTCTTCTTCTCTATCTCCCTCCCAACCTACGTCCACACCTCTGGGAGTCCCTCACCTGCACTATTTCTGAGGCTGCTCTTCGTTTTCCCCATCTGCTCCTTCTTGGTGATTTTAACATCCATCTCTCCCCTCCTACCACAGCTTGTGACAAATCTTTTGTCACCCTGCTTCATGACCTAGGCCTTCATCAGCACGTGCTCCTACCCACTCATGTCGGCCAACACACTCTGGACCTTCTAATCACCTCCTCAGACTCCCCCTCTGTTCCACAGACATAACAGTGACCCCTTTTCCTTGGACTGACCATTTCCTCTCTCCATTTCCAGCCTCCAGCAGAACAAATGGAGCTGCACCTGTGCAGACCCGTCAGCCTGCCCATTTATCCCACCATATCACTCCTGCTACTGTTCAGCACTTTCCTTCCGCTAATCAACTTTTTCCTGCAGATTTTTCCGCCCTTGCTCCAGAGGAGCAAGCCTTTCTCTGGCACTCCAGTCTTTCCGCAGCCCTGGACCACCTTGCCCCCTTGTGTCCATGCTGCCCACGATCCACCTCTTACCACCCATGGTACCATCCAGGCCTTTGCTTTTCTTACTGCTAGTGAGATGTGAGGGCCAAAGGAAAGTTGTGGGTCAAAGGTAACTCCAAGTTTTGCAAGGATTGCAAGAGTGATCTAAGTGATGTGTGTTAGCATCTCATGCTGGGCTACACTTCCCAATGTGCCATACTGAGGATGGAAAATCTTGTTATTAACAAGTAAGCATCAATAAATGCTAGTAGAAGATCATTGCAGGCCACCGCCTGCAGTGGCTAAATACCACCAAACTACTAAGCTTTATGATGAAATGCACAGAGTATCTTCAGCAAAGAGGAAGTAAGAGTATAGTCTGAGACAGGCACAGAGGATCCTGAGCAATGGAAGAAGTAACGCTTGAAGCCTGGGAAACTAATTATAAAACTAATGACCAGCAGATTGAAAACAAATTTTAGAAAGCTTTTTTTCCACAAAGCACATAATTAAGCTGTGAAATCTGTTGCCAGAGGATGTGGTCAAGGAAACTAACAGAGTGGGATTTAAAAGAAGTTTGGACACATTCCTAGAGGAAAGTCCACAAAACGTATTGTACAAGTAGACTTGAGAGAGATATTACTGATCCCTGGAAATGAGCTATGAGAAATAGATCTATTTTATTGGATCTGCTGGGTACCTGTGACCCAGATTTGCCACTGTTGAAGACAGGATGCTGAGTTCAATGGACCTTGCTCTGACTCAGCATGGTTTTTCTTATGGGAAAGATATAGCACAGTTACTTACCTGTAACAGGTGATCTCTGGGAACAGCAGGAATAAGTCTTCACATATGGGTACGTCGGTACCGACGGAGCCTGCGCGGGAACGCTCCCCAGCTTCCCAAAAAGGAAAGCTTTTGGGAGCATCCCACAGCGCCTGCGCGCTGCCTTCCCGCCTTTCCTAACCGCCTCTCTCCAGTTCGAGTTTTAAAGCTGAGACAAAGAGAGAGAGGAAAGGAAAGATAGATAGAGAGATACAACTCCATGGGGAGGTGGGTGGGTTGTGAAGACTTATTCCTGCTGTTCCCAGAGATCACCTGTTACAGGTAAGTAACTGTGCTATCTCCAGGAACAAGCAGGAATGAGTCTTCACATATGGGGACTCCCCAGCTAGAGATGCCAGGGAGATCCCCAAGGTTGTGAGACCCTGAGAAGGGCTCTACCTCCTCCCATGGATCTCAGGCATCCAACCAGGGATGGAGGGTAGGAGTTGATTAAGTATGGAACAGGTGTTTGAGAACAGCCTGACCAAACAAGGCATCCCGGCGGGAGTCCTTGTCCAAACAGTAATGGGCTGTGAAGGTATGAACCGAGGCCCAGGTGGCTGCTCGACAGATCTGGTGAATAGACACAGAATTTAGATGAGCCATAGAGGTGTCCATGGCCCTCACATTATGAGCTGTGACATGGCCCTCCAGAGAAAGGTTCTTACTCTGATAGGCAAAAGAAATACACTGAGCAATCCAATTGGACAGTGTCCTCTTAGAGACTGGAAGTCCTAAATGAGAGGGATCAAAAGCAACAACGAGTTGAGAAGACTTTCTATGTTGCTGTGTCCTTTGTAAGTAAAAAGCAAGAGCTCTCTTACAATCCAGGGTATGAAGATTCCTCTCTGCACTTGATGCATGAGGACCTGGAAAAAAGACAGGTAAATATACACCTCTTGATTAAGATGAAAAGGTGAGACCACTTTAGGCATAAAGTGTGGATTGGTCCTAAGGACTACCTTATCATGATGGAACCTTGTATAAGGTGGATTAGCCACTAAGGCCTGCAATTCACTAATGCGGCGAGCTGAGGTGACTGCAATAAGAAAGATAACTTTCCAGGAAAGAAATTTCAAGGAGGTAGTGGCTAAGGTTTCAAAGGGTGGCTTCATGAGCTGACCAAGAACCAGATTCAAGTCCCATGCCACTGGAGGTGGTCTAATGGGAGGTTTAGTTAAAAGAAGGCCTCTCATGAATCTTGCAATAAGCGGATGAGAGGAGACAGGTTGTCCATTGAGAGGCTTGAGGGATGCTGCAATAGCACTCAAATGGACCCTTACTGAATTCGTCTTGAGGCCTGCATGGGAAAGATGCAGGAGATACTCCAGTAAAGAATTCAAAGGTATTGCTAGAGGGTTAATACCCTTCTCAGCACACCAAATGGTAAACCTTTTCCATTTAAAAGCATAGGAACGTCTAGTAGAAGGCTTTCTGGAAGCATGAAGGATATCCCTTACTTGCTGAGAAAGATGCCAATCTTGAAGATCTAAGCCTTCAGCAACCAAGCCCTGAGATGGAGAGATTGGGGGTTTGGGTGCCACAACGTTCCCCCCTCCTGAGACAAGAGATCTGGAGCAGACCCCAAGTCCAGGGAGGGAGCTTGAGAGAGATGCAGAAGTAGAGGGTACCACACTTGGCGTGGCCAACGTGGAGCTATGAGAATCATAGTCCCTTGATCTCTCTGAAGCTTGAACAGGGTCTTGGGAATTAGGGGAATGGGTGGAAAGGCGTACAGGAAGTCTTGACCCCAATGAAGGAGGAAGGCATCCCTGGCCTGAACTCCCTGACACGGAATTCTGGAACAGAATCAGGGAAGTTTGGCATTCCACGGACTTGCAAAGAGGTCTATGTCCGGGGTTCCCCAAATTCAAAAGATTCTGACTATCTGGTCCATATGAAGGGACCATTCGTGTGGAAGCAGAACTCGACTGAGTCTGTCTGCCCAAGAGTTTTGAACTCCTGGAAGGTGTACTGCCAGAAGACTAAATTAGACTTACCTGCTAATTGTTGTTCCTTGCGGAACTCTAGTCCAGTCCCGGAACCATAGAGTTTTGAACCTCCACCAGCAGCTTTGGAGACTGAACATCTTCATCTCTTTGATCATCCAGCTATATGCAGCCCCAAGGACCGCCCACACATCAGTACCTATTGACAAAGCATACTAAGCAGAGCAACAAATAAGTAGATATAACAACACAGTGGAAAAAAGGATCCTGACCCTAAAGTTCCCACTACGAGCAAAAATTCTTTCTTTTTTTTTTTTTTCCAATTGCGTAAGAACAACCTCCCGCCTACGGGAAGGTGGACCAGAACGGCCGTGGCGACCCTTGTGCAAAACGCATGCAACAAGAGGCGCCACCGCTCACCCCCAAGATTTGACCCCGAAAGGAAACTAAGGCGTGCTGCAAGCAGAGGAGCTCTGACCGAAAGTATAGAGAACAAAAACCCTGGCAGACTCCTATAACGAATGTACCTTCTTGGCTGGCAGCGAGAACAGATAGACAGGGAGGGATCCGGGACTGGACTAGAGTTCCGCAAGGAACAACAATTAGCAGGTAAGTCTAATTTACTCTTCCTTAGCGTCCCTCTAGTCCAGTCCCGGAACCATAGAGGATGTAACAGAGCAGTAAATCTCAACGGGAGGGCCTCGCTAGTCCAGCCTGAAGCACCCAAGACCCAAACTGCGCATCCGACGCCGCCTGCACATCCAGACGATAGTGCTTAGCAAAGGTGTGCAAGGACGACCACGTCGCCGCCCGACAAATATCCACCGCCGGTACCAAGCTCACTTCTGCCCAAGACGCCGCCTGTGCCCTAGTCGAGTGAGCCCGAAGCCCGGCAGGAACCATCCTGCCGTGTAAAAGGTATGCCGACAAAATCGCCTCTTTCAACCAGCGGGAAATGGAAGACTTAGACGCCGCTTCCCCCTTGCACGGACCGCCAAATGCGACAAATAGGCGATTGGACTTACGGAAGGCTGCCGTTTCCCTCAAATACCGACGAAGAGCTCGACGGACATCCAACGCGTGCAAGGAGTTATCCGCGTGCTTGCCCCGTTCCTTGGCAAACACCGGGAGAGACACCACCTGATTCATGTGAAACGCCGAAACTACCTTAGGCAAAAACGCGGGAACCGGTCGCAATACCACCTTGTCGGCAGAGAAAGACAGATAGGGTTCCCTACACGAAAGAGCCTGCAACTCCGAGATCCTGCGAGCTGACGAGATCGCTACCAGAAACACCGTTTTCAACGTCAAGTCCTTCAACGAAGCTTGCGCCAAGGGTTCAAACGGCGAAGCCACCAGAGACCTCAACACCAAATTCAAGTCCCACGAGGGCACTAAAGCCCTGCACGGAGGACGCATAAGCAACACCGCTCGCAAGAAGCGCTTCACGTCCGCTTTTGACCCTAATAACTGGCCCTAAACCTTGCCTCGAAAACACGCAAGAGCTGCAAGTTGGACCCTCAACGAACTGGCTGCCAGGCCCTTGTCCACCCCTGCTTGCAAGAAGGAGAGGATCTGAGGAACGGAGGTCCGCAAAGGCCGCAACTCGCGAGCCGCACACCAGCTCTCAAAAATACGCCAGACCCAGACATACGCTAGCAACGTAGACCAACGCCGCGCCCGCAACAAGGTAGCAATGACCTCCGGAGAATAACCTTTGGCTCTCATTCGCGCCCTCTCAATAGCCATGCCGTAAGCGAGAATCGAGCCACCTGAGGCATCTGCAGCGGACCCTGCCGAAGGAGATCCGGCCGAGGAGGAAGGAGTCACGGATCGGCCACACTCAACCGCACCAGATCCGCATACCAAGGCCGACGAGGCCAGTCCGGGGCAATCAGAACCACGGGACCCGGATGCCGTTCGATCCGCTGTACCAGGCGACCCAGCAGAGCCCACGGAGGAAAGACATAGAGCAGCCCGTACCTTGGCCAACTTTGTGCCAATGCATCGAGGCCTTCCGACATGCGTTCCCGACGCCTGCTGAAGAACCTTTCAACCTGCGCGGACTCGAAGGTCGCCATGAGGTCCATTATCGGCAGACCCCAACGACGGACCAGCAACGCAAATACCTCGGGATGTAGAGACCACTCTCCGGGGTCTACCCTGCGACGACTCAGAAAGTCCGCCTCCACATTGTGAACCCCCGCGATATGCTGGGCCGACAGACACTGAAGATGCCGCTCTGCCCAATCCAGAAGCAGATCCGCCTCCGCTTCCAACGCCACGCTGCCTGTGCCTCCCTGGCGATTTATGTAAGCTACCGTGGAGGCATTGTCGGATAGCACCCTGACCGCCGCTCCCTGCAGCCAAGGTTGAAGCGCTGTCAGAGCCAACCACACGGCTCTCATTTCCAGTCGGTTGATGGACCACCGACTCTCCCGCGAGGACCATTGGCCCTGAGCAATCTGGCCCTCGCAATGAGCCCCCCAGCCGCTCAAACTGGCATCCGTCATCAGCAGACGCCAGACAGGAGACTCCAAGGGCATACCGTTCGCCAGAGAGCGCCAACGCAACCACCAGCGAAGGCTGCGCCGAACCTCCAAGGGGCAAGCTAACTGACGAGCTAGCGAGTCGGACTGATGACACCATCGACGCAGCAGCGCTCGCTGCAGAGGCCGCATGTGAGCCCTTGCCCACGGAACTACCTCGATGGTCGACGCCATCGTGTCGAGAAGCTGAAGGTATTGCCAAGCCGAGGACGCCCGTCTCGCTAGAAACTGCTCCACCAGCCGCCTCAGGGCCCGCGCTCTGTGCACTGGGAGAAAAACCTTCCCGTTGCCGGTCTCGAAACGCGCCGCCAAATACTCCAAGGTCTGCGAGGGAAGAAGGCTGCTCTTCGCCCGATTGACCACCCAGCCTAACGACTGCAAAACCTGTACGACCCGCGCCGTCGCCCGGAGACTCTCCTCCCTCGACTTCGCCCGGATCAACCAGTCGTCGAGATAGGGATGCACGAGGACACCCTCCTTCCGCAGGAACGCCGCTACCACCACCATGATCTTCGTGAAGACCCGTGGCGCCGTCGCTAGGCCGAAGGGCATGGCTTGAAACTGAAAATGGCCCATCGGCAGCGCAAACCGCAGAAATCTTTGATGTTCCTGGCGAATGGGAATGTGCAAATAGGCCTCCGTAAGGTCTAGGGACGTTAGGAATTCCCCCTCGCCGCTATGACCGAGCGCAGCGTTTCCATGCGAAAATGCGACACCCGGAGGCACCGATTCACTCTCTTTAAATCCAGGATTGGTTGAAAGGTGCCCTCCTTTTTCGGCACTACGAAGTAGATGGAGTATCGACCGGACCCTAACTGCCCCTCCGGCACGGGGGCGACCGCCCGGAGCCGAAGCAGCCGGGAAAGTGTATAGAATACGACTCGTCGTTTCCAGGGAGCGCTACACGGGGACATAACGAAGGAATCGAGCACCGGTCGATGTAGCTCGAGCGCATATCCCTCTCGTATCACTTCTAACACCCACCGATCAGATGTGATAGCGGCCCAGGCAGGGTAGAAATCCCGCAGTCTGCCCCCTACGGGAATCACCGCCACCGGACTCGCTTCATTGTGACATTTTGGGGACCTGCGCCTGGAAGGAGCCAAAACCTCTACCTGCCCCCCGAAATCCGCGGAAACTATGTCCGCGCCCCAGACATCTGGAACGCTGGGACTGACCAAAGCGGGAGGCACGAAACCTCCGAAAGGACTGCTGAGACCCCCGGAAGGTGAAGGTCGGCTTCCCCTGCTTGGGCTTATCCTCCGGAAGCCGACCCCCCTTAGAATCCCCGAGATCTTTTACCAACCTATCCAAGTCCTCTCCAAATAACTGCCTGCCTCCTAGCCCTAAAAAAAAACACGAAGAAAAACAACTTTGAAAAAAAAATCCAAAATGGCCGCCGGACCCGATCCCGCCAAAAAAGGACCAGAAAAAATACCCAAAAGGTCTAAAACACTCCCCAGAGCTGATTCCAGGCCACCCCAAGGCCTCCACCACTGCCTTTAGAAAGAAAAAGCTTCAAACTCTACTCACCCACACACAGCAGTGGAGGGGGTTCAGAACACTGAGAGTGCTGTCCAGCGTGCCTGCCACAAGCTCTGAGTAGCAGTTATCAGAGTCAATAACAGAGTAATAACCGCTCAGGGCAGCTCGGGGAACCCCTAAATCAGTCAGGGGACCCTCAGAGCCTACTGCTGTATTCAATTGCTGCCTGTAATTGTCTTCAACCTTCTCCTCACCCACCAAGGGGGTTCGGTAGAAAGGAGACCTGTGTCCTGTGCAGCTCCCCTGCTTGTTTGACCTATGGGGAGACTGACAGAGAGAGACAGAGAGAAAAAAACAGATTAGAGAAAGACAGAAGGGACACAGTCAAATATTTCCTCCACAGCAGCAGCCCAGCACCTAAATCTAGAAAATAATAAAACACTAAAGCTCTGCTTATTTGTTCCTAAGGAGCCCAGTTCTGGGCTCTGACTTCCAAGCTGCTTGGAGACTGAGATACTGATGTGTGGGCGGTCCTTGGGGCTGCATATAGCTGGATGATCAAAGAGATGAAGATGTTCAGTCTCCAAAGCTGCTGGTGGAGGTTCACAACTCTATGGTTCCGGGACTGGACTAGAGGGACGCTAAGGAAGATGAATTTGATGCTCTCTGGCGAAGGCCCACAATCTCAGAGCTTCGTTGCAAAGCGACAGAGCCAGTTCCTCCCTGCTTGTTCACATAGAACATGGCTACTTGGTTGTCCGTGTGAATGAGGACTGTCTTGTAGCTGAGCAGGGTATGGAAGACTCTGAGAGCCAGAAAGATTGCTCTGAGCTCTAAGAGGTTGATATGTAGGGAGGTCTCCTGTGGAGACCAAATGCCTTGGGTGGAGAGGTCTTGAAGATGAGCTCCCCAACCCTTTGGAGAGGCATCTGTTGTAAGGATTGCTTGGGGTAACAATTGTTGGAAGGGGGACCCCAGCAACAGATTTTGAGTGGACTTCCACCACTGGAGAGACCAAAAGAGGCGCCTGGAGGTTGCTATTTTGTCTGACAGACTTCCAGATGCCTGGGTCCACTGGGTGGACAAAGTCCATTGAGCTGCCCTCATGTGAAGGTGAGCATAAGGGACCACATGCACCGTGGACGCCATGTGGCCTAGCAGTTGTAACATCTCTCGAGCAGTTAGGTGGGTTTTTAACTGTATCTGAGAGGCTAACTGCACTAAGCGTAGGCAACGGGCCTGGGGAAGATAGGCCCTTGCAGTTTTGGTATCCAGCAAGGCCCCTATGAACTCTAGAGACTGAGTCGGGGTGAGTTGGGACTTTGGAATGTTTATAACCAGTCCCAGATACTGCAAGACACGCATTGTGCAGGCTAGGGAAGTCTGGGCCTCTGACTGGGATGGAGCTCGGATGAGCCAGTCATCCAGATATGGGAATACGAATATCCCCAGAGTGCGTAGAAATGCAGCTATTACTGCCATGCATTTTGTGAACATTCTTGGAGCAGAGGCCAGACCAAAGGGAAGCACCCTGTATTGATAGTGCTTTCCCTGATAAAGGAACCGAAGGAACCTTCTCTGTGCTGGATGGATGAGTATATGTGTATACGCATCCTTGAGATCTAGAGAACAAAGCCAATCCTGACTCTGAAGGAATGGAAGAAGGGTACCCAGAGAAATCATCTTGAATTTCTCCTTGCATAGGAATTTGTTCAATTCTCTGAGATCTAATATGGGTCTGTAACCCCCAGTTTTCTTTGGAATTAGAAAGTAGGGGAGTAGAACCCTGAGCCCTGTTGAAGAAGAGGTACTTCTTCTATTGCCCCTTGGACAAGAAGGGTGGAAATCTCTTGACCCAGAAGGTCGAGGAGAGATGTTGGAGAATTGAACTGTCTCACCATGGTGTGGAGAGGAAGGTTTAAGAAATGAGGTTTGTACCCCTCCCTTATGATGGAAAGGGTCCACTGCTCTGCTGTGATTTGCTCCCATCTGGGAGCAAAGTGAGCTAACCTTCCTGGAATGGTGAGAGGCTCTGGTTCTTTTAGAGCCAGAAAGGCTAAGTTCTCTAGGTGCAAGTCAAAGGCCCTGAGGAGGCTGAGGCTGTTGGGCTACAGTAGGCCTTGCAGCCTTAGACTTGGCCTGTTTAGGTTGTTGACGCTTTGCAGCAAAACGACCTGCAGAAGATGTCTGCTGACCATATAAGCAGGATAATATCTTCCCTTCTTGGGAAAATATGTCTTTTTGAACAACTTCTTCTGGACAGGATTAGAGGTAGACTTTGAAAGCCTATCCAAAGCAGAATTTTCTGCATCCATCTGAGTGGCCTTTGCTTGCCAATCTTTGCCAAACAGGTTCTCACCTGTACAAGGAAGATTTCCTAATCCATCTTGGACCCAGGGTTCCAAATAAGAAGCTTGTAACGAAGCAATTTTGCGTGCACCTATGGCAATGGCCGAGGCTCTGCTGGCCCCCTCAAAAGAGTCAAAGGCTGCACGGTTCGAAAATTTGGAAACATCCTGGGCATGCTTAAGCCAGGTAAGAAAGTCTTCCCTTTTATCTTCTGGAAGAAAAGGGAGGAAAGTTTGCAGATGATCTGTAACTTCCTTCAGAAACATCCCCATATATATAGGAGTTGATTCTGGCAACAAGCATACTGGCTTGAAATATTTTCCTGCCAAATGCATCTAAGGTTCTACATTCTCTTCCTGGAGGAGCAGATGAGTGCCTCTTTGCACTCTTTAACTTTTTCATAGCAGACTCCACCACAATAGAATGGTGAGGAAGCTGAGTTTTATGAAATCTAGGACAAGGAGGGACACGATACATGGTATCCAACCTACGAGAATGAGAAGAGATGTTGAGAGGAGTCTCCCATATGCCTATCATGTGGTCATAAAGGATCTCATGAACTGGCAAAGTGGCTGCTTCTTTAGCAGCCTTGGGATATTGCAAAATATCCAATTTTTTGGCTCTAGGCTCTGTCTCAGGGGCTACTGAGATAGAAAGTCCCTTGGCCACTTCCCTTATGAAGTCTTGAAAAGACAAGTCTTCTGGAGGGGACATTCTTCTTTTTGGAGAAGGCTCCTGAGGAAGAAGTACCGATGCTTCAAGAGAGGCCTCCGATGCATCAGAGTCTTCGGAGGAATCGAAGTATCGCCTGTCTGGATGCTCTTGTAAAGCCCGATACGCATTCCGAGTGGTATCGATATCGGGAGTCATCGGTACCGGATCGGTACCGATAGGCATCATCGGACAGGGTACCACTGCAGTCAACACCAAAGCCGATGTCGATGCAACCGGTACCGGCACCGGAACCGATATCGGAGCCGGTGTCGGAGCCGGTACCGACAACGGAGCTTGTTGCGGTACCAGCGGCGTCGCAGCTTGTATGAATGCCGTTATGGCACGCTGCATGGTCAGAACATTCTGATCCATCGACGCCATGAATGTCTGGAGGTCGGTACCGGCGGATTCCACCGGTACCCCAGAACATTGCAACAGGTGATCGGTCGAGGCCGTGCCATCGATGTCAACCTGTGACCCCATAGGAGGAGCTTTGGAAGCCAGAGCTTCCCGCCGGGGTACTTTTGCCGGTGCAGGATCCTCGAGGGCAATCCCGGAGGCATCTCTATGCTTAGAGGGAGATCTACCCTTCGAGGACCGGCTGGACTTATGTTTGGTTACCTGAGATCCATAGGAGGAAGAAGAAGCCCTGGAAGACGTCGATGCCACCGAAGCTGCATCAGAGGGAAACAGTGTACTGAGCTTGGCTGCTCAGTTCTGTAAACCTCTTTTAGACATCATGGAGCAGGACGGACAATCCGTGATGGAATGGTCAGGACCCAAACATTTAAGACACCAGTCATGGGTGTCGGTAACAGAGATGGTACCGCTGCACTTAGTGCATTTTTTAAACCCGGAGGCGGGCTTTTCCATGAGGAATTTTCTGTTAGGCCTAAGGCCCAACGAAGAAAAAATACACTGAAGTGGAACGGAAGTATTCAATTTTTTTTTTTTTTAAGAAAAAGAAAGAAAAGACCGGCGGCACCGGTCCGACGTCGAAGAAGGCAGACGCGCGACCAAAGAAATAAAATAAAGAACTTCTTCAGCGGTGACAGGAACACGACCTGCTGGCTCTGCGGAAAAGAAGAAGAACTGGAGAGAGGCGGTTAGGAAAGGCGGGAAGGCAGTGCGCAGGCGCTGTGGGATGCTCCCAAAAGCTTTCCTTTTTGGGAAGCTGGGGAGCATTCCCGTGCAGGCTCCGTTGGTACCGACGTACCCATATGTGAAGACTCATTCCTGCTTGTTCCTGGAGATATGGAGGGTCCTCAGCAGTAGGGTGAGTAATATGTAAAGCTTGGTGCAGACAGAGAGAATCCTTAATGATAAGGGAAAGCTTAAGGTTGAAGATCAAATGGAATTTGCAGTATTACAGTTAATGAAAATGGACAGATTAAATCACTCTGGAAGTCTTTACCTGCCATCATACACCACATTTATAATGTATTAAGACTGCATATGAGAGAATGGATTTGTTCTTGTTGCTTGCTTGTTGGAGAAAGGGTTTCTTACACAGGATGTTCAAGTTCTTAAATAGCAACATTCAGTGCCAAGGAATACTTCTTAAAATACAGAAAGGCCTCTTGAATATAGGAAGGGCGCTCGGCGATTGAGCAGCTTGGGAAAAGTTACATAAAAAAGAGTTCTTTTAACAGCTGATCTCTCCCCTGCCCCACCTTCCCCCATCTCTTGTGACTTTGTGGCATCTTTATTCCACAGCAGTGGTCAAAACCACCCGTTAGCAGGATAAGTTTTCTTTTCAACAGCAGAATTCCATTCTGAGCAAGTTTCTGAGGATCAACACAGGTCAATAGATCCTAATGGATATGCATCATTTGAGTTCTTTTTTTAAAATTTGATTTTAGAGAAGTGTACATCCACATAAACAAGAAAAAAAGACACCAGTACACAAAAGCAGGTAAATTGAATACGAGCAATCAAGACATGACATCATAAAACTTAGCCCCCATTATGAAGATTGAGCTAAAAAAAAAAGATACTTATAAATTTATATAAGGAAATCCAGCAAAGCTACCTCAAGTGGATAAACATTTACATACTCTAAATGCCCCCACTAGCCCTGCTTGTCTTCCAAAAACTTCTCCAAATGAGATGGATCAAGAAAAACATAAACCTGCCCTCGAAGAGTAATCATGCATTTACAAGGAAACCACAGGAAGAAACTTGCCCCGAGGGCAACAACTCACAGCTTCAAAGATAAAAACAGCTTACAGCGAGCCTGTGTAGAACAGTCACATCAGGTAAAATATTCAATTTTTGTCCATAAAAAGGAACACCTTTATAAAACAATTTCAATATCTTAAGTTTCATTGCTTCAGCAGGAAATGTTACCAATAAAGTGTTCTGTTTTACAATATTATCTGCAGAATCTTCCAAAAATTGAGTCAGGTTCGGACTATCTGGAGAGCAGAGGATGTCAAACCTCCCCCTCCTCCTCCGCAGAGATCCGAACCTTAGAAGGTACATAATACATATGAGCTATATCTACAGAATTAGGTAACTTTAAGACCTCAGAAAAATACTTAGCAAGCAAAATCTCCGGTGAAAGCAACCGCGTCACAGGAAAATTCAAAAAACACAAGTTCCGCACCAGAGAGGCATTTTTTAATGCCTCCAATTGGATCTGAACTAACAAAGAGTCCTTAATGGAAGTCACCTGAACAGTATTAAAGGACAGCAGCTGAACTTCTATCTTGGACAAGAAATTATGCAATGAAACATAACTAGAATCCAGTTCTGTAACTTTGTCTACCATAGCCGAGCTATATTCACATAATGAAACCACAGTAGTGGATAATTTAGTATCAATAACTGAGATCGCAGTCCATACATCTTTAAGAATAATATCATCCACAGGAGAAGACACAGCTAAATTTGAAGGCTCCGGTAAGGCTACAGGCTTGGGAATAAGTACCTGGTTGCCAACCCTAGCTTCACTGGGTGGAGTCCCAGATACCGTGGAAGACAACATAGACACAGGATGTGGAGGAAGCATAGGAGCCCCAGAGCTAAACGAAGCTCCATCCGGGGAAGGCATCGCGGTCTGCCTAGGAACCAGATGCTTATCAAAGGGGCCAGAAACCCTGCCCAGAACTGAAGAGTCAGATGGTGTCTTTGGACCCCCCCTTAATCTTACACTTCCCCATTTCCCGCTGAATGCAAACTCCTCAACACCTCAGGAGCACAGAAGGGGCGCCAAAGGGGCGTATCACGCCCCTCTGACTCACGACCCACGGGCTGCGACCCGCGGCCGAGAGGTAACCAGTAATTTGTAGAGCAGGCAGGCAAGACCTCTGAGGGAAGCAGCCATCCAAAGTATGCCAGCAAGAAAAAGTTTCAAACAGCAGGAGCAGTAAGGAGAGCCGATAGCAGAGCAGATCACACGCTACAAATCCTCCACACGTTACCAGTCCAGCTCAATCCCACACGCCTCACTTACTGCCAGTAATTTGTAGAGCAGGCAGGCAAGACCTCTGAGGGAAGCAGCCGTTCAAAGTATGCCAGCAAGAAAAAGTTTCAAACAGCAGGAGCAGGTAGGAGAGCTGATAGCAGAGCAGATCACACGCCCCAAATCCTCCACACGTCAACAGTCCAGCTCAATCCCTTCCATCATTTGAATTCTTAAAGGGATGGGAGAAAGAGTGTAATTACTCACCTGTAACAGATCTCCGGGAACAGCAGGAATTTAGTCTTCACATATGGGTGACATCGGCAATGACGGAGCCCATGCGGGAACACTCCCCAGCGTCCTATAGGAAAGCCTTTGGGAATACTCCACTGCGCCTGCGTGACTCTCCTGCCTCCTTTTCCTCAGTTGGGTTTGTAGCTGAGAAGGAAGAGTAAAAGTAACCCTTCAACTCCATGGGGAGGAGAGTGGGTTGTGAAGAATAAATTCCTGTTGTTCCCGGAGATCCCCTTGCCTCGCAGGTGGGCTGCTACCACTGATATGCGTTTTGTGAACACCCTGGGTGCAGATTCCAGTCCAAAAGGGAGGACTCTATACTGGTAATGAGTCCCCTGAAAGGCAAAGCGAAGACATTTCCTGTGTCCTGGATATATCAGAATATGGCCATATGCATCTTTGAGATCTAGGGAACATAGCCAGTCTTGTTCCTGCAAGTAGAGTAGGAGGGTTCTGAGGGAAATCATTTTGAACTTCTCTTTGACTAGGAATTTGTTGAGATTTCAGAGGTTGAGGATAGGCCTGTATACTCTTGACTTCTTTAGTATGAGGAAGTAAGGAGAATAGAAGCCCTCCTGAAGTTCTTGTTGTGGAACCTCCTCTATGGCCCCTTGGGTGAGCAGGTTGGAGATTTCCTTTTTGAGTAGGGCCCTGAGGATAGGTTGGAGAGGATATTCGCTTCGGAAGTGAGGCGGAGGAGGTTGTTTGAGGTTTAATTGGTACCCCTCCTGAATAATGTTTAGGGTCCACTGTTCTGAGGTGATCATTTGCCAATGCAATTTTTGTTGGATTGGGTCTTTTCAGGGGCAAGATGACCATGTACCCCAGGACGGAGTCAAAAGCTGGGTGTTGCTTGTGGCTGAGCTTAGCAGTTCTGGGTTTCTTAGCAGGTTTAGGCCCCTGTTGCTTGCCATGAGACTAGTAAAATGGTTATGAATAAGAAGGGTAGAACCTCTTCTTTTTAGGATAGAAAGGCTTCTTTGTTGCTGGTTTCTTTTTTGAGGGGTCAGCTGTCTTTCTGGAGAGTCTCTTTAGAATAACATCAGTTTCCAGCTCTCCAACTTTTTCTCCCCAGTTTTTACCGAACAGTGCAGGGGAAGAGTAGTTACTCACCTGTAACAGGTGTTCTCCAGGAGCAGCAGGAATCAGTCCTCACATATGGGTGACGTCGGTGCCGACGGAGCCCTCGCGGAGCAATTTCCCCAGCTTTCAAAGAAAGCCTTTGGGAATTGCAGCACGCATGCGCGGTCCCCTTCCCGCCCAAGGGTGCCATCTTGCTCAGTCTGATGACATAGCTAAAAGACAGCAAAAAAATTAGCAAAAATGAAATGATAGGACTGCAACTCCAAGGGGAGGAGGGAGGGTTGTGAGGACTGATTCCTGCTGTTCCTGGAGAACACCTGTTACAGGTGAGTAACTACTCTTTCTCCAGGACCAAGCAGGAAGTCAGTCCTCACATATGGGACTCCCTAGCTTAAGGCTACCGGAGACCTCAAATGGAAAAATGAGCTCCCTCTAGCTCAGTAGCACAGAAGGAAGGAATCTTCTCTGAAAACGCCCCCGACCGGTAGCCCAAAACCAGGGCCGGAGGGTAGGAGTTGCCTAAACCTCAAAGAGATTATGGAGGACTGCCTGACTGAAAGCACTGTCCCTGCGGGACTCCCTCTCCAGGCAGTAATGGGCCGCAAAAGTCTGGCTTGAAGACCAAGTAGCGGCGCGGCAGATGTCTGCCAACGGAACAGAGCGGAGATGAGCCACTGACGCAGCCTTCGCCCTGACACGATGAGCCATGACTCGACCCTCCAACGAGAGGCCGGCTGCCCCATAAGCCCAGGCGATACAGTCAGCGACCCATATGGACAAAGTACGCTTGGAGACAGTTAGCCTCAATTTATTGGGGTCAAAAGAAACGAAGAGCTGAACAGCCCTCCTATGCTCCCGCGTACGGTCAAGGTAGAAGGACAAGGCCCTCCTACAGTCCAGGGTATGCAGGACCATTTCAGCCTGGCAGGAGTGCGGCCTGGGAAAGAAGGTCGGAAGAACCACCTCCTGGTTGAGATGAAAAGGAGAAACCACTTTTGGAAGAAACTTAGGGTGAGTCCGTAAGACTACCCTATTCCTGTAGAACCTACTGTAAGGAGGATCAGACACTAGGGCCTGCAGTTCACTAACGCGCCTAGCAGAGGTAAGGGCTACCAAAAACAAGGTTTTCCAGGAAAGAAAACAAAGAGGGCAGGTAGCCATAGGTTCAAAGGGCGGACAGGTAATCCGCTGCAAGACCACATTCAGATCCCATTCAGGGGCTGGAGGACGCAAAGGAGGCTTAAGGAGAAGGAGGCCTCGGAGAAAACGAGCCACCAAAGGGTGGTTGGAAAGAGGCCTGCCATCCACCAGCGCGTGATGCGCAGAGAGAGCACTGAGGTGGACTCTGACAGAGTTGAACTTAAGGCCCAGATTGGAGAGGTAAAGCAAATATTGCAAGACCACTGCCACCAAGCAGGAGAAGGGATTCGCAGACTGCTGAGCACACCACACGGAGAACCGACGCCACTTAAGAGCGTAGGACTTCCGGGTGGAGGGCCGCCTGGAGGCCAAGATGACCTCTTCCACCTCCCGAGGCAGCAGGAGGGGAGCAAGGACTACCCTTTCAGCAGCCAGGCCATCAGATGAAGGGACCGGAGGGTGGGGTGTAGGAGAGTCCCCTGATCCTGTGACAGGAGATCGGGTTGAAACCCCAGAGGAAGAGGAGTGTCCACCGCCAGCTGCATCAGAAGCGGGAACCAGGGCTGTCTCGGCCACCGGGTAGCCACTAGGATCATCGAGGCTCTGTCTCTGAGAACCTTGAAGAGCGTCCGAGACACCAGTGGCATGGGAGGAAAGGCATACAAGAGGCCTGTGGACCATGGAATCAGAAAAGCATCCGCCGCTACTCTGAGAGGATGCGGTTGTCGAGAGCAGAATTTGGGAAGCTGTCGGTTCAGAAGACTGGCAAATAGATCCATGGTGGGGAGGCCCCACTTGAGAAAGATCCGCTGAACCACCAACTGATCCAATCTCCACTCGTGGGGTTGGAGGATCCTGCTCAGCTTGTCTGCCAGGTAATTTTCTTGACCTGGGAGATAGACAGCTTTGAGGAGGATGCCGTGAAGGACGGCCCAAGAGCACAGTTTTTGTGCCTCCTGACAGAGAAGGAAGGAGCCTGTGCCTCCTTGTTTGTTCATGTAGAACATTGCAATTTGATTGTCTGTCTGGACCAGCACAGACTGGTGAGAAGTGAGGTGGGAGAAGGCTCTCAGAGCTAGGCAGATGGCTCTGAGCTCCAGGAAGTTTATCTGCTGAGCAGACTCCCAAGGAGTCCAGAGACCTTGAGTACATGTCCTTTGGCAATGTGCTCCCCAACCCAGGAGAGAAGCATCGGTTGTCAGTACCTGAGAAGGCGGAGGAGATTGAAAATCCACTCCCAGCAACAGGTTTGGCAAATGAAGCCACCACCGCAGAGAAGAGACCAGCAGGTCGGACACCTGTACTGAGTCCGCCAGGTTCCCCGTGGCCTGATGCCATTGAGTGCGAAGGCACCACTGAGCAGGTCGCATGTTCAGGCGGGCATTGGGGGTCACATGGACCGTGGAAGCCATAAGGCCGAGCAGTCTCAGAAATTGCCTAGCAGAGACCAGGGAATTGCTGTGAAAGTGGCTGGCGAGATCCATGAGCCTGTGGGCCCTGTCTAGAGGCAGGAAGGCCCGCGCCTGAAGTGTGTTCACAACCTTGCGCCTATGAATTCGAGATTTTGAGAGGGGAGCAAAGTGGACTTTGCGAAGTTTATGACAAATCCCAAGTGCTGGAGTAGAGTCACAGTGCGATGAGTGGCCTGAGTGGCCTCTTGGGAAGACTGGGCTCTGATGAGCCAGTCGTCCAGGTATGGAAACTCAAAAAGGCCTTGAAGTCTTAGATAGGCCGCCACCACTGCTAGACATTTGGTGAACACCCTGGGGGCGGAGGATAGGCCAAAGGGCAGTACTCTGTACTGGTAATGATTTCCTCCCACAACAAACCTGAGATATTGTCTGTGGTCTGGATGAATAAGGATGTGAGTATAGGCATCCTTTAGATCTAAGGAGCATAGCCAGTCTCCCTGCTGGAGGTAGGGCAGCAGGATTCCAAGGGTAAGCATCTTGAACTTTTCCCTTGCCAGGAACTTGTTGAGGTTTCGCAAGTCCAGGATGGGTCTGAGGCCTCCTGTTCTTTTTGGTATCAGAAAGTACCTGGAATAAAAGCCGTGACCTCTCAGGTGGTGGGGCACCGGTTCCACAGCCTGTTCCTGAAGAAGACTTGCTAACTCCTGAAGGAGTAAGTCCCTGTGCAGAGGGAGTCTTGGAGGCTCCCCTGGAAAGTAGGAGGGAGGTACCTGGTGAAAGTGTAGAAGATAGCCTTTCTGAACTATATGAAGCACCCAAGTATCTGAGGTGATGGCTGACCACCTGTGGGCAAAGTGGACCATCCGGCCTCCTGTGCTGAGAGAAACCAGCGGAGGGGAAGAGGCTATGCTGACGGAGTCAAAAATCCCCACCCTGCTGAGCAGGGGCCGGTGTTGTGGGCTTGGGGGCCTGCTGCCTACGGGACCCATTACCCCGTCCCTTGGCCTGCTGACCCTGTTGGGGAGCTGCTGAGGCCTGATAATGAGGGTAGTGTTTATAGGCAGCCGCCTTCCTCGGGTAAAAGGGCTTTTTCCCCGAGCCCTTCTTCTTCTGAGAAGGGGCAGAGGTCTTTCTGGACAGCCGAGTCCTGGTCAGAGTCTCGGTCTCGATCTGTGCAGCCTTTTCAGCCATGGGCTTGCCAAAGAGGTTTTCACCTCTACAGGGGACATCAACCAACTTATTTATTTATTTATTTATTTAGCTGTATTTATATCCCGCTTTTCACCTGGTCAAAGCGGTCAATTGGGAGATACATTTAACACGAGGGGGTATGACACACATACGCTAATACTTACAGGGAACATGGGCAATGGAGGGTTAAGTGGCTTGCCCAAGACCACAAGGAGTACCTATAGGACTAGAAATCCCAGTCCCTCCGCCCTGAGATTGCTGTCCCCAGGTGGGACTTGAACCCCCGGCCCTCCGGCCTGAAGTACCTTGTCCTGTACCCATGGCTCGAGGTCGGATGACTGAAGCCAAGCCTGTCGGTGGGCACCGATGCCGGCTCCGGCGACCCGAGCCGATGCTTCAAAGCCATCGTAGGTTGCTCGAGAGATAAACTTTGAGCACTCCCGAATACCAGTGGACAAGGCCTGGAACCTCTGCAAAGGTTCCTTGGAGAGACCAGCAGAGAACCCGGCAATCTCCTTTGCCAGGTCTCGGAGATACATGCCCATGTAGAGCTGGTAGGTCTGGACTCGACAAGCAAGCATAGAGCCCTGGAAGCACTTCCTACCGAGGGCATCCAGGTTCTGGGCCTCCCGGCCGGGAGGCACCGAGAAGTGCATCTTCTGACTCTTGAGTCGATGCATGGCCGATTCCACAACCATGGAATGGTGCGGTAGTTGTGCCTTTTGGAACCCGGGGCTCTTGCGGACTCGATAAATGGAATCGACCCGCTTGCTTAACACCGGCGCCGACGCCGGGCTCTCCCACATGCGGAAGAGGAGTCGCTCTAGCATCGGAGGAACCGGTACAGTAAAGGCCTCCTCGGGGGAGAGTCATACTGGAGGGCATCGAGCTCTTCGGCTCGAGGCTCCTCCTCGGGATCCGTGGAGAATGCCAAGGCCTTGGCCATATCCCGCACGAAGTCCGAGATCCAGGTGTCCTCCGGGGGGGACCGTCTCCGAGGTTCAGACTCGAGCGAGTCCGATGGGATGCACCGAGTCCGAAAAGTACCTGGGGACTCTTCGCCCTCCGTCTCCCAGCCCGACTCCTCGGTGGAGGAATCGAGCAGCTCCGGTCGGGCGGGCAATGATGCCTTTCGCCCCGACGCCGAGGCCGGTGTCGACGACCTCGGTCCCGAAAGGGAGGCCGAGGGAGACCGTGACTGAGGATCAACTCGAGCTCGCATGGACTCGAGGATCGGCTCGGTCTCCGGGGTCGACTTGGACGTCGACGTCCCGGTGGTCGGGGCAGATGCACCGGTGAGGCCAGCGATCAATGCCCGCTGCTGGTCCATGAAGGCAGCGAAACTGCTCTCCAAGGCCGTCAACCTGAGTCCGAGTTCATGAGACCCAGCAGCCCCCGACTCGGGCCCCGACGGCGTCGGGCCCGACGTCGGCTCCTTTGGAGGCGAGTCCACGAGGACTACAGTACTCACGTGTCCAGGAGACTCCATCTCGAGACGAGGATGTTTCGAAGGCCTCTCCGACTCTGAGGACCCGGGATGGCTATCGGGGCTATGCGACCTGGCCCTCGAGGAAACAGGAGCATCCACCGACGACGCCCTCGCGGGTTTCTTCTTCCTATGATGTTCCCGGGCAGGAGACCCCCGCTCAGAGGAACTCCGACGATGCTCAGGACCGGAGTCCCGGGACGTCGAAGCCTCTGACGAGGTCCGGGCCCGGCCGGACGCGGAGTCAGAGAAGATTCGTTCTTTTTGATGCTGCCGACTCCTCAACGCTTTTGAGGACATTTTGCCACACGGACCACAGATCATCGGGTCCGAGGCAGCGGAGGCAGCAGTCATGTGTGTCGGTAAGAGACATGCTTCTTACACCGATCACACTTTTTAAACCCGCTGGCAGCCATCGGGGAAAAAGGGCCCCCTGCGAGGTCAAAAGACAGGGCTGCCAGTGAAAAAATAAAAAATGGCGCGAACGCTAGTCACGAAGGACAAAAACCGAAAAAATAACGAACGGACTCGATACCGGCGTATCGGGTCCGGGCGGGAAAAGGATCCGGCGTCGAACCGAGAAAAGAATAGTAAATAAAATCAACTTTTTCAGCGGGAATCACAAACAGCGTCTGTAGGGCTCTGCGGAAAAAAGAAGACTGAGCAAGATGGCACCCTTAGGCGGGAAGGGGACCGCGCATGCGCGCTGCAATTCCCAAAGGCTTTCTTTGAAAGCTGGGGAAATTGCTCCGCGAGGGCTCCGTCGGCGCCGACGTCACCCATATGTGAGGACTGACTTCCTGCTTAGTCCTGGAGAATACCTAGTTTGTCTTGGACCCATTGCTCTAAGTCCGAGGCCTGTAACCATGCTGGTCTTCAAGCACTGATCGCAATAGCTGATGCTCTGCTGGTGGATTCGAATGCATCGAAGGTTGCCCTGTTCACAAACTTGGAGACATTCTGGCTATTTTGAGGACTGTCTCAAAAGCTGACCTCTTTTCCTCTGGGATGAAGGGAAGAAAGGCTTCCCAATTCTTATTGATTTCCTTAAGGAACATTCCCATATATAAGGTGTAGGAATTAATCCTACTTGCCAGCATGGAGGTCTGAAAAGAACGTCGAGCAAAGGAATTGAGGTGCCTCGATTCCCTGCCGGAGGGATATCGACACATATATCTTACCACTTTTGATGCAGTGCATCGTTGATTCTACTACCATTCAGTGATGTGGTAGCTGTGTCTTTTGAAAACCTGGGACCTCTGGTACTCGATACATTGTATCCAGGTGTCTGTTGAGGGGCAAGACTGTAAGCGAGCAAAGCATCAGGTTATATAGGATCTTACGAACTGGCAAGATTGTTGCCTCCTTCGGGGTCGTGGGGTATTCTAGAATCTCCAGTTCCTCTTCAAGGGGTTCCGGTTCCACCGTGGCTGATATTGATTGCCCTGCTGCCATGTCCCGAATAAATTCCTGGAAGGACATGTCCTCCGGTGGGGTTTTTCGGTGGGAGGTGGTACATAAGAACATAAGATATGCCATACTGGGTCAGACCAAGGTCCATCAAGCCCAGTATCCTGTTTCCAACAGTGGCCAATCTAGGTCATACGTACCTAGCAGTTTCCCCAAAAGACACAGGTTCCACAATGCTTGGACTGGGTCAAGCATTGATATCCTGGGTCCCTTCTTAATAATGATTTATGGACCTTTCCTCCAGGAACTTGTCCAAACCTTTTTTAAACCCAGCTACACTAACAGCCTTTACTACATCCTCCGGTAACAAATTCCAGAGTTTGATTACACGTTGAGTGAAAAAATATTTTCTTTTATTAGTCTTAAATAGTTTACCCTGTAGCTTCATTGCATGTCCCCTAGTCTTTCTATATTCTGATAATGTAAACAATCGATCTAAGTTTACCCGTTCCACTCCGTTCATTAATTTATAGACTTCTATCATATCTCTCCTCAGCCATCTCTTTTCCAGATTAAAGAGCCCTAACCTTTTTAGCCTTTCTTCATAGGAGTATCCTTCCATCCCCTTTACCATTTTGGTGGCTCTTCTCTGAACCTTTTCTAATAACGCTATATCCTTTTTAAGATACGGCGACCAAAATTGCACACAATATTCAAGATGCGGTCTCACCATGGAACGATATAGAGGCATTATAATATCTTTTGTTTTATTTTCCAGTCCTTTCCTTATTATACCTAGCGTTATATTGCTCTCTTGGCCGCCGCTGCACACTGGGCCAATGGTTTTAACATGTTATCCACAATGACGCCTAAATCTTTTTCCTGAGTGGTGGTTCCTAATGTGGAACCTTGCATTGTGTAACTATAGTTTGGGTTGTTCTTCCCTAGGTGCATAACTTTGCACTTCTCCACATTAAATTTCATCTGCCATTTTGATGCCCAGTCTTCCAATTTATCAAGATCCTCTTGCAATTTTCCACAATCCTCTTGCGTTTTAACAACTTTAAATAGTTTTGTGCCATCTGCAAATTTGATAACCTCACTCGTTATTCCCCTTTCCAGGTCATTTATGAATATGTCAAAAAGCAGCAGACCCAGCACAGATCCCTGGGGTACACCACCATTCACCTTTCTCCATTGGGAAAATTGGCCATTTAGCCCTACCCTCTGCTTTCTATCTTTTAACCAGTTCCTGATCCACAATAGTACACTGCCTCCTATCCCATGACTCTTCAGTTTTACCAAAAGTCTCTGATGAGGGACCTTGTCAAAGGCTTTCTGAAAGTCCAGATACAATATATATACCAACTCACCTTAGTCCACCTGTTTATTCACACCTTCAAAAAAACATAACAGATTAGTAAGACAAGATCTTCCTTGTGTAAAGCCATGTTGGCTGTCTCCCATTAAGCGATGACTATCTACATGCTGAGTAATTTTGTTCTTTATGATGGTTCAACCATTTTTCCCAGTACTGACGTCAGGCTCACCGGTCTATAATTTCCCAGATCAGCCCTGGAACCCTTCTTAAAAACTGGCATTACATTGGCGATCCTCCAATCTTCAGTTATTACAGATGATTTTAATGAAAATTCACAGATTACTAATAGCAGGTCTGCAATCTCACATTTCAGTTCTTTCAACAGCCTTGGATGTATACCATCCGGCCCAGGTGATTTGCTACTCTTCAATTTATCTAATAGTTGTAATACATCTTCCCAATGTATCGATATTTCCTTCAATTCTTCCGCATCTTTAAATACCACGTCAGTCATGGGTAACATCCCTACATCTTCCTCAGTAAAGATCAAAGCAAAGAATTCATTTAGTCTATCCGCTATCGCCTTGTCACCTCTTAGTGCCCCTTTAACCCCTCTATCATCTAATGGACCAAGTGACTCTCTCATAGGTTTTTTGCTACGAATGTACTTGAAAAAGTCTTTATTTCGTGTTTTTGCTTCCGCAGCAAGCTTCTTCTCAAATTCTCCCTTTGCCTGCCTCATCAATGCCTTGAATTTGACTTGCCAGTGCTTGTGGGTGTTTCCAGGTTTCGTCGTTTGGCTCTTTTTTCCATTTCCTGAAAGATGCTTTTTTGGCAACAACAGCCTCTCTGACCTCACCTTTAAACCATGCTAGCAGTTTTTTGGACTTCCTTCCACTTTTCTTAAAGCATGGAATACAGCTGGTCTGGGCTTCCAAGATAGTATTTTTTAACAACACCCAAGCTTGATGTAAGTCTTTAACCTTTGCAACTGCTCCTCTTAGTTTTTTCTTAACTATTTTCCTCATTTTATCATAGTCTCCCTTTCAAAAGTTAAAAGCTAGACTGTGAATTTCCTTACTATCCCTCCTCCACTAATTAAATCAAATGCGATCATGCTATGATCACTATTGCCAAGTGACCCCAACACCCTTATCTTTTGCACTAGATCTGGTGTTCCACTAAGGACTAGGTCTAATATGGCTTCCCCTCTGGTCGGTTCATGAACCAGCTGCTCCAAGAAGCAGTCGTTTATTTCATCTAGGAACTTTATCTCCCTAGCATGTCCTGCCGTGACACTGGCCCAGTCGATACTGGGGTAATTGAAATCACCCATTATTATTACTGCGCTGTACCTTTTGTTAGCTTCCTTGATTTCTTTGAGCATTTCATCATCCATTTGTTCATTCTGGTCAGGTGGTCGATAGTATACCCCCACTGCCATCGCCTTCCCCTTTTTACATGGAATTTCAATCCATAGAGATTCTACAGCAAATTTTGTTTCCTGCAAAACTTTAATCCTTTCTGAGTCAATGCCCTCTCTAACATAGAGCGCAACCCCTCCACCAATTTGATCAGCTCTATCATTACGATATAGTTTGTACCCAGGTATCACAGTATCCCACTGGTTGTCCTTCTTCTACCATGTCTCTGATATTCCAATCATATCAAACCTCTCATTTAGTGCTATATATGCTAACTCTCCCATCTTATTTTTTAGACTTCTAGCATTTGCATACAAGCATTTTAGAGACTGTATTTTATTCATATTAATCTGGCTATTGATAGACATAGGTAATTTGGGAACTTTAAGCTCTGTCTGCTCCATACTCGAGGGCATCTGGGCTACTTTACTCTTTTTTGGAACCGCTCTGTTTTTGGTAGTATCATTCAAGGATACATTCTTCCAAACCATGCACTCTTGGGTGACTGTCGGCTTTCCCCTATTATCTAGTTTAAAAGCTGCTCTATCTCCTTTTTAAAGGTTAATGCCAGCAGCCTGGTTCCATCCCAGTTAAGGTGAAGCCCATCCCTTCGGAAGAGCCCCTCCTTTCCCCAGAATGTTCCCCAGTTCCTAACAAATCCAAAACCCTCATCTCTGCACCATTGTCTCATCCACACATTGAGACTCCGGAGATCTGCCTGCCTTTTGGGTCCTGCGCGTGGAACGGGGAGCATTTCGGAGAACGCTACCCTGGAAGTTCTGGATTTCAACTTGCTACCTAAAAGCCTTAATTTAGCCTCCAGAACCTCCCTACCACATTTTCCAAGTCATTGGTACCGACATGTACCAAGACAGCAGACTCCTCCCCAGCACTATCTAAGACCCTATCTAGGTGGCGCATGAGGTCCGCTACCTTCGCACCAGGTAGGCATGTTACCAGGCGATCCTCACGTCCACCAGCCACCCAGCTATCTACATGCCTAATGATCGAATCACCAACTATAACGGCTGTCCTAACCCTTTCCTCATGGGCACATAGCCCTGGAGAAACTTCCTCAGTGCGAGAGGGTTTTACATCACCTGGAGGACAGGTCCTCGTTACAGGATCACTTCCTGCCACACCAGGGTGATGCTCTCCTGTCATGTGACCTCTCTCCTCCATGGCAACAGGGATGCTGCCAGACTGGAAGTGGGACTTCAGGACTATACCCTGTAGGTCTCGTCTATGTACCTCTCTGTCTTTCTTATGTTTTCCAAGTCTGCTACTCTAGCCGTTAGAGAACGGACTCATTCCCTGAGAGCAAAGAGCTTCTTGCACCTAGTGCACACGTAAGACCTCTCACCAACTGGGAGAAAATCATACATGTGACACTCAATGCAAAAGACTGGAAAGCCCCCATCTCGCTGCTGCACTGCTGTCTGCATCTTAGTTTTAAGATTGTGTTTAGATCTTTAAGTTCTTTTCTTACTAAGGGTTGCTATGGATATTTATACTAATAAAACTGTACCTAATACATTTAATATACCTTGTTCACCTGAAGCTTAATTAATCTCAGGTCCTTAGTATATGACTGATTTGGATAACGAGCTTCACCTGAGAGCACCTCCTTTCCTTTAAGATGTGTAAGTACCTATAAAGCTATGTTTATCCCAGGGGTGGGTGGGTGTTGGGGAGGGGGGAGAGAAATAACACTTATTAAAAGAGAGCTGCTACACAGTACCCTGTCCTGTGCTTCTGAGGTAAGCTGTGACCAACTTCCTGGGTGATTAACAGTCCTTGCTTGGATTGAAGGACTCTTTCAAAATGGCCTTTTGACCTTCCACCTGGTGTTAATACCTATTGAAAATGTTTCACAGGTCTCTTGCCCCCTAGGTAGAAGGTCTCTTTGTAAAGGTCTTTAGAAGACGTTATTTGTTGCTCAAAGAGTACCGACCCTGTTTTGCCTTTTATGCTAAGTTATATTCTGATTTGATTTAAATTACAGCTCTTTGCTGCTGGTAGGCTCTGACTTATTATGAAATTTAAACTACAAGCTCTCTGCTGGGTTCCAAATTTAACCAGAAAGCTCTCTTCTGTGTTTTAAATTTAAACTAAAAGTACTTTGCTCATACTAGGCCCCGAGTGACTATTAAATTTAAATTACAAGCTCTCTGCTGGGTTCCAAATTTAACCAGAAAGCTCTCTTCTGTGTTTTAAATTTAAACTAAAAGTACAGTGGTGTGCAAAAGTCTGGAATCACTTGTAAATTTGACGTTTTTTTCAACTTCGTGACCTTATATCTTAATTTCTTTTTCCTCCCAGTGGCTTTTTCTGTGTATCTCATGATAAGTGATAGATTTGGCTATTAGAGCCAACTTTTAGTATTGGTTTGGCCCTTATTTTCTGAGTTTGTTCCCCATAGTTGTCCTGTTGATAGATTTTCTGTGAAAATCGCGTAATTTACATCGCTGGCCAATGATATATTATTGTAAGTATGCTTTAAAATATTATGGAAGCAAGCCAGGTTTCCTTCAAATTAATGTATGTGGCCTTGAAAAAGGACGTTTTTATGTGTCAGTCCATTGACTTGATTTTGTTCCGCTGCTTCCAGCTGATCACCTGTCTGGAGCGATGGCAGGGTGCATTGTCATCTTGGAACAGGAACTGGCCAGGAAACAGTTGGTGTGCTGAAAGCACCATGCACCTTTGCAGTATGGTGATGTACTTGTCCCCGTTGACCATTCCATCAATGATGTGAAGACGTCCAACGCCACTGGCAGCCATGCAGCCCCAGACCATGACCTTCAAAGGATGCTTCACAGTGAGGTTGAGACACTCAGGTTTGAATTCCTCTCCAGGAAATGTCCTCACATAGGTGTGGGCCTGGTTACCAAACAGGCAGAAGGTGCATGCATCGCTGAATAGCACCTCTTCCCACATTTCAGTCAACCAGGTTGAGTGCTTTCTCGCCCATACGATCCGGTTGCGCCTTTGTATGTCAGTCATCAGTGGCTTATTCCGTGCTTTGCAGCCCCGGAGACCAAACTGCAGGCACTGGCGACGAACTGTTGATGAGCTGACACTGACCTCACTCCTGTCTGACCACTTTCAAAGTAGCTGAGGAGAGGTCAACTTGCAATTAGTCAGTGAAATGCGTCGTAGTGCGCAGTCCTGGCATGATATTGATGCACGTGGACGACCTGAATGAGGCTTGTCCACCACTGAACCCGTTTCTTTCTTCTTCTGTACAATCTTAACAGCGCTCTGACTGCAGCCAACTTTCCTGGCTATCTGACGGCTTGAAAATCCTTCCTCACTCATAAAGGACACACAAACACGCTCAACCAACGTCAGGGTCCGAGTCATCTTCATGGTCGATCCAGAAAGCATATGAAATTCAAAAATTCTGTGCGTTTTTATAGCTGCACTGTTGGCTAGATATCTGCATTGAGATTGGTTAGTGAAACCAGACTCCTGATTGGTCAGTAATAACATGTGCATATTGGATAATCTCGATCCAGTTTTGACGCAGGATCCACAAAAATCGCAGTAGCTAACTCCCAGTGTCTGTAAAGTATTTAAATTGGAAGCAAGGAATTCAAAAAAGTCAACTCTAATAGCCAAGTGTGTCCCTTTTAATGTGGTAGAAAGATGAATATGCTGGGCTAACGCAAAATTTAAAAAAAACGTTAGAAAGTACGAAAAATGCAAAACTCACAAGTGATTCCAGACTTTTGCACACCACTGTTCTTTGCTGATACTAGGCCCTGAGTGACTATTAAATTTAAACTACAAGCTCTCTGCTGGGTATGAAATGTAACTAGAAACTTCTCTTCTGTGTTTTAAATTTAAACTTAAACTGCTGCTACTAAGCCCTGACTGATTTAACAAAAAACACTGGGTTCACAGATTAATTAGCTTTAATACAAAGAAGTCATTTCAGAAAATTCCCAGAAGTATATACTCACAATTGCAGATCTCTCTCCAGAAGTAGCAGTCCCTTTTTCTAGTCCTTCAAGACTGAGGATCACAGAGCTTTGGTTGAGCTATTTATGCCTGTGCTGCTGAGGTAAGCTGTGACCAACTTCCTGGGTGATTAACAGTCCTTGCTTGGATAGAAGGAGTCTTTCAAAATGGCCTTTTGACCTTCCACCTGGTGTTAAGGTGGTACTTGGAGGTGACGGCTCTGATGCCGATGCCATAACCAGTAGCTCCTCAGAGTCGAGGGACCGATGGTCTGAATCAGAGACTTCAGAATCTGAGCTCTGTGAGCGCTGTCGGTGCTGCTGACCGTGTGAACGGTGCTGCTGGTACCGGTCCTGATCGATGTCCTCCCTTTGCTGTGTTAGCAGCGGTGCTGAACCTGGTATTGTCCAAGTTGATGGGGCTCCCAACACCGGTCCCTGTGGTGCAGCGGAGGAATGGGGGATGTGGACATCAGGCATTTGCACCAGTAGCGATACAGATACTGGTTCCGATGTCGATACCGATGTAAGTGGTCCTGGAGTCATCGGTGTTTGGGGTACCGAGGCTGCTAGGAGAGATACTAAAGTCTTCTCGATGGATAGCATGTGCTGATCCAATGAGATTCCTGGTGTCTGGTCCAGAGATAGAACGGGGCTTGCAGCCATTGTACCAGAGCATGGTACTAGAGACTCTGTTCTCCAGTTCCCCACAGAGGCTTTGGAGGACAAGTTCTCCCACCGGAGGCATTCGGTTTGATGGCCATTGTCAGAGGATGTCTTCAGGGAGTCTCTGTGCTTTGAACAGATCCTGAGAGGGAGGATTACCAAAGAACAAATTAGACAACATCCAGAAGGGCACCATCCCTATATGCACCAGAATTATGGAACATCCTACCTGACAGCATGACAGCCATGTGCGACATAAAAGATTTCAAGTGTATGCTCAAGACCATACTATTTGTACAGTACTATGGTCCCTTCCAGAGCCTATAAATCAAGCTATGAATGTGATTGCATACAACAAGGAATGTGTCTATTTAAATTGCCATTGATATTTATTCCTCCCCTGTACCCATACCTTCCCCAGAACCTTTCCTCGCTCCTACCCCATAAATTTGCTTAACTTACAGTATTTACATGTAAACCACTTTGATTGAAGGAAAAGGTGATATATAAAACTGGTTAAATAAATAAATAAATATCATTCTAGGAACACTTTATGCTCTTCATGAAAAATATGTGGTTGCTACAGAAGGCTTGTCCATAAGATTCCCCTCATAACCCATGACATAAGAACATAAGATGTGTCATACTGGGTCAGACAAGATCCATTAAGCCCAGTATCCTGTTTCCAATAGTGGCTAACCCAGGTCACAAGCACCTGGAAGGTTCCCAAAAAGGTACACAGATTCCACGTTTCTTAACCTGGGGTAAGCAGTGGATTTCCCTGGTCCTCTTTAATGGTTTATGGACTTTTCCTCTAGGAGCCTGTCCAAATCTTTTTTAAACCCAGCTATACTAACGTTTACTACAACCTCCAGTAATGAATTCCAGAGTTTGATTATGCGTTTAGTGAAAAAATATTTTCTCCTATCAGTCTTAAATGTGCTACATTGTAGCTTCATTGCATGTCCTCTGGTCTTTCTATTTTTTGAAGGAGTAAACAGCCGCCCCCAGAGGGCTCACTTCCTAAGAAGGGTACAGCAGATTTGCCCATCAGTACATCTGGTAGCTCTACCATGGATGTAGCCATCGCTCAATCCAGAGGACAAAAACTTCGGCACAAGCAATAATTCCAAAAATCGATAGCAGAACTCAAAATACTTTCTCCAGCACTGCTGATGCTTATCATTAACTTTCAAAAAATGCTTGAACTAGATATTAGGGGAAAGCCGACAGTCGCCCAAGAGCAGATGGTTCGGAAGAATGTATCCTTGAAGGATACTACCAAAAGCAGAGAGGTTCCACAAAAGAGTAAAGTAGCCCAAATGCCCTCAAGTATGGAGCAGACAGAGTTTAAAGATCCCAATTTACCCATGTCTAACAATAGCCAAATTAACATGAACAAAATACATTCTCTAAAATGCTTGTATGCAAATGCTAGAAGTCTAAAGAATAAGATGGGAGAGTTAGAACATATAGCACTAAATGAAATGTTAGATATGATTGGAATATCAGAGACATGGTGGAAGAAGGACAACCAGTGGGACACTGTGATACCTGGGTACAAACTATATCGTAATGATAGAGCTGATCAAATTGGTGGAGGGGTTGCGCTCTATGTTAGAGAGGGCATTGACTCAGAAAGGATTAAAGTTTTGCAGGAAACAAAATCTGCTGTAGAATCTGTATGGATTGAAATTCCATATAAAAGGGGGAAGGCAATGGCAGTGGGGGTGTACTATCGAGCGCCTGGCCAGAATGACCAACTGGATGATGAAATGCTCAAAGAAATCAAGGAAGCTAACAAACGTTACAGTGCAGTAATAATAATGGGTGATTTCAATTACCCTGGTATCGACTGGGTCAGTGTCACGTCAGGACATGCTAGGGAGATAAAGTTCCTGGATGAAATAAATGACTGCTTCTTGGAGCAGCTGGTTCATGAACCGACCAGAGGGGAAGCCATATTAGACCTAGTCCTTAGTGGAACACCAGATCTAGTGCAAGAGATAAGGGTGTTGGGGCCACTTGGCAATAGTGATCATAGCATGATCGCCTTTGATTTAATTAGTGGAGGAGGGATAGTAAGGAAATCTACAGTACTACCTTTTAACTTTCGAAAGGGAGACTATGATAAAATGAGGAAAATAGTTAAGAAAAAACTAAAAGGAGCAGTTGCAAAGGTTAAAGACGTACATCAAGCTTGGGTGTTGTTGAAAAATACTATCTTGGAAGCCCAGACCAGCTGTATTCCACGCTTTAAGAAAAGTGGAAGGAAGTCCAAAAAACTGCCAGCATGGTTTAAAGGTGAGGTCAGAGAGGCTGTTGTTGCCAAAAAAGCAACTTTCAGGAAATGGAAAAAAGAGCCAAACGACGAAACCTGGAAACAGCACAAGCACTGGCAAGTCAAATGCAAGGCATTGATAAAGCAGGCAAAGAGAGAATTTGAGAAGAAGCTTGCTGCGGAAGCAAAAACGCGAAATAAAGACCTTTTCAAGTACATTCGTAGCAAAAAACCTGTGAGAGAGTCAGTTGGTCCATTAGATGATAAAGGGGTTAAAGGAGTACTAAGAGGCGACAAGGCGATAGCGGAGAGACTGAATGAATTCTTTGCTTCGGTCTTTACTGAGGAAGATGTAGGGATGTTACCCATGACGGAAGTGGTATTTAAAGGTGTGGAAGAATTGAAGGAAATATCGATACATCGGGAAGATGTCTTACAACTATTAGATAAACTGAAGAGTAGCAAATCACCTGGGCCGGATGGTATACATCCAAGGGTGTTGAAAGAACTGAAATATGAGATTGCAGACCTGCTATCAGTAATCTGTGAACTATCATTAAAATCATCTCTAAACCTGAAGATTGGAGGATCACCAATGTAACACCAATTTTTAAAAAGGGTTCCAGGGGTGATCCGGGAAACTACAGACCAGTGAGCCTGACGTCAGTACCGGGAAAAATGGTAGAAACCATCATAAAGAATAAAATTACTCAGCATGTAGATAGTCACAACCTAATGGGAGACAGCCAACATGGCTTTAGACAAGAAAGATCTTGTCTTACTAATCTGTTATGTTTTTTTGAAGGAGTGAATAAACAGGTGGACAAAGGTGAGTCGGTTGATATTGTGTATCTGGACTTTCAGAAAGCCTTTGACAAGGTCCCTCATCAGAGACTTTTGGCAAAACTAAAGAGTCATGGGATAGGAGGCAGTGTACTATTGTGGATCAGGAACTGGTTAAAAGATAGAAAGCAGAGGGTAGGGCTAAATGGCCAATTTTCCCAATGGAGAAAGGTGAATAGTGGTGTACCCCAGGGATCTGTGCTGGGTCCGCTGCTTTTTGACATATTCATAAATGACCTGGAAAGTTGAATAACGAGTGAGGTTATCAAATTTGCAGATGACACAAAACTATTTAAAGTTGTTAAAACCGAAGAGGATTGTGAAAAATTGCAAGAGGATCTTGATAAATTGGAAGACTGGGCATCAAAATGGCAGATGAAATTTAATGTGGACAAGTGCAAGGTTATGCACCTAGGGAAGAACAACCCAAACTATGGTTACACGATGCAAGGTTCCACATTAGGAACCACCACCCAGGAAAAAGATTTAGGCGTCATTGTGGATACCATGTTAAAACCCTCGGCCCAGTGTGCAGCGGCGGCCAAGAGAGCAAATAGAATGCTACGTATGATAAGGAAAGGAATGGAAAATAAAACAAAAGATATTATAATGCCTCTATATCGTTCGATGGTGAGACCGCACCTTGAATATTGTGTGCAATTCTGGTCGCCGTATCTTAAAAAGGATATAGCGATTTTAGAAAAGGTTCAGAGAAGAGCCACCAAAATGGTAAAGGGGATGGAAGGATACTCCTATGAAGAAAGGCTAAAAAGGTTAGGGCTCTTTAAACTGGAAAAGAGACGGCTGAGGGGAGATATGATAGAAGTCTATAAATTAATGAACGGAATGGAACGGGTAAACGTAGATCGATTGTTTACGTTATCAGAATATAGAAAGACTAGGGGACATGCAATGAAGCTACAGGGTAAACTATTTAAGACCAATAAAAGAAAATATTTTTTCACTCAACGTGTAATCAAACTCTGGAATTTGTTACCGGAGGATGTAGAAAGGCTGTTAGTGTAGCTGGGTTTAAAAAAGGTTTGGACAAGTTCCTGGAGGAAAGGTCCATAAACCATTATTAAGAAGTGACCGAAGATATCAATGCTTGACCCAGTACAAGCATTGTGGAACTTGTGTCTCTTGGGGAAACTGCTAGGTACATATGACCTAGTTTGGCCACTGTTGGAAACAGAATACTGGGCTTGATGGACCTTGGTCTGACCCAGTATGGCATATCTTATGTTATGTTCTTATTCTTTTTACGCAGCAAAATATTAAATTATAACTTATAACTTAAAATTGATTGGTTTGAATCTGAGAGCTGCTATTGTAATTTCATATCTGGAAGCTCCCAGCCTTACTACCCCATCCTCTACTTCCATTCAGGTGAATACATCTATGAAGAAGCTGTCCATGTGAGGAAGAGTATGACCTGCAGAGATGACGTGCTGTACATACCTGGCACACTATACTGTACCAACCTCAGAACTACCTTCATACCTGACCATGCTCCAGGGATAGAGGTACACTGGCACTCTTAGCAGCATCCTGGGCTAAATTTCCAACAAAGTCCAATTTTCAAACATAAGAACATATATAAATTAGCTTTGACAATCTGATTGCTTCACAGAAAAATATTTGCACTTAGTTTTACCTCTTGGGAAAAAAAGCTGTGAAATTGTGCAGCCTGCTGCATCTGCACAATACTAAGAAGATTCAGATTATATGTATACATTTTTAACATGCTTATGAAATGCCCCTTTTCTGTGTGAGTTAATTTTGGCAACTCAGAATCTACACAGAGCGAACAAGACCACACCTACAATTCCATTATTATATGCTTTCATTATGTTCTGTGCATCGTGTATAATCACCAAACCTAGTGCCATCATATCCTGTTCATATGTAAACACAAAGTACTATTGGAAATGTGTATGTTCACTGTTTATTGTAAACCGCGCTGATGCTGAATAGCGCGGTATAAGAGACTTTAAATAAATAAATAAATATCCTCAAGAGTGAGGTGGGGGGCAGTGTTTTCTCTTCTTCACCAGTGGGAAGAATCCATTTTTTAAAGGGCATTATTGGATGTCCTCCTGGTTAGGAATCTCTTTCTCCCCAGGATAACCATGGTCAGATCTTGAATAGTGACAATGACATCGCTCTGCCTTGCATTGAAAGAATCGTAGCAGGTAAGTACTGTATCTTTGTGGCCAATGAAATGTCCAGGCATTAGATTTTTTTTTTTTTTTAAGAACTTTGGGCCCGATATTCGAAAGGCATTTACATGGTTTATAGCTCTGTAAACCGTGTAAATGCCTCTAACCAGGATATTCAATGGCGCTAACACGGTTAGTGCTACTGAATATCCCCAATTTTTTCCCCTACACATCCCAATACTAACCACTTAGCAATGGGGCGTGTCGTGGACATTCTGGGCAGGAGCGGAGGTGGCGACAGTCGATAACCGGGCAGTGGCGATATTGGATGCTGCCCAGTTAGTGACCTGCAGCTAAAAGAAGGTGAAGCAAACGCTCGCCTATCTTTTAGCTGAAGGAGCTAATCAGGCAGCAGACACTATTGCCGCTGTCTGATTAGCTACTGCAGCTGGGAGACTGGGCAGCAAACATAGATATTCAATGCCGGGGCCAAATATGACCCCGGCATTAAACATCCAGGGTTAAGGGTCGGTGCAGACCAACCTAGATGAATATCGGGCCCTTTCTTTTTCCCAGCAGAGTGTTTACCGTAGTGCATTTCTTCTAGAAATTCTGGATTTCCTCTGATTTTCCTTTCATCAGAAGATCCTCCTCCACTAAGTAGTGTTCTCCTGCCTAGGATTTCCTTTTTGATTTCTGTTTTCAGTAAGCAGCCTGCCAAAGACCAAGATCCTGACTGGTCACTCCACCCTGAAATTCATTCCGGAGGGGCTACTGATCTATTGCAAGGATTTCCGTGTCATCCGCTTTCATTTTAATGAGAGTGGGTTGGAGCCGCAAGCATTTCGGGTGAGAGCCACTAATGGAAAGCTGTCACATGCTGTGAAAAGGCTTTTCAAGAACTGTGTTTAGGTTGGTTGGAAGATGTTATGCCATGCACACATTCCTTTCACATTTGCCTTTTTAATTTGTGGAAGCATTGCTGTGTCTTAACATAGCCCTGTGCAATTCAACATCACTGTTCTGCAGAAGACCAAAGGCTTAAATTCTTATTGAGGTCTCTAGATGCCAGCTACATGTTTGGTTAATCATGTCTTCCAGATAACAATGGCCATTGCACAAGCACACCAACACTGTGGCAGGATGGCCCACTATGAGAATGCAGCCCTCCAAGATGTGCGTAAGTGGTTTGTTATACTATCCATGCAAGGAGATATGGACTGTGAGAGGGAAAAACAGGCAAATGTAGTGCTATAGCAATAACACAACTAGGTAGAATCAAAGAGATAGCACTACAGCAAGAATATCAAAAGAGAGAGGAAAGGATAGTGCAACATAGACAACATAACCGAAAAGCAGGGTTAACAAACCAATCCTTGGGACACATCTGGCCAGGCAGGCTTTCAGGATATCCATGACAAAGATATGCATACAATGAAGGCAGTACATGCAAATTTCTCTTTTATATTTATTGTGGATATGATGAAAACCTGATTGGCTGGGTATGTTCTGAAGAATAGGCTGATAGTCACAAATGTACAAAGAGACAAAATGCAGTTAAAATATAGTTACTTACCTGTAGCAGATGTTCTCCATGGACAGCAGAAAAAGTGCTCACATATGAGTGATGCCATCCGACACAGCCTCATGCAGCAGTACTCCCAGCTCCTTCTGGAAGCTTTTGGACCGTCCATACATGCGTGTGTCTTCCCACCAGTCGTGGCAGGACCATCTTACCTCAGTTGATATTAGAGCTGAGGAGAATATCACTCCTAAGGGAGGAGGGTGGGTTGTGAAGGCTTTTCCTGCTGTCCACAGAGAACAGCTGCTACAGGTGAGTAACTATATTTTCTCCTGGACAGACAGGAAAAAACTCACATATGGGACTCCCTAGTTA
This sequence comes from Ichthyophis bannanicus, assembly GCA_033557465.1. Lineage (NCBI taxonomy): Eukaryota > Metazoa > Chordata > Amphibia > Gymnophiona > Ichthyophiidae > Ichthyophis > Ichthyophis bannanicus. The sequence goes on along the minus strand of CM066048.1, from coordinate 40,646,550 downwards.
CAGTCTACCTTCAACACACAAAGGGGATAATAACGAGCTCATCAGGGACAACAGTAAATTGTTTTTGGTAGCAACAGGCCTTTTACATTTTATACTTGTTTTTTTAAAGGTAGCCTGAACTGAAAGAAATGGGCCAAGGGAGATATGGTAAGCGTAGCATGCAGTGGAAAGAGGTTTTCCTTAAAACATAGAACAGACAGCAGTTCAGGGAAAATAAAATCAGCTTTTATTCTGTCTTTGTTAAACTTCCACAAAGCTGGTTCTCCCGGCCCCTCCTCCAGCACCAGTTAAAGTTCTCTCCTCAGAACTCCTTTGCATGGCTTGCCTCTAGCTCCACGGGCCTCTCTCCCTCCTGAAGCCTGCTGAGTTCTTAACCCCTCCCTTTGAGCCACGTCCCCCCAACCCAAAGGTCTGGCCTGCAGACTCTCTTAAAGGAGACTGTTGATAATCTCTTTAGAGAACAGCAAGTAACATTCTATATATCCCATCACAGGGGATGGATATGGATTCTATCTCCCAAATGGATTCCTGAGTACTGACTGGCCAAAGTTGCTGTCGCGTCAGGAATCTCCCTACAGACAGTAGTAAGATGTGAATGTGTGGACTGATATCCATGTTACAGCTTTGCAGATCTCTTCCATGAAGACCGCACAACAGTGGGCCAATGATGCAGCCATGGCTCTGATACTGAACCATGACATGACCCTCTAGGCTTAGGCCTGCCTAGGCATAAGTGAAAAAGATGCAATCTGTGAGCCAGATTGATAAAGTGCATTTGGAGAAAGCTGGGGTCAAAAGAAACAAAAAGCTGGATGGACTCTCTGAGGGCTTTTGTCTGCTCCAAGTAGAAAGCTAAGGCTCATTTGTAGTCCAACATGTACAGCTTGGCTTCCCCTCTGTGAGCATGAGGTTTTGAGAAAAATGTTGGAAGGATGATTCAATGATGAAAATGGAAATCAGTTACCAATTTCAGAAGAAATTTGGGATGAGTATGGAGGGCCACTCTATTTTGATAAAATTTAGTTTACGGTGGATGAACTACAAAGGCAGCATACTCTGGGTGATGCTTGATTTGAGGAGGTTCTGCTGTGTCTCTTTCAGCCCAACGGAGCGGACTCCTCCACCTCCACCTAACCTGTTGTTTCTTCCACTGTTCTTTCTGATTCTTCTTTGGGATTATTACCTACTCCACCTGTCAAGTGTCCTCTGCCGAAGCCAGTTATGTTGCAGGAGGGAAGGCAGAAGACTGAGGATCTATCTCAAGAAATAACATTGAAAGATTTATGGTTGGCAATATCTAATACTGATTTGAAACTGTCTTCCACGGTTTCATCTTTATGTGACTTTACTCAGGAGACAATCCAGACGTTTCAGGATATGGACGCAGAGTTTCTGGGTTGGTTGGAAGTGTATCTACGATTGAAGGCCAGCTGCAGACTCTAACCCGGCGAAAGGCGGTATATAAATATGGCTAAATAAATAAATAAATAAAATATTATTTTGTCTATAAAGGATTCATTATCTCATTATAAGGTAGAAGCCCTTGAAAATTTTTTGAGGATTAATAACAAGTTTTTTTTAACTTTCCAGTCATGCATGTGTTGTCCCCTGAGATTCTGTTGGAAAAGTATTATAGAAAAACTGTTTAAATAAATAAACAGTGGGGGTTTCTTCCGCATCCTCTAATTTCCTAGATATGAGTATATTGGTTTATTGTGCCTCGATTTTCCCTAGATGTGGGTCACTATATTTTGTTTCTTTTTTGAGTGGATTTATAACTTGTATATTTCTTTTGATTATGTATTTTTCTTGTCTTGTATTTGATTTTGTATTCTATGCAAAATGTAATTTAAAAACAAACTTCAGAGGTCAAGTATTGAGTGGCTCAAAAGGAGATTTCATGAGCTCTGCAAGAACTACATTGAGATCCCAAGACACTGCAGGTGACTTATAAGGAGGTTTTAACAGCAAGAAGCCTCACATGAAGCAAACAACTAAAAGCTGTACAGAGATGGTTTACCCTCTATACCTCTGTGATACATTCCAATTGCCTCTTTGCGGATAATACCAAAATCTGCAATAGAACAGACATCCAGGAATGTGTAGATAACATGAGGAGGGATCTAAGCTTGAAGAACGGTCTAGAATTTGGCAGCCAAGATTTAATGTTAAAAAATGCAAGGTCATGCATTTCGGCTGCAGCAATCCAAGGGAGCGATACAGTATAGGGGGTGAAGTACTTCTGTCCACAAAAGAAGAGCGGGACCTAGGCGTGATTGTGTCTGATGATCATAAAGTAGTTAAACAGGTAGAAAAGGCGCCAGTGAAAGCTAGAAGGATGCTTGAGTGCATAGGGAGAGAAATGGCCAACAGAAAAAAGGAGGGGATAGTGCCTTTATGTAAGTCTTTGGTGCGACCTCATTTGGAGTATCTGCAATTCTGGAAACCATGCCTTCAAAAGGATATAAAAAGGTTGGAGTCTCTGCAGAGTATGGCTACTAAAATGGTTAGTGGTCTTCATTATAAAGCATATGAGGACAGGCTTAAGGATCTTAATATGTATACCTTAGAAGAAAGGCAGGATGGAGGTGATATGATTGAGACGTTTAAACACCTCTGTGGCATAAATGCACAGGAGGAGAGCCTCTTTCAAGCAGCTGATTCATGAACAGACAAGAGGGCAAGCCATTTTGGACCCAGTCCTTGGTGGAACACCAGATCTGGTGCAAGAGATAAGGGTGTTGGGGCCACTTGGCAATAGTGATCATAGCATGATCGCATTTAATTTAATAAATGGAGGAAGGACGGCAAGGAAATCCACAGTAATAACTTTAAACTTTCAAAAGAGAAACTATGATAAAATGATGAAAATAGCTAAGAAAAAACTAAAAGGAGCAGCTGCAAAGGTTAAAGCTTTACATCAAGCATGGGCATTTACTATCTTGGAAGCCCAGACCAAATATATTCCACATTTTAAGAAAAGTGGGAGGAAATCCAAAAACCTGCCAGCATGGTCTAAAGGTGAGGTCAAAGAGGCTGTTGCTGCCAAAAAAGCATATTTCAGGAAATGGAAAAAGGAGCCAAATGACGAAAACTAGAAACAACATAAGCACTGGCAAGTTAAAAGCAAGGCATTGATAAGGCAGGCAAAGAGAGAATTTGCGAAGAGGCTTGCTGTGGACTTTTTCAAGTACATTTGTAGAAAAACACCAGTGAGAGGGTCAGTTGGACTATTAGATGATAGAGGGGTAAAAGGGGCACATTAGATGATAGAGGGCTACAAGGGGCACTAAGAGGGAACAAGGCCATAGCAGAGAGACTGAATGAATTCTTGCTTTGGTCTTTACTGAGGAAGATGTAGGGATGTTACCCATGACTGAAATGGTATTTAAAGGTGATGACGCAGATCAAATTGGTGGAGGGGTTGCACTCTATGTGAGAGAGGGCATTGAGTCACAAAGAATTAAAGTTCTTTAGAAAACAAAATTCTCTGTAGAATCTCTATGGATTGAAATTCCATGTAAAAAGGGGAAAGCGATGGCAGTGGGGGTGTACTATCGACTGCCTGGCCAGAATAAACTAATGGATGATGAAATGCCCAAAGAAATCAGGGAAGCTAACAAAAGTTACAGAACAGTAATAATAATGGGTGATTTCAATTACCCCGGTATTGACTGGGTCAGTGTCATGGCAGGACATGCCAGGGAGATAACGTTTCTAGATGAAATAAACGACTGCTTCTTGGAGAAGCGGGTTCATGAACCGACCAGAGGGGAAGCCATTTTGGACTTAGTCCTTGGTGGAACACCAGATCTGGTGCAAGAGATAAGAGTGTTGGGGCCACTTGGCAACAGTGATCATAGTATGATTGTGTTTGATTTAATTGAGGAAGGATGGTAAGGAAATCCAAAGTACTACCTTTTAACTTTCAAAAGGGAGACTATGATAAGATGAGGATAATAGTTAAGAAAAACTAAAAGGAGCAGTTGCTAACGTTAAAGACTTACATCAAGCTTGGCTGTTGTGTAAAAATACTATCTTGGAAGCCCAGACCAGCTGTATTCCACGCTTTAAGAGAAGTGGAAGAAAGTCCAAAAAACTGGCAGCATGGTTTAAAGGTGAGGTCAGAGCAAAAAAGCACCTTTCAGGAAATGGAAAAAAAAGCCAAATGACGAAAAGTGGAAACAGCACAAGCACTGACAAGTTAAATGCCAAGCATTGATAAGGCAGGCAAATAGAGAATTTGAGAAAAAACTTGCTGTGGAAGCAAAAACGCATAATAAAGACTTTTTCAAGTACATTTGTAGCAAAAAAACTGTGAGAGTCAGTTGGACCATTAGATGACAGAGGGGTAAAAGGGACAGTAAGAGGGGGATAAGGCTATAGTGGAGAGACTGAATGAATTCTTTGCTGTTGTTGCCAAAAAAGCATCTTTCAGGAAATGGAAAAAAGAGCCAAACGATGAAACCTGGAAACAGCACAAGCACTGGCAAGTCAAATGCAAGGCATTGATAAAGCAGGCAAAGGGAGAATTTGAGAAGAAGCTTGCTGTGGAAGCAAAAACGTGAAATAAAGATTTTTTTCAAGTACATTCATAGCAAAAAACCTGTGAGAGAGTCAGTTGGTCCATTAGATGATAGAGGAGTTAAAGGGGCACTAAGAGGCGACAAGGCGATAGCGGAGAGACTGAATGAATTCTTTGCTTCGGTCTTTACTGAGGAAGATGTAGGGATGTTACCCATGACTGAAGTGGTATTTAAAGGTGCGGAAGAATTGAAGGAAATATCAATACATTGAGAAGATGTATTACAACTATTAGATAAACTGAAGAGTAGCAAATCACCTGGGCCGGATGGTATACATCCAAGGATGTTGAAAGAACTGAAATATGAGATTGCAGACCTGCTATTAGTAATCTGTGAACTATCATTAAAATCATCTCTAATACCTGAAGATTGGAGGATCGCCAATGTAACACCAATTTTTAAAAAGGGTTCCAGGGGTGATCCAGGAAACTACAGACCGGTGAGCCTCACGTCAGTACCGGGAAAAATGGTAGAAACCATCATAAAGAATAAAATTACTCAGCATGTAGATAGTCATGGCCTAATGGGAGACAGCCAACATGGCTTTAGACAAGGAAGATCTTGTCTTACTAATCTGTTGTGGTTTTTTGAAAGTGTAAATAAACAGGTGGACAAAGGTGAGTCGGTTGATATACTGTATCTGGACTTTCAGAAAGCCTTTGACAAGGTCCCTCATCAGAGACTTTTGGCAAAACTAAAGAGTCATGGGATAGGAGGCAGTGTACTACTGTGGATCAAGAACTGGTTAAAAGATAGAAAGCAGAGGGTTGGGCTAAATGGCCAATTTTCCCAATGGAGAAAGGTGAATAGTGGTGTACCCAAGGGATCTGTGCTGGGTCCGCTGCTTTTTGACATATTCATAAATGACCTGGAAAGTGGAATAACGAGTGAGGTTATCAAATTTGCAGATGGCACAAAACTATTTAAAGTTGTTAAAACCCAAGAGGATTGTGGAAAATTGCAAGAGGATCTTGATAAATTAGAAGACTGGGCATCAAAACGGCAGATGATATTTAATGTGGACAAGTGCAAAGTTATGCACCTAGGGAAGAACAACCCAAACTATGGTTACACAATGCAAGGTTCCACATTAGGAACCACCACCCAGGAAAAAGATTTAGGCGTCATTGTGGATAACATGTTAAAACCCTCGGCCCAGTGTGCAGCGGCAGCCAAGAGAGTAAATAGAATGCTAGGTATCATAAGGAAAGGAATGGAAAATAAAACGAAATATATTATAATGCCTCTATATCGTTCCATGGTGAGACCGCACCTTGAATATTCTGGTCTTAAAAAGGATATAGAGTTATTAGAAAAGGTTCAGAGAAGAACCACCAAAATGGTAAAGGGGATGGAAGGATACTCCTATGAAGAAAGGCTAAAAAGGTTGGGCTCTTTAACCTGGAAAAGAGACGGCTGAGGGGAGATATGATAGAAGTCTATAAATTAATGAACAGAGTGGAACGGGTAAACGTAGATCGATTGTTTACGTTATCAGAATATAGAAAGACTAGGGGACATGCAATGAAACTACAGGGTAAACTATTTAAGACTAATAAAAGAAAATATTTTTTCACTCAACGTGTAATCAAACTCTGGAATTTGTTACCGGAGGATGTAGTAAAGGCTGTTAGTGTAGCTGGGTTTAAAAAAAGGTTTGGACAAGTTCCTGGAGGAAAGGTCCATAAACCATTATTAAGAAGGGACCCAGGATATCAATGCTTGACCCAGTACAAGCATTTCAGAACCTGTGTCTTTTGGGGAAACTGCTAGGTACGTATGACCTAGATTGGCCTCTGTTGGAAACAGGATACTGGGCTTGATGGACCTTGGTCTGACCCAGTATGGCATATCTTATGTTCTTATGTTCTTTGGTCTTTACTGAGGAAGATGTAGGGATGTTACCCATGACTGAAGTGGTACTGCAGAAGAATTGAAGGAAAGCATGGTTACTCACCTGTAACAGGTGATCCGGGAACAGCAGGAATTTAGTCTTCACATATGGGTATCGTCAGTACCGACCGAGCCCGCGCAGGAACGCTCCCCAGCGTCCAATAGGAAAGCTTTTGGGGGTATCCCACTGCGCCTGCGTCGCTGCCTTCCTGCCTTTCCAACTCTCCCTCTGAGACAAAGGAGAGAAGGAGTGAGAGAGAGACAACTCCTAGGGGAGGTGGGGAGGTTGTGAAGACTCAATTCCTGCTGTTCCCGGAGATCACCGATTACAGGTGAGTAACTACGCTATCTCCAGGAACAAGCAGGAATGTAGTCTTCACATATGGGGACTCCACAGCTGAGAGATTCCAGGGAGATGATGCCAGAAAGATGAAAAACCCAGGTTGAATGGGTCATGCTTCCTCCCATGGATCTCTGGCATCGAAACCCTGGATGACGGGTAGGAGTTGTTCCAAGTGTGAAAGAGATGCTGGAGAACAGCTTGACCAAACGAGGCATCCCGACGGGAGTCCTTGTCTAAGCAGTAGTGGGCTGTAGAGGTGTGTACTGAAGCCCAAGTGGCTGCTCTACAGATGTCGTCAATGGACACTGAGCAAAGGCTAGCCATAGAGGCTGCCATTGCTCTCACATTGTGAGCTGTGACATGACCTTCAAGAGAAAGTCATTTGCTCTCGTAAGCAAAGGATATGCAATTTGCAATCCATTTGGACAATGTTCGTTTGGAAACTGGTAGTCCAAGATTACTAGAGTCAAAGGCAACAAAGAGTTGGGAAGACCTTCGATGTTGCTTAGTTCTCTGAAGGTAAAAAGCCAAAACTCTTTTACAATCTAGAGTGTGTAGATTCTTTCTGCATTAGAAGCGTGAGGCTTAGGGAAAAATACAGGAAGGAAAACTGACTGGTTTAAATGAAAGGGCGAAACCACCTTTGGCATAAAATGTGGGTGAGTTCTAAGAACTACCTTATCATGGTGGAACCTTGTATAAGGAGGATCAGCCACTAAAGCCTGGAGCTCACTGATGCGTCTCGCAGAAGTGAGAGCAATTAGGAAGATTACTTTCCAAGAAAGAAACTTTAGGGATGTAGTTGCCAGCGGTTCGAAGGGCGGTTTCATGAGCTGCCCAAGGACAAGATTTAAATCCCATGCCACGGGTAATGGCTTAATGGGAGGTTTAGTTAAGAGTAGTCCTCTCATAAACAAGAGGATGAGAGGAAACAGGTTGTCCATCTAAGGGCTTGTGAAAAGCAGCAATGGCACTAAGGTGGACTCTTACTAAATTGGTCTTAAGACCAGAGGATGATAAATGGAGCAGATACTCAAGTATCGCCTCCACTGGCAGTGAAAAGGGGTTAAACTCCTTTTTAGAACCCCAGATAGAAAACCTTTTCCACTTGAAGGTGTAGGCTCGCTTTGTGGAAGGTTTTCTTGAAGCCAAAAGGATATCCTTTACCTGTTGAGAAAGGTTGATATCCTGGAATTCTAGGCTCTCAGGAGCCATGCCCTGAGGTGTAGAGACGGAGGATTCGGGTGCAGTAATGTCCTGTTCTCCTGGGAAAGCAGATCTGCAGCATATCCCAACTCCAGAGGTCTGGCTTGAGAGAGACGTAGTAGCAGAGGATACCACGTTTGTCATGGCCAATGTGGGACTATGAGGATCATATGGCCCCTATCCCTCTGAAGCTTGAACAGAGTTTTGGGAATGAGGGAAATGGGTGGGAAGGCATAGAGGAAGTCTTGACCCCAGTGGAGGTGAAAAGCATCCCTTGCCTGACAGTTCTGAGCCGGAATTTTGGAGCAGAATCGGGGAAGTTTGGCATTCTGAGGACTTGGGTTCCACAGATCTGAAAAATTCAAGCAACTTGTTCTTGATGAAGAGACCACTCCTGTGGCAGCAGCACTGGACTGAGTTTGTCTGCTAAAAGATTTTGTGTGCCTGGAAGATACACCGCTAGAAGGTGGATCTGAAGATTCATGGCAAAGGCCCAGAGGCGTAAAGCTTCGTTGCACAATGCCTGAGAACCTGTTCCACCCTGTTTGTTCAAGTAGAACATGGCTACTAGATTGTCGGTCTGGACCAGAACCGTCTTTGCAGCTGAGGTGGGCCTGAAAAACCTGAAGCACATAGAAGATGGCTCTGAGTTCCAGGATGTTTATACGAAGGCAAGCCTCCTGCTGGGTCCAAAGACCCTGTGTGGAGAGATTGTCCAAGTGAGCCCCCCAGCCTAACTTGGATGCATCTGTCGTCAAGGTGGCTGGGGCAGTGGCTGCTGGAAAGGAAAGCCTACGAGAAGGTTTTTCCAGTGACTGCCACCATTGTAGGGATGAAATGAGAAGTGTCGAATTTCTGATTTTGTCTGTCAGGCGACCCGAAGCCTGTGTCCACTGAGAGGTTAGGGTCCACTGGGCTGCTCGCATATGCAGTCAAGCATAGGGAACCACATGTACAGTGGATGCCATATGCCCCAGCAACTGAAGCATTTCTCGAGCAGTTAATATAGTTTTTAGTGCTGCTTGAGATGCTAGCTGAAGTATTCGAAGACAACATGGCTGTGGCAGGAAAGCCCTAGACTGCCTTGTGTCTAGACAAGCCCCTATGAACTCTAGAGATTGAGAAGGGGTGAGATGAGATTTTGGAAGGTTTATGACCAATCCCAAGTACTGCAAGATCTGCATTGTGCAGGAGAGAGCGAAGCTGGCTTCTGGAGCTGTTGATGCTCGGATGAGCCAGTCTTCTAAGAAGGGGAAGACGAATATCCCCAGAGTTCTCAGGAATGCTGCTATCACTGCCATGTATTTTGTGAAGACTCTTGGGGCAGAAGCCAGTCCGAAAGGAAGAACCCTGTACTGGTAATGCCTTCCTTGAAAAAGGAATCAAAGAAACCTCCTGTGATCTGTGTGTATGAGGACATGCGTATACGCATCCTTTAGATCTAGAGAACATAGCTAATCCTGGCTCTGAATGTAAGGGAGAAGTGTTACGAAGGAGATCATTTTGAATTTTTCTCAGAACAGATACTTGTTCAACTCTCTGAGGTCCAGCATGGGTCTGTATCTCCCTGTTTTCTTTGGAATGAGGAGGTAGGGGGAGTAGAAACCCATGCCCTGTTGGGATATGGATACCTCTTCTATTGCTCCGAGAGCAAGTAGTGAGGTGGCCTCTTGAGACAAGAGAGTGGTGGAGGGACCCTGAGAATTGAACTGTCTTATGATGGTGGGAGGGGGCATACTGTGAAAATGAAGTTTGTACCCCTCTCGTACAATGGAAAGGGTCCAGTTTTCTAATGTTATTTGTTGCCATCTTCTGGCAAAATAGCAAAGTCTTCTGGGGATGGTGAGAGTTTCTGGACCTTTCAGGGGCAGGTTGACCAAATTCTCTAGGAAGGAGTCAAAGCCCCTGAGGAGGCTGAGTCTGCTGAGCTGGTTGAGCTCTGGGGACTTGGGCCTTTCTTTGTTGTCTAGGTTGCTGTTGCCCCTTTTGGAGAGCATGAACTGGACAGTGGCCAGCCGGGGTGTAAGATTGATAGAATGTCTTTTTCTTGTTGAAAAAGGTTTTCTTAAATGTTTTCTGTTTTGCTGGGTTGGCTGTAGCCCTTGACAATCTGTTCAAGGTAGTATTTTCAGATTCAATCTGATTAGCCTTGTCTTGCCAGTCCTTGCCAAATAGATTTTCTCCTGTACAAGGAATGTTCCCTAACTTCTCTTGCACCCATTGTTCTAAAACTGACGCCTGAAACCAGGCAATGCGACGTGCACCGATGGAGATAGCAGATGTTCTGCTAATGCATTCAAAGCAATCAAAGGTTGCACGATTCATGAACTTAGACACATTCTGAGCATATTTAATCAGAGTGAGGAGGTCTGTTCTTTTGTCATCGGGGAGAAGTGGAGCCATAAGCTCTAAATCTCTTGTAACCTCTTTAAGAAACATTCCCATATAGAGAATGTAAGAACTTATCCTGGCTGATAGCATCAAGGATTGAAAGCATCGACGCCCAAAGGCATTGAGTGTCCTCGATTCTCGGCCTGGAGGGTTGGAAGAATGCATTTTAGCACTCTTGATCTTATGCATCGCTGATTCCACTATCATTGAATGGTGTGGTACTTGAGTCTTTTGAAACCCAGGGCATTGTGGAACTCGGTACATAGTATCAAGTCTCCGAGAGTGTGGAGACACCGTTAAAGGAGCTTCCGACATTCTTAGCATAAGATTATACAGAATCCGGTGAATGGGAAGAGTTGCAGCCTCTTTTGGGGCTTCCGGGTATTGAATAACTTCAAATTCTTCTGCTCTCGGTTCTTTCTCAGGAGTCACCGTGATTGAAAGACCCTTGGCTACATCACGTATGAAATCTTGAAACGACATGTCCTCCGGAGGAGACATCCTCCTCTGAGGAGAAGGAGAAGGATCCTCCGGTAGAATCACTCCAGTATCGGCAGAGTCATCGGAATCACCGGAATCTGAGGACTCGAAGTATCTCTGTGCCGGATGCTCTGACATTGCTTGACGCTGCTATCAATCAAAGTCGGATCGGCCTATCTCAATACCAGTCCCTCGATACTGGATATTGATTCAAGAGCCGGCATGGGGGGAAGCACATCGATTAAGGCAGGCGCAGTCAGTACCAGTACCGGTACCGATGACAACGGAACTATCTGAAGCGGTCTTAGCGGTACCGGGCTGCTAAGAGAGCTGCTAGACTGCGTTCGATGGCCAGGATGCACTGATCCATAGCCCCTGCTGATGCCTGGAGAGAGTCAGTTGGTCCATTAGATGATAGAGGGGTTAGAGGGGCACAAAGAGGTGACAAGGCGATAGCGGAGAGACTGAATGAATTCTTTGCTTCGGTCTTTACTGAGGAAGATGTAGGGATGTTACCCATGACTGAAGTGGTATTTAAGGGTGCGGAAGAATTGAAGGAAATATCGATACATCTGGAAGATGTATTACAACTATTAGATAAACTGAAGAGTAGCAAATCACCTGGGCTGGATGGTATACATCCAAGGGTGTTGAAAGAACTCAAATATGAGATTGCAGACCTGCTATTAGTAATCTGTGAACTTTCATTAAAATCATCTCTAATACCTGAAGATTGGAGGATTGGCAATGTAACGCCAATTTTAAAAAGGGTTCCAGGTGTGATCCACTACAGACCGGTGAGCCTGACGTCAGTACCAGGAAAAATGGTAGAAACCATCATAAAGAACAAAATTACTCAGCATGTAGACAGTCATAGCCTAATGGGAGACAGCCAATATGGCTTTAGACAAGGAAGACCTTGTCTTACTAATCTGTTATGTTTTTAAGAAGGCGTGATTAAACAGGTAGACAAAGGTGAGTCAGTTGATATAGTGTATCTGGACTTTCAGAAAGTCTTTGACAAGGTCCCTCATCAGAGACTTTTGGCAAAATTAAAAAGTCATGGGATAGGAGGCAGTGTACTATTGTGGATCAGGAACTGGTTAAAAGATAGAAAGCAGAGGGTAGGGCTAAATGGCCAATTTTCCCAATGGAAAAAGGTGAATAGTGGCGTACCCCAGGGAGCTGTGCTGGGTCCGCTGCTTTTTGACATATTCATAAATGACCTGGAAAAGGGAATATCGAGTGATGTTATCAAATTTGCAGATGACACAAAACTATTTAAAGTTGTTAAAACCCAAGAGGATTATGGAAAATTGCAAGAGGATGTTGATAAATTGGAAGACTGGGCATCCAAATGGCAGATGAAATTTAATGTGGACAAGTGCAAAGTTATGCACCTAGGAAAGAACAACCCAAACTATGGTTACACGATGTAAGGTTACCTTTTACACGATGTAAGGTTATCTTTTACCACTCAGGAAAAAGATTGAGGCATCTTTGTAGATAACATGTTAAATCCCTCTGCCCAGTGTGCAACAGCAGACAAGAGAGCAAATAGAATGCTAGGTATCATAAGGAAAGGAATGGAAAATAAAACAAAGGATATTATAATGCCTCTGTATCATTCCATGGTGCAACCGCACCTTGAATATTGTGTTTTATTCTGGTCGCTGTATCTTAAAAAGGATATAGCGCTATTAGAAAAGGTACAGAGAAGAGCCACCAAAATGGTAAAGGGGATGGAAGGCTACTCCTATGAAGAGAGGCTAAAAAGGTTAGGGCTCTTCAACCTGGAAAAGAGACGGTTGAGGGGAGATATGATAGAGGTCTATAAATTATTGCATGGAGTGGAACGGGTAAAAGTAAATTGATTGTTAACGTCATCAGAATATAAAAAGACTAGGGGACATGCAATGAAGCTACAGGGTAACCTATTTAAAACTAATAAGAGAAAATATTTTTTCACTCAACGTGTAATGAAACTCTGGAATTTGTTACCGGAGGATGTAGTAAGAGCTATTAATCTAGCTGGGTTTAAAAAAGGGTTGGACAAGTTCCTGGAAGAAAGGTCCATAAACCATTGTTAAAAGGGACCCAGGATATCACTGCTTGACCCAATACAAGCATTGAGGAACCTGTGTCTTTTGGGGAAAGTGCTAGGTACTTGTGACCTGGATTGGCCACTGTTGGAAACAGGATACTGGGCTTGATGGACCTTGGTCTGACCCAGTATGGCATATCTTATGTTCTTATGTTCTAACTGAAAGAAATAGCGATACACTGGGAAGATGTATTACAACTATTTGATAAACTGAAGAGTAGCAAATCACCTGGACTGGATGGTATACATCCAAGGGTGTTGAAAGAACTGAAATATGAGATTGTAGACCTATCATTAGAAATCTGTGAACTATCATTAAAATCATCTGTAATATCTAATGATTGGAGGATGGCCAATGTAACAACAATTTTTAAAAGGATTCCAGGGATGATCCAAGAAACTACAGATCAGTGAACCAGAAGTCAGTACCAGGAAAAATGGTAGAAACCATTATAAAGAACAAAATTTCTGGATATATAGTGTCGTGACCCCCTACCTAAGCCAAGGGCTGGTAGGCAAAAGGGCTGCCTTATTTGCCTTTAAGTAATGTCCCAAGACTTGGTTTCCAGCAATGGATGCTGGGACGTGTAGTTTCTATCACTCTTCAGACAAAGTAGTTTGACCACACGGGGTGTTCAAGGCAAACAAAGATATTTATTCTGGGTTTCCCCCTCACATCAAATTCATAGCGCAACACAAGACAAGGATTCTTTCTCCAAAGTAAAGGATATCAGGAACAAATTAGGCTGAAACATCAAACTCAGAAGTATTCTTTACACAGCAGCTGTTCTCAGGCTCCTCCTAGATAAATGCCCTTCACAGCTACGGCTGGTTATTACATCAGGTAAACTTAAAGTTTTCAGCAACAGTTCTTTCCCTTTCAACTTAACACACAGGCTATGCAAACCTCTTCTCACAGCATGAGCCTAGCACATGTTCAAGCTGTTTGTTTTACAAAACGAGCAATCCATTTCAATTACGTCATTTTCAAGAGCTGTCTCATAAACATCTATTTGCATGTCTTCACAAGGTTCAATTGAGTTGTCGTCCTGGGAGCCTTTATCACAGGGTTTAAACTTAATATTGTGCAGAAGCTTCTTAAATTTTCCTAAAAACTGTTCTTTCTGGTCAGCACCCACGTTACTTAGGGAATGAGCCTTTCTCTCTTGCAACAGCTTTTCCACAGCCTCTAGTGCTGTCTCATTGGACTTACTTGAATTCCTTTTACTTCTGCTTGGAGCTGCTTTCACTGCGTTTCTGCCAGCACTCTGTTCAGCACTTAACCTCAGCTCCCTGACAACGTCCTCAGCACAGCCCCTGCCAGGAACTGAAGCAAACGTACCTTCCCCACGTATATTGCTCCCCTTGCTATCAGAGCTGTTTCCCCACCTGGAGTCAAACCTTTCCAGTTTCTCCTCTCTGGGGTGCTTTGGCACAAGCTTCAGCTTTGGTTCCAGTGCTCTCTGAGAATAAAAATCAGCAGTCTCCACTTCTCCTTCTTTCTCCACTATGTCTCTGGTAAGCTCAGAGACTGTACCTGTGTCTCTGCCGGGCTCCTCCTTACAAAACCCTGAAGCAGCTTTAAAATGGTGCTTCTCTCCAGCCACACTCTCCTTGCTGCACATGTGAGATTTGTTAGGGCTCAAACTAGCTCTTACGTCACTGCTAGGGCAGGTCTTAGTTCTAGTTACTGCATGCTTCGGTAGCTTGTGGTTTCTATGGGAACCTTGTTTACCTCTGCTTTTAAAGGTGTATTCCTCACTTTTCCCCCATTCCATTCGATACACCCAGCTCTCCTTATCACAATAGATAGTCATGGCTTAATGGGAGACAGCCAACATGGCTTTAGACAAGGAAGGTCTTGTCTTACTAATGTTTTTTTGAAGGTGTGAATAAACAGGTAGAGAAAGGTGAGTGGGTTGATATAGTGTATCTGGAGTTTCAGAAAGCCTTTAACAATGTCCCTTATGATAGACTCTTGGCAAAATTAAAAAGTCATGGGATAGGAGGCAGTGAACTATTGTGGATTAGAACTGGTTAAAAGATAGAAAGCAGAGAGTAGTCTAAATGGCCAGTTTTCCCAATGGAGAAAGGTGAATAGTGGAGTACACCAGGGATCTGTGCTAGGTCAGCTGCTTTTTAACATATTCATAAATTACCTGGAAATGGGAATAATGAGTAAGGTAATCAAATTTGCAGATGACACAAAAATATTCAAAGTTATTAAAACCTAAGAGAATTGTGAAAAATTGCAAGAGGACCTTGATAAATTGGAAGGCTCAATGTTCAAACGGTAGATGAGATTTAATGTGGACAAATGCAAAGTTATGCACCTAAGAAAGAACAACCCAAACTGGTTACACAATGCAAGGTTCCACATTAGGAATCACCACTGAGGAAAACGATTTAGACGTCATTGTGGGTAATATGTTGAAACCCTCCGTCCAGTGTGCAGCGGCAGCCAAGAAAGCAAATAGAATGCTAGGAATCTTAAGGAAAGGAATGGAGAATAAAACAAAGGATATTATAATGCCTCTGTATCGTTCCATGGTGTGACCGCACCTTGAATATTGTGTGCAATTCTGGTCGCCATATCTTAAGAAGGACATAGCGTTATTTGAAAAGGTACAGAGAAGAGTCACCAAAATGGTAAAAGGGATGGAAGGATACCCCTATGAGGAAAGGCTAAAAAGGTTAGGACTTTTCAACCTGGAAAAGAGACAGCTGAGGGGAGATACGATAGAAGTCTATAAATTAACGAATGGAGTGGAACAGGTAAATGTAGTTCAATTGTTTACGCTATCATAATATAGAAGACTAGGTGACATGCATTGAAGCTACAGTGTAATCTATTTAAGACTAATAAGAGAAAATATTTTTTCACTCTACGCGTAATCAAACTCTGGAATTCATTACCAGAGGATGTAGTAAAAGCTGTTGGTGTAGCCGGGTTAGAAAAGGTTTGGACAAGTTCCTGGAGGAAAGGTCCATAAACCATTATTAAAGGTGATCCGGGAAATCCACTGCTTGCCCCAGTACAAGCATTGTGGAACCTGTGTCTTTTGGGGAAACTGCTATGTACTTGTGACCTAGATTGGCCACTGTTGAAAACAGGATACCAGGCTTGATGAACCTTGGTCTGACCCAGTATGGAAAATCTTATACTCCTATGTTCTTATGATTGAAAGCAAGCTCTGCTACAAGGGGACATAGGATGAGGATGAAAGGGGATAGACTCAGGAGTAATATGCTGAAATATTTCTTTATGGAAAGAGTGGTTGATGCATGGAATAGTCTCCCAGTGGAGGTGGTAGAGATGAGGACAGTTTCTGAATTCAAAAAAGCATGAAACAAACACAGAGGATCTCGAAAGGAAAAAAGAGGACTATTGTAGTGGTTGATATGGAAGGACAGACTAGATAGGCCATGTGGTCTTTTTCTGCCATCATATTTCTATGTTTCTATGTTAATTGTATTCAGGTGAAACCTTACTGAAATGGACGAGTCCAACTCAGAGAGATGCAGAAAATACTCAAACAGGCGAAAGGATCTAGGGAGCATCCCTCATACCAGATAGCAAACGTCTGGTATTTGCATAAATAAGATTGTCTCATTGAGGCACTCCTGGAATCCAAAAGGATGTTGGTAACACCGGTCGGCAGAATGATCATTTAAAGTCAACTTCTCAACATCCAAGCTGTGAGGGCCAGGGACTTGATATTGGAGTGCAACATTGTTCCGTTCTCCTGCGATATCAAATCCGGTAAGTGCCCAGTCAAATTGGTTCCTGACTGAAGAATTCCAGAATGAGAGAGAACCATGGCTGTCCCAGCCAATAAAGGACGATGAGAATAATCATGCCTCTGTCTGAGTTGAGCTTCAAGATAGTCTTTGCAATGAAAAGTATTGGAGTATTTATGTACATAAGACCCTCCCGCCCTCCCCACCAATCAAGAAGGAAAGCATCCTAGGCTAGTTTGCTGTATGACTCCACTCTGGAGCAGAACTGATCCACCTAGGCATTTTGAGGAGTCCCAAAAAAATCTATCAAGGGGGTGCCCCACTCTCGAAAGATGTGACTTTTGACCACTCGAAAGATGTGACTTGTGACCTCCCTGTCCAGGATCCATTCCTGGGGACAAAGGATGCAATTCACCTACCAAACAAGCATAAGAATATAAGAAATGTCTTACTGGGTCAGACCAAGTTCCATCAAGCCCAGTATCCTGTTTCCAAAAGGGGCCAATCCAGGCCACAAGTACCTGGCAGGTTCCCAAAGAGGCACACAGGTTCCACAATGCTTGTCCTGGGGCAAGCAGTGGATTTCCCAAGTCCTTTTTAATAATGGTTTATGGACTTTTCCTCCAAAAACTTGTCCAAAGCTTTTTTAAACCCAGCTACACTAACAGCTTTTACTAAATCCTCTGGTAACGAATTCCAGAGTTCAAATACACGTTGAATAAAAAAATATTTTCTCTTATTAGTCTTAAATAGGTTACCCTGTAGCTTCATTGCATGTCCCCTAGTCTTCTATATTTTGATGGCGTAAACAATTGATCTACGTTTACCCGTTCCACTCCATTCACTAAATTATAGACCTCTATCATATCCCCCTTCAGCCGTCTCTTTTCCAATTTGAAGAGCCCCAAACCTTTTAAGCCTCTCCTCATGGGGGTAGCCTTCCATTCCCTTTACATTTTTGTCGCTCTTCTTTGTACCTTTTCTAATTCAGCTATATCCTTTTTAGGATAGGGCAACCAGAACTGCACACAATATTCAAGGTGCGGTCGCACCATGGAATGACACAGAGGCATTATAATATCCTTTGTTTTATTCTCCATTTCTTTCCTTATGATTCCTAGCATTCTATTTGCTTTCTTGGCCACTGCTACATACTGGACAGAGGATTCCAACATATTATCCACAATGATGCCTAAATCTTTTTCCTGAGTGGTGGTTTCTAAGGTGGTACCTTGCATTATGTAACCATAGTTTAAGTTGTTCTTTCCTAGGTGCATAACTTTGCACTTGACCACATATCACACTATATCAACTGGCTCACTTTGTCTACCTGTTTATTCACACCTTCAAAAAAAATACAACAGATTAATAAGAAAAGACTTTCAATGGCTAAATCCATCTTGGCTTTCTCTCATTAAATCATGGCTATCTACATGTTCAGTAATTTTATTCTTTATAATGGTTTCTAACATTTTGCCTGATACTGACATTAGGCTCACCGGTCTATAGTTTCCTGGATCACTCCTGGAACCCTTTTTTAAAATTGGAGTTACATTATCCACTCTCCATTCCTCAAGTACTACAGATGATTGTAATACATCCTCCTGGTTTATCGATATTTCTTTCAATTCTTCTGCTAGATTACCTTTATATACCATTTCAGGCACAGGTAACTTCCCTACATCTTCTTCAGTAAAGACTGAAGCAAAGAATTCATTCAGTCTCTCCACTATGGCCTTGTCCTCCCTTTTACACCTCCATGATCTAATGGTCCAACTGACCTTCTCACAGGTTTTTTGCTACGAATGTTCTTGAAAAAGGTTTTATTATGTGTTTTTGCTTCCATGACAAGCTTCTTTTCAAATCTTCTCTTTGCCTGCCTTATTAATGCCTTCCATCTAACTTGCCAATGCTTAAGTTATTTTCGGTGTTCATCATTAGGCTCCTTTTTCCATTTCCTGAAGGATACTTTTTGGCAACAACAGCCTCTCGGAACTCGCCTTTAAACCATGCTGGCAGTTTTTTGGCCTTCCTTCCACTTTTCTTAAAGCATGGAATACATTTGGTCTGGTCTTCCAAGATAGTAAACAATGCCCATGCTTTAACCTTTGCAGATGCTCCTTTTAGGGGTTTTTTTTTAAACTATTTTCCTCATTTTATCATAGTTGTCCTTTTGAAAGTTAAAAGGTAGTACTGTGGATTTCCGTGCCGTCTTTCTTCCATTTATTAAATCAAATGTGATCATACTATGATCACTATTGCCAAGTGGCCCCAAAACCCTTATCTCTTGCACCAGATAGCATAGTTACTAACCTGTACATGAGGACTTATTCCTGCTGTCCACAGAGAACACCTGCTTACAGGTGAGTAAGCGTAGTTACTCACATGTAACAGGTGTTCTCCGGGAACAGCAGGAATCAGTCCTCACATATGGGTGACGTCGGCACCGACGGAGCCCTTGTGCGGAGCAAATCCCAAGCTTTCAGAGAAAGCCTTTGGGAATTGCATCATGCATGTGCGGTCCCCCTCCCACCCAAGGGTGCCATCTTGCTCAGTCGGGTGCCATCTTGCTCAGTCAAATGACATAGCTAAAAAGACGGCACAAGAATAACAATAATAATAATGAGACTGCAACTCCGAGGGGAGGAGGGAGGGTCGCAAGGACTGATTTCTGCTGTCCCCGGAGAACACCTGTTACAGGTGAGTAACTACGCTTTCTCCGGGAACAAGCAGGAAGTCAGTCCTCACATATGGGACTCTCCAGCTATAGGCTACCGAGAACCCACAGCTGAAAAAATAGGCTCACTCTATGAGAGCCGCAAGCAGCCACAATAGTAATCTAAATAAGAGAGTAGCACTCCGGTAGCCTGACAGAGAAGGGTCGGAGGGCAGGAGTTGCCTAGACCTCGAAAAGGTTACGGAGTACAGCCTGGCCGAAAGCACTGTCCTGTCGGGACTCCCTATTCCAGGTAGTAATGGGTTGCGAAAGTCTGACGGAAAGACCAGGTGGCAGCCGGGCAAATGTCTGCCAGTGGAACAGAGCGGAAATGAGCCACTGATGCCGCCATGGCCCTGACCCGATGGGCCGTGACACGACCCTCCAACGGAAGCTCGGCTGCCCTGTATGCCCAGGCAATACAGTCTGCTACCCAGGTGTAAAGCATACGCTTGGAAACAGCCATCTCCAGCTTACTGGGGTCATAGGATACGAAGAGCTGAGAAGCCCTTCTATGGCCCTGTGTGCGCTGAATATAGAAGGCTAACGCCCTCTTACAGTCCAGGGTATGCAGTACTATCTCCGCCCGACTGGCATGCGGCCTGGGAAGGTAGGCAGCACCACCTCCTGGTTGAGGTGGAACGAGGAGACCACTTTTGGGAGGAACTTGGGGTGCGTGCAAAGCACCACCCAGTTCCTATAGAACCTGGTGTAAGGCCTGTCGGACACGAGGGCCTGAAGCTCTCTAACCCGCCTAGCTGATGTGAGGGCCACCAGGAAAACCACCTTCCAAGAAAGGTAGCACAGATGGCAGGTTGTCATTGGCTCAAATGGCGGCCGAGTAAGCTGCCCTAAAACCACATTGAGATTCCACTCAGCCGCCGGAGGGCGAACCGGAGGCTTCAGAAGAAGCAGGCCTCTCAAGAATCTAGAAAACAAGGGATGAGCAGAGAGGGGCTTCTCCTCCACTGGGAAGTGGTTTGCTGCAAGGGCGCTAAGGTGCACTCTGACGGAGCTGGACTTGAGGCCCAATTCCAAAAGGTGGAGAAGGTACTGTAGAACCACCCCCACCTGGCAGGAGAAGGGATCCATACCCTGCCCCTTGCACCATGACACAAACCTATGCCACTTCAAGGCATAGATCCTCCTAGTCGAGGGCCTCCTTGAGGCCAGCAAGACCTCCTCAACCTCCTTTGGAAGGAGGAGAGGAGTGAGCATTACCCTCTCAGCAGCCATGCCATTAGGTTGAGGGAACTGAGGTTGGGATGCAGGAGAGTGCCCCCCTCCTGGGACAGGAGGCTTGGGGAGGACCCTAGGGGAATGGGGGCCTCCACCGCTTGCTGAAGAAGTGGAAACCAGGGTTGCCTCGGCCACCTCAGGGCTACCAGAATGACCGAGGCCTTGTCCTGGACAATCTTGAAAAGAGTCTTGGCCACCAGAGGCATCGGAGGAAACGCATACAGGAGGCCCACTGACCATATCATCAGAAAAGCATCGGCAGCCACCCTGTTCAGGTGGCGCTGCCTGGAGCAGAAGCAGGGCAACTGGTGATTGATCGGACTCACAACAAATCCATCACTGGCCGTCCCCAGGCCTGGAAAAGCCAAAGAACTACTGCCTGGTCCAGCTGCCACTCGTGGAGCTGGAGAATCCTGCTTAGTCTGTCGGCTAAGTAGTTGTCCTGGCCCAGCAGGTAGATGGCTCGCAGATACATGAGCACAGATCCAGGGTTTCCTGACATACTTGTAGAAGGCGGGACCCCATGCCACCCTGCTTGTTCACCTAGAACACTGCCACCTGGTTGCCTGTCTGTACCAAGACAGGTTTGTGGCCAGGGCCCGCCATAAAACTCGTAGAGTCAGGCATATGACACGGAGCTCCAAGAAATTGATCTGTTGTATTCTCTCGTTGGGGACTACATTCCCTGAGTACAGAACCACTGGCAATAGGCTCCCCAGCCCAGCAAAGAGGCATCTGTGGTCAGGATCCTTGTGTGCAGAGGAGTCTGGAAAGGCATCCCCGCCTCCAAGTGGAGTAGCTGAAGCCACCAGTCCAGGGACTGTACTAGCCGCCTGGACACAGTGACTTTATCCCTGAGACAACCTGTGGCCTGTGACCACTGGTCTCTGAGGCACCACTGAGCAGTTCGCATGTGGAGGCGGGCGTCTGGTGTCACATGGACCGTGAAAGCCATGTGCCCAAGGAGGCGCAGAAACTGTCTTGCTGACACTGAGGGTCTGCGACTCACCTGATGTGTCAAGGCCAGAAGCCTGCTTGCCCTGTCCGCAGGCAGGTAGGCCCTTGCCTGAAGGGTGTCGAGTCTGGCCCCAATGAACTCTAGTTGTTGAGTGGCAGCAAGAATGGACTTGGGGTAATTGGTTACAAACCCCAGATGCTGGAGCACCTCGATGGGGAGACATGTGGCCTGGTGGGTCTCGTTGGCTGAAGAGCCTCTGATGAGCCAGTCGACTAGGTAGGGGAAGACAAAGACCCCTTGGAGTCTGAGAAAGGTGGCCACCACAGCCAGGCATTTTGTGAATACCCTAGGGTCCGAGGCCAGGCCAAAGGGGAGTACCCTGTACTGGTAGTGATTGCCCCCTACCACAAAGCGCAGATACTGCCTGTGGTCTGAGTGTATTAGGATGTGTGTATATGCATCTTTTAGGTATAAGGAGCATAGCCAGTAAGCAGCATAGCAGAAGTAAGGCAGCAATATTTCAAGGGAGAGCATCTTGAACTTCTCCATCACCAGGAACTTGTTTAAGTTGCACGGGTCGAGGATGGGTCTGAGGCCTCCTGTTCTCTTTGGCACCAGAAAGTACCAGGAATAGAAGCCCTTGCCCTGCAGGTGATGGGGCACCGGTTCTACTGCCTGATCCTTGAGAAGACCCACAAACTCCTTCAGAAGAAGGTCCCGGTGAAGAGGAGACCTGAGGGGCTCTCACGGGAAATAAGGAGGGGGCACCTGGGCCAGGTGAAGGAGATAGCCCTCTTGGACTATCTGCAAGTCCCAGGCATCGGTGGTAATGGCTGTCCACCTGTGGGCATACAGGGCAAGCCTGCCTCCTTTGCACTGCCTGTCCCCTGTGGAAAGAGGGGCCATGCTGTGAGAGTCAAAAGTCACTGCCAGGCTGGGCTGGAGCCGTTGCCTGGGGTTTGGTTTGCTTATGCGGGCCATGCCCTTTGTCCCTTGGCCTGCTGCCCCTGTTGGGGAGCCGGGGAGGCCTGAAAATTGGGGTAGCTTCGGTAAGCAGCACCCTTCCTCGGATAAAAGGGTTTCTTAACCGAGCCCTTCTTGCGAGAAGGGACAGAGATCTTTTTGGAGAGCCGTGTACTCGTCATGTACTCAGTCTCCAGTTCTGCGGCCTTGTCGGTCATGGGTTTGCCAAAAAGGTTCTCCCCTTGGCATGGGACATCGACCAACTTGTCTTGAACCCATTGCTCTTGTTCCAATGACTGTAGCCATGCCTGACGGCGTGCACCGAAGCCTGCCGCGGCTACCCGGGCCGCCGACTCTAAATCGTCATAGGCTGCTCGAATCATAAACTTCGAGCACTCACGGACGGCAGTGGACAGGCTCCTGAGGCACTGCAAAGGCCCCTCGGAGAGACCAGCCAAGAACCCGGCGAGTTCCTTTGCCAGGTCCCTCAGGTACATGCCCATGTACAGCTGGTAGGCCTGGATCTGACAAGTCATCAATGAACCCTGGAAGCACTTCCTGCTGGGGGCATCCAAGTTGCAGGCCTTCCTGTCAGGAGGCACCGAGGAGTGCGTCTTCTGGCTCTTCAGCCTGTGCATGGCCGATTCCACAACCATGGAATTGTGCGGCAGCTGTGACTTTTGAAAGCCAGGGCTCTGGCGAACTCGATACATCGAGTCGATCCATTTGCTGATAACCGGCGCTGACGCCGGTGTTTCCCACATGCGGAGCATCAGTCGTTCCAGAATCGGAGGCAAGGCTACAGTAAGGGCTCCCAAGGTGGGGGCCTTATACTGCAGGATCTCCAGCATGTTGGCTCGAGGATTCTCCTCAGACTCTGTGGGGAATGCCAAAGCCTTGGACATATCGCTCACGAAGTCCAAGAACCTTGTGTCCTCCGGAGGGGATCTTCTCCGAGGTTCAGACACCAGGGAATCGGACGGAACGTCCGTGTGCTGACAGGTGTCCAGGGACTCCTCCTCCTCTGTTTCCCACCCCGATGCCTCCGATGAGGGATCGATGGGCTCCGACATTGAGGGCCCCGACACCGACCGCCCCGATGCTGGGAGGCTCGGCGGTGACGACCTCGGCCGAGGATTGACTCGAGCCCAAATGGCCTCCGGGGTCGACTTCAATGTCAATGGCCCAGTGATTGGCACGGAAGAACCGGACAGACCGGCAATCAGCACCCGGTGCTGGTCCATGAAGGCAGACACACTGCGCTCCAAGGCCACCATTCTGAACTCGAGTCCTGAAGGCTCCGCAGCCACCAGGTTGGGTCCCAATGCTATCGGGCCCGACGCCGGCTCCCCTGGGGGAGTCCTTGACGAGGACAGTTGTTACCTGCCTTGGCTGATCCGTCTCCCGGTGAGTAATCTTTGCTGGGCGCTCCGTCTCCGAGGATCTGAGCCTGTGCTCGGGGCTCCGCGACAGGCCCCGGGAGGGGCCGGGTCACTCAGAGCCATCCAACGACGCCACCTTAGCAACTCTGAATGTAAGAGGTTTAAATGCTCCAAGGAAACATCAGTTACTGTTCAAAGAGCTAGAGAGGTTAGGATATGAAATAAGCTTTATACAGGAGACTCACCTCCGGGCCATAGATGAAAGCTTGGAGACTAATCCGAAGTTTCTAAACAGGTATTTTGCCTCTAACAGAATTGAAAAGAAGAAGGGTGGGGTGGCGATTCTGGTGTCCGAGAGGGTTCATTTCCAGACCCTTGAAGTTAAAATGGGTAAGGAGGGATGGTACTTGATGGTAAAAATAGTAATGGAAGGGAAAAAGTAAACCCTCATAAATATATATGTACCTAATGTAGTCCAAAGGGGGTTTTATAGGATGTTGAAAGGGCCCATATTGGAGTTCGCTGAAGGCTCCATTATAGCAGGGGGGATTTTAATTTGGTAACTGACCCACAGCTAGATACATCTAGAGGGACGAGCATATCTACATGGAAAGCCAGGCGGGCTATGAAGGTCCTAAAGGCAGAACTTGGGGTGGGAGACCTGTGGTGGGCGATGAATGGAAGGAAACACAATTAGTCCTATTACTCAGCAGAACATGAGTCCTTCTCATGTATAGATATGCTTTGAGAGGACAAAAGACTGAGTGGGAGGGCATAAGATAGTGGAATTGGGGAAATAGTATGGACGATCATGCCTCATTTTGGGGGATCATTAAGAAAATTGGAGAAAACAGGAGAGGAAGATGGTGGCATCTCAATAATTCCTTATTGGATGACAGGGAAGTTACAACTCAGATAGCGAAGGACATCACAGAATATTTAGAGTTTAATGATGTAGAGGATTGTCCTCATGGCCTCCTGTGGGAAGGGCTTAAAGCTGTAATCTGGGGAAAACTGATCACAGTAGAGGCACATAAAAAAAATGCAAGAGGTAGCTTGCATGCGAAAAGAACTAAGGGAACTGGAGGAATAGCATAAACAGGGACGCTTGGGCAGGGAGGGGGTCAAAAAATTGGGAAGAGCAAGACAAGCTTTGCAGGAAGCTCAGCTGGAAGAAACTAAAGGGCTTTGGAACAACTATAGCAACAAACCTTTGAATTAGGTAAAGCTAGCAGGATGGTTGGGTCCATCAACTAAAGAAACGCCAAAATAGGAATCATATTCCAAAGATTAAAGACAAAAAGGGAGGGGTGATTAGAGGGGATGATGCAATTATTGAACAATTTGTGGATTTCTATAAAGAATTATACACCCCCGAGATTGTGGCCCCCCATAGCACAAGTAGAATGGTATATTGAGGAGACTCAGTTCCCCCAACTCTCAGACTCTGAGAGATTAATGTTATCCCAGCTCATTGAAGTGCAAGAGGTCTTGGAGGTGATTGGAGGCCTTCCACCCAATAAAGCCCCAGGACTAGATGGGTTTTCTAACCAATTTTATAAAATCTTTGGGAGGATGGTAGCTGAACCTCTAACCTGCATGTACACCTCGTTTACAGAAGAAGAAGAAGAAATGCCTGAATCTATGCGAGTGGTGGGGGTCACGATACTACCCAAAGAGGGGAAAGACCTGACTCATTGTGGGTCATACTGCCCTATCTCACTTCTGGGATCAGACTTAAAATTATTTACTAGAATTCTGGCCAATAGGCTACTGAGAGTGATGCCAGAATTAGTACATCTGAATCAGTCAGAATTTATGCCAGGTTAGCAAGCATCCGATAATATTTGTAAAGTGCTCAATCTTATCTGGAAAAGCAGGAAAAGGAAGGAAGCCATGATATTGCTGGCGGTTGATGCAGAGAAGGCTTTTAACTATGTGCAATAGCCCTTCTTAATTGGGAATAGTGGGTGACTTCCTAAAGTGGATAAATATTCTATACAAGAAACCACTGGCAGGTATCAGATAAATCGAGGGTACTCAAAGGCATTTGAGTTATTTTGGGGTACCTGACAAGGATGTCCTCTCTCCCCACTACTCTTTGTATTAGCAATGGAACCTTTAGCTCAAAGGGTTCAAGAGAATAAAAATATTAAAAGAGTATGTATAGGGAAGAGAGAATATAAGTTATCCCTTTTGGCAGATGATCTGCATTTCTCACTGACAAACCCAGAGGACAGGTGGCTGGATTCAAAATGAATGTTACCAAGTCCGAAATTCTTAACATCTCTCTGCATACAAGTAGCCAGTAAGCCATCCAGAAGAACCTACCATTCAGATGGGCAAAAGGGAGTGTCCGCTATCTAGGAGTTAATATCACCCCCACAGTGGAGGAGTTATTTAAAGTGAACTACCCTACATTATGGAAGCGTATAAGTACAGAATTGGAGAGATGGCAGAGGGGTCGCTTTAGTTGATTAGGGCAGATGGAAGGGGTCAAGATGATGGTATTGCCAAAATTATTGAATCTGTTCACTACTCTACCTATACAAGTGCCTCGACATTTCCTGAAGCTGATTCAAGCAAGGATATTGAGGTATATCAGGGTAGGGCAACATCCTAGAATTGCCTAGTCCATTATTGGGCGGGGTAAAATGACAGGAGGCCTGGCAGTTCCTCAATTGAACGCTACTGTGAGGCCACATGAATCAGAGCGGCACTGGAATGGTGGCAGAAAGGGAAAAGAGTGGCTGGACACAGAGGATTCACTTGAAAACACAGGGAGTCTGGGCAAGATGTTATGGATTCCTGAGGGAGGAGGGGCGAGATTGGGGGTTGTCAGGTAATCCTTTTAAAGGATTGACAATCAAGGTGTGGAAAAAATGGAGGAGGATTTGGCTGAGAACCCCAGGATACTGGAGGCACATACCAATAATGGGCAACTGGGAGTTTATACGAGCTTGGGAAAAGGAGCATTTGACAACTGGGACGTCAAAGGGCTCCGATGAGTGGGTCAATGTTGGGAGCAAATACGAGTTATAGATTTTCCAGCACTAAGAGAAGAATATGGGTTAGGAGAGGTAGACTGCTTCCCATATTTGCAATAAAGACATTATTTGGCAACCAAGGTGGGCTGTGGACACCAGAATCAGCTATAGAGAAACTATTTTCGGAAGGGAGGATTAAGGGAGCTATTTCGACCATATATCAAATGATGGAGCAGGATAAAGGGGATAAAGAATGGTTCCAGAAACAATGGGAGGAGGACATAGGGAAATTATGGGATGAACGAGGGTGGGAACGGATTTATAGAAACCCACATAAAGGGATACTGGCGAGTAGTCTGATTGAGCAGAGCTATAAGATGCTATATAGATTGTTATCTTACACCTGAAAAAGTGGGGCGGCAAAGTGGCTCTGTGAATGTAGAATGCTGGAGAAAATGTGGAGCCTGAGAAAACATTTATCCACATGTGGTGGACAGCTCTGGCAAAGGGTATTTCAGTGGATGGGAGAGACCTTGGGGTATAGGGTGGAACTACAACTGGATATGGCTCTCCTGAGCCTGCCAGCGGCTGTAGAGAACTGCTTCAACTCAATATGGGTTAGGCTGGTTGTATAGCAAGTAGACTAGCCATAGCCAAAGCATGGAAACAGGTGAACCCTTTCACACTGGTAGAGATTCAAAACCGGCTACAGAGTATGTACTTAATGAATAAACTGACAACTCTGAAACACTGAAAGCTCTTTCTCTTTGAAAATGTCTGGTGCAAATTTAAGTTAGGAATTACTAAGGATGTTTTATAAATGATGATGTGCATGCTGTTGGGGTTTTATATTGCCTTCGTGCTGGGGGGGGGGCGTGTTTGTAATATATATAACATACAATAATATGAAATGGAAATGGGGGAGTGATATGGGGTGTTTATACTTGACAATTGAAAACTGAATAACAATTAAAATTTAAAAAAAACAAAAAAACTTGTCTAGGTGGCATGTGAGGTCCACTACCTTTGCACAAGCATTGGCAAGTTAGATGCAAAGCATTGATAAGGCAGGCAAAGAGAGAATTTGAGAATAAGATTGCTGAAGAAGCAAAAATGCGTAATAAACTTTTTCAAGTACGTTCGTAGCAAAAAACCTGTGAGAGAGTCAGTTGGACCATTAGATGATAGAGGGGTGAAAGGGGCATTAAAAGGGGACAAGGACATAGCGGAAGAGACTGAATTAATTCTTTGCTTCGGTCTCTATTGAGGAAGATGTAGGATGTTACCCATAACTGAAGTGATATTTAAAGGTGATACTGCGGAAGAATTGAAAGAAATATTGATACACCGGGAAGATGAATTACAACTATTTGATAAACTGCAGAGTAGCAAATTACCTGGACTGGATGTTCTTAAACATATTATAGAGGAAGGGTGGTCAAAGGCACTTTCAGGTTCAGCTGGTTATCATCACCAGGAAGAGACTGAGGTCCCTTAAATATAAATGGTATAGTTGCATCAGTACAAGTATCCCTAGCAACTTTAAGTAAACAACTTAAATAAGAACATAAGATATGCTATACAGGGTCAGACCAAAGTCCATCAAGCCCAGTATCCTCTTTCCAACAGTTGCCAATCTAGGTAATAAGTACCTAGCAGTTTCCCCAAAAGACACAGGTTCCATAATGCTTGTATTGAGTCAAGTAGAGATATCCTGGGTCCCTTTTAATAATGGTTTATGGACCTTTTCTCCAGGAACATGTCCAAACCTTTTTTAAAGCCAGCTACACTAACAGCCTTTACTACAATCTCCGGTAACAAATTCCAGAGTTTGATTACACGTTGAGTAACAAAATATTTTCTCTTATTAGTCTTAAATAGGTTAATCTGTAGCTTCATTGCATGTCCCCTAGTCTTTCTATATTCTGATGACGTAAACAATCGATCTACATTTACTCGTTCCACTCCATTCATTAATTTATGGACCTCTATCATTTCTCCCCTCAGCTGTCTCCTCTCCAGGTTGAAGAGCCCTAACCTTTTTAGCCTCTCTTCATAGGGGAATCCTTCCATCCCCTTTACCATTTTGGTGGCTCTTCTCTGTACCTTTTCTAATAACGCTATATCCTTCTTAACATACATTGACCAGAATTGCACACAATATTCAAGGTGCAGTCCCACCATGGAACGATACAGAGGCATTATAATATCCTTTGTTTTATTCTCCATTCCTTTCCTTATGATTCCTAGCATTCTATTTGCTTTCTTGGACGCCGCTGCACACTGGGTGGAGGGTTTTAACATGTTATCCACGATGACGCCTAAAACGTTTTCCTGAGTTATGGTTCCTAATGTGGAAGCTTGCATCGTGTAACCATAGTTTGCGCTGTTCTTTCCTAGGTGCATAACTTTGCACGTGTCCACATTAAATTACACCTGCCATTTGGATGCCCAGTCTTCCAATTTATCAAGATCCACTTGCAGTTTTCCACAATCCTCATGGATTTTAACAACTTTAAATAGTTTTGCGTCATCTGCAAATGTGATAACCTCTCTCATTCCCATTTCCAGGTCATATATGAATATGCTAAAAAGCAGCGGACACAGCACAGATCCCTGGGGTACTCCACTATTCACCTTTCTCCATTTGGAAAATTGACCATTTAGCCCTACCCTCTGCTTTCTATCTTTTAACCAGTTCCTGATCCACAATAGTGCACTGCCTCCTATCCCATGACTTTTTAGTTTTGCCAAAAGTCTCCGATGAAGGATCTTCTCAAAAACTTTCTGAAAGTCCAGATACAATATATCAACTGACTCACCTTTGTATACCTGTTTATTCACACCTTCAAAAAAACATAACAGATTAGAAAAACAAGATCTTCCTTGTCTAAAGCCATGTTGGCTGTCTCCCATTAAGCCATGATTATCTACATGTTCAGTAATTTTGTTCTTTATGATGGTTTTTACCATATTTCCTGGTACTGAAGTCAGGCTCACCGGTCTGTAGTTTCTCAGATCACTCCTGGAACCCTTTTTAAAAATTGGCGTTACATTGGCCATCCTCCAGTCTTCAGCTATTACAGATGATTCTAATAGCAGGTCTGCAATCTCATATTTCAGTTCTTTCAACAACCTTAGATGTATACCATCCGGTCCAGGTGATTTGCTACTTTTCAGTTTATCAAATAGTTGTAGTACATCTTCCCGGTGTATCGATATTTCTTTCAATTCTTCCAAAGCATCTGCTTTAAATACCATTTCAGTCATGGGTAACAGTACTACATCTTCCTCAGTAAAAACCGAAGCAAAGAATTCATTCAGTATCCCCACTATGGTCTTCTCCCCTCTTAGTGCCCCTTTTACCCCTCTATCATCTAATGGTCTGACTGACTCTCTCACAGGTTTTTTGCTACGAATGTACTTGAAAAAGTCTTTATTACACGTTTTTGCTTCTTCAGCAAGCTTCTTCTCAAATTCTCTCTTTGCCTGCCTTATCAATGCTTTGCATCTAACTTGTCAGTGCTTGTGCTGCTTCCACTTTTCATCATTTGGCTCTTTTTTCCATTTCCTGAAAGATGCTTTTTTGGCAACAACAGCCTCTCTGACCTCACCTTTAAACCATGCTGGCAGTTTTTTGGACTTCCTTCTACTTTTCTTAAAGCATGGAATACAGCTGGTCTGGGCTTCCAAGATAGTATTTTTAAACAACACCCAAGCTTGATGTAAGTCTTTAACCTTTGCAACTGCTCCTTTTAGTTTCTTCTTAACTATGTTCCTGATTTTATCATAGTCTCCCTTTCGAAAGTTAAAAGGTAGTACTGTGGATTTCCTTACCAACCCTCCTCCATTAATTAAATCAAATGCGATTATGATTTGATCACTATTGCCAAGTGACCCCAATACCCTTATCTCTTGCACCAGATTTGGTGTTCCACTAAGGACTAGGTGCAAAATGGCTTCCCCTCTGGTCGGTTCACGAACCAGTTGCTCCAAGAAGCAGTCATTTACTTCATCTAGAAATTTTATCTCCCTAGCATGTCCTGCCCGTGACAGTGACCCAGTCAATACCGGGATAATTGAAATCACCCGTTATTATTACTGTGCTGTAATGTTTGTTAGCTTCCCTGATTTCTTTGAGCATTTCATCATCCATTTGTTCATTCTGGCCAGGCGGTCGACAGTACACCCCCCCCCCACCCCCGCCTTTGCCTTCCTATTTTTACATGGAATTAAAATCCATAGAGATTCTACAGCAAATTTTGTTTCCTGCAAAATTTTAATCCTTTGGAACTCAATGCCCTCTCTAACATCGAGCGCAACCCCTCCACCAATTTGATCAGCTCTATCATTGTGATATACTTTGTACCCAGGTATCACAGTGTCCCACTGGTTGTCCTCCTTCCACCATGTCTCTGAGATACCAATAAGAACATAAGATATGCCATACTGGGTCAGACCAAGGTCCATCAAGCCCAGTATCCTGTTTCCAAAAGTGGCCACATCTAGGTCATACGTACCTAGCAATTTCCCCAAAAGACAGAGGTTCCACAATGCTTGTATTGGGTCAAGCATTGATATCCTGGGTCCCTTTTTAATAATGGTTTATGGACCTTTCCTCCAAGAACTTGTCAAAACCTTTTTTAAAACCAGCTACACTAACAGCCTTTACTACATCCTCCGGTAACAAATTCCAGAGTTTGATTACACGTTGAGTAAAGCATAGTTACTCACCTGTAACAGGTGATCTCCAGGAACAGCAGGCATTTAATCTTCACATATGGGTATCGTCTGTACCAATGGAGCCTGCGTGGCAATGCTCCCCAGCGTCCAATAGGAAAGCTTCTTGGAGCATCCCACAGCACCTGGGTGCAGCCTTCCCGCCTTTCCCAACTGTCCCTCTCCAGTTGAGTTTAAAGCTGAGACAAAGAGAGAGGGAAAGAGAGAGAGAGAGATACAACTCCTAGGGGAGGTGGGTGGGTTGTGAAGACTAAATTCCTGCTGTTCCCGGAGATCACCTGTTACAGGTGAGTAACTATGCTATCTCTAGGAACAAGCAGGAATATAGTCTTCACATATTGTGACTCCCTAGCTGCAGATGCCAGATAGAAGGCCCCAGAAGTTGTGCGCCCCTATGAAAGGGCTCCACTTCCCCCCATGGATCTCTGGCATCCTACCAGGGATGGTGGGTAGGAGTTGAATAAGTATGGAACAGGTGTTGAAGAACAGCCTGACCAAACAAGGCATCCCGGCAGGAGTCCTTGTTCAAGCAGTAATGGGCTGTGAAGGTATGAACCGAAGCCCAAGTAGCTGCTCGACAGATGTCGTCGATAGACACAGAGTGAAGATGAGCCATAGAGGCTGCCATGGCTCTCACATTGTGAGCAGTGACATGGCCTTCAAGAGGAAGGTTCATAGGCAAAAGAAATACACTGTGCAATCAAGCTGGACAGTGTTCTTTTGGAGACTGGAAGTCCCAAATGACTAGGATCAAAAACAACAAAGAGTTGAGAGGACTTTCTATGTTGCTGTGTCCTTTGCAAGTAAAAGGCCTAAGCCCTTTTACAGTCCAAAGTATGACAATTCCTTTCTGCATTTGAGGCGTAAGGCCTTGGGAAGAATACAGGAAAGTAAATCGCTTGGTTTAAATGAAAAGGTGACACCACCTTTGGCATAAAGTGTGGATGAGTCCTAAGGACTACCTTATCATTATTACCAACTATTAGATAAACTGAAGAGTAACAAATCACCTGGGCCGGATGGTATACATCCAAGGGTGTTGAAACAACTGAAATATGAGATTGCAGACCTCCTATTAGTAATCTGTGATCTATCATTAAAATCATCTGTAATACCTGAAGATTGGAGGATCGCCAATGTAACAGCAATTTTTTAAAAGGGTCCCGGGGTGATCTGGGAAACTACAGACCAGTGAGCCTGACGTCACTACCAGGAAAAATGGTATAAACCAGAATGTAGATAGTCATGGCCTAATGGGAGACAGCCAACATGGCTTTAGACAAGGAAGATCTTGTCTTACTAATCTGTTATGTTTTTTTGAAGTTGTGAATAAACAGGTGGACAAAGGTGATTCGGTTCATATAGTGTATCTGGACTTTCAGAAAGCCTTTGACAAGGTCCCTCATCAGAGACTTTTGGCAAAACTAAAGAGTCATGGGATAGGAGGCAGTGTACTATTGTGGATCAGGAACTGGTTAAAAGATAGAAAGCAGAGGGTAGGTACTAAATGGCCAATTTTCCCAATGGAGAATGGTGAATAGTGATGTACGCCAGGGATCTGTGCTGGGTCCGCTGCTTTTTGACATATTCATAAATGACCTGGAAAAGGGAATAACGAGTGAGGTTATCAAATTTGCAGATGAGACAAAACTATTTAAAGTTGTTAAAACCCAAGAGGATTGTGGAAAATTGCAAGAGGATCTTGATAAATTGGAAGACTGGGCATCAAAATGGCAGATGAAATTTAATGTGGACAAGTGCAAAGTTATGCACCTAGGGAAGAACAACCCAAACTATGGTTACACGATGCAGTGTTCCACGTTAGGAACCACCACCCAGGAAAAAGATTTAGGCGTCATTGTGGATAACATGTTAAAACCCTCAGTTCAGTGTGCAGCGACGGCCAAGAGAGCAAATAGAATGCTAGGTATCATAAGGAAAGGAATGGAAAATAAAACATAAAATATTGTGTGCAATTCTGGTCGCCATATCTTAAAAAGGATATAGCATTATTAGAAAAGGTTCAGAGAAGAGCCACCAAAATGGTAAAGGGGTTGGAAGGATACCCTTATGAAGAAAGGCTAAAAAGGTTAGGGCTCTTTAACTTTGAAAACAGTCGGCTGAGGGGAGATATGATAGAAGTTTATAAATTAATGAACGGAGTGGAACGGGTAAACGTAGATCAAATGTTTACGTTATCAGAATATAGAAAGACTAGGGGACATGCAATGAAGCTACAGGGTAAACTATTTAAGACTAATAAAAGAAAATATTTTTATCTCCAGGAACAAGTAGGAATGTTGTCTTCACATATGGGTATCGTCGGTACCGACGGAGCCTGCATGGGAACGCTCCCCAGTGTCCAATAGGAAAGCTTTTGGGAGTATCCCACAGCGCCTGCATGCTGCCTTCCCGCCTTTCCCAACTGTCCCTCTCCAGTTCTTCATTTTCCGTGGAGCCGACAGGTCGCACATCCTGTCACCATAGAAAAAACCCCTTCTGTTCTTCTTTTTTGTGGTCGCGTCTGCCTTCCCTCAACGCTACACCGGTACCGCCGGTTCTTCTTTCTTTTCTTTAAAAAAAAAAAAAAAAAACTTTTTTCTGGAGTCTTTTTAGTAATTTTCTCTCAAGTGCCACACGCCATTTTGGGCACTAGGCCCAACTTTTCCTTCAGAATGGAAAAACCCGCTTCGGGTTTTAAAAAGTGTTCTAAGTGTGGAGGTACCATCTCCGTCACCGACACCCATGAGTGGTGCCTCAAATGTTTAGGTCCTGACCACTCTATTTCAGAGTGTGTTGCCTGTGGGATGATGTCGAAAAGGGGCCGGCAGAACCAAGCTGCTAAGCTTAGTACCCTTTTTCCCTCCGATGCAGCCTCCGTGGCATCGACGTTGTCCAAGGCTTCGTCTTCCTCCCATGGATCTCAGGTAACTAAACATAAATCTAGCCGGTCCTCAAAGGGTAGATTTCCTTCTAGACAGCGAGATACCTCTGGCATTGCCCTTGAGGACCTTTCACCGGCAAAATTGCCCCAGTGGGAGGCTTCGGCTTCCAAAGCACTAACGGGGCTCCAGGATGTTCTCAAGGCTTCAACCTTGGCAGAACTACTGGTGCCATGCTCTGGGGTACCGGCCGCTTCTTCTGGTACCGATACGCAAGCATCGGCAGCGTCGAGAGACCAGAGCTTCTTGGCTATTGAACGCAGTCTGGCGGCTCTTCTCACGGCCTCGATGCCCTTGAAACTGCTTCAGACAATTCAACCGGTACTGGGACCGACTGCATCGACATCGACAGGTATTCTACCGGGACCGAGTCATGTGTATCCATCCGGTATCAACAGATCAGTACCGGGCCACTCCGATGCCGACTTCGATCGGTACCGGTACTGTGCCTTGCACGATCACCCAGATTGGAGATACTTCGAATCCTCGGATGAGTCTGAAGACTCTGAAAGCTCTGCCGATACCAAAGTACTTCTTCCTGAGGATTCTTCTTCTCCTCAGCGTAGGATATCTCCACCAGAGGATATGTCCTTTCAGGATTTTATCCGAGATGTGGCTCGAGGTCTTTCCATCACAGTGGCTCCTGAAAAAGAGCCTAGGGCAAAGGAATTAGAAATCCTGCAATACCCTAAAGCTCCCAAGGAGGCAGCTACCTTACCTGTTCGTGAGATCTTGCATGATCTCATGTTAAGGATGTGGGAAATACCTCTAACCACATCTCCTCACTCTTGAAGACTCGACACCATGTATCGAGTTCCTCCTTGTCCTGGGTTTCAGAAGACTCAATTACCACACCATTCCATAGTGGTGGAGTCAGCAATGAGAAGGATAAAGAGTGCAAAAAGGCTTGCATCTAATCCTCCAGGACGTGAGTGTAGGACTCTTGACCCCTTTGGACACTGAACCTTCCAGGCTTCCATGCGTTCTCCTAGGATCAGTTCCTATATCTTATATATGGGAATGTTCCTTAAGGAGGTCACAGGAGATTTAGAGCTTATGAGCCCTCTCCTTCCTGATGATAAGAGGCAAGATTTTCTCGCCTCTTGAATATGTCAAAAAGCAGTGGACCCAGCACAAATCCCTGGGATACACCACTATTCACCTTTCTCCATTGGGAAAACTGGCCATTTAGCCCTACCCTCTTCTTTCTACCTTTTAACCAGTTCCTGATCCACAATAGTACACTGCCTCCTCTCCCATGACTCTTTAGTTTTGCCAAAAGTCTCTGATTTGAGACCTTGTCAAAGGCTTTCTGAAAGTCCAAATACACTGTATCAACTGACTCACCTTTGTCAGCACAGTTACTTACCTGTAACAGGTGATCTCTGGGAACAGCAGGAATTAGTCCTCACATATGGGTACGTCGGAACCGACGGAGCCTACGCGGGAAAGCTCCCCAGCTTCCCAGAAGGAAGCTTTTGGGGCCTCCCACTGCACATGTGCGCTGCCTTCCCGCCTTCCTGACCAGCTCTCCTCAGTTCGAGTTTATAGCTGAGACAATAGAGAGAGGAAAGGAAGATAGATAGAAGATACAACTCCTAGGGGAGGTGGGTGGGTTGTGAGGACTAATTCCTGCTGTTCCCAGAGATCACCTGTTACAGGTAAGTAACTGTGCTATCTCCAGGAACAAGCAGGAATAAGTCCTCACATATGGGGACTCCCTAGCTAAGATGCCTGGGAGATCCCCTTCCAAGGGTTCGCCATCTTCGTATGGATCTCAGGCATCCATCCTGGGAAGGTGGGCAGGAGTTGTTCAAGTATGGAACAGGTGTTTGAGGACAGCCTGACCAAACAAGGCATCCCGGTGGGAGTCCTTGTCCAAACAGTAATGGGCTGTGAAGGTATGAACCGAGGCCCATGTGGCGGCTCGACAAATCTGATCTATGGATACAGAGTGAAGATGAGCCATAGAAGTGGCCATGGCTCTCACATTGTGAGCTGTGACATGGCCTTCCAGAGAAATATTTTACTCTGGTAAGCAAAGGAAATACACTGAGCAATCCAATTGGAAAGTGTACGTTTGGAGACTGGAAGTCCCAAATGAGAAGGATCAAAAGCCACGAAAAGCTGGGAAGACTTTCGATGTGGCTGAGTCCTGTTGAGGTAAAAGGCAAGAGCTCTTTTACAATCTAAAGTATGAAGGTTCCTCTCTGCACTGGATGCATGAGGAGCTGGAAAAAAGACAGGTAGATATACCTCTTGATTAAGATGAAAAGGCGAGACCACTTTGGGCATAAAGTGGGGATTCGTCCTAAGGACCACCTTATCATGATGAAACCTGGTATAAGGTGGATGAGCCACTAAGGCCTGTAGTTCACTGATACGGCGAGCCAAAGTGACTGCAATAAGGAAAAGGACCTTCCAGGAAAGAAATTTCAAGGAGGTAGAAACCAACGGTTCAAAAGGTGGCTTCATAAGCTGACCCAGAACTAGGTTCAAGTCCCATGCTACCGGAGGAGGTCAGATGGGAGGCTTAGTTAGAGTCAGGCCTCTCATGAACCTTGCAACAAGCGGATGAGAGGAGACAGGTTGTCCATTTATAGGTTTTAAGGATGCTGCAATAGCACTCAAATGGACTCTTACTGAATTCGTCTTAAGGCCTGCATTAGAAAGATGCAGGAGATAGTCTAGTAGAGAATTCAAAGGAAGTGCTAGAGGGTCAAGACCCTGTTGAGCACACCAAATGGAAAAGCGTTTCCATTTGAAAGCATAGGAACCCCTCGTGGAGGGTTTCCTAGAGGCATGAAGGACATCTTTCACTGGTTGAGAAAGATTGAAGTCATGAAGGCTTAGGCCTTCAGTAACCAAGCTCTGAGGTGTAGGGACTTGGGGTTTGGGTGCCACAAAGTCCCTTCCTCCTGAGAGAGAAGGTCTGGCGCAGCTCCCAGGTCCAGGGAGGGTCCCTGGGAGAGATGCAGAAGTAGAGGGAACCACACTTGGCGTGGCCAGCGTGGAGCTATGAGGATCATCGATCCGTGATCCCTCTGGAGTTTGAACAGAGTCTTGGGAATCAAAGGAATGGGTGGAAAGGCATATAGGAAGTCCTGACCCCAATGTAGGAGAAAGGCGTCGTTGGCCTGAGCTCCCTGACACGGAGTCCTGGAACAGAACCGGGGAAGTTTGGCATTCCAAGGACTTGCAAAGAGGTCTATGTCCGGGGTTCCCCATTCCTGAAAGATTCTGCTTATCTGGTCCATATGTAGGGACCATTCATGTGGAAGCAGAACTCGACTGAGTCTGTCTGCCCAAGAGTTTTGAACCCCTGGAAGATACACTGCCAGAAGATGAATTTGATGCTCTCTGGCGAAGGCCCATAATCTGAGAGCTTCGTTGCAAAGCGACAGAGAGCCTGTCCCTCCTTGTTTGTTTATGTAGAACATGGCCACCTGATTGTCTGTATGGACTAGGACGGTCAGGTTGACTAGGAGGGTATGGAAGACTTTGAGGACAAAGTAGATTGCTCGCAGTTCCAGGAAGTTGATGTGAAGGGTGGTCTCTTGTGGAGACCAAGCACCCTGAGTGGAGAGGTGTTGAAGATGGGCTCCCCACCCTGTTTGGGAGGCATCTGTTGTGAGGGTTGTTTGGGGCAACAAAGGTTGGAAGGGGGCCCCCAACAACAGATTCTCGGTGGACATCCACCATTGGAGGGACCAAAACAGACGCTTTGAGGTGAGTATTTGGTCGGAGAGCGCTCCTGATGCCTGAGTCCACTGGGTGGCCAAGGTCCATTGAGCTGCTCTCATATGAAGACGAGCGTAGGGCACCACGTGTACCGTGGAGGCCATGTGGCCCAGAAGTCGCAGCATTTCTCTGGCTGTCAAGTGACTGCTGGACTGAGCTTGGGAGGCCAAGCACACCAGACGTTGGCCCCGGACTTGAGGTAGGTAGGCCCTTGCAGTGGTGGTGTCCAACTGGGCCCCTATGAATTCCAGAGACTGAGTAGGGATAAGTTGAGACTTGGGAAGGTTTATCACCAGTCCCAGATACTGCAGAATGTGCCTTGTGCGGTCCAGGGAAATCTGGGCCTCTGACTGAGATGGAGCTCGGATGAGCCAGTCGTCCAGATATGGGAATACAAAAATTCCCAGACCTCTTAGAAATGCGGCAACAACTGCCATGCATTTGGTGAACACTCTTGGAGCAGAGGCTAGACCGAAGGGAAGTACTCTGTACTGGAAATGTTTTCCCGGAAACAGAAATCTTAGATATTTTCTGTGGGATGGGTGGATGAGTATATGTGTGTACGCATCCTTGAGATCTAGAGAACAAAGCCAATCCTGACTCTGAAGGTATGGAAGGAGAATGCCTAGAGAAAGCATTTTGAATTTCTCCTTGTACAGAAATTTGTTCAATTCTCTCAGATCTAGGATAGGTCTGAATCCCCCTGTCTTCTTTGTTATGAGAAAATAAGGGGAGTAGAATCCTGTCCCTTGTTGAAGAAGAGGAACCTCTTCTATTGCCCCTTGGGCAAGGAGAGAAGAGACTTCCTGATCCAACAGGCCCAGGAGAGATGGGGGAGAATTGAAGTGCCTCACCATGGTATATGGAGGAAGGTTGGAAAAATGAAGTTTGTAGCCCTCTCTGATGATAGAGAGGGTCCAGTGCTCTGATGTAATTTGCCCCCATCTGGGAGCAAAGTGAGCTAACCTTCCGGGAATGGTGAGGGGCTCTGGTTGTTCTAGAGCCAGAAAGGTTAAGTTCTCTAGGGGCAAGTCAAAACCCCTGAGGGGGTTGAGCCTGCTGAGGAGTGGCAGACGCTGCAGGTTTTGACCTTGCCTGTTTAGGTTGCTGACGTTTAGCAGCAAAGCGAGGCTGAGAAGATTGTTGGCCAGTATTTGTGGAAAATCTGGCCTTCTTGTAGTAAGGCCTCTTGAAAGACTTTTTCTTGGCAGGAGTAGAGGTAGACTTAGAAAGTCTATCTAATGTAGCATTTTCTGCAGCCATTTGAGTGGCTTTAATTTGCCAGTCCTTACCAAATAAGTTCTCACCTGTACAGGGCAGATTCCGTAAGCCATCCAGGACCCAGGGTTCTAGGTCAGAGGCCTGGAGCCAAGCAAGTCGTCGGGCTGCAATAGCAATGCCCGAAGCTCTACCGGCACCCTCAAAGGAATCAAAAGCTGCTCTGTTGGAGAACTTAGAAACATCTAGAAGCTGTTTCACCAGAGAAATGAACTCCTCCTTTCTATCCTCAGGGATAAAGGAGGCAAAATGCCGTACCTTTAGGGCAAGTTCCCTGAGAAACATGCCCATATACAGACTGTAAGAATTAATCCTGGCTATAAGCATACTAGCCTGGAAAATTTTCCTGCCAAAAGAGTCTAGGGTCTTACATTCTCGCCCTGGAGGGGTAGAAGAGTGCCTTTTGGTGCTCTTAATCTTTTTCACCGCAGACTTCACCACAATGGAATGGTGAGGCAGCTGAGTCTTTTGAAACCCAGGAGAAGGAGGGACCCGGTACATGGTGTCCAACCTACGAGAGTAAGGAGACAACGTTAGAGGAGCCTCCCATAAGTCCATCAAGTGTTCTTGAAGGATTTCATGGATAGGTAGGGTGACTGCCTCTTTAGGAACCTTAGGGTATCCTAAAATATCCAATTTCTTTGACCTAGGTTCTTTTTCAGAGGATGTGGTAATAGAAAGTCCTTTAGCTAGCTCTATAATGAAGTCTTGAAAGGACAAATCCTCTGGTGGAGACATTCTCCTCTTTGGGGAAGAAGGGTCTTCATGAAGAACTAGAGACAGCTCATCAGAGTCCTCAGAGGAGTCAAAATCCTCAGAAGAATCAGAGTATTCTCTATTTGCTTCCAACGCACGATACGCATACCGATCGGTATCGACATCGGGCGTACCGGGTATGGGATCGGTATCGGGTGAAAACCCGGATCCGGCATGCGGAACCGATCTGCGTTTGGAAGTCGATGGTCTCGGTTCCGGTATGGGAGACGATACCGGAACCGGACCCGGTACCGCTGAACGCGGTACCGAGGGCGTCGCAGCTGTAATAAAAGCCAGCATGGCCTGCTGCATTGTCTGAACAGTATTGCTCATAGATGCCACTGCTGCCTGGATGTCGGTACCGGTATGGGCCGGTACCCCAGAGCAGTCTAACAGGTGATCAGTCGAGGCCGTGCCATCGATGTCAACCTGTAACCCCATAGATGGTGCTTTGGAAGCCAGAGCTTCCCGCCGGGGTTGTTTGGCTGGGGCAGGATCCTCAGATTCAAAAGTGAGAGCCTCTCGATGCTTTGAAGGAGATTTGCTCTTTGAGGACCTGCCCGAAGAAGGTTTGGTTACCTGAGATCCATCCGGAGAGGAAGACCTGGATGACTGTGATGCTGGATTATCTGAAGCAAACAGTACATGGAATTTGTTGGCCCGGTTCTGCAAACCACGTTTAGACATCTGGGAGCAGGATGGGCAGTCCGGAATGGAGTGGTCACGTCCCAAACATTTAAGACACCATTCATGGGTGTCTGTGACAGAAATAACAGCACTACACTTGGTACACTTCTTAAAACCAGGGGCTGGTTTCTCCATGAGGAGAATTTGTGTAGGCCTGAGGCCTAACCGAAGTCACCAAGTTGTGCAAAGATAAAGATTATTTTTTTTTTTTTTTAAAAGAAAAGAAAAGAGAGACCGGCGGTACCGGTTTCGGTATGGGGAAGGCAGGTACTAAAGAAACAAACTAAAACAATAATTTCTTCAGCGGTGAGAGGAACACGACCTGCTGGCTCCGCGGAAAAAGAGAAACTGAGGAGAGCTGGTCAGGAAGGCAGGAAGGCAGCGCGCATGTGCAGTGGGAGGCCCCAAAAGCTTCCTTCTGGGAAGCTGGGGAGCTTTCCCGCGCAGGCTCCGTCGGTTCCGACGTACCCATATGTGAGGACTTATTCCTGCTTGTTCCTGGAGATTACTGTTTATTCACACCTTCAAAAAAACTTAACAGATTAGTAATACAAGATCTTCCTTGTCTAAAGCATGTTGGCTGTCTCCCATTAAGCCATGACTATCTATATGTTCAGTAATTTTGTTCTTTATGATGGTTTCTACCATTTTTCCCGGTACAGATGTCAGGCTCACTGGTCTGTAGTTTCCCAGATCACCCCTGGAACCCTTTTTTAAAATTGGTGTTACGTTCACCATCCTCCAATCTTCAGGTATTACAGATGATTTTAATGATAGTTCACAGATTATTAATAGGAGGTCTGCAATCTCATATTTATTTATTTCAGTTCTTTCAACACCCTTGGATGTATATCATCCGGTCCAGGTGATTTGCTACTCTTCAGTTTATCAAATAGTTGTAATACATCTTCCTGATGTATCAATATTTCCTTCAATTCGTCCGCACCTTTAAATACCACTTCAGTCATGGGTAACATCCCTACATCTTCATGAGTAAAGACAGAAGCAATCATACCTAACTTCTCATTTAATGCTATATATTCTAACTCTCCCATCTTATTTTTTCGACT
Organism: Ichthyophis bannanicus; assembly: GCA_033557465.1. NCBI lineage: Eukaryota > Metazoa > Chordata > Amphibia > Gymnophiona > Ichthyophiidae > Ichthyophis > Ichthyophis bannanicus. The sequence goes on along the minus strand of CM066048.1, from coordinate 40,604,347 downwards.
TCTAGCATTTGCATACAAGCATTTTAGAGACTGTATTTTATTCATATTAATTTGGCTATCCGTAGGCAGGGGTAATTTGGAATCTTTAAGCTCTGTCTGCTCTGTACTCAAAGGCATTTGGGCTACTTTTGTTTTTATTGGAACCTCTCTGCTGATGTGCCCTAACTTCATTCTTTTGGTAGTATCCTTCAAGGATACATTGTTCCAAACCATGCGCTCTTGGGCGACTGTCGGCTCTCCCGTATTATCTAGTTTAAAAGCTGCTCTATCTCCTTCTTAAAGGTTAATGCCAGCAACCTGGTTCCATCCCAGTTAAGGTGAAGTCTATCCCTTCGGAAGAGCCCCTTCTTTCTCCAGAATGTTCCCCAGTTCCTAACAAATTCAAACCCATCATCCTTGCACCATTGTCTCATCCACGAATTGAGACTCCGTAGTTCTGCCTGCCTTTTGTGTCCTGCGCGTGGAATGGGAAGTATTTCGGAGAACACTACCCTGGAAGTTCTGGATTTCATCTTCCTACCTAAAAGCCTAAATTTAGCCTCCAGAACCTCCCTACCACATTTTCCTATGTCATTGGTACAGACGTGTACCAAGACAGCATTCTCCTCCCCAGCATTATTTAAGACCTTGTCTAGGTGGCGCGTGAGGTCCGTTACCTTCACACCAGGCAGGCATGTTACCAGGTGATCTTCACATCCACCAGCCACCCAGCTATCTACATGCCTAATGATCGAATCACCAACTATAACAGCTGTCATAACTCTTCCCTCATGGGCACATGGCCCTGAAGAAACTTCTTCGGTGCAAGAGGGTTTTACATCAACTGGAGGACAGGTCCTAGCTACAGGATCACTTCCTGCCACTCCAGATTGATGCTCTCTGGTCAGTTGATCTTTTTCATCCATGGCAACAGGGATGCTGCCAGACTGGAAGTGGGACTTCAGGACTATATCCCTGTAGGTCTCGTCTGTGTACCTCTGTCTTCTTTATGTCCTCCAAGTCTGCTACTCTAGCCTCCAGAGATCGGACTCGTTCCCTGAGAACAAAGAGCTTCTTGTACCTAGTTAACATCTAAGACTCCTCACCAACTCGGAGAAAATCGTACATGTGCACTCAGTGCAAAAGACTGGAAAGCCCCCATCTTGCTGCTGGACTTCTGTCTGCATTTTAGTTTTAAGATTGTGTTTAGATCTTTAAGTCCTTTACTTTCTAAGGGTTGCTGGGGATACTTATACTAATAAAACTATACCTAATACGTTTAATATACTTTGTTCACCTGAAGCTTAATTAATCTCAGGTCCTTAATGTATGCCTGATGAGGATAAACAGCTGCACCTGAGAGTGAATATGGCATCTCCTTTGAAGAGGTTTAAGCACCTATAAAGCTATGAGTATCCCAAGGGTGGGTGGATGTTGGAGAGGGAGGGAGGGAAAGAAGATCTATAAAAAGCTGGCTGCTACAGAGTACCCTGTTCTGTGCTTCTTAGGTAACCTGTGACCAATTTCTATGGGAAGTCCCATAGCCCTTGCTTGGATAGAGGGAGTCTTCGGGTCTAAATTTAACCAGAAAGCTCTCTGCTGTGTTTTAAATTTAAACTGAAAGCTCTTTGCTGCTACTAGGCCCTGACTGATTTAACAAATACACTGAGTTTACAGATTAAGATGAAATTAGACCTTACCTGCTAATTGTCTTTCCTTGAGCTTTCTCCGGGCCAGTCCAGGGAAAGGTAGGGTTTGTCAATCCCCCATAGCAACTGAGGACTGAAGACTTCAAGTTTTCCTGAGAGGTGAAGCCACTCCCCCTGAGGGTAATCCAGCAGTTTACTTCTGACAAAGCAACTAAAACGAAAAAACTGACACACAGCAGATTAACCCTTGAAAAACTGAAAATATTCTATAGTCCGTCAAAACTCGGAAGCTAAGAAATTTGCTTCCCTTTACTGTTTTTTTTTTTTTTCTAAATATATACAAATAGACATAATAGAGGAGCACTGAGTGAACCCGCAAAGCCCCAAACCGATCCCCCACAGATGAACATGCATAAAAGGTGGAATTCTTATGGTTATGCAAAAACAAACCGCTCCGAAAAGCGAATGGGGTGGGACCCTGGACTGGCCCGGAGAAAGCTCAAGGAAAGACAATTAGCAGGTAAGGTCTAATTTCATCTTCCTTATCGCTTATCCGGGCCAGTCCAGGGAAAGGTAGGGCAGTACCAAAGCAGTACCTAAATCCGGGAGGGACCTGCCAGACCTGCGATAAGAGCCGAGGCCCCCACTTTCGCATCGTCTCTGGCTTGAACATCCAACCGGTAATGTTTCGTAAAAGTATGCAAGGAAGACCACGTTGCCGCTCTGCAGATATCCACTGGAGGGACAAAGGCATACTCTGCCCAGGAAGTCGCCAGAGCTCTAGTAGAATGAGCCCTCAACCCATCCGGCAACGGTATATGTTGAGCAGCGTAAGTTGCAGTAATAGCGCTGTGAACCCAACGAGCAATGGTGGACTTAGACACCGCCTGACCCTTGCGAGGACCCGCACACTGTACAAAGAGCCTGTCCGTTTTATGATAGGGTTGCGATACCCTAAGGTACGTCTTCAAGACTCGCTCCAGATCCAAATACTTGAGTGCACGGTCCATAGGAGAATTGGACAAATCAGAAAAAACTGGCAATGCCACAGATTGGTTAATATGAAAAACCGAAAGGACTTTTGGCAAAAAAGAAGGAACCGTCCGTAGCAAAACTCGCTCGGGAAGAAATTGAAGGTAAGGTTCCCGGCAAGACAAGGCCTGCAAATCCGAAATACGTCGTGCAGAACACAACGCTACAAGAAAGGCCGTTTTCCAGGAAAACTCCCGGAGATTTCGAGAGCACAGGGAAGATAAGGGAGACCGGGAAAACGCTTCCAACACTATATTCAAATCCCAAGGAAGTACGACAGACCGCAATGGAGGACGGAGAATCTTTGCTGCTCGTAGAAAGCGACATATATCCAGATGTGCCGAAAGACGGCGTCGCTGCACCGACCCCCGAAAACTAGCGAGCGCAGCTATATGAACCTTAAGGGTACTAAGCGCCAACCCTTTGTCCAAGCCATGCTGGAGAAAGAGAAGCAGTTGAGGTAAGGTAGATGACATGGGAGAAACATTGCGCTGACTACACCAAGTTTCAAAAAGACGCCAGATGCGCACATAGGCCAAAGAAGTCCCAGACCGCTTAGACTGAAGTAAAGTGTCTACGACGGAACTCGCATAGCCTTTGCGTTCTAAGCGAGCCCTTTCAAGAGCCAAGCCGTAAGCAAGAAGCGATCCACTCGAGGCATGAGAATCGGTCCCTGATGTAACAGATTGACGCGGACTGGAAGAGGCCAGGGCTGAGCTACTAGGAGTCGAAGCAGATCGGCATACCAAGGACGACGAGGCCAATCCGGAGTGATGAGAATCACCCTTTCCCGGTGCTGTGTTATGCGCTGAATAACTCGACTCAACATAGGCCAAGGCGGGAAAACGTACAGGAGAGAGCCCTGAGGCCAGGGCTGCACTAGAGCATCGAGACCTTCGGACATGTGTTCCCTGCGCCTGCTGAAGAAACGGCCTTGGCATTTGCGCAGGTTGCCATAAGATCCATTAGCGGTTGTCCCCAACGCAACGTCAGATCGTGATAAACTGCCGCGTTCAATTCCCATTCCCCGGGATCGAGAAGATTGCGGCTGAGATAATCGGCCTGCACATTCTCTTTGCCAGCTACATGTGCCGCTGAAATCGCCAGAAGATTGTCCTCTGCCCAAACCATCAAATCCTGACATTCGGAGAGAAGAGAAGGAATCTTGGTTCCCCCTTGCCGATTGATATATGCGACCGTCACTGCATTGTCGGAGAAAATCTTGACTGCCCTGCCCTTGAGGAATGGTGCGAAGTGCAGAAGAGCAAGACGAGCCGCGCGAAGTTCCAGCCGGTTGATCGACCACGAAGCTTCCTCTGGTGACCAAGAACCTTGAGTCATGTGAGTCTGACAATGAGCTCCCCAGCCGGAGAGACTGGCATCCGTGGTGACTAACACCCACGCGGGCTCTTGTAAGGGAACACCCGCCGTAAGATGATCCCGCACTAACCACCAGTCGAGACTGCGCCTCACCATGTCAGGACAGGGCAGGCGCTGCGAGAGTGGGTGGAGCTGGGGCGACCAACGGGAAAGCAAGGCTTGTTGCAAAGGCCGCATGTGAGCCTTGGCCCACGGAACGAGATCCAGCGCTGCTGCCATGGACCCTAAAAGCTGTAAATAGGTCCACGCCGAAGGAGCTGTGAGCCCTAGAAAAACCTGTAGTTGGTGCAGAAGCTTCTCGACTCGAACCTCGGGCAAAGAGACCTTCCCACGCTCGGTGTCGAAGACCGCCCCGAGATAAGTTAGCTGTTGCGATGGCTCTAGGCGACTTTTGGCCCGATTGATTACCCAACCGAGCTGTTCGAGAAGCTGCGCCACACGCGCGGTGGCTGCCAGCGCCGCCGAGCGAGACTCGGCCCTGATCAACCAATCGTCGAGATAAGGATGCACTCGGATACCTTCTTTCCGTAGGGCTGCTGCAACAACTACCATTAGCTTCGTGAACGTCCGCGGAGCCGTAGCGAGACCGAAGGGCAGCGCTCGAAACTGGAAATGTCCCGTCGGAAGTGCAAAACGCAGATATTTCTGATGAGAGAGTCTGATTGGAATATGAAGGTAGGCTTCCGTGAGATCGATTGAGGAGAGAAATTCTTGAGGACGTACCGCTCGAATTACCGTACGTAGTGTCTCCATGCGAAAGTGAGGCACCCGTAAGGTACAGTTTACTCCTTTGAGATCTAGCACGGGACGAAAAGAACCTTCCTTTTTGGGGACCACAAAATAGATCGAGTATCGACCGCAACCGTATTGGGTCTAGAGGCACGGGAACTATCGCCCGGAGTTGCAGAAGGCGAGAGAGGGTGTCCGCAATGGCTTGTCTCTTGAGACCGGCCGGATAGGGAGACATGACAAAAGCCGGTTCCAAGGGACAGGCGAAGTCGAGAGCATACCCCTTCTGTATTATCTCCAACACCCATTTGTCGGAGGTGATGGTGGTCCAGGCTGTCAAAAAACTCTGCAGGCGTCCGCCCACCGGAACTAAGGCCTGGACCAGCCGACCTTCATTGTGTTTTCTTAACAGACGGCTGGGAGGCACCAAAGTAGGACCTGGCAAAACCTCTGGCACCCCGAAAGGAATGTCCACGAAAACTAGAACGACCCCTGGAATAGGGAGCAAAGCGCGCCCCCCGGAATCTACGGGAGTCGCGACCGGAGCCGCGAAAACCCGGTGCACCTCTCGCTGGCTTAGGCTTATCCTCAGGCAACCGACCCCCTTTGGAGTCGCCCAAATCCTTCACAATCTTTTCCAACGCCTCGCCGAAAAGCAATTTCCCTTTATAGGGTAATTTACTGAGACGCAATTTTGAGGATACATCGGCAGACCAGTTCCGCAACCAGAGAAAACGCCGCGCCGCCACTAGCGAGTCCATAGTTTTAGCCGTAATTCGCAGCAAATCATAAAAGGCATCCGCCATATAAGCCGCAGCGGACTCCAATTTAGCAGAATCCGCCGGTTCCGAAGAAGACTCCCCAGAAGAGTCTCCCTGCAACCATCTAATGGACGCCCGAGACACATACGCTCCACAAACAGCAGCTTGCAGCGCCAAAGCCGAAGAATCAAAAGCCTGCTTGAGAAGAATTTCTAATTTTCTATCCTGCAGGTCCTTAAGAGCTGCCGCCCCCTCCACAGGAATGGTAGTCTTCTTAGTCACTGCCGATATAATGGCATCAACCTTTGGCATGCGTAAGAACTCCTTCTCGTCTTGCGGAAGGGGGTACAAGCGCGCCAAAGCGCGGCTGCCACGCAATGTAGCTTCAGGACATTCCCATTCAGATTCAATCATCTGCTTGATAATTCTGTGAATGGGAAAACAGCATTGCTCAGCCTTAAAGCCTTGCAACAACGGATCCTCCAAAGGCTCTTGAGAGGCAGAGGGAAGAATCAAATGTAACGCCGCCAAAGATTGCGAAATAAGCGCTGAGAGTTCTTCTTTCCAGAAGACCCTAAAAATATTTGGATCTTCTCCGGGAGCAATCTCCCCTTCTTCCAAGTCCTCTGCCTCCAGATCCAAACCTGGGTCAGCCAATACCTGAGAGTCCCCTGGACCTAGAAGAACCGAGGGCAGAGACAAAAAGGGATCCGCAGACCCCTTAACAACATTGGTAGCCTGAGAAGACCCCTCACCAGGATCTTCTGGCAACTGTTCATTAATAGAAATAGGCTCAGAACGCAGACCCTCTGAAAGAAGTTCAGGCTGAGAAGAGCGAAGTAAAAAGGCCTTGTGCATCGCCAAAATAAACTCTGGCGAAAAAAAGGAGTCCATGCTCTCCTGCGCTGCACAAGCTGATGGCAAAGGCTTTTTGAGAGAAATGTTATCCTTAGAAGACTTAGTTCGCTTTTTATGCGGCCGGGACTGCTCTGCCGAAGAATTGACTGAGGGCGCTAAAATGGCCGCCTTTCCCGCCTTTTCCGCGGGCAAAGATGGCTCATCCAATTTTTGTGCCGGCTTGTCTGCCATAAGGAACAAATGTGCCTCTGCGAGAAAAAAATAAAGCGGACAACAGCGAACGGCTCTGAAGGAAAAACCGCCGACGGAGAGTAAAAGCAAACCGGAACTAGAGCCGAGCACTCCGACACGATGGTGACCGAAGAAAAAATAAAATTCACACAGAAACTCACCGAAATCGCCGAGAGGGAACGCAGGGAAGCTGGAAGTAGTCCCGCTGCTAGCGGGACTTCCCAGACCAGCAAGTAGTAGTGCAGAGGATAGACCCGGGGCCCCCAGGCTCACTCTGATGCGATAGACAGACGGTGAAAGAGGCAGGCTCTACCTCACACCGTACATTATTGCAGTCTGTCTGTCTGTCTCAAATTTCCTTAAAGACACAGCGCCCCCAAAAAGTAACTGGACTATAGAAATAATCAGCCCTGCTAGAGCCAGATTATTATACTGAAAAAACAAAGAAAGAAAAGGAAGCAAAAGTTTGCCAATGAGGGAGAAAGAGGGATTCGATCCTCCTTAGCTGCTGAGGACTGAAAGACTGCTGGATTACCCTCAGGGGGAGTGGCTTCACCTCTCAGGAAAACTTGAAGTCTTCAGTCCTCAGTTGCTATGGGGGATTGACAAACCCTACCTTTCCCTGGACTGGCCCGGAGAAGCGATAAGGAATCAGCTTTAATCTACAGAATTCCTTTTTCCCCAAGATTTAGAAAAATTCCCAGAAGAGAGTAGTTACTCACCTGTAACAAGTGTTCTCCAGGAGCAGCAGGAATCAGTCCTCACATATTGGTGACATCGACGTCGATGGAGCCCTTGTGGAGTATTTCCCCAGCTTTCTATGAAAGCCTTTGGGAATACTGCACACATGCGCGGTCCCCTTCCCGCCTAAAGGTGCCATCTTGCTCAGTCAAATGACATAGCTAAAAAATAGCACACAAAAATGTAAAATAAACTATGTACAACTGCAACTCCCAGGGGAGGAGGGAGGGTTGTGAGGACTGATTCCTGCTGCTCCTGGAGAACACCTGTTACAGGTGAGTAACTACTCTTTCTCCAGGACCAAACAGGAAGTCAGTCCTCACATATAGGTGACTCCCTAGCTCTGGGTTACCAAGGAACCCAGGCTGAACAAGAGAACTCCCTCTAGTCCCAGCATCAAAGAAAGGCTTTTCACTGAAAGAACCTCCACCGGTAGCCCAACGGAGGGCTGGAGTTGCCTAAACCTCAAAGAGATTCTGGAGTACTGCCTGGCCAAAAGCACTGTCCCTACGGGACTCCCTCTCCAGGCAGTAATGGGCCGCAAAAGTCTGGCTTGAGGACCAAGTTGCAGCCCTGCAGATATCTGTCAACGGTACAGAGCAGAGATGAGCTACTGAGGCAGCCATAGCCCTTACACGGTGGGCCGTGACCCGACCCTGCAAGGGAAGGTCAGCCGCCCTGTAAGCCCAGGTGATACAGTCAGCCACCCATATGGACAAGGCATGCTTGGGACACAGCTAACCTCAAATTATTAGGGTCAAAAAAGATGAAGAGCTGAGTAGCCCTTCTATGTCCCTGCGTACGGTCAAGGTAGAAAGATAAGGCCCTCCTACAGTCCAGGGTATGCAGAACCGCTTCAGCCTGGCTTGAATGAGGCCTAGGGAAGAATGTTGGAAGAACCACCTCCTGGTTGAGGTGGAAAGAGGAGACAACTTTAGGAAGGAACTTTGAATGAGTCCTAAGGACTACCCTGCTCCTATAGAAGCGGGTGTAAGGCCTGTCACAGACCAGGGCCTGAAGCTCACTCACCCGTCTGGCCGAGGTTAAGGCTACTAGGAAGAGTGTCTTCCAGGAAAGGAAGTGGAGAGGACAAGTAGCCATCGGCTCAAAAGGTGGGCGAGTCAGTGGCTGCAAGACCACATTCAACTCCCACTCAGGAGCTGGAGGACGGACAGGCGGCTTGAGCAAGAGCAAACCTCTGAGAAACCGGGACACCAAGGGGTGAACCGACAGAGAGTGTCCTTCCACCAGTGAGTGGTGAGCTGCTAGAGCTGAAAGGTGGACCCGAACAGAATTGGACTTAAGGCCCTGATTGGATAAGTGTAGCAGGTACCGAAGCACCACTGGTACAGCACAGGAGAAAGGATCTTCTGTACGCAGCTGACACCACACAGAAAACCTCTTCCATTTCAGGGCATAGGTTTTTCTAGTGGACTGCTTCCTAGAGGCCAGGACGACCTCTTCCACTTCAGGAGGTAGGCCCCAAGGAGCCAAAACTACCCTTGCAGCTTCCAGGCCATCAAATTGAGAGATTTGAGATTGGGGTGCAGAAAAGACCCCTGGTCCTGAGAGAGAAGGTCGGGCTGCAACCCTAGAGGTAGTGGAGTGTCCACTGTTAGTTGAAGCAGAAGTGGGAACCAAGGTTGCCTCGGCCACCTGGGGGCTACCAGAAGGACCGAGGTCTTGTCCTGTAGAATCTTGAACAGGGTTCGGGCCACCAGAGACGTGGGAGGAAACGCATACAGGAGGCTCTGGGACCAGGAAATCAGAAAAGCATCTGCTGCTTGCCTCAGAGGATGCGGTTGCCTGGAGCAGAACCTGGGCAGCTGTTTGTTCAGGGGGCTGGCAAAGAGATCTATGGATGGAAGTCCCCATCTCAGGAAGATCTTCTGAACCACCAACGGATGGAGCTGCCATTCGTGGGGCTGCAGAATCCTGCTCAACCTGTCTGCCAGGTAATTTTCCTGGCCAGGGAGATAAACTGCCCTGAGCAGCATGTTGCGCCTGAGCGCAAACAAGCAAAGGTCCTGCGCCTCCTGACAAAGGAGCCTGGACCCAGTGCCTCCCTGTTTGTTCACATAAAACATGGCTACCTGATTGTCTGTTTGTACTAAAACAGACTGGTGGGCCAGGGTTTGAGAGAAAGTCTTGAGGGCTAAGCGAATAGCCCATAGTTCCAGTAGATTGATCTGCTGCTTGACCTCCCAGGGAGACCATAGGCCCTGGGTGCACTTGCCCAGACAGTGTGCACCCCAGCCCTGCAGGGAGGCATCGATGGTCAACACCACTGTGAACCCGGGTGGCTGAAAAGGCATCCCTTTCAGTAAGTTGGGGGGATGTAGCCACCAACGTAGGGAGTGCAGGAATGGTCTGGACACCCTTACTCTGTCGCTGAGGCTCCCTGTGGCCTGCAACCACTGATTCCTGAGGCACCATTGTGCAGGCCTCATATGAAGCCTGGCATTGGGAGTCACATGTACTGTCGAAGCCATGTGGTCAAGAAGCCTCAGGCAGAGCCGGGCGGAGACCAGTGACCTGCTGAGAAACTGGTTTGCCAAGGTCATCAGTCTTTGGGCTCTGTCCTCTGACAAGAAAGCTTTCGCCTGCAGAGAGTCTAGCCTTGCCCCTATGAACTCCAAGTTTTGGGAGGGGAGCAAAGTGGACCTTGCGAAGTTTATGACAAAGCCCAGATGTTGGAGTAGAGAAATCGTTCGGAGGGTGGCTTGCCTGGCCTCCTGGCACGTCTGACCCCTGATGAGCCAGTCGTCCAGATAGGGGAAGACAAAGATACCCTGATTCCTTAAGTAGGCCGCCACCACTGCCAGGCATTTGGTAAAAACCCTGGGAGCGGAGGTGAGGCCAAATGGCAGCACTCTGTACTGATAATGGTTTCCTCCCACAATGAACCTGAGGTACTTTCTGTGGTCTGGATGAATGAGGATGTGAGTGTACGCATCCTTTAGATCTAAAGAGCATAGCCAATCTCCCTGCTGGAGGTAGGGCAGAAGTGTTCCAAGAGTAAGCATCTTGAACTTCTCCTTCTGTAAGAACTTGTTGAGATTTCTGAGGTCGAGAATAGGCCTGAGATCCCCTGTTCTCTTTGGCACTAGGAAGTACCTGGAGTAGAAACCGTGACCTTGTAGGTGGGGAGGCACAGGCTCCACCGCCTTGTCTCGCAACAGACCCTGAAGCTCCTGCAGGAGGAGGGCTGTATGGAGAGGAGGCCTTGGAGGCTCTCCTGGAAAATAGGGAGGAGGCAACTGATGAAAATGAAGCAGGTAGCCCTAGTGGACTATGCTTAAGACCCAGTTGTCCCCTGTAATGGGTGGCCACCGGTGGGCAAACAGGGCTAGTCGACCTCCTGTGCAGGGATGGGACAGCAGAGACGGAGAGGCTATGCCTTGGGAGTCAAAAACCCCCACCCTGCTGAGTGGGAGCAGGAGCCGGAGGCTTGAGGGCCTTCTGCCTACGGGGCCCATGTCCCTGCCCCTTGGCCTGCTAACCCTGTGGGGGAGCGGGGGAGGCCTGGTAAGGTGGGAACTGTTTGTAGACAGTCGCCTTCCTCGGGTAAAAGGACTTCTTACCCGAGCCCTTCTTCTTGTGTGAAGGGGCAGAAGTCTTTCGAGACAGCCTTGTCCTCGTGAGGTGCTCGGTCTTGAGCTCAGCAGCCTTCTCGGCCATGGGCTTGCCAAAAAGGTTCTCACCTCGGCAAGGGACATCGACCAACTTGTCCTGAACCCATGGCTCGAGGTCCAATGACTGCAGCCATGCTTGGCGTCGATCCGCGATGCCGGATGCCGCAACACGGGCCGAAGCCTCGAAGCCATCGTAGGCTGCTCGGGACATGAACTTAGAGCATTCCCGGATCCCTGAAGACAAGGACGAACCTCTGCAAAGGTTCCCCGGAGAGACCAGCAGAGAACCTGGCAAGCTCCTTTGCCAGGTCCCACAACTACATGCCCATGTACAGCTGGTAAGACTGGACATGGCAAGCAAGCATCAAGCCCTGGAAGCACTTTCTACCAAACGCATCCAGGTTCCGGGCCTCCCTGCCAGGGGGCACCGCGGAGTGCATCTTCTGACTTTTCAGACGATGCATGGCCGATTCCACCACCATAGAATGGTGTGGTAGCTGCGCCTTTTGAAAACCAGGGCTCTTACGGAGTCGATAAATGGAATCGACCCACTTGCTGAGAACCGGTGCCGAGGCTGGTGCCTCCCACATCCGGAAGAGGAGCCGTTCCAGCATCGGAGGAACCGGCACAGTAAAGGCCTCCTTCGGAGGAGAGTCATACTGGAGTGCCTCGAGCTCTTCGGCTCCTCCTCGGGATCCGCCGGGATCGCCAAAGCAGTGGCCATATCCCTAACAAACTCCGAGAACTGGGTATCCTCCGGAGGGGACCTACTCCGGGGCTCAGACTGCGGTGAGTCCGACAGGACGCACCGAGTCTTGAAGGTATCAGGGGACTCCTCGTCCTCTGTCTCCCAGGCGGACTCGTCCGAAGAGGAGTCGGGCTCCGACCGCGTGGGGCCCGGCAGCACCCGCCCTGACGCCGAAGGCACCGGCGTCGACGCCCTCGGCCCCGACCGGGAGGTCGAGGGTGACCATGACCGAGGATGACCTCGAGCCTTCATGGTCTCGAGTATCGGCTCGGTCTCTGGGGTCGACTTCGACATCGATGTCCCGGTGGTCGGGGCAGATGTGCCAGTGAGGCTGGCCATCAGCACCCGCTGCTGATCCATGAAGGCAGATAGTCTGCACTCCAAGGCTGTCAGCCTGAGACCCAGCTCAGGAGACTCAGCAGCCACCGACGTCAGCTCCCTGGGAGGAGAGTCCTCGAGGACAACAGGACTTATGTGTCCAGCAGACTCCAGCTCCACTCGTACTTTTGACGGCTTCTCCTGTTCCACGGGCCCGGGACGGCGGTCGGGGGTCCGAGACCTAGCCCTCGAGGAGCCAGGGACCTCCTCCGAAGCCGCCCTCGCAAGCCATTTCTTCCTCTTTCGCTCCCGCTTGGGGGACCCCCTCTCCGAGGAACCCCGACGATGCTCGGGGTCAGACTCCCGAGACGTCGAGGCCTCAGATGAGGTTCGGGCCCAGCTGGAGGCCGAATCGGAGAAAAGCCTTTCCTTTTGGTGCTGACAACTTCGTAGTGCCTTAGTGGACATTTTCCCACACGGTCCACAGATCTTAGGATCATGATCAGGACCGAGGCACCGAAGGCAGCAGTTGTGTGTGTCGGTGAGAGACATTAGTTTCTTGCACCGATCACACTTCTTAAAACCACTGGAAGCCATCGGGGAAAAAAGAATCCCCGCGAGGTCAAAGGACCGGCCTTCCAGGGAAAAGGAAAAAAAGGGCGCGAATGCCAGCCACGAAGTGCAAAAAACAAAAAACTAAGATCGGGCTCGATACCGGTGTACCAAACCCGGCGAGAAGGGGAACTGGCATCGAACCAGAGAAAAAAACGCGAAGAAATCGCAAGGATTTGAAGAAAAAATCTAACTATTTTCCGGGTGAACTAGGACAAACGTCCGACGGGCTCCACGGAAAAAGAGAGACTGAGCAAGATGGCACCTTTAGGCGGGAAGGGGACCGCGCATGCGTGCAGTATTCCCAAAGGCTTTCATAGAAAACTGGGGAAATGCTTCGCAAGGACTCCATCGACGTCGATGTCACCCATATGTGAGGACTGACTTCCTGCTTGGTCCTGGAGAATAAATACTTACAATTGCAGATCTCTCTCCAGAAGGAGCAGTCCCCTTTTATAGTCCTTTATGACTGAGAATCACAGAACTCTGGTTGAACTATTTATGCCTGTGCTTCTGAGGTAAGCTATGACCAATTTCCTGGGTGATTAACACAGTCCTTGCTTGGATAGAAGGAGTTTTTCAAAATGGCCCTATAATCTGCCACCTGGCTTTAATACCTATTTAAAAATGTTCACAGGTCTCTTGCCCCCTGTGTAGAAGGCTTCTTTGTAAAGATCTCTAGAAATAATGTATTGCTCAAAGAATACTGACCCTGTTTTGCCCTTTATGCTAAGTTATATTCTGATTTGATTTAAATTAAAGCTCTTTGCTGCTACTAGGCCCTAAGTATGGAATTTAACTAGAAGCTCTCTGCTGGGTTCTAAATTTAACCATAAAGCTCTCATTCTGTGTTTTAAATTTAAAATGAAAGCTCTTTGCTGCTAATAGGCCCTGATTGATTTAACAAATATACTGGGCTCACAGATTAATCAGCTTTAATCTAAATAATTCCTTTTTCCCCAAGATTTAGAAACATTCCCAGAATACTTACAATTGCAGATCTCTCTCCAGAAGTAGCAGTCCCCCTTTTGTAGTTTAAGAGCCTATAAAGTAAGATTATACCTGGGGTGGACGGGAGTTGGTGTGTATAGGAGGGAACTAACACTTAGTAAAGGCTGGCTTGCTACACAGCCCTTGGTTTGATAGAAGGAACCTTTCAAATTGCCTCTTTGACCTTTTATTTGGCTTTAACACCTATTTAAAACAAATTCCCAGATCTCTTGCCTCTTAAGTGTAAAGCCTCTTTCCTATGGTATCTAGAAACAATTTATTTCTTTCAACTCAAAGAATATTTTATCCTATTCTTCCTTCTCTGTTAAGCTATATTCTGATCTGATTTAGATTAAATTTAAATCTGTCAGGGCCTAGTATCAGTAGAGAGCTTTTAAACTAAAAGCTCACTGCTGATACTAGGTCCTGACTGAACTTTAAATGTAAACTAAGAGCTCTCTCTGCTGGTTTTAAAAGTAAACTAAAAGCCTTCTGTTCAGTTTTAAATTTTAACTAAAAGTTTTCTGTTGGTTTCAAATTTAAATTAAAAGCTCACTGCTGATACTAAGTCCTAATTGAATTTGAAATTTAAACTAAGAGCTCACTGCTGGTTTTTAATTTAAACTGGATTTAAAAGTAAACTAAAAGCTTAAACCAAAAGCTCTCTGCTGGGTTTATAATTAAACTAAAAGCTCTCTGCTGGGTTTTAAATTTAAACTAAAAACTATCTGCTGATACTAGGCCTTAACTGAGTTAGCAAATACTCCGGATTCTAAAATACACAGATTTATCAGTTTTAACTCAAAGAATTACCTTTTCCCCAAGATTTATTTCCCAGAAGTAAATACTTACAAGTGCCGATTTCTTTCCAGCAGAAGCAGTCCCTTTGGGTAGTCCTTCAAGACACAACAAAACACTCTGGTGGACAAGCTACGTGGTGCTTAAGTCCATTCCTTGGAAGATGGCAAATTTCCACAGTTTGTATGAGTCTGTTTCTCCCTGCTTGTTGATGTAGAACATGGCTACTTAGTTGTCTGTTTGAAAGCCTTTAGAGCAAATGCTATGGCACTTAGTTCCAAGGAAGTGATCTGATGGAGACTTTTCCTGGAGGTTCTATGTTTCCCGAGTGTTGAATCCATTGAGATGACCTCCCCAACCCAACTTGGATGCATCTGTTGTCAACAATGTTTGCGGTAGAGCAATTTGGAAAGGAAGATTTTTGGCCAGATTGAATGGAACAATCCACCAGTTGAGAGACCAAATGAGAGGATCTGTGATGAACAGGTGGTCTCCCAAACCTTGCGACCACTAGGTTATCAGCATCCACTGAGTCTGTCTCATATGAATACGTGCTAAGGGTGTTACATGTACAGTTATGGTCAACATTATTGGCCCCCTTGCATTTTAGGTATGTTGTGTACAATATCTTGAGAAATAATTTGAAATATTCCAACTATATGTCATCATAATATTTTAATTGTATGTTCAAAGGTATACAACAAAAGAGAGATGTCTGTGCAACTTAGACATAGTAATTTCTGAGAAAAAAACAAAATGCCGTTTCAGACCCCGAAACTCCTGGTCCTCCTTCCTGCACCTACGTATAGATTTAAGAAGCATGGCTTACGCTGCTGATTTGATTCATCGACCCATCTGGCGGGTTCATGGGGGATACGTAGTGTAGCGCCCACTACTGGCTAGGCGGTTGCCTAGGAGCAGTGGACGTACCTCTTAATGTCCCTTTGTTTAGCTTAGGTCCAGAGCCGCAGCATCTGGATAGTGTAGTTGTGCAATAAAGAATAGCCGAGGGGTTTCAAAAAGGCAAACAGGAAATTTATTATAATTTTCTTTTCCTAGCCAATGAACTTCTTTTTAAGGAGTTCAAATATACAGCAAAGCAAAGTCGGATACTTCTCCATTGAAAAACAAAAGGCAACAAACCTTCATAGCAAACTTTCAGAACAGTCAATGCAGCATTGTTTCAGACAGCTTGTTTTAATCCAGCAATAAAGTAATTTTCTTCAGCAGAGATCAGAGCTTCAGGTTCCCAGCTGGGTCTAGCA
Organism: Ichthyophis bannanicus; assembly: GCA_033557465.1. NCBI lineage: Eukaryota > Metazoa > Chordata > Amphibia > Gymnophiona > Ichthyophiidae > Ichthyophis > Ichthyophis bannanicus. The sequence goes on along the minus strand of CM066048.1, from coordinate 40,588,621 downwards.
CAAACCCAGGGTTTCACAGCGCTCTAGACTGCACTTTAACTTCTTAAATTCAAGCTGTTAAACATTTGCATTCTTCACATTAAGCTGCTATCATTTGTATTCTTTACTTTTAAGCTGCTAACATTTATATTCTTTTCTTCAAGCTGCTAACATTTGCATTTTGGGTTCAAGGCTCCACATGACCCATTTTGAACCTCTCTGTTCAGCTCAAAGCGTTAGCACTTTGTTTAACCCAATTCTCCAGCAGGTCATGCAATTAGGAAAGCTTCCGGGTTTTTTACAACTTTAAAACCCTATAGCCTTGTCACTTCTGGCTTACACAGAATGAGCAATCCATTTCAGAATCAGAGGAAACGTTATCTGAAACACACTCATCTATTTGCATGCTTTCCTCATCTAGGTCAATTGGCACCTGGCTGGGCTCAGCGTGTTAAACAGCAGGTTTTAGTTTCTCTAGTAACTTTAAAACCTTTCCCCACTGGGATTCTTCTCCCCGCTGAGTAACAGTGGGAGGACAGAGGAGTTCATTATTCTTTAGCAGATTCTTTAAGGCTTCTAATGTACTCACCTTTTTCCTAGCAATTAGTCTTTTCCCAGGCTTTGCTGAAGATGAAACACTTCCCCCAAGCTCTCTTAAAGACAGTCCCGTACCTTGCTCAGAAACAGCATCTCCCATAGAATGAACTTTCCTGTCTTCCAGGCCAGCTGTAATTCCTCTACCAGCTGGGCTCTCTTCAGGGCTAGAGTTTTCTGTATGCTGAGTGCAATAGGGATTTCTCTTGAGATAGCTCCTGGAGTACCTTCCTCTCTCAGGTCTTCTCCTGGTCTCCTCATTCCCTGCTTCTTCACCAGACTCTCTGGAAGTCTCTACTCTCCTTGTAGACTCTCCCTTCTTGGTGGAAACCTCCTCCCCGGTGGATGCACACCCCTCCCTTCCTGCTTCCCTGAGCTTATATGAGTGAGACTGTCCTATGGCATCTAACTCCACCCCCAAACATTCCTCGTCACCTCCCCTGGTTACCTTGGAGCTGGGGCGTGGCTCACTCTCAACAGCTCTGTGAATGCAGTTTTTTTTCTTAATCGGAGTTTTAATCCTAAAACTCCCTGAACTATTTCTCTGCTCAGAAGTGAATGGCTGTTTTTTTCCCACTTTCTTGGGCTCTATTACCGTCTCGTCACCACAGTAGGTGCAGGAAGAAGGACCCGGAGTTTCGGGGTCTGAAACACGGCGTTGTGTACACACACTAAGAGAACACACGTCTTTTGAAGAGATCCACATATGGACTGCTGATTGGAGTTTACTTATGCAGTTTCAAGGGAGCTTGGTGCCGGACAGTAATTAGCAACATTGGATACCCGAGTTGTTGGGACGTTTTCAGAAGCATGGCTTACGCTGCTGATTTGATTCATTGACCCATCTGGCGGGTTCATGGAGGATACTAAATTGATAAGTCCGGATTTTAAGATAAGTGCCCCCCTTTTACTGCTGGAAAAGCAGTTCTGATTGAGGAATGTTTTGTACTTTGCCTCAGTAAATTTTGAAAGAGGATTATTGTCTCTTTTTTTAAGAGTAAAAAGGAAGGTTTGCTTCGAGAGAGAGGGAAGGTTCCCTACTCGCATGGCAAACGATCCGACAAAAAATTGGGTTAAAAGGTTAGGATTAATCGGGCTGATCAATTGAAAAAACATATTCTGGCAATGTCCCAGTTTTTATGCTATTTTCTTCTATTTCCTTTATTAATTGGTCTTGTTTTATTTTTCACTGGCCATTTCTTTTAGGAGATATTGGACGTTAAGGGGTTGAACTGCAAGGGTGCCAATAATGTTGACCACAACTGTACTGTTGAAGCCATGTGACCTAGTAATGCTAACATCTTGTGAGCTGTCACCTGCTGATTCAACTGAGTCTCCCGAACTATCTATTGTGCGGGAGAAAGGCTTTTGCATGAGTCATGTCAAGCAGGGCTCCTATGAATTCCAATTGTTGGGTGGGCTCAAGATGGGACTTTGGGTAATTTATTACAAACCCTAGTAGCTCCAACACCCGAATGGTCGGCTGTGTTAATTCACACATTCCTTCTTGAGCGGAATTCTTGATCAACTAATCGTCCAGGTAGGGGAAGACATACACTCTTAGTCTGCGTAGGAATGCTGCTACCACAGTGAGGTGCTGATGCTAGGCCAAAAGGCAGAACGCGGTACTAGAAGTGCTGCTGCCCTACCAGGAATCTGAAATACTTCCTGTAAGTGGGATGTATCTCTATGTAGGTATATGCATCCTTGAGATCCAGAGAGCATAGCTAATCTCCTTTTAGAAGGTAAGGGAGTAGAATGCCCAGAGAAATCATTCTGAATTTTTCTCTGACCAGCTATGTGTTATCATCTCTTAGGTATAGAATGGGATGAAAGTCCACCCTCTTTTTTTGTGATCAGGAAATACCTGGAATAAATTCCTTGTCCTCTTTGTTCTGGTGGCATAAGCTCAATCACTAGATCATTTAGGAAGGCGTTGGTTTCTCTCTGAAGTAGTTCCTGATGATGAGGGTCTAAGGAATGAGCCCTCAGTGGGCAGGGCCGGTCCTAGAATTGATCCAAAGTGTTGGAGCCCCAGGTGAACCTCAAACTTTACACCACCTCTGGCTGTCAAAATCTATTATTTAGCTTTGAATGTTCTGCTTTTGCTGCTCTCCAGAGGTTGCTGCCCTAGGCGATTGCCTAGTTTGCCTAGTGGTTGGGCCAGCCCTGTCATTGAGCAATTTGGAGTCAGATCGAGTAGATGCAATTTGGAAGACCCAAGTGTCTAAGGTTATAAGGGACCACCTTTGGGCAAAAAGAGTGAGCCTCTCTCTGACAGGAGAATCCTCCACTGCAGTTAAAGGTAGAGTGGCTACGCTCTTCAGAAACCTGCCAAAACCCCACCCCTTGTTTTGGCTGAGGAGCCAGCTGGGCCTTCTGAGGGTATTTGGGGAACCTGTTTCAATTGAAAATAGTGAGAACAAGGAAAGTACCTATGCCTAAGAGAGCAATATGTTTTTTTCTGGCTGCCACCTTGAAACCTCCTGCAGTAGGAGGCTGGCTCGGACGTACGATGTGAGAGATTGCGAGGGGTAACATGCTGCTTTTCAATAAAGCTAGCCTGCTCTTTAACCTTTTCTCCGAAGAGATTCTCTCCATGGCATGGTACATCAGCGAGCTTGTCTGACACAGATTGTTCTAGGTCTGAGGCCCAGTAACCCAGCCTTCTGAGTCTGACTCAGAGAGGAAATCAAAATATTCCTGAGTCTTGGCCTGGACAACTTTCCTGTCCTTTAGGGCTCAGGAGTTCCTTCGGGAGCATTGATGCACTGATGATGTTCTAGACTTCTGGGGAGCATCAGATCCTGATGCACTAGAAAGTGTTATCGACCGGGCAGGCTCCGACCTCAGGACCCTTTGATGCTTCTCCCGCAGGCACTCAATGCTTGAGGATTGGCTGGACCACTGTTGATGTCAATGCAGCAGACATTAAGCACTGACATGCTTCACGGTATATAGCATTGTGATGCATTCCTCAGTAGCCCTCAGAAAGTGTCTCTCCATGGCTGCCATCTCCAAAGGCTGTGAGGCCACAGCAACATTGGCTGATGTTAGTGGATCCTAAGAGAGTGTATCGGCTGCGTGGCCTCGGCTCTCAGTAGGCCATCGCTGCCCCTCCGATGTTCTGAAGGATGAGCTCCCCTCCCTTCAGGGCTGCCTAGAGGGGCCCTCCTGGGAACCCTTTTTGCTCCTCACACCATGCCTCAGAGGACTTCGTTATCATTGCACCAAAGCCTCCACCCAATGCATGACATGTTCACCTTTCGGCGTTGATGAAGATGAAGACAAATCCCTCTTCACCTTTGGGCAAACATCGTTCAATAGCCAATGCTCTGGAATACTAGGAGTGTTAGACTCCAAGAGGGCTCGAGGAATCCTCAGTGCCAATGCACTGCCAGTGTCTGTTGCAGCCTTCGATGCCAAAGAGACCAATGATGCTGATGTCAATGGATCAGACTTCTTAGTGCCAAAAATAGTTTCACACTGTTTTTCTTGAGCCTTGCATCTTCTTTTTGTCATCTGTAAACATAAATTACAAGAAAAAGGCTGATGATCAGGACCCAAGCTATGACGCCCCCATTTGTGAGTATCCATTATGGATATAGTCCTTGAGCACCTGAAACACTTTTTAAACCCACTGGCTAGTTTCTTTGATATGCTGTCCAGAAAAATAGCAACAGGGACATCAACTGGCTCAATTTTTAGTGACAAAAAGGTTTACCACATGTGGCCAAAACACCAACACCTAAGGGGGAAACGGTGCTGCGGAAACTTTAACGTGCCAAAAACTCTAAACTAATGGAATTCTAACGGGAAGGAAAAAGCTGTGACGGCAGGCAGACAGCAAAAAAACCATGAAAATACAGAGAAAAAAAATCAGATAAAAACTGCAACTCATACAAAATTGTCTAATACCATTTGTAGGGCTTCACAGAAAAGAAGAGATTGAGGTAAGATGGTGCTGCAATGGGTGGGAAGATGCATGCATGCACGCGCAGAGGAGTTTCAAAAGCTTCCAGGAGCTGGGAATACTCCCGCGCGGGGCTATGTCAGATGAAGCCACCCATATGTAAGGATTTTTTTCCTGCTTGTCCATGGAGAACTAATGTGATTACAATAAAACATTAAATAAAAATGATAGGAGGTAAACACCATGGGGTCTGTCCAATCTGTCCATCTATACAAACTACTAAGCTTAGAAATCCTCTGCACAAGTCCCATACTTTCTTGAATTCAGACATAATCCTCATCTCTATCACCTCAGAGACTATTTCAAGCATCCGCAAGTCTTTCCATAAAGAAATATTTCCTCAGATTACTCCTGAGTTTATCTCCTTCACCTTCATCCTATGCCCCCTCATTCCACAGCTTTCTTTCAATTGAAAGAGGTTCTCCTCCTGTGCATTACGCCATGAAGGTGTTTAAACCTGTCTATCATGTCTCCCGCCTTTCTTCCAAAGTATACATATAGAGATATTTTCTTGTACGTGCACAGTCTGGGAGCTGGGGAAGGAATGGCTATGCTCAGGCAGTGGGAAAGGGTTATGCCAAGGTACTGGGAGGGAGAGGGAACATGCCTGGCTATTAGGAGAGAGTGGTAGCTGTAGATCAAGAAAGCTGTGTCTGGGTACTGGTAGGCTATGCCCAGGAGCCAGGAGAGTGTTGTGCTAGGGCTGCACCTGGAGTAGGATTTCTTCATATAACTAGACAGAGGAAAGCCTACTGTTACCATGACAATGAAACTCTGGAGAAACAAAAAATATAGTGCTACAGCAACATTATAAAGGGGGGTGAGAGATACACTGGAAAGTAGAGTGCTACAATGACTATAAGTGCAGAGAGAGAGAAACAACACACCCATAATATAGTGCTGCAGTAACAATATGGCTAAAGAGAAACTAAAGAAAGTACAGTGGGCTCCAATGACAATACAGTATAATTGTAGAAATACAAAATACAGCAATATTGTAACTAGAAAAAGACAAAGTATAAGCTGTTAATATTGTCAGACTTCTTATTTTGGAATTTCAGAAAATCGGCAGGTGAGGGGCAAGATGCAGGAGTTTCCCACAGTGCTTTTTGTCTCCTCCCTGGACTGGGAAAACGAACTGAGACGTACTGAGGCCTCAAACTGGCGGATCAGCCCTATCAATGAAAGATTTGACATGTCAACCAGGTAATGATGGTTGGGAGCTAGGATGGAAATCAGTCACACACACTATAAGGAGGGACATCTCATGCACCATCATAATGCACAGTTTCCCAGAGTTTGTTTGGTGTTATTTGCGTGGAGGCAGATTCCGTTCCCTGCACGCCTGGCTGCAGTGCCCGTCCAGGATGCAGACATGCCCAAGATAGACCCGATTCTGTAGCCACAGGGCCTGGACGTACCCACGAAGGTGGAATCGGAGAGATGCACGTCTAGGCGCTCCCTGTATGCCGAGGAGATAGACATACAGGGAGCTGCCCATCCCCACGCCAGAACGCCACTGCTGGGGTGAGGGAGCAGTGGCATCCTCGCACCATGGCAACCAGCCGTCTATATGGCTGCTCAGAATGCCATCGCCCACACCCGCACCTGCATGACCACAGTCCGGCTGGCACCGGAGGCCCCCATGACCCAAATTGTGGCTGCAGGGTCACAGCGAGGCCAGGGCCCTGTGGTGCGGGGGTGTGAGCGCGTGATTGGCGAGGCCCCCTGGACTTATTCCACCGTTGGGGTGGAATAGACTGGGTGTCCCAGGGAGTGCTGCAGAATGTACAGAGGCCTGACCTAAATATGTGGCGGCAGCCCCGTCCCCCAGCACAGCCCATGTCCAGCGCTCCCCACACAAATGTTGTGTACGTGCAGGGAATGCTGGCGGTGGAATAGAGCTGGGTAGCTGAGCACGGGTTGGACATCCAGCCTGAACGTCCAAAGCCGCTATTCGTGGATCGGAATGTCCCCCATAGTTTATAGCAATAAAGAAAAACTCAAGAGATTCAAGTTTATGATATCTCACTTGCTAATATCTGCTAGGAGAGACAATAGAGTAGGCCTTGACAAATTTTCTTGGGATTTGGGAGCTAGCTTAAACATTTAAGGGCCAGCTGCTGAGACCTCGGTCACAGTGCCCCCCACTGTCTCAAAAGGTGGATCAGCTCCTTTTCTAAGGCCTGATTTACGGTTTCCCCATTTTCTATGGAAAAAGAAATCTTAATAAATCAGGTCTTTAAAGTTCCATTGCATAGCACCAACAGTGGCACCTGAGGCAATTTTCTTTTTTGTTTCACATATCACGTCTTGGTAATACGTAAAGCAAAAAAAAAATCTCTCCACACCCTGCCTTCACACACACACACACACTCTCTCTCTTTTTCTCTTTCAAAGCCCCTCCCCCATCATCATCAGTGTCTTTCTCTTAGCTCCCCCAGATCTCTCTTAGTCCCCTCAAGCCATTATCCACTCTCTCTCTCTTAGCTCTCCAGCTACCACCCAGTCTCTCTCTCTCTCATTATCCCCGACCCCTCACCAGCCATCACCCAATGGCTCTCTCTCTCATTGCTTCCACACCAGCCATCACTTGATCTCTTTCTCTCATTGCCCCCTCAACTATCACTGATGTCTTTTATCATTCTTGCACGGGTGCTGCCTCCTCACTGCTCTACTGAGGTCAGCATTCTGCATGTAGCTTGGGCCATGTGGTGGAGGAAGTTATCATGCTAATCTCGTGGTTTCAAGCCTAGTGAGACTTGAAACAGCAAGATCAGCCTAAACTCCCTCTACAGTGCACTTAAGATACATGCAGAGAGCTGACTGTGGTGGAGGGCAGCACAGGCTATTGAAGCAAATTTCAGAGGCATGAAATCTCAGGTGCCAGGGTGCAATTTCTAGGCACCATGGTGACCTGGAGCCCAGGATTTGTTGAGCCTTGCATTAGAGGGAGAAAGGAAAGCACTTAACTCCCCTTTTCAGTCTGGGATGCTGTTTTAACCAAGCAAAGTACTGGTCCAATAGCTCAGTGGTGGCTTTACAAAGGATCCAGGTTTGATTCTTGGATATTTGGCAGTTGGGAGTGCTGCAAAAGCAACACATCCTGTTGGGACTAGTCAGGAACATTCCATTACAGAAAACTGTATGTGATTCCTTGAATTTTCTCATTCAGCCTTCCAAAATACCTTGTGGTCCCCAGCAGGCTTCTAGACACAGAGCTGAAGAGAGCCTTTGCACATTTCAATGAGGGTCGACTTCCTGTAAGTGTATAATCTAGTTGCTGGGGAAGGAATGGCTATGCTCAGGCAGAGGGAGTGGGAGAGGCAGAGGGTACTGGGGGGAGAGGGGACATATCAATGTGATGGGAGAGAGTGGCAGCTGAACACTGAAAAGGCAGTGCTTGGGTACTTGGGAGGCTATGGCCAGGAGCTGGGAGAGTGCTGTGCTAGGGCACTGTGAAGGGACAGCACATGGAATAGAATTTATACATGCTAGGATAGGAAAGCTTCTCATGCAGGGTTGCTTTATCCATTCCAGAGGTTGTCCTGGCACCATCCCTGTGGCAGTGATCTGCTGCGAGCAGCTGGTTTCCAGCTTGAGACAGATCCAGAAAAAGAGGACATGAGGTACATAACTGGTATGGCCAGACTGTGGGACTGGGAGGAAAGTCATTGAGGGCAAAGCCGATGCTTTTCCTAAAGAACAAGCAAACTACATTGATGCAGCCGGGCAGAGCATCAGCAAGTATGGCAGCACTGCCATTTTAATCTGTTCTGTGAGAAATGCTGTGCATTGCTCTATCTGGGAAGGATGATGGATGCCCTTCATATACAGGTATCTCTGGCATGATAAGAGCTTTTGCTCAGCATTGAGCTTGAAGTTATGTATTGAACATTTTGACTACAACTGACTGGAGCGAGGTGAAGTATTAGACAGCCTTTATTGAAGACACCCAACACAACGTGTTTCGGCAACACTAGCCTTCTTCAGGGGGGTAAAACTATTAGTTCTGCAGAAGTGTAAAGGCTGAAGAAACACTTTGGTGTAACTCATAGTCATGTAGGGCCCTATATTGAGCTAGGCTCATTTTCGAAGGGCTATGTGCCTCATTGGTGCATAGCCCTCCCCGCCAACCTCTAACCCAGATATTCAATGCCACGGCGACAGCATTGAATATCTGGGGATCGCCGCACACCCTGGAAGCCACCGAAGCTAACCAGGCAGCAGCGATATTGCATGTTGCCCGGTCAACTCCTGTGCCTTAAAGATAGGTGAGGGTTTTCTTCGCCTATCTTTTTGGCACAGATAGCTAACCAGGCAGCATGCAATATCGCTGCTGCCCGGTTATCTCTTGTTGCTGCCTCCGCTCCAGAACGTCCTGAAAATGCCCCGTTGCTCACCAGATAGCATCGGGGTGTGTAGGGGTTAGAAGGGGATATTTAACACCACTAACTGTGTAAATGGTGTTGAATATCCCGATTTAAGGCATTTACATGGTTTACTAGGCTGTAAACTGTAAATGCCTTTTGAAAATCGGGCCTATAGAGATTAGCCCAGAGCTTATTGCAAATCCAAGGAGCGAATGAGTGTCCTAACGTTTGCCACCGGAGCTAACTGGGCAGCAGCTGAATATCGCTACTGCACGGTTAGCTTCTGCATGATGTGCAGCAACCCTGGATATTCAAAGTTGATGGCTGGATATGGCCCCGGATTGAATATGCAGGGTTAAAGTTCGGCGGTGATGGCTATGCGCCTGAGAGGTGCATAGCCGTCGCAAATGAATATAAGGTCTTGGAATGTCTTTCTACTCAGTATCTTTATAATAAAGGGAACCCAACATGTTGACAGTGCCTCTTTTCCTCCTAGGTCAGTAGAAGTGATGATGCTTGCGAACCACTCCCAGTGTGTGATTGTGGACACCATGGGTGACCTGCCCAGTCTTCTGGATCTCCAACTGTCTTACCTAAAGCTGCGAGCCCTCTGTGTTTATGGTATTATGTTCAGTCTTTGCAATGAATTTCGAAAATCAGTTTCTTTAAAAAAAATGAGTAAAGTCCTTTTGAGCACCAGATATAAGACATAACGTGCGAATTCCCTACCAGTAATCTTCTGTTCTCATCCACTTTACTTTCTGAATGGATGATAATAAATACATTTCTCTTCTCAAACTTCTTAATTTACTCTGTACAATAAGATTACTACAATAGATTAATCTGGGTATGATGGTCACTTCAGTGGAGGAATTGCATGCTGGTAAAGTTGGAGCCATTTGTCTGGTCTCTACAATATTCTGTCTGCATATGACTGTTATAGGCAAAAACATATCAAAGGATTTCTTTATGGCCACTTGTAGTCTTTTTTAATATGAAGAGGGTCAAATCGGTCAAGTTAATCTGGCATGACTGCTCCAGGTCTTCCAGGTAAAAAGCATCTCCTCCTCCATGCATCCCATATTAATAAGCCTGTTAAGAAAATGTGCTTGTTTTACAGATCTCACTATAACAGTGTCTGATGAGAAGTGGTTTTCTACATTAGAGAGCACACACTGGTTGAACCACGTGAGGTAAAAGCTGTCAGTGGCTGAATGCTGTGTGTTTAGAATGGGTTTAATGTGCCATGATGCTGTTGTAATATTTATGTTTGGTTAATTCTTCTCCTGGTTGCCCACAGAAAGATGAAATTTGGTCTTACCTGCAAAATTCCTTTCCTCGAGTCCTGGTAGACCAGTTTAGACAAGTAGGTTGTGCTCTCAACTAGCAAACGGAGGCAGAGAACACTGATTTTTAGAGACATCATCAGTATAAGGATTGGTGTAGCCCTGGAACTTGCCAGTATACTTTTGCCAAAGCTGAAATCACTGACAACAACCTGAACATTCTTAAGACAAGCCAACCAAACAAACAAATCCCCCACTGGTTCATGGACTTAGTCTCAAAATTTCAAACCTCTGCCAGCATAACAACGAACACTGAACTTAGGGCACTGAGGGGAATAGCCTGCCAGCCTTAGTCTTCTCAGGACAACAAAAAATAAGGAATGGGGGGAATGGAGGGCAGGGGGTGGGAGGGAGAAGGGGAGAGAGTCTGGAAGGGGAACAGAGAGTGGGGAGAGTTTGGAGGGGGAAAGGAAGTATGCAAGGTGTTGGACATGAAAGGGATAAATGCATGGGGACAAAAGAGCACAATGTGTATATGACAAATGGTGTATCCCACCCCCACGTGTGCACACACACACGCAAACACAAAGGCATCCCACCTTTACACAAAAGGCAGGCACACACACACCCCACCTCCACACAACAGGCACCTCACACACAAGCATCTCACTTCTGCACCAGACATACACAGGCTTCCCAGCTCTGCAAGAAACACGACACATGCACCGAAGCCCCACACTCCAACCACACAAAGGCACTTACCGCCACATCCCATGCACAGACAGACAAACCATCCTTGCACTACACACACATACACAGTCATTTGCTATCTATATATTTCCGTCTGAATAAAAACATTGAAACATGATGGCAGAAAAAGACCATATGGTCTATCCAGTCTGCCCTTCCATACCAACTTCTATAGTGCAGCAATCACATCCCTGCCCTGCAGATATCCCCCAGGGCAACCATCCTAGCTTCTGCTCAGGATGTGTGCGTACTTGTTGAATACATTCAAAGACTAGGTGGGACTTCTCTCTGGTTCAAAAGATATGCTTTCTCAACAGGCTCCTTGATTCATCGAGATATTGAGGACTTGGAGGCTGCTTCCCTTTTTTATGGACTACTATGCAGGACAAAGAAATGATACCACTTACAAAAAGGATTTGTCACCTTTTAAGTAGCAAAATAAGACTCTGCAAACATACAAGACCTGAAGGTTCTGGCAGCCACCATGGTCGTCCTTTGAGAAGGCCAGAAGATAGACTGATTGAGGTGGAATGGTGAGATTCCACCTCAGTCAATTCAGAAAAGAGGGGGCTCTAGATAAGAGAGCCCTCAGAGGTTCCTCTGTCGGTTGAAGGATCTTGCATGGAAGTGGCTGCAACTGGAGGGAAAGAGTTGGCCCGAGATAGCCATGATTATGCTATTGGAGCAGTTTTTGGAGGGCTTGACTGCCCTGATGAAACAGTGGATATGCCATCTGTAAATATATATTCTCCAAAAAACAGAGGAGATGTAAGGTGCTCACACACCAAGGGACATAAAGAAAAAGAACCACAGTGCAGTTTCTAACACCAGAATTAATTATAATAATTTTATTTGGTGTTAGAAACTGTGCTCTGGTTATCTCTTTCTTTTTGAACATCTATTTTGCTTCCAGAGATCTCTGCATCTTCCTACAGTAGATGCAGAGAAGAACTAGGACATTTCACCAAAGAACCCAGCATACAAGAACAAAAAAGCTGATTTCAGTGCCATTAACATCCTCTCCAGTACCAGGCAGATTGTAAACTAACACAAAACCCTACAAAAGTCACTGAACACCTTTAATGCAAATCTACCATATGATAATGACACCAGCTTCTAAAATTAACACAATAAGGAACCTACACAAAAAAGAGCAGCACCATAAATATTGTAGTAGGCATCTTATGAGCCAGTGCTTGTGACCTCCTCGACCTGCCCCCCTCCCCCCCCCCCCATTGTCTCTCACGCTGCTCTCATGTTCTCGTCTCATGAGATCAGCGCCAGATTTTATATATCGCTGTGTGTGTGTGTGTGTGTGCTGCAGACTCTGTATGGTGCAGAGGTGAGGTACCTGTGTATGTGGTGCAGATGTGAGGTTCCTGTGCGTATGCATATCTGTCATGCGAAGGTGGGATGCCTTTGTATGTGACTGTGTGGTGTGGAGATGGGAACAGAGTGCTTGTGTGTTTTCTAGGAGGAGGGGGAATGCAGCATTTGTTAACATTTTCCACTCTTCCCTCCCCTTCCAACCCCTGTCCTGCTGACTCCCCTTCACTAACCACCCTAGCACTCCCATCCCCTGCCTTAAAATCCCCACCCCGTCCTCCTTTTCTGAATAGGTCACTGCCCCTTTGTCCCTGCCATTATCTCACTTCCTCCCCTCCCCAAACACCTGTTCTGCTGTAAGCTGCAACCTCCCTCTTCTCTTCTGCCCGCCAGGATCCGATGATCTGTGGGCAGATAGAAAAGGGTCTTTCTTCTCTTCTGCTCGTGGAGGACTGTATCCCTTCAGGAAGATACCTTGTCTCTGGATTGCAATTGTGGCCTCCCCCTTCACATGCCCATGGGGATCCAATCTCCTGCAGGCAGATAGAAGGGGTCTTTGCCATGATTGCAGCCATCCCATTCTCTTCTGCCTGTGGGGGATTGGAATCCCATAGGTAGAAGACAAGGGGGAGGCAGCGATCATGGCCCAGAGGCAAGCTGTTTGCCAATGGAGATCTCATCTCCTTTGAGCAGGAAAGAAGAGATCCCCTTCTTTTGTACCCGTGGCAGATTGGATCCCCAGGGGCAGACAAAGGGTTGCGGCCTGTTTTGCTGATGTCTGTATTGCATTGAGCTTTCAGATACTTCAGTGGATGGGACAGCACTAGACTTCCTTTTGCATAATTTACTACCCAATCAAGATTCTCTAACCCCTGAATCACTCTGCAAGTGGCTGCTCTGGCTGCCTTCTCTGAATTGCCCGGATCAGCCAGTTGTCCATGTATGGATGCACTCATCTCTTTCCTGCTACCATAACCATAACTTTTCACAAAGGTCTGAGAAACTGTGGCTAACCTGAAGGGCAGGGCCTTGAACCAATAGTGCTCACCAAAGACACAGAAGCAGAGAAAACTCTGGTGATAATCATGAATCAAGATGTGAATATAGGCCTTAGACAGGTCAAAGGGGGAGAGAAATTTGACTTTCCTGACCAGTGAGATCAGACTATAAAGTCGCCATTCTGAATCTGGGTACCCAAAGAACAGTCTTGCCTTTGTGATCCAGGACAGGCCAGAATGTACCTCTGTTCTTGGGAACCCCAAAATAAATAGAATAGTGACCCCAGACACGCCCTCCTAGGGGGAATTGGAATGATGGATCCTAACCATTCAAAAAGCAGCGGTCCCCACACGAGTCTTACATAAACAAACAAAAAAGACAGAAAAATGGTTCACGAAAGAGCTTACAAAACTAAAAAAACAACTGAGGAGACAAGAAAAGAGATGGAGAAAACTAAAATCTGATGAAAACAAATCCCAATACATGCTCCTACTTACAGAATACAAAAACGCAATTAACAAATCAAAAAGAGACTACCATTCTAAAGTAATAAACTCAACCATAAACCGCCCCAGGGAGTTATTCGCGATAGTAAGAACACTAACCAAAACTAATAACACTGAACCTAAACAACAAGCAATAAGTATACAAACACTAGCAAAACATTTTGCAGAAAAACTAAAAAGCAAGACCACTACCCCGACTCCACTATTATCAAACACAAAAAACACACATGAATGGACAAGTTTCCAGTTGATAGAACAAAAGCAACTCCTCAAAATCATAACAATGATCAACACCACCACCTCCCCACTTGATCCATGCCCTGTATCATGGATTAAGTGTGCGAAAGATGAACTGGCCGTAAACCTACAACACATAGTCAACCAATCCCTTTCACAAGGCATCATGCCCGATGCCCTAAAACTCACAACACTCCGACCAATAATAAAGAATAATAAGCTCGACTCAAAAGACCCGAATTCATACAAGACCCATAGCCAGCATTCCATTCATAGCTAAAATAATAGAGAAAACAATTCAAATTCAGTTACAAGAACACATTGATGAGCACAAACCACTTGACTCACACCAATTTGGTTTCTGCCCATCCCATGGAGTAGAAACCCTCTTAATTACCCTAATGGACTTCCTCATCAAGGGTACAGATGACAAACACCAAGGCTTCTTACTCCTATTCATAGATATCTCTGCCGCCTTCGATAACATCAATCACCCGACACTGATCAACAGATTAGAGAACCTAGGAATAGGCGGGACTGTCCTTAAATGGTTCAAATCCTACATCTCACATAGATTAATACGCGTCCAAATTGACCAACAAGCATCAGAAACATTCCCCCAAGGACAGGGAATACCCCAAGGATCAGCCCTTTCAGCCCTCCTATTTAACTTGTACCTGCAACCGATAACAAACATATTTAAAAAACACAGGATTAACCATTTTATCTATGCCGATGACATCATGCTTGCTATCCCCATAACCATTAAAAACCCTACATATGACTCACTATCCAATTGCATGGCTGAGACCTCCTCCTGGATGGAATCTAACTACCTTAGCATCAACCTCAAAAAAACAGAGGCAATGTTCGTAACAAGGTCATCTATGACTGAGAACACTTACCCGGAAACAATCACAATCAACAAAACCACCATACCTGTTAGAAAACAGGTAAAATACTTAGGAGTAATAATAGACCACACTCTCACCATGCTACCACACATAAAACAAACAGTAAAAACCATTTTCTATAAACTCAAAACCATTCAGCACCTAAGGCCACTCCTCGAAACACAAGACTTTAGATCTGTAGTAAGTACACTGATCACCCCTCACTTCGACTATTGCAACAGTCTCCTAATAGGCCTTCCTCAAAAAAGCACATACCTTCTACAAAGAGCTCAAAACATCTGTGCAAAAGTAATTGCTAAAGCTCGCCTAACAGACCACGTAACCCCAATACTGCTAGAACTCCACTGGCTCCCTATAAACAGCCGAATTAGATATAAAATTATCCTAACAACCTACAAACTCATAAATGACATAGCACCCTCACACCTATCTACATTACTGCACTCTCCAACCTCGACAAGAGCCCACAGACAAAACGCAGCCCACTCCCTTATCATACCAAAAGCCATCCGGAAAACTAAGAAAACCACTAGCTCCAGAGCATTCACATTCACTGCTCCTACACTCTGGAATGACCTCCCTATAGACCTTCGCACCATAAAAGACCTCATCCAATTCAGGAAAGAATTAAAGACCTACCTGTTCACTGAACACTTTGAAATCCCCCACTCCCCCAAAGCCAGCCCCACAACAAACGTGGTTACACATGCACAAACTCCCTTAATCCCAACAATCTAACTACATGTCTGTCCCTCCCCCCATACACGCCCCAATTACGACATAAAAGGAATTAAATTCCAACACCTACACCAGTATCTGCCCTATACACCACACACAACCACTGTAAATATACATTTGTAAAAAAGTTTGATGTTTGTTTTGCTTTTAATACCAACAAAGTTAAATTTAATGTTCAATGTAAATAGTTGATTTTCTATTGTTCAATGTAAAATGTATACAAACGTATACAAGACTGTTAAACTGTTATATGTAAACCGCCCTTGATCTCTGGAAGGGGCGGTATAAAAGAAAATAGTTAAATAAATAAATAAAAAATAAATAAATAACTGAAGTATACAGGAGTCTCAACAACTGCTTTCCTCTTCAGTCTTGATCTGCATGAAGAAAACATAAAAGCTTCAGAGAGAGGTTCTGCAAACCTTTGCTGGAATGTTTCGAGAACCCATTGATCTGAGGTGACATGGATCCACCCCAAAGAAAAACAACTATAGACAAATTTCCCTATATGCTGCATCTCAGACTGGGTCCACCAGTGCTCAATGGGGGCTTTTGACGTTTGTAGATAAGGGCCTACTTCCACATCTGGGCTTATGGATACCTCAAAAGGGCAGGTTCTTCTTGAACCTTCCTGACATGTTCACAGGGAAGGAAGATGAATTCTCCCTAACTGGCCAAAAATGACTCCACTCCTTAAGGCAAGGCCTGCCTGAAGAGCCTCTTGTAGATGTACGAACACAGTCCCCAGGCAGTCTCTGGGGTCTCACCTCACCCAAGTCTTTGATTAACCTCTTGAGATTCTCCCCAAACAGAAGTTCACTATGAAAAGGAAACTTCTTGAGCCTGTCTTGGAGTCTAAATCAGCTGATCAATTTCAAAGCCACAGTCACCTCTGTGCCACTACCATGGAAGCCACTAATCTGGTCCCAATCCAGGTGAGGTCATACAACATATCTGCCAAAAAGCCTGGCCAATTCTCCAAACATGCTACCTCAGGAGATTTTGGAAGCTGCAGGGTCTGCAAGAGAAGTGCCCTGTCAAGTAACCTCCTCAGATTACTGCTTGAACTCCCCGTGCAAAGGACAGGAGTACCTCAACTTTTCTGTCTTGTAAATCCTTCAAAGCTAAACTGCTCTCCACCAAGATGGTGGTCTTCCTGGTCCACTGCCATCACAAGGGTGTTCTTGGGTAGACAAAATGGTCACTCCAAACCTTTCAAGCAGCAGCAGGTAGAACTTTGTCATGATCCTCTTCAGCACCACCTCAGGGACTTCCCATCCTGTGAAGACCATTCTTTAAAAAGCTTTATGGAGGGGATAGGACCTGCTAGACTTTTGCAGACCCTCCAAATTTTGGTTGCCACCCTCTATGTCTACAATAGGTAGTTCCACCATATGTAGAGAAGAGACCACTTAGGAAATAAGAGACAACTTTTCCCGCTTAAACAGGCAAATGATAGGAATCTTATGTCTTGCCGAGAAGGAGATATTCCCCTCCTTGGGGAAGAGACCCTCTCATCCTCTTCAAAAGGCCAGTCATCTTCTAAAGCCAAGGTGGGAATAGAACCCCGTCATGCGTGACACTGGATCTTCTATGGTGTTTGGGGTTTTTTGCACCTTTATCTTTATTTTGTTGCTTGATTGACCGCCCATGCAAGGAGCGTCAGGGTGGTTTACAATAAATGGCTGCAACTAGAAATTTAAGAAAAGAATACCAATTTTTACAGGAAAACCAATAAGATAGAGCACACATATAAGGACAGAAAAACAGGTGTGGAGGGGAGCTCTGATGGTTAGGAGGGACACATAGTTGGGTCAGTGGGTGGGAGATCAAATGCATGACAGAACAGATGTGTTTTTAGTATAGCCTTAAATTTTGTAAATGAATTTTCAGCATGGAGTCGGGCCGTAAGGGAGTCCCAGAGTGTTGGTCCAAGAAAGAAAAAAGCAGAGTGTCACATTTGTTCAAGACGAGCATGTGCAGGTGAAGGAAGAACCAGATGGTTGTTGTAGACTGCACGAGGGCACAGTGCGGGGTGTGCGTGTGAATGAGGTTAGTGAGATATTGTGGGATGCTGGTGTGAATAACTTTATGTACAGTGATGAGTATCTTGTAAGTGTACCGGAATTTGAGCGGAAGCCAATGTAGATGGATGAGAAGGAGGTGACATGATCTGTACATGAGGAATGGGTAAGGAGTCAGGCTGCTGTGTTTTGGATTAATTGCAATCAATGGAGCTGGTATTGCAGTAGGCCTGCTAGAACAACATTGCTATAGTCGAGGCGGGACAGGAGAAGGGATACCGTGAGTGTAATCAGTGAGGGGAGGGAGAGAAAAGGATGGACTGCAAGAAGTTGACGGAGGGTGAGAAAAGAACGGCGTACAAGTGAGGTGACATGCTGATGAAAAGAGAGGGCAGAATCGAGGATGACTCCAAGATACCGAAGGGATGAGGAAGTGGTATGCGTGTTCCAGACAGAATGGGAGCAACTTCAGGACAGGGGTGCTGAAAGTGAGCCATATGGCCACTGATTTGGATGGATTCAGGTGTAAGTAATTATCAGACAGCCACGAGGAGATACTGGTAAGGCAGGAGTTAAGAGGGGTAAGATCAGGGAAAAGAAGACTGGTTTGGAGAAGTAGGATTATGTCATCAGGGTAGTAATACACAGATATCCCGGACTGCTGAATGACCAAAGTGAGGGGGCAAGAAAAAGGTTGAAGAGGAGTGGGGCCAATATAGAACCTTGAGGGACCCCACATAGATGGGAAGTGGGAGAGGAAATGGAGGAACCTGCATGAACAGAGGAGCGAGAGGAGAGCAATAACCTGAACCAGTGAAAGACTGTCTTGCGCACCCCATAGTTATGCAAATGGGTAAGACATGTGGGATGGTCTACGAAATCAAAGGCAGATGAAAGATCTAAAGATACCTTAATGGAAAGATCACCATGTTTGTAAGCCAAATGAATTTCATTTAGGAAGGAAAGGAGACTGGTTTCTGTATTGTGACCTGGTCTGAATCCCGATTGGTGTGGGTGGAGGGTGGAGGTAGAATTGAAGTGCGATGATAATTGTGTGAAAACCAATTTTTCCAGGATCTTGGATAGGAAGGGAAGGTTGGATACGGGGCACCAGTGAGCGAAAACGGAAGAATGTAGGGATGGTTTCTTGAGTATGAGGCGAACTACTGCATGCTTCCAGATGATTGGAAAAGAACCTGAGGACAGACTTGAATTGATCATACAAAGAAGGGCAAGTGAGGGTTCTGAGAGCCAGTGAGAGGGGATTGGATCAAGTGGGCAGGTCATTTTATGGGATGAGCAGAGGGCCTGAGAAGAGAAACCCTGGAACTCTCCCTGAGAGCTGCATGCCTGGCTGATGACCCACTGGCTGCTCAGATACCTGAGACCAAGGCTTTTTGTAAACTGCCTGTAATCGCTGTTGGCTCAAAAATGTTGACTGGTCAGGATTCATGTGCTGCTATATGATTGCAGGTATTCCCAGCCATCCTAGAAGCACCCCTTCCTCAGGAGTTGGTTGCCCACTGAGGTGTGCCATACAGGAAACCTGCAACTGGCCAACAAAACAGCCACAATTCTTGCTTGCAAAACCATGAGAGTCACAGCCCCATCATCACTAGAACGCTCTTTGTGATATGGAGAGTCAGTAAAATCAACTGCAGCCTACCTCACCATGTCTCCATCGCAGGCAGGGCAGAAAGAACAGCCACGCAACAGATGGGACAATTTCTGCATCCCCTCCCCCACCTCCTGCTAGGCATACCTGCTCAAATTACCCTGGCTCATCCATGGGGAATCCCATGTAGCCTCCCTCATACAAGCTTTCCTTTTGCTTCCATTTTATCAACTTCATTTGGCAGAGGCTGAGCCAAACTAAGAATAGGAGAGGCAAAGGATACATGGGGGAAAAAGGAGGAGGGGAAGAAAAGGGGAGAGACACACAGTGAACTGAACAGCTTCTGCTTACCACCCCTCCTCCACGACAGTCACTGAGCCCACCAGGAGTTTAGGTTAGTTTAGTTTATTGCTTGATATATTGTCTTTTGGGCTTTTCACAATCCAGAAAAGTGGTTTACAATAGTTAAAATCATATTACAAATAATTAATTAATAATTAAAATTTAAAATAGTTAAAAGTATAGCAGAAGCCAGTAGTATTTCCAGTATTAAGATTTGAAAGTAGTAGAATATAACGTATGTACTGAAAATGAAAGAGAGATTTAGACAGGATCCTGGCTCCTCATGAGTTATTTATTTATATATGTTCAAAAAAGCCTCCGCAAAAGAGTGCATTTTCAGATTTTTTTCTAAATCTTATTCAGTTGGTGGCAGAGCATTCCAGAAACTGATCTGTAATAGGAAAAGGTAATCTGCCTTGTTGTCTCTAGGCTTATGGTGAATGAAAATGCAAGACTATTTATGTATTGACTGCGAGTTCCTCAAGAAAATACATAAGGAATTAGCAGAATGAAAAGATAAATTAGTATTAGTGAATTTAATAACGGATTCTATAGATTATTGGTAACCAGTATTGATTTTTTAGGGCTCAGGTGATGTGGTCATATTCAAGTGATTGAAAGCAACAAATATTGGAACTCGAAGTGCTGTGATATAGAGAGCTGCAATAGTTTAGTCGATTTATGATTAAGGCATGTGTCAGAATCTTGAGATGATATTGATCAAGTAGCAGCTTAATTATGCATATTTGTCTGAGAGTGAAGTAAGATGACTTGATTACTGAGGCAATTTGAATTTCAAATGTGAGAAGTCTATTTTGCACTCTAGAATGGAAAGGCATTCACAGAGTGGAATAGGGGAATTATCGATGTTAGCGAGACCAGTGGAGATTGAGAATGGGAGAACTGGCATTGCTTTTTATTTAGTGGGATTTAATTTCATCCCGTTCTGGACCAGCTATTATGCTGCTTTAGACACCATGGTATTTAGATGCAAGGTTGGGAGAGGTGCAGTTAGTGAAGTAAACACTTTGCATGTCTTCTGCAAAAAAGAAATCACTGAGTTCTAAGTCTTGTATGAGGGTAGTTACAGGGATATAAATAAGTTGAAAAAGGTCGGTGCAAGTATAGTTCCTTGTAGAAGACCAAGTATGAGGGGGGATTGTGTTGATGTATTTGGGCTGCAGCAATCCAAGGGAGCAATATAGTATAGGGGGTGAAGTACTTTTGTCCACTAAAGAAGAGCAGGACCTAGGCGTGGTTGTGTCTTGAAATTAAAGTAACTAAACAGGTAGAAAAGGCGACGGCAAAAGCTAGAAGGATGCTTGGGTGCATACGGAGAGGAATGGCTAGCAGAAAAAAGGAGGTGATAATGCCTCTGTATAAGTCTTTGGTGCGACCTCATTTGGAGTATTGTGTGCAATTCTGGAGACCGCACCTTCAAAAGGATATAAACAGGATGGAGTCAGTACAGAGGGTGGCTACTAAAATGGTTAGTGATCTTCATTATAAAGCATATGGACAGGATAGAAGTGATATGATTGAGACATTTAAATACCTCTGTGGCATATATGCACAGGGGGAGACCCTCTTTGGATTAAAAGAAAGTTCTGCTACGAGGGGACATGGGATGAGGGTGAAAAGGGATAGATTCAAGAGTGATATGTGGAAATATTTCTTTATGGAAAGAGTGGTGGATCCGTGGAATAGTCTCCCAGTGGTAGAGATGAGGACAGTATCTGAATTTAAAAAAGCATGGGACAAACACAGAGCATCTCTAAAGGAAAAAAAGGGGACTGTTATAGTTATTGATATGGACGGACAGACTAGATAGGCCATGTGGTCTTTTTCTGTTGTCATTTTTCTATGTTTCTATGATGTTGCTGTTCCAGTTCTAGCTGTTTAGGGGTGGTCGTGAAAATATGAGTGAACAATACCTAAATTAGAAAGGCATACTAGGAATAAAGTTGGGTCTACAAAATTGAAAGCAGCACTGAGATCAAGTGAAGTTATAAGAGCTGATTGATGGAATTCCAGCCTACAGTGTAACTCATTCATTAAACACAAAAGGAGTGAGTCCATATAGTGACCTGGATAGAATCCTGCTTGTCTTGGGTGAAGAGCTTTACTTTGCTGGAGGAATGTGGTAAGTTCGTAATGACAATTTTTTCCAAGACTTTTGAAATGAATGGAAGGTTAGAGAAAGGGTGGAAATTGGCTTCAAGTAGCAGATCTAGAGAACTGTGTTACGGAGGAATCAAATTATAGCATATTTCCATGGCTGGGAAATACTGTACCTGTGGTCAAACTCTTTATAATTGCTAAAAGGAAAGTTCAAAGTCCCAAGTCTTGATTCATTATGAAAGTTGGTGGAATGTCATTTATTTAAATACTTTTCTATACCACCATATGCAAATGCATTCAAGTCAGTATAAAAACACAATAAAAGTGGCAATTATCCCTATCTATAAAGATAACAATCACAGCAGAACAATAAACTATAGGAACTTCACCCCTTTCCATCATCCACCACCCACCTGACTAACTCTAACCCAACCTCACCTCACTGTTCATCTTGGGGAACAGATATGTTTTCAAAGTTTTCGAAAAGTTAATAAATTATTTTCCTTTCTCAGATGCTCAGGGAGCTTATTCCACAATGCAGGGTGGCAGCTGTCAAAAACACCTCTCTCTCCACTTTTTCTGCTGCATCTACTGAGGGCCAGGGATAGCCAATAGCTGCCCCTGACTCAACCGCAGTTCCCTACCTGGTTGATACCAAACTAGCAGATCCTACATATATCCTGGCTCTTGATGTCTCACTGTTTTAGACATCAGGACAGAAAGCTTAAATACACTCCTCTGCTCGATGGGAAACCAGTGTAGCTGGGTCAACACATATGTAACTGATTCTCTTAATCCGTCCCGAAAGGACACGCGCAGCAGTGTTCTGCACCACTTGCAGTTTCTTCACCAGGTACCTTGGCAGCCCTACATATAAAATGTTACAGTAATCTAGCACAGACATCACCAGTACCTGGTTCAGGAGGCACTTCACACCCTCATTCGGGAATGGCTGAGGTTGATGCACCAGATGACGTTTACCATAGGCTGCTTGAACCACCTTCGACACCTAGGTCTGCAAGATTAACTCAGCATCCAACACCACCCGTAAATCACGAATATCCTTTTTCCACTTCATCTGAAATCCCTCCTTGCGCCCCCTCCCCCTCCTAGTTACCTGATAGCAATCAGGACACAGCAACGAACTTGCCATACCATCCCATCTTCCACATAGTATGTTTCCATTACAAATAAAATATCTAGCCCTCTATCCACAATTAAATCACATAAATTATGCCACTTAATAGTAGCTGATCAAGTATTCATTAACATACATGAAACTTCTCCTCATCCCCTCCACCTTTCCCCCTACTTTCTCCAAATATGTCTCGGTCTCCAAATATCGTAAAAGCTGACTCCTATATGCACTTCTCAGTATACCCCACCCCATTCCCCCCATACCTATCCTTCCCCCAACCATCCCAATCCACTGTACCCAAGCTTTCTTAGAATATAAGAACATAAATGCCTTACTGGGTCAGACTAAGATCCATCAAGCCCTCTTTCCAGCAGTGGACAATCAAAGGTCACAAGTCCCAGGCAGGTTTCCAAAGAGGCATACAGGTTTTACAATGTTTATCCTGGGGCAAGCAGTGGATTTCACAGGTCCTCTTTAATGATGGTTTATGGACCTTTTCCTTCAGGAACTTGTCCAAACCTTTTTTAAACCCAGCTACACTAATAGCTTTTACTACATCTTCCGTTAACAAATTCCAGAGTTTGATTACATGTTGAGTAAAAACATATTTTCTCTTATTAGTCTTCATTGGGTTGCATTATAGCTTCATTGTGTGTCCTCTGGTCTTTCTATTTTTTTGATGGCATAAACAACCGATCTACGTTTACTCGTTCCATTCCATTCATTCATTTATAGACCTCTATCATATCCCCTCTCAGACATCTCTTTTTCAAGTTGAAGAGCCCCAACCTTTTAAGCCTCTGCTCATAGGGGTATCCATTCCATTCAACATTTTTATCACTCTTCTTTGTATCTTTTCTAATTCAACTATATCCTTTTTAAGATGGTGGAAGGAGGACAACCAGTGGGACGCTGTGATACCTGGGTACAAACTATATCGTAATGATAGAGCTGATCAAATTGGTGGAGGGGTTGCGCTCTATGTTAGAGAGGGCATTGAGTCAGAAAGGATTAAAGTTTTGCAGGAAACAAAATTTGATGTAGAATCTCTATGGATTGAAATTCCATGTAAAAAGGGGAAGGCGATGGCAGTGGGGGTGTACTATCGACCGCCTGGCCAGAATGAACAAATCAATGATAAAATGCTCAAAGAAATCAAGGAAGCTAACAAAGGTTACAGCGTGGTAATAATAATGGGTGATTTCAATTACCCCAGTATCGACTGGGTCAGTGTCACGGCAGGACATGCTAGGGAGATAAAGTTCCTAGATGAAATAAATGACTGCTTCTTGGAGTAGCTGGTTCATGAACTGACCAGAGGGGAAGCCATATTAGACCTAGTCCTTAGTGGAACACCAGATCTAGTGCAAGAGATAAGGGTGTTGGGACCACTTGGCAATAGTGATCATAGCATGATCGCCTTTGATTTAATTAGTGGAAGAGGGATAGTAAGGAAATCCACAGTACTACCTTTTAACTTTAAAAGGGAGTCTATGATAAAATGAGGAAAATAGTTAAGAAAAAACTAAAAGGAGCAGTTGCAAAGGTTAAAGACTTACATCAAGCTTGGGCGTTGTTGGAAAATACTATCTTGGAAGCCCAGACCAGCTGTATTCCACGCTTTAAGAAAAGTGGAAGGAAGTCCAAAAAACTGCCAGCATGGTTTAAAGGTGAGGTCAGAGAGGCTGTTGTTGCCAAAAAAGCATCTTTCAGGAAATGGAAAAAAGAGCCAAACGACGAAACCTGGAAACAGCACAAGCACTGACAGGTCAAATGCAAGGCATTGATAAAGCAGGCAAAGGGAGAATTTGAGAAGAAGCTTGCTGCGGAAGCAAAAATGCGAAATAAAGATTTTTTTCAAGTACATTCGTAGCAAAAAACCTGTGAGAGAGTCAGTTAGTCCATTAGATGATAGAGGAGTTAAAGGGGCACTAAGAGGTGACAAGGCGATAGCAGAGAGACTGAATGAATTCTTTGCTTCGGTCTTTACTGAGGAAGATGTAGGAATGTTACCCATGACTGAAGTGGTATTTAAAGGTGCAGAAGAATTGAAGGAAATATCGATACATCGGGAAGATGTATAACAACTATTAGATAAACTGAAGAGCAGCAAATCACCTGGGCCGGATGGTATACATCCAAGGGTGTTGAAAGAACTGAAATATGAGATTGCAGACCTGCTATTAGTAATCTGTGAACTATCATTAAAATCATCTCTAATACCTGAAGATTGGAGGATCGCCAATGTAACACCAATTTTTAAAAAGGGTTCCAGGGGTGATCCGGGAAACTACAGACCGGTGAGCCTCACGTCAGTACCGGGAAAAATGGTAGAAACCATCATAAAGAATAAAATTACTCAGCATGTAGATAGTCACAACCTAATGGGAGACAGCCAACATGGCTTTAGACAAGGAAGATCTTGTCTTACTAATCTGTTATGTTTTTTTGAAGGAGTGAATAAACAGGTGGACAAAGGTGAGTCGGTTGATATAGTGTATCTAGACTTTCAGAAAGCCTTTGACAAGGACCCTCATCAGAGACTTTTGGCAAAACTAAAGAGTCATGGGATAGGAGGCAGTGTACTACTGTGGATCAGGAACTGGTTAAAAGATAGAAAGCAGAGGGTTGGGCTAAATGGCCAATTTTCCCAATGGAGAAAGGTGAATAGTGGTGTACCCCAGGGATCTGTGCTGGGTCCGCTGCTTTTTGACATATTCATAAATGACCTGGAAAGAGGAATAACGAGTGAGGTTATCAAATTTGCAGATGACACAAAACTATTTAAAGTTGTTAAAACCCAAGAGAATTGTGGAAAATTGCAAGAGGATCTTGATAAATTGGAAGACTGGGCATCAAAATGGCAGATGAAATTTAATGTGGACAAGTGCAAAGTTATGCATCTAGGGAAGAACAACCCAAACTATGGTTACACAATGCAAGGTTCCACATTAGAAACCACCACCCAGGAAAAAGATTTAGGCATCATTGTGGATAACATGTTAAAACCCTTGGCCCAGTGTGCCGCGGCAGCCAAGAGAGCAAATGGAATGCTAGGTATCATAAGGAAAGGAATGGAAAATAAAACAAAAGATATTATAATGCTTCTATACCGTTCCATGGTGAGACCGCACCTTGAATATTGTGTGCAATTCTGGTCGCCGTATCTTAAAAAGGATATAGCGTTATTAGAAAAGGTTCAGAGAAGAGCCACCAAAATGGTAAAGGGGATGGAAAGATACTCCTATGAAGAAAGGCTAAAAAGGTTAGGGCTCTTTAACCTGGAAAAGAGACGGCTGAGGGGAGATATGATAGAAGTCTATAAATTAATGAACGGAGTGGAACGGGTAAACGTAGATCGATTGTTTACGTTATCAGAATATAGAAAGACTAGGGGACATACAATGAAGCTACAGGGTAAACTATTTAAGACTAATAAAAGAAAATATTTTTTCACTCAACGTGTAATCAAACTCTGGAATTTGTTACCGGAGGATGTAGTAAATGCTCTTAGTGTAGCTGGGTTTAAAAAAGGTTTGACAAGTTCATGGAGGAAAGTTCTATAAACCATTATTAAGAAGGGACCCAGGATATCAATGCTTGACCCAGTACAAGCATTGCGGAACCTGTGTCTTTTGGGGAAACTGCTAGGTACGTATGACCTAGATTAGCCACTTTTGGAAACAGGATACTGGGCTTGATGTACCTTGGTCTGACCCAGTATGGCATATCTTATGTTCTTATGTTATGTTCTTATATATTGAGACCAGAATTGCACACAATATTCAAAGCGCGGTCACACCATGAAACGATACAGAAGCATTATAATATCCTTTGTTTTATTCTTCATTCCTTTCCTTATGATTCCTAGCACTCTATATGCTTTCTTGGCTGCCCTTGCACACCGGGCAGAGGGTTTCAACGTATTATCCACAATGACGCCTAAATCTTTTTCCTGGGTGGTGGTTTCTAAGGTGGTACCTTGCATCATGTAACCATAGTTTGGGTTGTTCTTTCCTAGGTGCATAACTTTGCACTTGTCCACATCTGCCCTTTGGACGTTCAGTCTTCCAATTTATCAAGGTACTCTTGAAATGTTTCATAATCCTCTTGCATTTTAACAACTTTAAATAATTTTGTGTCATCTGCAAATTTGATCTCTTCACTCATTATTCCTATTTCCAGGTCATTTATGAATATGTTAAAAAACAGCAAGCCCAACACAGATCCCTGGGGTATTCCACTATTCACTTTCTCCATTAAGAAGAATGTCCATTTAGCCCTATTTTCTGCTTTCTATCTGTTAACCAGTTCCTGATCCACAATACTACACTACCTCCAATCCCATGACTTTTTAATTTTGCCAAGAGTCTCTCATGAGGGACCTTGTCAAAGGTTTTCTGAAAATCTAGATACACTATGGGCCCAATTCTGGGATGCGGGTGGGACATGCAGCACCACAAGTCACCTGGGCTCAATTTCCCCCTCTGGCTCCCCCTGTACCTCTGAGCATCAGGACAGGGAGAGCCGGCGGCCCTGTATGTCCTGCCGGACCCATGGGGACGTGCTGCTTATTCCACCTCAAAGATGAAACAAGCAGCACAAAACCAGCAATGGGGCCCGGGGATCCCCCTCTGGGGCCAGGGCTGGGTGCAGAGGGTCCCCACCACATGATCCAGGCCATGACAGGCCAGCTGTGGGTCATGTAGCAGGGAAAAGGGGGGTTGAAACCGTGGGAGTCGGGGGCACCTGCGGAGAGGACGTCCCAGCAGGCGGTACGGGCGCACAGGGCCATCCTCGGGCCCAATTCTGGTTACCATGGTCCAAAAGGGGAAGCTTTTTTGAACCTAGTCCTGAGTGGAGCACAAGATCTGGTGCAAGAGGTTAGGGTTTTGGAGCCACTTGGCAACAGTGATCATGGCATGATTGCATTTGATTTAATAAATGGTGGAAAGACAGCAAGGAAATTTCTCAGTACCTTTTAACTTTCAAAATTATGATAAAATGAGGAAAATAATTAAGAAAAAAAAATAAAAGGCGCAGCTACAAAAGTTAAAGATTTACATCAAGCATGGGCGTTGTTTAAGAAAAGTGGAAGAAAGAACAAAAACTGCCAGCATGGTTTAAAAGCGAGGTCAGAGAGACTATTGCTGCCAAAAGAGCATCCTTTAGGAAATGGAAAAAGGAGCCTACTGACGATTATTGGAAACAACATAAGCATTTGCAAGTTAGGTGCAAGGCATTGAGAAGGCACGCAAAGAGAGAATTTGAAAAGAAGCTTGCCATGGAAGTAAATACACACAATAAAAACTTTTCAAGGATATTCATAGCAAACAACCTGTGAGAGAGTCATTTGGACCACTGGATGATAGAGGGGTAAAAGGGGTGCTAAGGGAGGACAAGGCCATAGCAGAAAAACTGAATGAATTCTTCGGTCTTTACTGAAGAAAATGTAGGGAAGATAGCCATGCCTGAACTGGTATATATAAAGGTGATGGAGGGAAGAATTGAAAGACATATCGATAAACAGGGAGGAAGTATTACAACTGTTTGATAAACTGAAGAGTAGCAAATCACCCGGATGAGATGGTATATATCCAAGGATGTTGAAAGAACTGAAATATGAGACTGCAGACCTATTATTAGTAATCTGTGAACTATCATTAAAATCATCTGTAATACCTGAAGATTGGAGGATGCCCAATGCAACGCCAAATTTTAAAAAGGGTTCCAGGGGTGACCTGGGAAACTACAGACCAGTGAGCCTGACGTCAGCACTGGGAAAAATGGTAGAAACCATTATAAAGAACAAAATTACTGAACATGTAGATAGTCATGGCTTAATGGGAGACAGCCAACATGGCTTTAGACAAGGAAGATCTTGTCCTACTAATCTGTTATTGTTTTCTGAAGGTGTGAATAAACAGGTAGACAAAGGTGAGTCAGTTGATATAGTGAATCTGGATTTTCAGAAGGCCATGACAAGGTCCCTCATGAGAGACATTTGGCGAAATTAAAAAGTCATGGGATAGGAGGCAGTGTACTATTGTGGATCAGGAACTGGTTAAAAGATAGAAAGCAGAGGGTAGGGTTAAATGGCCAATTTTCCCAATGGAGAAAGGTGAATAGTTGAGTACCCCAGGGATCTGTGCTGGGTCCGCTGCTTTTTAACATACTCGTAAATAACCTGGAAATGGGAATAACGAGTGAGGTAATCAAATTTGCAGATAATACAAAATTATTTAAAGTTGTTAAAATTCATGAGGATTGTGAAAAATTGCAAGAGGACCTTGATAAATTGGAAGACTGGGCATCCAAATGGCAGATGAAATTTAATGTGGACAAGTGCAAAGTTATGCATCTAGGAAACAACCCAAATTATGGTTACGGGATACCAGGTTCCACATTAGGAACCACCACCCAGGAAAAAGATTTAGGCATCATTGTAGATAACATGTTGAAACCCTCTGCCCAGTGTGCAGCGGTAGCCAAGAAAGCAAACAGAATGCTAGGAATCATAAGGAAAGGAATGGAGAATAAAACAAAGGATATTATAATGCCTCTGTAGCGTTCCATGGTGTGACCACACCTTGAATATTGTGTGCAATTCTGGTCGCCATATCTTAAAAAGGATATAGTGTTATTAGAAAAGGTACAGAGAAGAGCCACCAAAATGGTAAAGGGGATGGAAGGATACCCTATGAAGAGAGGCTAAAAAGGTTAGGGCACTTCAATCTGGAAAAGAGACGGCTGAGGGGAGATATAATAGAGGTCTATAAATGAATGAATGGAGTGGAACAGGTAAAGGTAGATCGATTGTTTATGGCATCAAAATACAGAAAGACTAGGGGACATGCAATGAAGCTACAGGGTAACTAACTATTTAAGATTTATTTATTTATTTATTTACAGTTCTTCTATACCGCGCTTTTTCGTATCAGTGTGGTTTACAAATAACAGAAATATTGCCACAGACAAACTGCTTACATTATAACAGGATGAATAACTTGGGATAGAACAGGGGAACTATGTACAGTTGCTTTATAAACTATTTACAACATATAACCATGCTGGCAAGGTCTGGTTTGTGTTTGTGTAAGTCAAGTTATAGGAGTGTTAGTGTCCTCAAGAATAAGATGTGGTGTGGAGGATGGTTGCGTTAGATTAGAGTGGGAAACGTGTAGGAGGAACAAATGGTGCTTAAGAACTTTCCTGAATTGCGAAAGGTCCTTAATTGCTCTGATATGTGAGGGGAGGTTATCCCAGCATCTCGGGGCAAAGAAGGAGAAAGAGTAGTTACTCACCTGTAACAGGTGTTCTCCTGGAGCAGCAGGAATCAGTCCTCACATATGGGTGACGTCGACGCCGACGGAGCCCTCGTACAGAGCATTTCTCCAGCTTTCAAAGAAAGCCTTTGGGAATTGCAGCGCGCATGCGCGGTCCCCTTCCCGCCCAAGGGTGCCATCTTGCTCAGTCTGATGACATAGCTAAAAGACAGCAAAAAATTAGCAAAATAAATCATATGACTGCAACTCCAAGGGGAGGAGGGAGGGTTGTGAGGACTGATTCCTGCTGCTCCTGGAGAACACCTGTTACAGGTGAGTAACTACTCTTTCTCCAGGACCAAGCAGGAAGTCAGTCCTCACATATGGGACTCCCCAGCTTAAGGCTACTGGAGACCTCAAGCCGAAAAAATGAGCTCCCTCTAGCTCGTCAGCACGTAAGGAAGGAATCTTCTCTGAGAACGCCCCCGACCGGTAGCCCAACACCAGGGCCGGAGGGTAGGAGTTGCCTAAACCCCAAAGAGATTATGGAGTACTGCCTGTCCGAAAGCACTGTCCCTGCGGGACTCCCTCTCAAGGCAGTAATGGGCCGCAAAAGTCTGGCTTGAAGACCAAGTAGCGGCCCGGCAGATGTCTGCCAATGGAACAGAGCAGAGATAAGCCACTGACGCAGCCTTCGCCCTGACACGATGAGCCGTGACTCGACCCTCCAATGAGAGGCCGGCTGCCCCATAAGCCCAGGCGATACAGTCAGCGACCCATATGGACAAAGTACGCTTGGAGACAGGGAGCCCCAACTTATTGGGGTCAAAAGAAATGAAGAGCTGAACAGCTCTTCGATGCTCCCGCGTACGGTCAAGGTAGAAGGACAACGCCCTCCTACAGTCCAGGGTATGCAGAACCATCTCAGCCCGGTTGGCATGCGGCCTGGGAAAGAAGGTCGGAAGAACCACCTCCTGATTGAGGTGAAAAGGGGAGACAACCTTAGGAAGAAACTTCGGGTGAGTCCGTTAGACTACCCTATTCCTGTAGAACCTAGTGTAAGGGGGATCAGACACTAGGGCCTGAAGCTCACTCACTCACCGAGCAGAGGTAAGAGCTACCAGAAACAAGGTTTTCCAGGAGAGAAAACGGAGAGGGCAGGTAGCCATAGGTTCAAATGGCGGACAAGTAAGCCGCTGTAAAACCACATTCAGATCCCACTCAGGGGCTGGTGGACGCAAAGGAGGCTTAAGCAGGAGGAGGCCTCTGAGAAAACGAGCCATCAAAGGGTGGTTGGAAAGAGGGTGGTGCACTGAGAGGGCACTGAGGTGAACCCTGACAGAGTTGGACTTAAGGCCTAGATTGGAGAGGTAAAGAAAATATTGCAATACTACCGCTACCAAGCACGAGAAGGGATTCTCGCTGTGTTGAGCACACCATGTGGAGAATCTACGCCACTTAAGAGCATAGGATTTCCTGGTGGATTGCCGCCTAGAGGCTAAGACAACGTCTTCCACCTCTCTAGGCAGGAGTAGGGGAGGCAGGACTACCCTTTCAGCAGCCAAGCCATCAGATGAAGGGACTGGAGGTTGGGGTGCAAGAGAAACCCCTGGTCCTGAGACAGGAGATCGTGTTGAAGTCCCAGAGGCAGGGGAGTGTCCACCGCCAGTTGCAACAGGAGTGGGAACCACGGCTGCCTCGGCCACCTGGGGGCTATCAGAATCATTGAGGCTCTGTCCTTGAGGACCTTGAACAGTGTCCGAGACACCAGTGGTGTGGGAGGAAACGCATATAGCAGGCCTTGGGACCATGGAATCAGAAAGGCATCCGCTGCTACTCTGAGAGGATGCGGTTGTCTGGAACAGAATCTCGGGAGTTGCCGGTTCAGAGGACTGGCGAAAAGATCCATGGTGGGGAGACCCCACTTGAGAAAGATCCGCTGAGCCACGAAGGGATTCAATCTCCATTCGTGTGGTTGCAGGATCCTGCTCAGCCTGTCCGCCAGGAAATTTTCCTGACCGGGAAGGTAGACAGCCTTGAGGAGGATTCCGTGATTGACAGCCCAAGAGCAGAGCAGAGCCGTTGTGCCTCCTGACAGAGAAGGAAGAAGCCTGTGCCTCCCTGTTTGTTCACGTAGAACATGGCAACTTGATTGTCCGTCTGGACCAGTACAGACTGGTGCGACGTAAGGTGGGAGAAGGCTCTCAGAGCTAGGCGTATCGCCCGTAGCTCTAGGAAGTTTATCTGCAGAGCAGTCTCCCAAGGAGTCCAGAGACCCTGAGTACATGTCCCTTGGCAATGTGCTCCCCAACCTAGAAGAGAAGCATCTGTCGTCAGCACTCGAGAATGCAGAGGGGGTTGAAAATCCACTCCGAGTACCAGATTCGGAAGATGAAGCCACCACTGTAGAGAGGAGACGAGCAGGGTGGATACACTCACCGAGTCTGCAAGGCTCCCTGTGGCCTGATGCCACTGAGTTCGAAGGCTCCACTGAGCAGGTCGCATGTGCAGGCGGGCATTGGGGGTGACATGAACCGTGGAAGCCATATGGCTGAGAAGTCTCAGGAATTGCCTGGCAGAGACCAGGGAATTGCTGTGAAACTGCCTGGCTACATCCATCAACCGGAGGGCCCTGTCCACTGGCAGAAAATCCCTCGCCTGAAGAGTGTCTAGCCTTCCTCCTATGAATTCCAAGTTCTGGGACGGGAGCAAAGTGGACTTTGCAAAGTTTATGACAAACCCCAAGTGCTGAAGCAGAGCCACAGTGCGAAGGGTGGCTTGACTGACCTCCTGGGAAGACTGGCCTCTTATGAGCCAGTCGTCCAGGTATGGAAACACAAAAAGACCCTGAAGCCTCAGGTAGACCGCCACCACCGCCAGGCACTTGGTGAACACCCTGGGAGCGGAGGCTAGGCCAAAGGGAAGTACTCTGTACTGGTAGTGGTTTCCCCCCACAACAAATCTGAGATACTATCTGTGTTCTGGATGAATAAGGATGTGAGTATAAGCATCCTTTGGTTCTAAGGAGCATAGCCAATCTCCCTGCTGGAGGTAGGGCAGCTGGATTCCAAGGGTAAGCATCTTGAACTTTTCCCTCTCCAGGAACTTGTTGAGGTTGCGCAAGTCTAGGATGGGTCTGAGGCCTCCTGTTCTTTTTGGTACCAGAAAGTACCTGGAATAAAAGCCGTGACCTCTCAGGTGGTGGGGCACCGGTTCCACAGCCTGGTCCTTTAGCAGACTTGCTAACTCCTGAAGGAGTAGGTCCCTGTGCAGAGGGGGTCGTGGAGGCTCCCCTGGAAAATAGGAGGGAGGTACCTGGTGAAAATGGAGAAGATAGCCCTTTTGGACTATATGGAGTACCCAGGTATCTGATGTGACGGCTGACCACCTGTGGGCAAAGTGGGCCAGTTGGCCTCCTGTGCTGATGTGAGCCAGGTGAGGAGAAGAGGCTATGCTTGCTGAGTCAAAACCCCCCACCCTGCTGAGCAGGGGCCGGTGTTGGTGGCTTGGGGGCCTTCTGCCTACGGGGCCCATGACCCTGCCCCTTGGCCTGCTGGCCCTGTTGGGGAGCTGCAGAGGCCTGATAATGAGGGTATGGTTTATAGGCAGATGACTTCCTCGGGTAAAAGGCCTTTTTCCCCGAGCCCTTCTTCTTCTGAGAAGGGGCAGAGGTTTTTCTGGACAGCCTAGTCCTGGTCAGAGTCTCGGTCTCGAGTTCTGCAGCCTTTTCAGCCATGGGCTTGCCAAAGAGGTTTTCACCTCGGCAGGGGACATTGACCAACTTGTCCTGCACCCATGGCTCGAGGTCGGATGACTGTAGCCAAGCCTGTCGGCATGCACCGATGCCGGCCCCGGCTACTCGGGCCAAAGCCTCGAAGCCATCGTAGGCTGCTCGAGAGATAAACTTCAAGCACTCTCGAATACCAGTGGACAAGGCCTGGAACCTCTGCAAAGGTTCCTCGGAGAGACCAGCAGAGAACCCGGCAATCTTGCCAGGTCTCGGAGGTACATGCCCATGTACAGCTGGTAGGTCTGGACACGGCAAGCAAGCATAGAGCCCTGGAAGCATTTCTTACCGAGGGCATCCAGGTTTCGGGCCTCCCTGCCGGGAGGCACCGAGGAGTGCATCTTCTGACTTTTCAGTCGATGCATGGCCGATTCCACAACCATGGAGTGGTGCGGTAATTGTGCCTTTTGGAACCCGGGGCTCTTGCGAACTCGAAAGATTGAATCGACCCGCTTGCTTAACACCGGCGTCGAGGCCGGGGTCTCCCACATGCGGAAGAGCAGCCGCTCCAGCATCGGAGGAACCGGAACAGTAAAGGTCACCTTCGGGGGAGAGTCATTCTGGAGGGCCTCGAGCTCCTCGGCTCGAGGCTCCTCCTCGGGATCCGCAGGGAAGGCCAAGGCCTTGGCCATATCCCGCACGAAGTCCGAGAACCGGGTATCCTCCGGTGGGGATCGAGGTTCGGACTCTGGCGAGTCCGATGGGACACACCGAGTCCAATAAGTATCGGGTGACTCTTCGTCCTCCGTCTCCCAGCCCGACTCCTCGGAGGAGGAATCGAGCGGCTCCGGTCGGCTGGGCACTGATGCCCTCCGCCCCGACGCAGAGGGTACCGGCGTCGACGACCTCGGTCCCGAATGGGAGGCCGAGGGAGACCGTGGCCGAGGATCGACTCGAGCCCGCATGGACTCTAGGATTGGCTCGGCCTCCGGGGTCGACTTGGACGTCGAGGTCCCGGTGGTCGGGGCAGATGCACCAGTGAGACCGGCGATCAATGCCCACTGCTGTTCCATGAAGGCAGCGATGCTGCTCTCCAAGGAAGTCAACCTGAGTCCGAGCTCAGGAGACCCAGCTGCCCCCAACTCGGGCCCCGACGGCGTCGGGCCCGACGTCGGTTCCCCTGGAGGAGAGTCCACGAGGCTACAGCACTTACGTGGTCCAGGAGACTCCATCTCGATACGAGGATGTTTGGCAGGCCTCTCCGACTCCGAAGACCTGGGACGGCTATCGGGGCTATGTGACCTGGCCCTCGAGGAACCAGGAGCGTCCACCGACGCCGCCCTCGCGGGTTTCTTCTTCCTGCGATGTTCCCGCGAAGGAGACCCCCGCTCAGAGGAACCCCGACGCTGCTCGGGGCCGGAGTCCCGAGACATCGAGGCCTCTGAAGAGGTCTGGGCCCGTCCGGACGCGGAGTCAGAAAAGATCCTATCCTTCTGGTGCTGCCGACTCCTCAACGCCTTCGAGGACATTTTGCCATCCGGACCACAGATCATCGGGTCATGATCGGGTCCGAGGCAGCGGAGGTAGCAGTCATGCGTGTCGGTAAGAGACATAAGTTTCTTACACCGATCACACTTTTTAAACCCACTGGTAGCCATCGGGGGAAAAAGGGCCCCTGCGAGGTCAAAAGACCGGGCTGCCAGGGAAAAAAGAAAAATAGCGCGAACGCTAGTCACAAAGGACAAAAACCGAAAAAGAGAGAGTGGATTCGATACCGGCGTATCGGTCCAAGGCGGGAAAAGGATCCAGCGTCGAACCGAAGAAAAAAGAGAAAAAATAGGGAAATCAACTTTTTCCTCGGGGAAAAACGAACTACGTCCGTCGGGCTCCGCAGAAAAAAGAAGACTGAGCAAGATGGCACCCTTGGGTGGGAAGGGGACCGCGCATGCGAGCTGCAATTCCCAAAGGCTTTCTTTGAAAGCTGGGGAAATGCTCCACATGAGGGCTCCGTCGGCGCCGACATCACCCATATGTGAGGACTGACTTCCTGCTTGGTCCTGGAGAAAGATCTATTCCTAGTAGTTTGCTTCCATTTTGTCGCTTCCAAAGGAATAGTAAGCGTGTTTGTAGTTACTGATCTCCTGAGTCTGTTATTAGGGGTGGTGGTAATGAGGGCAGATAAGGATGAGGGGGCTATGAGGTTAATTGCTTTAAAAGTTAAGAGTAGTGCCTTATAGGTGAGTCTGCTATCCGACGGTAGCCAATGCAACTCCATGAGTATGGGCGTGATGTGATCCCTCATCGATAGGCCGCAGAGAATACGGGTTGCTGCGTTCATCGCCATTTGCAATGGGTTGAGGGTGCTCTTGGGGAGACCATGAAGGATAATATCCGCGTAATCGAAATGTGGTGTTACAAGCGACTGGAATACTGTTCTAAAATCACCTGGAGCTAACAGAGGTCTGAGATGTCTTAATGTCATGATTTTATTGTAGATAGCCTTGGAGGTGTTCTTTATGTGTTCCTTGAAGCTGAGCTGTTGGACGAGCATGATTCCCAAGTAACATATCACATTTTTGCAAGGAAGTTCCGCATCTCTCATTTTCAAGGTAGTGGGGGGAGAGAAGCTCATGTTCTTCGTGATAAATAATACCTCAGTTTTCTTGAAATTTATGCGTAGGTTCTGAGATAGGAGCCAGTCAGTGATTGCGTTGAAGCAATCCACTAAAGGGGATAGGGCTATGATTTTGATTGGAGTGAAAAGCAAGATATCGTCTGCGTATATCAGAGTGGAAATGTTAAATGAGCGTATAATATCACATATGGGCTGCATATATACATTGAAAAGTAATGCAGAGAGGGAGGAGCCTTGGGGTACACCCTGATGTTGTTGGAAAGGGTCAGATGTTGACAGACCTATCCGAACATGTTGCCATCAGTCGGCAAGATAGGATTTGCACCAGTTCCAAGCCAGTCCTTGGATACCCTTTTCATGGAGTCGGATGAGGAGTTGCTCATGGTTAACCGAATCAAATGCTGCAGCGATGTCGAGGAAGTACAAATCCATTTTCTGTTTTGTCAATGCCTCTGGTTAAGGTGTTGGTAAGTGTTACTAGTAGGGTCTCGACACCGTGTGATTCTCGAAACCCGTGTTGGCAAGGATCAAGGGGGGCTGAGATGTCAATATGTTGTTGAATCTGTCTTTGTACCACTTTCTCAATTAGCTTGGCAAAAAGAGGTATGCTCGAGATCGGGCGGTAAGAATCTGTCTTTGTTGGGTCGAGTTTATTATTTTTCAGGAGGGGGCGTATGGATGTCTGTTTAAGAGCTGTTGGGAATGTTCCTGATGAGAAAGAAAGCTTCATGATGTAGGATAGGGTTGGACTGAGTTCAGCACGCATCGCTCTGATCCAGTATGCTGGACAAGGGTCGTTCGGAGCTGTAGTGGTGTTGATTGTAGCAATAAGATCTGTTATGTATTTCTCTGACGGAGGGTTAAACTCTGTTAGCAGGGACTGTGGGATAGAGATGAAACTAGGTGTAGGACACGGTGCTGCATTAGTTTTGATGGACTTAGATTGGAGATAGACTACATAAAGTTGAGGATGAATTGATTCTGGTTGGGGAGGGGAGGGTTCCTTGATTAGGGATTTCGCA
The DNA here is from genome assembly GCA_033557465.1 of Ichthyophis bannanicus. Lineage (NCBI taxonomy): Eukaryota > Metazoa > Chordata > Amphibia > Gymnophiona > Ichthyophiidae > Ichthyophis > Ichthyophis bannanicus. The sequence goes on along the minus strand of CM066048.1, from coordinate 40,551,057 downwards.
ATGCTGAAGAGGTCTCGAGGTTTATTTAGGGAACGAAGGAGGAGTTCAGTGTGGTATGCTCTCATTTTTTCAGATATTGTCTCCCGGTGGAGTTTTAGTAAGTCTTTGTAAGTTGTTTGGTCAGTTGTAGAACATGAGCGCCTCCATTTTCGTTCATACCTCCTTAGAAGACGAAGAGATGTTCTTAGATCATCAGTAAACCATGGTGCCATTTTCCTGCTTTTTGATGTGTTGTGGGAAGCTGACGATTTGTTACTGCAAGGTTGCTGAGAACATGATTTCAAAGTGGTGTTCCATCTAAGTATCATATCTTCAAGGTCTTGAGCCGGTTGACAAAGAATTGGGAGAGCACTGCTGATAAATTCATCCTTGTCCAGGGCTTTGAAGCGGTGTGACATTCTTGAGGGTAATGAGTTACAATGGTTGGATGAGGGTTGAACTTGCTGCGAAGGGATTTGGAAAGTGATTAGGTTGTGGTCTGACCAAGGAACAGGAGTGAAAGCAAGATTGATGTTGCAACTTGACTCTAATTGGGGGGCAAATATGAGGTCGAGTGAGTTTCCCTTAAGGTGAGTAGGAGCATTCACCATCTGAGGATAGTTGAGATCAGTCATCGCTTGGAGGAAGGTGTTGGAATGGGTAGGTTGCAAGGTTGAAGTCTCCGATTAACCAGTTATGTTTACGTGGGAATGTCGGGTTGCAAGCTAAGTCTATTATGCTGGAGAGCTCTTTGGGAGGGGAGGAAGGGGCTCTGTAGATGAGATTAATGGTGGAATGTTTGTTGGTTACAGTCACTATGTCCATGTGCATGAGACTCTTGGAAGAGAGTAGCTTGAACTGAAGCTCAGATCTTGCTAAGATGAAAACTCCACCCCCTCTTCTGGAGGCTCTGTGGCAGGTATGTATTGAATAGCCTGTTGGGATGAGCTGGTTTATGAGAACAGAGTCTGTGTCTGAGAGCCAGGATTCTGTATTAATAAGATTAATAAGAGAAAATATTTTTTCACTCAACATGTAATCAAACTCTGGAATTCATTACTGGAAGATGTAGTAAAAGCTGTTAGTGTTGCCGGGTTTAAAAAAGATTTGGACAAGTTCCTAGAGGAAAGGTCCATAAACCATTACTAAAGGGGACCCAGGATATCCACTGCTTGCCCCAATACAATCACTGTGGAACCTGTGTCTTTTGGGGAAACTGTTAGGTACTTGTGACCTGGATTGACCAGTTGGAAACAGGATACTGAGCTTGATGGACCTTGGTGTGACCCAGTATGGCATATCTTATTTATTTATTTAACTGCATTTATATCCCGCTTTTCACCGGGTCAAAGCGGTGTAACATATAACATAGGGGGGGGGGGCAATTTTCAGGGTGGGGCCATCACCAAGGGGCAACAATTAATGATTTGGGTAGACATGGACATGTATACTTCTGCTGAATCTAAGCATTAGGTCATGCGGATGGGGTGGTATTTCTGTTCAGAGATGTTCACGGAAGAGGATTGTCTTCAGCTGTTTCTTAAATGATGTGATGTCAGCGTTGTTCCTGATGTGGTTTGGTAGAGAGTTCCAGAGGGATGGAGCATAAAGTTCGAAGGCTCTGTTGCAGGTCCGTTGTGTGGATTTGGTTCTTTTGTGGGGGACAACGATAGAGTTATTGGAGGAATGTCTGGTTGGTCTGTTGTGGAATGGGCGAGGCAGTAGGGAGTGGAGTGAGGTGTTCCTTGTTTGGTGGATAGCTTTGTGGATGAGTAGGATAGCCTTGTATTTGATTCTTGCTTTTATTGGAAGGAAGTGGAGGTCTCTTAGGATTGGGGTGATGTGATCCCGTTTTTTTGCATTCTGAATAATCCTTGCTGTGGTATTTAAGGCAGTTCGGAGGGGGTTGGTGTGTGAGGCAGGAAGTCCATGATAGATTATGTTGCAGAAATCCAGATGAGGGAGTGTCACAGCTTGCATTACTGTCCTGAAGTCATGAGGTTCTAGGAGGGGTTATATGTTCTTATATAAAGTAAAGGGTATTGCCTACATCACCTCAAGCACTAACTTTGTTGCAGACTCCGGACCCACTGCAGGGAGACTGGGTCTCATGTCAGCACTTAAAAAGCTGGAGCGTTTTTGATTTCCCTATGCCCAAAAACACAGCACAGGACAGCGTGAGGCCGATAGCCAAATGGCACCAGAGACAGATACGGAGGATGATATTGACAGAGCAGAAGAGCAATGCACCTGGGGCGACATATGACGGTTGTTCTGGGAGCTCCGTAAGGAGGTGATCTTTGTGAAGGATAGCCTGTGAGAAGCCATGGGAGTGCTGAAAACAGAGCTCCGTGAGCGAGGACGAGACTCTGAATTAGAAGACTATATGGATCAACATGCAGAAATGAAGCAGAATGTGCAAGACGCCATTATACAGCTGCATAATGAGCACAAACTGCTGCGGGCGAAAATCGAAGTCCTAGAAAACAGGCTGATGCTGTAATATTCACATACAAGTGATTTCTGTGGTACAGCAGTATCATCAGGCAGTCTGTCAAGATGCAGGAGACGGCCTAACCGTTGCGAGTGATTCTTTTGGCTTGGAGTGAGCACATTGGGCCTTGGGTAATCCTCCCAGGGCAAAGCCTCAAGACATAGTGGTGTGCTTCTCCAGATTTGCACTTAAAAAGCACATAATGCGCTTTGCCACAAAAACTGGTAGGTTTAAATGGGAGAACCACAAATTAGAATTGTACCAGAAGGCGGCGTGCTTTGGGAGGCCTTCCATCTTATTTGCCTGGGGAGAAAATTTGATCCGGTGGTTGTTCCCATTTGGACTTCAGTTTGAGCTGCAGGGCCATACTCTGAGGGTTCATACAGCGGAGGAAGCTTGGGAGCAACTCCAGAATGCGGGAGCGTCAAATGTGCTTATATGCTTGCAGAAACAAGGAGCAGCCGCGGGGTCTTGTTTATCAGCACCATTCTGGCAGCGCGTCCCAGATAAAAGACATCGTCTGAAGAGGCTCTCTAACAGCTCACCGCCAATGCAAACCTCTGAAGATGAACCTGTTTCCCAGAACACCTGATTGGGACATTACATGTAGTTGTTTAAGTATTGCCTGTTTGGGGGGTACTGTTACTCATATTTTGCTTGTCTCTGTTGCAATAATTGGGCTGAATTGGGTGCTGTGTGTAAGGGGCAGGGGGGTATCTTGGATTTGGGCTGGTGGAATGGTTGGAGAGCATTAGGGGGTAGTGAATGGAAGGCAAGAGTGGATGAGGCTACGGATGTGGTAGACTGGAAATGCCTTTGTCTGGAGGCCCAGGAGTCCGACGGAGAATGTGGCGTCCTGAGTGGCTGAGGTCCTTCATCAAGGATGGAGAGTGCAGATAGGGATGCTGCGCCACAGTGTTATGGGAGGGGGATGGGGTGCGGGGATAAGGTGGCGGAGGGGGGGGGGAAAGAGGAGAAGGTTCAGACAATCTCTTTGCAGGCATAATGTTAGGATAGCTAGTTTGTGAATAGACACAATTAATGTCCGTGGCCTCAATATGCCTCAGAAGAGGAAGATGCAGCAGGAAGCGGGAACCCAGGATACTCCCGTTCCCCACCGCTGAGGCCAACAGGGCCCAGCAAGGACAGATCCTTCACAATAAAGCAGCAGCGTGCTTAGGCGCCATCACAGACTGACCCCAATTGGCATCTGCACCATGGAGCGGGAACAAAGGATACTTCCGCTCCCCCCTGCCTAGGCCAGTCAGGGCCCAGCAAGGACAGAACCAGCACAATAAAGCAGCAGTGTGCTTTGATGCCATCACAGACTGACCCCGATTGGCATCTGCAGCAGGGAGCGGGAACACAGGATACTCCTGCTCCCCACCGCCGAGGCCAATTGCGGCCCAGCAAGGACAGAACTGGCACAATAAAGCAGCAGTGCGCTTAGGTGCCATCACAGACTGACCCCGATTGGCATCTGCAGCAGGGAGCGAGAATGCAGGATACTCCCGCTTCCTACCGCCTAGGCCAATCAGGGCCCAGCAAGGATAGAACCGGCACAATAAAGCAGCAGCGCGCTTAGGCACGCCTGTGCCTGACAGGCCTGCATATGAGGGTTTTGCCAGAGGGCCCTTTGGCGGGGACCAGTAGCAAACAAACACTGCCACAGAAATCAATTTCTATCCACAATCTACAGAGGAGGATAACAGCAAGTGATAGCAAAAGATCAACTACTAATTAAATCCCCCCACCCCCCGGCAGCCTCTTCTTGCCTCCAGCAACAACCCTCCGCACCCAACCTCAGTAGACTCTCTCTCCAATCAGGAAGTTCCAGCAACAGAAGGAACTCCCACTGCCATCACATGATGTCCCCTGGCCCGGGAGCACCACACCAGCACCGCAAGACATTGCCATTGTCGGAGCTACTACTAACAATGCTAACACTATACCCACCACTCTGCACTCTCCTAGCACTCCTACTGCTCTCCACAGCACACAAACTCCACCCCCCCAGCCATGGCTCAACACCCTCCCCAGTATTCCAATGTATATGCCACACTCAATACACATCAAGAGCTCCCCCACTCAAATAAATATTACCTCACGCAATTCTCCCCATACACACTCACTGCAGTGTGCACTCATAAATACATGTTCAAGTTGGAACAAAATACAGATCATAAGAGACCTCCTAGAATCCCAATACATAGACATACTATGCATAACCAAAATGTGGATCACTGAGACTGACAACTTACTACTAAACCAGCTTACACCAGACGGATATGCCATCTACCAATGCCCATGATTGCAAAGTAGAGGAGGCGGAGTGATGTTCGTAGCCAAGGACAACTTCAAATTCTGATGCCATACAAGTGAAAGTACCTATGAATCCATTTCCATCACCATAACCATCAAACGAATAACCATCTGCCTTTTATACAGGACACCAACCACCATACAACCTAATCGTGCTCCCCACACTCAATTCAGGCTCAGCCAATACCCTGGTCGGATTATAAACTGATAAGATTCTCCCTCTCACAGAACCTCACCAACAAAAGCCATCAACAAGAAGATTTAACCTTTCAACAAGGACAACTTTATTCAGGAAATCCTTCCACAATTGCTCGAAGACCCAACTGACCCCAGTATCCTCATCGAGAACTGGAACAATAGCATCAGAAAAGCAGCCATTGCCACAAACACCACTTCACTCCCACACACGAAACAACAAAAAACAGAATGGTATAATCCAGTCCTCTGCAACCTGAAACGACAACTCCACAAACATGAACGCAAATTGTATAAAACGAAAAACAATGAACACAGGCTCCAATACCTACTACTACTGAATGACTACCACACCTGCACAGACAAGGCAAGACGTGAACATCACACTAAGCTACTCAACTCTGCAATCAACCGACCAAGAGAGCTCTTCAACATAGCAAAACAGCTGACAAAAACTCCAATCACTGACAACCACGACATCACACTCATCCCCCAACAGCTGGCTCAACACTACAAGCAGCTGCATCCCCAACCGGAAATCCTCCACCCTCCCCTGATGAGGACGACCACCCAGACCTCTGGGCCACCTTCTCAGATGTCACCAAAAGACAAATAGAGGACACCATAATATCTCTAAACACTACAACATCCCCCTGAACCCCTGCCCCATCTCATGGATTAAGGCATCTAAAAAGGAGTTAAGCACCACGTTTACCAAAATGACACGCTCAATACTACAACAAGGCACCATGCCCACATGTCTATAAACCTCATCCATACGTCCAATACTGGAAAAAATTACCCTGGACCCTTCTGACCCTTCATCTTACAGAACCATTGCCAGCCTCCCATTTGCTGCCAAGATTGTTGAGAAAACTGTCGAGCAACAACTTCAAGACCATATCGATAGACGCAACCTTCTGGACCCACAACAACATGGATTCCATCCACACCACAGAGTAGAAACACATCTGACCATTCTAGTAAATATTCTAACCCAAGGACTATAGAACATTAGTCAAGGCTTTCTGTTAATCTTCTTAGACATCTTGTCAGCTTTTGACACTGTAAACCACCACATTCTCCTGCAACATCTCTGAACCAACGGAGTTCAAGGCACAGTACTTAAATGGTTCACCTCTTTCCTCACAGATAGACACCAACAGATAAAGATCAGACAAAACACCTCCGCTCTATACAAACAGACTCAAGGAGTCCTCCAGGGATCCACCCTCTCTGCAAGCCTCTTCAACCTCTACATTCAACTGCTCTGCACAATAATAAGATCACACAACCTGAAAGTGCACATCTATGCTGACGATATTATGATCTATGGACCAAACAACACAAACCAACCCTCACTATTTGCCCATCAAGATTGTTTCACTGAGGTAGCCAACTGGCTAAAGGACAACAATCTTCAAATCAACTACAACAAAATGGAGACACTATATATAATGAAAGACACCACCTTCGTCCCCCCTCCCTCAATAACACAGAACATGAACATTAAAATCCAGACCGAAGTCAGGTACCTGGGAGTCACCCTTGATCAACACCTCACATTTAAAACCTACATTAACAAAACCATCTGGACAATATATTACAAAGCAAAGACACTTCAACGTCTCAAAACACTTCTAGAGCCAACAGACTTTTGAACTGTGCTACAAGCCTCCGTCATACCCCACCTGTATTACTGCAACGCTATTACCAAGGTCTACCAGAATCCACGCTCCTACCCATACCAACAGCTCTTCATTCAACATCAAGGACCCAACAAAATGCAGCGAAACACAACCACATCACACCTATATTAAAACAGCTCCACTGGCTTCCACTACAGAGTCAAATAAAATTCAAAATTATCATGCTAACCCACAAAGCAATCCACTCCGACCCCCCTCCCCTACACACCTCCACACACTACTTCAGACTTCCCAACTACACAGATCTAAATGAACCTCCACGATGAACCCCCTCACCATCCCCCACATCAGAACCAAATCCAACCAACAAGCATGTAAACGAGCCTTCCAATTGTACGCACCCTCTATGTGGAACACTCTACCGGACCAGATAAGGAACATCACAGATCTCAATATCTTCTGAAAACATCTGAAAATGCACCTATTCACAGAACATTTCAACCCTATGACATAACCCCTCCGCAGAAGGAACAGAACCAGACGATTAGTCATACCACTTTACATAGTTAAAATTGTATATAGTTATGAAATCTAAACCTATAGATTGCAAGATGTATATAGTTTAAGACATTGTTATAATGTATTATCAAGTTTGTTCCCTGTAAACTGCATTGACCCAGTGAAAGGCGGTATATAAATATAGCTAAATAAATAAAAAATAAATGCTGTATAGAGAATTACAGGATATGTATCAGGTACACAATCTTAAGAAAATAAATGAAGACAGTGTTCCAAGGAGTGCTAACACTAGGATGGAATCATATTTCAGGAGAAGAAGAACCTGGTAAATGAGAACTCAAGAAAGCGGAAAGATCAGCAGGAGAAAAAAAAACATACTTATGAGCTTTATAGGTGATCAAACATTTGCAGGGAAAACGAAGGATAAACGTAGCACCCAGACAGCCCACTCCTGATTTTAATAAAAGAAAAGCTCTCCGCCACTTCTGTGTTTCCCGTGCCACATCTGGGAAGAGAAGAACTTTTTCTTAAGATTGTGTACCTGATACATTAATTGTGTGTTAGCCTTCTCCCCACAGAATTGGGGACTTATTATAATTCTTGCATTTAGTGTATTTCCTGTATATTTTTCTTTTGTTATATTTATATTACTTGCAAGCATTATTGTTCTGTACAAGCGTTGCTTGATTTATTGTAAAATGCATAAATAAATAATTTAAAAAAAAAAAAAGAGAATTACAGGATATGGGATCTGCAGTGGGCTTTTATTCAGGAGACCCACTTGCTCCCGAGGGAGGAGCGCTTGCTTAACTCTGGGGCATTCCCACATCTCTTCTTTAATGCGGATGGGGCACATAAAAAAGCAGGGGTGGCAGTGATGATTAGAGGGGATATTCCCTTTCAGCTGGGAGGGGTAGCTAAGGGCATGGTGGGTCATGTACTTCTAGTGTGGGGGGAGGTTTACGGGAGGCAAGTGACTTTTTTGAATATTTATGACCGAATATTGACCAGAGGGATTTCTGGGAGCAAGTTGAAAGGGAGTTGAAGCGGAATGTACATGGCTCATTGGAGGGAGAGAGGATTTCAACACAGTGTTGGACCCTAAGTTAGATAGTTCCTGGGACGGGGGAGGTCGCAGGGATTTTCACCGCATTCTTCAGGGTTTGATACGAAAATATGGGTTGATTAATCTCTGGCAGAAGTCACACCCGTCTGGACAGTACTACACTTTTTACTCCTTGGTCCATAATAGTTATAGTTGTATTGACCAGTTGTTGGGAGACTCAGACAGGGTGAACCAACTAGAGTGCACCTGGATAGAATCCATCATGTGGATGGACCTTACCCCCTTGTGGGGGAGCTCGTCGGGCACTTTCAAGCAACTGGGTCATACCTTTTGGTGGCTCAACGAGGGTCTCCTGAAGGATAAGGAGATGGTGCAGTTTGGAAGCCGCTATTGCCAAATATATGCAGTTCAATGATCAGGGCATGGTGGGGGAGAGAGTTCTGTGGGACTGTTTTAAAGCGATTCTTCGGGGCAAACTGCTCCCCTGGGCAGCCCGGAAGAAAAAAGCCTGACAGGAGAAGGTGGATTCTTTGTTGCGGAAGTTAGCCAACCACGAACAGCTACTCAAACAGACTGGGGATCATAAGGTGCAGGCGCAGTTGGAGGCTCTTTGGGTGGCGCTGACTGAGATCCGATTGGAGATAATTAACTACCAGCTGCAAAAGGTAATCCAACACTACTATGAATTTAATAATCGGGCTTGCACCCTCTTAGCAAGAAAGCTACATGAGCAGGAGCGTCGAGCAGTGGTAATAAAGATGAAAGGATTTATTTATTTATTTAGACAGATTTGTATGCCACCTTTTCCTTTAATCAAGGTGGTCACATCACATCACAATTGGAGGGTTACATTTAACATTAGGGTACGTGTAAACATTTAGACAGCACAGTTACGTAACAGTATTTAGACAGTACAGTTGAAGTAACAGTTAACATAAAGGTATTTACTAACGTGTGATGAATTTGTGTGTGTGGATGGGATGGGTGTGTGTTTAGTTGGTGGAGGTAGTAGTGTTGCTGTTTGGGTAAGATATGTTGCTTGTGTGCTCATAGGTTTCTATAAGTAGCCATGTTTTGAGGTCTTTGCGGAATTCTGTGATGTCATCTAAGGCTCTCAGGCTCATTGGAAGGGATTTCCATATTGAGGATGCCAGTAGTAATGGTAATTGAGATTGCAGACCTGCTATTAGCAATCTGTGAACTTTCATTAAAATCATCTGTAATACCTGAAGATTGGAGGGTCGCCAATGTAACGCCAATTTTTAAAAAGGGTTCCAGGGGTGATACGGGAAATTACAGACCGGTGAACCTGATGTCAGTACCGGGGAAAATGGTAGAAACCATCGTAAAGAAAAAAATTACACAGCATGTAGATAGTCATGGCCTAATGGGAGACAGCCAACATGGCTTTAGACAAGGAAGATCTTGTCTTACTAATCTAATATGTTTTTTTGAAGGTGTGAATAAACAGGTAGACAAAGGTGAGTCGGTTGATACAGTGTATTTTGACTTTCAGAAAGTCTTTGACAAGGTCCCTCATCAGAGACTTTTGGCAAAACTAAAAAGTCATGGGATAGGAGGCAGTGTACTATTATGGATCGGGAACTCGTTAAAAGATAGAAAGCAGAGGGTAGGGCTAAATGGCCAATTTTCCCAATGGAAAAAGGTGAATAGTGGAGTACCCCAGGGATCTGTACTGGGTCCGCTACTTTTTGACATATTCATAAATGACCTGGAAAAGGGAATAACTAGTGAGGTTATCAAATTTGCAGACGACACAAAACTGTTTAAAGTTGTTAAAACCCAAGAGGACTGTGGAAAACTGCAGGAGGATCTGGATAAATTGGAAGACTGGGCATCAAAATGGCAGATGAAATTTAATGTGGACAAGTGCAAAGTTATGCACCTAGGAAAGAACCACCCACACTATGGTTACACAATGCAAGGTTCCACATTGGGAATCACCACCCAGGAAAAAGATTTAGGAGTCATCGTGGATAACATGTTAAAACCCTCCACCCAGTGTGCAGCGGCGGCCAAGAAAGCAAATAGAATGTTAGGTATCATAAGGAAATGAATGGAAAATAAAACAAAGGATATTATAATGCCTCTGTATCGTTCCTTGGTACGACCGCACCTTGAATATTGTGTGCAATTCTGGTCGCCGTATCTTAAAAAGGATATAACGTTATTAGAAAAGGTACAGAGAAGAGCCACCAAAATGGTAAAGGGGATGGAAGGCTACTCCTATGAAGAGAGGCTACAAAGGTTAGGGCTCTTCAACCTGGAAAAGAGACGGCTGAGGGGAGATATGATAGAGGTCTATAAATTAATGAATGGAGTGGAACGGGTAAACGTAGATCGATTGTTTACGCTATCAGAATATAGAAAGACTAGGGGACATGTAATGAAGCTACAGGGTAAACTATTTAAGACAAATAAGAGAAAATATTTTTTCACTCAACGTGTAATCAAACTCTGGAATTTGTTACCGGAGGATGTAGTAAGAGCTGTTAGTGTATCTGGGTTTAAAAAAGGTTTGGACAAGTTCCTGGAGGAAAGGTCCATAAAGCATTATTAAAAAGGGACCCAGGATATCAATGCTTGACCCAATACAAGCATTGTGGAACCTGTGTCTTTTGGGGATACTGCTAGGTACGTATGACCTAGATTGGCCACTGTTGGAAACAGGATACTGGGCTTGATGGACCTTGGTCTGACCCAGTATGGCATATCTTATGTTCTTATGCTCTTTTTTAGGTTGTTTGTTTGGTTTTGTAATAGCCTGCAGGTGTGCCGATCATGTTGTTGTTATTGGTTCTTCTTGGTCTATTACTGATGTCTCTTGTTATAACGTTTTGGAGTACGTCTGCTGAGAAATAGTGAATGACTTTGAAGATTATCATGATTGTTTTGTATTTAGCTCTTGCCACCAATGGGAGCCAGTGTAGTTGTTTTTTTATTTATTTAGTGTACACTTGTATCCCGCTACTTCCAGCGATCAGCAGCGGTTTTCTATACATAATGGTGCGGCTGTACAGGCCGGATTTGGAACATACAGTGTGATTTCAGGGGTGGGTAAAAGGCACGTCAAACAGTCACATATTTACATTTGATTGTATAAGAGGAGACTTTACATATCTACATTTGATTGTTTGAGAGGAGGCTTTACATGTATACATATACACATATATTACATATACACATATATTACATATTACAGGACGTGTTTTATACTGCTGTGTGTTATTTAAGCTGGCAAGGTGCCCAAATAGAATAAGACACTCTGACTAGGTTAGGTTGAAATGGGTCTGGAAGAGGTGAGTCTTAAGCTTCTTCCTGAAGTCCTTCAAGTCCTTGTTTTAGGATGGGAGTGATGTGTTCAGTCCTTGGGGTGCCTGTGATGATGCATGCTGTGGTGTTTTGTACCATCTGTAGTGGGTGTAATGTATGATGAGGAAGGCCTTGATATAGTGAATTTCCATAATCAAGCAGTGGTGTAATGAGTGCTTGACAGACTGTGCGGAAGTGGTCTTGACGGAGCATTGGTTTGATTTGTCTGACCGCTTTCAATCAATGATATGCCTTGTTTGCAGTTTTGGTGATGTGGGATTTTAGGTTCAGAGCTCTGTCTAGTGTTATGCCCAGATACTTAACTTCTTCTTTGACTACTATGTGTTTGTCTAGGATGCTGATAGTTTGTGGAGGTATGAAGGTGGGATTCCTGGTGATAAACATTGCCTCAGTTTTGTCGTAGTTGACGGTTAAGTTGTTGGCTATGAGCCAGTCATTCATGTCTTCTAGGCATTTTGTTATTGTTGTAGTGTTTAGTGCTAGTAAGTTGATTGGAGCGTACACCACGATGTCATCAGCATAGATATGATAGTGTAGTTTGTGGTGCTTGATGATGTTACATATGGGCTGTATGTAGATGTTGAAGAGCATTGATGATAGGACTGAGCCTTGAGGTATTCCCTGCATGACGGGGAATTGTATGGATTTCTTTTGATCGCATTTGACTTGTTGTGTTCGTCCATCCAGGTATGATGTGAATCACTTCAGGGTATTCTTGCATAGTCCTATCTGTTGTAAGCGTTGCAATAGCTTAGGGTGTGACATGGTATCGAAGGCCGCTGAGATGTCCATGAACACTAGCAGGAAGCAGGATGGGACAATGCTCTTCTCTTCGAAATGGAAGAAATATGAGCACAGTTTGTGAATTATTTTCAAGTGTTGTATAAAGCAGAGGAGGGTATTGACCAGGAACGCATGGCTGCGTACTTGGAGCAGGGGGGGTGAAGGGGGACTCAGAGTGATGAGGAGCAAGTGGGTTTGGATTAGTGGGGAAGAGATCAGCTGTCATTACAGGACTTTCTCTGAACAAGACCCCGGGGCCGGGCAGCTTGATAGCCCTCTTCTACAAGAATCTGGCCCCTTGACTGATTCCGCTTATGCAACAAGTTTCTAACGGGGTCTTGGAGGGGTGCTACTGGCCCCTTCTATGCAACAGGCAGCTATCATGGTTATAGCAAAGCCAGGGAGGGACCCCGTACTATGCAGTTATCATCATCCTATTTCCCTGCTGAATGAGGATGTTAAGGTTTTGGCCAAGGTATTGGTGAATAGGCTTGGGAAGGGTTTACCACGACTGGTGCATCTGGACCAGATGGGGTTATCCAGGGCCATCAAATGGGAAATAACATTCAGGGAGCACTTCAGCTGCTGTGGTTTTCCCAGAGAGAGGATAAGGACCTGATGCTCCCCGTCATCGAAACCAATAAGGCATTCGATCGGATCCATTGGGACTTTATGTTTGCGGTATTGGAATGGGTGGGGGTGGGCCCAGCCTTTCTAGCCTGGATAAAGGCGCTCTATGCAGCTCTGGAGGTCATGGTCAAGATCAATAGATGGGCAGGGCTACCTATCAGGGCTGCCCCCTCTCACCCCTCTTGTTCGTGTTAGTGATGGAGCCTTTAACAGCTCAGATCTGGGCAGATCCGGACCTAGCAAGGGTGCAGGTGGGGCTGGAAACCCACAAAATAGCGCTATTTGTGGATGACGTCTTGTGCTTTGTGACACAACCCTTGTTGTCGCTACTGGTGCTGCTTCAGGCTTTGGATGAATTTGGAGTCTTCTCTGGCTTCTGTATTAATTGGGCTAAAACTGAAGCTCTAAATATTAGCCTTCCTGAGGCTCTGGTCCAACGTTTGAAAAATCAATACCCTTCCGCTGGGCATAGACCTCCCTTCACTATTAGGGACTTATTTATTTAAACGTATTTCTATACCGCCTTTCTACAATTCAAAGCACTTTACATGAAAACAAGATTTAGCAGGGCATGGAAATGCATACTGTTGTACATTGAAACTAAACACAAGTATAGGTTAATAACATTAACTCAAAGTAAAGATTACAATTGCAGATTCATAATTGTTGCAAACTATATACAGGTAGCATTTACAGTGTTTTATTCCAGGAGCTATGTACAGCTCATTAATTTCTTAAGATGTTCCAGAGTTGGTTAGGTAATCTGTGGGTCTGGTTCCAGGTCTGATCGGTGATTGGGAGTTATGTTGGCTTTGGAGTATTCTTGAAATTAGTAAGTCTTAAGCTTTTTGCAATTAACCTCTGATGTTCCCCAGGGGGGTGGGGGTGTGTGGTATAACTCGTAGCTATGTTCAAAGGATCTTCAGTGGTGAAGCTAAATATACGAGATGTGACAAAAAAGAAACGAGACTGGCAGCCACGCCCATGACTCAATGCCAATTGGCTAACCGCTTATGTCACTGTGTCGTGCACTATCTCGCCACTATTCTGCTATAATATTTTTCATCTCTCCCACTCTGTTTTTCAGGTTTTTTTGTAGCATACTACTACATCGCTTTGTCACGCAACTGGAGGTGGCAGAAAAATGGAGCGAAGAATCAACTTGAAATTTCTGGTTAAGTTGGAGAAGGGCCCAACTGAGTGTCTCCAAAAGGCTTATGGAGAAGATGCAATGTCAAGGCCGTGAGTCTTCGAGTGGCACAAAAGCTTCAAGACTGGCCGCAAGGCGGTGGAGGATGACCCCAAGTCAGGATGGCCTTCCACGACAAAGATGGCTGAAAAGATTGACAGAGTGAACCAGCTGGTGCGGAGTGATCGCAGATTGATGGTGTGGATGATAGCTGAGGAACTCAGCCTGAACATGGAGTCAGTGCGGACCATCTTGGTGCAGGAGCTTGGGATGTGGAAGGTGTGTGCCAAGATGGTGCCCAAGTTTTTATCGGATGACCAGAAGGAGCACCGGGTCAATGTTTGTCGAGACTTGCTAGAGAAGATTGGAGAAGATCCAGAGTTCACTGGCCGAGTCATCACAGGAGACAAAAAGCAAGAGACAGAGCCTGCAGTGGAAGACTCGACTGTCACCAGACCCAAGAAGGCACGCATGTCCAAATTAAGGATCAAGGTCATGCTGATCGCATTCTTCGACCAGAAGGGAGTGGTCCGTCATGAGTTTGTGCCTGAGGGTCAGACAGTCAATCAGCATTTCTACCAGCAGGTCCTCAATAGCCTCCATGTCTGGGTTCGGTGCAGAAGGCAAGCTCTGTGGAGAGACAAGTCATGGCTGCTCCACCACGACAACGCGCCTGCACACACCGCGCTCAGTGTGAGGCAGTTCTTGGCCAACAAACAGATCACAGCTCTCGACCACCCTCCTTATTCCTCAGATCTCAAACCGTGCGACTTCTGGCTCTTCCCCAGGCTGAAGACTGTGCTCAAAGGAACTCATTTCGCCTCTGTAGAAAAGATCAAGGCTACTGTGACAAGGGAGCTGAGGGATCTCAAGGAGGAGGACTTTACCGAGTGCTTCCGTACGTGGCAGAAGTGAATGCAGAAGTGCATTAACTCTGGGGGGATTACTTTAAAGGGGACCATGCGTAATTTCTCTGTAGATTTTGTAATAAAACATTTATGAGACAGTCTCGTTTCTTTTTTGTCACACCTCGTATATCTTAATTGATCTGAACTGTACAATAAAGCTTGGATTTTCAAGGGCGATTTTTTTAGGATATTCGAGTGGCTATGTTGTATTATCTAAGAAGTTTTCTAATAAACTTTATTTATTTATTTAGCATGATCTTTATACTGCCTTTCACCGGGTCAAAGCGGTTTACAATAAACAATTTGAAACTGGTTTACAGAGAACGGTTAATTATATACAATTGTAAGGAATGCAGAACAATGAACAGTTGAACATGGGTTATGGTTTAGGCACTTGATATACCGCCCTTTACTTGCGCATCAGAGCGGGTTATATATATGTATATACTAACAGGTACTTTTTATTCCCTTGTCCCCAAAGGGCTCACAATCTAAGTGACCTGAGGCAATGGAGGGTTAAGTGGCTTGCTCAAGGCCACAAGGAGTAGCCATGGGACTAGAGACCCCAGCCCCTCCGGCCTGAGGTTACTTGTCCCCATGCGGGAACTGAACCCCCGGCCCTCTGGCCTGAGGTAACCTGTCCCAGACACTGAGCCACTCCTCCCTTACAAAGATGGCTTACAAGGCCTGGCTTATAAGGCTGTTCAACTATGTACAATGGATTTTGAGCTCTTATGCACTAGTTTTGAATGTTTTCTCATATTAAAAAGAACTGGATTGTCTAGATTGGGTTGTATACCCTCATGACACCTGGCCCAACAAATAAACGTTTTTTCAGATAACAGAGTTCAAGATTTTGGCGCTTTTGAGAACTTATTAGAGTTCATTGGATAAAATGTTGATGTATTATTGATCAAACTCTGAGCAGGATTTTTACGTTTTCTTCTGATTTTAAGCAAGTTTCTGTGATGGCCATTAAGTCTAAATAAAAGTCTTCAATGAGGTTTTTAATGACCTGACTTTTCCTTCGAATGGAGCCAGGTGTTAATTAAGGCTCCATGTAGGTGAGGTGAAAGTGAAGAAGGTGACCGAAGTATCTTACCTGAGAGGATAGCACAGTTACTTACCTGTAACAGGTGATCTCTGGGAACAGCAGGAATTAGTCTTCACATATGGGTACGTCGGTACCGACGGAGCCTGCACGGGAACGCTGCCCAGCTTCCAATCAGAAAGCTTTTGGCAGCATCCCTCGCGCCTGCGCGCTGACTTCCCGCCTTCTCCAGAGCCTCTCTTCAGTTGAGTTTCAAAGCTGAGAAAAAGGCGAGGAGAGGAAAGGAAGAAGAAGATAAGAGATGCAACTCCTAGGGGAGGTGGGAGGGTTGTGAAGACTAATTCCTGCTGTTCCCAGAGATCACCTGTTACAGGTAAGTAACTGTGCTATCTCCAGGAACAAGCAGGAATGAGTCTTCACAAATGGGGACTCCCGAGCTGGAGATGCCAGGGGGAGATCCCATAAAAATGCAGTAGCCTGGACCAGGGGTGCATTTTGTCTCCAGGAATCCCCGGCATCCAAAGTGGGATGGAGGGTAGGAGTTGACAATAAAGGAGCTGTGAGGAAAGAAACAGCATAGCCAAGGACTACAGGGCCCTACAGACTACAGGAGTCCTTGGTATATATGATGAGTAGCATGAAAACACCTTTAATGTACACTTAAAATATGCAGCTTACCTACTGTATTGTAGAAAGTAGAGAGCATGATGGAGTCTACTGGATAAGCAGTGGCGGAATCTTCAAGGTGACCTCCCAGCAGTGAGGATGAAGGTCCAGACCTGGAGGTAGCAGACGATCCAGGTGTCAACTGTGTAGGATTAGACGTCAGGTCTTCAATGGAAGCTTTATGGAAAAAATCCGAAAACTCCTTTAGGCATAAAGTCATTAACATTTATTTATTTTATTTAGTAAATACTTGTATACCGCTGTTTCCTACGATCAACAGCGGTTTACTTTACAGAAATCATGATGCATTGTATAATACATTGAGATTTTTAGTTTTACATTTTGATTAGACAATGATTTACGTAACGCGGGATAAACAGTTGGATACAATATACAGTTGATTATTATAGCACACAGATCAGGGTATACATTTGATTTCAGTAGGTTGGGGGGCCAAATATACATTATATACAATGTTGACTTCCAAAGAGTACAGGCTAATACATGACTATATGCTATTAGATTGTATGCTGTCGTGGGCGGTAAAGTTCATCTGGTTGAGGTAGGGTATTGCGGTTAGATCAGGTTGTAGTGGGTTTGAAACAGATATGTTTTAAGCTTTCGCCTAAATTCAGTCAGGCTGTTTGTGAGTCTTAATTCATGCGGTAGTTGGTTCCATTGAATTGGCGCTGTGTATGTGAATGCCCACTTGCTTGTTTCGGCTTTGACAGATCGAATGCTTGTCGGGATACACAGGGTGTTGAGATTCATAGTTCTCCTGCTCCTGTTGCATGGTTGTATAGTGATTAGGTTATTGAGGTAGGATGGTGCGATGCCATGGATGAGTTTAAACGTTGTGATGATCTGTTTGTAGATGATGCGTGCGGCCACTGGGAGCCAGTGCAGGTCCATTAGTACTGGGGTTATGTGGTCGGTGACTTTCTTTTCCATGATGACTCTTGCAGCCACGTTCTGGGCCATTTGCAGGATGCTGAGTGTGTTCTTTGGAAGCCCTAGTAGAATGGCATTGCTGTAGTCCAGGTGTGGAATGATTAGTGCTTGAGCAACAGATCTAAAGTCGGATTTGTCGAGGATACTGCGAAGTGGTTGTAGAATTTTGAGTTTGTAAAAGATGGCTCGGTTAACTGATCTGAGGTGTTTGTCCATCCTGAGATTACAGTCTAGTAGGACTCCTAGAAACTTTATTACAGGCTTCGTGTGGTATATGTTTTTGTTGAGAGTGACTGTGGTGGGTGGGATGAAATTGGCTTTCCGGGAAATGAACATGACCTCTGTTTTTTTGTGGTTTATTGACATGTTGTTTTGCTGAAGCCATAATTGGAGCATGTCAAGGCATATTTCTAGTGGACCGAGGTTAGGCTGTGTTATGTCAAGCTGTGTGTATAGCATCACATCGTCGGCATATATGTGGTATTTGATGTTGTATTTCTGGAAGATATTGCAGACCGGCTTTATATACAAATTGAACAGAAGTGATGAGAGGGCAGACCCTTGGGGGATCCCTTGGGTTTGGGGGAAGGCATCAGCTTTATCGTTGTTGAATTGTACTTGTTGCATCCTATTGGATATATATGAAGAGAACCATTTTAAGGGGGTCCCTGAGATACCCAGCGAGGCCAGGCGGTCCAATAGGGTGTTGTGATGCACTGTATCGAATGCCGCTGAGATGTCAATGAATATGAGTATGAACATGGAGTTTTTGTTCTCGAGGCCCCTAAGTAGGTTGTCAAGGAGTGCCAGCAGTAGTGTTTCTACTCCGTGATTCTGACGGAATCCATATTGATGCTCATCTAAGGCTTTTCTCTCATCCATGTGATCTTGTAGTTGGTGCTGCACCGCTTTTTCAATCGTTTTTGCTAGGAATGCTATGCTTGAAATTGGGCAGTATGATGCAGGATCACTTTTGTTGAGCGACTTGTTCTTTAATATGGGTCTTATAATTGATTTCTTGAGTTGAGTCGGCATGCTACCTTGTTGTAGTGATTGGTTGACAATGTGCGCGATGGGTTTTGCGTTGTCTTTCTTAGTTGCTTTCATCCAGGCGGCTGGGCATGGGTCAAGGGGTGAGGTAGTGGTGTTTAAGTTGGTTATGATGTTTAGGATTTGTTGCTCCCCGAGATGCTGGAAGGTGTTCCATTCTGGTTCCAGGTCTGTTTGAGAGGCAGTGGTGGTTTCTTGAGTGGTGATGGTTGATGGCATGTTTTGATTAATGGTTGTGGGGCGTTGCGGGTTTAGTTTTTTGGCGTAGTGGTCGGCAAGTGTCTGGGCCTTTATATCGTTTGAAGAGATGGAGTTTTGCGAAGTTTTGGTAAGTGATTTTACGAGCTCAAAAAGTTCCCTGGGTCTATTGAGAGCTTTGTTGAGTAGGTTGGTGTGGTGACTCTTCTTTGCGAGGTTGACCTCATTCTTGTATTTTGAGAGGAGTGTTAGGTAAAGTTGCTTGCCCTCTTCGGTTTGCTTCTTCCTCCATTTTCTTTCCAGTTTGCGTAGTTCTCTTTTCATTTTAGCTAGCGTGGGAGAGTACCATGGTTCGGTTCCTGTTTTTGTTGCCGCATTTGTGCCTTTCCATGTTGGTCTTGCAGCTGCCTCGATCCCTGCGTTCCATTGGGTTACCAGTTTGTCTAGGTCTGTGGTGGTGTAATCCAAATGTGTAGATATGGAAGTTATTAACATTGAGGACTAAAGGACGGAGTTGGAGAACTAGCCCAGTCTTGGCGGGAAGAGGGGGACTGGAAAAACCCCTATTCCCAGGGAGAACAGCTGTGTACTCAAGATAAAGATGTACACTATTCTTCCTAGCTGGCGAGAGGTAGGAAAAATATTGAAGCTTGATGCTTCAAGGACTTAAAGAAAAAATGGAAGATGTTAGCACCACAGTAGTTATAGGTGCATGACAGTTTCTGCGTCGTAAAATGATATGCGAAGTAGGGCGATAGACTGTCTAAAACCTCTAGAAGGTAAAACATTTAGTATAGACAGTAAGGGTGATAGTGTGTAAGACATATCAACCCTTAAGAAGCCCCCCAACAGACACATATATAGACAGATATATATATGTGGATGGAATATATATATATATATATATATATATATATATATATACACACATATGTCCATATGTGTATATTAGGATATGGGTGGAGAAATGTATCAAAATATATATATATATAGATAGATAGATATGATATACCGAAATATATATACATTTGTGGGGCATGGTTTTGCACCACCAGGATAATGATATAGGTATGTAGACATATATGGAGATGCTACATACAAGATAAAAAGTTGAAGATACATGTCTACCACCCAGCCCCATAATTGTACATGGGGAATATAAAAGAAAAAGATTCTTCGCCCCACAAGAGGCTGAACCCACTTGGGATATGTATAGAGAATCTATTTCCGTGGATTGAGGGATGCAAGAAGGCAATCCAACGAGATAACCGTGATGTTTGCGTGGGAACAGATGATCATATGAATCTGTAAGGAACAAGGCGGGAGTTCCACAGAACACTGACATGGCAGATGTGCAGAAACGCAGAAGAAGATACCAGAGGGACCTACTGGAGGGACCCAGAGGTAGCATGCGTAAACATCAGCGTTGGATTTTCACGCAGAAGAACTTATATTTCATGTTAACACCCCAGGCCTGAGGGTGTGGAGAACCCTCACAGGCATGGGAAGGGATTATAAGCTTTTCCCTACTAATAGAGAAGCTTTAGAGACAAGGTCAATGCTCTATAGCAAGGCCCTCATAGTAGAAAGCTTCTCTGAATACTGCAGAGAGCATTGTGCAGGAGAGATATGAGATAAACAGACTGAAGTCAGGTGTGTTGCCATATCCTAGGAGAGGAGATGGATAGAATAATGTGAGAAAGCCTAAAAGAGTAGGAGGATCCAAGATAGCTGACGAGTAGCTTGGAATCACTACTGAGGCTAGACAAAATTTTGAACAAGGTACTGGAACATGTAAAAAGTACCAGTAAAACAAGCACTGTAACTCCTGCAGGCACAGCTGCTGACGGAAACAGCAGAGAGATTGTCCTGTGCCCAAGAAAGAAAAACAGACAAGAAAGGAGAGGAGATATCCCTTCTCCCTGTCTGAGGAACTAGCTTGCTAGAGAAGCCTTTCAGTGTGGTACCCCTCAGTTAGGGAAAAAGCCCGGTTGAGAGGGTAGAGCAAGTAATTGGAGGGCGACGTACCCATAGGGTAAGTCAACTGAAGGAAAAAATGTTCAGTTGGGACAGAACTATCAAGGGATAGTTGCAACTGCTCTTCTAGAGAGTAAGAAGAGGAGAAGTCTGTAGTCCCTGAACAAAAATTTACCGACAGCTTAGTACACTGAAAAAGAAAAGCACAGTGAATAAACTTCTAATGGGTAGAAGTGAACTGTAGAGTATAATTCCCAGCCCCTATGGTTGCTGGGAATGCTGAGACTGGCCAGAGCTGGAGGACTTCAGACTAGGCTGAGTTGTCCCTTGTTTAGGTACAGCCGAATGATGGGCAGGAGATGAATGAAACTTTCTTTTCTTAGGGAAAGAAGGTTTCGTAGGACATTTCCTACCTTTCGAAGAAGGAGGTGGCTTAGAATGGTCCTTAGTGGAAGGAGAGTCAGCGGAGCATTGAGCAACCTGATGTAAAGCCTCCTTATTGAAGAGACCTTCTCCAGTACAAGGAGAATGAGCCAATATAGTTTGTGCCCATCTGCTCAAGTCTGAAGCTTCGAGCCAGGCTCTGCAACGTGCTGCAATGGCAATAGCAGAAGATCTGCTAACAGACTCAAAAGAGTCTATAGAAGCACGAGAAAGGAACCAAGATATATTCCGGCTATGATTGAGTAGCAAGGAATAATTAGTAGCCTTGGGCTCTGGCATAAAAGGGGTCAAAAGAGACAATCTCTCCGTGACCTCCTGGAGTGTGAGACTCATGTGGAAAATATATGAAAGAATTCTGGAGGCCAGCATAGATGTTTGGAAGGCTTGACGACCAAACGCATTGAGTGTTCTTGAAGAACGACCTGGCGGATAAGAAGAATGCTTCTTCTTGCTCTTAACCTTCCTCAGTGCTGATTCCACTACAAGGGAACGATGAGGAAGTTGAGGCTTCTGAAATCTTGGTGAGGGAGGCACCCGGTACCGAACCTCAGTGGCTGTAGAAGGTAGAGGAAGCCATAAGGGTGATTTCCAGACCCTCAGAAGGAGATCCTGCAGAGCAGGATGTAAAGGAAGCATCATATTTTCCATTTGTGCCGGTGAGCCAGGAATAGCATCACAACCAGGGATAGAGATATTAAGAAAGGTTGCCATATCCAGGAGAAAAGCCTGAAAAGACTGATCTCCTATGGGAACCTTCCCTGGTAAGGCTAAAGAAAGAGGCTGAGCACCAGAGGACGTACCGTGGTGTGAGGAGAGAAACCTAGTAGATGGACAAGGATACTGGTATGGTAACTTAGAGGCACAGAGTACTGCATCAGCAACCCCAGGTATCGGTTCTAAACTAGGCATCGGTGCAAGAACAGGCATGGATATCGATACTGACACAGGGCCAGCAGTTGAAGTTGTCATCGGGAACTGCTGCAATGGTACCGAGATCATGCGAGAGTTATGGCTAGGATCCTCGAAACTGCTTATCTGGAAATGACGGGAGTCGGTTCCGGGACGCGTCGGTACCCAGTCCTCGAGACTAGATATCGATTCAAGACTCGGCATCGAAGGAAGCGAGTCTATCGATGCATGTCTCGAGAGTACCGACGTCGGTGGTAGTATCAGCGATGCCGATATCGGTAAAGCAGCCTGGGTTACATCGATCGGTCCCGAAGGTACCGAGGATGCCCGATGACAACCTCTCGCCGGGAGAACGTTATTCCACACCGGTGCCGATGCCGGGGTATCGGAACCGATCGAAGCCGGTACCGTCCCGGAGCATGGCTGAGATATGGAAATGTCCATCGGCATCGTATCGCCCGGCCCCAAAAGTGCAGAGGATGCTAGAGGACGATTCCTGGAGAAGAGTGAAACACTCGACACCGAAGCCGATACCGGGGAATCGGTACCGCTGGAAGCGGATACCCGCACCGTGCACGGCTGGGATCGAGGGAAGTCAATTCGGAGCGTATCGATCTGTCCCGAAGGTACCGAGGATGCCCGATGGCAATCCCTGGTGAAGAGTGGAACACTCGACACCGGTGCCGATGCCGGGGGATCGGTACCGCTCGAAGCGGATACCACCCCCGGACATGGCTCAGGTATGTTCTGTGAGGGGTGAGCCCCAGGAACGACCTGAAACCCCTTTAATGCTTTGGAGCCCGCAGACTCCCGCAGGGGTAATGCCAATGGATTCTTGAGGGTAAGGCCGGAGCCGTCACCATGCTGGGCATGGGACATACCACTCAAGCATTGACTAGTCTTAACAGACTGTTTGTGGGTTACCTGATCCTGTGAAGAGGAGAAACCGGGTTCCCTCACTGCCGAATAAAAAACGGTATCGAGGGAAACTCTAAAAACTGAAGGTTTCCTCACAAAAGTATCCCCTGACAAGTCAGGGGAAAAAGGGTCAGGACCCCACAATTGAGACACCAACTATTGGAGTCTAAAAGGAAACAGGTGTTTCCACATCGAATGCACTTCTTAGGAAAAGAAGGCTCCATGAGGAAGAGGCCTGGTAGGCCCAACAAGTTAAGGCAAAAAACTGAAGAAAATGTTTCTCAGAATTTAGTCAAAAATCCACCAGCGGTACCGGTGGCGGCGGGGAATACAGCCGCGACCACAAGAAAACAAAAACTAAAGTAATTAAAATAAGTAAAAAGAAAAGTTTCTGCGGTGACAGGAGGACGTCCTGCCGGCTCCGCGGAAAAATGAAAACTGAAGAGAGGCTCTGGAGAAGGCGGGAAGTCAGCGCGCAGGCGCGAGGGATGCTGCCAAAAGCTTTCTGATTGGAAGCTGGGCAGCGTTCCCGTGCAGGCTCCGTCGGTACCGACGTACCCATATGTGAAGACTCATTCCTGCTTGTTCCTGGAGATTATGATGTTACGAATCACTGATACAAAGATGACTGTCTGCTGGTTAAAACCAGAATGGTGTGTGTGTTGTTGAATGTTGGTAAGGATATCATTGCACCAGCAGGTAAAATAAAGCTTATTTAAGGAAGACATAATGGAGGAGTCCTTGGAGGCACCTAAAGGTACGTGCTGCCATGGTGTGGTCACCACTGCGAGTGGAACTTTAGCAGGGCAGCATTTCATTGTCATCAACTATAGGCGAAGTATGAGGCATGGCCAAAGATGTCAGGAAGATGCCAATCTTATAGACTGGCCAGGGGAGTGCTCAGAATGAGGAAAGAAAAAACACACAATAAGACGCAGATTCAGTATAGTATAAAACAATACAGTATGGTTACTGTTGAGAGTGGAACTTTAGTAGGGCAGCAAGAGCGACTCATAAGTTTTAGCCCTGCCAAAGGTGCTTTCCCCTGGTTCAATAAGCATTAAGGTCCTTAGTCCAATCCCTTAGACGATGGCACTGAAGCTGAACCTCACAGCCACATGTCTTAACCTATACCTCGTGGGAGCAAGGCCACATGAAAGTCCCGCTGCACCAATCCAAACCACAACCACCAGTGGGACTTAGAGAATACTAGCAAGTTCCAGAGCTGTACCAATTCTTATATTCAGGGCCAGGCCATCCACTAAGTGGGCTAGACATCTGCTTAGGGTGGCAAACCTCTGGCACACATGGCCTGCCGCTTCTGACCCCCCTCAACAGGAAGTTGTGTTGGGGGGGTTCAGAAGCAGCAGGCCATGTGTGCCGAAGCACATGGCTTGCCAATGCTGCCACACTGACCCTCTCTGCACCCCACTGACTAAATTGCCAGCAGCGGCAGCTTGACTCGGCACAGCCAGGGCGTCTGCTTGGGCCAGCCCTGTTTATACTGGTGATGACATCACTGAAAGTCAATATTCTCTACCTCCATCTGTTGGTTGAGAAGCACAACCCACCTGTCTGGGCTAGTCTAGTAGGACGATAAGGCAAACAGAATTAAAACATCTTTTAGGAAGACCTGTGATTGGGGGGGGGGGGAGTTTACCTATCAGTCCTGTCAGATTCATGGAGATTTGCTCTGGTAGTTTTCACAGATTAAAAACCTATTGACTAGAAGAAGTATTAGGGAAGTTGAAATTATAATGCTAAACAAATTTCCCATTTCTACAATCAATTTGAGATTATCCCTGTTCTACACTCATCCCATTGCATCCTAGTATTTGTAATTTGTTTTTCTAAGAACAGAAGGACCCAAAAGCCCTTGTGTTGCAGCAGGATAGAAGGTGGCAAAACAGTGTCAGGTTTTTTTAGGGGTATGATCCTTGCTTGTTTCTATATTTCTATTCAAAAGTATATAAACAGATTGGAGTCGGTGCAGAGGGTAGCTACTAAAATGGTTAGTGGTCTTCGTTATAAAGCATATGAGGACAGACTTGAGTATCTTAATATGTATACTTTAGAGAAAAGGCGGGACAGAGATGATATGATTGAGACGTTTAAATATGTCCATGGCATAAATGCACAGGAGGACAGCCTCTTTCTATTGAAAGCAAGCTCTACTATGAAGGGAAATAGGATGAAGGTGAAAGGGGATAGCCTCAGAAGTAATATGCAGAAATATTTCTTTATGGAAAGAGTGGTAGATGTGTGGAATAGTCTCCCAGAGGGAGGTGGTAGATATGGGACTGTATCTAAATTAAAAAAGCAAGGAATAAACACAGAGGCTCTCTAAAGGAAAAAAGGGGACTCTTGTAGTGGTTGATATGGAAGGTCAGACTAGCTAGAAACATGACAGCAGAAAAAGACCACATGGCCTATGTTTCTTGGGACTTATTTGAGAGTCATGCATTTCACGTTGGCTACAGGAAGAAAGAGAAAGCAGTCTTGGTGCTGAATTATTTATTATTTATTTATTTATTTTATTTAACAGGCTTTTTTATACCGCTTTATCATTTCAGTCAAAGCGTTTACATTGTAACTTAAATTTGGTAATATACATTAAACAGGGACATTGATAACTTGGATTTTTTTGAGGCAATGGAGGGTTAAGTGATTTGCCCAAGGCCACAAGGAGTGCTAGTGGGGATCAAACTCTGGTCTCTAGATTCCCAAGCCAGTGCTGTAATCATTAGGTTATTCCTCTACTCCTCTGATCATCTTGAAACTTTACAAATGATTTAAGACAAAAATGGAAAGTGTAGGTCTCATGTATTTAATCTTACTCTTTTGTGGGCATTGCATGATACATCAATCAAATTATCAGAGTTCATGACTTGCTCTGCCAGCCCAGATAAACCAACAGATAATATCATTGCCATATAGCTAAGGCTATAATTGTCTTGAAAGTGTGTGCAGGGGGGTGAGTTTTATGTTTTCCACCAAAGAGGATGCACTGACTTTGTCTTCCAACATTCATCTAGGTCCTGTCTAAAGAAGGCCACTGAAGTTTCTTCCCTCTTTGTTGATAGATGTCGATCAGTGATCCTCCAGGGTATACTTCACCTCACTTCCTTACAGGCAACTTTCACATTGCACTGAGAAATGTCTTTCAGCTTCTTAATCTCTTGTCCTTTCTTCTGGTGAGATGAATATTTTTTCCTTTTCCCTCTTCCCCTTGCTTTCAGAATCAGATGATCGAGACTTGAACTGTCTAATTGCATCCCTGGTACAGGTGATGCTAGACCCCCATTTTCGAACTCTGTCTGGCTTCCAGAGCTTGGTTCAGAAGGAGTGGGTGGCTGCAGGACATCCATTCCGGCAGCGACTGAACCTCTTGAAAGAGGCAGACAAAGAGGAGGTAAGTTTCTGTTAAGTTCAGCTCTCCTGATTCCTAGTCAGTTAATCCAGCATTAGCTTATGTCCTTATCCCATATGTTAGATGGCAACCCACTTGCTGACTCTGATAACAGCAGTCCTTATAGTACCATCACCAGGTTTTCTTATGAAAGTCTCCTGTACATATGCTTTCTATGTACAGTTTGCTATTCAGCTAGGTCAATTCAAAGAGACTGTTCCTGTCTTGGTTTTGTCCCAATGAATGCTTATAATTGTAGTTCTGATTTTCTTAAAATAATAGTAATAATCTTTGAAAAGCAGGGAGACTGACTTGTGCGAACTGGCATCTGCCCTCACCTTTTTACACAAGAGACAAACACAATGAGGGCAACTGAAGTTATACTCCTTGGTGCAGGCTGCAATTTGTAATCTAGCTATTTAGTTTTATTGTATGTGGCTGTGGCAAAAGTAAATTTCCCTCAAGGAAGGAGTAGAGTTGGGTTGGGGAAGTGAAACTATGTTTGCAGATTTGATTTTTAAAATTTATGCAAGTACTTTCAAGAACATAAAATTCTGAGAAAAAGTTTTGAACTCCAAATCTAATAACAATTGCAAGTTCTTACCATGACACCATGGCCAAGACGGAACTCTGCATCTTTCCCTTTACACCCACCTCCCCCCTTCTCTATTTCTGTGGATGACACTGTCATCTTCCCTGCAGGGGCGGCCCAAGGAGGGTGCGGGGCCATGTGCGGAGACTCGGTGTGGGGCCTCATTTGCATAAATATTTGCATAATGTTACCATACACTTACTTTTAGTAAACATGCCTCTTAATAAGTGTATAGATAAAGAAAGACTAAAAGATTTCTACATTACTATAATCCAGTGCGAAACCGCCAGGCACATTAGGAACTACTACAAACACTGCCCATTTAGAACCCATAGCAAACCCGCCATATCATAACAGCACTACCAGGACTCACAAAGCGTAGTTACTCACCTGTAACAGGTGTTCTCCAGGAGCAGCAGGAATCAGTCCTCACTTATGGGTGACGTCGGCGCCGACGGAGCCCTCGCGGAGCAATTTTCCCCAGCTTTCAAAGAAAGCCTTTGGGAATTGCAGCGCGCATGCGCGGTCGTCTTCCCGCCCGAAGGTGCCATCTTAGCCAGTCAGATGACATAGCTAAAAAAGACAGCATAAAAATTTGCAAAAAGAACATAAGCAGACGATTGCAACTCCAAGGGGAGGAGGGAGGGTAGTGAGGACTGATTCCTGCTGCTCCTGGAGAACACCTGTTACAGGTGAGTAACTACGCTTTCTCCAGGACCAAGCAGGAAGTCAGTCCTCACTTATGGGACTCCCAAGCTCAAGGCTACCGGAGACCCTAAGCACAAAAATGAGCTCCCTCTAGCTCAGCAGCACAGAAGGAAAGAATCTTCGCTGAATTATCACCCACCGGTAGCCCACATCAGGGATGGAGGGTAGGAGTTGCTCAGACCTCAAAGAGATTACGGAGGACTGCCTGTCCGAAAGCACTGTCCCTACGGGACTCCCTCTCGAGACAGTAATGGACCGCAAAAGTCTGGCTCGAAGACCAAGTAGCGGCCCGGCAGATGTCTGCCAGCGGAACAGAGCGGAGGTAAGCCACTGACGTGGCCTTTGCCCGAACACAATGAGCCGTGACTCGACTTTCTAAGGCGAGTCCGGCTGCCCCATAAGCCCAAGAGATACAGTCCGCAACCCAGATGGACAGAGTACACTTGGAGACCGGGAGTCCCAATTTATTGGGGTCAAAAGACACAAAAAGCTGAGCAGCTTTACGGTGCTCCCGCGTACGGTCAAGGTAGAAGTTCAATGCCCTTCTACAGTCCAGGGTATGGAGGACCGTCTCGGCTCGGCTGGAGTGTGGTCTGGGAAAGAAGGTTGGAAGTACCACCTCCTGATTGATGTGAAAAGGGGAGACCACTTTAGGCAGAAACTTAGGGTGAGTCCGTAGGACTACCCTATTCTTGTAGAACCGAGTGTAGGGGGGATCAGACACGAGGGCCTGCAACTCACTTACGCGCCTAGCGGAAGTGAGGGCTACCAAGAACAGTGTTTTCCAAGACAGAAAACGGAGAGAACATGTAGCCATGGGTTCAAAAGGCGGACAGGTGATCCGCTGCAAAACCACATTCAGGTCCCAGTTCGGCGCTGGCGGGCGCAGAGGTGGTTTAAGTAGAAGGAGACCTCGGAGAAACCTCGCTACGAGAGGGTCGCTGGAGAGAGGTCTACCGTCCACCGGCACATGATGTGCCGAAAGAGCACTGAGGTGAACTTTGACGGAGTTGGACTTAAGTCCTAGATTAGAGAGGTGTAGCAAGTACTGCAAGATCACCGACACCGGGCAGGAGAAGGGATCCTGAGACTGTTCGGTACACCAGACTGCAAAGCGACGCCATTTAAGGGCGTAGCATTTGCGGGTAGAAGGCCGTCGCGAAGCCAAGACGACCTCCTCCACCTCCGCCGGCAGGAGAAGGGGAGCAAGGACTACCCTCTCAGCAGCCAGGCCATGAGGTTGAGAGACCTGAGGTTGGGGTGCAGTAGGGACCCCTGATCCTGGGTGAGGAGATCCGGTTGCGCCCCCAGAGGGATTGGATCCTCCACCGCCAGTTGCAGCAGGAGCGGAAACCACGGCTGCCTGGGCCAGCGAGGGGCCACCAGGATCATGAAGGCTTTGTCTCGGAGAACCTTGAAAAGAGTCCGAGAGACTAACGGAATGGGAGGGAAAGCGTACAGAAGGCTCCCCGACCATGAGATCAGAAAGGCGTCCGCCGCAACCCGAAGGGGGTGAGGCTGACGAGAGCAGAAGCGAGGAAGTTGCCGGTTGCGAGGACTGGCAAAGAGATCCACCGTGGGGAGGCCCCACCTGAGTAAGAGCTTCTGGACGATCAAGGGATCCAGACGCCACTCGTGAGGCTGGAGGACCCTGCTGAGTTTGTCCGCCAGGCAATTTTCTGGGCCCGGGAGATAAACTGCCTTGAGGAGAATGCCGTGACTGACGGCCCAAGAGCAGAGCTTCTGTGCCTCCCGGCAGAGGAGGAAGGAGCCCGTGCCCCCCTGCTTGTTCACGTAGAACATGGCAACTTGATTGTCCGTCTGGACAAGGACGGACTGTTGGGAGGTCAGGTGGGAGAAGGCCTTGAGAGCTAGGCGGATCGCCCTGAGCTCCAGGAAGTTGATCTGCTGAGCAGACTCCCACTTGGTCCAGAGGCCCTGAGTACGTGCCTCTTGGCAATGGGCTCCCCAGCCCAGGAGGGATGCATCGGTGGTCAGCACCCGGGTCGGCTGAGGTGACTGGAAAGGCATTCCTAATACCAGGTTCGGCTGCCGGAGCCACCACCGGATAGACGAGACCAGCGGCTCGGAGACGCGCACCAGGTCTGCTAGGCCGCCTGTGGCTTGTCGCCACTGCTGGCGGAGACACCATTGAGCAGACCGCATATTCAGGCGGGCATTGGGGGTCACATGGACGGTGGAAGCCATATGGCCGAGCAGTCTCAGGAAGCGCCTGGCGGAGACCAGGGGCTGGCTGCGAAAGCGGTCGGCTAGGTCCATGAGCCGCTGAGCCCTGTCGAGCGGTAGGTACGCTCGCGCCTGAGGGGTGTGCAGCCTTGCGCCGATGAACTCGAGATCCTGTGAGGGGAGCAAAGTGGACTTTGCGAAGTTTATGACAAAGCCCAAGTGCTGCAGCAGAGTCACCGTGCGGCACGTGGCGTGGGTGACCTCCTGAGCGGACGCTGCTCTGATGAGCCAGTCGTCGAGGTACGGAAAGACAAAGAGGCCGCGAAGCCGGAGATGGGCCGCCACGACCGCGAGGCATTTTGTGAAGACTCGCGGTGCGGAGGACAGGCCAAAGGGCAGTACTCTGTACTGGTAATGATTTCCTGCCACCACAAACCTTAGGTATTGGCGGTGGCTTGGGTGGATGAGGATGTGCGTGTAGGCATCCTTTAGATCCAAGGAGCATAGCCAATCTCCCTGCTGGAGGTAGGGCAGAAGGATTCCAAGGGTAAGCATTTTGAACTTCTCCCGCACAAGGAACTTGTTGAGGTTGCGCAAGTCCAGGATGGGTCTGAGGCCCCCTGTTCTCTTTGGTATCAGAAAATACCTTGAATAGAAGCCTTGACCTCTCAGGTGGTGTGGCACCGGTTCCACCGCCTGTTCCTGCAGAAGACCTGCTAACTCCTGAAGGAGCAACTCCCTGTGCAGAGGGGGGCGCGGAGGCTCTCCCGGAAAATAGGAGGGAGGGACCTGGTGGAAGTGGAGAAGGTAGCCCTCTCGCACGACCTGAAGCACCCAGGCATCTGCGGTGATGCTGGACCACCTGTGGGCGAAGTGAACCAGCCGGCCTCCGGTGCTGGGGGGAACCAGCGGGGGGGGGGAGGCTATGCTGAGCGAGTCAAAAACCCCCACCCTGCTGAGCAGGGGCTGGTGGTGCAGGCTTGGGGGCTTGCTGCCTACGGGACCCGTTACCCCCGTCCCTTGGCCTGCTGGCCCTGTTGGGGAGCTGCAGGGGCCTGATAATGGGGGTATTGTTTGTAGGCAGCTGCCTTCCTCGGGTAAAAGGACTTTTTCCCCGAGCCCTTCTTTTTCTGGGAAGGGGCGGAGGTCTTCCTAGAAAGCCTGGTCCTGGTGAGAGTCTCAGTCTCAATTTGTGCAGCCTTTTCCGCCATGGGCTTGCCAAAGAGGTTTTCGCCTCGGCAGGGGACATCGACCAACTTGTCCTGTACCCAGGGCTCAAGGTCGGACGACTGAAGCCAAGCCTGTCGGCGGGCACCGATGCCGGCTGCGGCCACTCGAGCCGAGGCTTCAAAGCCATCATAGGCTGCTCGGGACATGAACTTTGAGCATTCCCGAATACCCGTGGACAAGGCTAGGAACCTCCGCAAGGGCTCCTCGGAGAGACCAGCGGAGAATCCGGCTAGCTCTTTAGCCAGATCCCGGAGATACATGCCCATGTATAGCTGGTAAGTCTGGACACGACAGGCGAGCATAGAGCCCTGGAAGCACTTCTTGCCAAGGCCATCCAGGTTACGGGCCTCCCTTCCAGGAGGCACCGAGGAGTGCATCTTCTGGCTCTTAAGACGATGCATGGCCGATTCCACTACCATGGAATGGTGTGGCAGCTGTGCCTTTTGAAAGCCAGGGCTCTTGCGGACTCGATAGATAGAATCGACCCGCTTGCTCAGGACCGGCGAGGAGGCCGGACTCTCCCACATGCGGAAGAGTAGTCGTTCCAGCATAGGAGGAACCGGCACAGTAAAGTGTTCCCTCGCGGGAGAGTCATACTGGAGGGCGTCGAGCTCTTCGGCTCGAGGCTCCTCCTCGGGATCCGCAGGGAAGGCCAAAGCCTTGGCCATATCCCTAACGAAGTCCGAGAACCGGGCATCCTCCGGGGGGGACTGCTTCCGAGGCTCGGACTCCGGAGAGTCCGATGGGACACACCGAGTCCGGAAAGAATCAGGTGACTCTTCCTCCTCAGACTCCCAGACCGACTCCGACGAGGACTCGGTGGGGTCGGCCCGGGCAGGGTGCGGCGCCAGCCGCCCCGACGCCGAGGGAGTCGGCGTCGGCGACCTCGGTCCCGAACGGGAGGCCGAGGGCGACCTCGACCGAGGATCGACTCGAGTTCTCATCGACTCGAGGATCGGCTCGGTCTCCGGGGTCGACTTGGACGTCGACGTCCCGGCGGTCGGGGCAGCGACGCCAGCGAAGCCAGCGAGCAGTGCCCGCTGCTGGTCCATGAAGGCAGACAGTCTGCTCTCCAAGGCCGTCAACCTGAGTCCGAGCTCAGGTGACCCAGCAGCCCCCGACTCGGGCCCCGACGGCGTCGGGCCCGACGTCGGCTGTCGCGGAGGCGAGTCCAGAAGGACTACAGGACTTACCCGGGCAGGCATCTCCGACTCCAGGCGAGGTCGCTTCGGGAGGTGCTCCTTCTCCAAGGACCCGGGGCGGCTGTCGGGGCTATGCGACCTGGCCCTCGCGGAGCCAGGAGCGTCCACCGACGCCGCCCTCGCGGGTTTTTCCTTCCGACGATGGTCCCCGGAGGGAGAACCCCGGTCGGAGGAGCTCCGGCGACGGTCCGAGCTGGAGCCTTTCGACACGGAGGCCTCCGACGAGGTCCGGGTACGGCTGGGGTCAGCGAAGATTCTCTCGCGCTGATGCCGCCGACTTCTCAACGCCTTCGAGGACAGTTTGCTGCAGGGCCCACAGATCAGTTCCTCATGATCCGGGCCCAGGCAGCGGAGGCAAAAGTCGTGTGTGTCGGTTAGTGACATATTTCGGTCACACCGACCACACCGCTTAAAGCCACTGGCAGCCATCGGGGGAAAAAGGGCCCCTGCGAGGTCAAAGGACCGGGCTGCCAGGGAAAACGAAAACGAAAGCTGACTAAGTCAGAAAAACCGAAAAAACGGAAGAGGACTCGAGACCGGCGTCGCGAGTCCGGGCGGGAAAACGATCGGCGTCGAACCGAAAGAAAAAAGTATAAAATAAAGAGGAAAATCAACTTTTTCGCGGGGACAAGACGGGGACGTCTGTAGGGCTCCGCGGAAAAAAGAAGACTGGCTAAGATGGCACCTTCGGGCGGGAAGACGAGCGCGCATGCGCGCTGCAATTCCCAAAGGCTTTCTTTGAAAGCTGGGGAAAATTGCTCCGCGAGGGCTCCGTCGGCGCCGACGTCACCCATAAGTGAGGACTGACTTCCTGCTTGGTCCTGGAGAAAGCACCATACTCTATCTATCAAAAGGCAACACTGCAAATATTAAACCAATACATTTCAGAGAATAACAATACATGACCTAATGGGGAAAGAGAACAAGTGGCAATGTCAAATAGGAATTATATAAACAGAATACCTCAGCTCAGTTACACATGCAGAACATAGGGGCTTGTTTACAAAGCCGTGGAAGCGGTTTCCGATCGTTATTGGACCCGCAGCCCCATGGGGCCACGGCTCCGATAACGATCGGAAACCGCTACCGCGGCTTTGTAAACAAGCCCCATAGACCATCACCAAACAAGGAATCACAATTTAGAAACAGGAAGACAATAATTAAACTGGGAACCCCAAAAGCCAAATTAAACTATAAAGCACAGTTACTTACCTGTAACAGGTGATCTCTGGGAACAGCAGGAATTAGTCCTCACATATGGGTACGTCGGTACCGACGGAGCCTGCGCGGGAAAGCTCCCCAGCTTCCCAGAAGGAAAGCTTTTGGGGCCTCCCACTGCGCATGCGCGCTGCCTTCCCGCCTTCCTGACCAACTCTCCTCAGTTCGAGTTTAAAGCTGAGACAATAGAGAGAGGAAAGGAAAGAGAGAGATAGATACAACTCCTAGGGGAGGCGGGTGGGTTGTGAGGACTAATTCCTGCTGTTCCCAGAGATCACCTGTTACAGGTAAGTAACTGTGCTATCTCCAGGAACAAGCAGGAATAAGTCCTCACATATGGGGACGAGCTAGCTAAGATGCCTGGGAGATCCCCTGAAGGGTATGAGACCCTGAAAGGTTCCTCATCTTCCTATGGATCTCAGGCATCCATTCAGGGAAGGTGGGCTGGAGTTGTTCAAGAATGGAACAGGTGTCTGAGGACAGCCTGACCAAACAAGGCATCCCGGCGGGAGTCCTTGTCCAAACAGTAATGGGCTGTAAAGGTATGAACCAAGGCCCAGGTGGCTGCTCGACAGATCTGGTCAATGGACACAGAGTTTAAATGAGCAATAGAGGTGGCCATGGCCCTCACGTTGTGAGCGGTGACATGGCCCTCCAGAGAAAGGTTCTTACTCTGGTAAGCAAAAGAGATACACTGAGCAATCCAATTGGAGAGTGTTCTTTTGGAGACTGGACGTCCGAAATGAGAAGGATCAAAAGCAACAAAAAGCTGAGAAGACTTTCGATGTTGCTGTGTCCTGTGGAGGTAAAAGGCAAGAGCTCTTTTACAGTCTAGAGTATGAAGGTTCCTCTATGCACTGGATGCATGAGGAACTGGAAAAAAGACAGGTAAATATACCTCTTGATTAAGATGAAAAGGGGAGACCACTTTACGCATAAAGTGGGGATTGGTCCTAAGGACCACCTTATCATGATGGAACCTTGTATAAGGTGGATTAGCCACTAGAGCTTGCAGTTCACTGATACGGCGAGCTGAGGTGACTGCAATAAGAAAAATAACCTTCCAGGAAAGAAATTTCAAGGAGGTAGTGGCTAAGGGTTCAAAAGGTGGCTTCATAAGCTGACCAAGAACCAAGTTTAAGTCCCATGCCACCGGAGGAGGTCGAATGGGAGGTTTAGTTAAGGATAGGCCTCTCATGAATCTTGCAATAAGAGGATGAGAGGAAACAGGTTGTCCATTGATGGGCTTAAGTGATGCCGCAATAGCACTCAAATGGACTCTTACTGAATTCGTTTTGAGTCCTGCATTGGAGATATGCAGGAGATATTCCAAAAGAGAATTCAATGGGAGTGCTAGAGGGTTAAGACCCTTTTGAGCACACCAAATGGAAAATCTTTTCCATTTAAAAGCGTAAGAACGCCTAGTGGAAGGTTTCCTAGAAGCATGTAGGATATCCTTCACTTGCTGCGAAAGATTGAAGTGGTGAAGGTCTAGGCCTTCAGTAACCAAGCTCTGAGGTGAAGGGACTTGGGGTTTGGGTGCCACAAAGTCCCCTCCTCCTGAGACAGAAGGTCTGGAGCCACTCCCAAGTCCAGGGAGGGGGCTTGGGAGAGATGCAGAAGTAGAGGGTACCACACTTGGCGTGGCCAGCGTGGAGATATGAGGATCATGGACCCTTGATCCCTTTGAAATTTGAACAGAGTCTTGGGAATCAAAGGAATGGGAGGAAAGGCATACAGGAAGCCCTGACCCCAATGCAGGAGGAAGGCATCCTTGGCCTGAACTCCCTGACACGGAATTCTGGAACAGAACCGGGGAAGTTTGGCATTCCACGAACTTGCAAAGAGGTCTATGTCCGGGGTTCCCCATTTCTGGAAGATTCTGAGTACCTGATCCATGTGCAGGGACCATTCGTGTAGAAGCAGAACTCGACTGAGTCTGTCTGCCCAAGAGTTTTGGATTCCTGGAAGATATACTGCCAGGAGATGGATTTGATGCTCTCTGGCGAAGGCCCATAATCTTAGAGCTTCATTGCAAAGCGACAGAGAGCCAGTCCCTCCTTGTTTGTTTATGTAAAACATGGCTACTTGATTGTCCGTGTAAATAAGGACTGTCATGTTGCTGAGGAGGGTATGAAAAACTTTGAGAGCCAGAAAGATTGCTCGAAGTTCCAAGTGGTTGATATGAAGGGTGGTCTCCTGTGGAGACCAAGTGCCCTGAGTGGAGAGATCTTGGAGATGAGCCCCCACCCTGTTTGGGAGGCATCTGTTGTGAGGGTTGCTTGGGGCAACAATGGTTGAAAGGGGGCCCCCAACAACAGATTCTGAGTGGATATCCACCATTGGAGAGACCAAAAGAGACGATTGGAGTTTGCTATTTGGTCTGAGAGAGCTCCTGATGCTTGAGTCCACTGGGTGAATAAAGTCCATTGAGCTGCTCTCATATGTAGATGAGCATAAGGCACCACATGCACTGTGGAGGCCATGTGGCCTAATAGTTGTAGCATCTCTCTGGCAGTCAAGTGGCTTCTGGACTGAGTCTGAGAGGCTAAGTGCACTAGACGTTGGCAACGGGCCTGAGGTAGATAGGCCTTTGCAGTGGGGGTATCCAACCAGGCCCCTATGAACTCCAGGGATTGCGTAGGGGTGAGTTGAGACTTTGGCAGATTGATCACAAGTCCCAGATACTGCAGGATGCGTCTGGTGCGATCCAGGGAAGTCTGAGTCTCGGACTGAGATGGAGCTCGGATGAGCCAGTCGTCCAGGTATGGGAAGACAAAAATTCCCAGGTTGCGTAGAAATGCAGCTACTATTGCCATGCATTTGGTAAATACCCTTGGAGCAGAGGCTAGACCGAAGGGAAGTACTCTGTACTGGAAATGTTTTCCCTGGAACAGAAACCGTAGGAATTTTCTGTGGGATGGATGGATGAGTATATGTGTGTACGCATCCTTGAGATCTAGAGAACAAAGCCAATCCTGACTCTGTAGGTATGGAAGGAGAGTACCTAGAGAAAGCATCTTGAATTTATCCTTGTATAGAAATTTGTTCAATTCTCTGAGATCCAGAATGGGTCTGTACCCCCCTGTTTTCTTGGGAATGAGAAAATAAGGGGAGTAAAAATCTGATCCCTGTTGAGGAAGAGGAACCTCTTCTATTGCCTTTTGGGCGAGAAGAGTGGTCACCTCCTGACTCAACAGGTCTAGGAGAGATGGGGGAGAATTGAAACTTCTCACCATGGTATGGGGAGGAAGGTTGGAGAAATGTAGTTTGTAGCCCTCTCTGATGATAGAGAGGGTCCATTGTTCTGATGTGATTTGCTCCCATCTGGGAGCAAAATGAGTTAACCTTCCGGGAATGGTGAGAGGTTCTCGTTTTAGAGCCAGAAAGGTTAAGTTCTCTAGATTTAAGTCAAAAACCCTGAGGGGGTTGGGACTGTTGGGCTGTAGCAGCCCCTGCAGGTTTTGCCCTGGCCTGTTTAGGCTGCTGACGCTTAGGAGCAAAGCGAGCTGCAGAAGATTGTTGGCCAGTATTTGTGGCAAATCTGGCCTTCTTGCAGAAAGGCTTTTTGAAAGATTTTTTTTTGACAGGGGTAGAGGTAGACTTAGAAAGTCTATCTAATGCAGTATTTTCTGCATCCATTTGAGTGGCTTTGATTTGCCACTCCTTACCAAACAGATTCTCACCTGTACAGGGCAAATTTCCCAACCCATCTTGGACCCAGGGTTCTAGGTCAGAGGCCTGGAGCCAAGCAATTCTGCGAAGCCGCAATGGCAATACCTGAGGCTCTGCTAGCACCCTCAAAGGAGTCAAAGGCTGCTCTGTTGGAGAACTTTGAAATATCTTGGGTATGCTTTAGCAAAAGAAGGAACTCCTCCTTTCTATCCTCTGGGATAAAGGGGAGAAAATGGCGTATCTTTAATGCAATCTCCTTCAGAAACATGCCCATATAGAGGCTGTATGAGTTGATTCTGCCAATAAGCATACTTGCTTGGAAGATTTTTCTTCCAAAAGCATCCAGAGTCCTACATTCTCTTCCTGGGGGAGTAGAAGAGTGTCTTTTAGTACTCTTTATCCTTTTCATAGCTGACTGCACCACGATGGAGTGGTGAGGGAGCTGAGTTTTTTGAAACCCAGGAGAATGTGGAGATAGGGTGAGAGGAATCTCCCATAAGTCCATCATGTGTTCTTGAAGAATTTCATGGATGGGCAAGGTGATTGCCTCTTTGGGAACCTTAGAGTATCCTAAAATGTCTAACTTTTTTGCTCTAGGTTCTTTTTCAGAGGATACAGAAATAGAAAGACCTTTAGCTACTTCAATGATGAAGTCTTGAAAGGATAAATCCTCTGGAGGAGACATTCTCCTCTTTGGAGAAGAGGGCTCCTCAGGTAGAGTAAGGGATACTTCAGCAGAGTCATCTGATGAATCAGAATCATCAGAAGACTCAAAGTATCGTCTGTTTGCTTCCAGGGATCGATAAGCGTATCGACCGGTATCGACATCGGGGGTACCCGGAACCGGATCGGTATCGGGAAAAACCCTGGAACCGGGAACCGGAATCGGTATCCTGGTCGATGTGGATGGCCTGGGTACCGGTATCGGTTGTGGTACCGGAACCGGAGTCGGTACCGAGGGCGTCGCAGCCTTAATGAAAGCGAAAATGGCCTGCTGCATGGATTGGACTGTTTGATCCATGGACGCCACGACTGTCTGGATGTCGGTACCGGATGAATGAGCCGGTATCCCAGAACAGTCTAACAGGTGATCGGTCGAGGCCGTGCCATCGATGTCAACCTGTAACCCCATAGGAGGAGCTTTGGAAGCCGGAGCTTCCCGCCGGGGTTGTTTGGCTGGGGCAGGGTCCTCAGGGTCAAGCCCAGGGGTATCTCGATACTTAGAGGGAGATTTGCCCTTTGAGGACCTGCCAGAGGAA
This sequence comes from Ichthyophis bannanicus, assembly GCA_033557465.1. Lineage (NCBI taxonomy): Eukaryota > Metazoa > Chordata > Amphibia > Gymnophiona > Ichthyophiidae > Ichthyophis > Ichthyophis bannanicus. The sequence continues at coordinate 40,512,325 of CM066048.1, read as the reverse complement.
TGTTTGGTTACCTGAGATCCATCAGGAGAGGAAGACCTGGAAGATGTCGATGCTGGAGTATCTATAGAAAATAGCATGTGAAACTTGGCTGCCCGGTTCTGTAAGCCACGTTTAGACATCAAAGAACAGGATGGGCAATCCGGAATGGAATGGTCAGGCCCCAAATATTTAAGACACCATTCATGGGTGTCTGTGACTGAAATAGTACCGCTGCACTTGGTGCATTTTTTAAACCCAGAGGCTTGTTTCTCCATGAGGGAGAAATTGTGAAGGCCTAAAGGCCTCACAGAACAAACACACCAAGTGAGGAAAAAAGAAGATTTTTTTTTTTTTTTTAGAAATAAAGGAAAAAAGACCGGTACCGGTCTGGAATCGGGGAAGGCAGACACGCGGCCAAAGAAATAAATTAAAATAACAACTTCTTCAGCGGTGACAGGAACATGACCTGCTGGCTCCGCGGAAAAAGAAGAACTGAGGAGAGTTGGTCAGGAAGGTGGGAAGGCAGCGCGCATGCGCAGTGGGAGGCCCCAAAAGCTTTCCTTCTGGGAAGCTGGGGAGCTTTCCCGCGCAGGCTCCGTCGGTACCGACGTACCCATATGTAAGGACTTATTCCTGCTTGTTCCTGGAGATATTAATTTCCTCTTGTACTAAACAAAGCGTAGATGTTAATGATGCACGTTTCCCAGAGCTGACATATTCCAGTTAATAAATTCAAAATAAAGAGATATTTTTCTACCTTTTGTGCATTTTTTTTCAGTTGCAACTGTTCCAGCTACTTTCTTCTGGTTTCTTCATGTCTTCTGCTAACTCTCCATCGTCTGCTGTCCATTTGTCCTTTCTTCTCTCTTCTAGTTTTTTTCCATTCTCTCTCTACATCTGCTTTAACATACTAATCTTTCTCCTTTTGCTCTTTCCTCATTCCTATTTCATCCACTCATATTTTACCCCTCCATCCTCAATCCCCACTTACGCTCCCAATACCCAGCCCATTGTAGATTTTTCTTCCCTCCCACACAAAATATTTTTCCCCTCTCCATTTCACTCTCCCAGCTCCATCCCATTCTAATCCTCCCCTAGCATCCGCTCCCTTCTAGTTCCAGCCCCACCCAACATCCGCTCCCTTCTAGTCCCCGCATCAGCCCATTTCCAGTCCTAGCCCCCCATCAGCCCATTTCCAATCCTATCCTAGCCTCCCCATCAGCCCATTTCCAGTCCTAACCTCCCCATCAGCCCATTTCCAATATCCTAGCCCCACCATCAGCCCATTTCCAGTCCTAGTCTCCCCATCAGCCCATTTCCAATTCTATCCTAGCCCCACCATCAGCCCATTTCCAATCCTAGCTCCCCCATCCATTTCCAGTCCTATTTGAGTCCCTCCATCAGCTCATTTCCAATCCCAGCCCCCCATCAGCCCATTGCCAGTCCTTTCCTAGCCCCACCATCATCCCATGTCAAATCCTAGCTACCCTCCACTCAGCCCATTTCCAATCCAAGCCCCCCATGAGCCTACTTCCAGTTCTAGCCCCTCCATGAGTCCATTTCAATCCAAGACCCCACCACAGTCCATTTCCAATCTTAGCACCCCCCAACAGCCCATTTCCAGTACTATCCTAGCCCCTCCATCAGCCCATTTCCTGTCCTAGCTCCCCCCTCAGCCCATTTCCATTCCAAACCCCCGTCCCCATCAGCTATTTGCAGTTCAAGCCCCCCTTCCACTCAGCCCATTTCCAGTCCTAGCAACCCCCCCAACCCATTACCAGTCCTAAGCCCAACAGCCCACTTCCAGTCCTAACCCTCCCATTACCCATTTTCAGTCATAGCCCCCCCATAGCCCATTACCAGTCCTAACCCCCCCATCAGCCCATTTCCAGTCCTAGCCCCCTCATAGTCCATTAACAGTCCTAACCCCCCCATCAGCCCACCTCCAGTCCTAACCCCCCACATTACCAGTCCTAACCCCCCCTCCCCCCCATCAGCCCAGGTAAAGTTAAAACTTTAAAAAAAAGCGGCAGAATCAAGTGTCCTGCGGTCCCCCCACCTGTCCAGCAGAGCCCTCCCAGCATCAGCTCCATCAGCAGCAGGCTTTTCGAGCCACGAAGGGAGTATTTCCCTCTCGTGGCTCTAAGCCCGCCGGGACTGATGGAAAACAGGAAATGCCTGTTTCCCATCAGCCCCGGCGGGCTTAGAGCCGCGAGAGAGAAACGCTCTCTTCGCGGCTCTGAAAGCCGCTGCTGATGGAGCTGATGCCGGGAGGGCTCTTCTGGGCAGGTGGGGGGGGGGCCGCAGGACACTTGATTCTGCCGCTGTCATGGCGGCAGAGGCAGCAGCTAGTTTTTTTTTTTTTTAGTTTTAATGCAGAATGTTGTTTGCGCGGGGCCGCCTGAAATGCGGGGCCCTGTGCAAACAACATTCTTGCTCAATGGACGGCCCGGCCCTGCTTCCCTGTCTCCACAGCTTGCAACCTTGGGGTCATCTAACTCTCCTCTCTCTTTCTCTGCATATATCCAACAGATAGCTAAAACTTGTCTCTTATTTCTCTATAACAGGCCTTGACAAATTTTGTTTGGATTCAGGATCCAGGCCAAAATCTTAGGAGCCAGTGGCTGTGAACCTCTCATGCCCCCTCTCCCCACCATTCTCCACTGATGTTACGCCATTTACAAACTAACATGTGTCTGGGGAGGATGTTAAGGCAAAGATATTTGAAGCATAAGCATCAGAGGGGTCATCTGTATGAATGTTGAAATCCCAAAGAATGAGGGAAGGGGAAAATGGTTCAAGAAAAAAGGAAAGCTAGGAGTCAGAGTCACTGAGAAAGAAAGAGGTGGACTTGTCAGAGGATCAAAAATGACATATTCCTTATCATCCCTCCAGTCCAGTCCAATGGGTTATGTCCTACTATCAGCAGATGGAGACTGAGAACTACAGGTTTTGATGATGTCACACCATAAGGCTCTGCGCACCGCCCCTGACACCAGTTATTTCTCATTCTCCAGCAGATGCTGATGGGCTTCTGTGCAGTCTCTGCTCCAATGAAGGGATATTAGAAAAAAAAAGATAATAAATAATAGGGGCAGATGATGGAGAGCATTCCCAGCTGCGGCTCCTTCACAGATCAGAGCTGTTGACTCAGTGCATGGTTGGAGCACAGGTGTATTACCTGGTGGTCCAGGTCCCTCCCTCAGATAGGTTCACCCACCTGAAACTGGCATCTCAGATTGAGTTCTATGCAGTGCAGCTTTTTGTTGAGCTCTCTGGCACTATCAGTTCAGTGGAAGTGAAACTAACTGGAGGCAACTGGACTCCCACGGACTGTGGCATTCAGCAGTGCAAGGTGGTAAGCAAGGCCCCTGTAGGGCTCTGGTATCTATTTTCGCCAGCTAGGGGGCTGTAGTGGCAGATTTCTGGTGAGTCGGGAATAGTAGTGTTTCCCGTGTTGTTTCAGCATGCCATTAGGTAAGCCAGTGTGTGAGGCATGTGGCAGCCATCGAGGATCTGAGGCTTCGACGGGTCTTTGCACTGCATGTACATCAGAAGGCAAAATATTAGGAAATTGCACTGAGGAAGGAAAGAAGCCTTCGGGGAGTTCTCAGCCGAAGACGAAGCCTGGCGCAACCCTTTCCCCTAGGCCGTGGGATGCACCGATTTTGGTGGGAACAGCAGCCATTTTGTCACCAGCAGTAGAGAACACTAGGGACAATGTGGGGAGGCAGAAGGCTGTTCCCATGCTTTCAGGGGGTCACGGCTTGGAGGAGAGCAGCTCAGAAGGCAGGACAGGCTGCCCTTTTTCCCTGAACTTTGTTTTACTATTACATCAGGCATACTGCATGAAGCAGGGCCTGGTGGATAATATAGGGCATCAGAATGCGGTTAGAAGGTCCTTCGGGGAGCCCCCAGTCCTGACTAGTGAGGTAATTGAGCCGGGTAAAACGGCACCTCTTGGAAAGAAACATCTGGGAGGAACCAGCATCCATGGCCTCCGAGGTCCTTCCAGAGGGTCCCCTGATGCCTTCAGACCTGTACGGTGATACTGCAGCAGCAGAGCGGGAGGAAGGAGATATCCCGCCGGGGGAGGACCCCAGCATTGTCAGAGTGTTCTGAAGGGAGGAACTAGTGGTCTTGATTCCCTAGTCCTTGGTGGCACTACATATCCAGCAAGAGTTCCTGACACAGGAGCTGACGCAGGAAGATCCTCTGTTGCAGGGTAGCAAAAAATCAGAGATTTCAGGCCCTTTGCTTTGCTCCATTGCCAGCAAGGTCATTTTTCGACGAGGGAGCAGTCCTGGCACGGAAGTAGAGGCTCAGGTAGAGGTTTCTACTCCGAGGCCGCACCCACCTCCAAGAAGCCACAATTAAGCGAGGGGGGCCCAGGCAGAGTTGATTCAGGTAGGAGGTAATTTGCGTCAATTTTATCCTGCTTGGGCCCAGATTACATCTGATCAATGGCTTTTAGAAGTGATTCAGGACAGAATGCCTTAGAGTTGGCTCATCCTCTCTCAGATGCTTTTATGTTTTCCCGAGCAGTGCGCCATCCGAGGTGCGAGCTATAGCGGACACACTCGACAGGCTGATTCGTCTGCAGGCATAGTAACATAGTATATGATGGCAGATAAAGACCAGTATGATTCATCTAGTCTGCCCAGCAAGGCGGCAAGAGCAGGTGCACCTGCCACTCCGTGCAGGTCACCCCTCCACATGCCTTTGTTTAGGGGTGTACTAACCGCTCTGTGTAGGTCACCCCTATTTGTTGACATATTTATTTTGATTTTATCCTGTTGCTATAAAGGGATGCACTGTGTCTGTCCATGACATTTTGAATTCCGTCGTTGTATTTGTCCCCACCACTTCCATCGGGAAGGCATTCCAAGCATCCACCACCCTTTCAGTGAAAGCACAGTTACTTACCTGTAACAGGTGATCTCTGGGAACAGCAGGAATAAGTCTTCACATATAGGAATGAGTCTTCACATATGGGTACGTCGGAACCGACGGAGTCTGCGCGGGAACGCTTCCCAGCGTCCAATCAAGAGCTTTTGGAAGCATCCCAGCACGCCTGCGTGCTGCCTTCCCGCCTTTCCCACCTGCCTCTCCTCAGTTAAGTTTTAAAGCTGAGACAAAGAGAGAGAGAGAGAGGAAAGGAAAGATAGATAGAAATACAACTCCTGGGGAGGTGGGAGGGTTGTGAAGACTTATTCCTGCTGTTCTCAGAGATCACCTGTTACAGGTAAGTAACTGTGCTATCTCCAGGAACAAGCAGGATGAGTCTTCACATATGGGGACTCCCAAGCTGAGATGCCTGGAGTCTCAGCATGTCATAGGCTGGACATGCTATCTCCCAGAACACCAGGCATCCTGAGGATGGAGGGTAGGAGTTGAAGAAAGAAGGATGCTGTGGAACAGCTAACCTAGCATAGGACTGCAGAGAAGGAGTCCATGTGTGGATGATGATGGTCATCAATAATATTGCAAAGGATATTGCAATATGGACCTCCCCTGACAGGATTTCACAGAAGCATGGAGGTTCATGGATCTACTGGGAAACCTAGTAGAGGAACCTTGAAGAGGACCTCACTGTAAGTGGAGGTAATAATCCTGTAGGAAAACCAGTGGAGGTCAGAATCTTGAAAGGTAATAGGTAACCCCAGTAGCGAAACTGGGGTAGTCCAAAAACAGTGGGCCTTCAGCGGAAGGCTTTATGACAAAAACCCTAGCTCTTTTGGTGGCAGAGTGAGTCACTCTTAGGAGCAAAAGAGAAGGCTAACCGATTTGGACAAACAGGCACAGTCCTTGTGGGAAGAAAGGGTGTGGGAACTCCTTGTATCCCAAAAAGAGAGGACAAATGCCTGAGGCATTAAAGCCTGTGATTAACTGAAGATCCACAATGTCTCTCCTAACTGGGGTAAGCTAGGAGAGACATTGGGCATGGAGAGCTTCAGAGGTACCTAAGCCGTTAGGTTATGGTATAAAAATTGTTGACTACCACAGGAGTGGTTGTGTGTATAGAACCCCTAGATAGCATAGGTATGGGTAGAGCCCCTCTGTCAGAATCATATAGCTATATGAGGATAGACAGTGAGATAGATAAGTATGTGGATACATATCTATCTATAATAAAATATCTCAACAGATACAAAGATATATATATATATATAGATAGATAGATAGATAGACAGACATATAAGGATATATCTATAGTGAGATATGGCAGGGCATAAAATACACACAAAAAACAAATATGGATATGTAGGCCTACATATGGGTGTCTGCAATTAAACAGACAGAGATATGCTTACAGTACAGTGATCACATAGGATATGTGCAGAGGAAAGATTCATCTAATAACAAGGAGGTGGAACGTACTTGAGAAGACATATAGAGAATCTATTCCTCCTGGTCATGATCTGCAAGGATGCTAGTTAGTGAAAAATAACCAGGACTGTTACGTGAAAAACAAAGGACAATGTCAATGTGCAGCTAGCAAGTCCCGAGTCTTCCAGGACTCTAGCATGGTAAGTAGACAGAAGACGCCTAGAGATGAGATACCATGTTGACCTGCTTAAGGGCAAAGGTATCATGCGTTCTTACCATGAGGACGAGCATATCCCCGATTGGGAAAAACTATGGACCGAAGCAGGGAACTGGCAAGTCCTTGAGCTTTCACGTAAGAGAAGGCCTATATCCTTTATATCAAAAAAGGAGATAGTAAAAGAAGGGAGAACCTTCTAGTCATGGGAGACATGACTGAAAAGCCTTTTCTAAGCAGCTAGGATAGCTGTTGGAGAAAAAAAAAAACCATGCTCTCTAGCAAGGGCCCATAGTGGAAAGCTTCTCTGTAGATTGCAGAGAGCATGATGCAGGAGAATGAGGAGATAGAACTGGCTGTTAGAGAGCCAGTATCTCTGCCAACTATGCTGCCAAAGTCAGGAAAAAGAAGATGGCAGAATAGAAGACAATCTAGAAAGCTTGTAGTGAGATGATCTCCAAGAGAGGTGAAACACTGACTTGGAGCCACTACTAAGACTAGACAGAATGTTAGTGGAGGACAATCTGGTTGTTTGTGGACAAGAACCAGTGGTCCAAACATTGAAGCTCCTGCATAGGCAGCTGTTAGCAAGACAGCAGAAAGAATCTTACTGTTCAAAAACAGAAAGAACAGACAAAACAGGAGTAGGAAACTCTGGACATGTCTGATAAGCTGCCCCAAAGCAAGACTGAGCAGAGGAGGTAAACTCCGCACTGGAAACTGAGAAAAGTAGAGAGGCTGAAGAAAAAGCCTCCCAGTAAGTAATTCCCTCTTACAGGGGAAAAACTTGGTAAGAGGGTGAAGAGAATGGAGCTGAAGAAGACTTACGAAGTAGGAAGTCTATAGAAAGGAAAGATACATGCTGGCACAGGAAACTATCATTTGATAGTGGTTAGACCTCTTTTCTTAGCAGGAAAAAGAGGAGAAACCTGTGACCTATAGGCATGAATATCCTGACAGCTCATAGAAATATAGAAAAAATGGATATCTTTTGGAAAGGGATCCATGTGTAGGGGTTAGAATGAAGCGGTGGATTGCTTCCATTGAGAAGAAGCAACTGTAGATATTAACCCCAAGAGTCACAAGCATCTGATGATGATTGATCAGAAACCCTGCAGATGCTGGGTTTGCTGAGCCTGGTGAGAGGTTGGAATCTTCAGACCAGGACGATGCCTCCCCTGTTGGGGAACATTTGTATGATGGGCAAGTGATGAATAAAACCTTCTTCCCCTGTGGGAAGAAAGTTTGGTAGGAGATTTCCTACCTAGTGGGACAGAAGTAGGTGTAGAACAAACCTTAGGAACAGGTAAATCAGTGGATAACTGAGTAACCTGACGTAAAGACTCCTTGTTAAAAAGATTTTCTCCAGTGCAAGGAGTATGTCCCAGACGTTGTTGTGCCCATTTGTCCAAGTCTGAAGATTGGAACCAGGCTCTACGTCGTGCCCCTATAGCAATAGCAGAAGTTCTGCTAACAGACTCAAAAGAGTCTAGGGAAGCACGAGAAAGAAACCAAGAAATATTCTGGATATGCTTAAGCAGTGAAGAATAGTCTTTACTCCTAGAATCTGGAAGGAAAGGAGTCAAAAGATGTAACTGCTTGGTGACCTCCTCAAGAGAAAGACTCATATAAAAAATATATGAGAGAATTCTTGCAGAAAGCATAGATGTCTGGAAGGTTTGACATCCAAAGGCATCTAGTGTCTTAGACTCACGACCTGGCGGATAAGAAGAGTGCTTTTTCTTACTCTTTACCCGCCTCATTGCTGATTCCACTACTATGGAATGATGAGGAAGTTGAGTCTTTTGAAACCCTGGAGAGGGGGGCACCTGATATAAAAGATCAGTTGCCCTGGGGGGTGGGGGTACCCTTAAAGGTGTTTCCCACATTCCTAGAAGGAGATCCTGCAAGGAATGATGCAAAGGAAGCATTATGTTGTCCTTTGCTTTGGCAGAAACAGAGCCTTGTGCAGGATCATGTCCTGGAATAGGAATGGCAAGAGATCTTGCTATATCCAGGAGGAAACTCTGAAAAGAGGGATCCCAAACAGGAATTTCCCCTGGACAGGGTAGATCTAAAGAGCTAGCCTGAGCATCCACAGAGTTATCCAAATATATAGGAATAGAAGATCCTGCAGAGTGCAGTGTGGAGTGCTTAAAAGATGGTTGCTGGTACTGGCTGTCAGGAGCAGCCCCCATCCTTAGCACACTGTCCATGCCAGGTATTGACTCCAAGCTTGGTATAGAATGGAGTGATCCTGTTGAAAAAAGCATGGCAGGAATTGGCGACGATGCTACTGTGGGTACCGGTACCGATGCTGATACCGGTACCGATGTCGGAGTCGAAATTGACAAAGACATCGGAGCAGTCATCAGTGACAGTTCAATCGGTACCAAGGTAACCGAAAACCTCCGGCCGCTATCCTCGGTACCTAAGCACCGGTATCGATCGGTGTCTGTACCAAAATCTATTGGTACCCAGTCTTCTAGACTAGAGATCGATTCCAAACTCGGTATCGAGGGCAAAGAGCCTGATAAGCGAAGCATGGAAGGCACCGACCGTGAAGGTAATGAGTTCATCAGTACCAACTTCGGTACCGTGTCTGATACCGGTGAAGGAAGGGGAACCGGTGGCAACTCAATCGGCGTCGGCATCGGAACCGAGCCTTCGGTACCGTCGAGAGCCGGTACCAAGGCGAGTCGGTACCCAGTCCTCCAGACTGGAGATCGATTCCAGACTCGGCATCGAAGGAAGCGAGGCTATCGATGCACATCTGGAGGGTACCGACGTCGGTTGGAGTATCGGTGTTGGTACCGATAATGGAAAGTCAATCTGGAGGGTATCCACCGGTCCCGAAGGTACCGAGGACGCCAGATGACGATCCCTGGTGAGGAGTGTTTCATCCAACACTAGTGCCGATGCCGGGGTATCGTTACCGCTCGAAGCGGATGCCACTACCGTACACGGCTTAGGTATGTTCTGTGGGGGGTGAACCCCAGGAACAACCTGAAACCCCTTATAGGCTTTGGAGACCGAAGACTCCCGCCGGGGTTTTGAAGCCAGTGGGCCCTCGAGGGCAAGGCCGGAGCCGTCTACATGCTGCGCATGAGACCTACCACTCGAGGACTGGCTAGTCTTAACAGACTGTTTGTGGGTTACCTGATCCTGTGTGGACGAAGAAGGGGACGGTGCCCCGAAGTTGGAGGGCAACCGTGTATCGAGGGAGCCTCGATGTTGAAAACTTCTTCTTACCAAATTGTCAGGACCCAAGCAGGTTAGACACCGACTTAGAGGGTCTAAAAATAAAGTTGTACCGCCACAGTCTGAACATTTCTTGGAGAAAGTATCTGGCGGTTCCATGAAGGAAAAAAGAGAAGGCCTAAAAGGCCTAAGAGACCATGGGACACTATGAAGAAAAAATATCCCGTGGAAAAGAAAAAAATTTTCAAGGCAAGAAAAGAAAACACCGGCGGTACCAGTGGCGTCGGGAAGACAGCCACGACCACAAGAAAAATAAAAAATAAAAACAGAATTTTCTGCGGTGACAGGAGGATGTCCTGCCGGCTCCGCGGAAAAACGAAAACTGAGGAGAGGCAGTTGGGAAAGGCGGGAAGGCAGCATGCAGGCGTGCTGGGATGCTTCCAAAAGCTCTTGATTGGACGCTGGGAAGCGTTCCCGCGCAGACTCCGTCGGTACCGATGTACCCATATGTAAAGACTCATTCCTATATGTAAAGACGCATTCCTGCTTGTTCCTGGAGATAAAGTATTTCCTGACATTGCCTCTCAGTTTACCCCCTTGAAGCTTCATGTTATGCCCTCTAGTTTTATAGCTTCCCCGTCTTTGGAAGAGGTTTGTTTGTTCATTAATACTCTAAGTATTTAAAGATCTGAATCATATCTCCCTCCTCTCCTCCAGAGTGTATATATTTAAGTTTTCAAGTCTCTTCTCATACGTCTCCTGATGCAGGCTCCAAATCATTTTGGTTGCCTTCCTTTGAACCCTTTCCAGTCTTTTTATATCCTTTACGAGATACGGTCTCCAAAACTGAACACAATATTCCAAGTAAGGCCTCACCAGCGACTTGTACAATGGCATTAATACCTTTCTGCTGGTAATTCCTCTTTGTGTGCAACCCAGCATCCTTCTGGCTTTTGCTACCGCCTTGTCACACTGTTTCGCCACCTTGAGATCCTCAGAAATAATCACTCCAATCACTCCTGGACCTTGCACACCAACCTCTCGCCCCCTATCGTATACAATTCCATTAGATTTCTGCTTCCCAAGGGCATGGCACTGCACTTCTTTACATTAAATCTTAATTGCCAAGCATTAGACCATTCTTCTAGCTTTTGCAGATCTTTCCTCATGTTCTCCACTCCCTCAGGGGAGTCCACTGGATTGCAAATTTTCATGTCATCTGCAAAAAGACAGACCTTTCCATTCAGTCCTTCAGCAATATCACAAATACATTGAACAGTACCAGCCCCAGAACCGAACCCTGGGGCACACCGCTAATCACCTTTCTTTCATCTGAGTGAGTTTACCATTATCTTCTGTCGTCTGTCAATCAACCAATTTCTGATCCAGTTTACCACCTTAGGACCCATCCTCAAGCTATTGAGTTATTGATAAGCCTCCTATGAGGAACAGTATCAAAGGCTTTGCTGAAATCTCGGTAGATCACATCCATCGCATGCCCTTGATCTAGTTCTCTGATCATCCAGTCAAAGAACTCAATCAGATTTGTTTGGCAAGATCATCCTTTGGTAAAACCATGTTGTCTTGAGTCATGCAATCTGTTGGTTTCAAGAAAGTCCATTATTCGTTCTTTCAGGAGCGCCTCCATTACTTTTTCCGCCACGGAGGTAAGGCTTACTGGCCTGTAGTTTGTCACCTCTTCCCTATTGCCACTTTTGTGAAGAGGTACCACATCAGCCCTTCTCCAGTCTCCAAGGATCTATTAAAAACATTCTTTAACAGCCCTGCAAGAACCTCTCTGAGCTCTTTCAGTATCCTGTGATATATACATAAAACTAAAAGTATCCGACAATAAACAAGAGTCAGGTCATTACAATGAACAGGAGCAATCAACTTGGATAACAGGGGAAACTATTTACATGTGTGGAACATTGAAATAGGTAACTGTATGAATGTAGACCAACACACAATAACTCTACCCTACATTCATACAGTTACCTATTTCAATGTTCCACACATGTAAATAGTTTCCCCTGTTATCCAAGTTGATTGCTCCTGTTCATTGTAATGACCTGACTCTTGTTTATTGTCGGATACTTTTAGTTTTATGTAAACCGCGCTGATCGCAAATAGTGCGGTATATAAGAAATGTAAATAAATAAAATAAAATATCCCATCTGGTCCCATGGCCTTGTCCACCTTCAGTTTTGCAAGCTGTTCTAACAACATCTTCTGTAAATGATGTGGTATCTACTCCATTCCCATTTGTATATTTGTCAATCACAGGTGGTCCTACTCCAGGATTTTATTTAGTAAAAACAAAGCAGAAGTATTTGTTTAGCATGTTTGCTTCCTCTTCGTCTCTCCGGGCCAGTCCAGGAACAGTAGGGTGTTGTCAATCCTCTCCAGCAGCTGAGGACTGAATTCTCAAGTTTTTCTGACCGGATAAGCTCCTCCCTCCAGTGTGAGAGACTCAGTCTATCAGTCCTCAGCAGCTGGATAGGACCGGATTCTGACAGGCTCCTGGAGAGACGGAGACGAAGGGGAAGTAGCCTCTATTTTGGGGTTAAATTGGTGCCTGAGAGCCCTAGCAGGGTTCACTATTCAGGGCCTAGCAAACTGACAGCGAGCAATAATAAATTATTTGCTGAGACACGAGCTGCAGACCCCGCTAAAGACAAGCCTGCTGGCTTTCGTTGCAGAGGCAGAGCCTGCCTTGCTTGTTGCAGCGTGGTGATCCGATAATGTAGGGGAAACCTGGGAGCCCCAGAGTTCAGCCCTGTCGGTGCCAGAAACCCGATCTGCCTACAGCGCTAGCAGCGTGAGGAGGCAGTACGGGGTGGAAGTGCAGGTGAGCGTTTCTTAACTGCTTGGAGTCAGGCCTCGCTTGCTGCGGTCAGTCACGCGGTCGGCGGTGCCGGCATTCAGTAGTTCTGTCAGGGCGGACTGTCGGCGTCTTCTGCGCTCAGGTTTTCTTTGCGCGATCGGTCGGTTTTGGTGACTGCCGGTCTGGTGTGGTCAGGGTGGTCGACCGGACAGATTGGGAGTTCGCCGCATGGAGGAGAAGTGCAAGATAGTGTCCTCTGCGAGCGGGGAAAAAGCGGGAACAGCGGCCATCTTTGAGAGCGCGGCGGTTTCTCCCGCGCGCCATGAGAAGCCGGAAAAGAAGAGGGCTAAGACCAAGAGGTCTGTGACAAAGGAGCCGGCTGGTCAGGAAAAGCTGCCAGCGGTTCAGGGCAGCTTCGAATCCATTTTTTCAGCGGATTTCATTTTATCGCTCCACAAAGCCTACTGCCTTAAGCTAGGGCAGGATACAGGTAAAATTTCTCAAACTCCTCAGCCCGAGTCGCTGAGGGCGAGGGAGGAGTCCGAGGATCCTGGTGAAGGGACCTCTAGCAAGGTTTTGCTGCCCGAGGCGACTCCGGATGGCTTAGGGCTGCAGGCTTTCCCGCAGTTAGCAGAGGAGAGTGACCTGGTTCAGATGGATCTGGATCAGTGGGCCGGCGACTTGGAGGAGGGAGAAATTCCTCCGGGTGAGGATCCCAACGTGTTTCGAGTGTTTCGGAAAGAGGAGTTGGGGCCTCTAATTGCTCATTCCTTAGCGGCCCTCAATATAGTGCTGCCTTCAGTGCAGGCGGAGCCCTTGGAGGATCCATTGCTTCAGGGCTTTAAGTCGGAGCAGCGGTGCTTTCCACTACACAGAGTCATTCAGCAGATGGTGGAATCCGAATGGGAGTGCCCGGAAGCCACTCTGAGGGGTGCTCGGGCCATAGGTCGGCTGTATCCGTTACCGCAGGAGGCGAAGGAGTTATTTAAGATGCCCAAGGTGGATGCGTTAGTGTCGGCCGTAACTAAGAAGACTACGATCCCTGTGGAGGGCGGAGCGGCCCTTAAGGATCTCCAAGACAGGAAATTGGAGGCCCTTCTGAAGCAGGCGTTTGATACTAATGCCCTTTCCCTGCAGGCTTCTGTTTGTGGGGCTTACGTAGCGAGAGCCGCTATTCGTTGGCTCCAGGGGAAAGCTCCCACGGCCGGGTCGGAGGGCTCATTGGGGGACGGGGCAAAACTCGAAATCGGCGGCGGCGTACCTAGCTGATGCCTTCTATGACTTGGTGCGCTTGTCGGCAAAGTCTACGGCATCCATGATTGCGGCGCGGCGATTTCTTTGGCTGCGGAGTTGGGCGGCGGACACCGCTTCAAAGGCACGCCTTAGTAAACTACCCTATAAAGGCAAGCTGCTTTTTGGGGAAGCTCTGGATAAGATTGTTAAGGATCTTGGGGACTCCAAAGGTGGTCACCTTCCGGAGGATCGGCCTAGGGGCTCGAGGCCGGGAGGGCTACCGAAAGGTCCCAGCAGAGAATTTCACAGGTTCTGGGGAGCGTGTTTTGCGCCTTATCAGAGAGGTCGGGGGCTGTCCAGAGGGCAGTCCTTTCGAGGAGCGCGAGGTTTTGGCAGGGGATACTTCAGTACCCAACCAGGCTCCGCCAAGAAGTCCCAATGATGGGACGTTGGTCCAGGCGGAGATTCCCGTAGGCGGCCGCCTGCGGGATTTCCTCTCTGCTTGGGCCAAGATAACCTCGGATCAGTGGGTGCTGGAGATTATCCGCAACGGCTATGCACTGGAATTCGCACAATTTTTGCCGGATGCGTTCGTGGTGTCTCCGTGCGGGTCGCAGGAGAAGAAACTTGCAGTTCGCTCCACACTCCAGCGCTTACTACGTCTGCGAGCGGTGGTTCCCGTGCCGCCGGACCAATTCGGGTTTGGTCGGTACTCCATTTACTTCGTGGTACCCAAAAAGGAAGGCTCTTTTCGGCCTATTCTGGACCTCAAACATGTCAACCGTTGTTTAAAGGTGCCGCATTTCCATATGGAAACGCTGCGGTCCGTCATTCGTTCAGTGCGCCCGGGCGAGGTGCTTTCTTCCATAGATCTCACGGAGGCTTATCTGCACATTCCGATCAGGCAGGGACATCAGAAATTTCTGCGTTTTGCGCTGCCCATGGGGCATTTTCAGTTTCGAGCGCTCCCGTTCGGCCTGGCGACGGCTCCACGCACATTCACGAAGGTGATGGTGGTGGTGGCGGCTGCTCTGCGAAAGGAAGGCATCTTAGTCCATCCCTACCTGGACGACTGGCTGATTAGTGCGTCGTCAAGGCAGGACTCTGTCAAGGCGACGGTGAGGGCCGTGGAGTTGTTGGGGCAGCTTGGCTGGATCATCAACCCGGTGAAGAGTCATCTGGAGCCAGTGCAGCGTCTGGTGTATCTCGGAGCGGTGTTCGATATGGCCGTGGGGTCGGTGTTTTTACCGGACGACCGGATTCGGAAGATTTTGAGGCAGGTCGCAGCATTCGTCTGCTCACGAGCTCCGACGGCGTGGCGATATTTGCAGCTGCTGGATTCCATGGCAGCGACGTTGGATTTGGTCCCTTGGGCCAGAGCACACATGCGTCCTCTTCAACAGGCCTTGCTGTCCAGATGGTCTCCTCAAGCTCACGAGATGAGTCGGCGGTTGGAGCTGCCAGGCCCGGTGAGGGTCAGCTTGCAGTGGTGGTTGGACGTCAAGAATTTGTCAGCAGGGATGCCTCTAGAATGCCCGGATTGGGTTCTGGTCACCACGGATGCCAGTCTAACCGGCTGGGGAGCGCATTGTTTGTCGCAAATAGCGCAAGGAACATGGCCGCCGGAAGTGGACAACTGGTCCATCAATCGGTTGGAGATGAGAGCGGTTCGGATGGCTCTTCAGAGTTTCCATGCCCTAGTCGTGGGAAAGGCGGTGCGAATCTTTTCCGACAATGCGGTCACAGTCTCTTACATCAACCGGTAAGGCGGTACGGGCAGTGCGACGTTGCTGGAGGAGAGTCAGTTGCTCATGCGGTGGGCAGAATCGCATGTCGTCGCATTGTCAGCAGCCCATGTGGCGGGCAAGCAGAATCTACAGGCCGATTACCTCAGCCGCCATGTGGTGGAGGCAGGCGAATGGGAGCTGAATGCGGCGGTTTTTCACGATCTTGTACTGCGTTGGGGGCAGCCAGTCATGGATCTTATGGCCACGTTTGCCAATGCAAAGGCGCCTCGGTTTTTCAGCAGGTGCCGAGAACCCATGTCCGAAGGGCTGGACGGCTTGGCGCAGCCGTGGCCGGCGTCCGGCCTTATCTATGTGTTTCCTCCGTGGCCGATGATTGCTCGAGTGGTTCGACGGATAGCTCGTCACGTGGGCGTGGTGCTTCTCATTGCTCCGGATTGGCCGAGGAGGCCTTGGTATGCAGATCTGCGGCGACTGTTGGTGGACACTCCTTGGATGTTGCCCAGTCGGGCCAATCTGTTGCACCAGGGTCCGATTCTAATGGATCGGGTGGATCGCTTCTCGCTTACGGCTTGGCTATTGAAAGGGAGCGGCTGAGCCGTAGAGGATACTCGTCCGCCGTGGTTTCCACCCTGCTGAAATCCAGAAGGAAGTCTTCGTCTTTGGCCTATGTTCGAATCTGGCGCATTTTCGAAAGGTGGTGTGTCCAAGGGGGCATTCGGCCTTTTTTGTCTCTGGTTCCCCACGTTTTGTCCTTTCTGCAGAGCGGCCTGGAGAAGGGTCTGGCTCTCAGTTCCCTGAGGGATCAGGTGGCGGCGCTGTCTGCGTTCCGGGGGAGAGTTCAAGGGTCCGGCTTATCTCAGCACCCGGATGTTCTCAGGTTCTTTCGGGCGGTCAAGAATGTCCGTCCTCCGGTGCGGTCGGTGGTGCCGGCTTGGGACTTGAACCTGGTTCTCGAAGCGCTCAAGCGGCCTCCTTTTCAGCCGGCGGATTCTCTCAGGGAACTCTCTTTGCGTACGGCGTTCTTGGTGGCCTTGTGTTCCGCGAGACGCGTATCGGATCTGCAGGCGCTGTTGTGCAGGGAACCCTATCTTCAGTTTTCGGCAGAGAAGGTCGTCTTGCGTCCGGTACCGGCTTTTCTGCCAAAGGTGGTCTCGGGGTTTCACATGAACCAACCAATTTCCCTTCCTACCTTTCAGGGCAGGGACGGGGATGCTTCTTTGCGTAGCCTGGATATGGGCAGAGTGCTCCGTCGCTATTTGCGGAAGACGAGCACGTTTCGGAAGACGGACAGATTGTTTATGCTTTTCGGGGGACCGCGGAAAGGGGAGCCGGCATCTAAGGCTTCCATTGCTCGCTGGGTGAAGTTAGCGATTGTTCGAGCTTATCAGTCGGCTGGACAAACGGTTCCTGAAGGCCTTCGGGCACATTCCACGCGGGCCCAAGCGTCTTCTTGGGCAGAGTTCGCTTTAATTCCTCCGGAGGATATTTGTAGAGCGGCTACATGGTCATCTCTTCATATGTTTGCGAAGCACTACCGGCTAGATGTCCAGGCGAGGAGCGATGCTAAGGTAGGAGCCGCGGCCATAGTGGCAGGTTTAGCAGGCCCCTCCCGATATTGAGTACTGCTCTGGTACTTCCCTACTGTTCCTGGACTGGCCCGGAGAGACGAAGAGGAAGAAGAAATTAGACCTTACCTGCTAATTGTCTTTCCTTGAGTTCTCTCCGGGCCAGTCCAGGGCCCACCCGTTTCAGATTCAAGCTTCATATTATGGCTCGCTGGTTTTGGCGATGGCTTTCGGGGGTGGGATTGCTTGCTCCGCTGGAGGTGCTTCTGGTGTCCAGATTTTACGTGCCGCTTGAGAGGGCATGGTTAGGTTTTGGGGAGCTGGCGCTGGTGGTCTGTCTAGGGGGCTCCCGGTATAAATAAAAAAAAAAAAAAAAAAAGGAGAAGGCGTATGCATGCAGGGTCTCAGCTATTTCGGTTTTTTGCTTTGTCTTGATAGGGCTAACTTTGCGTAGATTTTCGGCTGTTCTTAGTGTCGTTTTTAAGCTGCTTTGACAATAGTAGACCGAGTCTCTCACACTGGAGGGAGGAGCTTATCCGGTCAGAAAGACTTGAGAATTCAGTCCTCAGCTGCTGGAGAGGATTGACAACACCCTACTGTTCCTGGACTGGCCCGGAGAGAACTCAAGGAAAGACAATTAGCAGGTAAGGTCTAATTTCTTCTTTTTCAATATCACTTTCCACAAATCCATTCTTCTCACTTTTGAGTCCTTCAATTCCACCTCTGATTTTCCTACTCTCCCGAATATACCTGAAAAAAGTTGTTGCCACACTTCATATTTTTTGCCATCTTTTCTTCTGCCTTTGATTTTGCTATCCTTTTTTCTTTTTGTCTCTTTTACTTTATCCTGTATTCTTTTCTGTGTTCCTCTGTTTGCAAACTTCTGAATTTTGTGAAAGCTGTGTTTTTGCCTTTATTTGTGCAGCCACTTCTTTGGAGAACCAAATAGGTTTCATTTTCCTCTTGTTTTTATTTACTTTCCTTACATATGTATCTATTGCCTCTTTTATTGGCTCCTTTAGTTTAGCCCATTGCAATTCCACTTCCCTTATTGTCTCCCACCCTGCCAACTCCTCCTTCAGGTACTTGCCATTTTACTGAAGTCAGTGTTTCTGAAGTCTAGGACTTTGAGTTTGCTGTGATTGGACTCCGCCTTGGCTTTAATCTCAAATCACACCGTGTGATGGTCGCTGATGCTCACATGGACACCCACCCGGATATTCAACACACTATCTCCGTTGGTGAGTACTAAATCCAACATCGAGCCTTCCCTGGTCAGTTCCATCACCATTTGAGAAATACATCTTGGAAGGCAACCACAAATTTTTTTTATTTCTTTCTAGATTTGCAGAAGGAATCCTCCAGTCCACATCAGGTAAATTAAAGTCGCCCAATATGATCACTTCCCCTTTCATGGCTATCTTTGCAATATCAATAATCAATTCGCTGTGTCTTCGGTTTGAGTTGGAGGCCTGTAGACTACACCAGTATGGATGACAGTGCCATCTCCTCTTTCCAACACAATCCACAGTGCTTCTTCTTTTCCCCACGTCCCCTGCATTTCAGCAGCTTTAATATTGCTTTTCACAACACAATTATATGGTCAATTCAGTGGAGCAAATTAACTGTTGAGCTATATATGAGAAACTATTGCTCCAATACAATCTCCAGAACTCTAATCCTTTACACGTTCCCAATACTTAAACAAGTACAGTCAAACCTCGGTTTTCGGTTGCCCCGGTTTTCGTCGGTTTCGGTTTTCGACGTCTTTTCAGACTGAGATCTTGTCTCGGTTTTCGTCTATCGCCTCGGTTTTCGTACTGCAATACACGCTGGTCTGCATACACTGCCTGCCCAGTCCCGGCAGCACTACCCCCCCCCCGGACTCACCGATCACGTGTGCCAGATCTGAAAAGCAACAGTACTGCAATAGTGTACATACACCTTCCGCTGGTCTGCATACACTGCCTGCCCAGTCCCGGCAGCACTACCCCCCCCGGACTCACCGATCGCATGTTGAAATGCGAAAGTCAGGTGAGCAACATCCTCGAGCCAGAGTCAGAGATGCAAGGATTGCAGAGAGGAAGGCCCCGATCTCTCCACCGCCTGCCTGTTCTCTGGAGCGCCCCCTCAGGCTCGGAGGTAGCAGGGTAGCAGGAGATATTGAATGGGTAAGCAGGAGATGTTAAATGAATGTGGCAGGCAGTTCTTTCTCTTGCGGGGTACGCTGTTGAGACGGAGTCAGCGATCAGATTAGTGTCCTACTATCTGTGTGTTTGCTGTGCTGTGGACGATCGGGCAGCTGAGAGAAGTGACAGGAGCTGTTCTACTGCTGGCTGAGACTTCGGGAGCTCGTGCTGCTGCAGCCATTGCCACATGGCTCTGGAAGCATGCTGAGCGGGAGAGTGGTGTTTCCGGTGGCTGTGGCTGGTGCCTTTTTTTTTTGTGGATCCTTCTTATTTTTTTCTGTTTTCTTTAAAAATTTCTGGATGTTTTTTTGCTGAAGATTTGCATCTTGACTGTGCTGTTAATCTTTCTCCCTTCTCAGCAGTTTAAACAATTTGTCTGCCAAAAATACCTCTGGAGCACCATCTTGTGGCCAGAAGTGGGATTGACTCTCTTCCTGATTGCAAATTGCTAAAAGTTCTCATTGTGCCTTGACACAGACTTTGAGGGGAGCAGTGATCTCAAAATGGTCTGTATCAAACTCGTCCGCCTGCTCGCGTGACTCGGCCACTCATTTCCCGGAATCGAGCGCCCATACAAAGTGCGTTTGTGATTCAGTCTGCCTTTGTTTCTCATTGAGTGAGCATCACCCCGCATTCATTGAGTGTGACTGCTAAATAAGCCACCATGGGGCCAAAGAAAGTTCCGAATGCCAACCCTTTGATGATAAAGAAGGTGAGAAACACGATAGAATTCAAGAAAGAAGTCATAGCAAAGTATGAAAGTGGCGTACGCGTGGCCGATCTCGCCAGGATGTACAGGAAGTCTGCATCAACGATCAGTTCCATCCTGCTGAAGAAAAACAAAATTAAGGAAGCTGATGTTGCGAAAGGAGTGAATGCGCTAACGAAACAGAGATCGCAAACAATCGAAGATGTTGAGAAGTTGTTGTTGGTGTGGATCAACGAAAAACAGTTAGCGGGAGATAGTGTTTCAGAGGCGATAATTTGTGAAAAGGCAAGGCTGTTGCATGCAGATCTTGCAAAGAAAATGCCTGGAACGAGTGCTGATGTTACTGAATTTATGGCCAGCAGAGGCTGGTTTGAGAAATTTAAGAAGCGAACTGGCATACACAGTGTGGTAAGGCATGGCGAGGCTGCAAGTTCGGACAAACTTGGGGCCGCAGAATTTGTTGATGAATTCAAGGAGTACGTAGAGGCTGAAGGATTCCTCCCCCAACAAGTCTTCAATTGTGATGAAACAGGCCTCTTTTGGAAGAAAATGCCAAAGAGGACCTACATCATGCAGGAGGAAAAGGCACTGCCAGGACACAAGCCTATGAAGGATAGGCTAACTCTTTTGTTGTGTGGTAATGCTAGTGGGGATTTCAAAGTGAAGCCTTTACTGGTGTATCACTCTGAAAATCCCCGAGTGTTCAAGAGAAACAATGTTATCAAGAGTAAATTGTGTGTGATGTGGAGGGCTAACAGTAAGGCATGGGTCACGAGGCTAATTTTCATTGAGTGGGTCAATGAAGTGTTTGGCCCGAGTGTGAAGAAATACCTCCTGGAAAATCAATTGCCACTCAAGTGCCTCCTGCTAATGGACAATGCTCCTGCTCATCCTCCAGGCTTGGAAGACCAATTGTTGGAGGAGTTTAGTTTCATCACAGTGAAGTTCCTGCCCCCTAATACCACTCCTCTCATCCAGCCCATGGATCAGCAGGTCATTTCAAACTTCAAAAAACTCTACACCAAAGCACTGTTTCAAAGGTGCTTTGAAGTGACCTCGGACACTGAATTGACCCTAAGAGAGTTCTGGAGGGATCACTTCAATATCCTCAATTGCATAAGCCTTATAGATAAGGCTTGGCAGGGGGTAACTTGCAGGACGTTGAACTCTGCTTGGAGAAAATTGTGGCCAGAATGTGTCCTCGAGAAGAATTTTGAAGAAGAGTTTGAGGCTCACCCTGATGACCCTACGCCTGTTGTGCAATCTATTGTGTCTTTGGCGCAGTCCATGGGGTTGGATGTGAGTGGCCAGGATGTGGAAGAGTTGGTGGAGGACCACAGGGAAGAGCTAACCACTGAAGAGCTGCAAGACCTTCAAGTGGAACAGCAACAGATGGTAGCTGAGGAAATTGCTTCAGAGGAGGAGGAAGAAGAGAGAGAAGAGAAGGTGCCTTCTTCAGTGATTAAGGACATGTGTGCAAAGTGGAGTGAATTGCAAAGTTTTGTGGAGAAATTTCACCCTAACAAAGCTGTTGCAAGCCGTGTCTGCAACATGTTCAATGACAATGCCTTGTTCCATTTTAGGCAAATCTTAAAGAGACGCCAGAAACAGACCTCTCTGGACAGATTTTTTGTGCGACAGGGGTCCAGTGACTCTCAAGCTGGTCCTAGTGCCAGTAAAAGGCAAAGAAGGGAAGTAACCCCGGATAGGGCCTTGATACCTGAGGTCCTTATGGAGGGGGATTCCCCTTCCAAACAATAACCTCTCCTCCTCCCTCTCCCCTCAACAAGAGTCTTCAATAAAGTTAAATGTGATGTTAAATGTTCATTTATCCATTTCATTAGCCATTTATATGTATTTCTCATTGTTTTCTGTATGTAAAAATATAGTTATTCTCTATAAAATGTATTTTTTGTCAATATTTTTGGGTGTCTGGAACGGATTAATTGAATTTACATTATTTCTTATGGGAAATCTTGCTTCGGTTTTAGTCCGTTTCGGTTTTAGTCAGACTTTTTTGAACGGATTAATCATGAAAACCGAGGTTTGACTGTAGTGTAAATTCTTATTAAAAGCAACAGGTCTCAGACTTCAAAGAGCTATGGTCTTCATATGGCTTCGACCTAATGCTCTAATTTGCATCAATGACCCTTGTTGTTGCTTATTAATCTACTTTTATCTTTAACTTCATTTCCAAAAGTGGAACTTGTAAAAAGAGAATATATGCTTATCTTTAGATTTGCCCAACGCCAGTTTCAGCGCTGCTGCGTTTCACTACCAAGCTGTTTCATCAGGGGCTGAGATTTCTAAACTCGTCCTCATTTTATTCCAAATGTCGAATTTTTTCAAAATGTTCTTATGAACAATGAACTTCATTGCAGGTCTCTTTCCATTTTCCAAACTGTTTGATTCTGACAACGCCGCCCTCCAGCGTCCAAAAGGAAAGCTTTTGGGAGCATCCCACAGCACCTGCGTGCTGCCTTCCCGCCTTTCCTAACCGCCTCTCTCCAGTTCGAGTTTTAAAGCTGAGACAAAGAGAGAGTGAGGAAAGGAAAGAAAGATAGAGAGATACAACTCCTAGGGGAGGTGGGTGGGTTGTGAAGACTTATTCCTGCTGTTCCCAGAGATCACCTGTTACAGGTAAGTAACTGTGCTATCTCCAGGAACAAGCAGGAATGAGTCTTCACATAAGGGGACTCCCCAGCTAGAGATGCCTGGGAGATCACCCAGGTTGTGAATCCCTGGGAAGGGCTCTACCTCCACCCATGAATCTCAGGCATCCAGCCAGGGATGGAGGGTAGGAGTTGGTTAGGTATGGAACAGGTGTTTGAGAACAGCCTGACCAAACAAGGCATCCCGGCGGGAGTCCTTGTCCAAGCAGTAATGGGCTGTGAAGGTATGAACCGAGGCCCAGGTGGCCGCTCGACAGATTTGGTCGATGGACACAGAATTTAGATGAGCCATAGAGGCTGCCTTGGCCCTCACATTGTGAGCTGTGACATGGCCTTCCAGAGAAAGGTTCTTACTCTAATAGGCGAAAGAAATACACTGAGCAATCCAATTGGACAGAGTTCTCTTAGAGACTGGAAGTCCTAAATGAGAGGGATCAAAAGCAACAAAGAGTTGAGAGGACTTTCTATGTTGCTGTGTCCTTTGTAAGTAAAAAGCAAGAGTTCTTTTACAATCCAGGGTATGAAGATTCCTCTCTGCACTTGAAGCATGAGGTCCTGGAAAAAAGACAGGTAAATAAACCTCCTGGTTCAGATGAAAAGGTGAGACCACTTTAGGCATAAAGTGTGGATTAGTCCTGAGGACTACCTTGTCATGATGGAACCTTGTATAAGGAGGATTAGCCACCAAGGCTTGCAGCTCACTGATGCGGCGAGCTGAAGTGACTGCAATTTATTTATTTATTTATTTAACAGCTTTTATATACCGCACTTTTGACATCAGCGCGGTTTACATTTTAACAAGTTTTGTACTTAAACATAAAAACAAATGTTAAGTTTACAGAGAACAGGGAATAAAAACATGGATAACAGGGATTAACAATTAACAGTGAGAAAAATAACCTTCCAGGAAAGGAATTTCAAGGAGGTAGTGGCTAAGGGTTCAAAGGGTGGCTGCATAAGCTGGCCAAGAACCAGATTCAAGTCCCATGCCACTGGAGGTGGTCTGATGGGAGGTTTAGTCAAAAGAAGGCCTCTCATGAATCTTGCTATAAGAGGATGAGAGGAAACAGGCTGTCCATTGAGAGGTTTAAGGGATGCTGCTATAGCACTCAAATGGACTCTTACTGAATTCGTTTTAAGGCCTGCATGGGATAAATGCAGCAAATACTCTAGTAAAGAATTCAGAGGCATTGCAAGAGGGTTAAGACCCTTCTCTGCACACCAAATGGTAAACCTTTTCCATTTAAAAGCATAGGAACGTCTAGTGGAAGGCTTTCTGGAAGCATGAAGGATATCCCTCACTTGCTGAGAAAGATGCAAATCTTGAAGGTCTAGGCCTTCAGCAATCAGGTTCTGAGGTGAAGAGACTGGGGACTTTGGTGCCACAACGTTCCCTCCTCCTGGGACAGGAGGTCTGGAGCAGATCCCAAGTCCAGGGAGGGAGCTTGAGAGAGATGCAGAAGTAGAGGGTACCACACTTGGCGTGGCCAATGTGGTGCTATGAGGATCATAGACCCCTTGTCTCTCTGAAGTTTGAAGAGTGTCTTGGGAATTAGGGGAATGGGTGGAAAGGCATAGAGGAAGTCTTGCCCCCAATGGAGGAGGAAGGCATCCCTGGCCTGAACTCCCTGACACGAAATTCTGGAACAGAACCGGGGAAGTTTGGCATTCCACGGACTTGCAAACAAGTCTATGTCTGGGGTTCCCCAAATTCGAAAGAGCCTGGCTATCTGGTCCCCATGGAGGGACCATTCGTGTGGAAGCAGAACTCGACTGAGTCTGTCTGCCCAAGAGTTTTGAACTCCTGGAAGATACACTGCCATGAGATGAATTTGATGCTCTCTGGCGAAGGCCCACAATCTCAGAGCTTCGTTGCAAAGCGACAGAGAGCCAGTCCCGCCCTGCTTGTCACGTAGAACATGGCTACTTGGTTATCCGTGTGAATGAGGACTGTCTTGTAGCTGAGCAGGGTGTGGAAGAGTCTGAGAGCTAGAAAAATTGCTCTGAGCTCTAAGAGTTGAGATGTCTCCTGTAGAGACCAGATGCCTTGAGTGGAGAGATCTTGAAGATGAGCTCCCCAAACTCTTGGAGAGGCATCTGTTGTAAGGGTTGCTTGGGGTAACACCTGTTGGAAGGGGGACCCCAGCAACAGATTTTGAGTGGACTTCCACCACTGGAGGGACCAAAAGAGGCGACTGGAGGTTGCTATTTTGTCTGACAGGCAACCTGATGCCTGGGTCCATTGGGTGGACAGAGTCCACTGAGCTGCCCTCATGGGAAGGCGAGCGTAAGGAACCACATGCACAGTGGATGCCATGTGGCCTAACAGTTGTAACATCTCTCGAGCAGTTAAATGGGATTTTAACTGAACTTGTGAGGCTAACTGCACCAAGCGTAGGCAACGGGCCTGGGGAAGACAGGCCCTTGCAGTTGTATTATCCAGCAAGGCCCCTATGAACTCTAGAGACTGAGTAGGGGTGAGATGGGATTTTGGAAAGTTCATTACAAGTCCCAGATACTGAAGGATACGCCTTGTGCAGGTTAAAGTCTGGGCATCTGACTGGGATGGAGCTCGGATGAGCCAGTCGTCCAGATATGGGAATACGAATATCCCTAGAGTGCGTAGAAAGGAACACCCTTGGTGCAAAGGCCAGACCGAAAGGAAGCACTCTGTATTGGTAGTGCTTCCCTTGATAAAGGAACCGAAGGAACCTTCTGTTTGTTGGATGGATGAGGACATGGGTGTACGCATCCTTGAGATCTAGAGAGCAAAGCCAATCCTGACTCTGAAGGTATGGAAGGAGAGTACCGAGAGAAATCATCTTGAATTTCTCCTTGCATAGAAACTTGTTCAATTCTCTGAGATCTAATATGGGTCTGTAGCCCCCTGTTTTCTTTGGGATAAGAAAGTAGGGGGAGTAGAAACCTGAGCCCTGTTGAAGAAGGGGTACTTCTTCTATTGCCCCTTGGACGTCGATGTCCCGGTGGTCGGGGCAGATGCACCGGTGAGACTGGCGATCAGTGCCCGCTGCTGTTCCATGAAGGCAGCCAAGCTGCTCTCCAAGGCCGTCAACCTGAGGAGACTCAGCAGCCCCCGATTCGGGCCCCGACGGCGTCTAGCCCGACGTCGGCTCCCCTGGAGGAGAGTCCACGAGGACTATAGTACTCACGTGCCCAGGAGACTCCATCTCGAGACGAGGTTGTTTGGCAGGCCTCTCCGAAGACCCGGGACGGCGGTCGGGGCTATGCGACCTGGCCCTCGAGGAACCAGGTGCATCCGCCGATGCCGCCCTCGCGGGTTTTTTCTTCCTGCGCTGTTCCCGCGAAGGAGACCCCCGCTCAGAGGAACCCCGACGCTGCTCGGGGCCGGAGTCCCGAGACGTCGAGGCCTCTGACGAGGTCCGGGCTCGTCCGGACGCGGAGTCAGAGAAGATTCTGTCCTTTTGGTGCTGCCGACTCCTCAACGCCTTCGAGGACATTTTGTCACACGGACCACAGATCATCGGGTCATGATCGGGTCCGAGGCAGCAGTCATGTGTGTCGGTAAGAGACATAAGTTTCTTACACCGATCACACTTTTTAAACCCGCTGGCAGCCATCGGGGGAAAAAGGGCCCCTGCGAGGTCGAAAGACAGGGCTGCCAGTGAAAAAGAAAAATGGCGCGAACGCTAGTCACGAAGGACAAAAACCGAAAAAAGAGAGAGTGGGCTCGATACCGGCGTATCGGGCCCAGGCAGGAAAAGGATCCGGTGTTGAACCGAAGAAGGAAGACAAAAAACAGGGTAATCAACTTTTTCCTCGGCGAAAAACGAACTACGTCCGTCGGGCTCCGCGGAAAAAAGAAGACTGAGCAAGATGGCACCCTTGGGCGGGAAAGGGACTGCGCATGCGCGCTGCAATTCCCAAAGGTTTTCTTTGAAAGCTGGGGAAATGCTCCGCACGGGGGCTCCGTCGGCGCCGACGTCACCCATATGTGAGGACTGACTTCCTGCTTGGTCCTGGAGAACCCCACAGATGGAACAAGATGCCTGCTACCTCCGGATCCAAGCGCCACTCATGTGGGCAGAGGATCCTGCTGAGTTTGTCCGTGAGGACATTCTCCTGGCCTGGGAGGTAGACAGCTCGCAGGGCCATCCCCTGGCGAGACGCAAAAGAGCAAAGGAGGATCGCCTCTCAGCAGAGGAGGCGTGATCCTGTTTCCCCCTCCTTGTTGATGTAAAACATGGCTACCCTGTTGTCGGTCTGCACGAGCACCGACTTCCCCCTCAGACAGCCCTCAAAGGGCCTCAGGGCCCATCGGACCACCCGGAGCTCGAGCAGGTTTATCTGCTGCTGAGACTCCTCAGGCAACCACTGCCCCTGGGTGCACATTTGTGTTCCAGTGGGCTCTCCACCCCAGCAAGGAAGCATCCGTCGTTAGGACGAGCTCGTGCTGTGGGGTCTGGAAGGGCATTCCCCGAAGGAGACTTCGGGGGTCCCGCCACCAACCCAGGGGGTCATGGAGACTGCGGGAGACCTGGATAGGGTCTCTGAGGTGGCTGAAGACCTGGCTCCATTGTGCCCCGAGGCACCACTGGACTACCCGCATGTGCATGCGGAAATGGGGGACTACATGGATGGTGGAGGCCATGTGTCCTAAGAGGCGCAGCATGACCCGTGCTGTAACCCAAGCCCTGCTCTGGACCTGAGCCGCCACGACCTGGAGGCGGTGCACCCGGTTTGCGGGTAGGAAGGCGATCACTCGCTCCGTGTCGAGGCGGGCACCAATGAACTCCAGGATCCGCACCGGCTTGAGGTGGGACTTGGAGTAGTTGACCAAGAAGCCGAGGCATTCAAGGAGGAGGATCGTTCATGACACCGCCAGGCAGACTTCATCACTGGAGGTCCCCGTGACAAGCCAGTCATCAAGGAAGGGAAAGACGGGTATGCTCTGCCGCGGAGAGACACTTTGTGAAAACCCACAGTGCAGACACAAGCCCGAAGGGAAGCACCCTGTACTGGTAGTGTTCCCCTTGCACCCTGAAACGCAGGTATTACCTGTGTTGGGGGTGGATTAGGATGTGGGCGTTAAGTGTCTGAGGTCAAAGGCGCATAGCCAATCACCCTGCTGAAGGAAGGGAAGCAGGATGCCAAACGATAACATTTTGAACTTCTCCCGCACCAGGAACTTGTTTAGGTTCCAGAGGTCGAGGATTGGGCATAGGTCCCCAATCTTTTTCAGAACGAGAAAGTAGCGGGAGTAGAACCCACGGCCTCGAAGGTGCAGCGGTACCTTCTCGACCGCCCGCTGCAAGGAGGTCTGGTGCAAAAGGAGTCGAGTAGGCTCCGCTGGCGAGAAGGGAGGAGGGCGCCTGTCCAGGCGGAGACGATATCCGTCCCGGATAACTCGGAGGACCCAGGTATCCGACGTGATCGACGCCCACTGCGGGGCAAAGAGGGACAGGCATCCCTCCACCAGCGGAAGTGCTGCCGGAGGGTGAGAGGCTATGCCATTGGCGTTAAAACTGCTGTGCGGTTTGGGGTGGCGCTGGTCACTGGGCCTTAGGCCCTTTATAGTCTTGCGGTAGCTATGCGCACCACCCTTCTCCTGCGTGCCGGGAGCCGGCGCGGGGGTGGGCAGGAAAGGAGGGTAACCCCGGTAGGGGAGTCCCTTCCTTTGGAAGAACAGCTTCTTTATTGGCTGTTTCTTACGAGGGAGGGAGAAGGTCTTATGTGAGAGACGGGTTCGGGTGACGAACTCCGTTTCTATCTCAGCATCCTTATCCTCCATAGATTTATCAAACAGCTGCTCGCCGAGGCAGGGGACATCCAGGAGCTTCTCCTGGACCCACTGCTCCAGGTCCGAGGACTAGAGCCACGCCTGGCGTTGGGCCCCGATGCCGGCTGCTGCCACTCGGGCGGAGGACTCAAATCCGTCATATGCAGCGCGGGAGAGGTACTTTGAGCACTCCATGATGGATCTTAGGAGGGTTTGGAACCGGAGCAGGGGTTCACCCCCGAGGCCTGCGGGAACCCGCCAAGCTCATTGTTGAGGTCACGTAGGAACATGTCCATATACAATTGGTACACCTGGATGCAGCATGTGAGCGTGGACCCTTGATAGGCCTTGCACCCAAGGACATTGAGAGCTCTCGACTCCCTACCTGGGGGGACCGAAGAGTGCGATGTCGGGGTCTTTTGCTTTCGCATCGCCGACTCCACTACCATGGAGGTGTGGGGGAGCTGGGTCTTCCAGAACCCCGGGGCCCCATTGGACCCTGTACATAGCGTCGAGACGCTTGCTCACTATGAGGACCGAAGCGAGTGTCTCCCACATGCGGAGGAGCAGCCTCGACAAAATGGGAGGAACTGGAACAGTAAGAGACTCCCGAGACGGGGACTCATACTGTAGAATATCGAGCTCTTCAGCTCACGGCTCCTCTTCAGCCTGCATAGCCAGGCTGAGGGCCCATGCCATGTCCCGCACGAACACTAGAAAAGATGTGTCCTCGGGCGGCGAACGCCTCAGAGAGACGGGCGGAGGGAGGTCTCTGTGGGCACGGGTCTCCAGGGAGGTATCCCATCTGACTCCCAGTCCAAGAGGTCCGAGAAGGAGTCGGACTCGGGCTGGTCGCCCCATCCAGAGGTCAAGGTCAGCTTGGAGCTAGCCTTGGAGGATCTCGCTCCCGAAGACAAGGAAGGCGAGCGAGACCGATGCCGAGGACCCTCACGAGGCTCACGGCTCTAGGGGGTTTCCAGGGTGGCTTTCAGTGTCCCTCTCGAGGGAACCTCAGTCTAGAGGCGCGGGCCAGCCGTGCTGGGCAAGAGCGCCTGCTGGGCAGCTAAAAAGGCAGAAACACTGCGCTTCAGTGCCAGCATACTTGACTTGCACATGGACATGGGTCCCTGTGACGTTAATACTAGGGTTACCAGGTCTGGCGTGGAGAAGAGGGGGTCCTCACCAGGATGGCCCTCAGGAGACCAGGCGCCATCGCCGGAGGACTCTATCTGTACGAGGTACCTTACAAGGCCGCTCCTTGTCCGACTCTCGGGGACGACGAGGGGGGCTAAGCAATCAAGCGCGGGCGCGCTTGTTTGGGGCCCCTGACAGTGACTTCGAGGTCGAGGTGGGGGGATCCCACCAGCGGAGGGATGGCCGAGGGTGCCGCTGGGGATTCCGGCCTACCTTCTGGAAAATGTCATCGGACTTCTGCTTATGACTTAGCAGGGACTTGGAGGCAGGGCCGGATTTACCTTGAGTGAGGCCCTATGCCAACAAAAATTGTGGGCCCCCAGCAGGGGCGGCCCAAGGGGGGTGTGGGCCTCATTTGCATAAGGGGCCTCATTTGCATAAATATTTGCATAATGTTACCATATACTAACTTTTAGTAAACGTGCCTCTTAATGAGTGTATGGATAAAGAAAGACTAAAAGATTTCTACATTACTATAATCCAGTGCCAACTGCCAGACACATTAGGAACTACTACAAACACTGCCCATTTAGAACCCATAGCAAACCCGCCGTATCCTAACAGCACTACCAGGACTCACAAAGCACCATACTCTACCAATCAAAAGGCAACACTGCAAATATTAAACCAATACATTTCAGAGAACAACAATACATGACCTACTGGGGAAAGAGAACAAGTGGCAATGTCAAATAGGAATTATATAAACAGAACACCTCAGCTCAGTTACACATGCAGAACATAGACCATCACCAAACAAGTAATCACATTTTAGAAACAGGAAGACAATAATTAAACTGGGAATCCCAAAAGCCAAACTTGGAATGTACAACACTGTAGAAATAAAACTATACATTAATTTGCTCTTGTACTAAACAAAGCGCAGACGTTAAT
Source organism: Ichthyophis bannanicus (assembly GCA_033557465.1). NCBI lineage: Eukaryota > Metazoa > Chordata > Amphibia > Gymnophiona > Ichthyophiidae > Ichthyophis > Ichthyophis bannanicus. Next base: position 40,481,812 of record CM066048.1, on the reverse strand, counting down.
GATGCACATTTACCAGAGCTGACATATTCCAATTAATAAATTCAAAATAAAGAGATATTTTTCTACCTTTTGTGCATTTTTTTCAGCTGCAATTGCTCCAGCCACTTTCTTCTGGTTTCTTCATGTCTTCTGCTAACTCCATCGTCTGCTGTCCATTTGTCCTTTCTTCTCTCTTCTAGTTTTTTTCCATTCTCTCTCTACATCTGCTTTAACATACTAATCTTTCTCCTTTTGCTCTTTCCTCATTCCTATTTCATCCACTCAAATTTTACCCCTCCATCCTCAATCCCCACTTACTCTCCCAATACCCGGCCAATTGTAGATTTTTTTATCCCTCCCACACAAAATATTTTTCCCTTCTCCATTTTACTCTTCCAGCCCCATCCCATTCTAATCCTCCCCCAACATCAGCTCCCTTCTAGTTCCAGCCTCACCCAGCATCCATTCCCTTCTAGTCCCTGCATCAGCCCATTTCCAGTCCTAGCCACCCATCAGCCCATTTCCAGTCCTAGCAACCCCCCAACCCAATACCAGTCCTAACCCCCCATCACCCCATTTTCAGTTTAAGCCCCCCCTATAACCTATTACCTAACCCCCCATCAGCCCACTTCCAGTCCTAACCCCATCAACCCATTTCCAGTCAGCCCCCCATAGCCCATTGCCAGTCCTAACCCCCCCCATCAGCCCATCAGCCCACAGTCCATTACCAGTCCTAACCCCATCAGCCCACCTCCAGTCTTAACCCCCCCCAGCCCATTTCCAGTCCTAACCCCCCCCATAGCCCATTACCAGACAGCCCCCATCAGCCCACAGCCCATTACCAGTCTAAACCCCCCAAAACCCATTACCAGTTCTAAACCCCCCCAACAGCCCATTACCAGTCCTAACCCCATCAGCCCACCTCCAGTCTTAACCCCCCCCAGCCCATTTCCAGTCCTAGCCCCCCCCATAGCCCATTACCAGACAGCCCCCATCAGCCCACAGCCCATTACCAGTCTTAACCCCCCCAAAGCCCATTACCAGTTCTAACCCCCCCCCAACAGCCCACAGCCCATTACCAGTCCTAACCTCATCAGCCCACCTCCAGCCTTAATCCCCCCAACCCATTTCCAGTCCCAGTCCCAGCCCCCCCAATAGCCCATTACCAGTCCTACCCCCGGCCTAAAGTAAAATTTAATTTAAAAAAAAAACCTGCTGGCTGCCGCCGCGGGGCCCCCTCTGCTGCCGCGGCAGCATGGACTGACCCGCGGGGGCCCCCTCTGTAAGCTCGGTCCCTCCCTCCGTGCCTCCGTGTCTCCCTCCGTGCAGGCTGTGAGAGACGCGAAGGCAGACTGTCTCCTTCGCGTCTCTGTTAAGCCCGCAGGGGCTGATGGGAAATTTCCCATCAGCCCCTGCGGGCTTAACAGAGACGCGAAGGCAGAAGGAGACAGTCTGCCTTCGCGTCTCTCACAGCCTGCACGGAGGGAGACACGGAGGCACGGAGGGAGGGACCGAGCTTACAGAGGGGGCCCCCGCGGGTCAGTCCATGCTGCCGCGGCAGCAGAGGGGGCCCCGCGGCGGCAGCCAGCAGTTTTTTTTTTATTTTATTTTAAAAAAAAAGCCTAACTAGTTCAATTTTTGTGGGCCCTTTGCAGCTGTGGGCCCTACGCCATGGCGTACATGGCGTATAGCTAAATCCGGCCCTGCTTGGAGGACATTTTCTTGCAAAGAGAGCAGAGTTCCGGGTCATGGTCATCCCCAAGACACCGAAGGCAACAGTCGTGGGTGTCTGTGAGCGACATGTTTTTGGAGCATCTGTCACATTTCTTAAATCCGGTGGCCATTGGGGCAAAAAGGGCCCCCGCTAGGTCGAAGACCTTTGCGGCCAGAGGTTGGGGAAGAAAGGGCGCGAAGCCCAGAAAGGAGAAAAACTTTTACAGAAAAGGATGCCCCCTCGCTCAAGGAAGAACAGAGCAGGGGAGGACAGGTAGAGGACCGGTGCTACCGGAAAAAAAAACACAGGCTGGAGGCTAAAAACGAAACACTTTTTCTGAGGGACGAGGACGTGCATCTGAAGGGCTCCATGGAAAAAGGGAGACTGGGCAAGATGGCACCTTTGGGCGGGAAGAGGACCACGCATGCGTGGCAGCATTCCCAAAGGTTTTCTTTGAAAGCTGGGGAATTACTCCGTCGGTGCCAACATCACCCCATAAGTGAGGACTGACTTCCTGCTTGTTTCTGGAGAAAATATTTTCTCTTATTCGTCTTAAATGGGTTACATTGTAGCTTCATTGCAGGACCCCTAGTCTTTCTACTTTTTGATGGCGTTAACAACTGATCTATGTTTAGCCGTTCCATTCCATTCATTAATTTATAGACCTCTATTATATTTCCCCTAAGTTGTCTCTTTTCCAAGTTGAAGAGCCCTAACCTTTTAAGCCTCTCCTCATAGGGGTATTCTTCCATCCCCTTTACCATTTTGGTGGCTCTTCTCTGTACCTTTTCTAATTCTACTATATTCTTTTTATGATATGGCAACCTGAATTGCATACAATATTCAAGGTGCGGTCGCACCATGGAACGATACAGAGGCATTATAATATTTTTTGTTCTATTCTCCGTTCCTTTCCTTATGATTCCTAGCATTCTATTTGCTTTCTTGTCCGCCACTGCACACTGGGTGGAGGATTTCAATGTGTTATCCACGATGACGACCAAATCTTTTTCCTGGATGGTGGTTCCTAATGTGAAACCTTGCATCATGTAACCATATGCAAGGTTGTTCTTTCCTAGATGCATAACTCTGCACTTCTCCACATTAAATTTCATTTTCCATTTGAACATCCAGTATTCCAATTTATCAAGGTCCTCTCGCAATTTTTCTGAATCCTCTTGGGTTTTAACAACTTTGAATAATTTGTGTCATCTGCAAATGTGATCACCTCACTCATTATTCCCATTTCCAGGTCATTTATGAATATGTTAAAAAGCAGCAGACCCAGCACAGATCGCTGGGGTACTCCACTATTCACTTTTCTCCATTCAGAAAATTGGCCATTTAGACCTACCCTCTGCTTTGCTATCTTTTAATTTAATTTAATTTAATTTAATGATTATTTATATACCGCTCCTTCCATTGATCAGGTGCGGTTTCCATATAACAACAATAAACAGAGTGATCTGTTTTTACATATAACAATTTGTAGTTAGGTAATTACAGTTAACAAGTAACAATTAACAATTAGAGAACTATGTACAGTTGAACAGAAGTAAACTATATACATATTTTTGTTTTTCATCTTTTTTAATCATTTTGTCTAAGGTTACAGCGCTTCATTCTTTGTTGTATAGTGTATTACCCTGGGTAGGATTATCCCTTATCTCGCTGGGGGGTGAGAGATAGGCTGATCATAGATACAAAATGCTTTGTAAATAAAAATGTTTTGAGTTTTTTTCTGAACTCTATTATATCAGGTAATTGTCTTAATTCTATTGGGATTGTGTTCCACAAGATGGGGGCTGCATGGGAGAAGGCTTTCTTGTTAGTGGATTTATTGGCTCTAATGAATTCTTTTGGTGGGGTCAATTTATTTAGCTGGTCTCTCCTTTGGAGATTATGGGTGGGTTCTATTTTGATAAGGTTATTTACTGACAGGGGTGCTGTTTTTGTTATGGCTTTGTAGGTAGTTAGGATAGTTTTGTATTCTATACGGCTTTGAATCGGGAGCCAGTGTAGATATTCTAAGATCGGGGTTATGTGTTGGAAAGGTGGGGCCTTCGTAATGGTTCTTGCTGCTGCGTTTTGTGCTAATTGGAGTTTTTTTAAGGCTTCTTTAGTTATGCCAAGTAGGGTTTGATTTGCGAAGTCAAAATGTGGGGTTATGATTGCTTGTATGACGCGTTGAAAATCCTGTAGATGCATTAGTGGGCGGAGTTGCTTTAGCATTTTTAGTTTAAAGTAAACTTTTTTTGTTATATTCCTTACATGTGTGTCCATACTGAGGTGTTTATCCAGTATAACACCCAAGTAGCGTATTTCAGATTTTAGTAGGATATTATTATTTTGCAATGTAATATTGGAGGGGGGAATGAATGTTGTGCATTTGGTTACTATTAGCGCTTCTGTTTTTGAGTGATTGATGTACAGATTGTTTTCATTTAGCCAGATGTTGATTTCAGTGAGGCAGTCGTTAATGAGTTTTATAGGTATATTTGGGATTTTGAATGGGACATACATCATTATGTCATCCGCATACAGGTGATAGAGGACATTGAATTTTTTAAATATTTCACAGATGTGTTTTAAATATATGTTAAAAAGTAACGCTGACAGTGCTGAGCCTTGTGGGAGGCCTAGTTCTTGTTTGTATGTTTTTGATGTGAGGTTCCCGATTTGTACCGTTTGAGCTCGGTCTGTTAGATAAGAAGTAAACCATTTTAGAACAATGGATTTTATACCTATTTGTTTAAGTTTATTAATCATTGTTGAATGGTGAACGCTGTCGAAGGCTGCAGAAACATCAATGAATATGAGTAAGAATGCTTGTTTGGGCTTGTCTATTCCCCTCACAAGTGTATCGATTAGCACTGTTAGGAGTGATTCTACTCCGTGTCTTGGGCGAAACCCGTATTGCTGGTCATCAAGTGGTGCTGAGCTATCAATGAACTCCTGTGTTTGAATTTGTACGGTTTTTTCAATTAATTTGGCCATAAACGGAATACTTGATATGGGTCTGTAAGAGTTAGGTAATGATTTGTCAAGGGTGGTGTTTTTTAGGATTGGGCAGATCTGTGCGTGTTTTAGGGTTGAGGGTAGGTATCCAGTTTTTAGGGAGAGATTTATTATTGGGAGGATGAATTGAGAGAGTACAGGTATGGAGTTCTTTATCCAGGTTACTGGACAAGGGTCCAGTAGTGAGGTTTGTCAGACGGCTGCCTAGGGTGAGAACTTACACAATCTTGACGATGCATATATTCATATGATTCTTGCAAGGTATTGTGGGTATTGTAGTTCATTCACTCCCAAACACAGCTGATGACAATAATTTGAGTTGTGAAACCAAGTGGTAAGATCAATAAAATACTTCTTTTATTGATGGGGTTTAATTCACCCAGCACATGTATGCTTGATAGCACTATAAATGAGGTTACTTGCTTGCAGTGTTTAAAATGGATAACAAAAAGTCACAAAGTAAACCAGAAAACAACCTTCAGCTTGTCAGGCAATTAGCTAATGTTTTCTTAGCAAGTAATTACCAAATACAAAGGCACAAAGTAAAGAATAAACTTTGCTGGTTAGGTTAACTTCTGCTTATTTTCCATGCAGATCTCAGCAGTGATTCTCCCTTGCTCACACACACAATCAGGTGCAGCCCTAATTACTATCAATGGACCAGCTGAAAGCCTTTAGCTGGCTGGCTGCTACTCTGTGAGCCCAAATCCTGCTTTAAGAGCTGTTTGCAGTGGAAATAAAGAACAAAGTTAGGTTTCTTTGTGATGGCTGATGTGTTTGCTCATAGAAAACTAGCAATAGCATTTAGATAAAGAACAGTCCATGTAAATAGTTTCATCTGCTGTATTTCCCCCTGCATCAACAATCATAGGGTCAATATCATACATTGGCACAGATGAGTCTTTCATTAAGGCACTATCATGAGAATGCTTATTCCCTTGCTGCCATTCTCTATTATAGATAGGGTCTGGATCAGTGTTCATACCTGAGCCTCTCCTGCTATCATTATTCCTCTCTGTATAGCCTGGCCAATATGTAATCCAATTCTGATGTCCAGCCTTCCAATCTTGATCCCTGGACACTGGATCTTCTCTCACATACCTTCTGGCCTTGGTCTGAAAGTCCCTTCCACGTGCAGTCTTCTCTCTTCCAGGTAGCCACTGGTGATTCCTATCTCTGCCACTCCATTCCTCTGGCTGAATCCAGTCCAATGGACTCTGCTGGCTTTTGGAATACCTCCCAGTATGAGTACTGCCTTGGAATCTCCCAGACCTTCCAATGGCCTTTCTTCTCTTCCTTCCAGAGTTTCCTTCTCTCTCTATCTGCTTGGCTTGGCTTCTGTTTCTCCAGGTGATACTGGTGCTTGAGCTTGTAGCCGTTGCTGTCTCTGTATCTCTTCCTCCCTCTGTAGCTGAAGCTCTCCCTGAAGCTGGGCTGGAGCTTGTAGTAACTGTTATCTGAAGAATAAGCTCTATTCTTATTCTGTCCTAATGTGTGCTGCTCCCTAACACAGCGCAGCTGTGTTGAATCAGGCCCTGCCCTTTGAGATGAGTGCTTAGGGATTACCTCATAGCTCTCTTGATTGCACACACATTCTCTCACTTCAGCCCCTCTCATGGCTGCTGGAAACCTGGTGCATTCTGGGACTGGTAGTCTTTTATGTGAAAACTCTGTTTTCTTGCTTCTACCAGAACTGACAGGTTGCTTGTTCAGAGTCACATCATCTTTTCTATAGCTCCTACCTGAGCTATGATAAGCTTCCTTATCACAGGTTGTAGTATTAATGTTTGTGATGATGGATTTGAGCTCCACCTTAGTTAAGGGTTGAAATTCCGACCATTCGTCTGTGTTATGTAGTTGCGAAGTATCTACTGGTTTAGATTGTAGGGGGTTATACGTTATCTTATTCATGTAGTAATTTGCCAGTGTTTGTGGGGTAATGTCTGTGATTTCATTGCTGGAATTGTGATTATTATTTGTCAGTTTTTGGACTATTGAAAAAAGTTCTCTAGGTCTATTTATTGCGTTGTTTAAGATGGAGGCATGGTAATTTTTCTTAGCATTATTTATTGCGTCTTTATACTTGTTAAGGTGTGTGAGATATGAATCTTTTGTAATTGCATTTTTATTTTTCCTCCATCTATCCTCAGCTTTTCTTAAGTTCCTTTTCATTAAATTTAGATCTTTGTTGTACCAGGGGGCTTGACCATCTTTAGATTGCGTGTTTTTTTTATTTATTTGTTTTTTAGCTGCAGCGTTATTGATGGTTTTATGCCAGTTTGTTACTGCTGCATCTAGGTTTTGTGGTGAGGTTGATAAGTTAGGGATTATGTGGTCAAGGAATTCTTCTTCATTGTATTTTCTAAATCTTGAGGTAGGTGCATTAGTTGGTATTCGTTTAACTTTGCGTTGTTTATTGTGATATTGAACTTAATGAGGTAATGATCGGACCATGGGGGTCGGTGTGCACTTGAGGGATGTTGGGTTATATAGTTGGTAGAGTGCGTTTGGTAGGAATACCATGTCAAGGATACTACCTTTTCCATGCGTGCTAGTGTTTATTATTTGGTGGAAATCCATGTCTATTGTTGATTCTATGAAAAGGGAGGCATATGATGTTGGTAATGATGGGATGTTAAAGTCTCCGAGCATTATGATTGGATTTTGCTCGGTGGAGGAGCTTAAAAAGTCAATTAGTGGGTCTAGTTTTTCTGACTGTTTGTCTGGTGGCCTGTAAATTAGGCAGATTGTTATGTTGCCAATTTTCACAATGATGGAATCTATATTGGTGTGTAGGTTCGATGTTAGTTTTTTGGCTTTTAGTTCTTTTTTTAACATTATTAGTACTCCACCACCTTTTTTGTGAGTTCTATGTGTATAGAAGGTGTCGTAGTTATTGTTGCTTAGTTGATTTAGGTAGACGTTGTCTGTGTCCGATAGCCATGTCTCAGTTATACATAGTATATCTGGTTTTTGGTTGTCTAGGATTTCTGTGAATATAGGTAACTTATTTTTCATTGACCTGGCGTTAATTAGTATTGTTGATAGTGACTAAGTTTTTGCATAGTTTAGTGTTTGTTGACTGAGGGGATGAGGAATATTTTATGTGAATTAATCTATGGTTGTTAGTTTTGGGATGATATACTGTGTGTGGATGCCATGATGGGGGGTTGTATCGTGTGAAACTGTGTATGATGGGGATATTTTTAACATTATTGATATGTAGACTCTGGGCAAGGGTTATTATCACTGCTAATGTGATACTAATTAGTATAATTTTGGTTTTGGCAGGGTTAAATAGTTGCATTTTGGGAGCGGCGTTAAACTGGTGACAGTTAGGGTACTATCAATGTGAGTGCAATTACAGTGAATGTGCTGATAACAGTTAAAGTTGCTATCACTGTGTATGTGGGTTGAAAATACTGGTAATAGTAAGTACAGTTGACAGGTTACTATCAGTACTATCAACAGGTTATTATCGATACTATCAATACTATCAACTGTATAGGATTTAAGCAGGTACACAATGTGATATGCAGGTTCACAATGCTACTAGCAATGTGGTATGCAGGTACATTTTTTTTTTAAATACTGACAACAGTACTAAGTTACTAGCAATGTGGTATGCTGGTACAATTTAAAATACTGACAACAGTACTGGGTTACTAGCGGTGTGGTATACAATTTAAAATACTGACAACAGTACTGGGTTACTAGCGGTGTGGTATACAGGTACAGTATACATACTAATGGTAGTACAGGTTGATTTTCAATGTCAATGCTGGGTTAGATGAAATAGTGAGCACATTGATAGATAATGCTAGTATGACACTCTGGTTCATATGCAATTGTATACATTTAGCAGTATACGTTCGTGTTTGTATTGTTTTATACTTGCTGTGGTTTGAAGGTCTGATGTATAGGAGTTGTACTCAGGCTCAACCCAGAGAGAGCTCTGCTGTGCTGTTTTGCTGTTGTTGGTCTTATTTCTTTTCTCTCAGTTCCTCAACATCTAAAGTTGCTGTGGAGTATAGGATCAGAAGTGTTGAGTATGTACGTCGTTGCGGTCCTGGCAGAAGTGGGTGTGAGAGCACATTCAGGCTGTTGGGATATTTGCAAAACTGTAGACGGGTTCTTCGTGGGTTTCACTGGCGTCTCAGTGCACAGACGGAACTTGAGGAAGGGTTGCTGGTTTCTCGATGTGGGCCTTTTCCTAAGGGCCGTGCCAAAGGGCCCTCTGGCGAGGCCCTCAGGCGCGGGCCCGCCGGGCGCGGGCGCGCCTGATGGCGCTCTTCTTTTAAGTGGGCCTGCCGGCTGCCCCGATTGGACAGCAGCTGGTGTGGGAGGCGGTCCTGGTGCCCCGGCCGGCTCGATCCTTGCCGGGAGAGCAGGAGTTAGGCCGGGGTGCTGGAGGAGCGAGAGGCCATGCGCCCGACGGCGCTCTTCTTTTAAGTGGGCCTGCCGGCTGCCCCGATTGGACAGCAGCTGGTGTGGGAGGCGGTCCTGGTGCCCCGGCCGGCTCGATCCTCGCCGGGAGAGCAGGAGTTAGGCCGGGGTGCTGGAGGAGCGAGAGGCCACGCGCCCGACGGCGCTCTTCTTTTAAGTGGGCCTGCCGGCTGCCCCGATTGGACAGCAGCTGGTGTGGGAGGCGGTCCTGGTGCCCCGGCCGGCTCGATCCTCGCCGGGAGCGCAGGAGTTAGGCCGGGGTGCTGGAGGAGCGAGAGGCCACGCGCCCGACGGCGCTCTTCTTTTAAGTGGGCCTGCCGGCTGCCCCGATTGGACAGCAGCTGGTGTGGGAGGCGGTCCTGGTGCCCCGGCCGGCTCGATCCTCGCCGGGAGAGCAGGAGTTAGGCCGGGGTGCTGGAGGAGCGAGAGGCCACGCGCCCGACGGCGCTCTTCTTTTAAGTGGGCCTGCCGGCTGCCCCGATTGGACAGCAGCTGGTGTGGGAGGCGGTCCTGGTGCCCCGACCGGCTCGATCCTCGCCGGGAGCGCAGGAGTTAGGCCGGGGTGCTGGAGGAGCGAGAGGCCACGCGCCCGACGGCGCTCTTCTTTTAAGTGGGCCTGCCGGCTGCCCCGATTGGACAGCAGCTGGTGTGGGAGGCGGTCCTGGTGCCCCGGCCGGCTCGATCCTCACCGGGAGAGCAGGAGTTAGGCCGGGGTGCTGGAGGAGCGAGAGGCCACGCGCCCGACGGCGCTCTTCTTTTAAGTGGGCCTGCCGGCTGCCCCGATTGGACAGCAGCTGGTGTGGGAGGCGGTCCTGGTGCCCCGGCCGGCTCGATCCTCGCCGGGAGCGCAGGAGTTAGGCCGGGGTGCTGGAGGAGCGAGAGGCCACGTGCCCGACGGCGCTCTTCTTTTAAGTGGGCCTGCCGGCTGCCCCGATTGGACAGCAGCTGGTGTGGGAGGCGGTCCTGGTGCCCCGGCCGGCTCGATCCTCGCCGGGAGAGCAGGAGTTAGGCCGGGGTGCTGGAGGAGCGAAACCTTTCTATCTTTAATTCAGAAACCTTATGCTGTAGACCAACCAATCTATTGATACATGAGTTTCCAAGAACAAGAACTTCAACTAAGTATTTTCTGTAACCTTTTCAGAGAGGTAGCCACCAGTTACTGAAGGAGGTGCCACTAGTTACTGAATGAAGAGTTCACATACTTTTTCACACAAGATTACTTACTGTATAATCTTTTTGTTGAATAAATTATCAGCATATATCCTTTTTGTCTTTTCAATGAGGTTCTCTCTCTCTCTTATCAGGGCTAAAATACAGACCATTTGATTTGATTTTATTGTTCTTGATTTTCCACCATTTACAAAAACATTGTATCAAAGTGGTTCATATTCCAAAGCAATAAAACACAAAATGAATAAGTATACATACATTTCAATTTTAAAAAACCAACAACACTTTCCCTTTCTTTTGGAAATAATGGGGTTTACAAACCTTTTCTCTACTTGCCCACAGATACTCGGAGTAGTTTATTATTATTATTTAACAGTCGCTTATATACCGCTACCTTCCAATGATCAGGTGCGGTTTACATATAACAGGTAAAGAAACAGTATAACATATCTGTTTTTACATTAAACATTGCTTGAGTTATGTACATATTAACTTTAACAAACTTTGGAGAACTATGTACAATCAACTATATACAGTCAACGGATGTTGGGTTCAATGAGAAAGGTAGCTATTTACAAGCATCATAAACTGTGTTAATGGTCATATTTTCATGGGACATTATGGTATTTAAGCTTAATGTGTTATATATTATCCCTTTTCATTTTGGTATTGGGAATTCACAAGTGGACCGTAGTGGGAGCTAAATAGGTGAGTTTTTAATGTTTTGCGTAGTTCTTTAAGATCAGTTAGGGCTCTTATTTCATCAGGTAGGGAGTTCCAGAATATAGGGGCTGCATGGGAAAACGCTTTTTTATTTGTTGTTTTTTTTAGTCTTTGTGAACTCTTTTGGAATCCTTATTTTATTGGTGTTGCATCTTCTGTGAGCAGATTGGGGTGTGTCTTTAGTGAGTAGTTTGTTTAGAGTAGCTGGGGCAGTATTATTTAAAGCTTTGAAGGTGGTTATTATTAATTTATAGTTTATTCTGCATTGAATTGGGAGCCAGTGTAGTTTAGCTAGATAGGGTGATATGTGCTCAAATGGGTGTACCTTCATTATGGTTCTAGCTGCAGCATTTTGGGCCAGTTGGAGCCTTTTGATGTTTTGGTTAGTTGTGCCTAGTAGAGTGAGGTTGGCAAAGTCAAAGTGCGGTGTAATAATGGCTTGAATTATGCTTAGGAAGTCATGTAGGTGGACCAGTGGACGTAATTGTTTTAGTACCTTGAGCTTAAAGTATATTTTTTTCGTGGTATTTCTTATGTGGGTGTTCATACTGAGGTGTGTGTCTAAGATCACCCCTAGGTATTTTATCTCATTTTTTATGTAAATGTCATGTTTCTGAAGTGTAATGTGGGTAGGGGGGGTGTACGATTTGTTTTTTGTTACAATCAATATGTCAGTTTTGGAATGGTTAATGTGAAGGTTGTGGGCTTCTAGCCAAGTTGTTAATTCATTGAAACAGTCGGTTAATAGTTGAAGTGGAAGCGTGGGGATCATGAATGGAATGTACATCATGATATCGTCTGCATATATGTGGTAGTGGATTTTGAATTTTTTAAAGATGTTGCAAATTGGTTGTATATAAATATTAAAAAGGAGTGCGGAGAGGGCAGATCCTTGGGGGAGGCCTATTTCCTGTTTGTATGTGTTAGGGGTTTGGGTGTTGATCCTGACAGTTTGAGTTCTGTTAGATAGATAAGAAGTGAACCATTTATGTACTATTGAGTTAGCACCTATTTGTCTGAGCCTGTTGAGCATTAATGTATGGTGTACACTGTCAAATGCTGCAGATATGTCCAGAAAAAGTAGTAAGAATGCATTTCTAGGGCTGTCAATTCCTCTTACTAGGGTGTCAAGGAGTACTGTTAAGAGTGTATCTACTCCATGACCGGGGCGAAAGCCATATTGTTGGTCATCAAGGGGAGCTGAGGTGTCGATGTGTTCCTGGGTTTGGGTTTGAACTACTTTTTCTATGAGTTTGGCCATGAAAGGTATACTTGAAATAGGCCTGTATGAATTCGGTGATGTTTTGTCCAGGGTATTGTTTTTTAGTATTGGTCTAATTTGTGCATGTTTTAGTATGGGTGGAAGGTAGCCTTGGTTTAATGAGAGATTAATTAAAGGTAGAATGAAGGGGGATAATGTTGGAAGGGTATTCTTTATCCAAGTTATAGGGCAGGGATCTAGGTGAGAGGTTGTAGTATTTAGGTTTGACATAATGTTCTTAAGTGTTTCTTTAGTTATGGGGTAGAATTCGTTCCAATCATCTGGTAGAAGTTGGTGAGAGATGGGTTGTGTAATTGGTGGGAAATTATATATTTTTGATTTATTTATGTAATGATTTGCTAAGGTTTGAGCAGATATATCGTTAACTTCATAACTAGAGTTGTATGTGTTCTTAGTTAAGTTTTGGACAATGGAGAAAAGTCCTCTTGGTCTGTTGATAGAGTTGGTTAGAATAGTTGAGTGGAAGTTTTTCTTAGCGCTGTCAGTAGCTTCTTTGTAATTTTTGAGGTGGGTATGATATAATTTGTTGCATGATGTAGATTTAGTTTTGCGCCATTTTAATTCAATTTTCCTGAGTGTTCTTTTCATCGCTTTTAAGGTATTGTTGAACCAAGGGACATCGCCATTTCTGGGTCGGTTGTTCTTCTTGTTTGGTTGTTTATAAGCAGCTGCATTTGAAATTGTTTTATGCCAGGTTGCAATAGCCTCGTCAAGGTTGGAAGGTGATGAAGAGAGGTGAGGGATTGTTAGATCGAGGAAATCTTCCGCATTAAAATTTTTAAATCTGGGGGGGGTGGGGATTTTTGTGGGCTGCTTTTGTTATTTGAGTCAGTGTATATAAGATTGAACTTAATCAGGTAGTGGTCTGACCATGGGATAGGTGTGCACTGCAGTGAATCCTGATTAAAGAATTTATGGAATACTTCTGGGAGAAAGATGAGGTCCAGGGTTCCTCCTTTATTATGAGTTTTTGTTTTAATGATTTGGTGGAAGCCTATGTTGGATATGGATTCAAGGAAGAGGGATGAGTGTGTAAGGGGTAGAGATGGGAGGTTAAAGTTACCTAACATTATTATTGGATTTAGGTCAGTGGATGAGCTAAGTAGTTCGATTAGGGCGTCCATGTTTTCTGATTTATGATCAGGTGGTCTGTATATCAAGCAGATTCTGAAATGGTTGATCTTTATGATGAGGGTGTCGGTATTGTTAATGGGTTCGGAGGATTGTGGTTTAGCATTTAGGGCTTTTTTAGTCATTATAAGTACTCCTCCGCCTTTTTTATTGTTTCTATGCATATGATAAATGTCATAGTCGTTCTTATTTAATTGGTTTAGGTTGTCCTCGAAAATGATCTTCAAGGTCCACAGATAAAAAATTTTAGTTTGTCCTCGAAAATGATCTTCAAGGTCCACAGATAAAAAAGTAGCTATAGTTCATACATCTTGGTGAGCTACTGAAAATTTCCCCAAATAGCAGAAATATTGAGCTGTCTTTGAAGAAGTGCAGTTGGTTGATGGTGCTTCATTCCACCTGTGTGACCTCTACAGGGCAAGCTGGGAATAGTGGGTCTGATACATATAGTGGAGTGTGTGCCATCGAGCCAATGTTAACACCTGGCAACCCAGCCCCTAGGTTGTCTAGGCAAAGTGTGACTGGAAGATTGCTAGGCCTTTTTCCGTGCAATAAGACATGAAAACATTTGTCCTCCTTTCAAATGTGGCATCTTCTGTGCCTGACGATCACAATCTCTAGGAGATGGTAGACTCTGATGTGTTCTTTTAGACTGTGAGCTGTATATAAGGAAACACGTATCAAGGTTCAAATCTATATTTTAAAAACTTGTCTTAAAGTCATTCATGTTTTTGTGTGGTTGTACCATTTCATCTAATCCATTATGCTCTGATCTCCAACAATTCTATTCTGAATGATGTATGCCAGACAGTGTTGGTGAGATTAAAAATTCACCAACACTGGGCAGATGCAGTCTGGTACACATCAGGATATTTTCCAAGGTTTTGCCCTCTTCCTTTAAAATGGGCCTTAGCAACTCATAGAACAGAGATACATGCGCTCACCTTTTGCATTGCCAGAGCTTTGCATCCTAAATATTGTACTTCCTTTATAGTCTCCAGTGTTCCTGCTCTTTCTGGACTGCATGTGGCAGCTACTCCGGCAGTTCCCAACAGCTTTTGAGTTCACAGAAGCCTACCTAATTGCCTTGCATGACAGCACCTATGTCCCATTCTTCTGCACATTCCTGTTCAACAACCAGTGGGAACAAAGCCGCAAGAACCAGGTAAGCCACAAAGCATTCTCTTTCCCTGCCAAAACCCAGATAAAGCACCATGAGAGGCAACAGAGTGCCTTTTTGGTTGTGCAGACCCCTTATTAACCTACAAAATGTTCAGGTACCTTCGTTCATCCCCATCATTCTTCCCAGACTCCCACCTTCAGAGCCAAGCCTGTCCCTAATAGACCTCTCTACTTCCCTTCCTCTTTCTCTCTTTCCTTCCTATGAAACTGCCTCTGATTCCATCCTCAGAGCTGCTGCTTCTTTTGTGCCCTGCACTACTGATGCTCTATAGCAAGCTCTGCTACAAGGGGACATAGGATGAGGGTGAAAGGGCATAGACTCAAGAGTAATATGCAGAATATTTCTTTATGGAAAGAGTGATAGATGCGTGGAATAGTCTCCCAGTGGAGGTGGTAAAGACTGAGGACAGTATCTGAATTCAAAAAAGCATGGGACAAACACAGAGGTAAAAAGGGGACTATTGTAGTTGATATGGAAGGGCAGACTAGATAGACCATCTGATCTTTTTCTGCCATCATGTTTCTATGATACTGCCAACATCTCCACAACCATGACTTATCTTGCCTCTATAGCACCCTTTGTAGTCTGCTCACATGGACATTGGGGGCCCAATATTCATTTGCAATGGCTATGCGCTTCTAAAGTGCATAGCAGTCACCGCTGAACTTTAACCCTGGATAGTCAATCCAGGGCCATATCCATCCTCTGGCATTGAATATCCAGGGTTCCCGCCCAGCCACAGAAGCTAACTGTGCAGCAGCGATATTCAGCCACTGCCCGGTTAGCTCCAGCAGCGAAAGTTAGAAAATTAGCGCCTAACTTTCACCACTGAGGGATAACCAGGCAGCGGCTGAATATCACCACTGTGCGGTTATTCCCGGGTACCACCCCTGAAATGCCCCCGACACACCCTGATGCTAAGCGGTTAGCATTAGGGTGTACAATGGCATTACTCTGGGCTATTCAGTGGCACTAACCATGTTAATGCTGCTGAATATTCCATTTAGGGGTGTAAATGCCTTGCAATATCGGGCCCATGGATTACAGCAGCATGAAAAGTATTTTTTCCATGGACAAGCATAAGAACATAAGATATGCCATACTGGGTCAGACCAAGGTCCATCAAGCCCAGTATCCTGTTTCCAACAGTGGCCAATCTAGGTCATACGTACCTAGCAGTTTCCCCAAAAGACACAGGTTCCACAATGCTTGTATTGGGACAAGCATTGATAACCTGGGTCCCTTCTTAATAATGGTTTATGGATCTTTCCTCCAGGAACTTGTCCAAACCTTTTTTAAACCCAGCTACACTAACAGCCTTTACCACATCCTCCGGTAACAAATTCCAGAGTTTGATTACACATTGAGTGAAAAAATATTTTCTCTTATTTGTCTTAAATAGTTTACCCTGTAGCTTCATTGCATGTCCCCTAGTCTTTCTATATTCTGATAACGTAAACAGTCGATCTATGTTTACCTGTTCCACTCCATTCATTAATTTATAGACCTCTATCATATCTCCCCTCAGCCATCTCTTTTCCAGGTTAAAGAGCCCTAACCTTTTTAGCCTTTCTTCATAGGAGTATCCCCTTTACCATTTTGGTGGCTCTTCTCTGAACCTTTTCTAATAACGCTATATCCTTTTTAAGATACGGCGACCAGAATTGCACACAATATTCAAGGTGTGGTCTTACCATGGAATGATACAGAGGCATTATAATATCCTTTGTTTTATTTTCCATTCCTTTCCTTATGATACCTGGCATTCTATTTGCTTTCTTGGCTGCCGCTGAACACTGGGCGGAGGGTTTTAACATGTTATCCACGATGACACCTAAATCTTTTTCCTGGGTGGTGGTTCCCAATGTGGAACCTTGCATCGTGTCACCATAGTGTGGGTTGTTCTTTCCTAGGTGCATAACTTTGCACTTGTCCACATTAAATTTCATCTGCCATTTGGATGCCCAGTCTTCCAATTTATCCAGATCTTCTTGCAGTTTTCAGTCCTCACGTATGGGTGATGTCTCTGATGGAGCCCCATGCAGGAACACTCCCCAGTTTCCAATGGAAGCTTTTGGGAGGCTCCATCGTGCATGCGTGCCTGCCACGGCATCATCTTCTCCAGTCTCCTTTTTCCACAGAGCCCCTAAGACATGTACCTGCATCATCAGAAAAAGATTTTTGCTCTTACCTCCTTAGGGGTCCCTTTTTCATCCATTTTCACAGCCTCTCGTCGGTAGCACCAGTCCCAGTGCAGTCGCTTTCATTTTTTGGTGTTTTTGTCCTTTTTTTCTTCTTTCTTGTTTTCCCACAGCTGGCACCGTTGAGCTGTTTGACCTAGCCATGGCTGTGTCCCCGGGCATGTCCCAGAAGCCAGCAAGCGTGTTTAAGACGTGCACCAACATGTGCCCGGACCATCTCGGTCATGAACCAGCACAATTGGTGCCTTCAATGCCTGGGCCCCGACCACCAGCCCACTATTTGTAACCTGTGCTTTCAGATGACGAGAAGGGGCCTGAAGGGTTGGGAGAAGCAGAGGGAGTCCCTCTTCGGGCCGATGGATTCTGCATCTTCAACCCCAGTGTCCTCGAGCACCGCAAAGGCATTGGCACTGAGAGGAGCCCGAGCAAACTCAGAGCTGAAGGGCTGCGGTGCCCCAGAGCGAAGGGTTTCTGTTATCTTTGCCCAGAATCGACTTCATCGACCCTGTCGTCATTGAAGGGGGTGTCTGAGCACCAGGCCAAGGTCCACATACACAGACATCAGAGCCCTCTCTGACACAACGTGAAGAGCAATTGCCAGGAGCGGCCCACTAAAGTACCCCAACGAGAATCATTCAGAGTACCAGAAATCCCCCAATGTCCCCATCATCGTGGATTCCCCAATAGGGGCACCGGAGCTGGTGGCCAAAGTTGTAATTCTGGCTTCAATGCCTTCGGAGACTGCAGTCTTGGAGGAACGCCTTCGATCCCTTGAGGCCCAAATGACAGTGGTGTTGGCCACAAAGCCGGCTGGCCCCTCAGTGCCTAAGGCACTGCCACTGCATCTGATCCTCGAGACCCATTTGCTGCCCGCCGATGTAGGCCTATCAGACCGGCAGTCGGAATCAACACTGGTTCTTACAGCCATCTCCCTATCGAGCGTATCAGGGTCCGATGCCCCGGTGAGCAGTGTTCCCACTAAGCTTTGCACCTCCCCCCACGGCAGGAATGCCAACAGAGGACTCAGAGCAGCTTAGCGGGAATAATGGTGGTGAGGCCATGGAAGCACTTGGTGTACCATCAGTCTCAGAGACGTTCTTCCTCTCTGCGCAGCTGGAGTCAACACTGGGAAGAGGCCCAACACTACTTGATTTCCTCTAGGAGTCAGACAACGATGCCTGGGAGACCAAGGCAGAATCAAAGGTGTCTGGGAGCAGATCTCCCCAAGCTCCCCTCGGACCCTTCTTCTCCTTACAAGCAGAAGTCACTGCTGGAGGACATGTCCTTTCAGGACTTCATGTGGGACATGGTCAAGGCCATTTCCTTCTCCCTGGAGTGGGAAGGCGAGCCCAAGACGGAGAAGCTGGAGATCATCCAGTATCCTTCAGCCCCCAAGGAGGCTGTGATGGTGCTAATGCACCAGATCCTGCAGAGGCTGCAAATGTGGATGTGTGTGGAGTGGAGTGGAGGAGTGGCCTAGTGGTTGGGGCAAGGTACTTCAGGCCGGAAGGTCGGGGGTTCAAATCCCACTAGAGGACAGCAACCTTGGGCCGGAAGGACTGGGGTTTCTAGAACCACAGGTGCTCCTTGTGGTCTTGGGCAAGCCACTTAACCCTCCATAGCCCATGTTCCCTGTAAATAGTTATTTCCAAGTTATAATGCCCTGTTCAATGTAAGTTCAGTTTGTTCAATGTAAACCACACTGATGCAGAATAGCGCGGTATATAAGAGAATATAAATAAATAAATAAATAAAAATAACCCTCCACCTATGGTGCTAGCAGTCAGCAAGTCGCTGGACTCGATCTACTGGGTCCAAAAGACATGGACCGGGCCCTGGATCCCTTCTCCTGCACCATGGACAGGTTGCTGGAGTACCTCCTGCACCTCTTGCATTCAGGTCTCAAGTTCAATTCAGTTAGAGTCCACCTGAGCGTGACTGCAGCCTACCAGCATGGCTCAGAGGGAAAGCCCAACTCAGCTCAATCCCTGGGGTTCACTTCATGCAGGGCTCAAGCCCTCGCCGGTGGCTTGGGACCTTAATGTGGTTCTGGAACAGCTCATGTCGGCTCCCTTTCAGCCGCTCACTTCCTGCCCTCTGAAGTTCCTGACAAGGTCTTGTTCCTGGTGGCAGTCACTTTGGCAAGATGTGTCAGTGAGCTCCAGGCCTTGGTGGCTCACCTGCCATACATCTTTCACCATAACAGGGTAGTCTTGTGCATGCATCCATGTTTCCTGCCAAAAGGTGGTATCTGCTTTCCACCTTAATCAGTCAGTCGTACTGCCGACTTTCTTCCCCAGTCCTCATGACAACAGAGGGGAGGTGGTGCTGTACATGTTAGATTGCAAGCCTTGGCCTTCTACCTTGAGCGGATGAAGGCCCACCGTAAGTCTCCCCAGCAGTTTGACACTTTTGATCCTAGCAAGCTGGAAGCTGCCGTTTCCAAATGCATTCTCTCAATATGCCCAGGCAGGCTTGAGCCTTGATGGTCATGTCATGGCTCACAATGTCAGAGCCATGGCTGTGTCAGTGGCCAATTTGCATGTGGTCTCCATGGAGGAGATCTGCAGGGCTGCAACAAGGTCTTCAGTCCACACATTCACATTACTGTCTGGATGGAGGTTTCCGACGCAACAGCAATTTCGGCCAAGCTGTGTTCTGGCATCTCTTTGGGAATTAGATTCCAACTCCTTCCCACCAGCCCTTCTGTTCGTCCAGGCTACCAAACATTTATTCCTTAGTGATGCTGTACGCTGAAGATGCTGAATCAGTGGAGTCCCCTAGAGGGACTACCCATGCTGTTTCTGTTGTTCTCTAGTTCTGTTGCCCCTGTTGGGCTTTTGGCCTCCTCAGTTTTCAGTAGCCTGTAGCTTGGGAGGACCATAAGTGAGGACTTACTTCCTGTTTCTCCATGGAGAAAGCATAGTTACTTACCTGTAGCAGGTGTTCTCTGGGACAGCAGGAATAAGTCCTCACAACCCTCCCAGCTCCCCAAGGAGTTGTTTTTTGGGCTATAGCTTTTGTGTTCCACTGGAGAAGATGGCGCTGTGGCAGGTGGGAAAACAGGCATGCATGCGCGATGTAGCCTCCCAAAATCTTCCATTGGAAGCTGGGGAGTGTTCCCACTCCGTTGGTGATGTCACCTATACATGAGGACTTATTCCTGCTGTCCACAGAGAACACCTGCTTACAGGTGAGTAAGCGTAGTTACTCACATGTAACAGGTGTTCTCCGGGAACAGCAGGAATCAGTCCTCACATATGGGTGACGTCGGTGCCGACGGAGCCCCCGTGTGGAGCAAATCCCCAGCTTTCAAAGAAAGCCTTTGGGAATTGCATCACGCATGCGTGGTCCTCTTCCCGCCCAAGGGTGCCATCTTGCTCAATCAAATAACATAGCTAAAAAAACGGCAAAAAGAACAAAATATAATAATAGGATTGCAACTCCAAGGGGAGGAGGGAGGGTCGTGAAGACTGATTCCTGCTGTCCCTGGAGAACATCTGTTACAGGTGAGTAACTACGCTGTCTCTGGGAACAAGCAGGAAGTCAGTCCTCACATATGGGACTCCCCAGCTATAGGCTACCGAGAACCCACAGCTGAAAAATAGGCTCCCTCTACAAGAGCCGCAAGCAGCCACAATAGGAATCTAATTGAGAGAGTAGCACTCCGGTAGCCTGACACAGAAGGGTCAGAGGGCAGGAGTTGCCTAGATCTCGAAAAGGTTACGGAGTACAGCCTGGCCGAAAGCACTGTCCCGTCGGTCGGGGTAGAAGAACTGGACAGACCGGCAATCAGCGACCGTTGCTGCTCCATGAAGGCAGACATACTGTGCTCCAAGGCCACCATTCTGAACTCGAGTCCAGAAGGCTCCGCAGCCACCGGGTCGGGTCCGGACACCATCGGGCCCGACGCCAGTTCCCCCGGAGGGGAGTCCTTGACGAGGACAGTTGTTACCTGCCCCGGCTGATCCATCTCCCTGCGAGGAATCTTTGCCGGGCACTTCTTCTCCAAGGATCCTGGATGGCGCTCGGGGCTCCACAACAGACCCCGGGAGGGGCCGGGTCGGGTCGCTTGGAGCCATCCAACGATGCTGCCTTCAAGGATTTCTTCTTCCTTCGGTGTTCCTGCGAGGGAGACCCCCTCTCCGAGGAACCCCTACGATGCTCGGGCTCGGATTGTTCCCCCCGAGACATAGAGGCCTCAGACGAGGTCCAGGCTCATGAAGGCACTGACTCAGGGAAAATCCTATCATGCTGCTGCTGGCGGCTCCTCAAGGCTTTAGAGGACATCTTCCTACACGGACCGCAGACCGCCGGGTCGTGGTCGGGCCCGAGGCACCAGAGACAGCAGTCATGCGTATCGGTGAGGGACATTAACTTTGTACACCGATCGCATTTTTTAAATCCGCTGGCAGCCATCAGGGAAAAAAGGGCCCCTACGAGGTCGAAGACCCAGGCTGCCAGTGAAAAATAAAAAGGGCGTGAACGCCAGTCACGAAGGACAAAAACCAAAATAATCAAGCCGGACCCGATAACGGTGTACCGAGCCGAAGGCAGGAAGAGGAACCGGTGTTGATCCGGTAAGGAAAGAATTCTCACTTTTTAAACTTTTTCTGTGGGGACACTGGGACAACATCCTGAGGGCTCCGTGGAAAAAAGGAGACTGAGCAAGATGGCACCCTTGGGCGGGAAGAGGACCGCGCATGCATGATGCAGTTCCCAAAGGCTTTCTTTGAAAGCCGGGAATTTGCTCCGCACGGGGGCTCCATAGGCACCGACGTCACCCATATGTGAGGACTGACTTCCTGCTTGTTCCTGGAGAAACTACGCTTTCTTTTCTGTGTCCTATGGAACCTCCAGAGATCAGTAGACCACTGATTGAAAACCACTGGGTTAGTGGTTAAAGCAGTGAACTAAGAGTTTATGTAATTAAGTACTAATAACATTGTTCTGTAAAAGCAGATTATATACACATCTGTCTGGGAAGGTTTAGATATAGTAGATTCTGCTTGGAGGCGAGGGATAGACTGGATACCCACATGATTCTCCTTGGAAGTCTGCTGGCAGAATATGATATTTCTGTTATAAGGAAGAGGGCAACCTGTACAGAGTTACTTCAAACACAGAAGAGGGTGATACCCTTCTAAGCATGCAAGATTATCCCCAAGAAACTGCATAGATGTCTGATGCTCTCCTGTTTGTCTTTATTTATTTATTTGTACATTCTTTTATACTGCCTCTTCCAGAGATCAGATGCAGTTTACATATAAAAGAACAGAATAATAATGAACTTATTATTATTTTTACAATGAACGTTTTAGGACAATTTAGTTAAATATATAATAAACTTTTAAAACTATTAAACAACTGAACTATTTACAGAAGATAAAGTATATAGTTCCATTTGCTGAATGACTGGATGGTACAAAGATGTGGAGGAATTGTGCATGTATGCGATTGTGTGTGTAATGTGTCTATGTTATGTCTAAGTAGGGTCAGTGTATGGATGCTGATCAGTGTTGACCTGTGAATTCAGAACATTATTGTGTTGTAGATTGTAAAAATGCTGGGTAAATAGATAAGTTTTTAGATCTTTTCTAAATGATTGTAGGTCCTTAATCTCTCTGAGTTCAACTGGGAGGTTGTTCCACAAAGTAGGTGCAATGAATGAGAAGGCAGCGTTGCTTGTCTTCTGCCCTGATTTTCGAATGGAATTGGGAACTAGCAACATATGGAGATTTGTTCTTCTTCTTGACCTACTTTCCTGGGGAGTATGGATTAGCGTTGCAAGATATGACGGGGCTATATTATTGATGAGCTTGAACGTGGTAACCATTAGTTTGTATAGGATTCTACATGAAACTAGGAGCCAGTGCAGGGTGTAAAGAATAGGAGAGATGTGGTCAGATAATTTTGCTTTGAAGATCATCCTTGCAGCGACATTTTGAGCCAATTGTAGAGTATGCAGATTTTTCTTAGAGGTTCATTGAAGTATGCCAATGCAATAATCTAAATGTGGTGTTATCAGAGTTTGTGCCACAATCCTGAAGTCGTTACTGTCTAATATCAGTTTGAGCTGTTGGATTGTCCTTATTTTAAAGAATATAGTTTTAGCAGTTTGTTTTATATGAGGGGTTAAGCTGAGTGTTCTGTCAAGAATGTCCCCCAAATATTTAACCTCTGTCTTCACTGGTAGGGTGATGTTTCCAATGTTGATAACTGGTGGTGGGGAGAAGTTAGGGTTTTTCGTTATAAATAGCACTTCTGTTTTTTTGAAGTTGATATTCATGTTCATTGATTTAAGCCACTTTTCTGCTTCGGTGAGACAACGTGATATACTGTCATAGTTGAGGTTTGATACATCAAATGGCATGTACAACATAATGTCGTATGCATAGATGTGGTAACTTATTTTATAGCGTTGGAAGATGGTACAGATCGACTGAAGATACAAATTAAAAAGCACAGAGAGGACGGAGCCCTGTGGGATACCCTGTTCTTGCGGGAATGGCAATGAGAAGACGTGGTCTATTTGAACATATTGGGGGTCCTGTTAGTGAAATAGGATTTAAACCACTCAAAGAGCTTTGTCCTTAATGCCTAATTGGGAGAGTCTAGATATGAGCATGACATGGTTTACATTGTCAAAGACCAAAGAAATATCAATGAAAATGAGTATGAAGGCTCGCTTGGTATTATCGATGCCCCTGATAATAGTGTCAAATAATGCTAAGAGGAGCGCTTTCACACCGTGGAAGGGGCGGAACTCATATTGATGTTCATCTAAGGGTGCAGTTGAATCAATATAATCCTGCAGTTGTATCTGAACAACCTTCTCAATTAACTGAGAGAGGAACGGAATACTTGCAATGGGGCGATATGAAGCAGGGTCATTGCTGTCCAGGCATTTATTCTTTAGTAATGGGCAAATTGCTGACCTTTTAAGATCCTCTACTATGGATCCTTGAAGTAGAGATTGGTTCACTATGTTCAATAAATCTGGGGCCAGCTCAGCCTTAGTTGCTTTAATCCACGCCACCGGACAAGGATCTAAAAGTGAAGTGGTAGTATTGAGTTTAGTGATAGTCTGGAGCAATTGTTTGTTTGTAATAGGATGGATTGCGTTCCATTCAAAGCGGTTATTGTCTGTTGGAGATAGGAGTACTGGAGTGAAATAGCTATTCTGTTTAAGTTTACTAGCAAAATGGTCAACTATGTCTTGTGGGTTGATAGGAATCTTGTTAGGGTTATTCGCTGGAGATTTTGTTAGGGATTTAACGATGTCAAATAATTCCCTAGGACGGTTTATGGCTTTTGTCAATATTTTAGTATGATATTGCTTCTTAGCATTATTGATAGCTTCCTTGTAGATGTTGAGCAGTGAAAAGTAATGAGTCCCGAGTACTTGAGTTTTTTCCTTCTCCATGTAGATTCCAGTTTCCTGAGTCCCTTTCTTAGGGGCTTGTTTACAAAGCCGCGGTAGCGGTTTACGATCGTTATCGGAGCCGCGGCCCCACTGAAATAAATGGGGCCGCGGATCCGATAACGATCGGAAACCGCTACCGCGGCTTTGTAAACAAGCCCCTTAGTGTTGCTAGTTCAGCTGTGAACCATCTCTCATTTGTTTTATGTTTGTAACGCCTCTGGGAAGGTAATGGTTCCGAAGCTAACTTTATAGTTGAATTCCAGTTTGATACTGCTTTGCTAAGGTTATTAGAACAAGAGTCTAACTTAGTAAATCCTGTTTCAAGAAACGTTTCCTTATCAAATGATCGAAATCTCTGGCTTTGGTGTTTGGTGTCAGGATGAACACTGGTAGGATGAGGGTAGTGAAAGGAGAACTGTATCATAAAGTGCTCAGACCAAGGCACCTGAGTTATAGAGGGTGATATATGTCGTGGTGGCTCAGTATACTGAGTTGGAAGGAATATCAAGTCGAGAATGTTGCCTTTGGAGTGTGTTGGGTGATTAATTATTTGCTTAAAACCCATTTCTTCCATTGTCTTTAGCACAAGCCATTCAGCCAGACCTACACCCCAGTCAATGGCTGGCGTGATTTCATTACTGAAAAGCACTTACTAAAAGGGATGTATCCCAGAACAATGCAGGAAGAAAGTACCTATGCGCCCACCATCTGGGAGTGGCCACTACACTACAGCCACCAGCAGCGAGCACAGTTCAGGAACCCAGTATATGTCAGCAGCAGCAACCATGCAGTGTTAAATGGCCACACCATTATTCACACCACAGACAAGGTAAGTGGAGCCGCCCTCTTCTGGTGGATGGAAGGCTCAGTGCATTTGAATACTTGCCACATTGAAAGAAGATTGTACCATTGACTCATTGAGGGGTCTTTTAAAACATGGTGCTGTCAATGCGTGTTCTGGAGCACATTGAAGGCAAGCTGGGACACACATTGACAGCATGTGGCTATGACAGCATGAGCTGATTCTCGCACTGTAAATCGTGCGTTGGGGTGGTATGGGGGAGGGATGGGGCAGAGAGTGGGCGTGGTGAACACTGTACAGTTAGCATGGGGTAAACACAGTGTGCTAACTGTGACCCTTCCAATTAGTACCAGTTCACCTAACGCCACCTCAATAGGTGTAGTTAAGTGCACTTGTACTATTTGTATGTCATGTTAGGGCACAGGGCTCCAAATTAACTGCCGGAAACATGCTTTCTATATCCCCAACGGTTAATGAGGTGGTGTTGCATCCAACATCGCATGGTTTTGGCACTTTTGGCGCATTAGGTGCAATACCATAGCACCCTTTGGTAAAAGACCCCCATTGTAAGAAGCCAGGCTTAGGTCAGCCCAGTGGCTCAAACTGCCATGTGAAAGTTCCCTCATTTCATTTCCCTCATTCTGTACCCCTGCATGTCAGCTGGAGAAGCTGCGAAATAGTGGTCATATTCCCTGGGATTCTTAAGAGCGATTCCTGATGGTTTGATTCTGGGTCCATGATAAAGGATTCTGAAAGGCATACATATCTTCTCTCTGCCAACATTCTCTCCATATGTGATGAAACAACTACTATAGGTCTATTCCTCTGAGTGTAGACTTATGTCAGCAATTTATGATGAAAAACACTCAATATTATCAACAAAACAGTTTAGATTTTATCAAACACTTCTTCTTATGGTCATTGTCTTACTTCATTTATAGGTCTCAGACTAAATGGCACATATTTTTAGACTTAACAAACGTCCAACATTCGTGCCTATTCACATCAATGACCTATATACTTTTTTTAAAAAAAGGAAACCATAAGGCGCCCCTATTCCACTGCTACATACTTAATGCGTATGATAATCTGTCAGCACTAGTGGCTATTTTTCTTTTATAGCAAACGAGTAGTGCTTAACTTTATATCAGCGGTATCTTCACGCTCCAGGTTCACTCCAATGTTGTTATAAGCTTTAATCCTAACGCCTCGCCTTGGTGCCTGTGTTGCGTTTCACTATCAATAGTTTCCTCAGGGGTTTGATTTCTGCTATTATCTCTAAAAGACAAAAACCTCTTATCAATAACTACTCACCATCTAACTGCTCCCCACCATCTCCATACACATTTTCTTGTATGTATGCCGAATGAATCACCTACCGGAGAAAAAATGATGCTGCACGTGTTTTATACAGCCACTGCAAACTGAAACTTTCTCTTCCAACTTAGTTGCAAAAAAAGGCCGCGCATGCAGGCAAGATGTCACTCTACCTTATTTTAAGCGTACCTTTCCTCAGCTCATTAGTCAACTAAAAACCCGCCCTCTAATGACAAGAAAATGTGTATGGAGGTGGTGGGGAGCGTTAGATGGTGAGTAGTTATTGATAAGAGGTTTTTGTCTTTTGGAGATAATAGCAGAAATCAATCCCCTGAGGAAACTATTGATAGTGAAACGCGACACAGGCACCGAGGCGAGGTGAGGCGAGGTGTTGGGATTAAAGCTTATAAAAATATGTGCCATTTAGTCTGAGACCTATAAATGAAGTAAGGCAATGACCATAAGAAGAAGTGTTTGATAAAATCTAAACTGTGTGACAAGGAAGCCTGTTTTGAGCCTATGAGTATAGAAAAGGCCAATGACTTTAACTTAGAGAAAGGAGAAATCCCTGCAGGGCATGGATTTCAGGCCCCTCATGGAGAAAGAAACCTGAGGGAGAGAAAGATCAGGCAGCCACACCCTAACTCCTATGACGTAATCTGCAGGCTTGAAAGGTGATTACAATCACCTGGGAGGAGTGGAGGAAGGGCTGGAGCTCTGGAGAGGGAAATATAAACCCCTGCTAAAGCAGAGGAAAGGGGAAGCTCAGAGGAAAGGAGAAGCTCAGAGGAAAGGAAGAAGCTCTGGGGAGGCAGAGGTCTCAGGAGGTTCGGAAGAATCAGAGGATTCAGGGGAATCAGGAGTGGAACCAGGAGCACCTGCAGATCTCCGGGAGAGAACCCAGAGAGGAATACAGAGAGCTGTTCCAGAGAGGCTGGAAGGAGACAAGGAACCGTAGCAAGCACAACCAGGGAGAACTGCCCAGTGCTTCAGGTACGGACTTGTCTTTATCAGGGAGAGTTGAGCTCAGGGGAGACATTAGAACCCCCAGGCAGGCTGTATTCTGAGCACTGTGTCCAGAGCTCAGAACAGGACACTGCCCTAACAACACCAGAGGAGATGCAGATTGAGTTGGCAGGGGAGGACTTGCAAGATCTAGATATCCCCATGGACTGTACCCTGTGTCAAGCTACAAGCATGGAATCATTATGCTAAAGGCTGGCATTGAATGAGAAAGTCTCCTAGAAACAGGTAACTGTAATTGAGCCAGGAATTGGGTTTGAAGAAAACTTCACGTGTTTGCATTTCTCAGGAAAGTGCTGAGTCACGCTGAAGAGAAAGCTTGTGAATGTTTGCTACTTGTTTTCTTATTTTTGAGTTTAAATCCTATCCTGAAAGGAAGGAGGGAAAGAAGAGGTTGTTCCAGAGGAACTGAGTTATTCTTTTTGCTTTTACATGCTTTACAAACACAAGGTTAAAAAGAAGTATTTTTACCTTGCTGAGCAGAGCTGTTTCTCTAAGACTGAGCAACGTTGATAACCAGCTGCATGTGTTTAAAAGACTGTGAAGCAGTTATACTGATCTAAATGCTCTGTTGCAAACAATCCTGGATGGACAAAATTCCTGTGTACAGTTTACTTGAACTTTTACTTTAAAATAAATTCTGTCATTTGCCTTAACATCGGACCATGACTACACTTCTTCTTAAGAGCCAAACTACATGTCCCAGAGTCCACCTGAGGAAAAGCTAGTTTATTTGAGCTCACCAAGAGAAGTTCTCCGTTACCTTGCCCCTCTAAGCCAGAGGCCAGGGGCAAGGGCGTGACAACTGTTTTGTTGATAATATTGAGTGTTTTTCATCATAAATTGCTAACATTCTCTCCATAGGCATATCTTGTTTATACTTTGTTTTTATAATTTTTTTTACTGTCAACTGCTTTGGCCTTTTTAAGAAAAGATAGTAGATACATAAAATTAGATTGGATTGTTTATAAACTTGCACTTTCTAGCAGAAATACACAAATGTCAAGTGTGCTTCCTGCTGTTGGATATCTTTTTTCCAAGACCTGGGTCCTAGACTGTAGTATTTAGTCCAAATGGTCTCTCTGGTGTTTGATTAGAGCTTTGATTACCTCTCTACCTTCATCTTTCATTTCAGCTAGATCCTGCTCCTTCAGGAAAGGTCAGCGTGTATCTCCTCAGTAAGGGGGTCCTTTCTCTGCAAACCCAGTTCCTGCCCTGGAAGAATAGTTCAGTCCTCAGAAAAGGCTCCCTTAGGGCCCAGTCCTCAGAAAGTCTGGTGGAACAAGAGAGATCAATGAGCAGTAAGCCTGGTAGAGCCCATCCCTTCTCCTTTGGCCAGCGGCTGCTTCCCCATCACATGAGCCCCTGGATCCACCTCTGGAACCGATGCTATCTCCGATGTAGTTCCGACATTCAGGTAGGGTCTGATGAGAAGTTCTTATAACAGAAATACACACCATAAAACTGTTCAGAAACAAAAAGCCATAACTATTTTGAGGGGTATTGGCAATTCAGCTTCAGGGATATGAGGAAAAGTATAAATAGAAATGTATAGAAGAAAGCACAATAGAGCTTGGCCCACAAATAAGCACAGAAAGTGATGACAGATAAAGACTGTATGGCCTGTCCAGTCTGCCCAACCACACCAACTGCTCAGGTACGACTGCCCCTAGGCTCCACATGTGCATTGAAGATTCCTTATTCTATACTACTTCCTTAAGAGAAAATGGCAGAAAAGTGAGAGGGTCAAATTACATAAGAACATAAGATATGCCATACTGGGTCAGACCAAGATCCATCAAGCCCAGTATCCTGTTTCCAACAGTGGCCAATCTAGGTCATACGTACCTAGCAGTTTCCCCAAAAGACACAGGTTCTGCAATGCTTGTACTGGGTCAAGCATGGATATCCTGGGTCCCTTCTTAATAATGGTTTATGGACCTTTCCTCCAGGAACTTGTCCAAACCTTTTTTAAACCCAGCTACACTAACAGCCTTTACTACATCCTCCGGTAACAAATTCCAGAGTTTGATTACACGTTGAGTGAAGAAATATTTTCTTTTATTAGTTTTAAATAGTTTACCCTGTAGCTTCATTGCATGTCCCCTAGTCTTTGTATATTCTGATAACGTAAACAATCGATCTACGTTTACCCGTTCCACTCCGTTCATTAATTTATACATTACTTATGTTTTTCATTTTTGCTAACAACCTCAGCAAGTGCAGCCATCTGGATGCAGTAAGACACGTAGGAAGGCATTTCATCAAGATTGTAGGTGAGATATTTCTATGGGAATAACTTCTGTGGCCCTTTGGGTTTTGTCAGGTTGGAATCTCTGCACCCACCATAACTGGTCTTGCCGAGGAACTGAAGTTGCTCCAGAAGAGGATGAATTATGAGTTCACCACAATTCCTCTGAAGAGGACATCCCTGTCGAGTCCTCTCCTGCCATCTTGCTGAAAAGAGCAGATGAAAATGATAAACACCAGCTGCCATATATGCAGGCATCAAACAAGTACACCTCATCTTATGGCTATCCATCAATGCCTATTCTCTTTGCTTTAATACACACTGACCAACCACAGCTCATGAAGACTACTGGATCACAGGTTAGGAAAATAGGAATCCAGATCTGCATGTGCCTGTAATTGTCCTCCTAGCTCCTGAATGAACTTGCAAACAAGTTTCTCAATAATCTGATTGCACAAACCACAGAACTTTACAAGGGGGTTGTAATAGCCCATTCATATCAGCTGGTATGAAGGGGCCCTGTATTATTAGTAACAAGATAATATGGGTATGACACAGATGATGGTAAAAGGCCACAGTCATCTAAATTCCAGTTTTCCTCCACAGATGTCTAGGTAACTGCCAAGCTTGAGTGTTTTCAGTACACTGGTAGGAGACAAGGTTGCCACTGAGCAGATTTTGAGTTTGCTTTTTGAATTAGCTTCATTTCCTGTTGACATCATATGCTATATGTGTTACCAAAGGAGATGTATGTTGGCCATCAACTCTTCTTGCTTCTTTACTTCTGCTTTCTTAATGGCAGTTGCTTGAAAAAATTATCTGGTGTTTTCTTGTGTATATTTCTCCCTTAATTCTCATCAGCTGCCTCAGCAAGTAATAAGTTGCGGGTATTGCTGATATTTCTTTAACATATATAGCACCAAGGAAACCTCGTCCCAGCTTTCTGCAAAATTTAAGTGGATCTCCAGCAAGAATTCCCTAAACTAAGCTTGTATATTTCCTTAAAGTAAATTTTAGGACATCCTATTATGTTGAAAGGGAGGGAGGAGTGGCCTAGTGGTTGGGGCAAGGTACTTCAGGCCGGAAGGTCGGGGGTTCAAATCCCTGACTAGAGGACAGCAACCTTGGGCTGGAAGGACTGGGGTTTCTAGTCCCACAGGTGCTCCTTGTGATCTTGGGCAAGCCACTTAACCCTCCATAGCCCATGTTCCCTGTAAAATAGTTATCTCCAAGTTATAATGCCCTGTTCAATGTAATTTCAGTTTGTTCAATGTAAACCGCCTTTATATCATGAAAGGCGGTATATAAGAAATGTTAAATAAATAAATAAATAAATAAATGCTTTATTGGCCAGTGGTAAACAATTACCAGCCAGATCTTCACTTTCCATGTTCTTTAATGCAGTGCTTCTCTACCCTGTCCTGGCCAGTTGAGTATTCAGGATTCCCATATGAATATTCATGAAATAGATTTGCATATATAGGAGACCCATTATATGCAATTATTTCATGCATAATCATTGTGGCTTAGTATGCGTCCAGAAAAGGGTTGAGAAACACTGCGCTAATCCGTCCAATTGAAAAATCAATAATGTAACAGTGGAGTATACATTTTGAAAAAGTGACCTGAACAAATCAACTTTTTAATAATTAAAATATGTATTACTTATATACAGGCAGAATGGTGAAATTACTATGAAAAGTACTTTTGGCATCGCACAACTACAACTAGTGTTATCTGTTTTACTATAATCACTTCCAAAATGAAGTAGTCCAGCAAGTAAGCCAAAAGGTTAGTGGAGATGAACAAGAGCAATTGAGCCAATGGAGTGAGAGAGAAACCCTCCTTACTGACTCAGATAAAGAAGCCACTACTATATCTCAGTGCTACAGCTCCTATAAAGACTTAGGATTTCTAAGGTCAACACCCAAAAGCTTCCACTGGAAAAACTCTGTATGTAGCAATGAAATCCTCACAGATATGAAGTATAACTGGAGAAAGTAAAAAGCTGAGGGGTTAAATTTACCCAGTGCAGTGACTGTCCTAAAGTAAAAACTGTATGTGGCATTTCACTTGATTGGTATATTCAGCATTGCTATCTATACAGGTAACGGCACACAATATGTAGTCAGTGCAGTGTTGGCACTATCTGTTTCATTTAGGCCTCCTATATGTCAGGCATAAACTGAACATATAACTTATCTGGATAATAGCTGAATATTGCCACTGTCCAGATAATGTTTTGCCTCCCCTCACCTTCCATTTTTTAACAGATAGTATCAGGTCTCTTAGTGGTTTAAAGTGGCCTGATACTACCTGTATATTTTTCAGAAATACACCGACAGGCAAGTTTAAAATTCAATGAACATATAACTTGCTTTGAATTATCAGTATGACATTTTAAAAGAGATTTTCTTATGAATCACTGGAATGTAATCTGCAGAATAATTTCAAAAGTTTGTTTTACATAGTAACATAGTAAATGACGGCAGATAAAGACCAGCGTGGTCCAT
The DNA here is from genome assembly GCA_033557465.1 of Ichthyophis bannanicus. NCBI lineage: Eukaryota > Metazoa > Chordata > Amphibia > Gymnophiona > Ichthyophiidae > Ichthyophis > Ichthyophis bannanicus. The sequence goes on along the minus strand of CM066048.1, from coordinate 40,449,633 downwards.
CTAGTCTGCCAAGCAATATGGCAGGAGTAGGTGCACCCCTACCCATGTCTTTTCTTAGTGGTGAACCCACCAGGAGCAGGTGCACCCCTCCCCATATCTTTGTTTCTTAGTTTGTTTAGGGGTGAACCCACCACTCCTCCCCCCATTGCTCCATGTAGGACACCCCTATTTGTTGAGAAATTAGATGGTTCAGTTTATTTAGATTTAATCTTGCTGCTGTAAAGTGATCCACTGTGTCTGTCCCAGGCCACTTTGAATTCTGTCACTGTGTTTGCCCCCACCACCTCCATCGAGAGGGCATTCCAAGCATCCACCACCCTTTTAGTAAAAAAGTATTTCCTGACATTGCCTTTCAATTTACCACCTTGCAGCTTCTTGTCATGCCCTCTAGTTTTACAGCTTCCCCATCTATGGAAGAGGTTTGTTTGTTCATTATTTCTCTTTAAGTATTTAAAGGTCTGAATCATATCTCCCCTATCCCTCCTCTCCTCCAAAGTGTACATATTTAGGTCTTCAAGTCTCTCCTCATAAGGCTTCTGATGCAGGCTCCAAAACATTTTAGTCGCCTTCCTCTGAACAGCGTCCATTCTTTTTACATCCTTTGCAAGATACGGTCTCCAAAACTGAACACAGTATTCCAAGTGAGGCCTCACCAGAGACTTATACAGTGGCACTAGTACCCCTTTGTATTACTAATTAAAGATTTATTTGGATTTTTGGATCAGCAAAGAATATTGTACATAGAATATTTCATGTGAGAGTTCGATCAGCAAAGAATGTTGTATTCTTGAGCCATGCTGAATTAGGAATTAGCTTGCTAGCCCAGGAGCTGATAGATGAGCCTGGGGTTACTTTAGGACAAATTCTTTGAGCAGGCAACAGGTTTGGCCGGACAAAACTAGATGAGTGACTCATACAGTGACTCAGCAGCTAACATTCTTTTCAGCTGCTGGTCACGAGCACAAATTTAACCCTGACCAATCCTGGTATGAACCATGTGCACAAAATTAACCCTAGCCAATCCTGATCTGAGCATGCTGCAGGCTAACCAATGAATTGTAATAGCATGCAGCAGGCACGATCTTAGTTAGGTACTTTAGGGGGACTCTCAGAAGGAAAAGATGGGACTGCAACTGATATACGAGGCAGGCGTGTCTCTGTAGTTTTTTCCCGGATTTTCCTCCTGAGAGTGATCGCTGAACAGTCCCCCACCTGGAGTGAGCTACAATAATCCGGTGATGTATTGATGCTTATCTCTGTGCTTATTAATATTCCAAAAGGACTTAATTTAATAAAACTCATATTGCATTTACTAAAGTGTCTATGCCTAGTCTGTGAGCTAGTGAATGACAGGGTTAACTTGTATTTTCCAGAGTATCTATGCATAGGCTGTGAGCTAGTAAGTGACAGGGTTAACTCATATTGTATTTGCCAGAGTGCTTATGCCTAGTCTGTGAGCTAGTGAGTGATAGGGCTACAGGAAGTGTAAAATTTGCCAATACACCCTTCCTTTCTGCTGGTAATTCCTCTTCGAATGCAGCCCAACATCCTCCTGGCTTTTGCCATTACCTTGTCGCACTGTTTTGCCACCTTGAGATCTACAGAAATAATCACACCGAGGTCTTTCTCTTGCTCTGTGCACACCAACCTCTCGCCCCCTATCGTGTACATTTCCTTTGGATTTCTGCTACCCAAGTGCATGACACTGCACTTCTTCGCATTAAATCTCAATTGCCAAGCATCAGACCATTCCTCCAGCTTTTGCAGATCCCTCCTCATGTTCAGCACTCCCTCGGGGGAGTCCACTCTGTTGCAAATTTTCGTGTCATCTGCAAAAAGACAGACTTTTCCATTCAGTCCTTCAGCAATATCACTCACAAATACATTGAACAGTGCCGGGCCCAGGACCGAACCCTGCGGCACCCCACTAATCACCTTCCTTTCATCCGAGTGAGCTCCATTTATCATCACCTTCTGTCGTCTGTCAGTCAACCAATTTCTGATCCAGTTTACCACCTTGGAACCCATCCCCAAACTACTGTTTATTGATAAGCCTCCTATGAGGGACAGTATCAAAGGCTTTGCTGAAATCCAGGTAGATGACATCCATCGCATGTCCTTGATCCAGTTCTCTGGTCACCCAGTCAAAGAACTCAATCAGATTTGTCTGGCAAGATCACCCCTCGGTAAAACCATGTTGCCTCGGATCCTCTAACCCTCTGGTTTTGAGAAAGTTCACTATTCGCTCTTTCAGGAGCGTCTCCATTACCCTTCCCGCCACAGAGGTAACGCTCACGGGCCTGTAGTTTGACACTTCTTCCCTGCCACCACTTTTGTGTAGAGGTACGACGTCAGCCATTCTCCAGTCCTGAGGAACCTCTCCTGTTTCCAAGGATCTGTTGAAAACATCCAACGGCCCTGCAAGAACCTCTCTGAGCTCTTTCAGTATCCTGGGATGTATCCCATCCGGTCCCAAGGCCTTGTTCACTTTCAGTTTTGCAAGTTGTTCTAACACTTCATCCTCTCCGAATGGTGTGGTATCTACCTCATTCCCATTTTTATATTTGGGAGTCACAGGTGGTCCTTCTCCAAGATTTTCTTTAGTAAAAACAGAGCAGAAGTATTTGTTTAGCAATTTCGCTTTATCAATGTCATTTTCCACGCGTCCGTTCCCAGCACTTCTGAGCCCTGCAATTCCATCTCTGATCTTTTTCCTTTCCCGAATATACCTGAAGAAAGCTTTGTCGCCGCACTTAACATCTTTAACCATCTTTTCCTCTGTCTTTGATTTTGCTATCCTTATTTCTCTTTTTGTCTCCTTGAGTTTGGTCCTGTAATCATTTCTGTGTTCTTCTGTTTGCAAGCTTTTGAATTTTGCAAAAGCTGTGGTTTTTGCCCTTATTTGAGCAGCCACTTCTTTGGAAAACCAAATAGGTTTCCTTCTCCTCTTGTTTTTATTTACTTTTCTTACATATTTATCTGTTGCCCCTTTTATTGCCTCTTTTAGTTTAGCCCATTGCAATTCCACTTCCCTTATCCCCTTCCACCCTGTCAGCTCCTCCTTTAGGAACTTGGCCATTTTGTTGAAGTCAGTGTTTTTGAAGTTTAGGACTTTGAGCTTGCTGTGATTGGACTGCACCTTTTGTTTTCATCCTAGCCCCCTCTGTTTTGGAAATAACAGTTCTAAGGATTTTTTCCCCTCATACACATCCCACCCCAATTATTACTTTTTTTTAAATTTTACTGAAGCATATCAAGTGTGAGGCTTTGCCCTTGAAGCTGTATAATACTTATGCACTTTCCACACAGACCTGTTTTCTTGGCCCATCAGGTATTTCCTTCCATCAAGTTCATGAAAGCATTGCCAAATAAGGCCAACACAGTAGTCTTATTAGGTCAGCTCCACTATTCAACTTTGAAACTATAACGGTTTTAAAGTGAAATTGTTTCCCAATGGAAATACCTTAACAAACTAGTTCCTGAGAGTAGCAACTGGGTCTCAGACTAGAACAAGGCTACTCATTGAACCAACATGTTTGTTTAGGTTCAGTGCCCTCTGTTGCATCAATGACCCAATATGTTGCTTTCAAATTGTGGCGGTAATCAAATTGTAATCCTTAGTTTCACCTGTGTTAGCCTCTATTATTCAGAATTTAATTTCAAAAGGTTTAGAAGCAATGCTTATCTGAGAAATATTGAAGATCTTCCCAACGGCAGACATCAGCGCCGTAGCGTTTCACGGATGAAGCGTTTCTTCAGGGGATCTCAAATTCGTATAGAAACATAGAAACATGATGACAGAAAAAGACCACATGGCCTATCTAGTCTGTCCTTCCATATCAACAACTACAACAGTCCACTTTTTACCTTTAGAGATCCTCTGTGTTGGTCCCATGCTTTTTTGAATTCAGTTACTGTCCTCATCTCTACCACCTCCACTGGGAGACTATTCCACGGATCCACTACTCTTTCCATAAGGAAATATTTCTGCATATCACTCCTGAATCTATCTCCCTTCATACTCATCCCATGTCCCCTCATAGCATAACTTGCTTTCAATTGAAAGAGGCTCTCTCCCTGAACATTTATGCCACGGAGGTATTTAAACATCTCAATCATATCACCTCTATCCCGCCTTTCCTCTAAGGTGTACATATTAAGATCCTTAAGTCTGTCCTCATATGCTTTATAATGAAGCCCACTAATCATTTTAGTAGCCACCCTCTGCACTGACTCCATCCCGTTCACATCCTTTTGAAGGTGCGGTCTCCAGAATTGCACACTATACTCCAAATGAGGTCGCACCAAAGACTTATGCAGAGGCATTATCACCTCCTTTTTTCTGCTAGCCATTCCTCTCCGTATGCACCCAAGCATCCTTCTAGCTTTTGCCGTCGCCTTTTCTACCTGTTTAGCTACTTTAAGATCATCAGACACAACCACGCCTAGGTCCCGCTCTTCTTTAGTGGACAAAAGTACTTCACCTCCTATACTGTATTGCTCCCTTGGATTGCTACAGCCCAAATGCATGACCTTACATTTTTTAACATTAAATCCCATCTGCCAAATTCTATACCATTCTTCAAGCTTAGCTAGATCCCTCCTCATGTTATCTACACCTTCCTGGGTGTCTACTCTATTGCAGATTTTGGTATCATCTGCAAAGAGGCAAACCTTACCCGACAGCCCTTCCGCTATATCACTAACAAAGATGTTAAAAAGAATTGGACCAAGGACAGATCCCTGGGGCACACCACTGGTAACATCCTTCTCCTCAGAGTGAGCTCCATTTACTTGTACTCTTTGTCGCCTCCCACCCAACCAATTTCTAACCCAAGCAGTAACTTTAGGGTCCATCCCTAGGGTGCTCAGTTTGTTTATAAGTCGCCTGTGAGGAACAGTGTCAAAGGCTTTACTGAAATCTAAATACACCACATCTAGAGCTCTCCCTCGGTCCAACTCCCTGGTCACCCAGTCAAAGAAATCAATCAGATTTGTCTGACAAGACCTGCCTCTGGTGAATCCATGCTGCCTCGGATCCTGTAATCCGCTGGACTCCAGAAACCTCACTATTTTCTCTTTCAGCAGCGTTTCCAATAATTTACTCACCATCGAAGTTAAACTAACCGGCCTGTAGTTTTCAACCACATCCTTACTTCCGCTTTTGTGTAAAGGCACCACATGAGCCTCTCTCCAGTCCTTTGGCACCACTCCCGACTCCAACGAGGCATTGAAAAGGTCAGTCAGTGGAGCTGCTAGAACGTCCCCAAGTTCCCTCAGTATTCTAGGGTGTAGCCCATCCGGTCCCATCGCTTTGTCTACTTTAAGTTGAGCTAGTTTCTCACGAACACAGTCTTCTGAAAATTCATATAACTTATAGCATTCTGCACTTAAACCCGATCCAGTGCTGCAAATATTGTCTCTCATTCAACTGAACGAGAGACGATATTTGCAGCACTGGATCGGGTTTAAGTGCAGAATGCTATAAGTTATACAAATTTGAGATCCCCTGAAGAAACGCTTCATCCGTGAAACGCTACGGCGCTGATGTCTGGCGTTGGGAAGATCTTCAGTATTTCTCAGATAAGCATTGCTTCTAAACCTTTTGAAATTAAATTCTGAATAACAGAGGCTAACACAGGTGAAACTAAGGATTACAATTTGATTACCGCCACAATTTGAAAGCAACGTATTGGGTCACTGATGCAACAGAGGGCACTGAACCTAAACAAACATGTTGGTTCAATGAGTAGCCTTGTTCTAGTCTGAGACCCAGTTGCTACTCTCAGGAGCTATTTTGTTGAGGTATTTCCATTGGGAAACTGTTTCACTTTAAAACAGTTATAGTTTCAAAGTTGAATAGTGGAGCTGACCTAATAAGACTACTGTGAAGTTTATGAAGCTCTGAAAAAGTGACAATATATTTATTTGTTGAACACAAATAAGGCCAACAGGCCAGGAAACTATTTTACAAAAATTGTGAATATTTCTGTGCAAAAATAATAACACAGAACTTTGTCATACTGGGTCAGATCAAATGTCTCTATAACCTAGCATTCTGTCTTTGATAGTGACAGGAGGTCAGTGTTCAGGAAAAAAATATATAAGGAATGGAAGGGAGAGGATGTTTACAGTGGTCCATACCTGTTACACATTTCCAGTGTCTAGAAGTAATGGTTTAGGGTTGCATTGAACTCGGTGATACAACCATCCTTGACTGCTTTGCCTGTTATTAGTTTTCCTGCTAGCATGTCCACTACTTATGTGTATCTTACCATACTATAGTCCCCAGTTTCACTATGTGTTTTGTCTTGATTAGATTGTAAGCTCTGAGGAGCAGGGACCATGTCTTACATCTGTATGTACAGTGCTATGTACGCCTTGTAGTGCTATGCAAATAATTAGTAGTAGTATGATAGAGATGTGGTCCACAGTCCTTGGAGGGAAAGGAAAATTTTAACTAGTTTTCTTTCCTTGAAGCCTACTAGATCAGCCTAAACAAATGGATTCTGCCTCTTTGCCAGCAGATGGAAACAAAGAACAAGCACTTGTGAACCCTGCCCTATACATGGCACTGAGCAACCAGGTGCTGCCCCTCAGTTTTATTCTATAACAAAACAAATGTAGACTTCCTCAACTGCCCTCAGAGAGAAAGGGGGTATGTGTGTGTTTGTTCCACGACCACTTCCAGAAATGCCAACACACATTTGGGAGACCGCAAGAGTATTCAAAAGCAAACCACTGATATGTTTAACCATACAAAATTTAAAAAACATATACAGGGTAGAACTCTAGACTGCTCTGGTAGGACTCAAGGAAAGAAAACTAGCAGGTAAAACCACATTTATCTTCCTTATCACCAGGGCTGGCCCATCCACTAGGTGGGCTAAGCAGACGCCAAGGGTGGCAGACCCTGCGGGATGGCACAATGGCTTTATACTGCTATTTTGGTGCCCATGGTGAAAAAGCATGGCATGCTGCTTCTCACTCCCCTCCGACACAATTTCCTATCAGAGGGGGTGCAGGAACAGCAGGCCATGGGTGCCAAAGCACATGGTTTGCCATGAACACCAGAGCAACGGAACAAAGCTGCCACTTTTAAACTGCCGCTGCCACCAGGCCCCCCACAAAATAGAATTGGCGGTGGCGCTGAGGGGCAGCAGCATGGCTCAGCTCGGTGGGATGGTGGGGTGGCGCAGCATGGTTAGGTCCTGCATAGGATGGCTGAAATCCTTGCTCATCATCCACCAGACCAATCCAGACAAATGAAATGTAACAAAGTACTCCTAACACTGAGTGAGATTATGATTGTGAAACACTTGCTCTAAATATACCTGCCCCAAAGACAGCATTCTCTTTCACATGCATATCTAATCTATAATGCTTACAGAACTAATGTAGCCAAGACCCTATAGCTGCCCTACAAATCTTTGCAGTGGATATCATATGAACATCTGCCCAAGATGTTGCTAGATTTCTGTTTGAGTGAGCCCTTAGCTCTGTGGGTATGACCCACTCACTGAGAATACGAGCTGACCAGATTGTCTTTTTAAACCATCTCACTATATTTGACTTAAATGCATCTTTCATTCTCTCTGGTCCCCAAAGAGGACAGACAGCCCATCAGACTTTCGAAATTCATTGGTCATCTCCAGGTAACACAACAGAGCCATACAAACATCTAGGAAATGTAGAATTTTAATATCTTCCCTACAGTCCTCTCTCCAAAATAAAGCTATGACACTATCTAATTGACATGGAGTGGAGGAAAGCCTAGTGGTTAGAGCAAAAGCTTACTACCCAGGAGATCTGGGTTCAAGTCCCACTGATATGCCTTGGGCAAGTCATTTTACCCTCCACTGCCTCAGAAGAAAAGGCCTGGCAATCTACTTCCAGTCATACCTTGCCAAGAAAATCCAGGAGTTGCTGGGTTTTCAGGTGTCACATTGACTTGAAGGCACTTAAAAAAATAATAATAATATTCTTGATTTAGTGGAGGAGTAGCCTAATGGTTAGATCAACTGCAAAGTAGTACCCAGAAGATCAAGGGTTTGGTTTCTACTGTCACTCCTTGTGACCTTGGGCAAGTCATTTTACCCTCCACTGCCTTGGAAGAAAAGGCCTGGCAATTCACTTCCGGTGATACACTGCCAAGAAAACCCAGAGGCAGCTGAGTCACCACGAGTCAGTACTGACTTAATGACACAAAAAATAAAAAATTAACATGAAATGCCAAATCCACCTTTAGTAGAAAGAAAAGTACTGTCTGAACTGAAACTTCTACCTCTGTGAACTGCAGGAAAGAGCCATCGAGAAGACCACTTTTAGAGTAAGGCCTTTCAAAGATGCTTTCAAATGGAGAACTGAGTGCCTGGAGAGCCAGATTAAAGATTCCAATTCAGGAACACCAACCCCACCAGAGAATGAAGGTGCATCACCCATATAACACTGGGATGCAAAGACAAAAAGCACTCTTAAGATATCCTACCGAAAACATGCCAGAACTGCTACCTGCATCTTCAGTGTATCTACAACTAGCCTACTACTACTACTACTACTACTAATTTGTATAGCACTACAAGGCATACTTTGGACACATCATGCGAAGAGAGAGACCATTGAAGAAAGACATAATGCTTGGCAAGGTAGAAGGTCACTGTAAAAGAGGAAGGCCGGCAATGAGATGGATTGATACAATAACAGCAGCAATGGATACCACTCTATCAACAATGAGCCGCTTGTCTGAAGGAGTCGACACCGACTCGATGGCACTTAACAACAACAAGGCATATACAGTACTATACACACACACATAAGAGACAGCCCCTGTTCCACAGAGCTTACAATCTAATCAAGACAAATGGAATTAGGGTAGCCTTTTTTTTAAAATTCTCCTGCAAGAAAACCAACATGCAGGGACTCATGTCTCACTCTCCACAGCACAGCTCAAATACCCTCAACATTCTGGAGTAAGTAAAAGATATAAAGCCTGATAGTCAAAGGAATTTACACGGTTTACAGAGCTGTAAACCGTGTAAATGCCACTTAGAGGGATATTCAGCGGCACTAACACAGTTAGTGCCACTGAATATAACCGATTAACACCGCATCAGAGTGTGTCGTGGGCATTCCGGAAGCGGTTCCTGTTGCTAACCAGTCAGTGGCGATATTGCATCGCTGTCCGGTTAGTAGCCCGCGGCTAATGATAAGTGCAGCCAAGCTGGCCTATCTTTACCTGTGGGAGCTAACCAGGCAGTGGCAATATTAAGCTACTGCCCGGGTAGCTTCTGCGGCAGCAGAGGATGTGCAACGACCCCGGATATTCAATGTTGGGGCCGCATATGACCTGGCATTGAATATCCACATTTACTGTTCAGTGCCAGCAGCTAGCCACTGTAATCGTGCTAGTCACTAGCACTGAATATTGGGTCCATAGACCTTTTCCACATGTGCATCAGAGTCAGGATACGTCAACTGAGTATCCCTATCACCTGAGTCGAGGCCTCTCAAGTGCCAAGCCGTAAGACAGAAGGGGATGGGTTGTCCATCAGAACTGGCCCCCTGAGCAAAAGTAACCCTGTTCAGGGGAAGTCTTAGATACACTCTCCTACCTTGAGCCTGATCACATCTGTGTACTACGGTCCCATGGGGCAATCCACTACCAGAATGACCATAAATAGCTATGGAGGAAACGTATAAAGACGCTCTATCAAAGGCCACTCTTTATTTATTTATTGAAAACATTTTTAGCTCGCACTAGTTAAAATCCTAGGCGGGTTACTGCCTTACATACATAAAATGTATACACTATTGCAAAAGAGCATCCAAACAGGACAGACTCCACTTTCTTCTTTGACTGAAGAAGAGAGGGACCTTTGCATTCTTCTCTGTGGCCACATATGAGACTACTTCAGAGGTCTCTTCTTTTTTTTTTTTTTTTTTTTTTTTTATATTTATAATTTTTATTATGGGTTTGTAAAACAGTTCCATTGCGAACAAAATGCAAACAACTTAAACAAGGTAACAAAGGACCCTATACAGATCAACTAATGCCATAGTCCATATCTAATGCACCCCCCAACCCCCCTCCCCACTGTAATCATAGTCCCATTCAACACCTCTTACCCCTCCCCCCCCGTAAGTGGTACATAACACCCAGAATACAACAGCTGCTAACCCCGTAAGACAACAACTATTTCCCCACCTATTACCTTTAGCCCATTCTTACCCCCCCAAACACACACAGCAGCGGCCCCCAGAGATACCGCTGAGCAAATCTTACCAATCCCATAACCCCCCCTGACCCCCCCACCCCCCCTACTCCCCTGCCCCCCCTACCCCCTACCCTCCTCAAGAACCTTGCACAGCCCACCCCACACCTCCTCAAATTTAGCTCCTCTCTGCCGCCTGGCTGCCGTTAACTTCTCCATCAAGGTCAGGTGCCTAAGCCTCCGCTCATATTGTTCAAGCGAAGGGGCTGCCTTCTGTTTCCACGCCGCGGCCACTTCACATCTGGCCGCGGCCACTTCACATCTGGCCGCGCTCAGACATGCCCTGACCACCCGACCCCCCTGCTTCCCTAAGCCCTCTCCCCACCAAGACAACAAGAAGATTTGTGGGGCAAGCTCAATCCCCTCCTCAAGCTTAGATTGTATCCACCGCTGTACTGTGCCCCAATACTCCTGTATCTTAGGACAGGCCCACCATATATGCCAGAAAGAGCCCACCTCTCCACACTCCCGCCAGCACAGAGGCGAAGTCCCAAGATAAATCCTGTGCAGCCTCTCAGGAGTATAATACCACCGCATCAGGACTTTATAGCTATTTTCCTGAAATTTACTGGCTCCCGGCCCCTTCTTAATCTGATCCCACACTGTCCTCCAGTCACCTTCGGACAGAACCAACCCAAGATCCCTTTCCCAGTCCACCATGTATCGAAAATTCTCCCCCCCCTGTCTATTCACCACCCGATAAAGCCTCGAAATCATTCCCTTCGAGCCTCCCCCTCCAAACCAACAGGCCTCCAGTCCCGTGACCTCCCGGCCCAACCCCTCCTTCCCCAAGGCCCTCAACATAAAGGATTTCGCCTGCACATAGGCGAATCGATCTCCTTCCTCCAAAGCGTATTCAGCCCGCACCTCCTCAAAGGAGCGCATCTCTCCCTCATCCAATAATTGAAAACCACATCTTAACCCCTTATCCCTCCAGATATCCAAACGTCCCCCCTCCCACCCCGGTTGAAATCCCCTCCACCCCCTCCACGGGGCCATTACCGAATACCCCGAACCCCGATCCTTAATTTCAGGCCCTCTCACCGTGTCCCACACCCTCCCCACTTGCCTCATCCAACCCCCATTGCCCCCCTCTCCCCCTTCCTTGCCCACAGCCACGCATCCAACCACCCCCCCTGTACCCGCGTTTTTTCCAAACTAACCCAGGGTTTCACATCCCCTCCCTCCCGCCAGTCCATGATATGTTTCAACTGCGCCGCGCAGAGGTACGCCAGCAAATTTGGAACTCCCAACCCCCCCTGCGCCTTCGTGGACCACATCACCATCCGAGATATTCGGGGGGGCTTCCTCTTCCATATATAAGTAAACACCCGTTTCTGTAGGGTCCGCATCGTCCCCACCGGTATCTCTACCGGTAACGCCTGGAAGAGATAGAGCAAGCGAGGAAGAATATTCATCTTAACAGCAGCTATCCTGCCCAACCAAGACGTCTCCATCCCCATCCAACCCTCCAAGTCACTGCCTATAACCCCCAACAGTTTCGGGTAATTTGCCTGGTACATATCCTCGTATCGACTCGTGATATTGACCCCCAAATATGCCAAGGACTTGTGTACCCACCGCAGAGGATACAATCTCTTCAACTCCTCTTCCACCACCCGCCCCACCCTTATCCCCAAAACTTCCATTTTATCAATATTCATTTTAAACCCCGACACCGCCCCATAGTTCTCCACCTCCCTCATTATTTCGGCTAGCGACCCTTGTGGCTGACTGATGTACAGTAAGATATCATCCGCATACAATGAAATCTTGTGGGCCCTCCCCCCGCGAACTAAACCTTCAATCCGCTCATTCTGCCGAATCTTTTCTGCCAGCGGCTCTACCACCATAGCAAATAATATTGGGGATAGTGGGCAGCCCTGCCTAGTCCCATGTCCCAACTCAAAGTCCCGAGAGTAACGACCATTTACTTTCACCCGAGCCCGGGGACCCGCATACAGGCCCTGTATCCACTTCAAATAATTGTGGCCACACCCCATTTTCCCCACGACCTCCATTAAAAAACCCCAGTGAACCCTATCAAAGGCCTTTTCTGCATCTATGGACATTAAGAGAAAATCCTCCCCCCCCTTGACTCGCCTCCCAGACCACCCCCATCGCCCGCTTAATGTTATCCGCAGCCTGCCGTCCCTGTATAAACCCCGCCTGATCACTATTAATAATCCCCGGTAACCACCCGCCAATCTATCAGCCAAAATTTTCGCCAAAATTTTCACATCAACATTGAGAAGGGAAATGGGCCGATACGATCCGCAGCACAATGGGTCTTTCCCCGGCTTCAGCAATACCGTAATCCCCGCTGTCTTCATATCTCTCGACAATTCCCCCCCCCGGTTCCAACATCCCATTAAACACCCTCACTAAAAGGTCCCCAATCTCCCGCCAGAAGACCTTATAAAAAGCTCCCGGGAGCCCATCTAAACCGGGCGCCTTCCCCCCCGGAATCTCCTTCACCACCCTCCCAATCTCCTCCACCGCGATCTCCACTTTCAGGGCGTCCGCCGCCTCCTCAGACAGCCGAGGTAGCTGTACCCCATCCAAATAGGCCCGAATCTCCGCCTCCCCCACCCCCATCCCTGTATAGAGGTCCTGATAGAATGCCCGAAAGCATTCCCGTATCTCCTCCTCCCCTCTACAAACCTTCCCCCCCTCCCCAGTAATCTGATAAATCGTCGCAGCCCCTTTTTGCTTCTTTAAGCGTCTGGCCAACAAGCGACCTGCCTTATCTCCGAACTCATACGACACCTGCTGCACCCTCTGTAATGTCCAAGCTACCTTGTCAATCTGCAAGGCGTGCAACTCATCCCGTACCCTCTCCATCTCCTTCCTATCCCGCAGAGATCCCGTCCTTCTATACCGCTCTTCCCCCCCCCCCCGCAGTTCCTCCCGCAACCCCTCCTCCCTTCTTTCTCTCTCCCTCTTCTTCCTTGCCCCCCACATAATAAACCACCCTCTAATGACCGCTTTCAACCCCTCCCACACCCCCACCACCCCCACTTCCCCCCCATCATTAAAAGCTAAATATTCCTTTACCACCCTCCGAATATCCTCCACCACCTCCCGGTCTTTAAGTAAACTTTTGTTCAGCCTCCAAAATACCACACCACCCTCCCGAACCCTCCTAAATCCCAAATCAACTGCCGCATGATCAGACCACCCGAGCGTTATCATCTTACCCTCCTCTACTGCCACCATCCATTCCTTATCCACTAAAAGCATGTCAATCCTGCTCCAACTACCGTGAGGAGCAGAATAAAACGTATATCCTCGCTCCTTAGGGTGCAGAGCCCGCCAGGCGTCCACCAGATTCCATTGATGCATCAGCCTCCTTAAGCCTTGTCGATTTCTAGCCCCCCCATCCACCCCCTTCGTATCCCTATCCATTTTGGGGTCTAATACCACATTACAGTCTCCTCCTACCAACACCTTGCCCTCCCCCTGGCCCTCCAACAAGTCCCCCACCCCTTTCCAAAACACCCCCTGGGTCCCATTGGGCCCATATACCGACGCAATAATAACAGTTTGCCCCCCCAATGCCCCTTAATTCCCACCACTCTCCCCTCCCTATCCATAAAATGACCCCCGACCTGAATCCCACTCCCAGACCGTATCAAAAGAGCCACCCCCCCCCTTTTTGGTCCCGTCCTTATTACATGCATAAAACTGCTCCGGAAAAAGCCTATTCCTCATCCTCCCCACATCCCCCCTCCTTAAGTGGGTTTCTTGAATCAATACCACATCCCACTGATTCCGCTAGGCTTCCCTATACAACAGTTTCCGCTTCACTGGGGAGTTCAGCCCCTTTACATTCACAGAACCTACCCGCAGCATAACTGTACCCAAACCCCTACCTCCCCCATCAAAGGCTGTGCAAGATATCCCCCAACCCTCCTTCCCCCCGATCGTCCTTCCCCCCCCCACCCCCCTCCCCACCTCACCCCCACCAACACCTCCCGCTATCCCTTCCGTGACCCACATGTCCTGCCCCGCCACATTATCCCCCCCCCTTTAAAACACAGTACCCTTAGCTTAGCCACTATCCCCACCAATTATTCCAAAGTTGCCCTAAGAGTCCAGTGTCCAGAGCCCGTGAGGTATAGAGCTCTACCGCTCCATACTCACTCAATGTTGACCACCACCAAGCTCTCCAGGTCTGCCTCACACTTCCTCCGAATCGGGCCCACTCTCTTGGATCTGAGACAGCCGTTTCAAGCGCTTTTCTTTCTCGCCAACTCGTTGCCAGTGTTGTCCCGCTCCAGGTCTCTCCTCCAGCGCACTCGTCAGGCCCTGCTTCTGCCGGCCCTTCGCTTGGGGTAGCTTATCACACCCTAACTCCTCCAGCATCCGCCACGCTTCCTCCGCCGTCTTCGCTCTCCTAGACCGGCCATTCACCGTCAAAAGAATGCCAAAAGGGAACATCCAGCGATACCGGTGGTTTTCACCCCGCATATAAGCAGTCACCTCCTTCATGTTCCGCCGCCGCTCCAGAGTTCCTCTTGAGAGATCATTGAAAACCTCCACCTCACAGCCTTCCCAGGCAATTCGGCCAAATTTCCGGGCAATCTGTAGTATTTGCTCCTTTAAGGGGAAGCTGCTCAAACAGGCAATAATGTCTCTCCCGCGTGTTTCCTTCCTGGGCCCGAGACTCCTGTGCGCCCGCTCCACTCCAATGACCACGGACGTTCCACCACTGCTCTCCCCCAGTCTCAATATATGGCTCCCCAGACTCTGAACCAGCTGCACACAGTCTTTGGTTTTCTCATTTTCCGGCACGCCTCTGATCCTCAAGTTATTGCGCCGCGCTCTATCCTCCATCTCCTCAAGTTTCTCCTGCATCTCCTCCTGCTGTCTTTGCAGCTTCTCTTGCTCCGCCGCCACGCCTCGTAGTTCTCCCGCGTGCCTCTCCACGTGGCACTCCATTTCTTCAATCCGCTGCCCTAAGGAGCTCACCTCTCCTTGTATCGCCACCAGCACCTCTTTGAGATCCTTTCTCATGGCTTTGAATTCACCATACATGTCAGTTTTGAAAGCTCGTAACCACGCTTTCATAGGTAGTGCCTCGGGCCCCACTTCCTCATCCCCGGAGCTCCCAGTCTCCTCTCTCCGGGCCGGGCCCGTGTCATCCTCCTCCAGCGGCAAGTCCTTCCGTACATATGGGGACTGAAAATTAGCCAGCTTCTTTTTTGCAGCCATAGCCAAGCTAAGGACTCGACTCCCATCCACTTTGGGTTCGTAGGGGCCCTTGGAAAACGCACTTAATCGGGGCTCGGACAGGAGCTAGGCACCTAAGCAGCCATCAGCTCCGTGACGTCACCGGAAGTCCCAGAGGTCTCTTCTAAAGCATTGGTTAGTGCAGAGCTACAAGACCAGGCTCTCTGAGGCACCCAAGGCCACAGTCAGCCTAGTTTGGTGGCTGAAGCCCTGGAACGTAGCAAAGGGAGTGAATGTGGAAGTGCCCAGCATGGTCAGGGTGACAACAGATGCTAGTCTTGGTCTGTCAGAGTCAGGTAGTGCAACAGCAGTGGATGGTATCCAAGGACAGATGATCAATAAACAAGGGTCATTTGAGAAAGCCCTGCAAACCTTTCAGTCATTGGTTTGGGGGACATCAATCAGTATTTCCAATAATGCCACAATGGTGGTATGTGTTAACTGGCAAAGGGGCACGAGAGATGTGATGGTGGCTCAGTGGGCCTCTTTGCTGATCAAAATACAATATGTGCCTTTTATGTGCCTTTGAGTCAATACCGACTCCTGGTGAACCAGCAGCTCTTGTGTTTGGGGTAGGCTGAAACTTGGCATTGTTTAAAAATACTATCTTGGAAGACCAGACCAGATGTATTCTATGCTTTAAGAAAGGCCAAACAACCGCCGACATGGTTTAAAGGTGAGGTCATAGAGGCTGTTATAGCAAAAAAAAATCATCTTTCAGAAAATGAAAAAAGGAGCCAAATAACAAAAACAAGAAACAACACAAAGTACTAGCAAGTTAGATACAAGACACTGATAAGGCAGGCAAAGAGAGAATTTGAAAAGAAGCTTGCCCTGGAAGCAAAAACTCATAATAATAAACTTTTCAAGCACATTCATAGCAAAAAAACCCTGTGAATCAGTTGGACCATTAGATGAGGACAAAAGGGGCACTAAACAAAGAACAAGTCCATAGCTGAGAGACTGAATGAATTCTTTACTTCGGTCTTTACCAAAGGTGATGTAGGGAAGTTATCCATGCCAGAAAAGAGTAATTAGACCTTACCTGCTAATTAGCATTCCTGAAGGAACTCCAGTGCAGTCCCTCATCTTTGGGTTGTGCTCCCCTTCTAGCAGCTTGGAGACTGAGCACGTCATCTTCTTGATGACCCTAGGGTATATATAATACTGGCACCTCCCACCAGCTCCAGTATCCTATTAACAAAGCAGACTCAACGGAGAGACAATCAAGCAGAACAAACAACTAACTAGAACTTCAACAAAACAAACCAACCTATGAACTCCTCCCAAACTCGGATAGGGATCCCCACCCCCCGAATAGGAGAACGAGGAGGCTTATCTGTGAGAACACCCACTCTCGAGGTCCCCGAACAGGAGGCAGACAGCTTGGCCATTCCACCACATCACCTTCGCTCTTCCATCACCGAGCCTATATGCGTCTACCACATACTAGCCCACAACTTCGGGCCGGAATGCTCCACTGATATGTAATACAGATACACAGAAACTCTAGACAGGATCAGGGACTGCACTAGAGTTCCTTCAGGAATGCTAATTAGCAGGTAAGGTCTAATTACTCTTTCCTAAGCGTCCCTCCAGTCCAGTTCCTCACCTCTGGGATGAAACAGAGCAGTTCGCACCACAGGATGGACCTACAAGCCCAGCCCAAAGAACCGCCCCACCAAAAACTGCCCTGTTGCCTGGACATCCAAACGATAATGCTTACCAAAGGTAGGCAAGGAAGTCCACGTCGCCACGCTAAAGATATCCAAAAGCGGCACAAGCCTATACTCTGCCCACGAGGCCGCCTGGGCCTGCGTAGAATGCGCCCATAATCTCACTGGAACGGCCCTGCTCTTCAGAATGTACGCCAAAGCAATAGCTTCCCTGATCCACCTGGAGATCAAGGCCTTCGCAGCTGCCTCTCCTTTATGCGGTCCCCTGACCAAGACAAACAGCCGGTCCGATTTACGGAAAGCCTCCGTCCTCCTCAGATAATGCTTCAGCACCCTACGAACACCCAACCGGCGAAAGCGAGCATCCACAGCTTCCTCCCCCACCCGAATCAGGGAGGGCAGATTCACATGAAATGCTGAAAACACCTTGGGCATAAAGGAAGGCACCGTCTGCAGGACCACCTTCTCCTTGTAGAAAGCCAGAAAAGGAAGTTGGCAAGAAAGAGCCTGAAGCTCCGAAATCTGTCTGGCCGAACAAATTGCTACTAGGAAAACTGTCTTGAGAGACAAGTCCTGCAGAAAAGCCCGCTCCCTCGGTTCACAGGGCTTCCTCGTAACGGACTCCAGTACCACATTAAGGTCCCAAGACAGAACTGCTGACCTTAGCGGCGGACGAATGCGACTTACCACCCTCAAAAATTGCCCCACGTTCGGGTGCTCACCCAGAGACTTCCCTTGAATTTTTCCCTGATAAAAGGAAATTGCTGCTATTTGCACCCACAAAGAACTGGCCACCAGGCCCTTCTCGAAACCTGCCTGCAAGAAGTCTAGGATATCCAGTACAGTAGCCGCAGCTGGACGACTTCCCCATTCTGCGCACCACCCTTCAAAGACCCACCAGAACCTAACTTAGGAAAGACAGGTCGACTTCTTCTGAGCTTTCAGCAAGGTAGATATGACTGAACCAGAATATCCTCGTTTCAACAGCCAAGCCGTAAGCAAGAATCGATCTACCTGTGGCATCCGCACTGGCCTCTGAATCAAGAGGTCTTCTTGCGCTGGAAGTCTCCACGGCCAATCTGCTAGCCGCCAAACTAGGTCGGCATACCACAGCTACCTTGGCCAATCCGGGGTTATCAGAATGACTAACACCTGGTGAGCCTCTATGTGTTGAATGATCCTGCCTATGAGAGCCCATGGAGGAAACACATACAGAAGCCCCTCCGTGGGCCACCTTTGTACCAGGGCATCCAAGCCCTCCAATATCCTTTCTCTTCTTCTGCTGTAGAAGTAGCCCATCTTGGCCGACCCCCACCTTGCCATGAGGTCCATAATAGGAGGGCCCCAGTGGCTCACCACCTGCTCAAACACTTCCTGGCAGAGCTCCCACTCGCCATGATCCACCTAGACCCGGCTCAGGAAGTCCGCTGTGATGTTTTTGACCCCCGCTACATGTGCTGCCGACAAGGCCTGCAGGTGGACTTCCACCCAATCCAACAGACAGAGTAGTTACTCACCTGTAACAGGTGTTCTCCAGGAGCAGCAGGAATCAGTCCTCACATATGGGTGGACATCGACGTCGATGGAGCCCCCATGCGGAGCATTTCCCCAGCTTTCTAAGAAATCCTTTGGGAATACTGCACGCATGCGCGGTCCCCTTCCCGCCTAAAGGTGCCATCTTGCTCAGTCCAATGACATAGCTAAAAAACAGCACACAAAAATGTACAAATAAACTATGTACAACTGCAACTCCCAGGGGAGGAGGGAGGGTTGTGAGGACTGATTCCTGCTGCTCCTGGAGAACATCTGTTACAGGTGAGTAACTACTCTTTCTCCAGGACCAAGCAAGAAGTCAGTCCTCACTTATGGGATTCCCCAGCTTCAGGCTACCGGGGACCAGAGCTGAAAAATGAGCTCCCTCTAGCCTCAGCATCAGAGAAAGGATTTCACTGAAACATACCTCTACCGGTAGCCCAACCAGAGGGCTGGAGGGTAGGAGTTGCCTAAACCTCAAAGAGATTCCGGAGCACTGCCTGACCGAAAGTACTGTCCCTACGGGACTCCCTCTCCAGGCAGTAATGGGCCGCAAAAGTCTGGCTTGAGGACCAAGTTGCAGTCCTGCAGATGTCTGCCAACGGTACAGAGCGGAGATGAGCTACTGAGGCAGCCATTGCCCTGACACGGTGGGCCGTGACCCGACCCTGCAAAGGAAGGTCAGCTGCCCTGTAAGCCCAGGTGATACAGTCAGCCACCCAGATGGACAAGGTACGCTTGGAGACAGGTACCCCCAAGTTATTAGGGTCAAAAGATACGAAGAGCTGAGTAGCCCTCCTATGACCCTGTGTACGTTCGAGGTAGAAGGATAAGGCCCTCCTACAGTCTAGGGTATGCAGGACTGTCTCAGCCCGACTGGCATGGGGCCTAGGGAAGAACGTTGGGGAAGAACCACCTCCTGGTTGAGATGGAAAGAGGAGACAACCTTTGGGAGGAACTTAGGATGAGTCCTAAGGACTACCCTGTTCCTACAGAAGCGAGTGTAAGGCCTGTCACAGACCAGGGCTTGAAGCTCACTCACTCGGCCTGGCTGAGGTCAGGGCCACTAGGAATAGAGTCCTCCAAGAAAGGAAGCGGAGAGGACATGTAGCCATCGGCTCAAAAGGTGGGCGAGTCAACTGCTGCAAGACCACATTCAACTCCCACTCAGGAGCTGGTGGACGGAGAGGAGGCTTGAGCAATAGTAAGCCTCTGAGAAATCTGGACACCAAGGAGTGAACTGACAAAGAGTGTCCCTCCACCAGTGAGTGGTGAGCTGCTAGAGCAGAGAGGTGGACCCGAACAGAATTGGACTTAAGGACCTGATTGGACAAGTGCAGTAGGTACTGGAGCACTACTGGCACAGTGCAGGTGAAAGGATCTTCCTGACGCTGTTGACACCACAAGGAGAACCTCCTCCACTTCAGGGCCTATGTTTTTCTGGTGGATTGCTTTCTAGAGGCAAGACCACCTCTTCCACTTCCTGAGGCAGGCCCCAGGGAGCTAAGACTACCCTTGCAGCCTCCAGGCCATCAAATTGAGAGATTTGAGATTGGGGTGCAGAAGGGAACCCTGATCCTGAGAGAGAAGATCGGGTTGGAACCCCAGAGGCAGTGGAGTTTCCACTGCTAGTCGAAGCAGAAGTGGGAACCAGGGCTGCCTCGGCCACCTGGGAGCTACCAGAAGGACAGAGGCCTTGTCCCTTAGAATCTTGAACAAGGTTCGGGCCACCAGAGGCGTGGGAGGAAACGCATACAGTAGGCCCTGGGACCAGGAAATCAGGAAGGCATCCGCTGCTAACCTCAGGGGATGCGATTACCTGGAACAGAACCTGGGTAGCTGCCGGTTCAGGGGACTGACAAAGAGATCTATGGATGGAAGTCCCCATTGCAGGAAAATCTTTCGAACCACTAACAGATGCAGCTGCCACTCGTGGGGCTGCAGAATTCTGCTTAACCTTGTCTGCCAGGGAGTTCTCTTGGCCAGGAAGATAAACAGCTCTCAGAAACATTTTGTGCCTGAGCGCAAAGGAACAAAAGGCCTGTGCTTCCAGACACAGGGGCTTGGACCCAGTGCCTCTCTGTTTGTTCACATAGAACATGGCCACTTGATTGTCCGTCTGAACTAGAACAGACTGGTGAGTCAAAGTGTGAGAAAAAGCCTTAAGGGCTAACCGAATAGCCCGAAGTTCTAGTAGGTTGATCTGTTGCGTGGCTTCCCATGGAGACCATAGGCCCTGAGTGCAGCTCTCCTGACAGTGTGCACCCCAGCCCTGCAAGGAGGCATCTGTCGTCAACACCACTGTGGGGACAGGTACCTGAAAAGGCACCCCCTGGAGCAAGTTTGGGGGGTGTAGCCACCACTGAAGAGAATTCAGGAATGGTTTCGACACCCTGACTTTGTCTGCTAGGCTCCCTGTGGCTTGCTTCCACTGAGTTCTGAGGCACCACTGTGCAGGCCTCATGTGGAGGCGGGCAGTGGGGGTCACATGCACAGTCGATGCCATGTGTCTTAGGAGCTGCAGACAGAGCCTGGCAGAAACCTTTGGTCTGCTGAGAAACCGGGATGCCAACTCCATTAGCCTTTGAGCTCTGTCCTCTGGCAAGTAAGCCCTTGCTTGCAGAGAGGCCAGTCACGCCCCTATGAACTCTAGGTTCTGGGAGGGGAGCAAAGTGGACTTTGCAAAGTTTATGACAAAGCCTAGGTCTTGAATGAGTGATACAGTTCGGAAGGTGGCCTGCCTGGCCTCCTGGTAAGTCTGACCCCTGATGAGCCAGTCGGCCAGATAGGGGAAGACAAAAACACCTTGAGTCCTCAAGTAGGCCGCCACCACAGCAAGGCACTTTGTAAAGACTCTTGGGGCGGAAGTTAGGCCAAAAGGCAGTACTCTGTACTAGTAATGGTTTCCTCCCACCATGAACCAGAGGTACTTTCTGTGGTCTGGATGAATGAGGATGTGGGTGTACGCATCCTTTAAATCTAAGGAGCATAGCCAATCTCCCTGCTGGAGGTAGGGAAAAAGTGTTCCAAGAGTAAGCATCTTGAACTTTTCTTTCTCGAAGAACTTGTTGAGGTTCCTGAGGTCTAGAATAGGCCTTAGGCCCCCGGTTCTCTTTGGCACTAGAAAGTACCCGGAGTAGAAACCGTGCCCCTGTAGGCGAGGAGGTACAGGCTCCACCGCCTTGTCCAGAAGCAGACCTTGAAGTTCTTGAAGTAGGAGGTCTGTGTGCAGGAGAGGCCTTAGAGGCTCACCTGGAAAGTAGGCAGAGGGTAACTGCTGGAAATGGAGCATATAGCCCTTGCGGACTATGATTAATACCCAAGCATCCCCTGTAATGGGTGGCCACCTGTGGGCAAACAGGGTTAGACGACCTCCTGTGCAGGAATGGGGTAGCAGAGATGAAAAGGCTATGCTGTGGGAGTCAAAAACCCCCTCCCTGCTGGGTAGGAGCAGGAGCCGGAGGCTTGGGGGTCTTCTGCCTACGGGGCCCATGTCCCTGCCCCTTGGCCTGCTGCCCCTGCTGGGGAGCTGGGGAGGCCTGGTACTGAGGAAAAGGTTTGTAGGCAGCTGCCTTTCTCAGGTAAAAGGGCTTTTTACCCGAGCCCTTCTTTTTGTGAGAAGGGGCAGAAGTCTTTCTGGACAGACTTGTTCTGGTCAGGTGCTCGGTTTCGAGCTCAGCCGCCTTCTCGGCCATGGGTTTGCCAAAAAGGTTTTCACCTCGGCAAGGGACATCGACCAACTTGTCCTGCACCCAGGGCTCAAGGTCTGATGACTGCAGCCATGCCTGGCGTCGGGCTCCGATGCCGGCTGCCGCCACACGAGCCAAAGCCTCGAAGCCATCGTAGGCCGCTCGGGACATGAACTTTGAACAATCCCGTATTCCTGAGGCCAAAGTCTGGAACTTCTGCAAAGGTTCCCCGGAAAGGCAAGCAGAGAACCCGGCAATCTCTTTCACCAGGTCTCGTAAGTACATGCCCATGTACAGCTGGTAGGACTGGACACGGCAAGCAAGCATCGAGCCCTGGAAGCACTTTCTGCCAAAAGCATCCAGGTTCCGGGTCTCCCTGCCAGGAGGCACCGCGGAGTGCATCTTCTGACTCTTCAGACGATGCATGGCCGATTCCACCACCATGGAATGGTGCAGCAGCTGCGCCTTCTGGAATCCAGGTGGATGCGGCGGTCTTGGCGGTGACTAAGAAGATCATGATTCCAGTTAAGGCAGTGCGGCCCTCAAGGACTCCTGGGATAGGAAGCTGGATACGTTGTTGAAGCAGGCGTTTGATATTAGCGCCCTAGCTCTACAGACGTCGGTCTGTGGGGCCTGGGTTGCCAGGGCCTGCCTCCGTTGGTCACAGCAGATTCAGCAGCCAGGCAACCTGCCCGGGGGCTCAGCAGGGGAAGCTGCTAGGATTGAGTTGGGGGCAGCCTATCTGGCGGATGCCCATTATGATCTCATCGAAGAGTATGGCATCTGTGGTGGCTGCTCGCTGCTACCTCCGGCTCCGGAATTGGGCTGCGGATGGGTCTTCCAAGATGCGACTCAGCAGGATTCCCTTTAAAGGGTAGCTCCTGTTTGGTGAAGACCTGGACAATTTGGTTAAGGAGCTGGGGGACTCTAAGGGAGGCAGTATGACTCTCCTCCAAAGGAGGCCTTTACTGTGCCGGTTCCTCCGATGCTGGAACGGCTCCTCTTCCGGATGTGGGAGGCACCGGCCTCGGCGTCGGTCTTGAGCAAGCGGGTCGTTTGGCTCCCTCTCCCGCAAGCCCACGGCACCTGGGGTCTGCAGCCTGCTTCCCCCCCGCGCTCCTGTTCAGGTGCAGGACTCTGCGTTCCCTGCTGCCACAGACAAAAGGCCTTGTGGAGCAACAAGACGAACTCTGGGGAGAAGCCTCCCCAGCGTCCCTCCTCCTCCACCCCCCAAGACGTGGAAGGTCTAGGAGGGTCCTGAGGACCGGCCTGTGGGTCTGGTCTTGGAGGAAGGGACTCCGCCACAATCTCCACTTCAGTGGAGTCCCTCAACTCCTAGGAAAGGGAGATCCTGGCTCATACTTGCCTGAATACCTTGTTCCAATGACGCAGCCTCCATCGCACATCCCCTACACACACCTGCATCAGAAACAGCTCCTCGCCAGATGCCACATACCAAGCACTGTGGTCTTGCTGGCATGGTGACCGACATGGCCCTGTTACTCCCTTACCTAGGAGGAGACCGGGAGAAAGGACCTTAGGATATGGATTGGACTTTTTTTTCTCCTTAACCTACAATTAGGGCTAGAACTAACTAAACACTAACTAAAAACTAACCCCAAAGCAAATAGATTAGTTTGCAGAGCCCCCCACGTGTCCTGGAAAACCAACCCGTTTCAGGGCCAACCAGCAGGCAAAATGCAAAAAGACATGCGAAGCGCGCAAATTGAACCGGCCTGACTTCTGCCTTAAAGCAGGCCTCCTTACACCACGCTGTCGGTGGCCGTGTGGTCTCCTTACCTTACCATGCGGACCGCCGCCACGCACCAGCAACACTGCCACCTCCGGCAAATCCCGGGAGGCTCCCCTTCCGGCTCCTCACTCCACCGCTCACACACTGCCATACCGATCCTGCGCTCAGCTGCCTTGGAGAGCTTCGGCAGCGAGACAGAATGGCCCAAACTGAGGCTGCTCCACAGGCACTGTTTGCTCCCGACAGCAGCTCCTCACCGCTCACGGGATCGGGAGCCACCACGATGCCAAACGTCTCTGCGATGTCCTTCTCAGCCAAGCCTCCTCCTGCACCCAGCCTGACGAAGAAGGAGGGGAGGGAGGATTCCCTTCTCCTGTCTAAACTCTGCTTTAGAAGGCTGCAGCCGAAGAAAAACTCACTGCCCCAAAAGAAACAAAGATAAAGAAAGGAAAACAAAGCCAAAAACCTACACTCTCCTTCACTGTCTCTCCAGAAAGCCAATCACCCTGACTTGCTGCTCCCTCCAGCTGCTTGGAGACTGAGCATAATGGAGCTGGTGGGAGGTGCCAGTGTTATATATACTCTAGGGTCGTCAAGAAGATGGCGTGCTCATTCTCCAAGCTGCTGGAAGGGGAGCACAACCCAGAGGTGAGGGACTGGACTGGAGGGACGCTTAGGAATGCCAATTGAAGGTAATGCATCAAAGGAATTGGAATAAATCATGATACACCTGGAAGATGTAATACAGCAATTTGATAAACTAAAAAATTGCAAATAACCTGGATTGGATGCTGAAAGGGTGCTGAAAGAACTCAAAAATGAGATTGAACAGGTAAATGTACATTGGTTGGGTAACATATGGAAAGCAGTGTGTATAAATGCCCGTAGCATGGGAAATAAGATCTCTGAAGTTGAAGCTTTGGTGGGAGTGGGTGACTTAGATTTAGTGGCAGTTACAGAAACATGGTTCACAGAAAACCATGACTGGGATGTAACTATACCTGGCTATACTTTATTCAGAAAGGACAGGGTAGGAAGAAGAGGAGGAGGAGTAGCACTATATGTAAAAACTACTATTAAAGCTTTGGAATTACAGAGCTTAAAAGGGAGAGAGGAGGCATTGTGGGTTAGACTAGAAAGAGGGAAAGAGAAATCTATTTGCATTGGTGTGATATACAGACCTCCCTCACAAGAGGAAGAGGTGGACAGAGAGTTAATTGAAGACATACACAGCATTGCTAGGAAAGGGGAAGTGCTACTGCTAGGAGATTTTAATATGCCAGATGTTGATTGGCACATTCCTGCTGCAGTATCATCTAGGAGTAAGGAGATCCTGGATTCTCTACAGGGAGAACTATTCAGGCAATTGGTAACAGACCCCACACGTGAAGGGGCCATACTGGACTTGGTGCTTACCAATGGTGAAAGTGTTTCTGATGTTGTAGTGGGAGATCATTTTGCATCCAGTGATCACCAGATGGTGTGGTTCAGTATTAGGACTAGGGCTGTTAGAATCCATTCCAAGGTGAAGATCTTAGACTTTAGGAAGACTAACTTTGCGATGATGGGCCAATGCCTCAGGGAGTCGTTAGTGGGATGGGAACAGCTGGGGGATGTAGAACAACAGTGGGCAAAACTGAAAGGGGGTATTTTAAAGGCAACCAACCTTTTTGTTAAAATGGTAAACAAAGGCAAAAGGAACAGGAGACCGCTATGGTTTTCGAAGGAAGTAGCTGAAAAAGTGAAGAAAAAGAGGGAGGCCTTCATGAAATACAAGAGATCACAGAGAGAGGAAGACAGGCATCTGTATTTGGAAAAACTTAGAGAAGCTAGCAAAGTAGTCAAGAAGGCAAAGATTCAAAAGGAGGAGGAAATAGCCAATGCAATAAAATGGGGGGATAAGACATTTTTCAGATATATTAGTGAGAAGAGGAAGGGCAAAAGTGGTATTGTCAGACTCAAGGGTACAGGGGGGGAATATGTAGAAGCTGATAAGGATAAAGCGGAATTACTTAACAAATATTTTTGTTCTGTGTTCACAGATGAAAAACCAGGAGCAGGACCTCAGAAAACACCCACAAATAAGAACAGAAGCGAGGGACATCTTGAACAATTTTCAGAAGACTGTGTTCGTGAGAAACTAGCTCAACTCAAAGTAGACAAAGCGATGGGACCGGATGGGATACACCCTAGAATACTGAGGGAACTTGGGGACGTTCTAGCAACTCCACTGACTGACCTTTTCAATGCCTCGTTGGAGTCGGGAGTGGTGCCAAAGGACTGGAGAGAGGCTCATGTGGTGCCTTTACACAAAAGCGGAAGTAAGGATGTGGTTGAAAACTACAGGCCGGTTAGTTTAACTTCAGTGGTGAGTAAATTAATGGAAACGCTGTTGAAAGAGAAAATAGTGAGGTTTCTGGAGTCCAGCGGATTACAGGATCCGAGGCAGCATGGATTCACCAGAGGCAGGTCTTGTCAGACAAATCTGATTGATTTCTTTGACTGGGTGACCAGGGAGTTGGACCGAGGGAGAGCTCTAGATGTGGTGTATTTAGATTTCAGTAAAGCCTTTGACACTGTTCCTCACAGGCGACTTATAAACAAACTGAGCACCCTAGGGATGGACCCTAAAGTTACTGCTTGGGTTAGAAATCGGTTGGGTGGGAGGCGACAAAGAGTACAAGTAAATGGAGCTCACTCTGAGGAGAAGGATGTTACCAGTGGTGTGCCCCAGGGATCTGTCCTTGGTCCGATTCTTTTTAACATCTTTGTTAGTGATATAGCGGAAGGGCTGTCGGGTAAGGTTTGCCTCTTTGCAGATGATACCAAAATCTGCAATAAAGTAGACACCCAGGAAGGTGTAGATAACATGAGGAGGGATCTAGCTAAGCTTGAAGAATGGTCTAGAATTTGGCAGCTGGGATTTAATGTTAAAAAATGTAAGGTCATGCATTTGGGCTGCAGCAATCCAAGGGAGCAATACAGCATAGGAGGTGAAGTACTTTTGTCCACTAAAGAAGAGCGGGACCTAGGCGTAGTTGTGTCCGATGATCTTAAAGTAGCTAAACAGGTAGAAAAGGCGACGGCTAAAGCTAGAAGGATGCTTGGGTGCATACGGAGAGGAATGGCTAGCAGAAAAAAGGAGGTGATAATGCCTCTGTATAAGTCTTTGGTGCGACCTCATTTGGAGTATGGTGTGCAATTCTGGAGACCGCACCTTCAAAAGGATGTGAACAGGATGGAGTCGGTACAGAGGGGTGCTACTAAGATGATTAGTGGTCTTCATTATAAAGCATATGAGGACAGACTTAAGGATCTTAATATGTACACCTTAGAGGAAAGGTGGGATAGAGGTGATATGATTGAGATGTTTAAATACCTCCGTGGCATAAATGTTCAGGGAGAGAGCCTCTTTCAATTGAAAGCAAGTTCTGCGACGAGGGGACATGGGATGAGGGTGAAGGGAGATAGATTCAGGAGTGATATGCGGAAATATTTCTTTACGGAAAGAGTAGTGGATCCATGGAATAGTCTCCCAGTGGAGGTGGTAGAGATGAGGACAGTAACTGAATTCAAAAAAGCATGGGACCAACACAGAGGATCTCTAAAGGTAAAAAGTGGACTGTTGTAGTTGTTGTTATGGAAGGACAGACTAGATGGGCCTTGTGGTCTTTTTCTGTCATCATGTTTCTATGTTTCTATGTTTCTTTCAAATAGTAGAAAGACTAGGGGGAAATACAATGAAGTTACAATGCAACATACTTAAGATTAATCTGAGAAAGTATTTTTCCATTCAGCACGTAATCAGATTCTGGAATTTGTTGCTGGAAAATGCAGCTGGGTTCAAAAGAGGTTTGGACAAGTTCTTGAAGGAAATGTCAATTAACCGTTATTAAAAGCAGACTGGGGAAATCCTCTGCTTACCTCTGGGATAAAAGCATCATGGAATCTGTCTACTTTTTGGAAACCTGACTGGTACTTATGACCTGGATTAGCCACTGATGGAAACAGAATACTGTGCTTGATGGACCTTTGGTCTGACCCAGTATGGCATATCTTATGTCCTTATGTGTGACGCCGACAGATCAAACAATATAAGCCTCTGTGCAAAGATAGAACTGCGTTACCTTCTCAGTCACTACAGCGCTGTGAGTCCAACATTGCTTGTTGATATATGCCGCTTCTGTGGCATTTTCTGGAACATTCTGACTGCCTTGCCCTCCAGGAGGGTCTGGAATCTCTTCAGAGCTAGGCAAATCACCCTGGACTCTAGTTGATAGATCAGGAGGCTTCCTGCGGGGACCAGCTGGCATGCAGAATGACACTTTCAATCTGGCAACTTCAGAAGCATTCCATCCATCAGAGGGTGCGCATCTGAGACCACTAGGCCAGCTTCCTCTTGATCTTCTGGGGAATTGGGAGATACTGATCAAACAACTGGATGTAGGGAGACCAGAGAGTCAGAAGGTGCTTTTGCAGGGGATGCACAAGTTCTCTGGACCAAGGCACTAGCACTGCTTGTGTAGGAAGGCCACTCGATCACCATGATATTCGCGAAGGTATGAGGGGCTGCAGCTAGGTTAAAGAGCAGGGCCTGGAACTGGAAATGATGGCCCAGGATGCAGAAGAAAGAAACTTATGTTGATTCCAGACAGGAATATGGAAGCATACAATAGAAAGATCCAAAGAAGTTAGAAATCCCCTTGCAGACTGATGCAATGACCAACCTGAGGGTCTCTATGCGGAAATAGGGCACTCTGAACTTGGACTTGACTTCCTTCAGATCCAGAAGGTGAAGAAGGACCCACCTTACTTCAGTGGCACAAAGTTAACAGAATACTGCCCCTGATGTTTCTCTGTGGAGAGCATGGGTATGACAGCATGCAACTGCAGGAAATGCTAAAGAGATTCCTCAATCACCACTCCCTTAACCAGGGAGCTGCAAGGAGACTCCATAAGAACTCCTGAAGAGGATCTGCAAACTCTAGCATGTATCTATTTTCAAGGATCCACTGGCTTGATGTCTTGTGGATCTGTTCTGACCAAAACAGCCAGCGCTGTTCTCCCCCTCTCCCCAACCACCTGTCCCTCACAAGGGACCCACCAGATCTCATTGCTAGCTTTCAAGGAGGTTCTTGTTGAGTCCTGCAAGTGCTGAGATCCACAAAAAACTAACTCCTCTTGGGTTTAGGCCCAATAGAAGAAACAGGCCATGCCAGAACTCTTTCCAGCTCTGAAACGCCTCCATGCCTCCCACTGCACCCTGTGAGAGGAATCTCTGGGCCTATCTTCCAAGAGTCTCTGTGGACGAGCCTCTCCTAGGTCCTTCACCAGCTTTTCTAGGTTTTCCTCAAACAGCAACTTATCCTTAAAGGGGAACTTGCTCAGCCACAGCTTGAATGCTGTTTCAACAGACCAATTGTGGAGCCAGAGCTATCTTAGGGTTACCACAGCCATAGCCATGGAGAGTGTAGCCGCCTAGTGGTTAGAACAATGGCCTGTAACCACAGAGACCAGGGTTCAAATCCCACTAGTACTTCTTGTGGCTTTGGGCAAGTCACTTAACCCTCCATTGCCTTAGGTACAAACTTAGACTGTAAGCCCTCTGGAGACAGGGAAATACCTACTGTACCTGATTGTAATTCACCTTAAACTACTACTGGAAAGGCGTAAGCTAAATACTACTAAATAAATAAATAAAATATTTGTAAATAAAATGGCCTTAAAGCAGATCTTAATCAAGTGGTACAGGCCATCTGCCACAAACATTAGACTCTAGTCTTATAACTTCTGAGCGTGTCCAGCATTAGCTGGATCCAGTGCAAGAGCATTTGTGCCACCACACTTGTACAAAGCACTGCCTGAGTGCCCAAGGCCGAAGCTGTACAGGCATTCTTGAGGAGGGCTTCCACTCTCCTGCTATTAATCTCCTTAAGCATAGCACCACTGTTTCACCAGAGTGGTTGTGCCCGAAAAGCTGTTCCATCTCCCCTTGGGGCAGAGAATACAGCTGAGCCAGGACCTTATGCCCCTCAGCCCTAGCTCCACTGCCTCCCACCAAGAGGATGCAAGCTTTTACAAGAGCGAAGGCTGATGCAATCCTTCCAGGATGGGGTCCACTTGAGACATCTGTACCAGAAAGGGGGGATCTGCAATGCGCAAGGCTGGCAAGGCATCTTGAATAAGGGTAGTCAGCTCCTCCCTGTGACAAAGGCAAATCACTGATGAATCTGCTTCTTCTACCAGGAAAAGCTTCCCCTCCTCCGCTGACTCACCCTTTCAAGACAGGAAATCCTCATCATCTGCCTAGTACTCCTAGAGGAAAGGACGTGAATAGAAGAATGGAGAAATTTACATATGTGATCATTTTCTTTCCTACAATGCAGTTAGACCAGTCCAGACAAGTGATTTGGCTCCCCAAGCAGCAAGTGGAGGCAGACCAAAGCAATTTTCAGTGATGTCTTCATTAGTATATCCATTGGTGCAACACTGAGAAGCCAGTATGACACTTCCCAAGCAGTAAGCAGAACTGGAAAACTCAGAAAAAAGCTCAGACAACTATGAAAGTTATTTTTGTTTAAGTTTTTATTTTATCAGCTTCAAAAATTACAAATTAAGTAAGGAAAACATACAAAAAAATGTCAAAGAAAACTTTTGCATTCGATGAATGAAAAAGTTAAATAAGGAAATAAGGGCAAGAATATAATTTATTTCACACTGACACAACTCAGGTCCCCAATACGGAGGGAAACCAGTTATACCTAATCCTAAGTAAAATGAAAGATTATACAAAAAGAAAAAGAATCAAATGAATTAACTCAAAGTCCAAGTCTCATTCTGACTGAGAGATCAGGAATCTGAAACTACCAAGTCTGAGATAGAACATCAGATATTTTCCTAGTAGCAATAAATGCGGTTAGAAGCCCAAGATAAAATAAAAACATTTCATGGACGGAAATTTTATAATGCATTTACAGGAAAAGTTTAAGAACATAGCGCCAAGATGTAACACCCCAGGTCACAACAAAAGAAATTCTTTCTGCTTTCTCTGCGTACCTTTATTTACATCAGAATAAAATCTTATAGTGTGGCCCAAAAGGTTAAGATCTCTCTTCTTAAGGAACAGTTTAAGAAGCCAGTGCCACTTTGTAACTGTAGATAAAGTAACTAACAGTGTGGCCACTCCAGCCACTTTGAGATCTGACTCAATTAACTCTGAAGCTTCAGAGACACCACAAGACACTATCACTCCATCCTGAATTGAGTTTGGGAATCCCTTCACTTAGCAAACGGCAACTAGTATGGCTGAATTATAGTTGGCAACAATCTCCAGAGACTCCCAATATTTCAGGTACATATCTTTTAAATAGGTCTTTGGGAATAACTGCATCCACACATGGAAAATTTAATAAACACAGATTACAGTTCCTAACAGAATTATCCAAAGCGTTCATTTTAAGTCTGATTACTCATAGCCTTAATAAATTGTAGTTTTCATTGTCTGAATTCCAGCTACTTTTTGCTCCAAATCCTGAGTAGTAATCAATAACTGAGGTACCTGATCAACATGCTCCTCCAACTTAAACTCCAAACACTGAACATTTTAATCTAAGGCATCCACATGTGGATATGAGTAAAGCTAAAGTTCCACAATGGCTTGCCAACTTATTTTGAGAGTTATTACTGCTGGGCATGCTTGAACAAAGGCAGGCATAGGCAAATCTCCTCCCTCAGGTTCGCTCTTTTGTACCTCAGGCTTCTTCCTGGCAGCTGGCCGCTTCAAACCATATACACTGATCTCCTCTTCAGAAAGCTAACCACCATTGTTGCCAGCGAAGCCTGAACAGCCTCGTGGATATTGGCCTGGCCCTCCAACTCCAGCATTCCCTCGGGGGACAGACACCATCTCTGGACATCGGTCCCTCAGGCCAGTGCATCAAAGGGTTGATGGAACACGACTGACATGGTGGGTCTCTCACCAGGCTCAAAAAAATGCCATTCACCTGCCTCCTGTGCTGGCTGCTGCGGGCGATCACTGGAGCTTTCTGCTTGGGATCCCTCATGGCAAACAAAATTATCCACAGGACCAGAAACAGGTACTGGCTTGCTCTGAGAAGGAAAGGCGAGAGTTTTTCCCTTTGCGTTTACCCATTATGACAGAGTAACAATAACAGGAAAGTGCCATGTGTAGAACTTCATTCACTTGCTGCCATCTTGGAAGCCCCCTCCAGTCACAATTACAAAAATTATTAAACAACAAACATAACTTGAACAGAACCATTTGGCTCTCTTACCATAAACTGACTGCATCGGTACAGATACTGACCATTCAGTTAAGAGGCAGCAGGGCTTCCAAACCTATAGGAATAGTCTTCCGGGGCAGGTCCTAGACTGATCTAGCAGGATTCAAGGAAAGAAAAATATCAGGTGTGTGAATTTATTTGGGCCAATATTCAGCAGCGGCACTAAATATCCAGTTTCGCTGGATGGAGCTCTGCCAATACGTTAGCAGCGATATTCAGCTGCTAACTGAATAGCACAAACCGGATAAAGTTAGGACAACTACTGAATATGTGCCACTGAATATCAAGATCACTACAGTTTAGCTGGTTAACAGATCCTGCTAACTGGCTTTAAGCCTTTTGAATATGTTTCCCTCCTTCATAGTTTATTTAGTAGTATTTAGTTCATGCTTCTCCTGTAGTTGTTCAAGATGGGTTACCCAAAGAGTCAAGACCCAGGGTAGGAGGAAGACCATACTCTTGAAAGAACTGCCTTGCCAAAGGCACCATCTGTTCCAGCTCCCACTTGCAACCTGTAGTACTTTACAAAGTTGCTCACAGATAAAGTAGCTGCCTTAAAGATGTCCTCGAGAGACACCAAGGAAGACTCCGCCCAAGAGGAGGCCTGTGCCCTAGTGGGGTGAGCTCTAATTCCATCCAGCATCTGCTTTCCACACAGAAGGTAGACTGAACCAATAGCCTCCTTAATCCAGCAGGAAATTGAGGATTTGGCAGAGGCCTGTCTTTTCCTTGAACTGCTGAAGCACAGTGAGATTGACCAAATGGAAGAAATTATTAATATCCAGTCCATGTAGTTTACTAATGCCCTCCTCATGTCCACCACATGCGATGAGGGGTCTGCCCGAAGGTCCTCTTGAAGAGCAAGACAGGATAATAGCCTGATTAAGATAAGGAGAAAGCACCTTTGGGAGAAAGAATGGCACAGTATGTATAGATACAGATGCTGCTAAGAAAACAAAAAAATGGCTCCCTGCAGGACAAGGCCTTGGAACTCTGAAAGCCACCAGGAAAACCACCTTGAGGGTTAAATCCTTTGAGAGAAGCCTTCTGACTTCTCAAAAAGGGGGCCTTTCAACACCAGAGAGACTCCACTGAGGAACCACCGGATGCATTGTTGGACCAATCTGTATCACTCCCCTGAGGAAGCAGGGTACGCCACTAATGACATGCTATGAACATGCCCACGGTACTACATTAGAGCTGCTACCTAAACTTTTAGAGAGTTCAGAGCTAAACCTTGATCCAAACAGGACTATAAAAGGACAAAACAGCAATTGTATCTGTCTTTCTAGCCTCCAGGGCCTGAGAGGAGCACCACTTCTCAAAGACCCTCCATACTGTCACATAGGCCAAGGAAATATAGCAACCCCCCCCCCCCCCCCAGGACCTAAGAAGGGTATCTGTTACCACTAGAGTAGCCCTTCCTGGAATCCTATTCTTCTCAAGGGCCAAGCTATAAGCAAAAAGGGAATGGGGTCCTCCATCTGAGGGGACACCACCAACAATCTCACAAGATCTGTGTATCATGTCTTTTTTCTTCCCAACCCACCCCAGGTAGAAGAAAGAAAACAAAAGTCCTGCCTATCTGGCTTCTAACTAAACTGCAGCTTCTTTTCTAACTATAGTAGGGCTAACCTCTTTAGCCGTGTAGCAAGCACAAAAGAAACCCCTTCCTTTCTTCCAGTCTTTGTGGAGCGGTCAGAGCCCAGGAGGGACATGGGGTATTCTTCTATCCTTCTGTTAAGAAGAAATCCCACCACTGCCACCATATGTAGGATGCTGCGAGTGGGTCAGGACACAAACTCCCACGGAGCCAGGCGGAGGGTTAAAGGAAAATGTTTTATTTACAGGGAGTTCACAGCAGGGGTAGCAGAGACACAGTTCTCATCTCCCCCAAAGTTCCTTCCCTCTGGGCTCCACAACAGTAGTAGAGAAACAGTTCTCCCCTTCTCATTAGTTCTTTCACTCTGGGCTTCACAGCAGTAGCACCACAAACCTGCTGACCAATGTGGAAACACCTTGGTTCCTACCTTCCAGTAGGATCTCCTTAGAGGTGGGTGGTCACTCCCTACTGTGGAACACCTCGGGCTCTTCTCTCTCTAGGTCCCTTTGCTTCCTGAGATAAAACCCGGAGCCTGGTCACACCCTTCCAAGGCATTCTCCAGCTTTTCTTTTTAAAGGGACAAGGGTTTACAGTGCAGTACCTCACTTGTGTTAGGCTTGGCTGGCAGGTTTCCCTGTGGGAGAGGGGGTGTTTCCCAAACACTCCAACACACCATCCTTTCAGTGAAAAAGTATTTCATGACATTGCTTTTAAGTTTACCTCCTTGCAGCTTCATTTTATGCCCTCTAGTTTTACAGCGTCCCCTTCTTTGTTCTTTCCTAGGTGCATAACTTTCCATTTCTCCATATTAATTTCATCTGCCATTTGGACGTCCAGTCTTCCAATGTATCAAGGTCCTCCTGCAATATTTCACAATCCTCTTGTGTTTTAACAACTTTGAATAATTTTATGTCAGCTGCAAATTTAATCGCCACACTCATTATTCCCATTTCCAGGTCATTTATGAATATGTTTAAAAGCAGCTGTCCCAGCACAGATCCCCAAGGTACACTCAATCCTTGGTATTCGCGTATTCAGTTTTTGTGGATTCACTTATGCGTGGAAAATAAACAGCGACCTGATTTTTGGTATTCGTGGGCACATCTCAGCTATTCGCAGACATGCACACTTCTTTAGATTCTTGGCACACAGCCTTGGGACGGGGTCCAGCAAGGTGACGCTGCTTCCATGCCCTTGCGGATCTTCGAGGAAGTACCATACTGTGGTTTTCAGTAGTGGACACAAGAATAATGTTTAGTTATATAAGCTGTATTGAGATAAGTACTTCCTAAATGCATTTTTTTTATACTGCTGGGCACTTTCAATTCAAAAATCACAGCTGTATTAAGCACACAGACGGGAGCCCAAAGTTTAGGCAGCTATCACTTACTCTTACTCTGAAACAGCTTACCAACACATACAACTTAAAACAGTACTGTATTAAACTCTGAAACAGGTCAGCTTTCAAACGAACATACAACTGAATATTGGATATTACAATATAGCATCCAAGAGTAGGTAACGAAAGTGGGCCAAAGCGAAAGAAGGCTGTTATGAGCCTCAGTGATAAAGTTCATGTGCTAGACAAACTTTGCTCCAGGATGTCTCTAGTAGAGGTAGGCCGCAATTTCAGGATGAACGAATCCATAATTCGGTCAATCCACCATTAGGAGGAAGAGATTTGTATATCTGTGTGTGACTCTGCAGCAGAAAGTACAAAAGTCATTTCAGAGGTTCGTGATGAGGCCATGGAAAAAAAATGGAAAATGGTGAATGATAAAAAAAAGCATGGACACCACTGCAATATGACTTAAAGCCAGGCAGATCTATGAACATGTCACAAAGAATCAAGACAATGTGAAAGCCTTTTCGGCTAGTCGTGAGTGGCTTGCTCGCTTCAAAAATAGATATAGCCTGAAAAACGTCAAACTTACTGGGGAAGCGGGTTCCGCGGATGTGGAAACTGCTCTAGCATTTCAGAAATATCTCCTTGAGCTCATGAAGAACAACAGGTACGTATGTACCTGAGCAAGTATTCAATGCTGATGAGACAGGCTTCTTCTACAAGCAGACAGGAAAGTGTACCTATATTTCAAAAACTGTCTTCTTTGATGTAATAAATGGAGGGAGGATGGCAATGAAGTCTCAAAAGGGTCTGGCTTAAAAGCATTTACTGATCATTTAAAGCAGAGGGTAGAGCTAAATGGCCAATTTTCCCAACGGAGAAAGGTGAATAATGAATAGTGGAGTACCCCTGGGATCTGTGCTGGGTCCGCTGCTTTTTAACCTAATCTTGCCACCTTGCTGGACCATCCTGGTCTTTATCTGCCGTCATTCACTATGTTACGTTACTATAAATGACCTGGAAATGGGAATACCAAGTGAGGTAATCAAATTTGCAGATGACACAAAACTATTCAAAGTTGTTAAAACCCATGAGGATTGTGGAAAATTGCAAGAGGAACTTGATAAATTGGAAGAGTGGGCATTCAAATGGCAGATGAAATTTAATGTGGACAAGTGCAAAGTTATGCACCTAGGAAAAAACAACCCAAACTATGGTTACACAATGCAAGGTTCCACATTGGGAAGCACCACCCAGGAAAAGGATTTAGGCGTCACCATGGATAACATGTTAAAACCCTCCACCCAGTGTGCAGCGGCGGCCAAGAGAATAAATAGAATGCTAGGCATCATAAGGAAAGGAATGGAGAATAAAACAAAGGGTATTACAATGCCTCTGTAACGCTCCATGGTGCGACCACACCTTGAATACTGTGTGCAATTCTGGTCGCAGTATCTTAAAAAGGATATAGCGTTATTAGAAAAGGTACAGAGAAGAGCCACCAAAATGGTAAAGGGGATGGAAGGATACCCCTATGAAGAGAGGCTAAAAAGATTAGGGCTCTTCAACCTGGAAAAGAGATGGCCGAGGGGAGATATAAATTAATGAATGGAGTGGAACAGGTAAACGTAGATCAATTGTTTATGGCATCAAAATATAGAAAGATTAGGGGTCATGAAATGAAGTTACAGGGTAGCCTATTTAAGACTAATAAGAGAAAATATTTTTTCACTCAACATTTAATCAAACTCTGGAATTTGTTACCGGAGAATGTAGTAAAAGCTGTTATTGTAGCCAGGTTTAATAAAGGTTTGGACAAGTTCCTGAAGGAATGGTCCATAAACCATTATTAAAGGTGACCCGGGATATCCACTGCTTGACCCAATACAAGTATTGTGGCACTTGTGTCCTTTGGGGAAACTGCTAGGTACTTGTGACCTAGATTGGCCACTGTTAGAAAGATACTGGGCTTGATGGACCTTGGTCTTATGTTCCACACTGCTATTCTGTGCAAATGCTAGAGGTGACTTCAAGCGCAAGCCTTTGATGGTGTACAGAGCCCAAAATCCTCGTGTACTCAAAGGAAAATAATATAACCACATGCCGGTGCATTGGAGGTGGAACCAGAAAGCTTGGATGACATCTGAAATATTTTGGGATTGGTTCAACAACTGTTTCATCCCAGAAGTAAAACAATACTTTAAGAAAGGTGGAAAGAAGTCCAAAAAACTGTCAGCATGGTTTAAAAGTGAGGTCAGAGAGGCTGTTGTAACCAAAAAAGATCTTAGGAAATGGAAAAAGGAGTCAAATGACGAAAACTGGAAACACAGAAAAATGGCAACTGAAAAAGACTACATGGCCTCTCTAGTCTGTCCTTCCATATCAACAACTACAACAGTTGTTGATATGGAAGGACAGACTAGATAGGCCATGTGGTCTTTTTCTGTCGTCATTTTTCTATGCTTTTATGTTTCCAGTTTTCGTCATTTGGCTCATTTTTCCATTTCCTGAGATGAAACATAAGCACTGGCAAGTTAGATGCAAAGCATTGATAAAGCAGGCAAAGAGAGAATTTGAGAAGAAGCCTGCTGTGGAAGCAAAAAAGAGAAATTAGACTTACCTGCTAATTGTTGTTTCTTGAGGAACTCCAGTCCAGTCCCGCACCCCTGGATAGAGTACCTCTTCAAGCAGCTTGGAGACTGAGCATGCCATCTTTTTGATAACACTAGAGTACATATGCAGCTGGCACCGCCTACCAGACCCAGTAAAATGCAATGTGTACCTTCGAGTCAGTCCTGACTCCTGACCAAGAAAGGCCTGGCAATCTACCAGACCCAGTACCTATTGATAAAAGCAGACTCAGAGGAGAAACACATAAGTAGCTAAACATGCAACAAACACTTCTACATCTAAATAAACTAGTACCCCCTCCATCCCCTGGGAAGGATACCCCGTCCGTCCCCCCTACCTGGGAGGCCTACCTGTTGAGCACCTGATCAAATTCAACCAGCGGGGAGCAAGCAACCAACAGCTCTTCTGGTCTGCCTCCCCCCCCCCCCAATGCTGATTACATACCACTCCCCAGCGCCCCCTGGCCACTTCCTCCACCAAGGGAACCAGCTTCAGGACCAGGGTGGGCACAGATTATCAC
This sequence comes from Ichthyophis bannanicus, assembly GCA_033557465.1. Classification (NCBI taxonomy): domain Eukaryota; kingdom Metazoa; phylum Chordata; class Amphibia; order Gymnophiona; family Ichthyophiidae; genus Ichthyophis; species Ichthyophis bannanicus. Next base: position 40,411,074 of record CM066048.1, on the reverse strand, counting down.
AGAAAGCACTCAGGAAGGGTTCCGGGACTGGACTGCTCAAGGAACAACAATTAGCAGGTAACTCTTTCCTTATCTTCCCTCCAGTCCAGTCCCGCACCTCTGGGATATATCAGAGCAGTTAAACTAACAGGAGGGACCCGCACAACCAGCCTGAAGCACTGCCGATCCGAAACAAGCGTCCTCCGCCATCTGGACATCCAGGCGAAAATGCTCAGAGAAAGTATGCCGCCCTACAGATCTCCACTGGTGGAACTAAACTATACTCTGCTCACGAGGCTACCTGAGCCCTCGTGGAATGTGTCCATAACCCCGCCAGCACTGCTCTACCCTTCAAGATATATGCTGACGTGATTGCCTCCCTGATCCATCTGGAAATGGAGGCCTTAGCTGCCGCCTCACTTTTGCGCAGCCCGCCAAACAGAACCAACAGACGGTCCGATCTCCGAAAGGACGATGCCCTTTTCAGATACCTTTGCAGGACTCTTTTACCATCCAGGTGGCACAGCTGTGGAGCGGAAGGGCCTATATCCGCTCTCGCCAGAGCTGGTAAGAAAACGGCCCGGTTTACAAGAGATGCTGAGCTACCATGAGCAAAAATGAAGGTACCGGACACAGGACCACTTTCTCCTTGGAGAAGGAAAGGAATGGCTTCTGGCATGACAGGGTCCGAAGCTCCGAAATCCTGTGTGCTAAGCCAATCGCCACCAGGAATACCATTTTCAGAGTCAAATCCTTCAGGGAAGACTGACTCAATGGCTCAAAGGGTTCCCCAGACAGCACTGTCAGCACCAGATTGAGATCCCAAGGCGGTACCACCGTCCTCTTTGGCAGACGAGGTGGGTCACCGCCCCTAGAAAGCTCATCACATCTGGGTGTGTACCCAACGGCACCCCGTGGACTTTCCCGCAATAACCGGAAATCACCACCAGTTGCACCCTCAAGGAACTGGCGGCAAGACCCTTAATAGAAACCAGATTGCAAGAACGCCAAGATGTCTGGGACAGAGGCAGTGGAAGGGTGCGCTTGCCTCTCTCCGCATCACGATTCAAAGATGCGCCCTACGCAGATGCATGCCAGGTTCATAGACATTCTCTGGACCTGTAGCAAGGTCTCTATCCCCGAGCCCGATTATCCTTTCTTCTTCAACCTCGCCCTTTCAAGAGCCATGCCGTAAGCAAGAATTGATCCACCTGGGGCATGCGAAGTGGCCCCTGCATCAAGAGGTCCTTCCGAACAGAAGCCATCACAGTCAATCTGCCAGTATCCAAATCAGGTCAGCATACCACAGGCACCTCGGCCAGTCTGATGCCACCAGAATTACAAATCCCCGGTGCGCCTCTATCCATTGCACTAATCGGTCTATGAGCGCCCATGGGGGGAAAAAAAGAGAAGATCCTCTTCAAGCCACTGCTGAATTACAGCATCCAGGCCCTCAGACATCCTCTCTTTTCTGCTGAAAAACCGGCAGGCCTTGGCCGACTCGAACATTGCCATTAGGTCCATGACCAGTGTGCCCCATTGGCAGACCACCTGCTCGAACACCTCCTGATTGAGCTGCCACTCTCCAGGGTCCACACGCACTCGGCTGAGGTAGTCTGCGGTCACACGGTCAACTCCCGCTAGGTGCGCCGCCGATAACCCCTGGAGACGAATCTCTGCCCATCCGAACAGCCTTTTGGCCTCCTCCTCCAGGGCTGCACTGTCCATGCCTCCTTTCCAGTTGATGTAAGCCACCGTGGTCACATTGTCCGAGAGGACTTGGGCCACCTTCCTCTGCAACCATGGCTCGAACCTTTCTAGCGCCAAGGTCACCACTCGCATCTCGAGCCTGTTGATCAACCACATGGCCTCCTGTGGACTCCTGTCCCCGAACAAAGTGTCCTTCGCAATGGGCTCCCCAACCTGACAGGCTGACATCAGTCATCAGCAGAACCCACAACCAGGGACTCCTTCCAGGCTCCCCACATGCAGCCACCAACTGAGGGCTCTCCTGGCGCTCCGAGGGTAGGGGAGTACTTGGGATAGGGGTTGACTCTGATGGGACCATCGAAGGAGCAGAGCCCTCTGCAGCAGTTGCATGTGTGCCCTTGCCCATGGGACTAGCTCAAAAGTGGCCGCCATGGTCCCCAGAACCTGCAAATAATGCCACGTTGATGGTCTTGCCATCTTCAGGAATTGCCGTATCCACTGTCGTAGCTTCTGTGCCCGGCGATCTGGCAGGAAAACCCTGCCCACGCAGGTATCAAAGCACGCTCTCAAATACTCTAGCTCCTGGGCCGGCCATAACTGACTCTTGGCCAGGTTGACCCCCCCCAACCGAGACTTTGAAGGAACTCTCCCACCCGTGCTGTTGCTCTTTCACTATCGTCCCTGGACTTTGCCTGGATCAGCCAATCGTCTAGGTATGAGTGGATGAGAACTTATTCCTTGCGGAGAGCTGCTGCCAACACCACCATGACCTTGGTAAAGGTACGGGGGTGGTCGCCAGACCAAAGGGTAACGCTCGAAACTGGAAATGGCCCCTTGGCACTGCAAAGCGGAGAAACTGCTTATGTTCTGGATGGATGGGAATTGCAGATATGCCTCCATGAGATCGAGAGTCGCCAAAAACTCTCTGCTTCCTACCACCACTATTACTGATCGCAGCATTTCCATGTGGAAATGTGGTACCCAGAGAAAGCAGTTCATGCCCTCGAAGTCGAGAATTGGGCGAAAAGAACCTTCCTTTTGGGCACCACCAAATACATGAAGCATCGACCGCAGACGTACTGGTCTCACAGAACCAGTTCCACGGTTCTCAGCTGCAGGAGACAAGTCAAGGTCTCTTCTACTGCCGTCAACACTGCTGCGTCCACTTTGGGAGATCAAAGGAGCTCGTTCTTGCTCCAGCAGCGGGTATAAGCGTGTCATGGATTGCACCCCTTTAAGGCCAGCTCCCAGCAGATCACATTCATCCTGGATCATCTGTCCTACTACTCCATGTACCGGGAAGACTTTCTGCGATTTCCGTACCACCTGGAACAGCGGATCCTACAGCACCTCTTTCTCTGCCGGGAGGTTAGCAGGCATATTCAGGGCTTTGAAGGACTCCAAGGTACACATAGAATGTGAGCCCTTTGGGAATAAGGAATTGTATCAGTACCTGTTTGTAGTGATTGTAAACTGCTTTGATGCCCTTCGGCCTGGGCAGTATATCAAGAAATTGCATAAACATAAACATAAGCATAAGCATACAGATGAGCGCCAACAGCTCCTCCCGTCAGAAAACCCAAACAATCCGGGCCTGATCCTCCTGTTCTGGGCTTCTTCCAACTCCTCCTGCAAATCTAGCTCCGTGTCAAAGTCTTCCCCCATCCAGCCCCTCCGACAATGGTGATTGCTGCCACTCCTCTAAGCCTCTAGCCTGCTTAGAAGCCACTGCTCCTGACTCGTGCTCTTTTGTGTCTGACACCCTCTTAGCCCTGTATTCCAGGGCTGAGGTGCCACTTGCCAAGCTCTGTTGACGTAAGCAAAACACCTTATGCAAAAGTAAGACAAACTCTGATGAGAACTCCCCCAGGAGCCCTATTGCTCGCTGGGCTTGAGGGGCGGATTGTCTGGGCATCGTGTTGGGACCAGGGGCCGGATCCGTTGAAGGTAACATGGTGCCCCCCCCCCCCCCGCCCGCCCCCAGGGTCTCTTGCAACCGGGAGGCTGCAGGCCCTGCTCCCATGACTTAGCCTCTTGCATGCAGTCCAGGCAGACACCTGTCTCCGAGACCACACCCCCATCGGGGACTGCATATCTGGAGGATTTTTAGATTGCGCTGCCATGTTGTACCTTAAAGATATGAAATGGACCTTGCACTGACACTTTCTCCAAGTAAAGTTTACGTTTTTATTCTAATACTACAAATGGCTATAAGGGAGTACAGCTTCCCTTACAAGCAATATTACAAATTTAATAGGTACATAATCTGGGCTAGGAGACACGGGATGATCGCATCAGGTTACTCACTGAACATAGACAGATGGAAGGATTTCATTTGCCTCCTATCTACTGACTGTGACTATCTTTCAAATTACATGCATTTCTTGTATGCAGGTACTTCCTGTTTTCCACAGAGCTGTAGCTGCTACAAACCTATATGCAGCACTTTTTTTCCCACTTATCTTTCATTTATTTCTGTCTCTGACTTTTTATCTGACCCTTCTCAGGAGAAAGTCACAATGTCTCAATCAACTGTCACTTACATCACTTGACCAGGCACAACAGCACTCTGAAATCAGCCCAGCAACAATGGCATATCTAATTAGACTTTTCCCACAGGTCTGCATCAAATCATTGTGCACTGAATAAGGTTTGAGTTGTAAACACAAAGAATGCTTAAGAATTAAGTAGGGTTCACCCCCCTTGATATCATCCTATACCAAGCACTGCAGTCTGGCCGGCATGGTGGGAAGGGCTGGGGGCACTCCCCAGGAAAACCCTCAATCTGTACCCGAGTATGTAAAAGGATCCCTAGCACAGTGCACCTCCACGGGCTCAGGTACAGAGCACCTCCACGGGCTCAGGCACAGAGCACTAGAGTACTTGAACTAAAATAAAAAATAAAATCAAACCAAAATCTAATTAACTGAAACTGAAATTAAAAAGAAACTGCAAATGGCCCCCTAGGAAGAGGCTGCTCTGTCCTGCTTTATTCTCCAGTGGCTGCCTCTCCCAGGCACCAAAAACACAGCAGGGGGTTAAACACATGCAGGCCTGAAGAAGAAGAAATTGCACCTAAATGCAGCAGGGGGAGTTTCCTGCACCGCTGCAGACCGTTCTCTGTCTCCTCATGTTCTAGCGGTTGCTAGGGGTTCCTGCTGTCCGTCCGTCCGTCCATCCATCCCCCCCCCCCCCACCACTCTTACCTTGGAGTCTCTTTGCCACGTGGCTTTTCTACCCCTCGTGCTCAGCCTTCCTTCCTGGCTTTGGCGCAGAGGGAGGCGACTCGGGGCTGCCAGCTTTCACTCCTGTCAATCAACTGAAACCCCCTCTGTGGCTCCTCACCTGATAACAGGTTTGGGAGCCGCCAGAAGTCTTGGCCTGAGGAAGGCCCCCACAGAACTCCCCCCCCCCCCGAAATCCTGGGGGGAGAGGAGGAAGAAGGAATATCCTCCCCTCAACCCTGTTGTCCCCCTGGTTCTCTCTGTCCCTTCCGATTATTTTTTTTACTTCTGCCTTTAAAAGCAAAGAAACCTGCACCTTAACAGGGGAAATAAAAAGCAAACTCGAACTAAACCTATCTCCTTAGTTGTCCCATTAGTGAGTCCAGCACCCTGGCTCACTACCTCCCTCCAGCTGCTTGGAGACTGAGCATACTGGGGCTGGTAGGCAGTGCCAGCTGCATATGTACACTAGTGTCATCAAAAAGATGACATGCTCAGTCTCCAAGCTGATGGAAGAGGTACACTACCCAGAGGTGCGTGACTGGACTGGAGAGACGATAAGGAATACAAAATAAAGACTTTTTAAGTACATTCGCAGCAAAAAAACCCGTGAGTGAGTCCGTTGGACCATTAGATGATAGAAGGGTAAAAAGGGCATTAAGAGGGGACAAGGCCATAGCGGAGAGACTGAATAAATTCTTTACTTCTGTCTTTACTGAAGAAGATGAAGGGAAGTTACTCATGACTGAAATGGTATTTAAAGGTGATGCATCGGAAGAATTGAAAGAAATGCCCGAGACAGGAGAGGAAAGAATGAACACCCGTAGTAAAACAGGTCAGAAAGTATCTTCCTTCATTACTCTAGTGAAAAGGAAAACAGAGAAGATATATTACAACTATTTGATAAACTAAACAGTAGCAAATCACCTGGACCGGATAGTATACATTTGAGGGTGTTGAAAGAACTGAAATATGAGATTGCAGACCTACTATTATTAACCTCTAACTATCAATAAAATCATCTGTAGTACCTGAAGATTGGCAAATGACCAATATATCTCCAATTCTTAAAAGGATTTCAAGGGTGACCCGGGAAACTACAGGCTGGTGAGTCTGACATCAGTACTGGGCAAAATGGTAGAAACCATTATAAAGAACAAAATTACTGTATATGTAGATAGTCATGGTTTAATGGGAGAAAGCCAACATGGCTTTAGCTAAGGAAGGTGTTGTCTTACTAATCTGTTATATCTTTTTGAAGGTGTGAATAAACAGGTAGACAAAGGTGAGCCGGTCAATATAGAGTATCAGGATTTTCAAAAAGCCTTTGACAAGGTCCCTCATGAGAGACTCTTGGCAAAGTTAAAAATCATGAGATAGGAGGCAGTGAACTATTGTGGATCAGGAACTGCTTAAAATTTATAAAACAGAGGGTAGGGCTGAATGGCCAATTTTCCCAGTGCAGAGAGGTAAATATCCCAGGGATCTGTGCTGGTCTGCTGCTTTTTAACATATTCGTAAGTGACCTGGAAATGGGAATAACGAGTGAGGTAATCAAATTTGCAGATGACACAAAATTATTCAAAGTTGTTAAAACCCAAGAGGATTGTGAGAAATTGCAAGAGGATTTTGATAAATTAGAAGACTGGACGTTCCAATGGCAGATGAAATTTAATGTGGACAAGTGCAAAGTTATGCACCTAGGAAAGAACAACCCAAACTATGGTTACACAATGCAGTGTTCCACATTAGGAACCACCACCCAGGAAAAAGATTTAGGCATCATCGTGGATAACAAGTTGAAACCCTCCGCCCAGTGAATGCTAGGAATCATAAGGAAAGGAATGGAGGATAAAACAAAGGATATTATAATGCATCTGCATCGTTCCATGGTGCGACCGCACCTTGAATATTGTGTGCAATTCTGGTCGCCGTATCTTAAAAAGGATATAGCGGACTTAGAAAAGGTATGGAGAAGAGCCACCAAAATGGTAAAGGTGATGGAAGGATACCCCTATGAGGAGAGGCTTAAAAGGCTAGGGCTTTTCAAACTGGAAAAGAGATGGTGGAAGGGAGATATGATAGAGGTCTATAAATTAATGAATGGAGTGGAACGTATATACGTAGATCGATTCTTTATGGCATCAAAAAGTAGAAAAACTAGGAGACATACAATGAAGCTACAGTGTAACCCGTTTAAGAGAAAATATTTTTTCACTCAACGTGTAATCAAACTCTAAAATTCGTTACCGGAGGATGTAGTAAAATCCGTTGGTATAGCTGAGTTTAAAAAAGGTTTGGACAAGTTCCTGGAGGAAAGGTCCATAAACTATTATTAAAGACAAGCATTATGGAACATATGTATCTTTTTTTATGAAACTGCTTGGTACCTGTGACCTAGATTGGCCACTGTTGGAAACAGGATACTGGGCTTAATGGACCTTGGTCTGACTCAGTATCGCATTTCTTATGTTCTTGTCGCAAAAAACTTGCATTGTTAGACAATGAAGGAGACAAGAGGGCTGAATGAATCTCTCTCTCTGCTTTCCCAGAATCCTCTCTGAAAAACTCCAACTTGAAATGAATGCATAAGAAAATCTCTGTGTGTGTGTATGTACTGTGAACCTTCAGATGGCTGTCAAGACGAATTGCAGAGAGCGTAGTTACTCACCTGTAACAGGTGAGCTCCGGGAACAGCAGGAATTGAGTCTTCACATATGGGTATTGTCGGCACCGACAGAGCCCGCACGGGAACGCTCCCCAGCATCCTATAAGAAAGCTTTTGGGAGCATCCCACTGCGCCTGCGCTGCTGCCTTCTCGCCTTTCCAATTCTCCCTCTTCAGTTGGGTTTGTAGTTGAGATAAAAGGAGAGAAGGAAAGAAAGAGAGAGAGATAGAGATACAACTCCTAGGGGAGGTGGGTGGGTTATGAAGACTAAATTCCTGCTGTTCCCGGAGATCACCTGTTACAGGTGAGTAACTACGCTATCTCCAGGAACAAGCAGGAATGTAGTCTTCACATATGGGGACTCCCAAGCTTAGAGATGCCAGGGAGATGACCCCAGAGAGCAGCTAAACCCAGGCTGAGGTGGGTCATGCTTCCTCCCAAGGATCTCTGGTATCGAAACCCAGGACGGGGGGGTAGGAGTTGTTCTAAGTCTGAAAGAGATGCTGGAGAACAGCCTGGCCAAATGAGGCATCCCAACGGGAATCCTTGTCTAAACAGTAATGGGCTGCAAAGGTGTGGACCGAGGACCAAGTGGCTGCTTTGCAGATGTTGTCAATCGACACCGAGCGAAGGTTGGCCATAGAGGCAGCCATTGCTCTAACATTGTGAGCTGTGACATGACCTTCGAGAGAAAGTCCCTTACTCTCATAGGTAAAGGATATGCAGTCTGCAATCCACCTGGAGAGTGTTCTCTTGGAAACTGGTAACCCCAGGTAACTGGAATCAAAGGCAACAAAAAGCTGTGAAGCCTTTCTATGCTGCCTAGTCCTCTGAAGGTAAAAGGCTAAAGCTCTTTTACAATCTAGAGTGTGAAGATTCCTTTCTGCACTAGAAGCATGAGGCCTAGGGAAGAAGACAGGAAGATAAACCAATTAGTTCAAATGAAAAGGCGAAACCACCTTTGGCATAAAGTGAGGATGAGTCCTTAGGACTACTTTATCATGGAGGAACCTTGTGTAGGGAGGATCAGCCACTAAAGCTTGTAGCTCATCGATGCGTCTTGCAGAAGTGAGGGCAATTAGGAAGATTACCTTCCAAGAAAGAAACTTCATGGATGTAGTGGCTAAGGGCTCGAAGGGTGGTTTCATGAGCTGTCCGAGGACAAGATTTAAATCCCATGCCATGGGTGATGGCTTAATGGGAGGCTTAGTTAAGAGTAGACCCCCTTATAAATCGCGCTACAAGCAGCTAAGAGGAGACAGGTTGTCCATCAGAGAGCTTGTGGAAAGCTGCAATGGCACTAAGGTAGACTCTTACTGAATTAGTCTTAAGTCCAGAAGATGAAAGGTGGAGGAGATACTCTAGTAACGCCTCTACTGGAACTGAAAAAGGATTAAGTTCCTTCTTTGAACAATAGAGAACCTTTTCCACTTGAAGGCATAGGCACGCCTTGTGGAAGGTTTCCTTGAGGCCAAAAGGATATCTTTAACCTGTTGAGAGAGGTTGACATCCTGGAATTCTAAGCTCTCAGCAACCATGCCATCAGGTGTAAAGACTGAGGATTTGGGTGCAAAAGCGTCCCGTTCTCCTGGGATAGAAGATCTGGAGCACATCCCAACTCCAGAGGCCTGGCTTGAGAGAGATGTAGAAGCAGTGGATACCATGTCTGTCGTGGTCAGTGTGGGGCTATGAGGATCATATGGCCCCTGTCTCTCTGAAGTTTGAACAGAGTCTTGGGAATGAGGGAAATGGGTGGGTAGGCATACTGGAAAGGTGGAAAGCATCCATTGCCTGACTGTTCCGAGCTGGAATTCTGGAACAGAATCGGGGAAGTCTGGCATTCTGAGGATTTGCAAATATGTCAACATCTGGGGTTCCCCAGATTCGAAAGATTCAAGCAATCTGATCTGAATGAAGAGACCACTCATGTGCAGCAGCACTCGACTGAGTTTGTCTGCCAGGAGATTCTGTGTGCCAGTAGGTGAATTTGAAGGCCTCTTGTGAAGGACCAGATATGTAGAGCTTCATTGTACAACACCTGAGAGCCTGTTCCACCCTACTTGTTCACATAGAACATGGCTACCTGATTGTCCATCTGGACAAGAACTGTCTTGTAGCCCAAATGGTCCTGAAATACTCGAAGAGAGTAGAAAATGGCTCTGAGTTCTAGTAGATTTATGTGAAGACAAGTCTCCTGCTGGGTCCAGAGACCTTGAGTGGAGAGATTGTCCATATGAGCCCCACAACCTGACTTGGACACTTTGATTGAAGGATAAGGTGGAATACAAAACTGTCTAAATAAATAAAATAAATCCATCGCCAAGTTAGCTTGGTGCAGTGGCTGCTGAACCACCACTGAAGGGATGAAATGAGGCGTGCAGAGTTTCTGATTTTGTCCCCCAAACGACCTGACGCCTGTGTCCACTTAGAGGCTAGGGTCCACTGGGCTGCTCACATGTGTAGACGAGCATAGGGGACCACATGAACAGTGGACGCCATATGCCCCAGCAACTGAAGCATTTCTTGAGCAGTCAGGAAAGTTTTCATAGCTGCTTGAGAAGCCAGTTGAACTATTTGAGCGCAGCGGAGTTGTGGCAGGAAAGCCCTTGACTGCTTTGTGTCTAGAAGAGCCCCTATTAACTCTAGAGACTGAGAAGGGGTGAGATGGGATTTTGGGAGATTTATGACCAATCCCAAATATTGCAGGATTTGCATCGTGCAGGAAAGAGCGGAGCTGACTTCTGGAGCTGTTGGTGCTCGGATCATCCAGTCGTCTAAGTAGGAGAAGACGAATATCCCTAGAGTCCTTAGAAATGCTGCTACTACTGCCATGCATTTTGTGAAGACTCTTGAGGCGGAAGCCAGGCCAAAGGGTAAAACTCTGTACTGGTAATGTCTTCCCTGAAAGAGGAATTGAAGAAACCTCCTGTGTTCTGCATGAATAAGGATATGTGTATAGGCGTCTTTTAGGTCTACAGAACATAGCCAATCCTGAATCTGAATGTAAGAGAGAAGTGTTACGAGAGAGATCATTTTGAATTTTTCTCGGAAGAGATACTTATTTAACTCCCTGAGGTCCAGTATGGGTCTGTACCCTCCTGTTTTCTTTGGTATAAGGAAGTAGGGGGGGGGGGGGGTAAAAGCCCAGGCCTTGTTGAGAAAGAGGTACCTCCTCTATCGCTCCCTGAGCAAGTGAGGTGACCTCTTGACACAAGAGAGTGGTGAGGGGAGACTGAGAACTGAACTCTCTTGGAGTAGAGAGAGGGGGCATACTGTGGAAGTGGAGTTTGTACCCCTCTGTCAATATGGAGAGAGTCCAATGCTCTGATGTTATCTGCTGCCATCTCTCGGCAAAGTAACACAGTCTGCCCGGAATGTTGAGAGGCTCTGGTCTTTTTAGAGGAAGGATGACTAGGTTCTCTAGGAAGGAGTCAAAGACCTTGCGGAGGCTGTGTCTGCTGAGCTGGTTGAGCTCTGGGGACTTGAGCCTTTCTTTGTTGTTTCGGCTGCTGCTGCCCCTTTTGGGGAGCATGGATTGGGCAGTGGACAGTTTGGATGTAATAAGGATAGAATTTATTTTTCTTGCTGAAAAAGTGTTTCTTAACTGTCTTTTTCTTAGCTGGGTTGGCAGTGCTCCTGGAGAGTCTATTTAAGGTAGTGTTCTTGGACTCAAGCTGAGCAGCTTTATCCTGCCAGTCCTTGCCAAAGAGGTTTTCTCCCGTACAAGGAATATTCCCCAGCTTATCTTGCACCCACTGCTCTAAATCAGATGCTTGCAACCAAGCAATCCGACATGCACAGATAGCAATAGCAGAGGTTCTGCTAATGCATTAGAAACAATCAAAGGTTGCCCTGTTCATGAACTTAGAAACATTTTGGGCATGCTTAACAAAAGTAAGGAAATCGGTCCTCTTGTCATCAGGAGAAGAGGAAACACAAAAGGCGAGCGGAACTGGAGGTCACAAGCGCTTTATTGATACAGGAACGCCCCAACGCGTTTCGGCAACGCCTTCATCAGGGGGCTGAGAACTGCAAACAATTATAAATATAACAAACTCAATATATGTGACATATAAATGCAAAGCATTACAAATACATGAAACATACTACAAATATTAAAAACAAAATGAACATAATAAATATAATAAGAAAATTATTAAAATTGCCGCATTATTTATTTTAGCAATGGCTTTTATTCCTTTCCCCCTTTTTTTAAGTTTTTTAAGTTATTTTTTAAATGAGTTCTGTGTTCCTAGCTCGTTACTTTTAATGCGCTTCCTTAAAGTTTGCGCTGTTTGAGGGTTTTTCATGTTTTTATTTTATATAGCAGAACGTATTTCAGCTAAAATGCATACATAATTTTCACTCGAATTCTCCGTTAACTATAAGTTATAATTCCCTGTTCTCTGGTTTGCCTACCAATATAAAATACAGTTTGTGATTACACGGCTTTCTTTTGACACAGTAGTTTACATTCTCAAGAATTTCGCAATAGTTTATTTTAGCGAAAGGGTAGGTGCCTTTTCCGAGACATTTGTAATGTTTTGTTAGTTTATTGTTATTTATTCTTACATTTAGGTTTATACATTTTATCTTATGGGGAGACAATGTTTCCCCGATTTTTTGTAATCCTATCCTTAATAGGCAATCCATTAACCAGCTCTTTGAGTTTTAAGATTGTGTGCCGTTTTTAAATTGCTTCTTAAAAAATGATGTTAGGCTGTGTTCTCTTGTTCAGTGTAGGGCTTATCAATATAATTTATTCATTTGCTCAAATTGTTTTTTATCATTGTTTTACAATATTTAATGGATTTTAATGAATAAAATGTATATCATTATTTAATGGATCTCAATGAATACAATCTATACCATGGTCTGGTTCTTCTTTCTTCGGGTTCTGGGTTTCCCATTCTTAATGATTACAATTAAGTATTTTGTTTGAATCTTTTAAGTTATTTATGATATTACTATTTTTTAGCATTATCAACTCTAAGATTGTTTCTTTGCCACAAATTCACATTCTACTGTGAGCTCCATTCAGTATATTGATACACATAACTAAGTATTTTAATGGTTTTTATCTTCCCTCCTTGTTGATTAAGTCAATGTTTGCCCTTCTTTATTATTATTCGTGTAATTATTTATTTATCCATTTCTTTTATATTATATATGGATGTTTTTAAAATTTTAATAATTTTCTTATTATTTTTCTTATGTTCATTTTGTTTTTAATATTTTTAATGCTTTGCATTTATATGTCACATATATTGAGTTTGTCATATTTATAATTGTTTGTTTGCAGTTCTCAGGCCCCTGATGAAGGCGTTGCCGAAACGTGTTGGGGCGTTCCTGTATCAATAAAGCGCTTGTGACCTCCAATTCCGCTCGCCTTTTGTGTTTCCTGAGGGTACTTTGCGAGTAGGTGCTCCAGTTTTGATTTTTATCAGGAGAAGAGGAGCCATGAGTTCCAAATCCTTAGTAACCTCTTGAAGAAACATACCCATGTACAGTATGTAAGAACTTATTCTGGCCGATAGCATAGAGGCTTGAAAACATCGATGACCAAAGTCATCAAGAGTCCTCGTCTCACAGCCCGGAGGATTAGAGGAGTGTGTCTTGGCACTTTTGATCCAGCGCATCGCTGATTCCACAACCATGGAATGGTGTGGTAACTGCGATTTTTGGAATCCAGGACACTGCGGTACCCAGTACATTGTATCGAGCCTTCGAGAATGTGGAGACACCATTAAGGGTGTTTCCCACATTCTAAGCATGAGATCATGCAAAATCCGGTGTATGGGAAGGGTTGCGGCCTCCTTAGGGGCTGCCGGATACTGAAGAATTTCAAGTTCTTCAGCTCTCAGTTCCTTCTTGGGGGTCACAGTGATCGAGAGGCCCCGAGCCACATCCCGTATCAAGTCTTGAAACGACATGTCCTCCGGAGGGGACATCCGACGTTGTGGCGAAGGAGAGGGATCTGGAGTCATCAGAATCAGAAGACTCGAAGTATCGATGGGCCGGGTGCTCTCGTACTGCCTGTCAACGGTACCGATCGAAGTCGGTATTGGAATGCCTCGATACCGGACCCTCTATGCCCGGTATGGGTGGTAGCATGGAGAGCAGCGCAATGGTAGATGCAGATACATCCGGTACCAGCATCGGTACCGATGTCTGCGGAACTGATTGTAGCGGCTTTAGCGGTACGGAGGCTGCTAACAAGGCCGCAAGACTGCGCTCAATGGCTAGGATACGTTGATCCATGGAGCCTGCAGATGTCTGGGTGTCGGTACTGGCGGAGTGGGCCACAACCCCAGAACATGGCAGCAAAAGCTCTCCGGAGGTGGACGCCTCGGTAACATCTTGGGACCCCGTTAATGCTTTGGAGGCAAGGACTTCCCGCCAAGGTTGTTTGGCCGGTGTATTCTCCTTGAGGGCAATGCTAGAAGCATCTCGATGCTTAGAAGGAGATGGTGAAATTAGACTTACCTACTAATTTGTTGTTCCTTCAGGAACTCCAGTCCAGTCCCGGAACCTCTGGGGGTTTAGCACCTCCTCCAGCAGCCTTGGAGACTGAGCACCTCATCACTTTCAATGACACTGGTATAAGTAGGCAAGGACCGCCTCTCCACGCCAGCACCTATTGACAAAGCAGACTCACCAAAGCAACAAATAAGTAGCCAGTATAATTCAAAAACAAACACTGCATCTCTATTTCTTTTTTTTTTTTGCTTAAAGCTAAAACTGAACACTGAAATCTCCAACTATAAACTACATTTCCCCGGAAGGAAAACTATAACGTAGTATACTTCTGCAAAGGTATGCCCCCTTCTTTTTCTCTGAGGACAGTGAACCTACTGGAATCCCCCAACCCTCGCCCCAAGCCCTGACACGGAACCTTTATCACAATCTTAGAGTTATTCCACTTCAGGCTGACATGTTAAATAGCAAGCAAGGGTGGGATACAGGACTGGACTGGAGTTCCTCAAGGAACAACAATTAGCAGGTAAGTCTAATTTCACCTTCCTTATTGTCCCTCCAGTCCAGTCCCGGAACCTCTGGGGATGTAACAGAGCAGTAGATATCAACGGGAGGGACCCGCTAGACCATCCTGAAGCACTACTGATCCAAACCGGGCATCTCCTGCCGCCTGAACATCCAAACGGTAGTGCTTAACAAAAGAATTCAAAGATGACCAAGTCACCGCCCGACAAATATCCATGGCTGGCACCAAACTATACTCTGCCCAGGAAGCAGCCTGCGCCCTAGTCGAGTGTGCCCTGAGCCCTTCCGGCACCTTTTTCCCTTTCAAAATATAAGCTGCCACAATGGCCTCCTTGAGCCACCTGGAAATAGAAGACTTTGCTGCCGCTTCCCCTTTCTAGGTCCTCCAAATAATACGAATAACCTGTCCGACTTACGGAAGGATGCTGTACCCCGGAGATACTTCCTAAGAGTCCGACGGACATCAAAGAGACGCAACTTTCCCCCTGACGCCGTCTTCTCCTGTACATTGAATACTGGCAATGAAACCATCTCATTGACATGAAAAACGGAAACCACCTTAGGCACCGCTTTTAGAGTTAGATCCTTCAACGAAGCCTTAGCCAATGGTTCAAAAGGCTCCTTTACTAACGCTTCCAGTACCAAATTCAGATCTCACGACGGAATCGTCATTCTGCATGGTGGCTGAAGGAGCAACACCACCCTTAGAAACCGCTTGACATCCGCGTGCACACCCAGCGCTTCCCCTTGAATCTTTCCACGATAACATGAAAGCGCTGCTAACTGAACTCATAAAGAACTGGCTGCCAGACCCTTCTCGAAACCATCCTGCAGGAATGAAAGAATCTGCGAAATAGAAGCTTCCAAAGAACGTAACCGTCTATCCGCACACTGCGCTTCAAAAATGTGCCAAACACGTATATACGCCAACGAGGTAGACCGTCGCCTGGCCTTCAACAACGTTGATATAACCGCTGTCGCCTATCCTCTGGCTCTCAATCGTGCCCTTTCAAGAGCCAAGCCATAAGCGAGAATCGACTAACCTGCGGCATGCGGAGCGGCCCTTGAATCAACAGATCCTCCCGTGATGGGAGCCGCCAAGGACTGTCCACCTGAAGCTGAACCAGATCCGCATACCACGGTCTTCTTGGCCAGTCTGGAGCTATCAGAATCACCAGTCCTGGGTGGCTCTCTATGCGTTGCACTATGCAACCTATCAGAGCCCATGGCGGGAACACGTATACGAGACTTTCCACTGGCCACCTTTGCATCAGAGCATCGAAGCCCTCCGATATCCTTTCTCGTCTCCTGCTGTAAAACCGCGAGGCTTTCGCCAACTCGAACGTCTCTATAAGATCCATAATCGGTGTTCCCCACCATCTGGTAATTAACGCAAACATGTCCGGATGGAGAACCCACTCTCCTGGATCCACTTTGACTCGACTCAAAAAATCTGCTTCTACATTGTCTACCCCTGCCACGTGTTGCGTCGACAGAACGAGCAGGTTTTTTTCGGCCCAATCCAACAATTGACTGGCCTCTGCCTCCAATGCGACACTTCCCATGCCACCCTGACGATTGATGTAGACCACCGTAGTCACATTGTCTGAAAGTACTCGAACTGCTGCAAGCCTAAACCACGGTTGAAATGCTTGGAGAGCTAAGGCTACCGCCCTCATCTCCAGCTGGTTGATGGACCACTCCTTTTCTATTGCTGACCATTGGCCCTGCACCAAACGCCCTTCGAAGTGCGCTCCCCAGCCCGTCAGACTGGCATCTGTTGTTAATGGTCTCCAGGCCAGAGCCTCCAGTGGCATTCCCTTCTCCAGGCTTCCTGGAAACAACCATCACTGTAGTTCCCGACGCACCTCCAGAAGACAGGGCAGCCGTTGAGACAGCGAGTCTGTCTGATGTGACCATCTCCAGAACAGAACCCTTTGCAAAGGCCTCATGTGAGCCCTTGCCCACGGCACTAGCTCGATCGTGGCCGCCACTGTCCCGAGCACCTGCAGATATTGTCAAGCCGTGGGAGCCCTCTCGACCAGGAAGCTGCGCATGAGCGCCCTCAGCTCCTGCGCTCGAACATCTGGAAGAAATACTCTCCCCTGATCCATACTGAACCAAGCCCCCAAATACTCTAGACTCTGTGACAGTCTCAGCCGGCTTTTGGCCAAGTTGACCACCCAACCTAGGCTCTGAAGCAGTTGTACCACTTGGGCCGTAGCTGATTCGCTCTCGCCTCTTGACTTTGTCCGAATCAACCAGTCGTCCAAATAGGGGTGAACTAACACTCCTTCCTTGTGGAGAGCCGCTGCCACCACCATCATTACCTTGGTGAAAGTCCGTGGTGCCGTGGCTAGACCAAAAGGCAATGCCCGGAACAGAAAATGTCCCATGGGCACCACAAACCGAAGGAATTGCTGATGCTCTTGTCGAATTGGTATATGCAGACAAGCCTCCGTCAGATCCAGAGAAGTAAGAAACTCCCCTTCCCTGACAGCTACTATAACCGAGCAAAGGGTCTCCATATGGAAATGCGACACTCTGAGACAACGCCTTACCCTTTTTAAATCCAGGATGGGTCGAAAACCTCCATCCTTCCTTGGAACCACGAAATATATGGAGTATCGACCGCACCCACAGTGCTCTGGCAGCACTGGTACCACCGCCCTGAACCGCAGCAGTCTGTCTTGGGTCTCTTGAACTGTCACTTGTTTTAACCGTGCTTTGCAGGGTGACTGGACAAAGGACTCTACCACTTGGCATTGGAATTCCAGAGCATAACCTTCTCGAATGACTTCCAACACCCATTGGTCCAACGTGATTTGGACCCAGGCAGGATAAAACTCCTGTAACCTTCCTCCTACTGGCTCGCCTCCTACCTGAGTCCCCCTCATCTCATTGTGATTTCCTAATGTTCGAGACCGAGGACACCGCAAAATCTCTGCCTGCCCCCTGAAAACCTCAAAATCCCTGGTTCCAAACGGGAAATTTGCCCCGCTGAAACTGACCAAAACGAGGCATCCGGAACCTGCAAAACTCTCTCTGCAATCCTTTGGGTACCGAGCTGGGGTGGCCCTGTTTCGGCTTATCTTCAGGCAAGTGACCTCCCTTGGATTCCCCAAGGTCCTTGACTAACTTGTCCAAATCCTCTCCAAACAAAAGCTTCCCTCTAAAGGGGAGCTTGCTCAGGCGAGCCTTTGAAGAACTGTCCGCAGACCAGTTACGCAACCACAAATATCGCCGAGCCGCCACCACCGAGACCATACTCTTCGATAGTCCCCGGATCAGATCATAATGAATGTCTGACAAATAGGCCGCTCCTGATTCCAAACGGGCCACCTCCTTGATCTGTTCTCCTACCTGATCAACCTGTAGCCTGAGACCACTAAAGACAGGCTCTAGCTACCCACACTCCTGAGATAGAAGCCTGCATTGACAGAGCACTAATACCAAAACCTGTTTTAACAACGTGTCCAATTTCCTATCCTGACTATCCTTGAGAGCCGCACTGCCCTCAACCGGAATCGTCATCTTCTTGGTGACTGCCAACACCGCTGCATCTACTTTTGGGGAGCGAAAAAGATCACGATCCTGATCCGACAAAGGATAAAGCCTAGCCATTGCTCTGGACCCTTTCAGGCCCGCCTCGGGCAGATTCCACTCCTCCTGAATCATGTCCCTCATCACTCGGTGTATTGGAAACACCCTTTGAGTAGTGTGAACGGCCTGCAACAACGGGTCCTCTAACGTGTCATCTGCTGCAGAAACCACAGAAGGAATGTTTAAAACTTTGAGCGTCTCAGCAATGAGTGCTGGTAACGCGCCCCTCCAAAACACTCTAACCACTCTAGCTTGCTGTTCCGGATCCGCAAGCTCACCTTCTTCTAACTCCTCTAACGAATCTCAATCTATATCACCATCTGCCGATTCCAAAGCCTTTAAAGGCGATGGCCTCACCAGCCCCTCTTCCAAGCCTTATTTTCCTTGAAGGGGGACCTCCAGATCCCAGCATAAGTGGAGTTCCCGGACGTTTCTCTCCCTGCGTCCCGGAGGTCGAAGCTACCACCCGCGGCTGTAGCAAAGAAAAAGCTTGATGAAGCAAGAGAAAGAAATCAGGAGGTAACAGGGAAGGACCAACCGCTTGATCCTGCCCATGTTGAGAAGTCGGGACTGGTGCTGAAGAGGGCCCAGCCACTGGCTCCGGGAGTGCGACTACAGGGGTTAGAGCCTCCAACTGTTCTTGAGAAACACCCTTCTGCCCCATCGCTCCTTCCTCCAGAGAATGTTCCATTAAAGCCACCTCCTGATTGCAACCTCTACAGACCTCTGTGACAGAGACTGTACCTCGCCTAGTGCAACAGACTAAACACTGTGGCCTTGGGCGGAGACTCATACTGCAAAATTTCCAGCTCCTAGGAACATGGGTCCTCCTCGGACTCCGTCCGCACCGAGATAGCCTGGGCCATGTCCCGAACGAAATCATGGAATGCCACATCCTCAGGTGGGGAGTGGCGTCAAGGCTGCAGGGGTGAAGGCTCCGAGGGAACATCCTGATGCTGGGAGATCTTGGGAGAAGCCTCATCCTCGGTCTCCCATTCGGAACCCGAGGTTGTCGAGGACTCGGCCTCGGGGGTAACCGAGGGTAACCTGGAACCGGGAACAACCAGAGGACCGGGGGTCAGATCCCCGCAGGCTCACACGGGAGGACCGGAGCCCAAAGGACTGGGATTGGGACTTCAATCGGGGCTGTGGACTTACCCGAGACCAGTGGCACTTGGTGCCTGGTTCGATGCCCCAGGCATCCCCTGAGGCCGAGGGGCTGGGTGTCGAGGCCGATGATGCTGGGAGTCCAGATATCAACACCTGCTGCAAGGCCAGAATGGAGGAGAGACTCTGCTCCATGGCCACCATAGGGGCCTCGAGAACCGATGGCTCAGCAGTCGGCAGCACAGACACCAAGGGCCTCAAGTCCAGCACCAACATTCCAGAGAGTGCATCCTCCAGGAGGACCATGAGTTCTCAAACCCTGACGCAGTCACTGCCAGCCGAGGGCTCCTGCCTCGAGAGTTTGGGAGGGTGCTGCACAGAGTCACCCGTGTCCCGCCACAGGACCTTCCCAGGCTTCGTCAGCAAATCGAGAGGCTGCACCTTCTTCATCTTCTTAGGAGACTCCGGCAACCTACCGGAGAAGCCACCGCCACCGTGGGACTCTGAGGATGCCAGGAGCTCCCTCAAGGAACCCTCCTTCAGACTGGGAGAGAGGGATGATGGAGTGAGTCTGGCTTGGGAAACTGCTTCCCCTGCAACTCTGACCGTTTCCTGTTGCTCTTGGGTGTCATGGCCTGGCATCGATCACAGGAGGAGCTGTCGTGTTCCGGACCCAGACAGCAGAGGCAGCAAATCATGAATATCAGTAACCGATATGGTTTGGCCACATTGGTCACATTTTTTAAACCCACCGGGAGTCATGGTGGGAGAACACCCGGCCAGGGTCGAGGACCCACAGGTGAAAAAAGGCGCGAATGCCAGTCAAGGAAGAACCTTGACAAAAAAGGGACCGCACGAGCCAAGAATGGCAACGAGGTGCCCGATTCGAGGCAGAGGTGGTACAGGGACCAAATTCAAGAATTCAGATGACAAGAATTTGGAAGGGAAAGAATCACTTTTTCCGGGAGAGATGAGGACCATATCCACTGGGCTCCACGGAAAAAAGGAGACTGAACAAGATGGCACCCTTGGGCGGGAAGGAGACCACGAATGTGTGGTAGCATTCCCAAAGGTTTTCTTTGAAAGTTGGGGAAATGCTCTGTGTGGGCTCCGTCGGCACCGATGTCACCCATAGGTGAGGACTGACTTCCTGCTTGTTCCTGGAGAATGAGAATGAAAATCTGATTATCTATAAGGACTCACAGTATGTTTTTATAAGGACTCACAGTATGTTTTTTCATCTGTCCATGCTTACAATGCTGTATGGAAGAGGAGAGTTTTTTTGTCAGCTAAAGACCAACCATTACAGCAAATGGCAATACTCACAGAAATATTTGAGATTCATAAGAAGAACATAAGATATGCCATACTGGGTCAGACCAAGGTCCATCAAGCCCAGTATCCTGTTTCCAACAGTGGCCAATCTAGGTCATACGTACCTAGCAGTATCCCCAAAAGACACAGGTTCCACAATGCTTGTATTGGGTCAAGCATTGATATCCTGGGTCCCTTTTTAATAATGGTTTATGGACCTTTCCTCCAGGAACTTGCCCAAACCTTTTTTAAACCCAGCTACACTAACAGCTCTTACTACATCCTCCGGTAACAAATTCCAGAGTTTGATTACACGTTGAGTGAAAAAATATTTTCTCGTATTTGTCTTAGATAGTTTACCCTGTAGCTTCATTACATGTCCCCTAATCTTTCTATATTCTGATAGCGTAAACAATTGATCTACGTTTACCCGTTCCACTCCATTCATTAATTTATAGACCTCTATCATATCTCCCCTCAGCCGTCTCTTTTCCAGCTTGAAGAGCCCTAACCTTCGTAGCCTCTTTCTCGCAGAAAGAGCTCATAAAGGGTATGTTACAGCTTGTGAATGGATAGGGTCATACCAGAAAGTAGATGTATGGGAGAAATTTGGGAACTGTATAGTGGACAGATTAGCACATGAAACTACTTTAGTGACAAAGGAAAAGTTATGCACTATGGCAGCAATATGTTCCCAACCACAGCAATATAATATTACAGAATTACAGGATAATGTTTTACAGGATGATTTCACATGATGGAAATCAGCAGGATGCACTAAGGAGAAGGGGGTTTGGGTGCATCTTCTACTTCATTAGTACATTTAGTGACGTTAATGCATTATGTGAATCACAGTGGAGTGAGAGTAGTTACTCACCTGTAACAGGTGTTCTCCAGGAGCAGCAGGAATCAGTCCTCACATATGGGTGACGTCGGCGCTGACGGAGCCCCCATGCGGAGCATTTCCCCAGCTTTCAAAGAAAGCCTTTGGGACTGCAGCATGCATGCGCGGTCCTCTTCCTGCCCAAGGGTGCCATCTTGCTCAGTCAGATGACATAGCTAAAAGACAGCAAAAAACAAAAATAAATCATATGACTGCAACTCCAAGGGGAGGAGGGAGGGTTGTGAGGACTGATTTCTGCTGCTCCTGGAGAACACCTGTTACAGGTGAGTAACTACTCTTTCTCCAGGACCAAGCAGGAAGTCAGTCCTCACATTTGGGACTCCCCAGCTTAAGGCTACCAGGGACCGAAAGCTGAAAAATTGAGCTCCCTCTAGAGCCTCAGCATGTACGAAAAGAATCTTCTCTGAGAACGCCCCCATACGGTAGCCCAACACCAGGGCCGGAGGGTAGGAGTTGCCTATACCTCAAAGAGATTACAGAGTACCGCCTGTCCGAAAGCACTGTCCCTGCAGGACTCCCTCACGAGGCAGTAGTGGGCCGCAAAGGTCTGGCTTGAAGACCAAGTAGCGGCCCGGCAGATGTCTGCCAATGGAACAGAGTGGAGATGAGCCACTGACGCAGCCTTCGCCCTGACACGGTGAGCCGTGACTCGACCCTGCAATGAGAGGCCAGCTGCCCTGTACGCCCAGGCGATACAGTCTGCTACCCAGATGGACAGGGTACTCTTGGAGAGCACAGTTACTTACCTGTAACAGGTGATCTCTGGGAACAGCAGGAATTAGTCCTCACATATGGGTACGTCGGAACCGACAGAGCCGGCGCGGGAAAGCTCCCCAGCTTTTCAGGTGAAAAGCTTTTGGGGCTTCCCACAGCGCATGCGCGCTGCCTTCCCGCCTTCCTTACCAGCTCTCTTCAGTTTGAGTTTATAGCTGAGACAATAGAGAGAGGAAAGGAAGGTAGACAGATAGAAGATA
Source organism: Ichthyophis bannanicus (assembly GCA_033557465.1). Classification (NCBI taxonomy): domain Eukaryota; kingdom Metazoa; phylum Chordata; class Amphibia; order Gymnophiona; family Ichthyophiidae; genus Ichthyophis; species Ichthyophis bannanicus. The sequence goes on along the minus strand of CM066048.1, from coordinate 40,388,589 downwards.
CAACTCCTAGGGGAGGTGGGTGGGTTGTGAGGACTAATTCCTGCTGTTCCCAGAGATCACCTGTTACAGGTAAGTAACTGTGCTATCTCCAGGAACAAGCAGGAATAAGTCCTCACATATGGGGACTCCCTAGCTAAGATGCCTGGGAGATCCCCCTCCAAGGGTAAACCATCTTCGTATGGATCTCAGGCATCCATTCAGGGAAGGTGGGCAGGAGTTGCTTAAGTATGGAACAGGTGTTTGAGGACAGCCTGACCAAACAAGGCATCCCGGCGGGAGTCCTTGTCCAAACAGTAATGGGCTGTGAAGGTATGAACCGAGGCCCAAGTGGCTGCTCGACAGATCTGATCGATGGATACAGAGTGAAGATGAGCCATAGAAGTAGCCATGGCTCTCACATTGTGAGCTGTGACATGACCTTCCAGAGAAATATTCTTACTCTGGTAAGCAAAAGAAATACACTGAGCAATCCAATTGGAAAGTGTACGTTTGGAGACTGGAAGTCCCAAATGAGAAGGATCAAAAAACCACAAAAAGTTGGGAAGACTTTCGATGTGGCTGAGTCCTGTTGAGGTAAAAGGCGAGAGCTCTTTTACAGTCAAGAGTATGAAGGTTCCTCTCTGCACTGGATGCATGAGGAGCCGGAAAAAAACAGGTAGATATACCTCTTGATTAAGATGAAAAGGCGAGACCACTTTGGGCATAAAGTGGGGGTTCGTCCTAAGGACCACCTTATCATGATGAAACCTAATATAAGGTGGATTAGCCACTAAAGCCTGCAGTTCACTGATGCGGCGAGCTGAAGTGACTGCAATAAGGAAAACTACCTTCCATGAAAGAAATTTCAAGGAGGTGGAGTCCAAAGGCTCAAAAGGTGGCTTCATAAGCTGACCTAGAACTAGGTTCAAATCCCATGCTACCGGCGGAGGTCGGATGGGAGGTTTAGTTAAGGTCAGGCCTCTCATGAACCTTGCAACAAGAGGATGAGAGGAAACAGGTTGTCCATTTATAGGTTTTAAGGATGCTGCAATAGCACTTAAATGGACTCGTACTGAATTCGTCTTGAGGCCTGCATTGGAAAGATGCAGGAGATAGTCTAGTAGAGAATTCAAAGGAAGTGCCAGAGGGTCAAGACCCTGTTGAGCACACCAAATGGAAAAACGTTTCCATTTGAAAGCATAGGAACGCCTGGTAGAGGGTTTCCTAGAGGCATGAAGGATATCTTTCACTGGTTGAGAAAGATTAAACTCATGAAGTCTTAAGCCTTCAGTAACCAAGCTCGGAGATGTAGGGACTTGGGGTTTGGGTGCCACAAAGTCCCTTTCTCCTGAGACAGAAGGTCTGGCGCAGCTCCCAGGTCCAGGGAGGAGCCCTGGGAGAGCTGTAGAAGTAGAGGGAACCACACTTGGCGTGGCCAGCGTGGAGCTATGAGGATCATCGACCCGTGATCCCTCTGAAGTTTGAACGGAGTCTTGGGAATCAAAGGAATGGGTGGAAAAGCATACAGGAATTCCTGACCCCAATGCAGGAGAAAGGCGTCGTTGGCCTGAGCTCCCTGACACGGAGTCCTGGAACAGAACCGGGGAAGTTTGGCATTCCACGGACTTGCAAAGAGGTCCGGGGTCCCCCATTCCTGAAAGATTCTGCGTATCTGGTCCATATGCAGGGACCATTCGTGTGGAAGCAGAACTCGACTGAGTCTGTCTGCCCGAGAGTTTTGAACTCCTGGAAGGTATACTGCCAGAAGATGAATTTGATGCTCTCTGGCGAAGGCCCATAATCTGAGAGCTTCGTTGCAAAGCAACAGAGAGCCCGTCCCTCCTTGTTTGTTGACATAGAACATGGCTACCTGATTGTCTGTCTGGACTAGGACAGTCAGGTTGACAAGGAGGGTGTGGAAGACTGTGAGGGCAAGGAAGATTGCTCGCAGTTCCAGAAGGTTGATGTGAAGGGTGGTCTCCTGGGGAGACCAGGTGCCCTGAGTGGAGAGGTGTTGGAGATGAGCTCCCCACCCTGTTTGGGAGGCATCTGTTGTGAGGGTTGCTTGGGGCAACGAAGGTTGGAAGGGGGTCCCCAACAACAGATTTTTGGAGGATGTCCACCACTGGAGAGACCAAAACAGACGTTTTGAGGTGAGTACCTGGTCTGAGAGCGCTCCTGATGCTTGAGACCACTGGGTGGCCAAAGTCCATTGAGCTGCCCTCATATGGAGACGAGCGTAGGGCACCACATGGACCGTGGAGGCCATGTGGCCCAGAAGTTGCAGCAGTTCCCTGGCTGACAAGTGACTTCTGGACTGAGCCTGGGAGGCCAAGCTGATTAGTCGTTGGCCTCGGACCAGAGGGAGGTAGGCCCTTGCAGTGGTGGAGTCCAAGTGGGCCCCTATGAATTCCAGGGACTGAATAGGGATGAGTTGGGACTTGGGAATGTTTACCACAAGTCCCAGATATTGAAGAATACGCCTTGTGCGGTCCAAGGAAATCTGGGCTTCTGACTGAGATGGAGCTCGGATGAGCCAGTCGTCCAGATATGGGAAGATGAAGATTCCCATGCCTCTTAGAAATGCGGCTACGACTGCCATGCATTTTGTGAATACTCTTGGAGCAGAGGCGAGACCGAAGGGAAGTACTCTGTATTGGAAATGTTTTCCCTGGAACAGAAATCGAAGATATTTTCTGTGGGATGGATGGATGAGTATGAGTGTACGCATCCTTGAGATCTAGAGAACAAAGCCAATCCTGACTCTGAAGGTATGGAAGGAGAATGCCCAGAGAGAGCATTTTGAATTTCTCCTTGAATAGAAACTTGTTCAATTCTCTCAGATCTAGGATAGGTCTGAAGCCCCCTGTCTTCTTTGTTATGAGAAAATAAGGGGAGTAGAACTCTAACCCCTGTTGAGGAAGAGGAACCTCCTCTATTGCCCCTTGGGCAAGGAGAGAGGAGACTTCCTGACCCAACAGGGTCAGAAGAGATGGGGGAGAACTGAATTGTCCCACCATGGTATGGGGAGGAAGGCTGGAGAAATGAAGTTTGTAGCCCTCTCTGATGATAGAGAGGGTCCATTGCTCTGATGTTATTTGCTCCCATCTGGGAGCAAAGTGAACTAGCCTTCCAGGTATGGTGAGAGGCTCTGGTTGTTCCAGAGCCAGAAATGGTAAGTTCTCTAGGGGCAAGTCAAAACCCCTGAGGGGGTTGAGCCTGCTGGGGTGTAGCAGACACTGCAGACTTTACTTGCTTAAATTGCTGACGTTTAGCAGCAAAGCGAGGCTGAGAAGATTGTTGGCCAGTATTTGTGGAAAATCTGGCCTTCTTATAGTAAGGCCTTTTAAAAGACTTCTTTTTGGCAGGAGTAGAAGTAGACTTAGAAAGTCTATCTAGAGTGGCATTTTCTGCATCCATTTGAGCAGCTTTAATTTGCCAGTCTTCACCAAATAAGTTCTCACCTGTACAGGGCAGATTCCTTAGGCCATCCACAACCCAGGGTTCTAGGTCAGAAGCCTGGAGCCAAGCAAGACGTCGGGCTGCAATAGCAATTCCCGAAGCCCTGCCAGCAACCTCAAAGGAATCAAAGGCTGCCCTGTTGGAAAACTTGGAGACCTCTGAAAGTTGTGTCACCACAGAAGTGAAGTCCTCCTTTTTATCCTCAGGGATAAAGGGGCAAAATGCCGTACCTTTAGGGCAAGTTCTCTGAGAAACATGCCCATATAAAGGCTGTAAGAATTGATCCTGGCTATAAGCATACTAGCCTGGAAGATCTTTCTACCAAAAGAGTCAAGGGTCTTACATTCTCGCCCTGGAGGGGTAGAAGAGTGGCTTTTGGGACTCTTTATCCTCTTCATAGCAGACTTCACCACAATGGAGTGGTGAGGCAGCTGAGTTTTTTGAAACCCAGGAGAAAGAGGGACCCGGTACATGGTGTCCAACCTACGAGAATGAGGAGACAGAGTTAGAGGAGTCTCCCACAAATCCATCAAGTGTTCTTGAAGGATTTCATGGATAGGCAGAGTAACTGCTTCTTTAGGAGCTTTAGAGTATCCTAAAATATCCAATTTTTTTGATCTGGGTTTCTTTTCAGAAGATGTAGCAATAGAAGTCCTTTAGCTACATCAACAATGAAATCCTGAAAGGATAAATCCTCTGGAGGAGACATTGCCCTCTTTAGAGAAGAGGGCTCCTCAGGAAGATCAAACTCAGCAGAGTCATCAGAGGAATTGAACTCATCAGAAGAATCTGAGTATTCTCTCTGTGCTTGCAATGCACGATACGCGTACCGATCGATATCGAGATCGGGCGTATCGGGCATGGGATTGGTATCGGGCAAAAGCCTGAATCCAGCAAGCGGAACCGATCGACGCTTGGAAGTCGATGGTCTCGGTTCCGGTGTGGATACCGGAACCGGGGTCGGTACCGATTGGCGTCACAGCCTTAATGAAAGCCAGAACGGCCTGCTGCATGGTCTGGACAGTATTGCCCATGGACGCCACTGCTGCCTGGATGTCGGTACCGGTATCGACCGGTACCCCAGAGCAGTCTAACAGGTGATCAGTCGAGGCCGTGCCATCGATGTCAACCTGTAACCCCATAGGTGATGCTTTGGAGGCCGGAGCCTCCCGCCGGGGTTTTTTGGTGTGGGCAGAATCCTTGAACTCAAGATTGAGAGCCTCTCGATCTTTTGAAAGAGATTTGCTTTTAGAGGATTTGCCCACAGAAAGTTTGGTTACCTGAGATCCATCCGGAGAGGAAGACCTGGATGACTGTGATGCTGGATTATCTGAAGCAAACAGCATATGGAACTTGTTGGCCCGGTTCTGCATACCACGTTTAGACATCTGGGAGCAGAATGGGCAGTCCGGTATGGAGTGGTCAGGTCCCAAACATTTAAGACAACATTCTTGGGTGTCTGAGAAATTACTTCTATGCACTTGGTACACTTTTTAAAAACCAGGAGCTGGCTTCTCCATGAGGAGAATTAGTGTAGGCCTGAAGGCCTAGCTAAAGTTACCACGTTGTGCTGAAATAAAAAAAAGATTTTTTTTTTTTTTTTTTTAGAAATAAAGAAAGAGAGACCGGCAGTACCGGTTTTGGTATGGGGAAGGCAGGTACGCGGTCAAAAGAAACAAATTAAAATAACAATTTCTTCAGCGGTGACAGGAACACGACCTGCTGGCTCCGCGGAAAAAGAGAAACTGAAGAGAGCTGGTAAGGAAGGCGGGAAGGCAGCGCGCATGCGCTGTGGGAAGCCCCAAAAGCTTTTCATCTGAAAAGCTGGGGAGCTTTCCCGCGCCGGCTCCGTCGGTTCCGATGTACCCATATGTGAGGACTTATTCCTGCTTGTTCCTGGAGATACAGGTAATCCCAACTTATTAGGGTCAAAAGAGATGAAGAGCTGGACAACCCTCCGATGCTCCTGCGTACGGTCAAGGTAGAAGGACAACGCCCTCCTACAGTCCAGGGTATGCAAGACCATCTCAGCCCGGCTGGCATGCGGCCTGGGAAAGAAAGTCGGAAGAACCACCTCCTAATTGAGGTGGAAGGAAGAGACAACCTTGGGAAGGAATTTAGGGTGAGTCCGTAAGACTATCCTGTTCCTGTAGAATCTAGTGTACGGTGCCTCTGACACCAGGGCTTGAAGCTCGCTCACTTGCCTTGCTGAGGTAAAAGCTACCAAAAACAACGTTTTTCAGGAGAGAAATAACAAAGGACAAGTAGCCATAGGCTCAAATGATGGGCAAGTAAGCCGCTGCAAGATCACATTCAAATCCCATTCAGGGGCAGGTGGATGAACTGGAGGCTTAAGCAAAAGTAGGCCTCTGAGGAAGCGAGCCACCAAGGGGTGGCTTGAGAGAGACTGACCCTCCACCGGTGAATGGTGCGCAGAGAGAGCACTGAGATGGACCCTAACAGAGTTGGATTTAAGGCCCAGATTGGACAGTTGAAGCAAATATTGCAGCACCACTGATACCAGGCAGGAGAAGGGATCCTGCTTGTGATGAGCACACCAGGTGGAGAACCTACGCCAATTGAGGGCGTAAGATTTCCGGGTGCACTGCCTCCGAGAGGCCAAGACCACGTCCTCCACTTCCCTAGGAATCAGTAAGGGTGCTAGAACTACCCTTTCAGCAGCCAGGCCATCAGATTGAGGGACTGGAGGTTGGGGTGTAAGAGAGATCCCTGCTCCTGAGACAGGAGATCAGGTTGCATCCCCAGAGGAAGAGGAGTGTCCACCGCCAGTTGCAAAAGAAGTGGGAACTAGGGTTGCCTTGGCCACCTGGGGGCCACCAGAATCACCGAGGTCCTGTCCCAAATCACTTTGAACAGTGTCTTGGGCACTAGAGAAGTGGGAGGAAACGCATATAGGAGGCCTGTAGACCATGGAATGAGAAACGCATCCACTGCTACTCTGAGAGGATGCGGTTGTCTGGAGCAGAACCTGGGCAGTTGACGGTTCAGTGGACTGGCAAAGAGATCTATGGTGGGAAGACCCCATCTTAGGAAGATCTGTTGAACCACCAGAGGATTCAACTGCCATTCATGTGGCTGTAGAATCCTGCTCAATCTGTCTGCCAGGTAATTCTCTTGTCCAGGGAGATAGATCGCCCTGAGATGTATGCCATGATTGACTGCCCAGGAGCACAGGTCCTGTGCTTCCTGACAGAGAGGTCAGGACCCTGTGCCCCCCTGCTTGTTCACATAGAACATAGCAACTTGATTGTCTGTTTGAACCAAGACGGACTGGTGAGAGAGGACATGAGAGAAAGTCCGCAGGGCTAAGCGGATCGCTCTGAGTTCTAGCAAATTGATTTGCTGTGTGGCCTCCCAAGGGGACCAGAGGCCCTGAGTGCATGCTCCTTGGCAATGTGCACCCCAACCTTGAAGAGAAGCATCGGTTGTCAGCACTTGAGACTGTGGAGGTGCTTGAAAAGGCACCCCTTGCAGCAGATTCGGAAGATGAATCCACCACTGTAGAGAAGAGGCTAGTAGCTTGGACACCCTGATCTTGTCCGTCAGGTTTCCTGTGGCCTGCAGCCACTGAGTTCTGAGGTCCCACTGGGCTGGCCTCATGTGCAGACGGGCATTTGGAGTTACATAGACCGTGGATGCCATGTGGCCTAAAAGCCTCAGGAATTGTCTGGCGGAGACCAGAGAATTGCTGTGGAACTGTCTGGCCAGATCCATCAGTCTGTGGGCCCTGTCCACAGGTAAAAAGGCCTTTGCCTGAAGGGTGTCTAGTCTTGCTCCGATGAACTCCATGTTCTGTGAGGGGCGCAAAGCGGACTTTGCGAAGTTTATGACAAACCCCAGATGCTGGAGAAGAGAGACAGTGAGGAGGGTGGCTTGATTGGTCTCCTGTGGAGACTGACCCCTGATGAGCCAGTCGTCCAGGTAGGGAAACACAAAGAGTCCTTGAACACTGAGATAGGCCGCCACCACCGCCAGGCACTTGGTGAAAACCCTGGGGGCGGAGGTTAGGCCAAAAGGGAGTACCCTGTACTGGTAATGGTTTCCTCCCACGACAAATCGAAGATATTGTCTGTGGTCTGGATGAATAAGGATGTGAATATAAGCATCCTTTAGGTCTAGGAAGCATAGCCAATCTCCCCACTGGAGGTAGGGCAGCAGGATTCCAAGTGTAAGCATCTTGAACTTTTTCCTCTCCAGGAACTTGTTGAGATTCCGCAAGTCTAGGATGGGCCTTAGGCCTCCTGTCCTCTTTGGTACTAGAAAGTACCTGGAATAGAAGCCTTGACCTCTCAGGTGGTGGGGCACCGGTTCCACTGCCTGTTCCTTTAGAAGACTTGCTAACTCCTGCAGGAGTAAGTCCTTGTGTAGAGGGATGCTTGGAGGCTCCCCTGGAAAGTAGGAGGGAGGTACCTGGTGGAAGTGGAGAAGATTTCCCCTGTGGACTATGCTGAGCACCCAGATATCCCTTGTCACGGCTGACCATCTATGGGCATACAGGGTCAGCCGGCCTCCTGTGCTTAGGGGGGCCAGCTGAGGAGGAGAGGCTATGTCACTGGAGTCAAAACCACGCTCCCTGCTGAGCAGGAGCCGGAGCTGGTGGCTTTGGGGTTTTCTGCCTATGGGGCCCATGTTCCTACCCCTTGGCCTGCTGACCCTGCTGGGGAGCTGTGGAGGCCTGAAAGTGAGGGTATGATTTGTAGGCAGACGACTTCCTCGGGTAAAAGGTCTTTTTTCCCCGAGCCCTTCTTCTTCTGAGAAGGGGCAGAGGTTTTTCTGGACAGCCTTGTCCAGGTGAGAGTCTTGGACTCGAGTTCTGCAGCCTTTTCAGCCATTTATTTATTTATTTACATTTCTTATATACCGCGCTATTAAGATCAGTGCGGTTTACAGCGAACAGAACAATAGTACAATGTATCAAAAAACACATTGTGCTTACAATGAACAGAGAAAGCACAGTTACTTACCTGTAACAGATGATCTCTGGGAACAGCAGGAATAAGTCTTCACATAAGGCTATCGTCGGTACCAACGGAGCCTGCGCGGGAACGCTCCCCAGCGTCCAGAAAGAAAGCTTTTGGGAGCATCCCACAGCGCCTGCACGCTGCCTTCCCGCCTTTCCCAACCGCCTCTCTCCAGTTCGAGTTTTAAGCTGAGACAAAGAGAGAGAGAGGAAAGGAAAGATAGATAGAGAGATACAACTCCTAGGGGAGGTGGGTGGGTTGTGAAGACTTATTCCTGCTGTTCCCAGAGATCACCTGTTACAGGTAAGTAACTGTGCTATCTCCAGGAAAAAGCAGGAATGAGTCTTCACATATGGGGACTCCCCAGCTAGAGATGCCAGGGAGATCTCCAAGGTTGTGAGTCCCTGAGAAGGGCTCTACCTGCCCCCATGGATCTCGGGCATCCAACCAGGGATGGGGGGTAGGAGTTGATTAGGTATGGAACAGGTGTTTGAGAACAGCCTGACCAAACAAGGCATCCCGGCGGGAGTCCTTGTCCAAGCAGTAATGGGCTGTAAAGGTATGAACCGAGGCCCAGGTGGCCGCTCGACAGATTTGGTCGATGGACACAGAGTTCAGATGAGCCATAGAGGCTGCCATGGCCCTCACATTGTGAGCTGTGACATAGCCCTCCAGAGAAAGGTTCTTACTCTGGTAGGCGAAAGAAATACACTGAGCAATCCAATTGGACAGAGTTCTCTTAGAGACTGGAAGTCCCAAATGAGAGGGATCAAAAGCAACAAAGAGTTGAGAGGACTTTCTATGTTGCTGTGTCCTTTGTAAGTAAAAAGCAAGCGCTCTCTTACAATCCAGGGTATGGAGATTCCCCTCTGCACTTGATGCATGAGGTCCTGGAAAAAATACAGGTAAATACACCTCCTGGTTCAGATGAAATGGTGAGACCACTTTAGGCATAAAGTGTGGATTAGTCCTGAGGACTACCTTGTCATGATGGAACCTTGTATAAGGAGGACTAGCCACCAAGGCTTGCAGCTCACTGATGCGGCGAGCTGAGGTGACTGCAATGAGAAAAGTAACCTTCCAGGAAAGAAATTTCAAGGAGGTAGTGGCTAAGGGTTCAAAGGGTGGCTTCATAAGCTGGCCAAGAACCAAATTTAAGTCCCATGCCACTGGAGGTGGTCTAATGGGAGGTTTAGTTAAAAGAAGGCCTCTCATGAATCTTGCAATAAGAGGATGAGAGGAAATAGGGTGTCCATTGAGAGGCTTAAGGGATGCTGCAATAGCACTCAAATGGACTCTTACTGAATTCGTTGTAAGGCCTGCATGGGATAAATGCAGCAAATACTCCAGTAAAGAATTCAGAGGTATTGCAAAGGGGTTAAGACCCTTCTGTGCACACCAAATGGTAAACCTTTTCCATTTAAAAGCATAAGAACGTCTAGTGGAAGGCTTTCTGGAAGCATGAAGGATATCCTTCACCTGCTGAGAAAGATGCAAATCTTGAAGTTCTAGGCCTTCAGCAACCAGGCTCTGAGATGAAGAGACTGGGGATTTGGGTGCCACAACGTTCCCTCCTCCTGGGACAGGAGGTCTGGAGCAGATCCCAAGTCCAGGGAGGGAGCTTGAGAGAGATGCAGAAGTAGAGGGTACCACACCTGGCATGGCCAAGGTGGTGCTATGAGGATCATAGACCCCTTGTCTCTCTGAAGTTTGAACAGTGTCATGGGAATTAGGGGAATGGGTGGAAAGGCATAGAGGAAGTCTTGCCCCCAATGAAGGAGGAAGGCATCCCTGGCCTGAACTCCCTGACACGGAATCCTGGAACAGAACCGGGAAAGTTTGGCATTCCACAGACTTGCAAACAGGTCTATGTCCGGGGTTCCCCAAATTCGGAAGATCCTGGCTATCTGGTCCCCATGGAGGGACCATTCGTGTGGAAGCAGAACTCGACTGAGTCTGTCTGCCCAAGAGTTTTGAACACCTGGAAGATACACTGCTACGAGATGAATTTGATGCTCTCTGGCGAAGGCCCACAATCTCAAAGCTTCGTTGCAAAGCGACAGAGAGCCAGTCCCACCCTGCTTGTTCACGTAGAACATGGCTACTTGGTTGTCCATGTGGATGAGGACTGTCTTGTAGCTGAGCAGGGTGTGGAAGACTCTGAGAGCTAGAAGAATTGCTCAGAGCTCCAAGAGGTTGATATGTAGAGATGTCTCTTGTGGAGACCAGATGCCCTGGGTGGAGAGATCTTGTAGATGAGCTCCCCAACCCCTTGGAGAGGCATCTGTTGTAAGGGTTGCTTGGGGTAGCGACTGTTGAAAGGGGGACCCCAGCAACAGATTTTGAGTGGACTTCCACCACTGGAGAGACCAGAAGAGGCGACTGGAGGTTGCTATTTTGTCTGACAGGCACCCTGATGCCTGGGTCCATTGGGTGGACAGAGTCCACTGAGCTGCCCTCATGTGAAGGCGAGCGTAAGGAACCACATGCACGGTGGATGACATGTGACCTAACAGTTGTAACATTTGTCGAGCAGTTAAATGGGACTTTAACTGAATTTGTGAGGCTAACTGCACCAAGCGTAGGCAACGGGCCTGGGGAAGATAGGCCCTTGCAGTTGTGGTATCCAGCAAGGCCCCTATGAACTCTAGTGACTGAGTAGGGGTGAGATGGGATTTTGGGATGTTTATTACAAGTCCCAGATACTGAAGAACACGCCTTGTGCAGGCTAGGGAAGTCTGGGCCTCTGACTGGGACGAAGCTCGGATGAGCCAGTCGTCCAGATATGGGAATACAAATATTCCTAGAGTGCGTATTTATTTTATTTATTTATTTATTTATTTATTTAACATTTCTTCTATACCGCGCTATTAAAATCAGTGCGGTGTACATCGAACAAAACATACTACAATGCATACAAGCAACATTGAGTTTTACATAGAACAGGGAAAGAAACATAGGACAACCGGGGTAACTATTCACAGGGTAACTATTTACAGGTTACAGTAGTATTGTCACCAGTACTTTAAGCTAATTTGGTAGAAATGCAGCTACTACTGCCATGCATTTTGTGAACACTCTTGGAGCAGAGGCCAGACCGAAAGGAAGCACTCTGTATTGGTAGTGCTTTCCTTGATAAAGGAACCGAAGGAACCTTCTGTGTGTTGGATGGATGAGGATATGGGTGTACGCATCCTTGAGATCTAGAGAACAAAGCCAATCCTGACTCTGAAGGTATGGAAGGAGAGCACCGAGAGAAATCATCTTGAATTTCTCCTTGCATAGAAACTTGTTCAATTCTCTGAGATCTAATATGGGTCTGTAGCCCCCTGTTTTCTTTGGGATAAGAAAATAGGGGGAGTAGAACCCTGAGCCCTGTTGAAGAAGGGGTACTGCTTCTATTGCCCTTTGGGCAAGAAGGGTAGCAATCTCCTGACCCAGAAGGTCAAGTAGAGATGTTGGAGAATTGAACTGTCTCACCATGGTGTGAGGAGGAAGGTTTAAGAAATGAAGCTTGTACCCCTCCCTTATGATGGTGAGGGTCCATTGCTCTGCCGTGACTTGTTCCCATCTGGGAGCAAAGTGGGCTAACCTTCCTGGAATGGTGAGAGGCTCTGGTTCTTCTAGAGCCAGAAAGGCTAAGTTCTCTAGATGTAAGTCAAAGGCCCTGAGGAGGCTGAGGCTGTTGGGCCGTAGCAGTCCTTGCAGCCTTAGGCTTGGCTTGTTTAGGTTGTTGCTGACGCTTTGCAGCAAAACGACCTGCAGAAGATGCTTGCTGACTATAAACAGGATAATATTTCCCCTTTTTGGGAAAGAAAGCCTTTTTGAATAACCTTTTTCTAACAGGAGCAGAAGTAGACTTTGAAAGTCTATCTAAGGCAGAATTCTCAGCATCCATCTGAGTGGCCTTTGCTTGCCAATCCTTGCCAAAAAGGTTTTCACCTGTACAAGGAAGATTTCCTAATCCATCCTGGACCCAGGGTTCCAAATCAGAAGCTTGTAACCAAGCAACTCTGCGTGCACCTATGGCAATAGCCGAGGCTCTGCTGGCACACTCAAAAGAGTCAAAGGCTGCACGGTTGGAAATTTTGGAAACATCCTGGGCATGTTTAAGCCAGGTGAGAAACCCTTCCCTTTTATCTTCTGAGATAAAAGGAGATAAAGTTTGCAGATGATCTGTAACTTCCTTTAGAAACATCCCCATATAGAGGCTATAGGAGTTGATTCTGGCAACAAGCATATTGGCCTGGAAAATTCTCCGGCCAAAAGCATCCAAGGTTCTGCATTCTCTTCCTGGAGGATTAGATGAGTGTCTTTTTGCACTCTTTATCTTCTTCATAGCAGACTCCACCACAATAGAGTGGTGAGGAAGCTGAGTCTTATGAAAGCCAGGACAAGGAGGAACACGGTACATGGTGTCCGACCTACGAGAATGAGGGGAGATAGTGAGAGGTGTCTCCCATATGCCCAACATGTGATCATAAAGGATCTCATGAATTGGTAAAGTAGCTGCCTCTTTAGGAGCCTTAGGATATTGTAAAATATCCAATTTATTGTCTCTAGGCTCTGATTCAGGGGCCACTGAAATGGAGAGGCCCCTGGCCACTTCCCTAATGAAGTCTTGAAAAGACAAGTCTTCTGGAGGAGACATTCTTCTTTTTGGAGAAGAGGGCTCCTGAGGAAGGATTACCGATGCTTCGACAGAAGCCTCTGATTCATCAGAGTCTTCGTATGAATCGAAGTATCACCTGTCTGGATGCTCCTGCAGAGCCCAATACGCGTACCAAGTGGTATTGACATCGGGAGTGATCGGTACCGATTCGGTACCGATGGGCATCACAGAACAGGGTACTGCTGCAGTCGACACCGAAGCCGATGTCGATGCAATCGGTACCGGCACCGGAACCGATATCGGTGCCGGTGCCGGAACCGGTACCAACAAAGGAGTTTGTTGCGGTACTGGAGGCGTCGCAGCTTGTATGAATGCCGTGATGGCACGCTGCATGGTCAGAATATTCTGATCCATCGACGCAACCAATGTCTGGATGTCGGTACCAGTGGGAACCACCGGTACCCCAGAACATGGCAACAGGTGATCGGTCGAGGCCGAGCCATCGATGTCAACCTGTAACCCCATAGATGAAGCTTTGGAAGCCGGAGCTTCCCGCCGGGGTAATTTTGCCGGTGCGGGATCCTCGAGAGCAAGCCCGGAGGCATCTCGATACTTAGAGGGAGATCTATCCTTCGAGAACCGGCTGGACTTATGTTTGGTTACCTGAGATCCATGGGAGGAAGAAGAAGCCCTGGAAGATGTCGATGCCACCGAAGCTGCATCAGAGGGAAACAGGGTACTGAGCTTGGCCGCTCGATTCTGTCGACTTCTTTTAGACATCATAGAACAGGACTCACAATCGGTAATGGAGTGGTCAGGACCCAAACATTTTAGACACCACTCATGGGTGTCAGTGATAGAAATAGTACCGCTGCACTTCGTGCACTTTTTAAACCTGGAAGCGGGCTTTTCCATGAAGAAAATTTTTCTAGGCCTAAGGCCCAAAAGGAAAAAATGCACAGAAGTGGGAAACGGTAGGGTTTGTTTTTTTTTAAAGAAGAAAGAAGAAAAGACAGGCGGTACCGGTCCGACGTCGAAGAAGGCAGACGCGCGACCAAAGAAATAAAAGAAAATAAAGAACTTCTTCAGCGGTGACAGGAACACACCCTGCGGCTCCGCGGAAAAGAAGAACTGGAGAGAGGCGGTTGGGAAAGGCGGGAAGGCAGCGCGCAGGCGCTGTGGGATGCTCCCAAAAGCTTTCTTTCTGGATGCTGGGGAGCGTTCCCGCGCAGGCTCCGTCGGTACCGACGATACCCATATGTGAAGACTCATTCCTGCTTGTTCCTGGAGATATAACTTGGGTGAGAACTATTTACAGCACATTTTAAAAGGTTACAGAATATTCATCATTGAGTAGGATTGATGGCACCGGAGAAGTTTATGCCAAGTGATGCGCTGATTAACCATTCTCTCGTTGGGTTAAATTATTGAGGCAGATATGGAAGGGGGTCAAGGGGCCTGTCACGTCTTTCCCTGGGTTGCCTTCTGGGTAGTGTTTTTGGAATAGATGGTATTTTAGCGCTTTTCTGAATGGGGTAAGGCTCGTGATAGATCGAATTTCAGAGGGGAAGGCATTCCAGGCTATGGGTGCATATACCGAAAAGGCCCTGTTGGCTGTTACTTTTAGGCATTTTGACATTATCTTAGGGATTTCTAATGCATTCCGCATTGCAGATCTTCTGTTCCTGTTGTCAGCCATGTTGTTGATTAATTTACTGATGGGTGAGGGGGACTGGTTCTTCAGTGCTTTGAATGTCATGACAAGTGCTTTGTAATGGATTCGAGCTTGTAGGGGTAGCCAGTGGAGCTCCTTCATCACAGGCGTAATGTGTTCTGACCTTGACACACCTACAAGTACTCTAGCGGCCGAGTTCATGGCAAGTCGGAGTGGACTTAGAGTCGACTGTGGAAGCCTATGGAGAATGATGTTGGCGAAGTCCAAGTGTGGGATCACTAGGGCTTGGAATATAGTCCGGTAATTAGTGAAGTCCAGGAGTGGTCGAAGAAGGCGTAATGTTCCAATCTTATGATATATTGCTTTCGTGACGTTTTTCACATGTGATATCATGTCAAGTCGCTTATCTAGTGTGATGCCAAGATAGCAAATTGTGGTTTTAGTTTTAAGCTCGGCATTTTTGACTTGCCAAAGAGGTTTTCACATCAGCAGGGGACATCGACCAACTTGTCCTGCACCCATGACTCGAGGTCCGATGACTGTAGCCAGGCCTGATGGCATGTACCGATGCCGGCCCCGGCTACTCGGGCCGAAGCCTCGAAGCCATCATAGGCTGCTCGAGAAATAAACTTCGAGCACTCTCGGATCCCCGATGACAGGGCCTTGAACCTCTGCAAAGGTTCCTAGGAGAGACCAGCAGAGAACCCGGCAATCTCCTTTGCCAGGCCTCGAAGGTACATGCCCATGTACAGCTGGTAGGTCTGGACACGGCAAGCAAGCATAGGGCCCTGGAAGCACTTTCTACCGAGGGCATCCAGGTTCCGGGCCTCCCGGCCAGGAGGCACCAAGGAGTGCATCTTCTGACTCTTCAGACGATGCATGGCCGATTCCACAACCATGGAGTGGTGCGGTAGCTGTGCCTTTTGGAACCCGGAGCTCTTGCGGGCTCGATAGATGGAATCGACCTGCTTGCTCAGAACCGGCGTCGAGGCCGGCGCCTCCCACATGCGGAAGAGCAACCGTTCCAGCGTCGGAGGAACCGGTACAGTAAATGCCTCCTTGGGAGGAGAGTCAAACTGCAGGGCCTCGAGCTCCTCGGCTCGAGGCTCCTCCTCGGGGTCCGCGAGGAAGGCCAAAGCCTTGGCCATGTCCCGCACAAAGTCCGAGAACCGGGTGTCCTCTGGTGGAGACCGTCTCCGAGGTTCAGACTCCGGTGAGTCCAAAGGGACTCACCGGGTCCGAAAGGTGTCCGGGGACTCCTCATCCTCCGTTTCCCAGCCCGACCCCTCGGAGGAGGAATCGAGCGGCTCCGGTCGGGCAGGCACCGATGCCATCTGCCCCGACGCCGAGGGTACCGGCGTCGACGACCTCAGTCCCGAACGGGAGGCCGAGGGAGACCTCGGCCGAGGATCGACTCGAGCGCGCATGGACTCGAGGATCGGCTCAGCCTCCGGGATCGACTTGGATGTCGGTGTCCTGGTGGGCAGGGCAGATGCACTGGTGAGACCGGCGATCAGTGCCCGCTGCTGTTCCATGAAGGCAGCCAAGCTGCTCTCCAAGGCCGTCAACCTGAGTCCGAGCTCAGGAGACTCAGCAGCCCCCGATTCGGACCCCGACAGCATCGGGCCCAACTTCGGCTCCCCCAGAGGAGAGTCCACGAGGACTACAGTACTCACGTGACCCGAGAACTCCGGCGCCACATGAGGTTGTTTAGCAGGCCTCTCCGACTCCGAAGACCCAGGATGGCGGTCGGGGCTATGCGACCTGGCCCCCGAGGAGCCAAGTGCGTCCACCGACGCCACCCTCATGGGTTTCTTCTTCCTGCGATGCTCCCGTGAGGGAGACCCCCTCTCAGAGGAACCCCAGCTATGCTTGGGATCGGAATCCCGAGACGTCGAGGCCTCTGACGAAGTCTGGGCCCGTCCGGAAGCGGAGTCAGAGAAGATTCTTTCCTTCTGGTGCTGCCGACTCCTCAATGCCTTCGAGGACATTTTCCCACACGGGCCACAGATCATCGGGTCATGATCGGGCCCGAGGCAGCAGTCATGTGTGTCGGTGAGAGACATAAGTTTCTTACACCGATCACACTTTTTGAACCCGCTGGCAGCCATCGGGGGGAAAAAGGGCCCCTGCTAGGTCAAAAGACAGGGCTGCCAGTGAAATACAGAAAAATGGTGCGAACGCTAGTCACGAAGGACAAAAAAAGAAAAAAGAAGTCCGGGCTTGATACCGGTGTACCGGGCCCAGGCGGGAAAGGGAAACCGGCGTCGAACCGAAGAAAAAACAGTTCCACTACCAAAATCAACTTTTTCTCGGGTGAACACGAAACACGTCCGTCGGGCTCCGTGGAAAAAAGAAGACCGAGCAAGATAGCACCCTTGGGCGGGAAGGGGACCACGCATGCGTGCTGCAGTCCCAAAGGCTTTCTTTGAAAGCTGGGGAAATGCTCCGCATGGGGGCTCCGTCGGTGCCGACGTCACCCATATGTGAGGACTGACTTCCTGCTTGGTCCTGGAGAATCAACACTCTATGCTGAATTAAAAGATCAGCTTTGGTGTGCGGATATGAAGAAGCTTATTCAGACAGTTGTAGGAAGTTGCCATATGTGCTTTTTCTAACGCCCTGCATAGGAAAAGTAACATACCCGTGGGCTCAATACCCAAGCCACAAGGTCCATTTATACACTGGCATATTGATTTCACAGATATGCAGAAACCATGTCAAGGGAAAAGATATTTGCTAATATTGGTATGCCCATATTTACAATGAATAGAAATAGTACCATGTAAAAGAGAGACAATAATGAAAGTGTTTATAGAACAAATTATATCCAGATTTCGGGTGCCCACACAAATATTATCAGATAATGAAACTCACTCAGAAATCAATTAACAAAAGCATTTGCAGATTCTCTTGGAACTCCATGGAGATATGTTTCAGTATATTCTCCTACCTCAAATGGTTTAGTGGAAAGGTGTAATGGTTAAGACTCAATTAAGAAAACTTATGGCTGTGAATGGACAAATATGGCTACAAGCCTTACCATTGTGTTTGTATTTGCTTAGGAATACTCCTATAAAAAGAACAGGATTAACCCCACATGAAATTATAACAGGGAGGCGTACTAGGGATTTTCAGATCAGCCAGCAAGGAATGTTATTACCAGATATGTTTTCTGCTTATCTTTCAGGTTAGCATTCTTGCATTACATTGATCCAGCAGAAGCTTGTAACAAGAAAACCACATACAGAACTCTTACCGTACACTTTTGAACTGCATGATCTTATTTACAGAAACGTACCTGTGAGAGAAAGGTGGGATCAACCTCTGTATACAGGACCACACACAAAAACTGCAGTGACTTCAACTGCAGTACAGCTCAACGGAGGTTCGATGTGGATACACTGTAGAGATATAGCACCTGCCTCCTTTTGTTTTCCAGTGTATTTATTTATTTATTTTAATAATTTTTCTATACCGCTTTTCTTATATTCAAAGCGGTTTACACTGAATAATAAAAAATAAATTAGATTGGTTTTCACTCATAAGTTGTCCTGTCCTACAAATTTATGCACAAATTGTAAGGAGTGAGTAAGGTATGATATTGGGGTGACACATGACACTAAGGCATAAATTTAAAAAAAAAAAAAACAATAAACAATGCACTGGTTCACATTCAAGAGGAGCTAGAAAATGCACACCCAAACATCAAATTCGTTTTCATCCCCCCAAACACCACTTCTGTGATCCAGCCATAGAATCAGGGCATCATAAAGGTTTTTAAAAGCCACTATATGCAGGAGCTCTACCACAATGCATGCAACGCTATGGATGCGAACCCAGAAACCATGATGATGGACTTCTGGAAATCCATCATGATTCGTGATGTTACTGACCATGTTGAAGTAGCATGGCGAAATGTATCTCAGGCAACAATAAACAATTGCTGGAAGGAGGTTTGGCCAGAGTGTGTCACAAATTTTGAAGGGTTTTGTGCTGTCGACAAACATGTAAACAACAATGTGCATGCAATCATAGATTTGGTGCATAGGATTGGTGGCAAAGGTTTCGAAGATATGCAATAGGAGGATGTTGCAGACATTCTAACGGAACGTGCAGTAGAGCTCACCAATGAAGAATTGGATATGATGGCTCAGCAGGGCATTAAGGACAGTGACGAGGATGACGACAGGGAGCAACAATCAACTCCAAAGATTGTGCCTCTCATGATAGCTAAAATTGAGAGATGGGCATCAACAGTGGAACAGCTATTAAAGGAGACAGAGGAATCTGATCCCATCCTGGAACGCAGCCTGAAGTTCAAAAGGGAACTCAACACCACATTTCTTAACTACACTGAAACACATGAGATGACAATCCAAACAAAGCATTCTGACTCAGTACTTCAAGCTAGTATGGCCAACACAATCTCCCACACTTTCAACCAGTGATGCAGGGCTCATTACAGAGGAGGAGGCAGCTGATATTGCAGATGTTTAGCTGCTGTCGATCTTGCCATGTCCATCACCCACTACATAGAATGGCAGCAACCTCTCCTTTGGTTATTTTGAGGGCAGCCAGGTTCAAGAGGTTTCCAAACAAAACCTGGACAACATCTGTGCACAACACTTTTTTTTTATCACTCACCGTCTCATCCACCTTGGATGGCAACAACCTCTCCTTGGTTATCTTATGAAACACTCTGGCCAAACCTTCCTCCAGCAGTGTCCTCCCAATCCAAAGAAAGCATCCTGGATGACATCTGTGCACAACACTCTTAATCATTCATCACCCAGAGGCTATGCACTGGAAATCTAAACTAGTGCACATGTTCGCAAATAGCCCTCACAAATCTAAAGAAAGCATCCTCGACGGCAGCAACCTCTCCTTGGTTATTTTTAGCTTGGAGTTCCCCCTCCCCCTTGAGCATAAGTGCCTCCGCAGGTAGACCAGCCACTACAAGAGATGACTGTGCATCCCCAGCACCATCTCGCTTCATAAGTAGACTGTGTTTCCTACAATATATTTTATGTTGATAGGTATTTTATGTGGTCAGTATTCACGTTTTCGGTATTCATGGCGTTTTCAGAGAACCTATCTCCCGCCAATACCGAGAATTGAGTGTACTCCACTATTCACCTTTGTCCACTGAGAAAATTGGCCATTTAGCCCTCCTCTATGCTTTCTATCTTTTAGCCAGTTCCTGATCCACAATAGTACACTGTCTCCTAACCCATGACTTTTTAATTTTGCCAAGAATCTCTCATGAGGGACTTTGTCAAAGGCTTTCCGAAAATCCAGAAATACTATTAACCAACTGATAGGGGAAAATAAGACTTAAAGCGTGTGTACAGGAGGACTAGGAGGCCCGCAGGGGAAAATGGGAATCCTGTATATATCTATATATGGAAAGGAATGTGCTGTGCTAAGACAAACTGATTGTTCTGCAAGGAAACGACTAACATCTGTGAAGTTACTGATACGCTGTGGAGGGCCTCAGGGGATGAGTTGATGACGTATGTATATGTTTCTGTTAATGTATAAAAGACAGATCCCCTCTAACCTGTGGAATAAACTTACATACTACTTATATGCGAGTGTGTGCGTTTGTTCCCCTGGAATTCCAGACAGAGAAGGTAAGGTTGTTCCTCAGCCCAGGGGATTAGCAGAGGTCCCGAGGGTAAGTGGTATATAGTGCTGGGAAAGGAGTAACCCACACTTACAATTTGGTATCAGAAGTGGGATTTCCCCGTTGCACTGGGATTTCCCGACTTCCTAAACTGATGTAGCTTTGGTAGCTGCACTGGGATTTCCCGACTTCCTAAATTGACGTAGCTTTGGTAGCTCGTCTCAGGAATGCGCTTTGGTAGCGCTATGCATAATGGGGACGTCCCACTGGGTCCGTGGTAATAACCTTTTCCTTCTCTGTGGCTTGTGTGATTGTGTGAGCTTGGCAAGACGCCCCTGCCTCAGACTGAAGCGATAGCGCTAGTGACGGCTGTTGGCAGAAAGCAAGTGGCCAAGCGTGTGATTGTTGGATATTAATTAGAGGATGGGGGGTCCCAAGGTAAGGGGACCGCTCCAGAATCCGCGGGAGTGCGTGCGCAGCCAAATGTTGTGATAAGGTTTAAAACTGCAGCTAAGAAGGCATCCTATTCTCGCCGTACCCTGGTCCCTCCTGGCACACACCTGGTAGATGGGGAGACGCCAAAGGAATACGTAGACAGAGTGGCAGGGGGTTATTATACTAATCCCTGGGTGGATAAATTGGGGGGTGGACAGAAGGTTTACGTAGCTCAAATCCTTTTCCCAGGGAGGGTAGCTTCTCTGCCTGGCATTTAGATATGATTCGAAGATTGTGTCTAGGGGATAGGAAAGCTTTTCCCTTTTATTCCGGAGACCCGAAATGGCCAAAATCTTATATGAAGGAATGTGGTACTCTATGGATACAACTGGCTCCTTATTATAATGGTCAGCACCTACCGGTGCTTGATTCGCCCCGGGAACTGTCTCCGAAATTGCCCCAACCCCAGGTGTCCTCCTCCCGGGTGCCCACAGCCCCTCCGCCGTATCAGCCCATTTACCCCTCCCTGGTTGGATCGGCCGCCGTTGTAAAGCCAGCCAGAGACTCTGATTCATTAGAGGACATTGTTCTTGCGGCGGCTGCTTCTACCGCGCACCCCCCGGTAGTAATGGTGGGGCGTGCCCCCACCCACTGGGAATTACCCGTAGATAAAATGTTTCATCAGATATGTGCTACTTATGAGGCTGTGCGTGGCAAGGTGGAGGAGCCTGCCGGTTTGCCTCTACCGCCTGCTGCCTGGCTACCTTCTTCTGCCCAACAAAGAAACGTGGATAGCAACGAAGGACGTGTGAAAATCTTTATTGGTCAAATCAGACAAAGGCCCGACACAGGCCGTGTTTCGGAATTCCCTTCTTCAGGGGCTAAATGGCTAAAGACAAATACACAAATTAAAATAAACAACAAAAATAGTTATTTAAAAACAAAATCAAACTGGCTAAAACCACGGACATCAATGAATGCATGCTAAAACAGTTTTAAATATAAAAATAATAACAAATTAAAAACATTTTTCTAATAAACGGATGTATCAATATAAATATATAAATAAATAAATATAAATATAAATGGTGGAACAAATAAGTACGGCTAACAACAGAACGACACAAAAATGCACCTAAACAGTACAATTGAAAATGAATGAAAGTATATAAATATATATAAGAAAATATAAATTTGATAAACATAAATTTGTAAATAAATAATAAATGTTTCAACAGACAATAAACATTTCATAATATAATCAAAAAATTATTATTGTATTTAAAAAAACACATATAAATTACACATCTCTGAATCAGTAGACTATATCAATTAACCAAAAAGAACTAAAACAATGTGTGTCTTCAAAAATATACTATAACAAATATGACACCTAGACGGTACAATTGATAAAAACATATAAATATATATAAAAGATATATAAATTATATAAATGTGTAAATGTAAATATGTAGATAAATAATAATAAATGTTTCAACGAATAATGAATATTTCTTAATATAGCATAAAATGATGTATTTAAAAAACATATAAATTACACATACCTGAATCAACAGACTGTATAAATTAACCAAAAAGGACTAAAACAGTGTATATCTTCAAAATTGTGCTATAACAAAAAACAAACATTTAAATTGAAAACTTGTAAATAAATTACTCTTAAATAGAAAAAACAAACAAACATCATGAAATCCATACATGTATATAAAAAAATTATTAAAAATTATAAAAAATAATAATAATAAATTATTAATTTCAAAAGGTATAAATAGAAATCGGCCTGATATTAGAGAGAGATGAAGACAACCCATGTAAATTGAAAAAAGAGTAATAAAATGAGAGAATGAAACTAAAAATGATACCTGACCAAGAAACTCTTCCTATGATCATAAATGTGCAATCTGTAAAACGTAAAAAATGTATAAATAATTAAATTGTTTTTAGAAAGATAATAATTTGCCAAGATGATGATATAAAAACAAGGGCTAAAAACTAACCAAAATTAACAAATTATGATTTTAAAAACAAACGTCCATTTGGAATTCTCAAAACGGTATAAGTGGCATCTGTGAAAACGATCCGATAGATTTTTAAGAAATACAAAAGAACAATTCAAAATTAGGGGACACAACGGAACATGAATGCGTGGAAGTAGTCAGAGTATATTCAAAAATGATATACAATAGTCACAAACTGCCCATTTCACCAGTTATTATACTACACAGGCCACTTCATTTAAAAAAAGTTAACAACATCAATTCTAAACAAATAAAATATTTTCATTGACAAAAGCCTCTGACCACCTCAAACCATGTCTCGATGAATTCAAAAGAGATGGAAAAACTCTTCATTTGTATGAGCGATTAAAAAACATCAAAAGACTTTTAAACCCACTCAACCATTATCAAAAATTAAAAATTATCAATGATAATGATATAGCGGATACAACAATAAAAATTCATTTGTAAAAAAGTTTTAAGAATCGCAGTATAAACCGCTACGTATACTCTAAATTTAAGCAGCATCAGTGAGGAAGATATCGGTCAGCGCGCCGGACTCGGCAACTTATTTTTTAAAAATGTAACCCCCTGCATCTGCGTATTGCAGGAATGAACCGAGGATGGCAACAGAGTCATCGTTATGTAAGCTATCATAAAATCATATTTGTGTCATACGGTAAGCGCGCCAGACCCGACAGGTTTTTCAAAATGTAGCCCCCTGCATCTGCACATTGCAGGAATAAAACGAGGTAGGCAACATAATCATCATTATACAAACCAAAAAAAAGACTGATGTTAGCACGTAGTCGTCATTATGCAAACCAAATTAAATTAACACAAACACATTAAACTTCAATGGCCTAAAACCGTTTCTCACCATTTTCAAGAAAGCACAGATACATAGTCATTTTCTAAAAAGACATCAAAAGACTTTGCATTCACTCAAAAATAATCAATGATAGCAACATGCTGACTCGAGGTAGAAAATTAGAACTTAATGTTAAGAGAAACATATTACAAAGGATTGTGCTACAAACCAAACTTAAACATCATTGATAAGAAGAACCCAAACAAACTAAAATCAAAAAGAACCAGAAGGCAGAAATTTAAACAAACTGCTACCGTATAATCGTGTTGTATCCTGTAGCAAACGCGCCAGAGCTCGGCGATTCTTTTACAAAATATAGACGCCTGCATCTGCGCAGTGCAAAGGTAAAATAGAGAACGAGGCTATCCGCGTCATCTACATTATGTAAACACAATTCAAAAAAACCTTTAAAGGTAGCACCTTTCATGGAAAAAATAGGAATAAATAAATAAATAAATGAAGGATTTGTCAACTTATTGCTTAATAAAAATGAGTACAAAAGTATTCAGAAGTACATAAAAATAAACATCAAAATGTATCAATCCAAAACATATAAAAAATTCACCCTGAGTTATTCCACGGGATAAAAACTGATGTATATAAAGAAATGACCCAGGAGTGTAAATACTCAAAACATTGTGTATCTTCAAATGTTCCACAGTTCATAGGCAAATCGGCGTCTTCCCCAGCTCATAGATAGACTCTATTCAAGTAGCAACCATACGAGAGTCTGAAAATGACAGAAAATGAGGGGAGACTCTCGTATGGTTGCTACTTGAATAAGTCTCAGAAGTCATAACGGATGACCTTCCCTGTTGGTTACATTGATTTGGAGGTGTTGGGTTTTACCCGGTATCGGCGGCTGATAAAGGGACTTCTCCATTTACCATCAGGAGTGGACGTTGAGTCTATCTATGAGCTGGGGAAGACGCCGAGTTGCCTATGAACTGTGGAAAGTCTCCGTTCAGATAAGTGGCTTCTAAGAGGGTTTTTCCTGAATGAAAGAATGTTAACTGGTTGATGTTGAGGGGTAGATATCCCCTTTGAACGCATGCTAGGGTTGCATCCCTATATAAAGAATAAAAGGGAACAGCACGCCACGAGAAGGATTGTCCTTCAAGGTGTGAGTTCCAATAAAAATATGTATGTGTGAATGTTTCTCTAAGTCTGTTGGTCATTTAGAACCCATAGCAAACCCGCCATATCATAACAGCACTACCAGGACTCACAAAGCACCAGACCCTACCTATCAAAAGGCAACACTGCAAATATTAAACCAATACATTTCAGAGAATAACAATACATGACCTACTGGGGAAAGAGAACAAGTGGCAATGTCAAATAGCAATTACATAAACAGAATACCTCAGCTCAGTTACACATGCAGAATATAGACCATCACCAAACAAGAAATCACAATTTAGAAACAGGAAGATAATAATTAAAATGGGAACCCCAAAAGCCAACTTAGAATGTACAGCAACACTGTAGAAATACAACTATAAATTAATTTCCTCTTGTACTAAACAAAGCATAGACGTTAATGATGCACATTTCCCAGAGCTGACATATTCCAGTTAATAAATTCAAAATAAAGAGATATTTTTCTACCTTTTGTGCATTTCTTTTTTCAGTTGCAATTGCTCCAGCCACTTTCTTCTGGTTTCTTTGTGTCTTCTGTTAACTCTCCATCATCTGCTGTCCATCTGTCCTTTCTTCTAGTTTTTTTTCCATTCTCTCTCTACATCTGCTTTAACATACTAATCTTTCTCCTTTTGCTCTTTCCTCATTCCTATTTCATCCACTCAAATTTTACCCCTCCATCCTCAATCCCCACATACTCTCCTAATCCCCGGCCAATTGTAGATTTTTCTTCCCTCCCACACAAAATATTTTCCCCGTTCCATTTCACTCTCCCAGCCCCATCCCATTCTAATCCTCCCCCAAAATTAGCTCCCTTCTAGTTCCAGCCCCACCCAGCATCCCTTCTAGTCCCCGCATCAGCCCATTTCCAGTCCTAGCCCCCCCACCAGCCCATTTCCAGTCCTAGCTCCCCTATCCATTTCCAGTCCTATCTGAGTCCCTCCATCAGCTCATTTCCAATCCCAGCCCCCCATCAGCCCATTTCTAGTCCTTTTCTAGCCCCATCATCAGCCATGTCAAATCCTAGCTCCCCTCCACTCAGCCCATTTTCAATCCAAGACACCTATGAGCCTACTTCCAGTTCTAGCCCCTCCATGAGTCCATTTCAATGCAAGCCCCCCCACCCCAGCCCATTTGCAATCTTAGCTCCCATCAACAGCCCATTTTCAGTCCTATCCTAGCCCCTCCATCAGCCCATTTCCTGTCCTAGCTCCCCCCCCCCACTCAGCCCATTTCCAGTCCTAGCTCCCTCCTCTCACAGCCCATTTCCATTCCAAGTCCCCTCCCCATCAGCTATTTGCAGATCCATTCCCCCTTCCACACAGCCCATTTACATTCCCTGGCCCCCTCCCCATCATCTATTTGCAGTTCAAACCTCCCCTTCCACTCAGCCCATTTCCAGTCCTAGCAACCCCCTCCAACCCATTACCAGCCCTAACCCCCCATCAGCCCATAGCACATTACCAGTCCTAACCCCATCAGCACACCTCAAGTCCTAACCCCCCATCAGCCCATTTCCAGTCCTAACCCCCCCCCATCAGCCCATAGCACATTACCAGTCCTAACCCCATCAGCCCACCTCAAGTCCTAACCCCCCAACAGCCCATTTACAGTCCTAGCCCCCCCATAGCCCATTACCAGTCCTAACCCCCCATCAGCCCATTTCCAGTCCTAACCCCTCCCCATCAGCCCATAGCACATTACCAGTCCTAACCCCATCAGCCCACCTCAAGTCCTAACCCTCCATCAGCCCATTCCAGTCCTAGCTCCCCCCCATAGCCCATTACCAGTCCTAACCCATCAGCCCATTTCCAGTCCTAACCCCCCCCCATCAACCCACAGCACATCACAGTCCTAACCACATCAGCCCACCTCAAGTCCTACTCCCCCCCATCAGCCCACATCAAGTCCTACTCCCCCCCCCCCCAGCCCACATCAAGTCCTACTCTCTCCCCCCCCCCCCGGGAAAATTAAAACTTAAAAAAAAAGCTGGCTGCTGCCGCGGCGATAGCAGCAATATTGCATGTCGCGCAGGGCCCCACCCCTGCCCGGCAGATCCCTTCCTGCTTGCCTGCCTGCTTCAGTCAGTTCTTCTCCGCTTCGGCTTAGAACCGCGAAGGGAGAGCTTCTCCCTCGTGACTCTGTTAAGCTCGCTGGGGCTTATGGGAAATTTCCCATCTGCCCCGGCGAGCTTAACAGAGTCGTGAGGGAGAAGCTCTCCCTTCGCGGCTCTGAAAGCCGAAGCGGAGAAGAACTGACTGAAGCAGGCAGGCAAGCAGGAAGGGATCTGCCGGGCAGGGGGGGGGCCCCGCGGGACATGCGATATTGCTGCTACCGCCGCGGCAGCGGCAGCGGCAGCAGCCAGCTTTTTTTTTAAATTCTACTTTTAAAGCGGAATGTTCTTTGCGCGGGGCCCCCTGAAACGCGAGGCCCTGTGCAAAAAACATTCTCGCTCAATGGACGGGCCGGCCCTGCTCCGACCTCACCTATAAACCATGCTGGTAGTCCTTTGGCCTTCCTTCTACCTTTTTTAAAATGTGGAATATATGTGGTCTGGGCTACCAAAATAGTATTTTTATTTATTTTATTTTATTTAACGGGTTTTATATTCTGCCTTATCATAGATTCCAGGCAGTTTACAATTACAACTCAAAATTTACATTTAACAAGGTCAAATAACAACCCTTGTTAGTTTGCCTGCAAGTAACCTAAAGCGTTCCATCCATATAGGTACTTAATGGGGGAGGTGACATGTCAGGTGTTGGGAATATCCACATGATTGAGATCATTAATGAGTCTGTAGTACTCTGTAAAAAGGAGTGTTTTTAGCATCCTTCTAAAGTCCCAAAGGTCTTTTTAAACAACACCCATGCTTGATGTAAAGCTTTATCGGCAACCAACCTTTTTGTTAGAAAGGGGGATGTAGAAAAATAGTGGATAAAACTGAAAGGGGATATTTTAAAGGCAACCAACCTTTTTTTAGAAAGGTAAATAAAGGTAAAAGGAAAAGGATGCCACTATGGTTCTCAAAAGAAGTAGCTGAAAATAGGGGAAAGCCGACAGTCGCCCAGGAGCGCATGGTTCGGACGAAGGTATCCTTGAAAGATACTACCAAAAGCAGTGAGGTTCCAAAAAAGAGTATAGTAGCCCAAATGCCCTTGAGTAAGGTGCAGACAGAGCATAAAGATTCCAAATTACCCATGCCTACCAATAGCCAGATTAATATTAATAAAATACAGTCTCTAAAATGCTTGTATGCAAATGCTAGAAGTCTAAACAATAAGATTGGAGAGCTAGAATATATAGCACTAAATGAGAGGTTAGATATGATTGCAATCTCAAAGACATGGTGGAAGGAGGATAACCAGTGGGACACTGTGATACCTGGATACAAACTATATCGTAATGATAGAAATGATCAAATTGGTGGAGGAGTTGCGCTCTATGTTAGAGAGGGCATTGAGTCAGAAAGGATTAAAGTTTTGCAAGAAACAAAATTTGCTGTAGAATCTCTATGGATTGAAATTCCATGTAAAAAGGGGAAGGCGATGGCAGTGGAAGTGTACTATCGACCGCCTGGCCAGAATGAACAAATGGATGATGAAATGCTCAAAGAAATCAAGGAAGCTAACAAAAGTCACAGCAGAGTAGTAATAATGGGTGATTTCAATTACCCTGGTATCGATTGGGTCAGTGTTACGGCAGGACAAGCTAGGGAGATAATGTTTCTAGATTAAATAAATGACTGCTTCTTGGAGCAGCTGGTTCATGAACCGACCAGAGGGGAAGCAATACTGGACCTAGTCCTTAGTGGAACGCCAGATCTGGTGCAAGAAATAAGGGTGTTGGGACCACTTGGCAATAGTGATCATAGCATGAACATGTTTGATTTAATTAGTGGAGGAAGGATAGTAAAGAAATCCACAGTACTACCTTTTAACTTTCAAAAGGGAGACTATGATAAAATGAGGAATATAGTTAAGAAAAAACTAAAAGGAGCGGTTGCAAAGGTTAAAGACTTACAGCAAGCTTGGGTGTTATTTAAAAATACTATCCTCGAAGCCCAGACCAGCTGTATTCCACGCATTAAGAAAAGTGGAAGAAAGTCCAAAAAACTGCCAGCATGGTTTAAAGGTGAGGTCAGAGGCTGTTGCTGCCAAAAAAGCATCCTTCAGGAAATGGAAAAAAGAGTCAAACGAAGAAAACTGGAAACAGCACAAGCACTGGCAAGTTAAATGCAAAGCATTGATAAGGCTCGCAAAGCAAGAATTTGAGAAGGAACTTGCTACGGAAGCAAAAACACGAAATAAAGACTTTTTCAAGTACATACGTAGCAAAAGGCCTGTGAGAGAGTCCGTTGGGCCATTAGATGCTAGAGGGGTAAAAGGGGCAGTAAGAGGAGACAAGGCTATAGCGGAGAGACTGAATGAATTCTTTGCTTCGGTCTTTACTGAGGAAGATGTAGGGATGTTACCCAAGACTGAAGTGGTATTTAAAGGTGATACTGCAGAAGAATTGAGAGAAATATCGCTACACCGGGAAGATATACTACAACTATTTGATAAACTGAATAGTAGCAAATCACCTGGACCGGATGGTATACATCCACGAGTGTTGAAAGAACTGAAATATGAGATTGCGGACCTGCTATTGGTAATCTGTGAACTTTCATTAAAATCATCTGTAATACCTGAAGATCGGAGGGTCGCCAACATAACACCAATCTTTAAAAAGGGTTCCAGGGGTGACCCGGGAAATTACAGACCGGTGAGTCTGACGTCAGTACCGGGGAAAATGGTAGAAACCATCATAAAGAACAAAATTACACAGCATGTAGATAGTCATGGCCTAATGGAAGACAGCCAACATGGCTTTAGAAAAAGGAAGATCTTGTCTTACTAATCTGTTATGTTTTTTTGAAGGTGTGCATAAACAGGTAGACAAAGGTGTGTCGGTTGATATAGTGTATCTGGACTTTCAGAAAGCTTTGTATAAGGTCCCTCATCAGAGACTTTTGGCGAAACTAAAAAGTCATGGGATAGGAGGCAGTATACTATTGTGGATCGGGAACTGGTTAAAAGACAGAAAGCAGAGGGTAGGGCTATATGGCCAATATTCCCAATGGAAAAAGGTGAATAGTGGAGTACCCAGGGATCTGTACTGGGTCCGCTACTTTTTGACATATTCATTAATGACCTGGAAAAGGGAATAACAAGTGAGGTTATCAAATTTGCAGATGATACAAAACTGTTTAAAGTTGTTAAAGCCAAAGAGGATTGTGGAAACCTGCAGGAGGATCTGGATAAATTGGAAGACTGGGCATCCAAATGGCAGATGAAATTTAATGTGGACAAGTGCAAAGTTATGCACCTAGGAAAGAACAACCCACACTATAGTTACACAATGCAAGGTTCCACATTGGGAACCACCACCCAGGAAAAAGATTTAAGAGTCAACGTGGATAACATGTTAAAACCCTCTGCCCAGTGTGCAGCGGCGGCCAAGAAAGCAAATAGAATGCTAGGTATCATAAAGAAAGGGATGGAAAATAAAACAAAGGATATTATAATGCCTCTGTATCGTTCCATGGTACCACCGCACCTTGAATATTGTGTGCACTTCTGGTCACCGTATCTTAAAAAGGACATAGCATTATTAGAAAAAGTACAGAGAAGAGCCACCAAAATGGTGAAGGGGATAGAAGGCTACTCCTATGAAGAGAGGCTACAAAGGTTGGGGCTCTTCAACCTGGAAAAGAGACGGCTGAGGGGAGATATGATAGAGGTCTATAAATTAATGAATGGAGTGGAGCAGGTAAACGTGGATCAATTGTTTACGCTATCAGAATATAGAAAGACTAGCGGACATGCAATGAAGCTACAGGGTAAACTATTTAAGACAAATAAGAGAAAGTATTTTTTCACTCAACGTGTAATCAAACTCTGGAATTTGTTGCCACTGGATGTGGTAAGGGCTGTTAGTGTAGCTGGGTTTAAAAAAGGTTTGGACAAGTTCCTGGAGGAAAGAACATAAGAATATAAGATATGCCATACTGGGTCAGACCAAGGTCCATCAAGCCCAGTATTCTGTTTCCAACAGTGGCCAAACTAGGTCATATGTACCTAGCAGTTTCCCCAAGAGACACAAGTTCCACAATGCTTGTACTGGGTCAAGCATTGATATCTTCGGTCACTTCTTAATAATGGTTTATGGACCTTTCCTCCAGGAACTTGTCCAAACCTTTTTTAAACCCAGCTACACTAACAGCCTTTACTACATCCTCCGGTAACAAATTCCAGAGTTTGATTACACGTTGAGTGAAAAAATATTTTCTTTTATTGGTCTTAAATAGTTTACCCTGTAGCTTCATTGCATGTCCCCTAGTCTTTCTATATTCTGATAACGTAAACAATCGATCTACGTTTACCCGTTCCATTCCGTTCATTAATTTATAGACTTCTATCATATCTCCCCTCAGCCGTCTCTTTTCCAGTTTAAAGAGCCCTAACCTTTTTAGCCTTTCTTCATAGGAGTATCCTTCCATCCCCTTTACCATTTTAGTGGCTCTTCTCTGAACCTTTTCTAAAATCGCTATATCCTTATTAAGATACGGCGACCAGAATTGCACACAATATTCAAGGTGCGGTCTCACCATCGAACGATATAGAGGCATTATAATATCTTTTGTTTTATTTTCCATTCCTTTCCTTATCATACCTAGCATTCTATTTGCTCTCTTGGCCGCCGCTGCACACTTGGCCGAGGGTTTTAACATGGTATCCACAATGACGCCTAAATCTTTTTCCTGGGTGGTGGTTCCTAATGTGGAACCTTGCATCGTGTAACCATAGTTTGGGTTGTTCTTCCCTAGGTGCATAACCTTGCACTTGTCCACATTAAATTTCATCTGCCATTTTGATGCCCAGTCTTCCAATTTATCAAGATCCTCTTGCAATTTTTCACAATCCTCTTCGGTTTTAACAACTTTAAATAGTTTTCTGTCATCTGCAAATTTGATAACCTCACTCATTATTCCACTTTCCAGGTCATTTATGAATATGTCAAAAAGCAGCGGACCCAGCACAGATCCCTGGGGTACACCACTATTCACCTTTCTCCACTGGGAAAATTGGCCATTTAGCCCTACCCTCTGCTTTCTATCTTTTAACCAGTTCCTGATCCACAATAGTACACTGCCTCCTATCCCATGACTCTTTAGTTTTGCCAAAAGTCTCTGATGAGGGACCTTGTCAAAGGCTTTCTGAAAGTCCAGATACACAATATCAACCGACTCACCTTTGTCCACCTGTTTATTCACTCCTTCAAAAAAACATAACAGATTAGTAAGACAAGATCTTCCTTGTCTAAAGCCATGTTGGCTGTCTCCCATTAGGTCGTGACTATCTACATGCTGAGTAATTTTATTCTTTATGATGGTTTCTACCATTTTTCCCGGTACTGATGTCAGACGCACTGGTCTGTAGTTTCCCGGATCACCCCTGGAACCCTTTTAAAAATTGGTGTTACATTGGCGATCCTCCAATCTTCAGGTATTAGAGATGATTTTAATGATAGTTCACAGATTACTGATAGCAGGTCTGCAATCTCATATTTCAGTTCTTTCAACACCCTTGGATGTATACCATCCGGCCCAGGTGATTTGCTACTCTTCATTTTATCTAATAGTTGTAAGACATCTTCCCGATGTATCGATATTTCCTTCAATTCTTCCACACCTTTAAATACCACTTCCGTCATGGGTAACATCCCTACATCTTCCTCAGTAAAGACCGAAGCAAAGAATTCATTCAGTCTCTCCGCTATCGCCTTGTCGCCTCTTAGTGCTCCTTTAACCCCTTTATCATCTAATGGACCAACTGACTCTCTCACAGGTTTTTTGCTACGAATGTACTTGAAAAGGTCTTTATTTCGCGTTTTTGCTTCCGCAGCAAGCTTCTTCTCAAATTCTCTCTTTGCCTGCTTTATCAATGCCTTGCATTTGACTTGCCAGTGCTTGTGCTGTTTCCAGGTTTCGTCGTTTGGCTCTTTTTTCCATTTCCTGAAAGTTGCTTTTTTGGCAACAACAGCCTCTCTGACCTCACCTTTAAACCATGCTGGCAGTTTTTTGGACTTCCTTGCAGACCTGCTATTAGTAATCTGTGAACTATCATTAAAATCATCTGTAATACCTGAAGATTGGAGGATGGCCAATGTAACGTCAATTTTTAAAAAGGGTTCCAGTGGTGATCCAGGAAACTTTGTACCTGCCTGTTCTTGTTTCTAATATCCAGGCACTGTGCTTTAGCTGCCATTCCCATCTGTGTAGTTCCAACATCCACTGGAAATAAGCTGCTAGGGATTCCAGCTTCACTATAAAAGTCTCCTCACAGCGACGTGTCGTGCTCCTTGGGGCGACTCCTGGCGACTCTAATAACTTAAAACCCATACTGCTCCTGGAGGCCAAAAGGTAATCTCTCCTTTCCTTATTACACTATATCTGTCCCCTGTAGTTGCCTGCTGGGGCCTGCGTCATTTAGTAATGGCATTTATCCCAGTCCTGGGACAGGCATCCATCCCGTGCTCTGGCCCCCCCTGGACATTTAACTAGGGTCACTTCCAACCTTATACTCTGCTGTCTCCTACCTTCACTCTGCACTACCGTTTGTCCCTGACTCCCACAGATGGACATAGCCTCCACACTGGTCTTCTTAATTGTAGATCACTCAGGAATAAGACAGCACTGGTTCAGGACTTGGTCTCGCAGTCTCGCCTAGACCTTCTCTTCCTGACAGAAAGCTGGCTTTGTGAGGGAGAGGACCCTATTCTGACACGCTGTCTTCCCCCAGGTATCTCTGCCCTGGCCACTCATTGTGTAGGACGCTCAGGAGGCGGGGTGCCGGTCCTGTTCCGTTCAAATCTATCCATCACTCGACTTTCCTCTCCTACCTTCCATTATTCTGAGGCTCTCCTTTTTCGCTTGAACTCCTCTCCACCCCTTCATTTTCTCCTCGTTTATTCCCCTCCCACTCTCCACTCCCCTCTTTGGGATACTCTCATCCTCACTATTTCGGACTCCTCTCTTCAATTCCCTAATTTATTTATTTATTTAAACAGATTTCTATACTGCCTTATCCTACAATCAAGGCGGTCTGAACAGCAAACAATCGATAAAATACTGTGTCTAGTGTGTACATGCAGTGGGAAGTGTATGCGTGTGAGTGTGTCTGGTCGTTGATTCTTGGTGCGCTATTTACAGCGTGCGCTATTTACAATGCTATGTATATCAGGTCCTTGCTTAATTACTATTATCGTGATATGTAGGGGGGTATTGAGGTGTCTGTTGCATGGTTTAAGTAATGTCACCATAGTGTTCTATGAAGAGGGTCGTCTTCAGTAGTTTCCTGAAATCCTTAAGGCTGTTGTTGAACGTAGTTCGTCAGGGAGGGTGTTTCAGATCGTTTTACTTCTTAATTCTTAACAATTTACTTCTTCTAGGTGATTTTAATGAACATTTTCATTCCCCTTCCTCAGTTCGTGACCGGGATTTCATTACCCTTCTCCAGGATCTTATTCTCACACAGCATGTTACCTGCTCTATACACCCTGCTCGACATACCCTGGATCTTCTTATAACCTCATCTGGCTCTCAGTTTGTACCCACCTCCATTCTTACTTTAATGAAGTACTCCCCTGGACTGACCACTCTTATATCACCTTTATGATACCATCTGTGCCTTCTGTGGCACGACAGGTTCAAGTGGTCAGCCTTCCCCTCCCGTCCCTAGTCTTCCCTCTTCCTATCTTCCTCGGTGTCTCCCCCCCCCCCCTTCTTCCCTCCTCTTCCCTCCCGCTGACCAACTTTTCCCTGCGGATTTTTCCACCCTTGAGGTTGAGGCCCAGGCCTCCCTCTGGCACTCCCGTCTATCCACTGCCTCTTCTCTTCTTGCCCCTCTCTGTCCTCGTCGATCTCGACATGTCTCTCATCACCCGTGGTATTATCCCGGCCTGCGGCTGCAGTGCCAACAGCTTCGGTGTGCTGAGAGGCAGTGGAGGAAAGACAGAACTCTGGACTCTCTCCAACATTTCAAGCGTTGCCACCAGTGCTATCATTCTCTTATCACTGAAGCCAAATGCTCTTACTTCTTCGATATAATCTCTTCTTCCTCAAACTCCACTCGCCAATTCTACTCTTCGGTTTCTCAACTCCCTTCATGCCTCATCTGTCACCAATACTCAGCCCTCTACTCCCAGCTCTTCATTCCTGGCCTCATTCTTGTCACTAAGGTTCAACACCTCCGTACCTCCCTTTCAGCCTCTGCCTCATTGTTGGGGCCTCCCTCCCCTCCTCCTTAACCCTTCTACTTCCCATACTTGGTACTCTTTCCGGCTTATAAATGATAATTACACTTACCTGGTAATTGTAGTTCCTTTAGTGACGACAGTTCAGTCCTCTACCTCTGGGTTGTGCTCCTCCTCCTGCAGCTTGGAGACTGGACATGTCAAATCAATGACATCACTGGATGTATACTGCTGGTGACTCCCATAATCCCCAGTGAACTATTGACAAAGCAGACTCAGAGCAACAAATAAGTAGCCAACAAGGCAATTCAAAACGCAACAAACTTACTAAACCTCAACCCCAAAACAAAAGCTTGCCCCATACCGCTTCCCTCTGCCTTCTTTAGAAGAAAGTGAGAAAGAGTAGGATAGCGCCAAGAGACAGCCTTCTTTAAAACTGATGCTTACCTGTAATCGCCTCACTCTCTCCATTAAGGATCCACTGACAATGACACTCCCCTGGGCGGGATCGAGGACTGAACTGTCGTCACTAAAGGAACTACAATTACCAGGTAAGTGTAATTATCATTTCCTTATCATTCCTCCAGTTCAGTCCTCTACCTCTGGGATGTAACAGAGCAGTGATCATAGGGAGGGACCCTTAAGCCCGGCTCGCAGAACTCCGGAACCAAAACAGGCATCTCTCGCTGCCAGCACATCCAGCCAATAGTGCTTACTGAAAGTATGAAGAGACGACCACGTCGCCGCCCTACAGATATCCCCTGGTGGAATCAAGCTGTGTTCCGCCCAAGAGGCCGCCTGCGCCCTGGTAGAGTGCGCCCGCAATCCAGCCGGCACTAACCGACCTTGCAAAAAATATGCTGACACAACTGCCTCCCTGATCCATCGGGAAATGGACACTTTTGCTGCCGCCTCACCCCTGCGAGACCCCCCAAACAGTACAAAAAGACGATCAGTCTTGCGAAAGGATTCGGAGACTTTCAAATACTGGCGCAGCGTCCGCTTGACGTCTAAGCAGTGCAACGTACGATCCGACGTCGTGCCCTCGCCGGTACGCAGTACCGGAAGCGACACCGTCTGATTCAGATGAAAAGGAGAAACAACCTTTGGAAGAAAGGACGGTACCGGCCTCAAGACCACTTTTTTGTTGGAAAACAGAAGAAAGGGCTCTCTACGAGACAAGGCCTGCAGTTCTGAAATCCGTCTTGCCGAGCAGATGGCAACCAGAAACACTGTTTTCAAAGTCAAATCTTTTACTGTAGCTTGGCCTAAAGGTTCAAAGGGCTCTTTTACTAAGGCCCCTAACACTACATTAAGATCCCACGATGGGACGACAACTCGGCGAACCGGCCTAAGCTTGGACACCGCTTTCAAGAAGCGTAAGACATCCGGATGCGACCCCAGGGCCCTACCCTGGATCTTACCCCTGTAACAGGCCAGGGACGCTATGTGGAGTCTCAAAGAACTGGCTGCTAGGCCCTTATCAAAACCATCCTGTAAGAAGCTCAACACAGCTGAAACAGAGGCCGTGGCCACACGGATTTGCCACCGAGGACACCAATCCTCAAAAATACGCCAGACGCGGACGTAAGCCAGCGAGGTCGACCTTTATCTCACCCGCAGCAACGTTGCCACTACCGCTGCTGAATAACCTAATTTCCTCAGCCGTGCCCGTTCAATGGCCAAACCGTAAGCAAGAACCGATTCACCTGTGGCATGCGAAACGGACCCTGTACAAGCAGGTCGTCCGAGACCGGCAGCCGCCACGGCTCCCTGTCCAGCAGCCGAATGAGGTCGGCATACCACGGCCTCCTTGGCCATTCCGGGGCAACTAGAAGCACTCTGCCGCGATGTGCCTCAATTCGTTGCACCACGCGACCTATTAGAGCCCACGGGGGAAAGACATAGAGGAGCCCATCCACTGACCACGGTTGCATCAGGGCGTCGAGACCTTCCGACATTCTTTCCCTCCGTCTGCTGAAAAACCGACTCGCCTTCGCTGACCGGAAGGTCGCCATGAGGTCCATGATCAGCTGTCCCCACCGGTGCACTATGAGCGCAAACACCTCCGGATTCAGCTCCCATTCTCCAGCATCCACTTGAACTCTGCTGAGGAAATCCGCTGTCACATTGTCCTTTCCCGCAATGTGTGCGCCGATAGAGCTGGCAGGCGTTGCTCCAACCAGGTGAACAACAACTCTGCCTCCTCTTCCATGGCCACACTGCCGGTGCCTCCCTGTCGATTGATGTAGGCCACTGTCGCAGAATTGTCCGACAGTACTCTCACCGCCCGACCTGTCACCGTCGGCTCGAAAAACTGTAGCGCGAGATACACCGCTCTCAATTCTAGCCGGTTAATCGACCATCCGTTCTCTTGTCGCGACCAAGTTCCCTTGCGAAACAGGTCTCCGCAGTGGGCCCACCAGGCTTGCATCCGTCAACAGGGGGAGCCATTCCGGTTGTTCCAAGGGCAACCCTGCTAGAAGGAACTCGGGACGGAGCCACCACCGCAGGAAAACCCTGACCGGAGGCGGACAGGGAAGACGCTTGCTCAACGAGTCGTTCTGATGCGACCACCGCCGAAGCAGTGCCCGCTGAAGGGGTTTCATATGAAATCTGGCCCAGGGAATGGCCTCCAGCGTCACTGCCATCGTGCCTAACACCCGTAGGTACTCCCACGCCGTCGGGGCTGGAGCGGCGCTGAAACCGCGGACCAAGCGCTGGAGCCCCAGTGCCCAGCGCTGCAGAAGAAACACGAGCTCTTTTCGTGTATCGAACTGCACTCCCAGGTACTCGAGATCCTGAGACGGAACCAAGCGACATTTGGCCGAGTTGATCACCCAGCCGAGACTCTGTAGAAACTTCACCACCTTGGCGGTAGCCCGAAGGCTCTCGGCCTCCAACTTTGCCCGAATGAGCCAGTCGTCGAGATAGGGATAAACCAACACGCCTTCTTTCCGAAGCGCCGCTGCCACCACCACAATCACCTTGGTGAAAATGTGCGGTGCCGTCGCAAGCCCAAAGGGCAAGGCTTGAAATTGATAATGACCCCAAGGAAGGGTGAAACGTAGCCACTTTTGATGGGCCAACCTGATCGGAATATGTAAATACGCTTCCGTAAGATCTAGGGATGTCAGATACTCTCCCTTGCGAACTGCGACAATTACGAACCTCAGGGTCTCCATTCAAAAGTGCGGGACCCGCAAGCACCGATTCACCCCTTTGAGGTCTAAGATAGGGCGCAGAGAACCATCCTTTTTTTGGGACGACAAAATAGATTGAGTATCGACCCATACCATAATCTGACAAGGGAACTGGAACAATCGCCCCTAGGAGCAAGAGACGGTCGAGGGTACTGCGGATTGCCAAGGCTTTCTGCGAATTTCGGCAAGGAGACATCACGAAGGAATCCGGGACGGGTCTTGCCAATTCCAGTGAATAACCCTCTTGCACAATCTCCAAGACCCACTGGTCGGTCGTTATTCGGGTCCAGGCAGAAAGGAACCGCGAGAGTCTCCCGCCTATCAGTTGCCTTTCTGCCTGGACCCCCAAACCTTCATTGAGATTTGCGGAAGGCGTCGAGAAGCCTCAACCGGAACCCTCGAAAGCCCTGAGCTCTGGGTGCAAACTTGCCCCTCCGATAGCTTCCCAGCCGGGATCCGCAAAACTTCCTACTATCCCTATACGGTCCCCGAAACGCTGGTGAGGACTTTCCCGCCTTAGGCTTGTCCTCCGGAAGCCTACCGTCTTTAGACTCCCCTAACTCCTTCACCAACTTATCTAGATCATCCCCAAACAACAACCTGCCCTTAAAAGGAAGCTTGCTGAGGCGCAATTTAGACGAACCATCGGCCGCCCAATTCCTCAACCAGAGGGAGCGGCGCACGGCAACCAAGGAAGCCATACTGTTGGCTAGCGCTCAAATCAAGTCATAATGTACATCTGCTAAATATGCAGTGCCGGACTCTAACCTATCCAGTTCTGCCATCCCCTCAGAGTCCAAATGGGAGGACTGCCGCAAGCGTTGAGACCATCTGAGGCATGCCCTTGCCACCCAGACCCCGCAAATGGAAGCTTGAAGGGACAATGCATTTGCCTCAAATGCCTGTTTTAACAAACTGTCCATTTTCCTATCCTGTGTATCCTTTAATGCTGCGCTGCCTTCTACCGGAATAGTGGTTTTCTTGGTGACCGCCGACACCGCTGTGTCGATATGGGGAGAACGAAAGCGCTCCTTGTCCTTATCCGCTAGGGGATATAGCCTATTCATTATTCGAACTCCTCGGAGTCCCAACTCCGGCTGATCCCACTCATCTTGAATCATCTTGTCCACTACCCGGTGGACGGGAAACACTATTTGCGCCTGTCGCACCGCTTAGATGACGGGGTCTTCCACACTGTCCTCCTCCGATGCTGGGACGGCCGCCAGATTCAATGTCTGGAGGGACTCTGTGATAAGAGCCAAAAGCTCTTTCCTCCGAAACACCCGTATGATCCTTGCCTGGTCCTCTGGCTCCGAGATCTGTTTATGCTTATTTCGCTTGATAGACCGCCATTCTGTGGTAATCAGAGCGGTTTACAATACAATAAATAAAAAAAAAAAGGAGAGGCACAAGGCCAGGAAAATGGAAAAAGAATTTACAATCCTTGACAGAATAGGGGAGAAAAGAGGAAAATAGGACAGTAAACGTAGAAGGAGAGACTCACACGAGAGGGGAGGGAAGATTAAAGGCCAAGGAAAGGAGGTGGGTCTTTAGGTCACGTTTAAAGTTGGTATGATGGGGTTCTAAACTAAGGGAAGTGGGGAGGGAGTTCCAGAGGGCAGGGCCTGCGAAAAAGAAAGCTGAGGAGCGGGTGGACTGGAGGTAGGCACGGGAAGGGGGGGGAAGTGTAAGGTGGTTAAGGTGAAATGAACGGGGGGTATGTCTGGGCGTGTGAAAGTGGATAAGATCTGCCAAATATTGTGGGGTGTTCTTCCAGGTCAAGCCGCTTCCATCTCCAGGTCTGGATCGACCTCATCCGATCCATTACCCTCTAGGTCGGAAGGGGACCAGTCATGGGGTCGCAGCCTCTTAGAGGGCCCCGGGGAAGGTGACACTTTCACTGTAAGACTAGGCTGCTGCGAGACTGCCGCAAGTGGCGCAAGATCCGGCATCTTTCCCTGCCATCTAATGCAGAAAGCCTGATGCATGAGCAGTACGAAATCCGGGCAAAAGTCGTCCATCTGCAGCCCAGCCCCCAGAGCTGGTCTCGTTGCCGGCAAGACCCCGCTGATCTCTTGGGCATCTCGTTGAGGCAGCGGACCCCTGCTGCTCCGCATCAGGAGCCTCCGCTGACAGCGACCGCTCAGGGCTAGGCTTCGCCTCCATCTGCTTTTCCACATCAGTGGACACCGCAGCGCAGCCTCTGCAAATACCGGAGTCCGCTACGGTGCCCCTGCGCGTCCCGCAGACCACATACTGCGGCCGCGAAGCCATTGTAATAGGCGTCAGCAAATAGTAAAGGGTTTAGTCTTTTTTTTTTTTTTACAATATTAATGAATGGGATTGAAGGGACTAACCTTGTAACCAAAAGCCCTGTCTCCCTGGTGTGCGTGTAGTAGTTGGGCTGAAAAAGAAGGTTGTTCTGCCTGAAACTCGGCCGGAGCCCCTCAAAGCCCCTAAAAATGTCCGAGGCACTTCAAAGCTGCCGGGGAGACGGAACCGCCCCCAAAGAAGCAAGGCTGGCCTGCCAAGAGAAGACTCCCTTGCTGCTGCGCTTCCGAGGCTTCACGGCCTCACCGGAGCCAGTGCCACGCGGTCCCTGATGCTCTAAGATGGCCGCCACTACTGAGGAAAATAAAAGAAAACGGCGCCAAAAGCAAACGACGAAGACGGCGGGGCTCCCGCCCGATTCTAGCCCCCGGAGAGAGCAGCACAGCAAAAGAAAAAACCCCAAAGCTGAACTCACCCCTCTTTGATGGGGCTCCAGCCCTCGTGGTTCCCTCGAACTCCGAGCTGCGAGGAGAACCGCCGGGCGAGCCTACTGTCAGTGTCTTGCCGCCACCGGAGGAAAACTGCCTCCGTTCCTGCCCCGAGCTCTCCTCCGTCCCGTCTAGGAGGAGAGATCTGAGTTTGTAAGCCTGTTAGCCCCCCAAGGCGTCACCGAAAGAAGGCAGGCAGGAACCGGCACTAGGAACAAACTTTATTAATCAGACCATTTTGTCCTTAAAGGAACAGTAGCCCTCCTAGGCAAATAAAAGTAAAGAGAAAGAAAACATAAAAGGAAAGGCTCCCAGTTAACCCTAGACTATTCTAATCTATCCTATTGCTCCTTATCTGTTCCTCCAGTGAGCCCAGCACTCTAGGCTCACTACGTCCTCCTGCTGCGTGGAGATTGGACACACTGGGGATTATGGGAGTCACCAGCAGTATACATCCAGTGATATCACTGATTTGACATGTCCAATCTCCAAACTGCAGGAGGAGCAGCACAACCCAGAGGTAGAGGACTGAACTGGAGGAACGATAAGGAACTCACATTACACTGCCCAAAATTTTGACCGCTTCATGTTAAACCTACTCTGCCCTTGACCCTGTTCCCTCCAAATGGCTGCTGGAAACATCTCTTGCTCTGACCCCTGTTTTGCTTAATGCTTCCCTGGTTTCTGGCACAGTTCCTGTCCCTGGGAAACATACTTTGATCCACCCTCTCCTCAAGAATCCCTCCCTTGATCCTACCAACCCTGCACATTACCATCCTGTCTCTAATCTTCCTTTCACATCTAAAGTTCTGGAAAAAGCGGTGTTTTCACAGTTATGCATATATCTTGAGTCCATTCACTTTCTGCACCCCCGCCAGTCTGGTTTCCGCCCGGGCCACAATTCAGAATCTATCCTTCTTTCCTGTCTCAATGAAATCC
This sequence comes from Ichthyophis bannanicus, assembly GCA_033557465.1. Classification (NCBI taxonomy): domain Eukaryota; kingdom Metazoa; phylum Chordata; class Amphibia; order Gymnophiona; family Ichthyophiidae; genus Ichthyophis; species Ichthyophis bannanicus. Next base: position 40,346,583 of record CM066048.1, on the reverse strand, counting down.
ACATTGCACATGATCGTGGTGACCTTTCCCTGGCTGTCTCCTTGGATCTGTATGCTGCTTTTGACCTGGTGAACCACGCTCTCCTCCTCTTGCGTCTTCGGGATGTGGGTCTGCGTGGTGTGGTCTTACACTGGTTTCACTCTTTCCTTCACTCTCGCCCCTTCTCCGTTGTCTCCTCATCTGACACTTCCACCCCCTGCCCTTGTCCTGTGGTGTCCCCCAAGGCTCAATCCTGGCTCCTTTACTATTTAATATTTTCCTAATTTCCCTTGCACTCATAATACAGCAAACTGGAATCTCGGCCTACTACTACGCCTATGATGTAATCCTTCTCTATCACACCTCTCCAGTGTCCCCGGATCTCTCAACACTCAACAGCTGCTTGACTCTTGTTGTAAATTGGCTCTCTTCCAATTTACTCCATCTTAACCTCTCAAAGACATCTGCGAAGTGGTTTGCCCTCAGCTCCTCACCTCCTTCCCTGGCTGCTTTACTTCTCAATAACCCAATACCACTGGTATCCTCTTTTCGGTACCTGGGTATACTCCTCGACTCTGAACTGTCTTTCCACTGTCATATTTCTACTGTTGCACACTGTTCTTTTTTCTTTCTTCGTCAGATCAGGGCAGTCAGTGACGTCCTATCCCCCTCTTCATTCACCACACTTCTCCTCACATTAGGTATCTCACGTATCGACGACTGCAATGTCATTTTTGCTGGTCTTTCACAATATCAGATAGAGTCTGCAACTGATCCAGAATACCACTGCCCGGATTATCTCTCACACTTCCCATTATATTCATATCACACCTCATTTAATCCAGCTTCACTGGTTACCGGTTCCCCAGCACATTATCTTTAGTCCTAATTCTGATTCAAAAAGACATCTATACTCACACATCCCACTACCTGGCCGATTCTTTGCATTTCCGTTCTGTGCCTCGAAGTCTTCAATCCATTCATATCAATCGTCTTGAGCTTTCTTCCCCCAAACATGCTCACTCAGAATGTACCCGTAACTCTGCCTATTTCTTCCTAGCACCATCCTTATGGAACTCCCTCCCTCTTTCCCTCCATCAGGAACCATCCCATCCCAAATTTAAAGCACTAATTAAAACACATCTCTTTTGTCTGGTCTACGACTTTCCTCCCAGCTCTCCCTACTAGTTCCTTCTCTCTCTTTTCCTTGCCTCTTCTGCCCTCTTTTGTCTCCTTCTCTTGTCTTGTATGCCTGTTGGTTTCCTATCGAGCATTGTAGTTCTTTTCTCTTTCCTGGTCATCCATGGTCTTATATGTTTTTTGGAAACATTGTAAACCGCCTTGCTGGTTTCAAAGGTGTGGTATATAAGGAAAGTTAATAAACATAAACATATAGACCGGTGAGCCTGATGTCAGTACCGGGAAAAATGGTAGAAACCATCATAAAGAACAAAATTACTAAAACATGTTGATAGTCATGGCTTAATGGGAGACAGCCAACATGGATTTAACCAAGGAAGGTCTTGTCTTACTAATCTGTGATTTTTTTTGAAGGTATGAATAAACAGGTAGACAAAGCTGAGTCAGTTGATATAGTATATCTGGACTTTCAGAAAGCCTTTGACAAGGTCCCTCATGAGAGAAGTTTGGTAAAATTAAACATTTATGGGATAGGAGGCAGTGTACTATTGTGGATCAGGAACTGGTTAAAAGAATGAACATAAGAACATAAGATATGCCATACTGGGTCAGACCAAGGTCCATCAAGCCCAGTATCCTGTTTCCAACAGTGACCAATCTAGGTCATACGTACCTAGCAGTTTCCCTAAAAGACACAAGTTCCACAATGCTTGTACTGGGTCAAGCATTCATATCCTGGGTCCCTTCTTAATAATGGTTTGTGGACCTTTCCTCCAGGAACTTGTCCAAACCTTTTTTAAACCCAGCTATAACTAACTGCCTTTACTACATCCTCCGGTAACAAATTCCAAAGTTTGATTACACGTTGAGTGAAAAAATATTTTCTTTTATTAGTCTTAAATAGTTTACCCTGTAGCTTCATTGCATGTCCCCTGGTCTTTCTATATTCTGATAACGTAAACAATCTATCTACGTTTACTCGTTCCACTCCGTTCATTAATTTATAGACTTCTATCATATCTCCCCTCAGCTGTCTCTTTTCCAGGTTAAAGAGCCCTAACCTTTTTAGCCTTTCTAAGTTTTATGAAGAGTTGTACTCGGGGGCAAAGATATGTGGGGATCAAGTGGTGACTTTTTTTTGCAGGGGTTGTAGCTTCCCCAGTTGGAGGCACAGAGAGCATTGTTCACTGTGCCGATTGCAGGAGAGGAAATACTAAGAGCTTTAAAGGGACTAAAATTAACTAAGGTGACAGGTCTGGATAGCCTATCTAGTCTGACCTTCCATATCAACCACCACAATGAAAGCAGAGGGTAGGGCTAAATGGCCAATTTTCCCAATGAAGGTGAATAGTGGAGTACCTCAGGGATCTGTGCTGGGTCTGCTGCTTTTTAACATATTCATAAATGACCTGGAAATGGGAATAACGAGTGAGGTAATCAAATTTACAGATGACACAAAACTATTCAAAGTTGTTAAAACCCATGAGGATTGTGGAAAATTGCAAGAGGATCTTGATAAATTGGAAGACTGGGCATCCAAATGGCAGATGAAATTTAATGTGGACAAGTGCAAAGTTATGCACCTAGGGAAGAACAACCCAAACTATGGTTACACGATGCAAAGTTCCACATTACAAACCACCACCCAGGAAAAAGATTTAGGCGTCATCATAGATAACATGTTAAAACCTCCGCCCAGTGTGCAGCAGCATCCAAGAGAGCAAATAGAATGCTAGTTATCATAAGGAAAGGAATGGAGAATAAAACAAAGGATATTATAATGCCTCTGTATCGTTCCATTGTGTGCAATTCTGGTCACCGTATCTTAAAAAGGATATAGCGTTATTAAAAAAGGTACAGAGAAGAGCCACCAAAATGCTAAAGGGGATGGAAGGATACCCCTATGAAGAGAGGCTAAAAAGGTTAGGACTCTTCAACCTGGAAAAGAGACGGCTGAGGGGAGATATGATAGAGGTCTATAAATGAATGAATGGAGTAGAACGGGTAAACGTAGATCAATTGTTTACGCCATCAATATATAGAAGGACTAGGGGGCATGCAATGAAGCTACATGGTAACCTATTTAAGACTAATAAGAGAAAATATTTTTTCACTCAACGTGTAATCAAACTCTCAAAGTTGTTACTGGAAGATGTAGTAAAAGCTGTTAGCGTAGCTGGGTTTAAAAAAGGTTTGGACAAGTTCCTGGAGGAAAGGTCCATAAACTATTATTAAAGGTGACCCAGAATATCCACTGCTTGACCCAATACAAGCATTGTGGAACCTGTGTCTTTTGGAGAAACTGCTAGGTACTTGTGACCTAGATTGGCCACTGTTGGAAACAGGATACTGTGCTTGATGGACCTTGGTCTGATTCAGTATGGCATATCTTATGTTCTTTTGGAGATGGGAGTGGTACCAGAGGACTGGAAAGAGGGAGACGTGGTCCCTTTACACAAAAGCGGAAGTAAGAATGTGATTGAAATGTACAGGTCAGTTAGTTTAAGCTCTGTGGTAAGTAAATTATTGAAAATGCTGCCAAAGAGAAAACAGTGAGGTGACTGGAGTCCAGTGGATTACAGGGTCGACGGCAGCATGGATTCACCAGAGACAGGTCTTGTCAGACAAATCTGATTGATTTCTTTGACTGGGTGACCAGGGATTTGGACCGAGGGAGAGACCTAGATGTGGTGTACTTGGATTTCAGTAAAGCCTTTGACAACGTTCCGCACAGAAGACATAAACAAACTGAGCTCCCTAAAGTTACTGATTGGGTTAGAAACTGGTTGAGTGGGTACAGGGTACAGGTAAATGGAGCTCACCCTGAGGAGAAGATTACCAATAGTGTGCCACAAGGATTTGTCCTTGGTCCAATTCTTTTTAACATCCTCGTTAGTGATACTACAGAAGGGCTGTAGGGTAAGGTTTGCCTCTTTGCAGATGATACTAATCTGCAATAGAGTAGACACCCAGGAAGGAGTAGATAATACAAGGAGGGATCTAGCTAAGCTTGGTCTAGAATTTGGCAGCTGAGATTTAATGCTAAAAATGCAGGGTCATGCATTTGGGCTGCAATAATCCAAGGGAGCAGTACACTGTAGGGGGTGAAGAACTTCTGTCCATGAAAGAAGAGCAGGACCTGGGCATGATGGTGCCTGGCGATCTTGTAGCTAAACAGGTAGAAAAGGCAACGGCAAAAGCTAGAGGGATGCTTGGGTGCATAGGGAGAGGAATGGCCAGCAGAGGAATGGCCAGCAGAAGAATGGAGGCGATAGTGCCTCTGTACAAGTCTCCAGCTGCCTTTGATTCCGTCAATCACAACCAACTACTTACCCGCCTCATGGAAAAGGGCATTCACGGCCTTGCCTGGGAGTGGTGTAAATCTTACCTATCGGAGCGCTGGCAACATGTCCAGGTTGGTTCTAAAACCTCTGCACCATTCCACCAACAACAAGGTGTCCCACAAGGTTCCTCCCTATCGGCTCTGCTGTTTAATATATATATGCAGCCGATATGTAACATCATCCGATCCTTCAACATTTCTACTCTTATCTACGCTGATGATGTTTTGCTATTTACCCCGTTCAAAGTCAAACATCCGGAATTCACCAACCTTGTCAACTGCTTCAACGCAATTACAGACTGGCTAACTACCCAAAACCTCCACATTAATTTCAAGAAAACAGAGGTACTCTTCATATCAAGGAACAAAAGCTTCTCTCCTCCCTCCATCTTAAGAGTAAGAGATGCGGAGCTTCCAAGCCATAAGACCATACGCTATCTTGGCATTACTCTGGACCAACATCTCGATTTCAAGGAACACATAAAACACACCACCAGGTCTATCTACAACAAAATTAGAACTCTGAGACATCTCAAACCTATGCTACCTGCTAACGACTTCTGAACCATCTTCCAGGCCCTCATTCTACCTCATTTAGATTACGCAAACTTAATCTTGTATGGCCTACCAAAAAACACTCTTAATCCTCTCCAACAAGCTATGAACGCCGCCGCCCGTGTCCTCTGTGGTCTAGCCAGATCAGACCACATCACACCAATAAGGAGCTCCATTGGCTACCGATATACTCTAGGCTAACATATAAGATTCTGTTAATAACATTCAAAATTTTCAGCAACATCGCCCCCAACTCTCTCAAGGAACTGATCACACCTACTCCAAAAACTAGAGCCAGAAGGACAGCAACCGACAACACCTTGACTATCTCTAAAGACTCCATAAAGTGCTCACAAACAACCAGGAGAAGAACCTTTGCCCACTACGCACCAAAATGTTGGAACGGCCTCCCTCCAGAAATCAGAGAGATCCAAGACCTTCTACAATTCCGGAAAGCAATAAAACACCACCTCTTTCTGCTCCATTTCTCTCAAGCGGCTACCCTAACTCAAAGAAACCATCCCCTTTCCCCTACTAGAGTCCCATACACAACATAATGCTCAAGTCCCAAGCATTCTCTTGCCAGTCTTACAGCATCTTACATACTCTCTGATTAAGCATCATCTATTATTCCCTATGTATATAGTTTATGTATTCCACATCTATCTGGATATATTTCAATATGTAAATAGTTACCCATGTTCTCCAAGTTCTATTCCCTGTTATAATGTAAACCCAATCAGTCTTCTCTGATCTGAGTATTCTCTGTTAAATGTAAACCGCACTGATAACAAATAGTGCAGTATATAAGAATTGTTAAATAAATAAATAAATAAATAAATACTTCATTTGGAGTATTGTGTGCAATTCTGGAAACCGCACCTTAAAAAGGATATAAACAGGTTGGAGTCGGTACAGAGGGTGGCTACTAAAATGGTTAGTGGTCTTCGATATAAAACATATGAGGATAGACTTAAGGATCTTAATATGTATAGGTTAGAGGAAAGATGGGATAGAAGAGATATGATAGAGATGTTTAAATACCTCTGTGGCAAAAATGCACAGGAGGAGAGCCTCTTTCGATTGAAAGCAAGCTCTGCTATGAGGAGACATGGGATGAGGGTGAAAGGGGATAGACTCAGGAGTAATATGCGGAAATATTTTTTTATGGAAAGAGTGGTAGATATGTGGAATAGTCTCTCAGTGGAGGTGGTAGAGATGAAGACAGTATCTGAATTCAAAAAAGCATTTATTGCTTTTATATACCGCGCTCTTTAAAATCAGTGCGGTTTACAGGTAACATTTATGCATCTGGGTATATCAGGTATGCATTTACAAAGAACAAGGGGATACAACTTGGATTTCAACTGGGGAGATTATTTACAATATCTACAGATCTGTTCATTATGGCTATGAATTGTTTGTGGCTTATCGCTGTTTAGCTGGGTGTACTGTGGATAATATTGGGCTGTGAGTAGTGTAAGAGAAAGAGGTGGTGTTTTAGTGCCTTTCTGAATTGAACAATATCGGTAATTGCTCGTATGGAAAATGGGAGCGCATTCCAACAGGTGGGTCCGTAAAACTTAAAAGCTCTGCTCCTTGTCGCTTGGGTACACTTGGGGGCATGGGACAAATACAGCATGGGACAAATACAGAGTATCTGAAAAGGGCACTACTGTAGTAGTTGATATGGAAGGGCAGACTAGATAGAAACAGAAATATGATGGCAGAAAAAGACCACATGGCCTTTGTTTAACCTTTGCAGCTGCTCCTGTTAGTTTTTTCTTAACTATTTTCCCTTATTTTATCAAAGTCGTCCTTTTGAAAGTTAAAGGTAGTACTGTGGATTTCCTTGCCATCCTCCCTCCATTTATTAAATCAAACGCAATCATGCTATGATCACTACTGCCAAGTGGAGCTAACACCATTAACTCTTGCACCAGATCCTGTGTTCTGCTAAGGACTAGGTCCAGAACAGTTTTCCCTCTTTTCAGTTCATGAACCATCTACTCCAAGAAGGAGAAATTTCACTTACCGTTAATGTCCTTTCCTGGAATACTGCTAGACCAGTCCAGACAAACGGGTTGTGTCCCCCTGCCAGCAGATCTTGGAGACAGAGAATTCTACCAGAGCTCTGATAGGCTGGACTCTGGTGATATGGTCCTACCCCTAGGGGTCTCCCTCAGTATTGTCTGTAAAGCGAACCCAAACATGTAACGCAACTAAACCATAAGACCACACCTAGTGGACGTTTAATTCAACTATGTACAAGGGAGCTGAAAGTATCCCCAGAACTGAAGGCTGCTAAGACCGATAACGCAGACATCGGGCCCCCATGGTGAGGCATACTGACAAGGAAAGAACAGAGGCCAGCGGCTTCACCGCACTAGCAGCACCGTAACTGACAGCAGGGTGGGTCCTGGACTGGTCTAGCAGTATTCCAGGAAAGGAAATTAACGGTAAGTGAAAATTCTCCTTCCAGTTCATACTGCTAGACCAGTCCAGACAAACGGGCAGTACCCAAGCTACCTGCTTTCAAGGGGGGGGTCAATGCCAACAACAGCACTGCAGCTCCAAACTGACCCTCCTGCCGAGCATGAACGTCCAATCTATACTGACGGACAAACATGGACAACGATGACCAAGTCACCGCCCGGCAAATGTCGAGAGGGGCTACTTGAGACCGCTCGGCCCAAGACGAAGCCTGAGCCCGAGTGAAGTGAGCTCGGAGCCCTGCTGGAACCTGCTTGCCTTGCAGTATATAAACTGCCTCAATAGCTCCTCGCAACCATCTAGAAATGGTGGATTTGGAGGCTGCGGACCCCCGTCGAGGGCCCGCAAACAGGAAAAAAAGATGATCGGTCTTACGGAAGGCGTTCATGATCTTAAGATACCGATAAAGCACTCTCTTCAGGTCCACAGCACGCGATTGACGAAGGTGACCGGAACACTGCTCTCTTTCAAAGGTAGGCAAGAAAAGAAGCTGGTTGACATGAAACGGGGTAAGCACCTTAGGTAAAAAGGATGGAACAGTTCGAAGAGAAACTCCCGCCGAAGAAAATGAGAGATAGGGGTCTCGACAAGAGAGCCTGAAGTTCGGAAATCCCACGTGCCGAGGTTATGGCCACTAGGAAAACTGTCTTTAGCGTTAAATCCTTAAGGGAACATGCCTTCAGGGGCTCAAAGGGAGGAGCAACAAGGGCACGGAGAAGGAGAGCGAGATCCCAAGAAGGAACTAAAGGACGTATCGGGGGCCGTAATGTCTGAACCCCTTTAAGAAAACGCGAAACGTCCACATGCGAGGTGAGAGAATGCCCCGCTATCGGCCCTCGAAAACAAGTTAGCGCAGCAACCTGCACGCGCAAGGCCCTGAGCGCCAGACCCTTATCTAGATCGGCCTGCAGAAAGGAAAGAATATCCGGGATGTTGCAACACCAGGGCAAGATGTGACGTAGCGAACACCAAGTGTCAAAGAGATGCCACACACGAGCGTAAGCCAGCGACATATAAGACCGCCGTGCCTTAAGCATTGTCGCCACCACACTCGACGAATATCCCTTCTGAACTAACCTGCGGCGTTCAAGAGCCAGGCTGTAAGCGAGTAAGGAGCCGGATTTCCCATTTCCACCGGCCCTTGGAGCAGGAGCCCTGGGAATGCCCCCAGGTGTAGAGGAGACGGCCGAGACAGCTGGACGAGATGCGCATACCACGGTCTGGAAGGCCAATCCGGTGCTACGAGGATCACCGGGCCGCAATGCTCCCTGACTCTTTGGAGAATCTTGCCGATCATGGACCAGGGAGAAAAGACATACAGAAGGAGATGGGCTGGCCACGCTTGAGACAGAGCATCTGTCCCATGCAACCCGTTGTCTCTCCAACGGCTGAAGTAGATCGGTGCCTTGGTATTCTGCGCCGTAGCCATGAGATTCATTACCGGTAGACCCCATCGTCGAACAATGGACTGAAAGGATTCTGACGCCAGAGCCCACTCCCCCGGATCCAGAGCATGTCGGCTGAGGAAATCGGCTTTTACATTGTCTACCCCCGCGATGTGTTGCGCCGAGATCGCCTGCAGATGCCTCTCCGCCCACGGAAGGAGAAGACCCATTTCCTTCGATATACCTGGACATTTTGTGCCCCCTTGGCGGCTGAGGTATGCCACTGTCGTAGCGTTGTCGGACAGAATTCGAACCACCTAACGCCGCGAAGAGGCTGAAACCTTCGCAAGGCTAAGCACACCGCTCACATCTCAAGGCAATTGATGGACCACCGAGCCTCCCGAGGAGACCAAATCCCCTATGTTGAGTGCGAGCCGCAATGCACTCCCCAACCGGAGAGACTGGCGTCAGTCGTTACCAACACCCAGCGCGGAGTCTCCAAGGGAATCCCTCGAAGGAGACGAGACTGCGGGGCCGGAGCCACCAACGGAGGCAAAGTCTCACCGCCAGTAGTAGAGGCAACCGAACTGGATAATCCTCTGGACACCATGCTCGAGGCGAGACCTGTGTTAGAAGACTGCGAACTTGAGAAGTTAACTTGAGGAATCGAGGCATTGACAAAAAGACCCGCCCTAAGGCTGTATTGAATTGAGCCCCCAAAAATTCGATCTCCTGGGACGGCTGAAGACAACTCTTGTCGCGGTTGATTACCCAGCCGAGGCTTTCGAGAAAGGCAACAACCACCGAGACTGTGCTGCAAGCCACGGGGAGAGAGTCTGCGCGAATGAGCCAGTCGTCCAGATAAGGATGAACTCTGATGCCGTGGCTGCGTAAGGCCGCAGCTACTACCACCATTACCTTGGAGAAGGTTTGAGGCGCCGAAGCTAGACCGAAGGGCATCACACGAAATTGGAAATGTTAACCGAGTACCACGAATCGAACGAGTCGCTGATGCCCCTCTCGAATGGGAATGTGAAAGAATGCTTCCGCGAGATTAAGGGAAGCTAGAATTCCCCCTTGCGTACCGCTTGAATAACGGATCGCAGAATCTCCATTCGAAAGTGTGGTACCCGCAGACTGCGATTGACGCCTTTGAGATCCAAGATAGGACGAAAGGAGCCGTCCTCTTTTTTTTTTGGCACCACGAAATAGACAGAGTAACGGCCTAGTCCTCTTTCCAACGGTGGAACTGGACGAATGGCATCTGAATGCTGGAGTCTTTGAAAAAATCAACATCTGCGGCCCACTGACGCAGCCAGAGCCATCTCCGAGCTACTGTCACCAGTGCTACGGAGCGAGCTGACAGCCGCAAGAGATCAGAGAAGGCCTCTGCCAGGAATGCAGCGATGGATTCTAAACGAGCCAACTCAGGATCACCTGGAAGCTGCAGAATCCATCGAAGGGAGGCCCGTGCTGCTAGACCTGCGCACACCCCTGCTTGAAGGGAAAGAGCGGACAACGAAAAACCCATCTTTAGCAGACTCTCAACTTTTTTTTGGTCTTGCTGGTCGCGGAGTGCCGCTCCGCCCTCAACCGGAATTGTGGTATGCTTGGTGACCCCGGTCACTAACGCATCAACTTTCGGGTATGTCAGCCAACGGTCCAAGTCAGAAGGAGACCAAGGGTATAACTGACCAATACCGCATGCTGTACGTAGAGAGGACTCTGGAGAGTCCCACTCTCGAGATACCATATGCTGTAACTCGGCTGGAAAGGAAAAAGCTTTGGAAGGCTTACGAATGCCCTGTAAAATGGGATCCGGCTGCAACAGGGTTTGAGAACTCTGAGGATCAGGCGTGTCGACTAGGCGTAGCGACTCCATCACCTGTGTGATTAGGGCCGGTAACTTCCCTTTCCGAAAAAGTCTGATATCTTGAGAGCCCTCGTGAACTGTCAGCGAAGAATCAGACGGAGAATATTCCCCATCTTCTTTCTCCAATGAGTCAGGGCTCACCTCCGACGATTTAAAGTCTTCTGGAATATCCTTAGTGTCTCGCAAGCCACATGCAACGTTCCTAGAAGGACGTATTGCTTTAAGGTCTGAGGACTTTCGGGACCGCTTGCGAGACCCCACCATATCCTTGTGTGCGTACGGGCGGGTGCTGAAGGTATACCAACAGACTCAGAATGCCACAGGTACCATGCCTGGCGGAAGAGCGTCAGAAACTCCCTGTCAGCCAAGGCTGCCATGGCGTCCAGCGGCTGTGGAAGCAAAATGGGAGCTGACTGAATCTTTTCTGCAGGAAGATCCTGCTGCAGGGGCTCTAAGGAGGGAGGAGTTAAGGCGCTGATGTCCCCAGCTGGCCGCGCAGAGGGAATGGAGGAAGAAGATTCTCCTGGATGCAGCATGCAGGTGGAACACAAGCAATCTATTAACTGCTTTTTCTTATTATTACATATAATACAGCTGTGCAGAGAAACAGGCATTGCAGAGGCTTAAACCCTTTTTTTGTAAACAAAAATCAAGGTAGGCTTAGGGAAACAGAAGACCCTTCGAAGAAAAGGGATTTTGAAACTCCCTGTGCCTTCACAGCATGTTTAAATGTTTTGAAATGGCTGCCCAGAGCTGTTCCCTCCAAAAAACAACACTGAAGAGAAATCCCTCCTGATTTTCAAAATGGCCGCTGGCACAGAAAAACTGCAAAATAAAAGTTCCCTAAGCTCTAAAAACCTTAAAAATGCAGCAAAATCACTGGGGAAGAGGCAAGGAGTGCTGCTAGCAGCTTAAAGATTTTGAGGGAAAAACAACAAAAGCAACCAGATCTGCTGGAGACAGAGAAATACTGAGGGAGACCCCTAGGGGTAGGACCATATCACCAGAGTCCAGCCTATCAGAGCTCTGGTAGAATTCTCTGTCTCCAAGATCTGCTGGCAGGGGGACACAACCCGTTTGTCTGGACTGGTCTAGCAGTATGAACTGGAAGCAGCCATTTATTTCATCTAGAAACTTTCTCTCTCTAACATGTCCTGCTGTGACACTGACCCAGTCGATACTGGAGTAATTGAAATCACCCATCACTACTGTTTTGTAACTTTTGTTAGCTTCGCTGATTTCCTTTAGCATTTCGTCATCCATCTGTTCATTCTGGCCAATCGGTTGGTAGTACACCCCCACTGCCATTGCCTTCCCCTTTTTACATGGAATTTCTATTCATTAAGATTGTACGGTGTGCTTTGTTTCCCGCAAAACATTTAACCTGTTTTACTCAACACCCTCTCTAACTTAGAGCGCAACTCCTTCACCAATTTGATCTATCCTTTTATTGAGATATAATTTGCACTCAGGTATCACGGTATCCCATTGATTGTCCTCGCCAGTTCTCTGAGATGCCAATTATAATAATCTTTCATTTAATGCTATATTATATATTCTAGCTCTCCCATCTTATATTTTTAGAATTCTAGCATTTGCATACAGGCATTTTAAAGGTTGTATTTTTTTCATATTAACAATCTGGTTATCACTTGACAAGGGTAATTTGGAATCTTTCAGCTCTGTCTGCTCTGTACATGAGAGCATTTGGGTTACTTTTATCTTTACTGGAACCTCTCTATCAGGATGCCCTAACTTCCCTCTTTTGTTAGTATCCTTCAAGGATACATCCTTCTGAACCATGCGCTCGTGTGACTATCAGCTTTCCCATATTACCTAATTTAAAATCTCCTCTATCTTCTTTTTAAGGGTCAATGCTAGCAGCCTGGTTCCACCCCGGTAAAGGTGAAGCCTATCCTTTCAGAAAAGCCCCTCTCTTCCCCAGAATATTGCCCAAATCCTAACAAATCCAAAACCCTCTTCCTTGCACCATCGACTCATCCATGCATTGAGACTCTGGAGCTCTGCCTGTTTTTTGGGTCATGCACATGAAACAGGAAGCATTTCTAAGAAAGCTATCCTGGAAATTCTGGATTTCAACTTCCTACTCAAATGCCTAAATTTGGCCTCCAGAACTTCCCCACCCACATTTTCCTGTCATTGGTACCAACATATGCCAAGACAGCAGGCTCCTCCCAAGCACTATGTAAAACCATGTTAAGGTTGCGCATGAGATCTGCTACATTCGCACCAGGCAGGCATGTTACCAACTATAATGGCCATCCTAATCCTTCCCTCATGGGCACATGGCCACGGAAAAACCACCTCAGTGTGAGAGGGTTTTACATCGCCTGGAGGACAGGTCCTATCTACAGGATCACTTCCTGCCACACCAAGGTGATGCTCTCCTTTCACGGCAACAGAGCGGCTGCCACTAGAGGTGGGATTTCAGTACTACGTCCCTGTATGTTTCATCTATATACCTCTCTGTCTTCCTTAGCTCCTCCAAGTCTGCTACTCTAGCTTCCAGAGATCAGACTCGTTCTCTGAGAGCAAAGAGCTCCTTGCACCTAGTGCACACGTAAGACCCCTCACCAACTGGGAGAAAATAGTACATGTGGCGCTCAATGCAAAAGACTGGATAACCCACCTATCACTGCTGGACTGCTGTCTGTATCTTAGTTTTAATGAGTTGTTTAGATATTTAAGTTGTTTACTTACTTAAAGTTGCTAGGGATACTTGTACCACTACAACTATACCTAATAAGTTTAAGGGACTTTGTTCACCTCAAGATTAATTAATTTCAGGGTCTTACTTAATTAATTTTGGGGCCTTAATTAATCTATTTCTGATGAGGATAACCAGCTGAACCTGAAAGTGAATTTGATCACCTCTTCTCCTTTAATACATTTAAGAGTCTATAAATCTAAGATTATGGCTGGAGTAGGTGGGAGGGAAAGAAAGACTTAGTAAAAGCTGGCTTGCTACACAGTGCCCTGAACTGTGCTTCTAAGGTAATCACTTAACAATTTTCTGGGTGATTCACACAACCTTTGGCTTGACAGAGGGAGCCTTTCAAATTGCTCCTTTGATCTGTCACTTGGCTTTAACACAATTTCAATAGGTCTCTTCCCTCCTCACTGGAAGGCCTCTTTGTAAAGGTCTCTAGAAACAATTTCTTTCTACTCAAAGAATATTTACCCTATTCTACCTTCTATGCTAAGCTATACTTTGATTTTGATTTAAATGAAAGATCTCTGGTGGTACTAAGCCCTAACTGATTTAACAAAAACACTGAATTCTAAAATACACAGATTTATCAGCTTTAATCCAAAGAATTCCCTTTTCCCAAAGACTTAGAAAATTTCTCAGCAGGTAAATGCTTACAAATGCAGATTTCTTTATAGCATAGCAGTCCCTTTTGGTAGTCCTTCAAGACTCTTGGGACATCCAAGTCTGAACGGGGGCAAGGTGGATGCATGGCCAGGGCATTCCCAGGAACCTGGTCATCCCTGCCTGATTTCAGAAACGAACAGGCATCTGTTTTATGATATATTTATAGTTACTCACATATAGTTACTCACAATCATGTTGATTGTCAATAATTTAAAAACTGTTGATTTAAAAGTTGATTTGTAAATAATTTAAAAATCTGTTCTATGTAAAACCTGTTCATGTTACACTTGTTATATGTAAACCGCTTTTTATTTAAAAGTTGATTGTAAATAATTTAAAAAATCTGTTCTATGTAAAACCTGTTCTTGTTACACTTGTTATATGTAAACCGCCTTTGATCTATGGAAGAGGCGGTATATAAGAAAGTTTTAAATAAAATAAATAAATAAATATTTTCTTTTTTATGCTTTTGATTTAACATTAATGTTAATTTATGGTTTCTGTTTGTTGGAAGTTTGACTCCCTGAAAAGGCTTTTCACTGAAACACTGTCAGTGTAGGGGTGTTCTCAATAAAGCTGTGTTTACATTGATCAAAAGTTTGAGCTTCTTTTTTTGCCTTGCTCCTGTTTGCTGCCCTCTGTATCAGATGCGAGTAGCCGTTCAAAAGTTTTTTCGCAAGCTGAATACGACTTTCTTCTTCCGAGATTCACCGGTGTTGCCAGTAGATGACTCGGTTTGTATTCCAAATTCAACTTGGTTACCCCCAGTTAGCACGGATGCCTCTTTAATAACTTTTCAACGTCTGGTATCCCGAGATATGGACCGTATGGCTGAATCCCCTCAGCGTCATTTCTCCAACTTGTCTGTTCCCCTTTATAAAGCCTTGCATGAATTAGGTTCCAACCCTCAGTTGGTGGTAAGAAG
The DNA here is from genome assembly GCA_033557465.1 of Ichthyophis bannanicus. Taxonomy (NCBI): domain Eukaryota; kingdom Metazoa; phylum Chordata; class Amphibia; order Gymnophiona; family Ichthyophiidae; genus Ichthyophis; species Ichthyophis bannanicus. The sequence continues at coordinate 40,331,493 of CM066048.1, read as the reverse complement.
AGCAGATAAGGGAGGAGCAGTTGTGTTACAGGATAGAATTGCTTATCATGCAACAGTTTTAACCCATTTGGAAAATGACAAATACTACAAAGTTCTATCTTATGACCCGGGCCCTCAATTGCAATTATCCATCAAAGAGTATACCACTCAGGCATGGCATAGAAATTGGATCACGAAAAAGGAGTACTCCTTTTTGAATCCTAAGTTTCCTAAGGTTCCGGTGTTGTACATGGTTCCCAAAATACATAAGTCTTTGGAGCACCCACCCGGCCGCCCCATAGTTTCTTGCCGGGAGTCTGTATTAGAACCATCGTCTATTTTTTACGATCAATTTTTTCAGCCATTGACAGAGGGTATTCGATCATACATTCGGGACTCCTACCATTTTTTGTCGACCATTCGTGATATTCCTATGCTACCTCATTATTATCTAGTCACTTTAGACGTGGTAGCGTTATATACGAATATAGATCAAAAAGAAGCATATTCCATTCTTGCGGCCTTACCGTTAACTTTGCCGTCACGGCTTCCAAAGGATTTTGTATTACGATTACTTTCTTGGGTGCTGGATGACAATTACTTTATGTATGATCAGAAGTTTTATCATCAATGTTTTGGCATAGCCATGGGTACGACAGTGACCCCCTCGGTGGCGGCCCTTTATATGTCACATTTTGAAGATACTTACCTGTACACATCGGAACAGTTCCGTTCGGTCATAGTATGGAAGCGTTTTTTAGATGACGTATTTTTCATCTGGAATGGATCGGGGACAAGTCTACAACAATTTTTGCATTGGATGAATATTTTGCATGTTCATATCAAGTTTGAGGCAAAATTTCATCTTTCTCAAATGGAGTTTTTAGATTTGCTATTATATAAAGGAGATGGGAAACTTCAATCTACTCTCTATCGCAAGCCTGTTCAGCGCAACACATTGCTGCAGTATACTAGTTTTCATCCCCGTTCTCTTAGGCGGGCCCTTCCCATTGGCCAATTCCTTCGCCTCCGGCGATTATGCTCCACTAGGGTGGAATATAAAATTCATTCTCAGAATTTGAAGGATCGATTAGTAGTGCGTGGATACCCTTTGAAATTAATAGATCGAGCTTATAAAAGGGCACTCAACAATCATCCTGAATGGTGGAATGCTCCCCCTGTACAGACAGAGGGATCGCCGCAACTTACTAATGATAGTCAACCTTATGTGGGAGTCCTTCCTTACATGCCTTCTACAGCGAGTGTGGCACGGATTTTGCGTTTACATTTGCATGTCCTTTCAGAACACACTTGTTTTCAAAAATCTTTACGGCTAGCTTACCGACGAGGAACCAATATTGCAGATCGGGTGGTTCATACTACATTCACTCATGCACAGGATTCATCTTTGGGCAGCCATCGGGCTTGTGGAGCCTGTGATATGTGTCCTAGTACTATGGATGGCACCACATGGGAAGACCCTCATACTCACATCTGTTATACTCGGCGTCACATTACAGACTGTACATCTGATCATGTTGTATATTTAATTATGTGCCCTTGCAACTTATTTTATGTGGGCATGACTACGCGGTCAGTCCGGAAACGTTTACAGGAACACAGATCACGTCTTCATACAAATACGTTAACAGCTCCCATTGTTCAACACTGCCTGTCTGCCTCCCACAGTTTTGAACAACTTCGCTGGACGATTTTGGACACGGTCCCCCCGCTTCATAGAGGCGGAGACCGTCGCGCTGTATTACACCACCGTGAACAACGTTGGATATTTACTCTTCACACAGTTACTCCATTCGGCATGAACGCGGAGATTGAATGGTGGAAGATTAGATGAGCTTCAAGTTTGTTGTTCAGCACGTCATCAGTAGTTCCCATGCGCTTTGATGATGTCATTTAGCGTTTGTACGGAACAGGAAGTTGGCTGGGTTTGCTTGAAAAAGAGCCAGTATCATTGCGGGCTTGAAACACAACGGTTTGTGTCGCAACATAACCCAACCATTGTACTGTCTTGGAAGATTGTTGGCAAGTATAGAGTGGAGTTCTCTGAAAACCGTTCGAGGATATGGACCCAGCTTAAGATACCCCAATTTGGGGAGTTCATGATGTTTCATCGGCGTGGTCCCTTGTGAATCTTCGAAAGTGACGGCTTGAGAGTTCCTGGATCACTTCACTTTACCATTCAGCTAAGTGCCACCGCTTCCATGTTTAAACAGTTTTGCTGGTTACAGAATTTTTCTGAACGTGAATTAGGATGCATGTTAGCATTCACTTTATGCACGGGCTGGTCCTTTTGGGCTAGTTGTAGCCCTGAGCATACTTAGGTTATACTGACCTTTTTAAAAATTACAGTTGAATAAAAGGAGGGTCTGTTATTTGAGAGTGTTTGTACACCCTCGCGACAGGCGATCCGACAAAAAAATACTAATTTTTGGTAAATTTCCCTGCTACATACAAGTGTTGATGATATTTATGGGACAGTGAGTGACCTTTAGGTTAAGGATATATTTTGGGTTTACTTCACAGAGGTTTAGGTTTTGGTATTGCCCTCTGTATCTTTGCAAGTGCGTGTGTTTTGCTGTGGATGTTTGGTTGGCTGTGGTACCATGTTCTCCCCTTGGAAGAATGTTCTGAGTTTTCGTGATGAAGTTCGCCAACAAATGCTGCCTTCAGATCCATTCTTCCCACAAGAAGATCAGACAAAAGAACAAGACTGGGAAGAGGCTGTCTGCATGACTCACTGGTGGATAAGGGAAGAACTGCATGCCTCCTCACTGCTAGAGTACTGCAGGAATAAAATGATCCCCAGGGGCTTGTGGATCAATAAAACCCCTGAGATCTTTATAAATGATGAAGAGTTTATTAAAGACTGGACAGACATTCTTAACAAATGTTCTCTGGATCTAATGATTTTGTTGATTAACACATCGAAGAAAAAAAACAAGAGAACTACAGAAGGACATTGATGTGAAGCTAGAGATTTTAAAAGAAAATGATTCTCATTTTGAAGCAACTAAGAAGGACTATCGGTCCTATTTTCAAAAGGCATTTACATGGTTTACAGCCCAGTAAACCGTGAAAATGACTTAAATGGGAATATTCAACGGCACTTACACGGTTAGTGCCATTGAATATACCCTTCTAAGTCCCCTACGAGTCCCGATGCTATCCTGTTAACATCAGGGCATATTGGGGGTGTTCCGGGACAGAGTGGAGGCGGAGATTGCCGCTAACCGGGTAGCAGCGATATTGCACCACTACCCGGTTATCAATCCATGGCTAAAACTTGGCCAGCAATATCGCCACTACCCGGTTAGGCTCTGCGGTGGTGTCCTCTGTGTGCCAAATCCGGATATTCAATGCCGTTGCCGCAGCATTGAAAGAGTAGTTACTCACCTGTAACAGGTGTTCTCCAGGAGCAGCAGGAATCAGTCCTCACATATGGGTGACGTCGGTGCCGACGGAGCCCCCGTGCGGAGCATTTCCCCAGCTTTCAAAGAAAGCCTTTGGGAATTGCAGCGCGCATGCGCGGTCCCCTTCCCGCCCAAGGGTGCCATCTTGCTCAGTCTGATGACATAGCTAAACGACAGCAAAAACAATTAGCAAAAATAAATCATATGACTGCAACTCCAAGGGGAGGAGGGAGGGTTGTGAGGACTGATTCCTGCTGCTCCTGGAGAACACCTGTTACAGGTGAGTAACTACTCTTTCTCCAGGACCAAGCAGGAAGTCAGTCCTCACATATGGGACTCCCCAGCTTAAGGCTACCGGAGAACCCAAGCTGAAAAAATGAGCTCCCTCTAGAGCGTCAGTACGTAAGGAAGGAATCTTCTCTGAAAACGCCCCCGACCGGTAGCCCAACATCAGGGCCGGAGGGAAGGAGTTGCCTAAACCCCCAAAGAGATTATGGAGTACTGCCTGTCCGAAAGCACTGTCCCTGCGGGACTCCCTCTCAAGGCAGTAATGGGCCGCAAAAGTCTGGCTTGAAGACCAAGTAGCGGCCCGGCAGATGTCTGCCAATGGAACAGAGCGGAGATGAGCCACTGACGCAGCCTTCGCCCTGACACGATGAGCCGTGACTCGACCCTCCAACGAGAGGCCGGCTGCCCCATAAGCCCAGGCGATACAGTCAGCGACCCATATGGACAAAGTACGCTTGGAGACAGGTAATCCCAATTTATTGGGGTCAAAAGAAACGAAGAGCTGAACAGCCCTCCGATGCTCCCACGTACGGTCAAGGTAGAAGGACAACGCCTCCTACAGTCCAGGGTACGCAGAACCATCTCAGCCCGGTTGGCATGCTGCCTGGGAAAGAAGGTCGGAAGAACCACCTCCTGATTGAGGTGGAAAGAGGAGACAACCTTAGGGATAAACTTGGGGTGAGTCCGTAAGACTACCCTATTCCGGTAGAACCTAGTGTAAGGGGGATCAGACACCAGCGCCTGAAGCTCACTTACTCGCCTAGCAGAGTAAGAGCTACCAGAAACAAAGTTTTCCAGGACAGAAAACGGAGAGAACAGGTAGCCATAGGTTCAAATGGCAGACAAGTAATCCGCTGTAAGACCACATTTAAATCCCACTCAGGGGCCGGTGGATGTAAAGGAGGCTTCAGCAGGAGGAGGCCTCTGAGGAAACGAGCCACTAAAGGGTGGTTGGAAAGAGGCCGCCCGTCCACCGGCGAGTGGTGCGCTGAGAGAGCACTGAGGTGAACTCTGACAGAATTGGACTTAAGGCCTAGATTGGAGAGGTGAAGCAAATATTGCAATACTACCGCTACCAAGCACGAGAATGGATTCTCGCTGTGCTGAGCACACCATGTGGAGAATCTACGCCACTTAAGAGCATAGGATTTCCAGGTGGATTGCCTTCTAGAGGCTAAGACTACGTCCTCCACCTCTCTAGGCAGTAGTAGGGGAGCCAGAACTACCCTTTCAGCAGCCAGACCATCAGATGAAGGGACTGGAGGTTGGGGTGTAAGAGAGATCCCTGTTCTTGAGACAGGAGATCGTGTTGGCTCCCCAGAGGAATAGGAGTGTCCACTGCCAGCTGCAGCAGAAGCGGGAACCACGGTTGCCTCGGCCACCTGGGGGCTATCAGAATCATCGAGGCCCCGTCCTTGAGGACTTTGAAGAGTGTTCTGGACACTAGTGGCGTGGGAGGAAACGCATACAGTAGGCCTTTGGACCACGGGATCAGAAACACATCTGCTGCTACTCTGAGAGGATGCGGCTGTCTGGAACAGAATCTCGGGAGTTGCCGGTTCAGAGGACTGGCGAAAAGATCCATGGTGGGGAGGCCCCACCTGAGAAAGATCTGCTGAACCACCAATGGATTCAACCTCCATTCGTGTGGTTGCAGGATTCTGCTCAGTCTGTCCGCCAGGTAATTCTCTTGACCTTGGAGGTAGACGGCTTTGAGAAGGATTCCGTGATTGACGGCCCAGGAGCACAGCCGTTGTGCTTCCTGACAGAGAAGGAAGGAGCCTGTGCCTCCTTGCTTGTTCACGTAAAACATGGCAACTTGATTGTCCGTCTGGACCAGTACGGACTGGTGAGACGTGAGTTGGGAGAAGGTCCTCAGAGCTAGGCATATCGCCCGTAGCTCCAGGAAGTTTATCTACTGAGCAGCCTCCCAAGGGGTCCAGAGACCCTGAGTACATGCCCCTTGGCAATGCACTCCCCAACCTTGAAGAGAAGCATCTGTCGTCAGCACCTGAGAATGCGGAGGGGACTGAAAGACCATTCCGAGCACCAGATTCGGAAGATGAAGCCACCATTGTAGAGAGGAGACAAGCAGGACGGATATTCTTACTGAGTCTGCAAGGCTCCCCGTGGCCTGATGCCACTGAGTTCGAAGGCGCCACTGAGCAGGCCGCATATGCAGGCGGGCATTGGGGGTTACATGAACCGTGGAAGCCATATGGCCGAGAAGCCTCAGGAATTGCCTGGCGGAGACCAGAGAATTGCTGTGAAACTGCCTGGCTAGATCCATCAATCTGTGGGCTCTGTCCACGGGCAGAAAAGCCCTCAACTGAAGAGTGTCCAGTCTTGCTCCTATGAATTCCAAGTTCTGGGATGGGAGCAAAGTGGACTTTGCGAAGTTTATGACAAACCCCAAGTGCTGAAGCAGAGCCACAGTGCGAAGGATGGCTTGACTGGCCTCCTGGGAAGATTGGCCCCTTATGAGCCAGTCGCCCAGGTATGGGAACACAAAAAGACCTTGAAGCCTCAGGTAGGCCGCCACCACCACCAGGCACTTGGTGAATACCCTGGGGGCAGAGGTTAGGCCAAAGGGTAGTACTCTGTACTGGTAGTGGTTTCCTCCCACAACAAACCTGAGATATTGTCTGTGGTCTGGATGAATAAGGATGTGAGTATAAGCATCCTTTAGATCCAAGGAGCATAGCCAATCTCCCTGCTGGAGGTAGGGCAGCAGGATTCCAAGGGTAAGCATCTTGAACTTTTCCCTCTCCGGGAACTTGTTGAGGCTGCGCAAGTCTAGGATGGGTCTGAGGCCTCTTGTTCTTTTTGGTACCAGAAAGTACCTGGAATAAAAGCCATGACCTCTCAGGTGGTGGGGCACCGGTTCCACAGCCTGGTCTTTTAGCAGACTTGCTAACTCCTGAAGGAGTAGGTCCCTGTGCAGAGGGAGTCTTGGAGGATCCCCTGGAAAATAGGAGGGAGGTACCTGGTGAAAATGGAGAAGATAGCCCTTTTGGACTATATGGGGCACCCAGGTATCTGATGTGACGGCTGACCACCTGTGGGCAAAGTGGGCCAGCCGGCCTCCTGTGCTGATATGAGCCAGCTGAGGAGAGGAGGCTATGCTTTCCGAGTCAAAAACCCCCACCCTGCTGAGCAGGGGCCGGTGTTGGTGGCTTGGGGGCCTTCTGCCTACGGGGCCCATGACCCTGCCCCTTGGCCTGCTGACCCTGTTGGGGAGCTGCAGAGGCCTGATAATGAGGGTATTGTTTATAGGCAGATGACTTCCTCGGGTAAAAGGTCTTTTTTTCCCGAGCCCTTCTTCTTCTGAGAAGGGGCAGAGGTTTTTCCTGGACAGCCTAGTCCTGGTGAGAGTCTCTGTCTCGAGTTCAGCAGCCTTTTCAGCCATGGGTTTGCCGAAAAGGTTTTCACCTTGGCAGGGGACATCGACCAACTTGTCCTGTACCCGTGGCTCGAGGTCGGATGACTGTAGCCAAGCCTGTCGGCGGGCACCAAAGCCTCGAAGCCATCGTAGGCTGCCTGAGAGATAAACTTCGAGCACTCTTGGAAAAGGCCTGGAACCTCTGCAAAGGTTCCTCGGCGAGACCAGCAGAGAACCCGGCAATCTCCTTTGCCAGGTCTCAGAGGTACATGCCCATGTAGAGCTGGTATGTCTGGACACGGCAAGCAAGCATAGAGCCCTGGAAGCACTTCTAACCGAGGGCATCCAGGTTCCGGGCCTCCCGGTCGGGAGGCACCAAGGAGTGCATTTCTGACTTTTCAGTCGATGCATGGCCGATTCCACAACCATGGAATGGTGCGGTAATTGTGCCTTTTGGAACCCGGGGCTCTTGCGGACTCGATAGATGGAATCGACCCGCTTGCTTAACACCGGCGTCTCCCACATGCGGAAGAGCAGCCGTTCCAGCATCGGAGGAACCGGAACAGTAAAGGCCTCCTTCGGGGGAGAGTCATAGTGGAGGGCCTTGAGCTCCTCAGCTCGAGGCTCTTCCTCGGGATCCGCGGGGAATGCCAAGGCCTTATCCCGCACGAAGTCCGAGAACCCAGTATCCTCCGGTGGGGATCGTCTCTGAGGTTCAGACTCCGGTGAGTCCGATGGGACACACCAAGTCCGATAGGTATCGGGTGACTCTTCGTCCTCCGTCTCCCAGCCCAACTCCTCGGAGGAGGAATCGAGCGGCTCCGGTCGGGCGGGAACCGATGCCCTCCGCCCCAACGCCGAGGGTACCGGCGTCGTCGACCTCGGTCCCGAACGGGAGGTCAAGGGAGACCTGGCCGAGGATCGACTCGAGCCCGCATGGACTCGAGGATCGGCTCAGCCTCCGGGGTCGACTTGGACGTCGATGTCCCGGTGGTCGGGGCAGATGCTCCGGTGAGACCAGCGATCAATGCCCGCTGCTGTTCCATGAAGGCAGTGACGCTGCTCTCCAAGGCCGTCAACCTGAGTCCGAGCTCAGGAGACCCAGCAGCCCCCGACCCGGGCCCCGACGGCATCGGGCCCGACGTCGGCTCCACTGGAAAAGAGTCCACGAGGACTACAGTACTCACGTGCCCAGGAGACTCCATCTCGAGACGAGGTTGTTTGGCAGGCCTCTCCAACTCCGAAGACCCGGGACGGCTATCGGGGCTATGCGACCTTGTCCTCGAGGAACCAGGAGCGTCCACCGACGACGCCCTCGCGGGTTTTTTCTTCCTGCGTTGCTCCCGCAAAGGAGACCGCCGCTCAGAGGAACCTCGACGCTGCTCGGGGCCGGAGTCCCGAGACATCGAGGCCTCTGACGAGGTCCGGGCCCATCCGGACGCGGAGTCAAAGAAGATTCTATCCTTTTGGTGCTGCCGACTCCTCAAAGCTTTTGAGGACATTTTGCCACACGGACCACAGATCATCGGGTCATGATCGGGTCCAAGGCAGCGGAGGCAGCAGTCATGTGTGTCGGTAAGAGACATAAGTTTCTTACAGTGATCACACTTTTTAAACCCGCTGGCAGCCATCGGGGGAAAAAGGGCCCTTGCGAGGTCAAAAGACAGGGCTGCCAGTGAAAAGAGAAAAATGGCGCGAACGCTAGTCTCGAAGGACAAAAACCGAAAAATAGAGAGTGGGCTCGATACCAGCGTATCGGGCCCAGGCGGGAAAAGGATCCGGCGTCGAACCGAAGAAGAACAAAAAACAGGGAAATCAACTTTTTCCTCAGCGAAAAACGAACTACGTCCGTCGGGCTCCGCGGAAAAAAGAAGACTGAGCAAGATGGCACCCTTGGGCGGGAAGGGGACCACGCATGCGCGCTGCAATTCCCAAAGGCTTTCTTTGAAAGCTGGGGAAATGCTCCGCACGGGGGCTCTGTCGGCGCCGACGTCACCCATATGTGAGGACTGACTTCCTGTTTGGTCCTGCAGAATATATGCGGTTAGGGATCAGCGAGCAGGGCTATGCACTATAGTGGCGCATAGCTTGCCCAGATTAATATCGGGCCCTATGATTGTAATCTTTTAGAATATCAGAAATTAATTAAAGATAAGAAACTTGAGAAATAGCTTAGAGATGAGGACAATTATAGGAAGGGGTCGGTCTATCCATGGAATAATAAACACCCTAATTATAGGGACGAATCCTCTCAATGTAAGAATCTTCCTTCAGAGAGACATTATTTATTTATTTATTTACATTCTCTTATATACCGCGCTATTCTGCATCAGTGCGGTTTACATTGAACAAACTGAAATTACACTGAACAGGGCATTATAACTTGGAGATAACTATTTTACAGGGAATATGGGCTATGGAGGGTTAAGTGGCTTGCCCAAGACCACAAGGAGCACCTGTGGGACTAGAAACCCCAGTCCTTCCGGCCCAAGGTTGCTGTCCTCTAGTGGGATTTGAACCCCCGACCTTCCGGCCTGAAGTACATTGCCCCAACCACTAGGCCACTCCTCCACTCCACATTATAACCCTAAAACTACAACACCTCAGGAAGCTAAGGATGTAGGTTTAGAACAAACCAGGAAGAGAAGTTGGTCGCAAGTAGATGATCAAATTGATAATTCTGCCCCCTTGTTCTCTTCGGATGAGGCATGTCCTAGTCAGTGTTTTCACAGAGGTTCATTATGGAAGGGTGGGGGATAGTAATACAAACAGGGGAACCAGAGAACCATCCAGTTCAATCGTTCTTTTAATCCCACAAGAGGAGGGGAAGGGGCAGAGGGAGGGGATTCTTAACGAGAAGACCCTCACACCACAAATTGTGAGTGCCATTATTAATCTTTCAGATCATAAATTAAATGATCTAGAGATACAGGCCCTTAACAAAGGCTTTTCCTTTGTGTCCTCAGTGAAACATGACCCATTTTCTACATGAATTGACCTTTTTAAATTTTTCAGAAAACTGAAAATTGTTGATTTTTTTTGCATGTCAAGGAAAGACCTCTTTGGATACTTCAATGATCAAAAGACTTTCAACTTGGGTACCTCCCAACAATACCAATCCTGTGTTGGACACTTTTGACAAAGGCTTGAAAAATGACATACTAAAAAGATTCATATGCACCATAATATTATTAAGGATGAGAGACTACCATTGATGGGTTTAAAGGATAACCAAAAAGTTATTATTAAACCGGCCAACAAAGGGAGAGCATTGGTGGTTAATGAACACTCAAGATTACAGTTGTGGTCAACATTATTGGCACTCTTACATTTTAGGTATGTTGTGCACAATATTTTTATTTATTTATTTACTGCTTTTCTATACCGCACTATTTAAAATCAGTGCGGTTTACATTATAACATCATTTATGCGTAACAGGTGCTCTAAGCACTTACAGTGGAACAGGACAGTACAACTTGGAGTTTAATTGGGAGAAAGTATCTACAGCTATATACAGTTATATACAATATTCGCATGAGACTGTTTGCTACTTACTATTTCCGGTGAGGTATATGGTAGATGGGGTTGAGATACTGGGTTGAGAGTAGTATAGAAGAAAGAGGTGGTGTTTTAGTGCTTTTCTAAACTGAGCAAGATCTGTGATTGCTCGTATGGAGGATGGGAATGCGTTCCAGCAGCTGGGAGCGTAGAACTTGAAAGCATGGTTTATTGTTGCTTGGGTGCATTTTGTTATTTCCTTGGGGATCTGTAGGGTATTGATGGCGAATGTTCTCCTAGCCCTGTTTGTTGGAGTGGAGTGGAGCAGGTCAGTTAGAGAGGTGGAGGATATTTTGTTAATGGCCTTGAAGGTCATCAGGACCACCTTATAGGTGAGGCGGCAGTAAATTGGTAGCCAGTGCAGGTCTTTTAGGATTGGTGTGATATGCTCTCTCTTAGGGGCTCCGTGTAAGAAGCGTGCGGCTGTGTGCATCGCAAGTTGTAGTGGGTTTAACGTGTTTTTGGGTAGGCCATGGAGGATCACGTTAGCATAGTCAAAGTGAGGGGTTATCATTGCCTGGAAAACTTGAGAAATAATTGGAAATATTCCAACTGTATGTCATTGCCTAGAAAGCTTGAGAAATAATTGGAAATATTCCAACTATACGTCATCATAATATTTTAATAGTATGTTCAAAGGTATACAAAAAAAAAAAAACCTGTCTGTGCAACTAAAACGTAGTAATTTCTAGGAAAAAAAACAAAAACAAAATATGACCTTGACAGGATTAATGGCACCCTTTACTAGTATTTGGTTGCATAATCCTTGGCAGCGATGACAGCCTCCAAACATTTTTTGTAGCCATCTAAAAGTTTTGTGCATCTGTCTGCTGGTAGTTTCTCCCACTCTTCAACTGCAATATGTTCCAGCTCATGAATGTTTCCAGGATTCCTTTTACCAATGGCAGATTTCAGTTTTTTCCAAAGGTTCTCGATTGGATTGAGATCAGGACTCGTTGCTGGCCAGTTTAACACAGTCCATTTTTTCCTTTTTAACCATTCTTTTGTACTTCTGGATGTACGTTTTGGGTCATTGTCCTACTGGGGGACCCGTAACTTTCGACCCAGACCTTACTTTCTGACACTAGGGTAGCACATTTCGCTCCAAAATACCTTGGTAATCCTCTGACTTCATGATTCCTTTAATACATTCCAGACCTCCAGTTCTTGAGGCAGCAAAACAGCCCCACAACATTATGGAACCTCCACTATATTTAACCGTAGGAAGGGTGTTTTTTTCCTTATCTCCGACCGCAGTCCACAAGATCCACCAAGAGGAATCACACAGCCATATGGTTCACAGCCGACCTACGTGAGTTCCTACTACAACTCAGGAAGCTGGAGCGGAAATGGTGGCATTCTAGGACCCCCCCCAAGATCGAATCACATACATGAAGACCATGCAAGAACACCGAAATGCAATTAATCCGAGAAGAAAGAAATACCACACCAATATCCTAATGTACTCTCTTAACAAACCCCGAGAGCTTTTCGGAATCATTCAGTCCCTCATAAAGGACACAATCAAGTAACATACTGCAGGCACCCCCCCCCCCCCCAAACACCTCCTGGAATTTGCTACCCACTTCCAGAATAAAACCAATGGGAATCCCCTAAACCAGGAAAGCCTCTTTCAGATAATCTTCCTATGGAAAACACTACTATTCCTAAGCTAAATTCATTCTACCCATGTTCCGCTGAGCACATCAAAGACATCATAAGGGGGCTCAACACCACCATCTCCCCAACCCATCCATGCCCCTCACACTGAATCAAGTCAGCCGTTCTGACCTAAGTGCCTTCATTACGAGAATCGTACACCTTTCCTTTAGCAAGGGGCTGGTACCTTCACCTCTAAAATCCGCCACTGTCAGACCCCTACTAAAAATGCCAAGCTGGACCCACTTTACATAAATTCCTATAGGCCCATATCTAGCCTCCCTTTCTTGGCTAAGATAATTGAGAAGATAGTCCAGCAGCAGATCCAAGATCACATCGATTCCTATGCTCCCCTAGACCAACAGCAGCATGGGTTCCATCAAAAACACGGTGTCAAAATCCTCCTGACCTCTGTCCTGGACAATCTCGTTATGGATATGAACAAAGCGAAACAGGGATTCATCCTAATATTCCTGGATATTACATCAGCCTTTGACGTAGTCTGTCACAATCTCCTACTTGCTCGCTTACAACAGAAAGGCATACAGAACTTAGCCCTAGACTGTTGCAGATCCTACTTAACAGATCGCCAACAAATGGTACGCATAGGCGCTCAAACATCATCCGCTTACCAACAAATGCAAGGAGTACTGCAGGGTTCATTCCTATCTGCCTTGATCTTCAACATCTACATCCAGCCAATCTGCACTATAATCCAATCATACAGCATACTATACCACATCTCTGCTGATGATGTACTACTTTACACCCATTCTCCACGGGCAGTCCCAATTACAGCAGAATTACGGAATGCTTTAATGCAGTCTCAGACTGGCTCTGTACACACAACATGAGAGTGAACTGCAATAAGACTGAAGTGTTGTTCATCACAAAAGATCCAACCTTCATACCACCATCTTTCCTATAGGTAAAAGATGCAGAGCTGAAGACGAAGCAAGAAGTGCATTACTTAGGAATCACCCTGGACCATCGCCTGAGTATGGAAACACACATAAATAATATTACCAAGGCAGTATACCACAAAATAAGGACCCTCTGTCATCTATGTCCACTGCTGGAGGCTGCCGACTTCCGCACCGTATTCCAGGCACTTATCTTTCCAAACATTGACAATGCAAATATCATTCTCCACGGCCTGCCGGGCTACGAACTTCACCTTCTGCAAATCGCCTTGAACACTGCAGCCCAAACCCTGTATGAAGCCTCCAGATCTGAACATGTTACGTCCATTCTAAGACAATTGCATTGGCTCCCAATAGCTAGCCGCCTTAATTATAAAGCCCTTTTGATGACATTTAAAATACTGTATAACCTCTGCAGTCTCCCTTGCGGAAATCATACATTGGACACCAAACAATAGAATGAAAAGAACAAAATGGAAATTACACTTACCTGGTAATTGATGTTCCTTGAGGGAGTACAGTTCAGTCCTCCACCACTGGGTAGTGCACCTCCTCCTGCAACATGGAGACTGGACAAGTCAAACTTGTGACATCACCGGGTATATCCTGCTGGTCTTCTCCCATGATCCCCCAGTGACCTACTGTCAAAGCAGACTCAAAGGAGCAAACAAACAACCAGTTAAAGTACTAAATACAAAGCTATGCTCAAACTTCAACTTTAAAATCACAGGGCCCCAAAAAGAAAGGCCGAAAAACACCCTCCTCCGTGCCCCTGTCCCCCTGCGCACCAAACAGCGGAAGACAGAGAGCTAGAAGGAAGGAGAACTAAGGAAGAGTATAGGCAGAAAAGGTTGCTCTCGCGATTACCGGCCAATCAGAGCCCGTTGCCGACTCTAGGAACCGAAAGCATACTCGGAACTGACGCCTCGCGTCTGAAACATCCATCCCCGGGCGGGAATGAGGACTGAACTGTACTCCCTCAAGGAACATCAATTACCAGGTAAGTATAATTTCCATTTCCTTATCGGTCCTACAGTTCAGTCCTCCACCACTGGGATGTACCAGAGCAGTAATCATTGGGAGGGACCTATCCAGTCGGCTCGGCCCCTAAACGAACAGAGCAGGCACCGACCCCAGCCCGCTCCTCACGTCAACAGGCGGTAAGCCACGACCGAGAGCCCACTTGGATCCTCTTCACTGGTGAAAACAGCACAGAACTCTGCCCCAAGCAGCGCTAGTGCTTCAGAAAGACAAACTCACCATCGCAAACACACTGAACGCCCTAGAAACAGACCTACTGAGAAGGCTACCGGAGCTCCGCCTGAAAAATCCGCTTGAGCTCCCCCTTGGCTCTCGACCCCACCAGGGTGTCAAGTGTTAGCAACCGCTGCTCTCCCGCAGAACCCGCCTCCACGGAGGGACAGGCAGCAAAGAGACCTCCCAGAAAGCGACGGAACCTCACCTAAGGTCCAAGGAACGCAGGTTACAAGCAAAGTGTTCTTGTGTAAGTCCCAAACCGACAACTAAACAGGCACAGCTGGATTCCACGAGGGAGAACGGAACCAAGGTCCATCCAGACAGAGGTGGGAAGCAAAATGAGGGAAATGGAAAAACCACCAGCGTCAAACACCCTATTTGTCACACCTCTTAAGGGCTTTATTCTTTGCAACACAAAGTAGCTCTACAGCTATGTCCTGGACCAGTTGGAGTCTTTTTAATTGAGAATGTGGAATGCAGCTAAGCAATGAGTTGCAATAAATCAAGTGTGATCCACCAAGGGCATATAAGAGGGTGTCAAGTGCCCCAGAGTCCAGCGTTGTTTCAGAAGATGTGGAGTCTTACATGGTGTGACAAAAAAGAAAGGAGACTCTGGTAGCCACGCCCACGACGCAATGCCAGTAGGCCAACCGCTTACATCACCTGGATATGCCCTCCGGAATTGGAGGAACCATGCAGAAGTAGCAATCGCCGACGTGATCCATGGGCCCTCTCCAGATCATTGGAACCGCAAAAGACTTTGATGGTCTTTTCCCATCCATCCACAGCCTGAGATCTGCTACACATGTATTGCAGCATATGTGTGGCGCCTAGCTTTTATCCTGATCTTTTATTCTGCAGCCAAAATATAAATTGTAGGCTTTCTGAACCGCCAGTCATATGCCATTTTTGTGATGTAAAAGTCACATCACCACAACTAGAGCAGAAATTATCTGCATGATTAACACCAGGACGAGGAATCGCCAAATATGCTGTGAGTGACCTATCGGTATAAAATAAATATGTCTTTTTTTTTTTTTTACTGTCAAGCGAGGCAAATTTAAGTAGTGACTGCAGCAACTGGTTTTGGACAGTTATTTCGATTGGTTGCAAGTAAAGATTATGCAAGCTCACGCAAATGTTGCAGAATACACTGGTAATGGTCCCCACTGACTAATGAAGAGCACATATCTTAGCAACCAGACCCAGTCGGCCATTTTCACTATGACCTCTGAAAGGCATAGAATGGACCGGGCGTCGACGCTATCCAGTAGCCTCATATGTCCTCTGCTAAACATCGACCTGTCGCCGCAGACTGACAGGTCGCCATGAGGTCCAATATGGGCTGACCGCATCTGAGCACACGCGGCGCGCACACCGCCTGATGCAATCTCACTCCTCCGGCAAACACTCGGACCCCGCTAAGGACATTCGCCACCACAGTGTCCCCACCGAAACGCAGGCTGCCAAGGCTTCAACCGCACACGCTGTCCCTTCGCTCGGGCCACCCTGACCACCCGACCGACTCCACCCTGCCGATCGAAATAGGCCACCATCCCGGAGATCTCAGACAGCACCTACAGCGCTCGATCCGCTACCGTGAACGCCTGCCACGGCTGACGTACCGCGTACCGTTCCAGTCAGACGATGGAACACTGGGCGTGCTGCGTACACTAAAATGCCTTGTACATAAAGGATCCCCAAAATGTAGCTGAGTCTAACCACGCTCCGGCCAAGCTCCCGGAAGAGAGGGACAGAACCTTATAAAAAAGAAGTGGGGACAATTAGGAAGGCTTTCCTGTTTGATTATTCTTTTTTTTTTTTTTTCCTTTTTACAACTCCATAAGGGCCACAAGGCACACAACCGAACAGGGCATTGTCCAGAGAACGCAAGGCCCCTCCTCCAGGCTGATTCCACAGCCTAAACCGGCAGTCACCTTGGCTGATGCCGAGCAGCGCGGAAGCCAACTTGTAAGCCCAGCATATGAAGTATGCCTACTAGTACAGCATTCCACAATGGAGGGACATGTAACCGGACGGCTTTGAATATGAACCTACAGATATCCCGCGCTTGCTCCAAGACAAGCACTGTGCAGCCTACTGATCTTCCCGGAGCACCGCCACGACCCGAAGACCTAAACCGGCCAGCAAAAGACGACGCACGCTGGGCCCGAAGGAACCTGGTTGAACGGATCCCAGCACTCCGTGTATCGTTAGGATCGGAGCCTCCCCCCAAGGACTCAGCCCTGGCTGGAACCGGCTGAGCATAACCCCAGGCCCTGTGGCGAGTCCCCACGAAGAAGTGGGACGCAACGATGCCTTGAGGAAAGGGAAGGCCCAATGGGTGAAGCAAGTTGCTAGCCGACCAAGGGAGTAAACCCCACACGCGCACCTCAACGGAAGGTCGGAAGAACCGAGGATTCTGGTCCCACAGGTGCGCCTGCTAGCCTTTAACAACATACACCTCCGCAGGTACAAAAAACTTAAATTGTGAGCACCTTCAGGGGTAAGGGGAATAGACGACAGCCTCCGACTGTTGACCACCTTGTCTTGCACAACAGACAGCAGCACCCCACCAAACAAATGATTGGGAATATATGACCTCAGAACCCCAAGACAGAGGTAAAACAGTAGAACGTGCAGTGGACGTGAATTTCCAGATCTGCCAGCCCCCCTGCCCACATTGAGAAGAGGCAGAGAAGAACTGGACCGGCGGATCTGGAGGGGTGCCTCCTGGACAGCCGGGCCACCGAAGGGAAAGCTGATGACTGAGGCCCAAACTCCTCAGGATGGCCCCGTCTTGCATTGGCAACCCCATGCAACACCATGACAACCCCGCTCACGATATCCCAAGCGATCTCTGTCATTGCTGCAACAATCACCTGAGCATGAGATCACAGACGGAACACGGACATGCAGACGCACTCAAGGAGAGCGCACCTAAGAAGTATGAGCCTATCCAACATCCAGCACCACATGTCCAGGTGTCCCACTCCTGTCACCCAAAACGAGGACGCTTGAACCTAGGTGACCGTCATAGCAAAGACAGGGAGGCCTGACTGCCGCTATCAACCCTTCCAGGACCATGGAACACTAAGCCCCGGACTGTGCCATCCAGCAACACTTCTCACGATCCCCAGCAGGGGCCTTTCCCCAGATGGCCCAGATGGGCAGTGTTCCCGCCAAATGGGCAAGCTGCGCTCTGATAACATAGTGCAGAAAACCAAATCAAAGTGTCTTAACCTAGCTTATTTTTGTCTAATACTGATCATTCATAATATCAGCCAGGCTCAATCATAACATTAGTATTAATGATCTCTAAAGATTGAAGAGTTACTAATGTAACACTAATTGTTGTTTTTTTTTTGTTGTTGTTTTTTAAAGAGCTTCAAAGGCGATCTTGGAAACTACAGACCAATGAATCTGAGTTCAGTGCCAGTTAAATGATAGAACTTGTTCTGAAAAGCAGCACCAAGCTGTCTTTTCAAAGGGTTAATAAACATGTGAGTAAGCCAAATGATATGTATCTGGATGTTTTAGAAGGTACTTGACAAAGCCCCTTATGAACTTCTCCTGAGGAAGGAGATGATGTGCTATTATAGAATGGGAAATGGATCAAAAACAGGAACACAATAGGACTAAATGGCCAGTCTTCTCACAGGAGACCCGTAAATAGTGGAATGTCTCGGGATCTGCACTGGAACTGGCATCTGGTAACATCTACTGCACTGAAATGATCTGGAAAAGAGATCAGCAAGCATGGCGATCAAATTTGCAGATGGCATAACGACATTTAGAGGCTGTCTGCACAATTTCCAAGCGTATAAACATGGAAATAGCATCCTTATGTAAATGACAATTTCAGAAAGGGCTCAATTTGTAGGTGGTTGTGCCGCCGATGACCCTGAATGGCCAAATCCTAGCACGGAAACCTGTTGCTGACAGACGTCGCTAACTGCCAGAATGCAGACAAAGGTAAAGGCACCCCCCAAGAAGTAAAAACCCAAACCAATCACATTGCATTCAAAGAACTATAAACTATCATGAAATTAAAAGGAAATTAAAATTAGAATTAAAATTAAAAGTAACAGCAAAAGGAAGTCCTTATCTGGGTGTAGCCGCGTGGAACAGCGTCGTCTGCTCAAACGCGGGGCTGCTCCGCTCTCCGCCCTCCGCCACGAGGCCTCAGCCCTGCCGAGAAAATGGTGCCAATCCGAAGCAGGCCCGTTTGGCGCCAAACACCACAGAGGCGGCAAGAGCTCAGAACCCCTCCATGCGGACTCGAGAGACTCCCTTGTGGCGTCGGGATGCAGCAATTACCCCGCTGTAGCTGCGGGGTGAAGAGCTGTCCAGACACGCTGCTGCCTCGCGCCACCAGAAGTAGCAGACGCTGCGAGCCCCGGCCCACCGGCTAAAGAACCTCGAACGGCCTGAGGCTCCCGCCGCGATGGGAATCTGCCGCATGGACACTGCCAAAATGCAGGTGTTCCACAGAGCTCTCCCCCATACAGTCCTGGGGGAGAGATCATCACCGGGCACAGAGACCGAAGAATCCCAAGCAGAGAGGCTAGCTGGCAGCGTGAACTTTGAAAAGGGACAGAACCCCCCTTTACACTAAGGCAGACTAGGTGAAAATAAATAAAGTAAAAGTAAATGAAATTAAATGAAAATGAATTCAATTTACAGGATTACACCTAAAGAAGGGCAAAAGAAATGCAAGGTAAATCAAATCCTGACTGACTGCTCCTAAACTGCTTCTCAAGTGAGCCCAGCACCTAGGCTCACTACGTCCTCATGCTGCATGGAGACTGGACACACTGGGGGATCATGGGAGAAGACCAGCAGGATATACCCGGTGATGTCACAAGTTTGACTTGTCCAGTCTCCATGTTGCAGGAGGAGGTGCACTACCCAGTGGTGGAGGACTGAACTGTAGGACCGATAAGGAACATAACAAACACACTCACCATCCAATCAGCAATAAGAAAGAGTTCCCAAGCTGCTAAGAACTGAGCCTTCTCATTATACACACCAGCTCTCTGGGACACTCTCCCAGCCCCAATCCGTTCCATTTCCAACTTTTCAACCTTCAGGAAAGGACTAAAAACACATATTTTCCAATTGTATTGTGACCATATACCATAGCTATGCTAAAGAACTTGCCTGCCAGCTTTGCTCCGACCTCCCTACTTCTTAGGATCTACTTACCAGCCTGTAGATTGTTCTTCCCATTACTACCCAAGTTGGCATCCCTGTTTACTGTAAAATGTTTGTTGTTTATAATGCAATACCTGATATTTATTGTACTGTTCTTTGATGCCTGTTCTAGTAAAGCCTGTTCTATGTAAAGAATTATTCTCATTCTCTGTAACCCACCCTGATTTTGAAATAGTGTGATATATAAAATCAAATAAATAAATAAGCTTAATTTATTGGCCTGTAAATGTATCACTGGTCTGCATTGCCAAAGAGCTTGTTTAGTTTCAACTATCTACAGAACATTTTCCCAGAAGGATTGTGATTTTTCAAGGTGGGTTTGGGCAAAGATCAGGAGTGCCTTTTTATGTCTGTCTTTGAGCAGAGGAGTCCTCCTTGGCCATCACCAATGAAGTCCTTCTTTGTTTGGTGCGTGGCATATGGTGCGGGTTGAAACCACCACTCCAGATTGCTCCAGGTCAGCCTTAAGCTCTTTGGGTGTTGTATGTGGTGTTTTATCAACAGTTTGCACTAACCTTTGAAAACTTATTGGATTAATTTTCCTTTTCCCACGACGTCCTGGAATGTTTTTGACAGTTCCATGAGCAGAAAACTTCTTAATAACACTGCAAACTGTAGACACAAGAATCCCAAGGTCTTTGGAGATAGCCCTGTACCCCTTTGAAGTTTGGTGATAAAGCATAGTTCCTCACCTGTAGCAGGTGTTCTCCAGGAACAACAGGAATCAGTCCTCACATATGGGTGACGTCACCGATGGAGCCCACTCAGGAAACGCTCACCAGCTTTCAGAGAAAGCCTTGAGGAGGTCGACCATGCATGCGTGCCCGTCTTCCTGCAGGAAGGAGCCAACTTACCTCAGTATGATGACATAGCTTAATAAAGCTTAAAAAAAGAAAACAACTCTACGGGAAGGAAGGAGGGTAATGAGGACTGATTCCTGCTGTTCCCGGAGAACATCTGCTACAGATGAGTAACTTTGCTTTCTCCAGGACCAAGCAGGAATTAAGTCCTTACATATGGGACTTCCAAACTACAAGCTACTGAAAAAACTGTAAATAGCCCAATGGGGCAACCAGAAAAAAAGCAAAGCGGGAAAACAGTGGAAAAAAATGAACGGTTCCGGGAGTCAGCATCGAGCAGAAGCATCAAGATCAATACAACTCTCTCAATTTGGATCTCTCCCCCACTGTCTCATCACCTCTTTCCACCACTATGTCATCTGAGTCTGTTGATGAGGTAGTAGCTTTATAAATACTGCACTCTCCTCTGCTCTGAATGCTCTTGCTCTGCCCATGCCACGTCCTATGAGCTGTTCTATACCCCCGGCCCTGGCTGTCTTCCACTACCCACTATCTACGTTCCTGTGCCCATTCAGCTGAGCGCACTTGGCTCAAATCCCGCACCCTTGCAAACTTTCTACCCTTCAAATTCATGCTTGTTTCTTTACAGTCAGCCATAGCACTCGTCAAACAAGACTATTATATCCATCTAACTCTCTTGCCTCTGACCCTTGCCATCTTTTTACAACTCTCTCAAGTTGCCTCTGCCTCTGACCCCGCCTTCCCTTTCTGTCAAAACCCTGGGTATTTCCATGACAAAATTTACAAGATTATACTCCAATTCCCCACAATGTCAGCTACTTCCCTTCCTCCCCCTCTTCACTCCCAACTGTCCCCCCTACCTCTGCTACCCCTCTTCCTTTTCTATGATCTCTGAGGAGGAAACCACACACTTTCATTCTTCCTCCAAACTCACTACCTGCTCTTCTGATCCTATTCCCACCCATCACCCAAGCTCCATCTTCTCTACTGTTGTCCCTTCCATCTCTCATATTCTCAAACTATCACTTTCCCCTGCTACTGTCTCTGCAGCCTTCAAGCATGCTGTGGTTGCACCTCAAGAAACCCTCACTAGACCCTACCTGTCCTTCTAACTACTGACCCATCTCCATCCTCCCTTCGTTTCTAAACTACTTGAACATGCGGTTGACCGTCATTGCCTCTTTCTCTTCTCTCAAGCCCTCCTGGATCCTTTACAATCTACATTCTACTGAAATGGCTCTTGCCAAAGTCTCCAACGACCTGTTCCTGGCTAAATCCAAGGGCCTTTACTCGATCCTCATCCTTCTTGACCTTTCTGCTGCTTTTGACACTGTTGACCACAATCTTCTCCTCAATACTTTGTCCTCACTTGGTTTTAAGGGCTCTGTGCTATCCTGGTTCTCTTCTTATCTCTCCCATCAGTCTTTCAGTGTTTGTTCTTCAGTGTCAAGTCCTTCACAGTTGAGCTACCCGACAACTCGAATGGCGCCTCCATCAGCACCGATAACACCAGATTCAGGTCCCAGGACGGAACCAAGGACCACACCGAGGTCACACGTGCTTCACCGCTCGAAGAAACCGTACCACATCTGGATGGGCTCCCAAAGACTGATCTTGAACGTGCCCCCGATAAAAGGTAATCATTGCCACCTGCACCCACAAGGAGCTACAGGCCTAATCTATCTCCAAACCCGCCTGTAGGACCACCAGACTCTTTGGCAAAGATGCTGCCAGAGGCAGACATCCGCATTTTGCACACCAGTCCTCAAACACTCTCCACACTCGGATGTTAGACAAAGACATGGAGTGCTTCCAAGTCCGCAACAGAGTGGTAATCACAGGGGCCAAGTAGCCTCTCTTCTTCAGTCTTGCCCTCTCAAGAGCCAAGCCATAAGTGAGAATTGATCCACCTAAAGCATCTGAATGGGTCCCTGTACTAGAAGATCAGCCCAAACCGGAAGGCATCACGGACGGTGGGCCTTCAACCTTAGCAGGTCAGCATACCAAGGCTGACATGGTCAATCTGGGGCTATCAAGACCATCTGACCTTGATAAGCCTCGATCCTCTGCACCAGTTGAGCTATCAGTGCCCACAGTGAAAACATACAGTAGGTCCCCCGATGGCCACTGCTTCATCAGCACAACCAGGCCCTCTGACGCCTTCTGTTGAAGAAATGGATCGCCTTCGCAACCTCGAAGGTCGCCATGAAGTCCATGACCGGCTGACCCCAGCACCGCACTATCCGGGCATACACTGCATCATTGAGGGACGACTCAGCGAGATCCAGACGATACCGACTAAGATAATCGGCCTGCACATTCTCCCTGCTGGCCACATGCGCTGCGGAGATGGCCTGCAGATTCTCCTCTGCCCACACCTGAAGCGGTCCCACCTCCTGCGAGGAGCACACTGCCAGTGCCTCCCTGATGACTGATATATGCTACTGTGGTTGCATTGTCAGAGAACACCCAGATCGCCCTCCCGTGCAGGAATGGGCGGAATACTTGCAAGGCCCGGAACACCGCTCACATCTCCAACTGGTTGATCAACCATTGACTCTCCTCTGTTGTCCAGCGGCCCTGCATCAACTGCGCTTGACAGTGTGCTCCCCAGCCCATTAGGCTGGCATCCATGGTCAGCGGGATCCATTCTGGTGACTCTAGCAGCATCTCGATCAACAGCTTGTCCAAACACAGCTACCAGCAAAGGGTCACTCGCGAACTGCCTGGACAAAGCCTGCCTCTGTGGAGACCACTGCCGTAGAAGAGCCCACTGTAGCGGCCACTTATTTGCGCACGCCCAGGGAACCAGATCCATTGCCACCACCGCCATAGAGCCCAGCAGCTGAAGATAATGCCAGGCCGTTGGAGCTGTCATCTGCAGAAACTACCAGACCTGATGCTGACTTTTCTGCACTCTCTCCGCGGTAGGGAGACCAGACCCCTGTCGGTCTGAAAAAGTGCCGAGATACACCAATAATCATTTTATATTGAACAAGGGTGCTAAACTTGGATGATTATAAGGGGTTACAAATAATTTACATGTGCAAATGCAGTGGGTAACATTAATGCAACAAATGGTATATACAGTGCAAGCATTTATTATGAGGAGTGGGTTGAAGGATACATACGAAGGTCCATATCAGAAGGTCAATATGTGAAGGGGAGGATCTGGGGAGGGGAATTATCTTAGGATGGTTAATCTGTCTGGGTGGAAGGGTGTTAGGTTCGGTTGGGTTGGGGAGGGAATGCCAGGGAGCAGAAAGTTGGGAGGAATTGGGTCTGCAGACTGATATT
Source organism: Ichthyophis bannanicus (assembly GCA_033557465.1). Classification (NCBI taxonomy): domain Eukaryota; kingdom Metazoa; phylum Chordata; class Amphibia; order Gymnophiona; family Ichthyophiidae; genus Ichthyophis; species Ichthyophis bannanicus. The sequence continues at coordinate 40,307,680 of CM066048.1, read as the reverse complement.
TAGGTATGTATCTGGTGTTCATGCTGTTTTCCCATAATATTCTGTAAAGAGAAAAGTCTTTATTGCTTTCCGGTAATCCGATAAGTCATTGATGGCTCTTATTGAGTTAGGTAGATCATTCCATAATGAAGGAGCGTATAAGGAGAATGCTCTCTTACACGTCGTTTGCTTGGCTTTCATCTCTTGTGTAGGGATGTACAAAGTGTTGTTATTTGAAGTTCTTCTTATTCTGTTCTCAGGTATCTTTTTGATCATCGGTTGAAGGACAGGAAGTGATAGATTGTGGATTATTTTGAAGATCATTAATAAAGGTCTTGTATTTGGATCGTGTGATTACTAGAAGCCAATGTAGTTGCTGTAGTGTGGAGGTTATGTAGCAATACGTTGCTGTTCCGGTTATTATGCGCGCTGCAGTGTTTTGTACCAGTTAGAGTGGGAGTATTGTTTGCTTTGGGAGACCTTCATAAATTATATTACAATAATCTAATATGGGAGTTATTATAGCCTGACATACTGTTCTGAAGTCGCTATAACTGCGTAGAAGCTTGGGTTGGTGTACTGTTCTATCAAATTACTTTCAAGCAGTGTTGCATAGTCTTAGTATTTTTTTGAAAAGCCAGATAATCAACCGCACCTTTTGTGCAATTCAGGTCTCTGCATCTCAACAAAGATATAGCAACATTAGAAAAGATACAGAAAAGGGTGACTAAAGTAATCACGGAGATGGAACGACTCTCTTATGAAAAAAGGCTAAAGAAATTAGGGTTCTTCAGTTTGGAGAAGAGATGGCTAAGAAGAGATATGATAAAGGCCTATAAAATACTAAGTAGAGTGGAATGGGTAAACACAAATAGACTGTTTACTCTTTCAAAAAAAGCATAGTTACTCACCTGTAACAGGTGATCTCCGGGAACAGCAGGAATTTAGTCTTCACATATGGGTATCGTCGGTACCGACAGAGCCTGTGCGGGAACGCTCCCCAGCGTCCAATTAGAAAGCTTTTGGGAGCATCCCACAGCGCCTGCGTGCTGCCTTCCCGCCTTTCCCAACTGCCTCTCTCCAGTTAAGTTTAAAGCTCAGACAAAGAGAGAGAGAGGGAAAGAGAAAGAGATAGATAGAGAGATACAACTCCTAGGGGAGGTGGGTGGGTTGTGAAGACTAAATTCCTGTTGTTCCTGGAGATCACCTGTTACAGGTGAGTAACTATGCTATCTCCAGGAACAAGCAGGAATGTAGTCTTCACATATGGGGAATCCCTAGCTTTAGATGCCAGGGAGAGACCCCAGAAGTTGTGTGTCCCTGTGAAAGGGCTCCACTTCCCCCCATGGATCTCTGGTATCCAACCAGGGATGGTGGGTAGGAGTTGATTAGGTATGGAACAGGTGTTGAAGAACAGCCTGACCAAACAAGGCATCCCGGCGGGAGTCCTTGTCTAAGCAGTAATGGGCTGTGAAGGTATGCACCGAGGCCCAAGTGGCTGCTCAACAGATGTCGTCGATAGACAGAGTGCAGATGAGCCATTGAAGCTGCCATGGCTCTCACATTGTGAGCTGTAACATGGCCCTCCAGAGGAAGATTCTTACTCTGATAGGCAAAGGAAACACACTGAGCAATCCAGTGTTCTCTTGGAGACTGGAAATCCCAAATGAGAAGGATCAAAAGCAAAAAAGAGTTGAGAGGACTTTCTATGTTGCTGTGTTCTTTGCAAGTAAAAGACTAAAGCTCTTTTACAGTTCAAAGTATGAAGGTTCCTTTCTGCATTAGATGCATGAGGCCTTGGAAAACCCACAGGCAGGTAGACCGCTTGGTTTAGATGAAAAGGCGAGACCACCTTTGGCATAAAGTGTGGATGAGTCCTAAGGACTACCTTGTCATGATGGAACCTTGTATAAGGTGGATCAGCTACTAGTGCCTGCAACTCACTGATGTGGCGTGCTGATTTGATTGCAATGAGAAAGATAACCTTCCAAGAAAGGAATTTCAATGAAATAGTAGCTAAGGGTTCGAAAGGTGGCTTCATAAGCTGACCAAGAACCAGGTTTAAGTCCCATGCCACCGATGGTGGCCTAATGGGAGGCTTAGTTAGAAGGCGGCCTCTCATAAATCTTGCTGTAAGAGGATGGGAGGAAATAGGTTGTCCATTTAGAGCAGCAATGGGCAAACTACGGCCCGCGGGCCGTATACGGCCCGGCAGACCTTTTAATCCGGCCCCTCCTGTATGGACGGCATGGTAGTGGCTGGTTCTGAGTCATTGTGATTTTCTGCTCCTCATTGGTCACGTCTCCCGCCATTTCTTGTTTTGGTAGTTTCTGAAGAGGGGTGACCGGTAGCGTTTCCGTAGCATCATAGATTTTCCTTCCTTTCCACCGCCGTACGGGTAGTCTGGGTGAGAAAAACCCTTTGCCAAAATCTCACTTTTCTTGGTAGATCGGGCGCGAAGGGGTGGTGGTTCTTGCAAGATTAGGGCAGTGTGGGAAATGGTTTGTTCTATGGGGGCGGAGCCTCAACGTTCCCAGAACGTTTTCGGGCTGTTTATAGGGGGCGTGTCCAGAACGTGGAGATCCCGCCCCCTGCTTATTGGGATTTAGGATGCTGGGGTGCCATCTCTGGTTCCAAATGAGTTGGAAATAAAAAGGACCCGGAGCAGGAGAAAACTGACTGTGTTTAAAAACCAAAACAAAACCAAACCCGGTATTAATCATTCTGAGGTGAGGTGGCAACACTGGAGGAGAACTGACAGGGCAAATGGGGGGGGGGGGGAAGCATGTCAAATGGAGAAGGGGAGATAAAGAGGGAGGGAGGTAAATATTCCTGTGTTGGAGAAGGGACCCTTGAGGGCTGGAGAATGGGAAGGATGAAAGGGGGGGGGGGGGGAGGTTAGAATGACACGGAAAGAATAAGTGGATATAAGGTCTGTATTTCTCTGTTCCTCAATTCGATAATACCCTCCTCCCTCTTTTTCTGTTCAGCACCACAATATCCCCTTTGCCATATTGTCTACAGTGGAATAACCCTTAACAGCTCAGCCATGATTCTTCCTCCACTCTAAGGCTCCGGCCATTAAACTGCACCCAATCTGCTCTGCGTTGCTCATTATGCAACAAAATCATACTACAGTAACCAAGAAATAAAGGTTAGCCAATAAATTAATTGTGATACTGTACTGATATACAGTTAATAAATTCCGTAATGTAGCAGCAGATAAGCATGCAATAAATAAATCCAGGAGTCTTTTCAAGGATCCAAGCCAGTTTAATGTGCACATGGCTCAAGCAATAAGCAATTTCAAAATGGCTGAGCAATGGCTTCTAGTAAAACAACAACTTTTATAGCTTTCTCGTCCATTCTAAGCATAGGCAAACTTTTCATTGGTCCCAGTACCCCTCTCACCCATCTATTGGTCCCGGTACTGATATGGCTACCCAATCGGGACTCTGGTCTGGGCTCAGCACCTGGTTGCCCCCCTTCTAGTCCCAATTACAATGGTCAGTGTCTCTAACTTGTTACATCTCTCCTCCAAGGTCGCTTAGCTTGTTAAAACATATGGGAAGCAGGGCACTGTAACTTTGCTTTTTGCAGAGTTAATTAATTCCATAGAAGCATAGCACACCTTATCAGTACCAATTAGAGCTGTTTTCTGTCTTTTATAAGTTTCGTTTCTGCTTAGCTATGTTCAGTTAAACTGAGTTAAGTTTCAATTCTATGGTGTCATCATTCAGGGGGGTTTTCATTCCTCTGGGCCTAACTACAGGCTTCAGTTACAGGTCAAGCTGCTCAGGCCTGTCTGCTTAGTTCAATTAGCATGGATCATAGGCCGTCGCCTACCACAGTAACAGCTGAAAAGTATCAGTATATGTGCTTGAGAAACCTTTATTTCATAGCTGTCAAAGCAAGACTGCTTATCTATAATGAGGGGTCTCTAGCGGAGTAGAGCCACAACGCTTGGGTGACATTATCCCATGTCAAGGCATACCAAATTGTGCTGCTTTCCTAAAAAAAAAAGAAAAAAAACCTCAGGAAAAGCCCACATGAGCTTCTTGAACATGTGTACTGTAGGGGTTCCAGAGCTGCCAGAGATCCCACCTCAGCCCAATCACATAGCCATGATAGAGTTGTTGAGATAGAGGGTGGGATTGTGTAGCGCCATCCCCCTGCTGTCCAGGGAGAACCTGTATTCTCCTAAGACAAGCAGGATGAGTCAGCCACACCTGGTGACATCATCCGACGGCGCCATGGATATGGAAGTGCCCTCCAGAGCTCGGAGTACGGATTGAGCCGTACGTGCAGGCGCAGGCAGGGAGTTGACGTCACGTCAGATGACGTCAACTGCCTTTCCGCGTGCCTGCTAGTGAGGAGCGATCCATGCGGCGCCCGGCAGCTAGAAGAGAAGAATGCGCTAGCCAACATAACAAGCAGCCTATGGGCAGATGCGTCTTATAGGGTGAAAAATACGGTAATCTCCTGAGGCCTTCTGACTAGTGTCCGTGATGGTATCTGCTTCTTCTTCAATTGCACGCTATTATTTGCACTTGCTTATTTTAATTTTTATTATTCTTCTGTTGTGTTTAGTAATTTCTGTTTTAACTCCTATTTTTATTTATAGATCTTTATTGCAGAATCCCAAAATGAGTGGGGCAAAGAAAAGAAAAGTGGACAGTGAATGCAGAGTGTTTAATAAGGAATGGATAGCAAAATATTTTTTTACGGAAGTCCGATCAATGGCTGTATGTCTCATATGCCAGGAAACTGTTGCGGTTTTCAAAGAATATAATATCAGCCGTCATTTTGCCACGAAGCATGCTAACTATGCTAGCAAGCAGTCGCCTCAAGAACGGGGGTCTACAGCTCAGAGGTTGATGGCTAAATTACAGGCTCAGCAAAATTTATTTCACAGACAAACTGCGATTCAAGAGTCAAGTACCAAAGCAAGTTTTATGCTCTCATTCAAATTAGCAAAAGCTAGTAAACCCCTCTCTGAAGGAGAGTTTTTGAAAGAATGCATGATAGAGACCGCAGGTCTTTTGTGTCCAGAGAGCAAAGACAAGTTTGAAAAACTCAGTTTATCACGCAGGACAGTGACTCGTCGTGTGGAACTGATTGATGAAGACATAACAAACAAGTTAAATAATATTGCAGAGTCCTTTAAATTATATTCGCTAGCACTGGACGAAAGTACAGACATAAAAGACACAGCTCAGCTCTTAATTTTTATCCGAGGGATTAGCGACAGTTTTGAAATAACAGAGGAGTTTTTGGCCATGGAGCCACTTAAAGGAAAAACACGGGGAGAAGATTTGTATGACCGGGTGTCTGCTGTCATCGAGAGTATGAAGCTACCTTGGAGTAAACTTGCTAATGTCACTACGGATGGATCTCCAAATTTAACTGGAAAAAATGTGGGACTGCTGAAAAGAATTCAGGATAAAGTGAAAGAGGAAAACCCTGAGCAAGAAGTTATTTTCTCCACTGCATCATACACCAAGAATCTTTGTGTAAATCTGTATTACAGCTTAGTCATGTTGTGAATCCAGTTATAAAGCTTGTTAACTGCATACGAGCAAAGGGACTTCAGCACCGTCAGTTCATTGCATTTCTGGAGGAAACCGATGCAGACCACCAAGACTTGCTTTACCACTCTCGTGTCCGCTGGTTGAGTTTGGGCAAAGTGTTTAAACGAGTGTGGGATCTTAAAGAAGCGATTGATACATTTTTGGAGTTAAAGGGGACGTCTGATGATTTTCCAGAGCTGAGCGACAAGAATTGGCTGTGTGACTTTGCGTTTGCTGTTGACATTTTTTCTCACATGAATGAGCTTAACGTCAAGCTACAGGGAAAAGACCTGTATATTCACGACATGTATAGTAATGTAAATGCCTTCAAAGCCAAGTTGACTTTTTTTTCTAGGCAAATTTCAAAGAAAAACTTCTCTCATTTTCCCACACTAGCCACACAGGAAAAGGACATCCAAGATGTGAATAAATATAGCAAATCACTGAATGACCTGCATGAAGAATTCTGCCGTCGGTTTTCAGATTTTGAAAAAATTGAAAAGTCACTTCAGCTGGTGGCCTGTCCCTTGTCACAAGACCCAGAAACAGCACCACAAGAAGTGCAATTGGAACTAATCGATCTTCAATCTGATGCAGTCTTAAAGGAGAACTTCCACTCTCTTCCACTAAAAGAGTTCTATGCCTCACTTAAAGATGACTGTTTTCCAAACCTCCGGGGGATGGCACAGAAGATTCTGGCCTTGTTTGGCTCGACCTACGTGTGTGAGCAGACGTTCAGCATCATGAACATCAATAAATCCCGTCACAGATCCCAGTTAACTGACCAACACCTCAGATCTATTCTGCGAATTGCAACAACAAAGCTATCTCCTGACTTTGATGCCTTAACAAAAAGGGAGACCAACAACACTGTTCCCACTAAAATTGAAGGTACTATTTTATGAAAGAAATACATTGCATAAAAGTTTTGTAAAATAACTCTTTTTATGCTTTTCTACCTTAAATTAATCTAAACATTTAATGTTACAAATTTAAATGTAATTTATATTAATTCACACATACACACCGTCCATCTACTCTTGGTCCGGCCCCCGGGTCCAATATATGAACCCATTGCGGCCCTCGAGTCAAAAAGTTTGCCCACCCCTGATTTAGAGGCTTGAAAGAAGCTGCAATAGGACTCAAATAGACTCTTACTGAGTTAGTTTTAAGTCCTGCATTGGATAAATGAAGGAGATACTCCAGTAATGAGGTATCACAAGGGGGTTAAGACTCTTCTGCGAACACCATATGGTAAACCTTTTCCACTTGAAAGCATAAGAGCATCTTGTGGAAGGCTTCCTGGAAGCATAAAGGATATCCTTTACTTGCTGAGGGAGGTTAAGATCATGGAGATCTAGGCCTTCAGCAACCAAGCCCTGAGATGCAGAGACTGGGGATTGGGATGCCATAACATTCCATCCTCCTGAGGCAGGAGATCTGGAGCAGACCCTAACTCCAGAGAGGGAGCTTGAGAGAGATGTAGAAGCAGAGGGTACCACACTTGCCGTGGCCAATGTGGAGCTATGAGAATCATACGGCCTCTGTCTCTCTGAAGCTTGAACAGGGTTTTGGGAATTAGGGGAATGGGTGGAAAGGCATAAAGGAAGTCTTGACCCCAGTGAAGGAGGAAAGCATCCCTGGCCTGAGAGCCCTGAGCCGGAATTCTGGAACAGAACCGGGGAAGTTTGGCATTCAACGGACTTGCAAAGAGGTCTATGTCCGGGGTTCCTCAAATTTGAAAAATCTTGGCCACCTGGTCTGCATGTAGAGATCATTTGTGTGGAAGCAAAACTCGACTGAGTCTGTCTGCCCAAGAGTTTTGCATGCCTGGAAGATACACTGCCAGGAGATGAACCTGATGCTCTCTGGCGAGGGCCCATAGTCACAAAGCTTTGTTGTAAAGCGAGAGAGCCTGTTCCCCCCTGCTTGTTCACGTAGAACATGGCTACTTGATTGTCCGTATGAATGAGGACTGTCTTGTAGCTGAGCAGGGTGTGGAACACTCGAAGAGCTCTAAGAGATTGATATGTAGATGAGTCTCCTGTGGAGTCCAAGTGCCTTGGGTGGAGAAGTTTTGCAGACGAGCTCCCCAACCCATTGGTGAAGCATCTGTTGTGAGAGTTGCCTGGGGTAAAGGTTGTTGAAATGGGGACCCCAGCAACAGGTTCTGAGTGGACTGCCACCATCGGAGAGACAAAATAAAGCGATTTGTGTTTGCTATTTTGTCTGCCAGGCACCCTGATGCCTGGGTCCATTGAGTGGATAAAGTCCACTGGGCTGCTCTCATATGGAGGCGAGCATAAGGAACCACATGCACTGTAGATGCCATGTGGCCTAGTAGTTGTAACATTTCTTGGGCAGTGAGATGAGGCTTTAGCACTGCTTGAGAAGCTAACTGCACCATGCAAAGGCAACAGGTCTGAGGAAGATAGGCCCTTGCTTTTCTTGTATCCAGCAAAGCTTCTATGAACTCTAGAGACTGAGTGGGAGTTAGACTGGATTTTGGGATGTTTATGACCAGACCCAAATACTGGAGAATACTCATTGTGCAAGACAGAGAAATCCTGGCCTCTGACTCTGATGGGGCTCGAATGAGCCAGTCGTCTAAGTAGGGGAAGACGAATATTCCTAGAGTGCGGAGAAATGCTGCTACCACAGCCATGCACTTCGTAAACACTCTTGGTGCTGAGGCCAGGCCGAAAGGAAGCACCCTGTATTGGTAGTGCTTTCCTTGAAAAAGGAACCAAAGGAACTTTCTGTGAGTTGGACGGATGAGAACATGAGTGTACACATCCTTGAGATCTAGAGAACAAAGCCAATCCTGACTCTGAAGGTATGGCAGCAGAGGTCCCAGAGAAAAAATCTTGAATTTCTCTTTGAACAGGAATTTGTTCAATTCTCTGAGGTCTAAAATAGGTCTGTGTCCCCCTGTTTTCTTTGGGATAAGGAAATAGGGGGAGTAAAACCCTGTACCCTGTTGATGAATGGGTACTTCCTCTATTGCCCCTTGGGCAAGAAGCATAGTGACCTTTTGATCTAACAGGTTGATGAGAGAGGTCTGAGAATTGAACTGTCTTACCATTGTGGGAGGGGGGCATGCTCAAAAAGTGAAGCTTGTACCCCTCTTTTATAATGGAGAGTGTCCAATGTTCTGCTGTTATCTGCCCCCATCTGGGGGCAAAGTGACACAACTTTCCTAGAATGGTGGAAGGCTCTGGTCCATTGAGGGCCAGGAAGGCTAAGTTCTCTAGATGAAAGTCAAAGACCTTGTGGAGGCTGAGACTGCTGAGACGGTTGAGGCTTAGCAGTCTTTGCTTTTCTTTGTTTAGGTGGTTGCTGACTCTTTCGGGCAGGCTGACCTGCAGAACGTCCCTGCTGGGAATAAGAGGGATAAAACCTCTTCTTTTTTGAGAAGAAAGATTTCTTTCTTGCAGGATCAGCTGTGGCTTTGGATAACCTATCCAAAGTGGAGTTGTCAGCATCCAACTCATTGGCTTTCTCTTGCCAATTTTTGCCGAATAGATTCTCACCTGTACAAGGGATATTGCCCAGTTTGTCCTGCACCCAGAGCTCCAAATCAGATGCCTGGAGCCAGGCAATTCTACATGCACCTATGGCAATGGCAGAGGTTCTGCTTATGCACTCAAAACAGTCAAAAGCTGCACGATTGACAAACTTAGAAACATCCTGAGCATGTTTAACCAGTGTGAGAAAGTCCTGTCTCTTGTCATCAGGAAGGAGAGGGCTTAAAATCTCCAAGTCTCCTGTGACTTCTTTAAGGAACATTCCCATATATAAAATATAGGAACTGATCCTGGCAGAAAGCATGGAAGCCTGGAAAGTACGACGTCCAAAGGCATCCAAAGTTCTACACTCACGTCCTGGAGGATTAGAGGCATGCCTCTTTGCACTCCTGATCCTTCTCATAGCTGATTCCACTACAAAAGAGTGGTGAGGAAGCTGAGTTTTCTGGAAACCACGACAAGGAGGGACTCGATACATGGTATCCAGTCTGCGAGAGTGAGGAGAGGTGGTAAGAGGTGTCTCCCACATTCTCAACATGAGATCAGGGTACAGTTCACCGGTGGTTCCATTCCTTTCTCTCCTCACGTTCTTTCACGGTACACTCAGGTTCTTCCCCTTCTACATCCTTCCCCCTGCCCTGTGGAGTCCCCCAAGGATCCATCCTTGCCCCACTACTTTTTAATATCTTTCTTGCACCACTGGCACTGCTCATTCATCAAAATGGCCTTTCTGCCTACTTCTTTGCTGATGACATCCTTGTGATTCATCATACGTCATCTCACGCCCCCGACCTCTCCCCCCTTAACACTTGTTTAACCGCCGTCGCACAATGGTTCAATGACAACTTTCTCATCGTCAACCCTTCTAAGTCTGCAGCCATCTGGTTCACTTTCGGGGCTCCCTCTCCTACCTTGGCCCCTATGATGTCAAATGCACCCATCCCACTTGCACCCACCCTCCGTTACCTTGGCGTGACCCTTGATTCTGCACTATCTTTCCATCAACACATCTCTGGGGTAGTACGCAGCTCTCTTTTTCAACTCTGTAAAATCCGTGCCGTCCGTTCTCTTCTACCCATCACATCTTTGACTACACTGGTTATCTCTCTGGTAATTAGCCGTCTCGACTATTGCAATTCTATATTCGCTGGCCTTCCCCAGTACCAACTTCGCAGGCTTCAATTAATTCAGAATACAGCTGCCCGTCTTCTCACCTTTTCATCCCCACGCGATCATGTCACCCCTTGCTTGGTTTCCCTTCACTGGCTCCCCATTAAAGCCCGCTTTGTCTACAAGCTTCTTATCACTACCCACAAGGCTCTCCATACCAATACCCCCCAATATTTAGCCGATCTCATCTTTCTTCAACCTACCCCTCGCCTGTTGCGCTCCGCCCACGGCAACCGCCTTTTTCTCCCCTCCCCAACCCAGGCACACCTCGAATCCACCCGCCACGCCGCCTTCTTTTTTTGCCAGCCCCGCCTTGTGGAATTCTCTCCCACACCCTATTCGTACCGAACTGTCTTTCCCCCAGTTCAAGACTATGCTTAAAACTTTCCTTTTCTGCCAGGCTTTCGACCTTCCCCCCCCTTCATTTACTTCCACTCAGTCAGCTGCAACCATCCACCCACTACCCCTGTCTGGGCTGTAACACCCCCCCGCTGTCTTGTTGTCCCGACACGCCCTCATGTGGCTTCTTGTATATTTGTTATGTAGTCCATCCGTCTGTACGCTATTTATTTTATTTTTGTTACCTTGTCTACCACCTGTCTTGTTAGTCTGCGGACTGAGTCTCGTCTCAGCTAGCCTGTAACCTCCATAGTCTGTCCTTTTCTGTCCTTACTACTTTTCTCTCTCTATTTACTTTCCTATTTATAATTGGCGTTCCTTTCCATCCTCCACTTTCTTTTTTCGCAGCCCAACTTGTTTATATTGTACACCGCCTTAATACTTTTGTAAAGGTGGTATATCAAATTCATTGAATAAAGAAAGATAAAGAATAAAGAAAGATCTCATGGATAGGCAAGGTAGCTGCCTCCTTAGGAGCCTTGGGATATTGTAAAATCTCCAACTCCTTTGCCCTGGGCTCTGTTTCAGGAGTCACAGTAATGGACAGACCTTGAGCCACCTCCCTGATAAAATCCTGAAAGGAGATATCCTCTGGAGGACACATCTTGCGTTTAGGAGAGGAAGGCTCCTCTGGGAGAAGTACTCCGGTACCGACAGAGCTATCAGAATCCTCAGATTCTTCCGAGGATTCAAAGTACCTTCTGTCTGGATGCTCTTGTAGAGTCGGTACCGGGGAGGATCGGTACCGGTGTCTCGGTACCGGAAGGCATAGCAAGACTGGGTGCCGGCAAAGCGGACACCGATGTCAATGCAGATGCTGTCGGTACCGGTACCGATACCGATACCGGTGCCGGCGTCTGTGCCGGTTGAGCTGTCTGACGCGGTTCCAAGGGTGTCGATGCCGCAAGGAGAGCCGCCAGACTACGTTCAATAGCCAGGAAACTCTGGTCTATCAACGCTGCCGATGCCTGGGTATCGGTACCGGAAAAAGCAGCCAGTACCCCAGAGCATGGCACCAGTAGTTCTGCCGAGGTCTCGAGAACATCCTGGAGCCCCGATAATGCTTTGGAAGCCGAAGCCTCCCGCCAGGGCAATTTTGCCGGTGCAGAACCCTCAAGGGCAACGTCAGAGGCATCTCGATGCTTGGAAGGAGATCAACCCTTTGAGGACCGGCTAGATTTATGTTTAGTTACCTGAGATCCATGGGAGGAAGACGAAGCCCTGGAAGACGTCGATGCCACAGAGGCTGCATCGGAGGGAAAAAGGGTGCTGAGCTTAGCAGCTCAGTTCTGTCGACCCCTCTTGGACATCATGGCACAAGCCATACACTCCGAAATGGAGTGGTCAGGACCTAAACATTTAAGACACCACTCATGGGTGTCGGTGACGAAGATGGTACCGCCACACTTGGTGCACTTTTTAAAACCCGAAGCGGGTTTTTCCATAGTGGAGAAAATTTTGGGCCTAAGGCCCAAAATGGCACGTGCACCTGGAGGGAAAAGTTTGGAAAAAAACTATAGTATATATATATATATTTTTTTTTTTTTAAAGAAAGAAAGAAGAACCGGCGGTACCTGTATAATGTCGAGGAAGGCAGACACGACCACAAAAAGAAAGAATAAGGAAAATATTTTCTGCGATGACAGGAACAACGACCTGCTGGCTCCGCGGAAAACGAAGAACTGGAGAGAGGCAGTTGGGAAAGGCGGGAAGGCAGCACGCAGGCGCTGTGGCATGCTCCCAAAAGCTTTCTAATTGGACGCTGGGGAGCGTTCCCGTGCAGGCTCCGTCGGTACCGATGATAACCATATGTGAAGACTACATTCCTGCTTGTTCCTGGAGATTACAAGGACTGGAGGACATGCCATGAAGCTACAAAATAGTATATTTAAAACAGGAGAAAATGTTATTTCTCTCAATGTATACTTAAGCACTGGAACTCATTGCCGGAGGATGTGGTAAAGTCAGGAATTATAATTGGGTTAAAAAAAGGTTTGGACTAATTCCTGGAGGAAAAGTCCATAAACCGTTAAGATAAACCGAGAAAAAAACACTGCTTACCCCTTGGGATAAATAGTATGGAATTGGCTACTTTTGGGGAATTCAGGTACTTGTGACCTAAATTGGCCATTATTGGAAACAGGGCACTAGGCATGAATGCACCTTTGGTCTGACTCAGTATGGCACTTCCAGAGCCAGATCTAGCACTAGGCAAACTAGGTAGCTGCCTAGGGTGGCAGAATTTTAGGGGAAACACAAAACAAATCAGATTACAAAGAGGGAATTCAAATCTATCAGGTAATTAAATGAAGGCACTACTGAATGAGACACACAGAGCAGAATTACTTGAATTACTGGGTTCATCAGCAGCATTGGGTCAGGAGGCAAGTCATCTATCACCAGCAGCACACCTGGGCTGGGCAGACAATCTTCATTTTGAATTGAATAACCTTCAAATGATCTGTAAGTAGTCTCCAGTGGAGTTCTGTAAATTGCTTTGATATTGAAGGCAGGCAGGCAGCATGGATGCTGTTTCTCTGATCTTCCTCCTGACCCACCCCCAACAGAAAGAGGAAATGATCTTGCATGAAGCCATGATTGCATCAATGGAATGTGGCTGCATGTGAGATTATCTTTATTGGCGATCTTCTCAGTTAGCGTTATACATATGCCCAGCAATATTAATGCAATCGGCTCTGTAGGGCAGCAGCAGTGGCACAAGTAGCTGGCACAGCAACAGCAAGTTGGTGGTCAGTGGGCACTGGACAGACAAATCAGAGGGAGAGTCTGCCCAGCCCTTTTGAGCACAGGTATGTGATTTCTGCTGCAGTGTTATTTTTTTTCAGATAAAATGCTTGTCCTGAAGATACGGCAGTAATTGCTCTTCCCATTGATGCATTCTTTAGTTGGGGGGAGATGCTCTCCAGAAATCTCTTCATTTATGCATGGTATTGGTATTAATATTTTAAACAGGTCAGGGGCTTTGCATTACTGTATCCCCCAGTGAGGGTCTGGGTGTCCAGACTCATTCTCCTCAGTTCATGAACTCCAGCCAGATATTTGTGCTTCTCTGTGTCTTTCAGCTCCAATGTCTGTCTTTCGGCTCACATTCCTCTGTCTCCTTTCTTACTTCAAAAATATTGAAGCTTCTCTGTCTTAAAACTCTGATGCAAGCATAGGTTGTAAGTCTGGAGCTATCAACAGGCACTTCTTGGTTGAGACAACCAGATGCACCAGAAGATGGAAATAAGTAACATCAAGGTGCACTGCCAAGGACCTCTCTGGAATCCACCCCCAGTGGCACACTAAGGTTGCTACCTGGTCCTTGAGCGAGTTCCAGTCCAACCCCTGGTTCAAAATGGACTGTAAAAAGGATAGAACGGAAGCTACGTCCACCTTCCTGGTCTCCAGGGCCCAAGAGGAACACTACCCTTCGAAGACCCTCCAGATTCTTGCACAGGCTAGAAGTAGAGGTCCTCTGGATTGAGAAAGGTGAACACTACTCTTAAGACTACCTGAGTCTTTCAAGGGCCAGGCCATAAGCAACAAGGAGACGAGATCCTCCATCATTAGGGCCATTGCCTCAGAAGGCCCTACTTTTGAGGCAACAAGAGAAGGGACCCCACCAATAGAGTCAGGAAATCCACATACCATGGCCTTCGCAGCCAATCTGGGGCCAACAGAATCACTAAGCCCAGGTAAACCGAATTTTGCATGGAAGGCAGCTCACCAAGAACCATGGAGGGAAGACATACAGGAGCTCTTCCTGGGACCACTTGAAGCAGGGCATCCAAGCCTGTCACCCCCAGATCCTTCCTGCAGTTGAAAAAGTTCTCCATTTTGGCGTTCTCCTGAATGACTATCAAGTCAAATACGGGAAGGCCCCACCTCTGCACTGAGGCCGAACACATAAGGGCTTAAATCTTACAAGGCAGAATCCAAGTGTTCTGACTCAAGAAATCTGCTTGCATGTTGTCAACGCTTGCGATGTGTGCCGCGGACAGGATGTCTAAGTGCTCCTCCACCCAACACAGCTCTGCCATTTTGAGGGCCACTCCATCGCTGCCAGTCCTGCCTTGCTTGTTGACCTACACCAAAGCTGTCGCAATATTCGAGACAGCTTAGTAATCAAATCACAGCATTTCTTTTATTGTATTGTGAACTGCATAGTGTGTGTTCAGTTTTGCAGTATATCAAATAAACATTAACCATAACATTGCGGACTGCTATGCTCACTGGGAATGGTCAGAACCTCTCTAAAGCCAAACGGATTGCTCTGGCCTCCAGCTGGTTGATTAACCATGAGACCTTCTGAGGGGGCCAGAGTCCTTGGAAAAACTGACCTAGATAGTGAGTTCCCAGCCCTTCAGACTGGCATCCATTGTAATTAACATGCAATCCTGCACGTCCAGAGGCATTCCATCCATGAGATAGCCTCAGCCGTGTCCCCTCACATACACACAGTTGCACCACTGCCAATTCATTCGGCAGGGTTGCAGGGGGCGGTGGCGGCAGCAGGCCATGTGCTTCGGCACACATGTCCTGCTGCTTCTAACTCCTCTCCAACACAACTTCCTGCCACCCACAGAGGTCTGCCACCCTAGGTGGCCACCTAGTGGACAGAACGGCCCTGGACCAAAGAGACAGGAATTGTTTCTGACGGGGGCACATGTATGCTCTGGCCTAAGGAAACAAAGGTTGACACCATGGACCCTAGGAGATGAATTTAGTCTCAGACCTAGAAAGCTGACTAAGCCTGAAAAAACCGAGTTGGCTCTGTATTCTGAATGACCTTTCTGGTGTGAGAAAAATTTGCTCCAGGAGAACACTGAATCCATCTCAGATGTACTTCAAATCCTGGGAAAGAATCAGGCTGCTCTTGGACTAGTTGATCACCAATCTCAGCCTCTCCAGCCAGCATATTGCCGGGGCTGTGTTATCCCTGGACTGCTGCAGGAAATCTGATCGAATCAGCCAGTTATCCAGGTAAGGGTGCATTCTTGATTCACTGCTTGCAGAGGAATATTGCCACCACCACCATAAACTTCAGAAGGTCTGAGAAGCCATGGATAGGCCAAAAGGAAGGGCCTGAACTGGAAATGGAGATCCAGGACACAGAAACACAGAAAATACTGGTGTTGCTCTTGAATGGGAATATGAAAGTATGCCTTGATGAGATCCAGGGAGGTCAGAAAATCCCTCATGCTGGGCAGAAGCAATGGCCAACCTGATGGTCTCCGTGCTTTCAGGTCTAGAATAGGTCAGAAAGATCCTTCCTTCTTGGATACGACAAAGTAGATGGAGTACTGTTCCTGGCTCTGCTCTGTGGAAGGCATGGGTAAAATAGCCTATAACTGTAGAAAGTGCTGCAGGGAGGCTCCACAAAAGGTGCCCTGTAGTGGCTCTGCAAACTCCAGTGCATAGCCCTGACTGAGGACCTCTAGGATACCCTGATCTGACATGATTTGAGTCCATCCCAAAAGAAACAGTTTGAGCTGCCCTCCAACCAGCTGTAGCACAGAAGGAATCCACTGGATCTCATTTCTTACAGGCTCCGGAGGGGGTTGCTGAGTCCCAAAAGTGCTGAGAAGCTCTGCAAGGGCTGACTCTTCTCAGTCTTAGACTCATGGGATGAAAAGACTCTACCAGGACTCCTAGCAGTCTGAGAACATCTCCATGCTCAGCTCTATGAGAGGCATTCCTAGTCCCTCTGAGCCTGTCTTTTGGGAGTCTCTCTGGGCAAGCCTCATTGAGGTGTTTCACCACCTTCTCTACGTCCTCCCCAAACAGCAAGCTACCCTTAAAGGGGAGTTTTCTCAGCCACACGTTGGATGTAGCATCAGCTGATCAACTGCAGAACCACAGCCACTATAACCACTCCTAAGGACTTGGAGTAGATACTGATCAAGTCATACACGGCTCCAGACTGCACTCTTGCAGCCTCCAGACTGTCTGGCAGCTGCTGGACTCAATGCAAAAGGGCTCAGACTACCAGGCCTGCACACAATGCCACTTGAAAGCCTAAGGTAGAAGCCATAAAAAAATTCTTAAAGACAGCCTCAACCGTCCTATCATGATTCTACCAGAGCACAGCACCCCTTCCACCAAGATAGCTGTATACTTTGTAAAAGTTGTGACAAGGGCATCTACCCAAGGAGACTCAAAAAGCTGATCCAGCTTGTCCTGGGGCAGAGGGTACAGTTGAGGGAGGACCTTAGGGTCCGTAAGATCCAGCTTAGGAGTCACCCACTCAAAGATTATGAGTTGCCACATGGGCTCCAGTAAAGGAAAGAAACCACTAGGACACTTAATGTCTTCCAGAATTGGATCCACTTTTGAAGCTTGTACCGGAGCAGGCTCTTCAATACATAGAGCCACCACAGCATCCTGAATCAGGATAGGAAGTTGTCTTTGTTAAAAAAAAAAAAGGTGAATCACAGAAGGAACCCCATCTTCCATCAGGAGAAGCTCTTTTTTTCTCCTCAAACTCTCCTTCCAGAGAAAAGGCGTCCTCTTCTGCGTCTCAAACAACCCTTATAGGGGATAAGGCTGGATTTCTGGAGCCAAACAGCTGGTAAAAACTGAAAACAGCCCATGAGCTGTTTCAGCAGCTGCTGTTCAAAACCAGCTAAAAAGGGACTGTGGGATCCCGAAGGGAAAAGTTGGTCAGGGACCTCCTCACCAAACCACACCACAGCCCCCACAGAAACTATGCCGCCATCCATGATGGTGGCCTGTCTTGTGAGCAGGAAAAGTAGGAGGCCTGGAGAAGGCATTGGACTCAGCATCAGGTCCTGAAATTGCTGAAAAAGGGTGCTCAAGGTGTTGCCATCATGCATGTGACCAAAAGAACCTAGCTGAGGAGCTAACCTCACTGAACAGGGCTGGTGCAATTGCCTAGAGCGATGAAGTTCCAGGTGCACCCTATTGCTACCGCTTCTCTCTACACTCAGTCTCTTGGTGCACTCATCTCCTCACATGGATTTCAGTACCATTTCTATGCTGATGACTCTCCGTTCTAGTGTACCTCTCTGCTCCTGAAATCTCTCTGGGAATCTAGGCCTGGATATCTGACATTAGTGCCTGGATGTTTCACCGCCATCTGAAACTGAACATGGCCAAAATTGAGCTCCTTATCTTTCTCCCTAAGCTCACCCTTTCTCCTTTCTCTGTTTCTGTGAATAACACTCTACTCCTCGTTTCCTCAGCTGGCAACCTTGGGTTCATCTTTGACTCCTCTCTCTCCTCCTCCATACACATCTAACAGATAGCTAAAACCTGTTATCTCTTCCTTTCTGAGTATACAACTAAGACCACTATCCATTCTCTAGTTATTTTCCGTCTATACTATTGCAGCCTCCTCTTCACTGGTCTTCCTCTGAATCATCTCCCCACTTCAATCTGTTCAAAACTCAGCTGCACGGCTAATTTTCCACCAGTGTTGCTATGCTCATGCAATCCCTCTTCACAAATCACTTCACTAGCTCCCTATCCATTTCTGCATCGGTTCAAACTTCTCCTACTTACCTACAAGTGCATTCATTCTGTGGCTCCTCACTACCTTTCCTTTCTTATCTCTTCCATCCCTCCTCGGGAACTATGCTCTTCTAGCAGATCCCTTCTATCTGTGCTCTTCTCTTCCACTGTCAACTCCAGACTGATCTTTTTAAGCTGCTTCTCCTCTTGCCTGGAACAAATTACCTGAGTCAGTACATTAGGTTCAGTCTGTGGCCCTGTTCAAATCCAGCAAAAAACTCAAGACTGCTTTTGGATCCTGATCCTCTTAGTCTCCTCTTCAGCCCTTATGTGTTAACTTACCATTCCCCATATATCCTAGTCCCCAGTTGTTGTGTTGCCTGTCTTGACTAGACTGTAAGATCCTATGTGCAGGGATTGTGACATTTTACTTACCAGTTAATGTTCTTTCCTCAAGTCCTGCTAGATCAGTCCAGACAAGTGTGTTGTGATCCCCTACCAGCAGATTGGAGGAGACAAAGAAGCAATGAAAAGCCCAGGTTTCAATGACATTACTCCTATGCCTCCATTTGCCTCAGCCATCAGAGGTCCCTTCGGTATTCATTCCAAAGCATATGAGAGGAACATGGCAAGTCTCACACAACCTCAATCATGGGCAACAATGAGTTATCAACAGTAAAGAACTATGTACAGGAAAGCATAAACAGAAAGCTGTCAGAAGAAGATGAACCTGCAGATCCAAGTGGAAAAATTTCATAGCGGACCCAAGGGTACCACAGCAAAAGAACAGAGCAAATACAGTTTTAGAGGAGGGCCTTGGACTTATCTAGCAGGACTCAAGGAAAGGGCATTAACTGGTTAAGTAAAATGTCACCTTCCACATTGTCCTGCTAGACCAGTCTAGACAAGTGGTACATACCAAAGCTACAACACCATTAAGCAGGAAGAAGACACAGCAGCTCACAAAACCCTTGAACCAAGGCTATGTCTGCCCGCACATGAACAATCAAGTGGTAATGCTTGACAAAAGTGGAAAGTGATGCCCACGTTACTGCCCGACCAATGTCTGCAGAAGCTACCAAGCTCTGCTCCGCCCAAGAGGATGCTTGTCTTCGAGAAGAATGCATACGCAATCCCTCCGAAACTGGCTGGTTCCACAACAGATACATGGAGGCAATGGCTTCCTTAATCCAGCACCCCAAAGTCAACTTAGCTGCCACTTCATCCATGCATGAGCAAACAAACAGCACAAAAAAATGGTCAGAATTACGAAAGGAATTAGGAATTTCCGGGTACTGGAGGAGCACCCTCTAGATATCCACCAGGTGAAGATCCTTATCCATCCTCAGACACTACTCCTTCGGGAAACAGCACAGGCAGACCACCTGGTTCATGTGAAAGGGAGAAAGCACCTTAGGCAAGAAGGAAGGCACAGGCCGAAAGGATAGCTAAGGATCTCAGCAAGACAGAGCTTGCAGCTTGAAAATCTGCCTTGGGGAACAAATCACGACCGAGAAGACCGTCCTGAGTGTCAAATCCTTTAAGGTAGCGCACTGCAACAGTTCAAAGAGCACCACTATCAAGACCCTAAGCACCAGACACAGATCCCAGGAAAGAATCACAGACCGGAGGTGAGGATGCAGACGCCTCTGGAGTAAATGCGAGACATCCTGATGCAAGGTCAGAGACTTGCCTGCCACCGGGCCCAGAAACAGGCTACAGCTGCCACCTGAACTTTTAGGAAGCTAAGAGAAAGGCCCTTCTCTAGACCATCCTGTAGAAAGGCCAACAGGGAGGACACCTTGGCCACCTCAGGAGCCAATTGCCGCATGCTGCACCAGTGCTCAAAGAGGCACCATATCCATATGTATGCTAGCTTTGTAGATCTCCTTCGGGTACCGAACAAAGTAGAGACCACTGCTGGAGAATAGCCTTTACGCACTAGCCATTGACCATCAAGAGCCATACCGTAAGCGAGAAGGGAGCCAGGTCTACCAGGATGATCGATTCCTGCTGCAAGAGGCCCTGAGACAGAGGCAACCGAAGAAAAGGCGCCTGCAGGAGCTACATCACATCTCTGAACCATGCTCTTCTTGGCCAATCCAGCACCACCAGAACAATCCTGCCTGGTGGACGTTCTATACGCCGACACAGGTCCCACCAGTGGGAAATATGTACAGCAGTTGTTGACTTGGCCAAGGCTGGATCAGGACGACGCCCTCTGACCCTCTTTGTGTGGCAAATGAAGAAGCTGCCAACTTTGGCAATGAAGATGATCACCATCAGATCCATTTCGGGGTGACCCCCTAGCAGTTGTCGCACCCCCAGGTGCCCTACCGGTGAGGCCTTGGTACTGCCTGAGGGTGGTAGTTGTACCTTCTCTATAAACCACAAGAGACACTTGTGTTCCAAACTCAGGGTTTTATTCCCCGTCCGTGAGGTATTTTCTCCTTGGCAAAAACAAAGCAAACAACCCACTTCGGGCATATAACAGAAATCAAAAAGGTTAAACAAAAATAGCTTACTTCAGCTTAAATGCAAAAAGAAAAGAATTAAACATTCTCAATGTTTTTCACAGGCTTTCCTTTTTGCTGCTACAGCACAGCTCATTCACGTGGTTTTCTGTGAGACACGTTTTCCAGCCCACACCTTGTGACTCTTACTCAGGTTATCTTCAACTCTTTTCACCTTAAGGAAAACTCTGGGTCAATTACCGAGACTGAGCATTCCATGGGCTCAGGAACTGTTGCTAACTCTGCATTCTCATATTCCATAGATTCTGGTTCATTAACACTCACGTTTTCAAGGTCAGCTGTTTCAAAAGGATAATGTAGGTTTTCCTCGTCAAGCAGGAAGTTATGCTGTCCTTCTCTCTCAAAGCCTCCCTGGGAACTACCATATACTTTTGTATGAGGCTTATGAGAACTCAGCCCCTGCTGGTAAGCATAAGGACATTCAGGAACTTCCCTGGCTCTGCTGTTAGAGTGATTACGGTAGACTCTGAGCGTGCTCGGGTCTAGCCTTTTCCTCACAGCTGCCCTAGATTGCACTGCTCTACACGGAGGTTGCTCAAACTCTGGGAGTTTAAAGTGGATACTAGAATCTCTAGCTTTTCCAAGTAAGTGAGCTTCTTTTCTCCTGGGTTTTCTAGCACAAGGGAAGGGATTATTTCCAAAGCTTATTTCTGGGTGGCTTTTTCTATTGCTGCAGGGTTTTACCCACTCGGGTAGAAAACACCACTATCAAAACTTCTGGCTTTGTTACCTTGTACTGCAACTCTCCCACGTCTCTCGTGCTCTTCACACATGCATTCAATATCTGGCTTCTGCCTTCCAAATGTTTCACTCTGGGTTTGAGACTCACTCAGACCTTCGTGTGGGCTTGCATGCTGTCCCAGTAATTCAGACTCTCTTTCATTCCACTTCCATACTTTTCCCAGCTTCTGCTGCGCTGACCGTTGTCTCCCCTGCTGTGAGACTTGCTGGCTCACCTCCTCTCCCTCTCTAACTATTTGGGAGCGTATTATATCTCTGTGTTTCTGGGCTCCACCTCTACCCAGCTGATTCCTATCAGGCAAAGCAAACTCCCTTTGCTTGCTATCTGGGTGTGTCTTCTCAGCCCTTACCCACGTGTGCCTAGGTTGTCTATAGCAACCATCTGACAGTTCTTTGTTTATACTGTCGTCTCTTCCCTGATCACTGCTGCTGATTTCCATTTTCTCAGGCTCCGATAGGTCCACCTTGTGACACAGTGCAGAATCAACTGAAATGCCTCCAGACTCAACTCTCCAGAGAGTGCTGACTGAGGAAGTCCACTTCCACAATGTCCAGCCCGGCAATGTGCTGAGACGATAAGGCTAGGGAAGTTCTTCTCTGGCAGGCATACAGGAGAGCCAGCTCCACAACTATTCCGGCACTCCTCATGCCACCTTGCCGACTGACGTAAGCCACCACCATGGTGTTGTCTGAAAACACTCAAACCACCCATCCCTAGACTAGGGGCCTGAAATGCAGATGAGCCAACCTGATGGCCCCCGCCTCAAGGTGTTTGATGGACCACACCATTTCCTTGCGGTTCCAACAGCCCTGGGCCATATGGTCTTGGCAATGGGCTCCCAAGCCTGGGAGATTGGCAGCCATCATAAGCAGGATCCACTGGAAATTGTCCAGCAGAACACCCTTCCTTAGATGATAGGGCCACTGCCACCACTGCAGGCTGGACCTCACCATCAACAGGAGTGGGAGCCTGTGCTCAAATTCCTGAGAATTCGGGGACCACCAAGCCCGCAAGGAATGCTGCAGCAGTCAAATGTGGCCACGCATCATCTCTACTGTCTCCGCCATCAACTAAGCAGCTGAAAATAATCCCAGACACTGGGAGCCTGCTGCGTACAAAACAGCTCCATGCAATCCAACAGTCTTTTGACTTTCTCTTCTGGCCAGAAGACTGTCCACTTGAGTGTCAAAACGTGCTCCCAGAAACTCCAAGGACTGGGAAGGCAACAGGTGGCTCTTTCCCCAATTGAGCATCCAGCCGAGGCTTTCCAAAAAAGGACACCACTCGAGATGCTACCCAAGATGCTTTTGAAAAGGAACAGACCCGGGTAAACTAGTCATTCAGATATGGATGGATACAGAACCCTTGGCGCCACAGCCACTACCACCAAGACCTTGGAGAACGTCCTCGGGGCAGTGGATAGCCCAAAATGGAGGGCAGCGAACTGAAAGTGAGAGCCAAGCATGCCAAAACACAGGTACTTCTGCTGCTCTGCCCAGACTGGGATATAAAAATACATCTCGGCCAGATCCAGAGAAGCCAAGAATTCCCCTCTGTGAACTGCTTGAATCACAGAGCGCAATGTTTCCATCCACAAGCGCAGAATGCGCAAGTTCTCGCTGACCCCTTGAGGCCAGAATGGGCAGGAAGGAACTGTCCTTTTTTGGGCACTATAAAATAGATTATCTGCCCTTGTCCCGCTCATCCAGCAGGATGGGCACCCGACCTTTAGGCACAGCAACTTGTCCAAGGTGCCCTGCATAGCAGCACTTTTGATCACAGACCCACACGGGGAGATGACGAAGGCATCCAGAATCGCCTCTTTGTACTCCAAGACATAGCTGCACTGAATGGTGTCTAGCACTCAGCGAAATCTACCTCCAACTAGAGGAAACTGGGAATGGGCTCCCTATCCTTTATTGTGCAGCCTGGGAGAGTCCTCCTCTGGAAGAGACCAAGTCCTTGGGTCCTCACGCTCCACGAAAGGACTGAGAATGAACTTGAAGCCCAGAAGCAGAGGGGAAGAAAGGTTTTCTAGGTCAGTAATGCCGAGAGTCCCGGACCCCTAGGAATCTGGCCAGAGCGCCCTTAGCAAACGGGCAGAGGCTGACAAGAAAGGGGCACCAGCCTGCTTCACAGGCCCCTTGGACCTGTCTTCCAGAGGGTGGGAAGATTTTGTCTTGCCCAGGTCCTTTACCAGCTTCTCCAAATTGGCTCCAAACAGAAGCTTCCCCTTAAAAGCTAGTTGAGTCAACTGGGCTTTGGAAGATGTGTCCGCTGCCCAGTGCCTGAGCCAAATCCAACACCTTGGCACTGTAATCAGGGCACCATCCCTGGCTGCCAAACGTACCAGGTCACACATGACATCAGAAAGGAAGGTTGCCGCGGACTCTAAAAGAGGGATAGGATCACCCAGCGGTTGAGATTGAATCCACTGGAGCAGGGCTCAAGAGTTTAGGCTGGTACAAACCACCAGCTGCAGGATAGTAGCCACCATGGTGAACTGGCACCGCAACAATGAATCTAGCTTGTGGTCCAGAAAATCCTTTAAGGCTGATCCGCCTTCCACAGGCATGGTGGTCCATCTGGTAATTGCCGTGACCTGAGAATCCACCATGGGAATACAAAACCACTCGATGCATTCCTTCTCCGGAAGGGCCTAGATCTTTTTACATACCCTTAGCCTCTTAGGTGGGGCATTGAGAGAGTCCCACTCTGACCGGATCAAATCCTTGATCACATCCGGAAATAGGGAGATAGTAGTGAATTTCTGTACCCTTGGAAGGAGCAAGTGTACCTTATGCTCCTGCTTCGTGCTGGAAGCATCCGCCAAGTTCAAGGCAGATAAGACCCTGGCAAACAACGCCACTGGCTCATCCTTCTGTGATAGGTGGATCACTCCGCCTCTGCACAATCTTCTGAAGCCAAGAGTACATCTTTATCCACATCAAAGGCTAGTACTGTTCCATTTGAATCCGAGTCATAGTCAAAATCTCAGACAGCTACATGCTGCTCCCCATCTCCAGAGGGGCGCCCCTCGCCAGGGACGCTTAGCCATTGATAATCTAACAGAACTTCCCCTCTCAGCCTGCCCCACAAGAGACTGTGCCTGGGGCACCCAGAGGTCACAGGGTCTGAATTTCCACGCCAGAAGGACCAGGCCTGCTGCAAAAGGGAAAGAATTCCAGAGAGGACAATCCGGAGTCCGGAAGCTCTCCTCTCAGACCTGACTCCCCAATACTAGGGGCACAGCTGACACAGACCTCCTAGAGGACGATGAGCGGCTCACAGAATGGTCATCGGATCCTCTGGCCGGCTGAATATCCTTACCAATTGCGCCATCCATCACCTCCTGCCCTAAGGCAGGCAAGCTTGGACTAACTGTATCCCCCGGCAAGGGGAGGAAAACAGGCCCTCCAGGGATGACTCAGAAGCTTCCATGCCAGAAGAACATCCAGAATCCGGGGATGAAGCATCTCAATTGCCACAGGTCAAACAATGTGAGTTAACCGTGCTTTTATGCAACGCACGTTACAGATGCTAGTGAATAAGCATGCATTGGAGTCGCTTGGGTGGAACAAGCGCTAGGACTGCGTGATCACCAGGCACACAATAGGTAAAAATGTTACTAACGTGCAGAAAATGATGAGAAACCCCTCACACCACACCAATGGCCATCAGCAGGCCACCCCAAACTGCATCCCAGGAAGACAGAATTGGAAACCCCCAACAAGGACAATGACAAGGTCAAGCCTTGGTACTCACCCCTGAGAGCTCTGGGCAGATAATCTATGCCAGGCTCAGCTTTACTTCCCTGAAACAGTGTTACTGATAATCTATGCCAGGCTCAGCTTTACTTCCCTGAAACAGTGTTACTGGCTGGCTGTGCAGCACTGCATTTAAGGTGGCTGGCAGGCAGATCCCTCTGCAAGCCTTCTGCAATCTTTGGGAGAGAGTGAGGGAACAGAGGAGGAGGGAGGGGTATTGAGGTTGTGTGAGGCTGCAGAATTCTACCATCCTTCCAGATCTTTCCAATTTTCTGACTGCTCAACAGGCTCTTATCCAGGGTAAGAGCATGGAGAAGAAACAATTTTCCCTCCACCTATGGCTACCGAGAAGACCGCAATCTAGTGGCGTCTCCCATGTTGTGCTCAAGTGAGAGAGAGTCAACTTTGTTTCTCAAGGTGGTTGTTCACGAGCATTTAATCAATCTTTTCCTCTCAAACCTCAGATTTTCTTCAGAGAGGAGAAAATCTATCCACCATCTGCTAGAAAAGAAATACAGACGGGACCTCTGGTGGCTGAGGTGACTAGATGCATGGGTGTGGTCATTGAAACCTGGGCTTTTCATTGGTGGAGACAAAGAACCAATCTACTGCTATAGGGAAAAAAAACCTCGTCTAGACGATATGTCTCTGTACGGTGCCGCATACGCTTTGTGACACTATGCAAATAGTAAGTAGTAATAGTAGTGGTGTCAATGGCATTGAGACCACAACGCAGTGCTTACCTGAACTCTTCGCAGTTCCTGCCTTCTATGACCTGCTGCTTCCGCACCCCTCCGACACAGACTTCCAGTTTATGTAACTTGGAAGATAACATCAAAGAGGGGTGGAAGCAGTAGGTCATAAAAGGCAGAAACTGAAATGCAACACTTTAGAGTGCAGGTAAGTGCTATATTGTGTTTTCAATGCCACTGTGGTTGCTGCAGGCCCCAGAGAGACATAGCAGTCGCAGCAAAAAGATGGGGGTTGGCGGGTGCTGCACCAGGTTATGACATCACTGAAAGTTGCTTCTAGTTTTTTTTCTCTTTCAGCAGGTTGTTTGGTTTCACTGTAGCTTCATTAATCAGCACTATCTATGACTAATAAAGAGAAAATATTTTTCCACTCAAGGTGTAATCAAACTGTGGAATTAGTTACCGGAGGATGTAATAAAAGCTGTTAGTGTAGCTGGGTTTAAAAAAGGTTTGGGCAAATTCCCGGAGAAAGGTCCATAAACCATTTGGGGACCCGGGATATCCACTGCTTGCCCAATACAAGCATTGTGGAACCTGTGTCTTTTGGGAAAACTTGTGACCTAGATTGGCCACTGTTGGAAACAGGATGCTGGGCTTGATGGACCTTGGTCTGAACCAGTATGGCATATTTTATGTCTTTCTCCTCAAAGCAAAGGCGGCCACCGCTTCAGATGACAAGATGCAAGAACCACGCCGAGCATTAGCAGTAAATTTTAGACTGAGATCATACTCCTCATACCCTGCCTTAGAAGTGAGGTTCATTACTATCATGGTATGCGCATAAATCACCCATTTGTAGAAAATTCGCCCCACCCACAAGAAGGCCGCCGCTCTTACTTCGAAGCACTGCTCCATGTTGTTTCCAACTTCTCTCTAGTGTCACCAGCACAAGAAGCCGATTGGACGAACCAAGCACATGGCAAAGATGGTGGCGTGAAAAGTTCCCCCATCCCTTCAAGCCAGCGCGCACCCGGCGGACGTGAGGTCACGGGAACGCTTCCGGAACATATCAGGAAAGCGCGTTAGCTATGGCGGCCGGTCCGATTTCTGAGCGGAATCAGGGTAAGCGGGAGCTGGTGGTGACAGCAACACTGAATCAGGACGGCTGGAAATCATCCAATATGGCGCCGTTGTTTTCGTTTACTTTTAGTATCTGTGGGTTCTGTGTGCTCGGAGCACTGAGAATAAGTGAGCCAGAGAGATCGCAGTTCACTTCTCCCTTGGAGTGGTGAAGAAAATATCTGCGCTACCCTGCCTTCATTTCCCTGCTCAGGTCTCCTTCCCTGAGTCCCATAAAATTGGATTCTGTGGAAGATGTTAGATTAATCCGATAAGGTCTATACAATTAAATAATAAGAGATGTTACTGTGCAGGAACCTTAGATCTGATTTTGAAAACGTATACACATTGTTACTTTGAATTACTCAGCCCACGAAGAATCGAGCTCTTGTTCTCGGCGGGCTTGTACAGTAAATCCTAACTCAACAACCTCTTCTCCCCCCCCCCCCCCCCCCCGACAGATGTGCATAATATTAGTCCACCAGGGTTGCAAATGTTTTTGACTTTCCGATAGCAGTACTAGGTGGAATCAGTTCATTTGCACGCTTCAGAGATCCTGAAATCCAAACCTGGTACATGGATTTCTTGAGTATCAGAGTCCTGACGCTTTGGGAAATTTGGACTTATAATACAGACTCCCCCCCCCCCCCCCCATGGTTTAGGTTCCGGAGAGATTCCTTTGTTGCCTCTAGGAAAACTATTTACATGCATAGCATTAATTTTATTTTGCTTCTATTTCACCATGCTTGCCCTTGCCCCCACCCACAAAAAAAAAAAAAAAATTTAAGTGGCAACATTAAAAATATGAGCACTACAGAATAAAAATGTGTTGCTAGAACATAAAACTGTCATACAGGGTCAGGCTAAAGTCCATCAAGCCCAGTATCCTGTTTGTAACAGTGGCCAATCAAATTCATACATACCTGGCAGGTTCCACAAAGTTTGTCCAGGGGCAAACAGTGGATTTCCTGGATCTCTTTAATAATATATTTCATCCAGGAACTTGTCCAAACCTTTTTTAAACACAGCTACACTAACAACTTTTACTACATCCTCCGGTAACAAATTCCAGAGTTTGATTACACGTCAAGTAAAAATATATTTTCTCTTATTAGTCTTCAATGGCTTATATTGTAGCATCATTGCACGTTCCCTTGTGTTTCTACTTTTTGATGGCATAAACAATCATTCCATACATTCCTTATCATCCCTCCAGTCTAGTCCCAAACCTTTGGGGTAGTCAACCTCCTCCAGCAGCTTGGAGACTGAAAACGTCACTCTTGTGATGTCACTGGTATATAAGCTCGGGTTCCGCCTTCTCCCACTGGTTACTTCAGTCTCCAAGCAGCTGGAGGACGGGTGAGCCTGGAGGTTCAGGCTCACTAGAGGAGCAATTAAGACAGTTAGAGTAATTGGTTGTCAGATTGAAGTGAATTGGAAAAAAAAAGGGGGGGATTTTAAATTGATTAGGTTATTGATAGGGTCGGAGTGCTGAGGCTTCATCCCTATCCCTTGTTCCTTCCCCTGCCCTGCCAGCCCTCCAGTGCCTTGAGGACAGCTGCCGAGAAGAGAGGTGAGGCTCGGGGCCAAGGAACAGCAGTAAGTGTGAGGAGCAGGTGCTCTCCGGCAGTAGCATAAGCAGAGGGCTTGCCTGCACACGCTCGTAAGCCAGAGCCGGGAGAAGGCAGAACCGGAGCTTATATACCAGTGACATCATAAGAGTGACTTTTCAGTCTCCAAGCTGCTGGAGGAGGTTGACTACCCCAAAGGTTCGGGACTAGACTGGAGTTCCTTCAGGAACAACAATTAGCAGGTAAGTCTAATTTCATCTTAATTTATAGAGCTCTATCATATCTCCCTTCAGCTGTCTCTTTTCAAAATTTAAGAGCCCTAACCTTTTAAGGCTTTCCTCATGGGGTATCCCTTCCATCTCTTTTACCATTTTGGTGGCTCTTCTCTGTACCTTTTCTAATTCCGCTATATCTTTTTAAAGATACGGCAACCAAAATTGCACACAATATTCAAGGTGCAGTTGCACCTTGGAACGAAACCGAGGCATTATAATATCTTTTGTTTTATTCTCCATTCCTTTCCTTATGATTCCTAGCATTCTATTTGCTTTCTTGGCTGCCGCTGCACACTGAGTGGAGGGTTACAACGTGTTATCCACGATGACACCTTTTTCCTGGGTGGTGGTTCCTAATGTGGAAACTTGTATTGTAGTTTGGGTTATTCTTTCCTAGGTGCATAACTTTGCACTTGTCCACATTAAATTTCATCTGCCGTTTGAACATCCAGTCTTCCAATTTATCAAGATCTTCTGGCAATTTTTCACAATCCTCTTAGGTTTTAACAGCTTTGAATAATTTTGTGTCATCTGCAGATTTGATCCCCTCACTCATTATTCCCATTTCCGGATCATTTATGAATATGTTAAAAAAAAAAGCAGACCCAGCACAGATCCCTGGGATACTCACTATTCACCTTTTCTCCATTGAGAAAATTGGACATTTAGTTCTACCCTCTGCTTTCTAGCTTTTAACCTGTTCCTGATCCACAATAGTGCGCTGCCTCCTATCGCATGATTTTTAAATTTTGCCAACAGTCATTAGGGACCTTGTCAAAGGCTTTCTGAAAATCCAGACACACTATATCAACCGGCTCACCATGGTCTACCTGTTTATTCATATCTTCAAACAAATATAACAGATTAATAAGACGAGACCTTTCTTGACTAAATCAATGTTGCTTTCTCCCATTAAACCATGACTATCTACATGTTCAGTAATTTTGTTCTTTGGAATGGTTTCTACCAGTTTGCCCAGTATTGAAGTTGGGCTCACTGGTCTGTAGTTTCCCGGATCATCCCTTGAACCCTTTTTAAAAATTGGTGTTACACTGTCCATTTGCCAGTCTTCAAATACGACAGATAATTTTAATGATAGTTCTTTTAATAATTTGATATATTGCTTTTAAGTGTGTACCACTGGTATATAGTAGTATTAAGAGAAAGACAGCGGTCATTAATTTTATCTCTTTGTAGATGCCACCGTGTATGTGGGAGGACTGGATGAGAAAGTTAGTGAACCACTGCTATGGGAGCTGTTCCTCCAGGCAGGGCCTGTAGTCAACACACACATGCCCAAAGACAGAGTGACAGGCCAGCACCAAGGTAAGGTTCTACACCACCTATTTCCTATTCTCAATGAACCAATTATGAAATTTACTTTCAGAGGATATGTTGAAGGCATCTAGCAAAGCTGGGTTTAGAAATGGTTTGAGAAAATTCCTGGAAGGAAAGTCCATAAACGTTAGCCAAGTAGATCTTGGAAGACTAGTACTCACTCCTGTGGGCTGTAAGACTTGGATTTATTGGGATTTCCATACACCTCTTAGTGATCCAGAGGACCACTGTCTGAGACAAAATGTTGGATTTGATAGACTATTTTTTTTTTTTTTTGAATTATTTATTTATAAGGTATTTCAATATTACAATAAGAAAAGAATACAGTCTCAAAGCCATACTGATATACAGCCTCAGAAAAAAGACAAAGAAAAAAAATAAACTACAAAAAGCAATAGTCCACATCAAGGAAGTACTTTCAAATGTAACTAAAAAAAAGAGACCCTGAATGGTCCCCGCAACAAATAAAAACTCCTTTTATCTTATCGATGAATTAAGAAATCATTAACAATACTAAAAAGAAATAAAGTCTTACTGTCAAGAAAGGCCACCAACTCATCTACCACAAGAAATATATATCTCTTCCCTTGGTAGACAATATGACATTTGCATGGAAATTTTAGGTAAAATGACGCTCCAAGGGCCAAAGCCCGAGGGCGAAGTTCAAGGAAAGATTTACGTCGCCTCTGGGTGTCCCTAGAAACATCCGGGAACATTTGAATTGTATATCCACAAAATTTCTCATTCTTTTTCAAAAAATACGCTCGCAAGACTCTATCCTTGTCTAATTCTGAAACAAATTTTACCAAAAGAGTAACCCTAGAAGATATGACATCATCATCAGATTCAATAAATTCTGAGATGTCCAAAGGAGATGAGACAAGCTGCCCTAACTGAGGGACTGCCTCACCTTCCTGCACATCTCTATCTATCTTACCCTGAGGGACATAATAAAGTTTAGAAATCAAAATCGTTTCAAAATCAGTAAACTGCAAAATCTCCTTAAAGTATTTACGCAATAGGATTAACGGAGACAGGAAATGAGCTTTTGGAAAATTTAACCACCGAAGATTATGAGATCTCATAACATTCTCCAAAAACTCATCCTGTCGATGTAACAAAATAGAGTCTGCAACAAACTTTTCAAAAGAAGTCTTTTGTGATAAAGATAATGAGTCTTGAACCTCCATCCGTCTTTCCAAAGACAATACCCGATCTTCATGATCCGATAATTTTGATACAGTCTCTTTGGAAAAGTCGGAGATCTTCTGCAAAGAAGTACTCAGAGCTGATTCCATGTGGGAAACTATCACCCATATGTCCTTTAGGGAAACCTCCAGAGGCGGAGAACCAACTTCCAATACCAAAGGAAAAGTTAATACAGCAGGCATAGGTGGAGGCGAAGTCGGAACAGAATCAACACGAAGAAAAGACGAAGGCAGTAAGGCTGGGCCAAGATCGGCCTGCACGGGGATCCCACCCTGAGAGGCCGGCCCAGGCAAACATTTAAATTCATCGATGGGGGGAGTTAAACCCGATTCGCTTGGAGAAGGAGTAGAAGAAGAAGAAGTACTCACAGCTGATATGTTCATCATGCCGTCCGCCGGTGATAAAGCAGACACAGATACAGATGAATCTTGCATCTTCACATGGGCATCCATCGGGCCTATGATCTTTACTGCCTTCATTTGGGCAGCCGGCGGGTATCTCTTCTTTCTCTTACCCATAGCAAGGGAAGAGAGCCTTTTCACACAGACGTGTGCCAAAGGGGCGTGGCCTTCCCCTTTGGTCACGCCCCCAAAGGGACGCCCGCATCCCGCGGTAGGGCAGTGGATTTTAAAGCCCTTGGAGCAGACCAGCGATCAATCAGTACAGCCGCTGCAACCAGCAACCATCCAGGAGCATTCAGCCAGAAAAACAGCAGGAAATGAAAGACCTCCTTTGATAGACTTTTAGGTCTGACCTAGAAATGATATATTTTATTTTCATAAGACTTCTTCTGAGCACAGGCTTCTACATATCTGTGCCTGGGATAGTGAGTCACAGTAACTCTAGTACAGTTTGTTTTATGCGTAGTGAAATTTGCATTTGAAATATTAAATACTTTTTTTAGGGTTCACCAATGAAGGGGTTGGTGGGACCCACAAGTAACTGTCAGGTATGTACCACACAATTTACAGATCTCCGGAGGTAAATTTAAGGCCAAAATGGTTATAAAGAGTGCACAGAAGCTCTGGCAGGTCTATCTGTTAAATTTACCTTTGGAGAGAGTGGATGTCAGTCCTCTTCCTAAAAGTCTTAATAGGGAGGACATTGAAAACTGCAGGCCAATTACTGTAAACATGGTAGTGGGTAAAGGAAACCTTTTAATTAAAGGAAGGCTTGTGAATTTCTTGAATCCATGTCTCCAAAACTTCTACAGAGCTTGTTGGCCTAGGGAGCTGAAAACCTGACCAAAGAATTAAACTTTGACCCCTCGCCACTGAGCCAGCCCCAGAAATAACATTTTTTAAAACTGGCATAACTGTATTGTGTGCTGCTATTTCCCTGCTTTTCCACCCCTTTTCTACTTAACACCTTTTGGTCTTATCCTTGTATAGGTTATGGGTTTGTGGAGTTTCTTAGTGAAGAGGATGCGGACTATGCTATAAAAATTATGAATATGATCAAACTGTATGGGAAGCCTATCCGGGTAAACAAGGCTTCGGCCCACAACAAGAATTTGGATGTGGGTGCAAACATCTTCATTGGGAACTTAGATCCTGAGATTGATGAAAAGCTGCTATATGACACATTCAGTGCCTTTGGTGTCATCCTCCAGACTCCCAAGATCATGCGTGACCCAGACACAGGCAACTCAAAAGGATATGCATTCATCAACTTTGCCAGCTTTGATGCCTCAGATGCTGCCATTGAAGCTATGAATGGGCAGTACCTGTGCAACAGACCTATCACAGTATCTTATGCCTTTAAAAAAGACTCCAAAGGGGAGCGGCATGGCTCGGCAGCAGAGCGGCTGCTGGCTGCACAGCATCCTCTGTCACAGGCGGACAGGCCACATCAGCTGTTTGCAGATGCTCCACCTCCCCCTTCGGCCCCAACCCCCATTGTAACAACACTGGGACCTGGCATTCCTCAAGGTGAGCAAAACAATACTTTTTTTTTTTTAAATGTCCTTAGTGTACCCAGTACAGTCAGAACAGTAGCTGTTGAACAGTTAGAGCGATACGTTTTGGGTTTTGTTTTCTGCTACAGATATTGAACCAGCAGAAAAATCTACAGAAAATAGAATTTCATAAGAAAATATGCTGCTGAGACCTTGCCCCGTCCATCTGGAAAGCACAGTTACTTACCTGTAACAGGTGATCTCTGGGAACAGCAGGAATTAGTCCTCACATATGGGTACGTCGGTACCAACGGAGCCTGAGCGGGAAAGCTCCCCAGCTTCCCAGAAGGAAAGCTTCTGGGGCCTCCCACTGCGCATGCGTGCTGCCTTCCCGCCTTCCTGACCAACTCTCCTCAGTTCGAGTTTATAGCTGAGACAATAGAGAGAGATACAACTCCTAGGGGAGGTGGGCGGGTTGTGAGGACTAATTCCTGCTGTTCCCAGAGATCACCTGTTACAGGTAAGTAACTGTGCTATCTCCAGGAACAAGCAGGAATAAGTCCTCACATATGGGGACTCCCTAGCTAAGATGCCCGGGAGATCCCCTGAAGGGTATGAGACCCTAAAAGGTTCTTCATCTTCCTATGGATATCAGGCATCCATTCAGGGAAGGTGGGCTGGAGTTGTTCAAGAATGGAACAGGTGTCTGAGGACAGCCTGACCAAACAAGGCATCCCGGCGGGAGTCCTTGTCCAAACAGTAATGGGCTGTAAAGGTATGAACCGAGGCCCAGGTGGCTGCTCGACAGATCTGGTCAATGGACACAGAGTTTAGATGAGCCATGGAGGTGGCCATGGCCCTCACGTTGTGAGCGGTGACATGGCCCTCCAGAGAGAGGTTCTTACTCTGGTAAGCAAAAGAGATACACTGAGCAATCCAATTGGAGAGTGTTCTTTTGGAGACTGGAAGTCCTAAATGAGAAGGAACAAAAAGCTGAGAAGACGTTCGATGTTGCTGTGTCCTGTGGAGGTAAAAGGCAAGAGCTCTTTTACAGTCTAGAGTATGAAGGTTCCTCTCTGCATTGGATGCATGAGGAGCTGGAAAAAAGACAGGTAAATAAACCTCTTGATTAAGATGAAAAGGTGAGACCACTTTAGGCATAAAGTGAGGATTTGTCCTAAGGACTACTTTATCATGATGGAACCTTGTGTAAGGTGGATTAGCCACTAAGGCCTGCAGTTCACTGATGCGGCGAGCTGAAGTGACTGCAATGAGGAAAATAACCTTCCAGGAAAGAAATTTCAAGGAGGTAGTGGCTAAGGGTTCAAAAGGTGGCTTCATAAGCTGACCAAGAACCAAGTTTAAGTCCCATGCCACCAGAGGAGGTCGAATGGGAGGTTTAGTTAAAGTTAAGCCTCTCATGAATCTTGCAATAAGAGGATGAGAGGAAACAGGTTGTCCATTGATGGGCTTAAGTGATGCCGCAATAGCACTCAAATGGACTCTTACTGAATTCGTTTTGAGTCCTGCATTGGAAAGATGCAGGAAATATTCCAAAAGAGAATTCAGTGGGAGTGCCAGAGGGTTAAGACCCTTTTGAGCACACCAAATGGAAAATCTTTTCCATTTAAAAGCGTAAGAACGCCTCGTGGAAGGTTTCCTAGAGGCATGTAGGATATCCTTCACTTGCTGCGAAAGATTGAAGTGTTGAAGGTCTAGGCCTTCAGTAACCAAGCTCTGAGGTGAAGGGACTTGGGGTTTGGGTGTCACAAAGTTCCCTCCTCTTGAGACAGAAGGTCTGGAGCCGCTCCCAAGTCCAGGGAGGGGGCTTGGGAGAGATGCAGAAGTAGAGGGTACCACACTTGGCGTGGCCAGCATGGAGGTATGAGGATCATGGATCCTTGATCCCTTTGAAGTTTGAACAGAGTCTTGGGAATCAAAGGAATGGGTGGAAAGGCATACAGGAAACCCTGACCCCAATGCAGGAGGAAGGCATCCTTGGTCTGAACTCCCTGACACGGAATTCTGGAACAGAACCGGTGAAGTTTGGCATTCCACGGACTTGCAAAGAGGTCTATGTCCGGGGTTCCCCATTTCTGGAAGATTCTGAGTACCTGATCCATGTGCAGGGACCATTTGTGTGGAAGCAGAACTCGACTGAGTCTGTCTGCCCAAGAGTTTTGGATTCCTGGAAGATATACTGCCAGGAGATGGATTTGATGCTCTCTGGCGAAGGCCCATAATCTTAGAGCTTCGTTGCAAAGCGACAGAGAGCCAGTCCCTCCTTGTTTGTTTATGTAAAACATGGCTACTTGATTGTCCGTGTGAATAAGGACTGTCATGTTGCTGAGGAGGGTATGAAAAACTTTGAGAGCTAGAAAGATTGCTCGAAGTTCCAAGTGGTTGATATGAAGGGTGGTCTCCTGTGGAGACCAAGTGCCCTGAGTGGAGAGATCTTGGAGATGAGCCCCCCAACCTGTTTGGGATACATCTGTTGTGAGGGTTGCTTGGGGCAACAATGGTTGAAAGGGGGCCCCCAAAAACAGATTTTGAGTGGATATCCCCCATTGGAGAGACCAAAAGAGACGATTGGAGTTTGCTATTTGGTCTGAGAGAGCTCCTGATGCTTGAGTCCACTGGGTGGATAAAGTCCATTGAGCTGCTCTCATATGTAGGCGAGCATAAGGCACCACATGCACTGTGGAGGCCATGTGGCCTAATAGTTGTAGCATCTCTCTGGCAGTCAAGTGGCTTCTGGACTGAGTCTGAGAGGCTAAGTGCACTAGACGTTGGCAACGGGCCTGAGGTAGATAGGCCCTTGCGGTGGTGGTATCCAACCAGGCCCCTATGAATTCTAGGGATTGAGTAGGGGTGAGTTGGGACTTTGGCAGATTGATCACAAGTCCCAGATACTGTAGAATTCGCCTGGTGCGATCCAGGGAAGTCTGAGCCTCGGACTGAGACGGAGCTCGGATGAGCCAGTCGTCCAGGTATGGGAAGACAAAAATTCCCAGGGTGCGTAGGAATGCAGCTACTATTGCCATGCATTTGGTAAATACCCTTGGAGCAGAGGCTAGACCGAAGGGACGTACTCTGTATTGGAAATGTTTTCCCTGGAACAGAAACCGTAGGAATTTTCTGTGGGATGGATGGATGAGTATATGTGTGTACGCATCCTTGAGATCTAGAGAACAAAGCCAGTCCTGACTCTGTAGGTATGGAAGGAGAGTGCCTAGAGAAAGCATCGTGAATTTCTCCCTGTATAGAAATTTGTTCAATTCTCTGAGATCCAAAATGGGTCTGTACCCCCCTGTTTTCTTGGGAATGAGAAAATAAGGGGAGTAAAAACCTGACCCTTGTTGAGGAAGAGGAACCTCTTCTATTGCCTTTTGGGCGAAAAGAGTGGTCACCTCCTGACCCAACAGGTCTAGGAGAGATGGGGGAGAATTGAAACTTCTCACCATGGTATGGGGAGGAAGGTTGGAGAAATGTAGTTTGTAGCCCTCTCTGATGATAGAGAGGGTCCATTGCTCTGATGTGATTTGCTCCCATCTGGGAGCAAAACGAGTTAACCTTTCTGGCTCTAAAACATCCAGAACCTCTCACCATTCCAGGAAGGTTAAGTTCTCTAGTTTTAAGTCAAAAACCCAGAGGGGGTTGGGACTGTTGGGCTGTAGCAGCCCCTGCAGGTTTTGCCCTGGCCTGTTTAGGCTGCTGACGCTTAGGAGCAAAGCGAGCTGCAGAAGATTGTTGGCCAGTATTTGTGGCAAATCTGGCCTTCTTGTAGAAAGGCTTTTTGAAAGATTTCTTCTTGACAGGGGTAGAGGTAGACTTAGAAAGTCTATCTAAAGCAGCATTTTCTGCATCCATTTGAGTGGCTTTGATTTGCCACTCCTCACCAAACAGATTCTCACCCATACAGGGCAAATTTCCCAACCCATCCTGGACCCAGGGTTCAAGGTTAGAGGCCTGGAGCCAAGCAATTCTGCGAGCCGCTATGGCAATACCTGAGGCTCTGCTAGCACCCTCAAAGGAGTCAAAGGCTGCTCTGTTGGAGAACTTTGAAATATCTTGGGTATGCTTCAGCAGAAGAAGGAACTCCCTCCTTTCTATCCTCTGGGATAAAGGGGAGAAAATGGCGTATTTTTAATGCAATTTCCTTCAGAAACATGCCCATATAGAGGCTGTATGAGTTGATTCTGGCAATAAGCATACTTGCTTGGAAGATTTTTCTTCCAAAAGCATCCAGAGTCCTACATTCTCTTCCTGGGGGAGTAGAAGAGTGTCTTTTAGTACTCTTGATCCTTTTCATAGCTGACTGCACCACAATGGAGTGGTGCGGGAGCTGAGTTTTTTGAAACCCAGGAGAAGGGGGGAAACGATACATGGTGTCCAGACGACGAGAATGTGGAGATAGGGTGAGAGGAGTCTCCCATAAGTCCATCATGTGATCTTGAAGAATTTCATGGATGGGCAGGGTGACTGCCTCTTTGGGAACCTTAGAGTATCCTAAAATGTCTAACTTTTTTTGCTCTAGGTTCTTTTTCAGAGGATACAGAAATAGAAAGACCTTTAGCTACTTCAATGATGAAGTCTTGAAAGGATAAATCCTCTGGAAGAGACATTCTCCTCTTTGGAGAAGAGGGCTCCTTAGGTAGAGTAAGGGATACTTCAGCAGAGTCATCTGATGAATCAGAATCATCAGAAGACTCAAAGTATCATCTGTTTGCTTCCAGGGATCGATAAGGGTATCGACATCGGGGGTACCCGGAACCGGATCGGTATCGGTATCCTGGTCGATGTGGAAGGCATGGGTAACCGGTATCGGTTGTGGTACCGGAACCGGTACCGCAGGGTGCGGTACCGAGGGCGTCACAGCCTTAATAAAAGCCAAAATGGCCTGCTGCATGGATTGAACTGTATGATCCATGGACGCCACGACTGTCTGGATGTCGGTACCGGAAGATTGAGCCGGTACCCCAGAACAGTCTAACAGGTGATCGGTCGAGGCCGTGCCATCGATGTCAACCTGTAACCCCATAGGAGGAGCTTTGAAAGCCGGAGCTTCCCGCCGGGGTTGTTTGGCTGGGGCAGGGTCCTCAGGGTCAAGCCCAGGGGTATCTCGATACTTAGAGGGAGATTTGCCCTTTGAGGACCTGCCAGAGGAATGTTGGGTTACCTGAGATCCATCAGGAGAGGAAGACCTGGAAGATGTCAATGCTGGAGTATCTGTAGAAAACAGCATGTGAAACTTGGCTGCCCGGTTCTGTAAGCCACGTTTAGACATCAAAGAACAGGATGGGCAATCCGGAATGGAATGGTCAGGCCCCAAACATTTAAGACACCATTCATGGGTGTCTGTGACTGAAATAGTACCGCTGCACTTGGTGCATTTTTTAAACCCAGAGGCTTGTTTCTCCATGAGGGAGAATTAGTGAAGGCCTAAAGGCCTCACAGAACTAACACACCAAGTGAGGGGGGGGGGAAAAAAGAAGGTTGTGTGTTTTGTTTTGTTTTTTTAAAGGAAAAAAAGACCGGCGGTACCAGTCTGGAATCGAACTGAGGAGAGTTGGTCAGGAAGGCGGGAAGGCAGCGAGCATGCGCAGTGGGAGGCCCCAAAAGCTTTCCTTCTGGGAAGCTGGGGAGCTTTCCCGCTCAGGCTCCGTCGGTACCGACGTACCCATATGTGAGGACTTATTCCTGCTTGTTACTGGAGATAGCTATTGATAGAATGGAGACTGCCAGAGGACTTTACAAATCTAAATGTTTATATCTGAGATGAAAAACAAGGGACTATATGATGGACATTCAGACACTTGATCATTAATACCATTCAACAGGAGGCAAGCTTTTTTTTTTCTTCATTGTAAGGTTTTAAGGAGATAAGATGCAGGGGCAACATCAGGGAATATTATTTAGCAATGTTTATACATCTCTTTTCACAGGGTCAAAGCACTGAAAATGCAGGTATGGTATATATTTCCCTTGTCTCTGAAGGGCTCACAATCTGTTTTGTACCTGAGGCAATGGAGGGTTTAAGTAGCTTGCTCAAGGCCATAGGGAGCACCTGTGGGACTAGAAACCTCAGTCCTTCCAGCCTGAGGTTGCTGTCCTCCAGTGGGATTCAAACCCCCGGCCTGAGGCAACTTGCCCTAACCACTAGGCCACTCCTCCCCTTTTTAATGAAATATCTTTTCATTAAAAAGGTGGATACCACAAAAGTCCTTCTGGAGAGGGAGTGAAGGCTAAAACGGTAGCAGACTTTAAGAAGCAGAGAAGGTCCTTATTCACAGAAAACTGAAGTGATAACAGAATTTAATGGCATATTGACAGGGCCATACCCAGACAGCTCAATGAGTGGCAAAGTGGGTGATTTCAAAGGTTACAAGTCATAGCAGAAATGCATGTAAGCAATCACTTAAGTGGACCTGTCTGGCAACCAGTGAGTACAGTAGTAACTAGAAGTCCTAGTAGATCTAGTTTCTCCCAGGGCAATTTCTCCAAATGGGTTAGGCTGTGTGAACACCCTGATTTTGCTATCTCAAGGTTTTTCAGGAGAACTACACTAGTATTTTATGCTTAGAGAAGGGAAGGATATTGTATGTTCATTTTTCCAAGGAGGAAGGTGACAAAAGCATCCTACAAGTGTTATGCTTGATGGCTGGCAGCTGGGATATGTCTTTTCAGCATGGGTAGAAATAACATTCTCTACTATTATTTACTAAAACAGTGGATCAGGCGTCAATGTTATGTATTTCAGATTCTCTGCTGGACTCTTATTTTTGCTGATTGAGTGGTAACATTTGTTTTCTGAACTACTCCCACCTGTTTAATTTTCCTCTCAGGTGTACCATCGCATGGATCTTTTCCCCCTGGGCCACCACCTGGAACCATGCCACCAGGCATGCCTCCTGCAATGCCACCCCCACCAATGCCTCCAGTCTCAGGTGCTCCAGGACCACCGCAGGGTGGTGCTGGGGCAGGACACCCCTCAGTGCCTCACCACTTCCCACCTGGAGGCATGCACCCAGGTAAGCATGTTATGACTTGCTAGAGATGAAACATAATTAGCAAAATACATCTGGGAAGGTGACATTTTAAAAGGGTTAATATGGAGGATATTAGGACAATTAACGTATACTAGACACTAATGAAAACCAAAAGCTCAAAACTTCTCTGTAAGCTCGGGTGACTGGTTCCAACTGTTCCTTTATCTTTCACTACCAAAACCTGAACACAAATCAATTTCCAACTCAAGTCAGTCAAGGCTAGGAGAACATGAGCACTCAAATGTAACAAACCATTACTGTTATGGTAGTATTTGCTAGTTTGCTAAGAAAAGCACAGAATAAAGAGTTTCTTTTTCAGGTTCAACTATTCCTCAGTTTTCTTGAGCCTTTCCCAACCTCCTGATTTTTCTCTTTCCCATAGCCCAAACTACACTATCTCTGAAATCCTAATAGAATTTTTTTGGCTGCCTTCCCCCTTTTAGAGACTGTATTCATTCCTTGCATTCTCCAGAAGCCTTGTTAGTGATGCACTTTGTCCTTTAAAAAGCATCAAAAAATGTTTTCACAGGAATGCCACCAATGTCTGTTCCACATCATGGCCCACCTGGGATGGGACTGCACCATCCAGGACCTCCAGGGGCAGGAGGGCAAGTTGCACCTCGTCCGCTCCCTGGGATGCCACATCCTGGACCTCCACCGATGGGCATGCCACCAAGAGCACCATTTGGATCTCCCATGGGTAAGCAATCTCATACATTCCAGTATGTTCTAAGAAAAGTATTGCAGACTGATGATGCCACATTGTGGTGACACTTGCTGAAGCAGTGCTCACATCCTGTTACTTTTTTCTCCACTGGAGTGGAGAGGGGATAGGAAAGGGAGTCTATATTGAGATGACAGCCGGGTACCATAACAGCGACTCTGAAACAAGCTCTTCTCGGACAGAGGTTGTAGTAAAATGATGATGATGATAATGGAAAAGATGATGTGTGTTCTGTTATCCCCACCTGCACTTCTCATAAGAAGATAACTGTACATAGGGTCAGTGGTGGTGACCTTACCTTGAGAAATCCTCTTTTCCTCTACACACTTCCAAATAGCTAGGCTCTTTTGCTTTTGTCTCTAACATCAGCAAAATTCATTCCTTCCCTTCTGAACACACTACAACAAACCTTATCCACTTTTTAATCGCCTCTCTTCTTCAATAAGGAGCAGGTTACAATATTCATCTCCCTCTGAATCATCTCTCTCCCCTTCAAGCTACACAGCATATCTTCTGCCAGTGTCGTTATGTTCATATAACCCCTCTTCTCAAGTCACTTAACTGGCTCTCTATCCAGTTCAGATTTCTCCTACTGCCTTATAAGTGCATTCATTGTTCAGCTCCTTCCTACAACCACACCTCCCCCCCCCCCCCCCCCCTCGCATACACCTCTACCACTGCCAACTCCAAACTTCGTTCATTCCACTTTGCTGCGCCATATGCCTAGAACAAACTACCTGAATCAGTACATCAGGCTCCTTCTCTAGCCCTCTTCAAATCCAGGCTGAAAGCTTACCTCTTAGAAGTTGCTTTTGGATCCTAATGCACCTTACTCTCTTGTTCAGCACTTATGTGTATTGTACCTTACCCAGTTTTGTGAT
Source organism: Ichthyophis bannanicus (assembly GCA_033557465.1). Classification (NCBI taxonomy): domain Eukaryota; kingdom Metazoa; phylum Chordata; class Amphibia; order Gymnophiona; family Ichthyophiidae; genus Ichthyophis; species Ichthyophis bannanicus. Next base: position 40,265,761 of record CM066048.1, on the reverse strand, counting down.
AATGTTAGTCGATTAGATTGTAAGCTCTTACATGTGTATATACAGTGCTACGTATGCCTAGTAGCACTATACAAATAAGTAGTAGTATGGCATGTTCTAGAAGTATTTTTATTTTGCTTGATTGATGCACAAAAGTTTACATAATAAACGATTTTGGCTTAAATTAGGAGCAGTTGGGAGGAAAGAGTTTATTGAGAACTCTAATGAATTGCCTACCTACTTTAACCAAAATTTAAGTGGCACTGCTGCCAGTTTCTGAGTGGATAAGGAAGTTAACATAGCCAGAGAAATCCACTCACCCAAGAAAGAGCAGCCAGAAGCTCCAAATCAGCATCACTTGCTCAATTTGGATACAGAAATGACATTAAGCCATTTGCCATTCACCCTATTACTTGTTCCTGAGTTCATTATGTTGTCTTTTTCTCCAGGTCCACCGGGTCCCATGCCACATCCTGGGATGCGTGGTCCTCCCCCATTGATGCCTCCACATGGATACAATGGGCCACCAAGGCTACCACCATATGGGTACCAGCGAGGACTCCCTCTGCCACCTCGACCTGCACAGAGGATGCCAGCTCCTCTGCGGGGCCCCATCCGAGGACCTATGCCACAATAGCAGAAACCCAAGATCTCTGCTGTGAAAGACTTTTCCATGTTCTTCTGGGTTTAAATTGACTTTTTTTTATATTAAGGGTTCACATTCCTATGAACAGACTTGTGGAAACTATAGAGTGCTGGGTGGGTTTCATAATAAAAATTCATTGAGAAATTCAGTGTGGTAGTGTGGCATGCAGTGGGTTTCTTTAAAACACAGGCCAGACTGCAGTTCAGGGAAAATTAAAAGCAGTTTTTATTCTGTCAAAGCTCCACCAGCAAAACCCAGAACAGAAAACAGTTCAGGGAAAATAAAGTCACAAGCTGGTTCTCCAGCACCAGTTAAAGTTCATTGTAACATAGTAAATTACGACAGATAAAGACCAGTATGGTCCATCTAGTCTGCCCAAAGTTCCTAACTCATAACTCCTTTGCATGGCTTGTTTTGGAAGGACTTCTCACACCACAGGCCCCTCTCTCTCCTGCCGCCTGATGGGTCTTAACCTCTTCTTGTAGGCCACATCCTGCCATCCCTGAACTCTGGGCTGCAGACTTTCTTAAAGGGGATGGGTAACAAACATTTTTTTTTCCTGCTGTCTGTTGCTCCTAGTTTTAAACAGATACTAAAAATAAAGATGAAATTGTTTAGAACAATTTACCATATGCTACTGGACATGTCTTCATTGAGTGTTTCTGGCCACAGTAGCAAGGAGAAATGTGTGCCCTTTGATAGGACTATGCAGTAGTGTTAATCATTTAACTTCCTTCATCCAGTGCTGCATGCTAAGGACCAGTCTGGCACAACTGTCCTGTGCAGAGGATTTTACATGTGTGTTCTCTGCAGGAATAGCAGCAGCATCTATTTGCAAGCCATCTGGGTCCTTCCAACCCATTCCATTGTATCACACCTGCAGAGCTGCTAATTGGAAAGTGTCAAGGGCCAATCTTCAGTAAAGAACATTCACACTTTCTTTGACAGCTTCCATGGATGTGTAATTCTTTATAAATAGACTGAGTCAGCTCTGGAATATGCACTCAGTCGTGCATACAGTGCTGAACTCATAATTCTGATTTATGCAAGGGCAATATTTGGAAACCCCTACCACTGAACTGCTTATGCTGTGTTGTAACGTCCCAATAATTTTGTTTCCCTCCTGTAACTCTCCAAGATATGCATTTGAATAAACCCCTATATTTGTTGATATAATGCTTGTTTAAATAAAATCCCTCAGTCTGTATTGTATGTGTTTGGAGTGGTAGCTTGAACATAAATCCCCTCCTAAGAAATAAAATCAGAATGTAATGGAATGATATAGAAATGGTTTCAGATAAAATTGCAACAATAATTAATATATTGTATCTTTAAAAAAACAAATGTATAAATTCTGCAAAGCATGTCTCTTGTACCCAAATAGTGTCACATGTCACCACACAAACTAGTGCTGATTGGTCCGGGCATCTTTTATTCTCCTTGGATAAGCAGGAAGTCAATTCTCACGCATAGGTGATGTCCCCAACAGAGCCCTGTGCAGGAATGCTCCCCAGCTTCTATTAGACAGACACTTTTGGGAGGTTCCTCTGCATGTGTGCACATCCCTGCTGCCACAGCACCATCTTCAGTTTTTTGTTTCCCACGGAGCCCCATGGACATGTTCTAAAAAAGCTTTCCATAGGTGATCGCTTCTCCCCTTCAGGGGTACTTAATTACTTTGAATTTTCTTGCCTGCCATCACAGTTCTTTTGTCGACTAAAAATACAAAGCAAGAAAAAATAGCAAATACTAATCCAGTGGCACCCTGGTTAGGCTGTCCTCCATCAAGCTGTTTGATTTTGCCACAGCTGTTTTACAAACATATCCAAAAAACAGACCAGCAGGTTTAAAAAGTGCACCCAAGTGTGCCTGGACCATTTCCGTCATGGACAAACACAAATTGGTGCCTCCAGAGCCTAGGACCCGATCATCAGCCCTCTTGTAATTTGTGCCTGCAGATGACAAGGAGAGGCCTCAAGAACGATGTGATCTATTGTCTTCGACATTGACATCATCGGCCTCCATGCCTTCAAAGGCAGATCAGGACCTCTTGAGCTCAGTTTAAACCAAGCACCCACACTGCCTCGGACCATCAGTTAGCTTCCCAGTGAAGAGGGAACAGACATCACCCCCACTGATGTCGCAGGGTGCTCGGACTGAGCACCGGGAAAAGGCCCGAGTGCATCAGCATCAGAGCCCTTTGTGATGTGGCATCGAGAGCGATGGGCTGTGTGAGCACCCGTCAAAGATACCATACAGGAAGGACTACTCAACTCAAAAAGGTTCAGAGGGACACCAAGAGCTGAGCCCAAAGCACCAATACCCCAGCACAAGGGCTTGGTACATCGGTCGATGTTACTGAGGCCTCTGAGCCTTTGGAATCAGCAGATTTGGAGAAATGGTTCCTAAAGCATTTGAGGATCACATGGAAGCCCTGTTTTCAATGCAGCACATCAAGACCTTGGTATTGGCATCAACCATTGTACAGCCAATTCTGAAGATACATGCCCTGTACCCATCAAAGTGATTGAATGCCTTTTCCGGCTCAGTCAATTTTCCTCTACAGTATCTCGGGGTCTGATGCATCTTTGAAGTCCAGATTGGCTTCAGAGCATCAGTATTCTCAGAGATGCTCCCATTCCCCTTGATGCAGAAGGGACCTCTGGGCATAGAATCAGAGGTATTTTGACTTTCACTGAGTCTGACTCCGATGTCTGGGTAACCGATGTGGAATCTGAGGACTTTCTGAAATGCAGGTCCTCGGAGCTCCCGTTGGACCCTTCCTGAGCATTGGAAATTTCCCCCAGGATTTTCTGAGGGATATAGCCAGGGCCATATCGTTCTCTCTGTAGACTGAGGATGAACCCAGGGCAGAGGAGTTGGAAATATTGCAATACTCCAGCAAAGGAGGTAGTGACCATGCCCATATATCGCATCCTGCAGAGGGTACAGATGAGGATGTGGGAGAGACCCCTCAGAGTACCTCCAGGGAGTAGACGACTATTACAGGGTGCAGAAGGCCCCTGGTTTAGAGAAACCTCAGCTCCCGCACCACTCCTTGGTGGTTGAGTTCACCCTCAAGAGGGCTGAGAATACCAAAACTCATTCTTCAGTGGCCCTGGGAAGGGAGGCTCAGACTTTGAACTTGTTGGGGGAGATGTGTCCAGGGCTCGTTGCCTGAGTGGCCTCATACCAGCTCTACATGAGCATGTTCCTTAAGGCCATTATGCGGGACCTAGCTGACCTGTCTCTGTGCCTTCTGTCTGAGAAATTCAAGCAGTTTCACCCTAGTGGCTCATGGCAAGGTACTCGAAGTTCCTGGTCCGGGCGACCTATGATGTCTTAAAGACAGCATCAAGAGTGGCTGCAGTAGGCATTGGGGCTCAGAGACTTCCCTGGCTCCAGTCCTCTGACTTGGAACAGCTAGTTCAGAATAAACTGGCAGACATATCGTGCCGTGGTGAGAATTTATTTAGTGAACAGATAGAGGAGAAAGTTGGCATTATAGAGAAGCAGCATATCACGCTTACCAGCCTCTCCAAGCACACATCTGAACTGGTTTACCATAGCAGATACCGAGGAGGCCACCAGGAGGAGACCTACTACTACCAAGGTGTCGGTACTGCCTGTCCCCCAAACCTCCCAGCACAAACAGTACAGAGAAAAGCTCCAGAAGGCCCAAACAGCCCTGCAGCCAAAGCCTGGGGTGGGGTTCTGACTGGTTCCTCCGGAGCATAGCTAATCTACCAGGGGTTGCCATGCTAAGCCCTCTGGTGGGGAAAAGGCTCACAATCTCTGCCCAGAGATGGCCCCTCCTAACCTTGGACTCCTGTGTGCTACAAATAATCCGGAGCAGATTCAGGTTGCACCTCTCCAAGCTGACTCCCACAGGTATATTGCCTTGACACCCCGCTCCCGTATCAGGGACTGCTTCGGGAGGAAATCTCCACCCTGCTGACTGATCTAGCTGTCAAGCTCATTCTACAGGAGCAAGTGGTGCAGGGCTTCTACTCCCAAGTACTTTCTGGTTCCCAAGAAGTTGGGGGAGGGGGATTCCATCCCATCCTGGACCTCAGGGATCTAAACACTTACTTGGTGAGAGAAAGGTTCAAGATAATTTCTCTACGCATCCTGCGCCCGTACCTTCAAAAAGGAGATTGGCTATGCTCCCTGGATCTATTGTTTTAGGCATTTGATATACTGACCTTTTACTATGTGTATCAGAGCGGTTTACAGATAAATATTCTAACAGGCACTCCCATTCTGATTCTTCCCACTCATAGGCAGTATCAGATTCGTCCTGGGAGTATAACATGTTCAGTATAGTGTGCTGCCTTTCGGCCTAGCCTCGGAACCCCAATTCTTAACAGAATGTCTCACAGTAATGGCAGCCTACCTCCAAACCCTGGGCATGTTTGTCTTTCTTTACCTAGACGATTGGCTAATAAAAAACTACACTCCGGAGGGAATTTGGGACTCCACTCAGCTGACCATTCAGTTGTTGGAGCTCTTGGGGTTTGTGATTAACTCCCCCAAGTCCCACCATCAACCCACCCAACAGTTGGAATTCATAGAAGCCCTGATTGACACGACTCAGGAAAGGGCTTTTCTCCTGCAGGGCCGGCTTCAAAGGCTGACAAACTTGGTACAGGACACTCAACTGAGTGACAGCTCATAGGATGCTACCCGTCCTGGGTCCTATGGCCTCTACAGTACATGTTACACCCCTGGTACATTTTCAGATGCAGCAGAAAGCATAGTTACTCACCTGTAACAGGTGATCTCCAGGAACAGCAGAAATTTAATCTTCACATATGGGTGATGTCGGTACTGATGGAGCCAGCACGGGAATGCTCCCTAGCTTCCAATCGGAAAGCTTTTGGGAGCATCCCACTGCGCCTGTGTAGCTGCCTTCCCAGCTCTCCCTCCTCAGTTGAGAGTGTAGCTGAGATAAAAGGAGAGAAAGAAAAAGAAGACCTAAAACCCCTAGGGGAGGAGGGGGGGGTTGTGAAGACTTCCTGCTGTTGCCTAAACCTCGAATAGGTTACGAAGTACCGCCTGACCGAAAACACTGTCCCGCTGGGACTCTCTCTCCAGGCAGTAGTGGGCTGCAAAAGTCTGGCTTGAAGACCAAGTTGCGGCCCGGCAGATGTCTGCCAACGGAACAGAGCAGTGGTTAGCCACTGATGCGGCCTTAGCCCTGACAGTGTGGGCTGTGATTCGGCCCTGCAGCTGGAGGTCCACTGCCCTGTACACCCAGGTGATGCAGTCAGCCACCCAGGTGGATAATGTGCGCTTGGAGACAGGTAGACCCAGTTTACTAGGGTCATAAGAGACGAAGAGCTGGGAAGCCCTCTGATGTCCCCATGTACACTCCAGATAAAAGACAAGCGTCCTCTTACAGTCCAGAGTATGCAGAACTGCTTCTGTCCTGCTGGAGTGTGGCCTGGGGAAGGAAGATTGGAAGAACCACCTCTTGGTTAAGGTGAAACGAGGAAACCACTTTTGGGAGGAACTTGGGGTTAGTACGTAGGACCACTCTGTTTTTATAAAACAGAGTATACGGCCTATCCGATACTAAAGCTTGCAGCTCGCTCACACGTCGAGCAGACATGAGTGCCACCAGAAAGAGTGCTTTCCAGGAAAGGAAGCGGAGAGGACAGGTGGCCATTGGTTCAAAAGGTGGGCAAGTAAGCCGCTGCAAGACCACATTTAAGTCCCACTCTGTAGCTGGTGGGCGAATTGGAGGCTTCAAGAGTAGGAGGCCTAACTGAGAGGTGGAGCAAATACTGCAATACCTGAGGTACTTGACAAATGAACGGGTCCTCCTTATTCTGGGCACACCACCCTTCAAACCTACGCCACCTGAACGTGTAGGATTTTCTAGTGGATTGCCTCCTAGAGGCCAGCAACACCTCCTCAACCTCTTTAGGAAGGAGTAGAGGAGCAAGTACTACCCTCTCAGCAGCCAGGCCATTAAGTTGAGGGATCTGAGATTGGGGTGTAGCAAGGAACCCCATTCCTGGGTCAAGAGGTTGGGCTGCACCCCCAATGGGAGTGGAGTTTCGACCGCCAGTTGAAGGAGAAGAGGGAACCAAGGCTATCTGGGCCATCTAGGTGCTACCAGGATGACCGAGGCCTTGTCCCGAAGAATCTTGAACAGAGTGCATGCCACCAGGGGCGTGGGTGGGAATGCATAGAGAAGGCCCTGTGCCCACGAGATCAGGAAAGCATCTGCCGCCACGCTCAGCAGATGCCTCGAGCAGAACCGGGGCAATTGATGGTTTTGCGGGCTGGCAAAGAGATCCATAGATGGGAGACCCCAACAGTTGAAGATCCGCTGGGCTACATCCCGGTTCAGTTGCCATTCGTGAGGCTGAAGAATCCTGCTCAACTTGTTGGCCAGGAGGTTATCCTGACCTGGCAGATAAACTGCCTTTAGGGACATGTGATGTGCCACTGCAAAAGAGCAGAGGTCCAGAGTTTCCTGGCATAGGATGCGAGATCCTGTGCCCCCCTGTTTGTTGATGTAGAACATCGCCACCTGATTGTCTGTCTGTATCAGCACCGACTAATGTGCCAGAAGATGACAGAAGGCTTGAAGAGCTGGGCGGATGGCTCGAAGCTCTAGAAGATTGATCCGAAGCATGGCCTCTCGCAAGAACCACACACCCTGAGTGCATGAACCTTGGCAATGGGCTCCCCAGCCCAGCAAGGAGGCATCTGTCATCAGCACTCTGGTGTGAGAGGGAGGTTGGAATGGTACTCCCTGAAGCAAGTTGGGGGGTGTGTGTGTGGAATGGTACTCCCTGAAGCAAGTTTGGGGGGGGGTGAAGCCACCATTGCAAGGTTGTCACCAGTAGCTTGGAAATTGCTACTCTGAGGCGGCCAGTGGCTTGCATCCACTGGTCTCTGAGGCTCCATTGAGCTGGGCACATGTGGAATCGAGCATATGGAATCACATGCACCATGAAGGCCATGTGGCCCAGGAGGCATAGGAAGACCCTTGCGGAGACTTGAGGCCTGTGCTGGACCTGCTGGACCAAGTCCAGCGGTAGGCAAGCCTTTTCTTGAAGTGTGTCCAGTCTTGCCCCTATGAACTCCAAGTTCTGAGTGGGGAGTAAAGTGTTCTTTTCGTGATTTATAACAAACCCTAGGTGCTGGAGCAGGGTGACTGTGCGAGCAGTGGCCTGCTGTATCTCCTGAGCCGATTGGCCCCTGATGAGCCAGTCATCCAGGTATGGAAAGACGAAGACACCCTGGCTTCTGAGGAAGGCCCCCACCACAGCTAGGCTTTTGGTAAATACTCTGGGAGTAGTAGCTAGGCCAAAGGGAAGCATCCTGTACTGGAAGTGGTTTCCTCCGACCACAGACCTGAGGTATTGACTGTGGTCTGGGTGTATGAGGATGTGAGTATAAGCATCCTTTAAATCTAAGGAGCATAGCCAGTCTCCCTGGTGGAGGTAAGACAGTAGGATCCCAAGGGAAAGCATCTTGAACTTTTCCCTCACCAGGAACTTGTTTAGATTTTGCAAGTCCAGGATGGGGCGTAGGCCTCCTTTTCTTTTTGGTATGAGGAAATACCTGGCATAGAAGCCTTGCCCCTGTAGGTGGTGGGGCACCAGTTCCACTGCCTGATCCTTCAGCAGACCTGTCAACTCCTGCAGGAGGAGGTTCCTGTGAAGAGGGGGCCCTAGAGGCTCTCCTGGGAAAAAGGAGGAGGGCACCTGGCTGAAATGAAGGAGATAGCCCTGCTGGACTATTTGCAAAACCCAGGCGTCGGTAGTAATGGCTGGCCACCTGTGACCGTACAGGGCCAGCCTCCCTCCTGTGCAAGGCCAAACCACTGGTGGGAGAGGAGCTATGCACTGGGAGTCAAAAAACCCCTCCTGGCTGGGTAGGAGCCGGAGCTGGAGGCTTGGGGGTCTTCGGCTTACGTGGGCCATGCCCCTGTCCCCTGGCCTGCTGCCCCTGTTGGGGAGCTGGGGTGGCCTGGTAAGTGGGGTAGTTTCTGTAAGCCGTACCCTTCCTCAGGAAAAAGGGCTTTTTCCCGAGGCCTTCTTCTTGTGAGAAGGTGCAGATGTCTTCTTCGACAACCTTCTCCGGGTCAAGTACTCGGACTCGATTTCTGCAGCTTTCTCAGTCATGGGTTTGCCGAAGAGGTTGTCTCCTCAGCACGGGGCATCAACCAACTTGTCCTGAACCCATGGCTCTAGGTCCAACAACATGAGCCAGGCCTGATGGCGTGCACCGATGCTGGTCGCAGCTACTCAGGCTGAAGCCTCAAAGCCATCGTAAGCTTCAAAACATGAACTTTGATCACTCTCTGATCCCCATGGACAAGGCTTTGAAGCGCTGCAAGGGTTCCTCGAATAGGCCAGCCGAGAACCCAGCAATCTCCTTTGCCAGATCCCGCAAGTACATGCCCATGTACAACTGGTAAGTTTGGACACGGCATGACAGCATCGAGCCCTGGTAGCACTTTCTGCTGAGGGTGTCTAGGTTCCGGGCTTCCCGGCCAGGAGGCACCGAGAAGTGCGTCTTTTGGCTTTTCAGCCGTTGCATGGCTGATTCCACAACCATGGAGTTGTGCGGCAGCTGCGCTTTCTGGAACCCATGACTCTTGCGACTTGAAAGATGGAATCGACCCGCTTGCGAGCACCGGCATCGAGGCCGGGGACTCCCACATGCAGAGCATCAGCTGTTCCAACATCGGAGGCACTGGTACAGTAAGGGCCTCCTTCGGGGGAGAGTCTTAGTGGAGGGCATCGGGCTCGAGGCTCCTCCTCGGCATCCACAGGGAATGCCAAAGCCTTGGCCATGTCCCTGACAAAGTCCGAGAACCGAGTGTCCTCTGGAGGGGACCTATTCCGAGGCTCCTAACCCGGAGAGTCCGATGGGATACACCGGGTCTGGAAGGTGTCTGGGGAGTCTTCCTCCTCCATCTCCCATGCCGAGTCTTCCGAGGAGGACTCGATGGGCTCTGGCCTCGAGAGCTTCGAGCCCGACGCCGAGGGCACCGGCGTCGACGACCTTGGTCCCGAACGGGAGGTCGAGGGCGACCTTGGCCGAGGATCAACTCAAGACCTGATCGGCTCGGACTTCGATGTCCCGGTGGTCAGGGCGGATGGACCGGCGAGACCGGCCATCAGTGCCCGCTGCTGCTCCATGAAGGCAGCCATGCTGCTCTCCAGGGCCGCCAACCTGAGACCGAGCTCAGAAGGCTCCGCAGCTCCCGGCTCGGGTCTGACACCAGCTCTCCCGGAGGAGAGTCGACGAGGATAACATTAGTTATCTTGTCCGACGTCTCTGGCTCCCTGTGAGGTTGCTTAGCCGGCCGCTCCGACTCTGAGGATCCGGGGCAGCGGTCCAGGCTCCGCGGCCTGGAACCCGAGGGCCCAAGCCGATCAGAGGCATCCAGTGACGCTGCCCTCACGAGTTTCTTCTTCCTCCGGTGTTCCCTGGAGGAAGACACCCGCTCAGAAGACCCACGACGGTGTTCAGGCTCAGATTCCCGAGATGTCGAGGCTTCTGACGAGGTCCGGGCCCGGCCGGATGCGGACTCAGAAAAAATCCTGTCACGCTGCTGTTGCCTGCTCTTCAAAGACATCTTACCACATGGCTCACAGACCACCGGGTCATGGTCAGGGCCGAAGCATCGGAGGCAGCAGTCGTGTGTGTCAGTGAGAGACATCAACTTCTTACACCGATCACATTTTTTAAACCCGCAGGCAGCCATCGGGGGAAAAAGGGCCCCTGCGAGGTCAAACAACCGGGCTGCCAGTGAAAACTAAAAAGAGCGCAAACGCTAGTCACGAAGGACAAAAACGAAAAATATGACTGGACTCGATACCGTTGTACCGAGCAGAGGGCGGGAAGGGGAACTGGTGTCGAACCGGGAAGCTGAAAAAAATATATCAACTTTTCTACTTTTTCCACGGTGAAAACAGGACCACGTCCGTTGGGCTCCGTGGAAAAAAGAAGACTGGGCAAGATGGCACCCTTGGGCGGGAAGGGGACCGCACATGCGCGATGCAATCCCAAAGGCTTTCTTTAAAAGCTGGGGATTTGCTCCGCACGAGGGCTCCGTCGGCGCCAACGTCACCCATATGTGAGGACCGACTTCCTGCTTGTTCCTGGAGAAAAGGATTTAGGTGTCATCGTGGATAATATGTTGAAACCCTCTGCCCAGTGTGCAGCGGCGGCAAAGAAAGCAAATAGAATTAGGAGTCATTAGGAAAGGAATGGAGAATATAACAAAGGATATTATAATGCCTCTTTATTGTTCCATGGTACAATCGCAGAAACAAGGGGGGGGGGAGAAGGAAACTCCGCATATAACACAGTCCAGCTCAGGAGCGGAGAAAGACCACAGCCACACCAGGTATTTCTTCACAAACCAACAAATTTATTAAGAGGACCCCACTTGGCCAAGTTTCAGCACTGAGGCCTACATCAGGAGTCAGTCACGTATATTGGAAGATCCTACTTGCGATGACAGTGCAAGTAAAAAGTAGTCAGGTTTTAAATACAGCAATCAACTACATCCACTAATTTAGTGCCGAAACTTGGCAGAGTCAGTTCCTCTTAATAAATTTGTTGGTTTGTGAAGACATACCTGTTGTGGCCGGGTCTTCTTTCTCAGCTCCTGAGCTGGACCATAGTATAATCGCATCTTGAATATTGCGTGCAACTCTGGTCAGCATATCTTAAAAAAGAATTAGAAAAGGTACAGAGAAGAGCCAACAAAATGGTAAAGGGGATGTAAAAATAACCGCTAGTGCTGATAAAGTCCATTCAAAAGCAAGGGTCTTAGACTATAGGAAAACTAACTTTGCTGAGATAGGACAATACCTCAAGGAGTCATTAGAGGGATGAGAACAGCTGTGGGATGTAGAAAAGCAATGGGCAAAACTGAAAGGGGATATTTTAAGGGCAACAAACCTTTTTGTTAGAAAGGTAAATAAATGTGAAAGGAAAAGGAGGCCACTATGGTTCTCAAAAGAAGTAGCTGAAAAGGTGAAGTAAAAAAGGGAGGCCTTCATAAAATACAAGAGATCACAGAGAGAGGAAGACAAGCATCAATATTTGGAAAAACTTAAAGAAAGTAGGGAAAGTAATCAGGAAAACAAAGGTACAAAAAGAAGAAGAAATAGCCAATGCAATAAAATGGGGGTACAAGACATTTTTCAGATATGTTAGGGAGAGGAGGAAGTGCAAAAGTGGTATTGTCAGGCTCAAGAGAATATATAGAAGCTGATGAGGATTGCTTAACAAGTATTTCTGTTCTGTGTTCACAGATGAAGGACTAGGAGCAGGACCTCAGAAAACACACACAAAAAGAGCAGAAGTGAAGGGGATCTTGAATGATTTTCAGAAGACTGTCTTTGTGAGAAACTAGCTAAACTAAAAGTAGAAAAAGCAAGGTGGCTGAATGGGATACATCCAAGAATATTGAAGGAACTCGGGGACATTCTAACGACGCCACTGACTGACCTTTTCAATGCTTCTTTAGAGTCGGGAGTGGTCCCAGAGCACTAGAGAAAGGTACATGTGGCCCCTTTACATAAAAGTGGAAGTAAGGATGAGGTTGAGAACTACACTTAGTCTGACCTCTATGGTGAGTAAATGAATGGAAACGCTGCTAAAAGGGATAGTGAGGTTTCTGGAGTCCAATGGATTGTGGGATCCAAGGCAGCATGGGTTCACCAGAGGTAGGTCTTGTCAGACAAATCTAATTGATTTCTTGACTGTGTGACCAGAGAGTTGGACCGAGGGAGAGACCTAGAAGTGGTGTACTTTGATTTCAATAAAGCCTTTGACACCGTTCCACAAAGGTGACTTATAAATAAATTGACCACCCTAGGGATGGACCCTAAAGTGACTGACTGGGTAATAAATTGGTTGAGTGGGAGGCAATAAAGTGTACAGATAAATGAAGCTTGCTCTGAGGAGAAGGATGTAACCAGTGGTGTGACGCAGTGATCTTAATTCAATTCTTAACATCTTTGTTAGTGATATTCAGAAGGGCTGTCGGGAAAGGTTTGCCTCTTAGCAGATATCATCAAAATCTGTAATAAAACAGATACCCAGGAAGGAGTAGATAACACAAGGAGGGATCTAACTAAGCTTGAAAAATGGTCAAGAATTTGGCAGCTGAGATTTAATGCTAAAAAATGCAGAGTCATGCTTTTGGGCTGCAAACATACAAAGGAGCTGTACAGTGTAGGGGGCAAAGTACTTCTGGTCCACAAAAGAAGAGCGGGACCTGGGTGCAGGGCCGGTGCATCCACTAGGTGAACCTGAGCTGACCCGCGCAAGGCCACCACCCCCCACTGCTGCTGATTCTGGTGGCGGGGTAGTCTTGGCGGCAGCAGCAGGCCATGTACTTCGGCACACATGGCCTGCTGCTTCTGACAAGTCAGAATCAGTGGCAACGTAGTTCAGCATTGGGAAAGGGAGGCAGCATGCCAGGCTTCTATCTAGGGCAGCAGAAACCCTTGGGCCAGCTCTGCCTGGGTGTGATTGCTTTCGATGATCTTAAAGTGGCTAAACAGGTAGAAAAGGTGATGGCAAAAGCCAAAAGGTTGCTTGGGTGCAGAGGGAGAGGAATGGCCAGCAGGAAAAAGGAGATGATAGTGCCTCTATAAGTCTCTGGTGCAGCCTCATTTGGAGTGCAATTCTGGAGAGCACACCTTTAAAAGGATATAAACCGGAAAGAGTCAGTGCAGAGAGTGGCTAGTAAAATGGTCAGTGGTCTAAGAATATGTATATGTTAGAGGAAAGGCAAGATAGAGGAGATATGATAAAGATATTTAAATACCTCCATGGAATAAATGCACAAAAGGAGAGCCTCTTTCGATTGAAAGTAAGCTTTGCAATGAGGGGGCACAGGATGAGGGTGACGCAGGAGTAATATGCGAAAATATTTCTTTACAGAAAGAGTGGAAGATGCGTGGAATAGTCTCCCAGTGGAGGAAGTACAGACAAGGATAGTATCTGAATTCAAGAAAGCATGGGACAAACACAGAAGATCTCTAAAGGAAAAAAGGGACTATAGTATTTGATATGGAAGGGCAGAATAGATAAAAACATGTCAGTAGAAAAAGACCATATGGCCTATGTTTCTATGAGGAAAGGTTTAAAAGGTTAGGGCTCTTCAACTTGGAAAAAAGGATAGCTGAGGGGAGATATGATAGAGATCTATAAAATAATACATGGAGTGGAATGCATAAACATAGACTGGTTATTTACTCCTTCAAAAAATAGAAAGATTAGGGGACAAGCAATGAAGTTACAATACAGCCCATTTAAGACTAATAGGAGAAAATATTTTTTCATTCAACGTGTAATCAAACTCTTCAATTCATTACTGGACTCACTTAAACTCAACCCATCTAATTCATCCGCTACCTGGTTCACAGGATCACAGACATTCCCCACCTTGTCCCCTACTTTGGAGGACCCCGTTGATACTACATCCCTCTCTGTGTTACCTAGCCGTTGTACTGGATTCCGATCTTTCTTTTTCCCCTCAGCTGGCAAGCATTACTAAGTCCTCCTTCTTGGCCCTATGACGTTTTCGAGCCATAAAACCATTCCTTGATAAATCTGCTCAACCAGTCATCTCCAGACTGGATTACTGCAATACCTCTTACCTAGGACTCCTGCAGTACCAGCTTAGGCATCTCCAGACCATTCAAAAAAACGGCTATATGCATACTTACCCATGTACGCAAGTTTGATCATGTCATCCTGTTGCTTATGCAACATCATTGATTAGTATTGAATAGGATCAGACTCTTACTCATAAGGCCATTCACAACACGGCTCCTGAATACCCTTTCCTCCTTAGTCACTCTGTATGCCCTTGCCCGAACGCTCCGCTCCCTGCGTGGCTTCCGCCTATATCTCCCCTTCTTCAGCCATTGTGGAGTACAAACTCACTTGAAAAAAACACCTTTTTTGCTGGCACCCCTGTGTTGTGGAACAGTTTGCCTTCCTCCCTCCACACTGAACAGAACTTTAAAAGTTTTAAGGCAGCCCTGAAAACATTCCTCTTTGAGGATGCCTTTGGCCTCGCTCAAGTCAACCCCTGAGGTGCTGTCCTTTGTGTCAGGCCTAGCAGCAGAGCTAATCTCTCAACCCTCCTAAGCTTTCTCTCTCCAGGCTCTTCCCTCTCCCTTCCCTGTCCTTCCTTTATTTTTTCTTTATTTTTTTATTTTGTTTTCTTTCTTCTCTCTCTCTCTCTTTGGCTTTCCTATTATTTGAGAATGGTGTTCCTTTCCTTAACTTTATAGGGTTGTTGTTTTTTTGATGAATTGCAATCCACATAGTTTGCTTGCTGTTCTTGTGGTATATCAAATAAAAGTAACCATAACCATAGAGCATAGTTACTCACCTGTAACAGGTGATCTCCAGGAACAGCAGGAATTTAGTCCTCACATATGGGTATCGTCGGTACCGATGGAGCCTGCGCGGGAACGCTCCCCAGCGTCCAATAGGAACGCTTTTGGGAGCATCCCTCAGCACATGCGCGCTGCCTTCCCGCCTTTCCAACTGTCCCTCTTCAGTTAAGTTTGTAGATGAGTGAAAGGATAGAGGGAGAGAGGAAAGAGACAAAGAGATAGAGAGACAACTCCTAGGGGAGGTGGGTGGGTTGCGAGGACTAAATTCCTGCTGTTCCCGGAGATCACCTGTTAAAGGTGAGTAACCATGCTGTCTCCAGGAACAAGCAGGAATGTAGTCCTCACATATGGGGACTCCCTAGCTGAAGATGCCAGGGAGATAGCCCCAGGAAGGTGCCACCCTAGAAGGTGGGAATCCTTCCTCCCATGGATCTCTGGCATCCCACCAGGGTTGGTGGGTAGGAGTTGGTTTATGTTTGAAAGAGATTTTGAAGAACAGCTTGGCCAAAGAAGGCATCCCGACGGGAGGCTTTATCCAGGCAGTAGTGGTCTGTGAAGGTGTGTACCGAAGCCCAGGTGGCTGCTCGACAAATGTCATCGACAGACACAGAGTGGAGATTAGCCATAGAAGCTGCCATGGCTCTCACATTATGAGCTGTGACATGGTCCTGAAGAGGAAGACCCTTACTCTCATAAGCAAAGGATATGCATTGGGCAATCCATTTAGATAAAGTTCTTTTGAAGACTGGAAGTCCCAAATGACTAGGGTCAAAAGCTATAAAAAGTTGTGAGGACTTTCTATGTTGCTGTGTTCTTTGTACATAAAAGGCTAAGGCCCTTTTACAATCCAAAGTATGAAGGTTTCTTTCTGCATTAGAGGCGTGAGGCCTCGGAAAAAAACCAGGAAGATAAATTGATTGATTTAAATGAAAAGGTGTAACCACCTTTGGCATAAAGTGTGGGTGAGTTTGAAGAACAACCTTATCATGATGAAACCTAGTATAAGGAGGATCAGCCACTAAAGCCTGCAATTCACTAATGCAACGGGCAGAGGTGATTGCAATTAGGAAGATGACCTTCCAGGTCACAAACATATGGGCTGTAGTGGCCAGAGGTTCAAAAGGCGGCTTCATGAGCTGCCCGAGAACTAGATTTAGATCCCATGCCACCGGTGGTGGCTTGATGGGAGGTTTAGTTAATAAAAGGCCTCTTATGAATCTTGATAGGAGTGGATGAGAAGAAATTGGTTGTCCATTCAGAGGCTTATAAGAAGCTGCACTTGCACTAAGATGGACTCTTACCGAATTGGTCTTTAGACCAGAATTGGATAAGTGAAGGAGATACTCTAGTATTGATTCTAAGGTTATGACCAGGGGGTTTAATCCCTTCTTGGAGCACCATATAGTAAAACGTTTCCACTGGAAGGCATAAGATCTTCTTGTGGAAAGTTTCCTAGAAGCCTGAAGGATATCTTTTACCTGTTGGGACAGGTTGAAATCTTGGAGGTCTAAGCCGTCAGCAACCAGGCCGTGAGGTGCAGGGACTGGGGATTCGGGTGCCATAACGTCCCGTTTTCCTGGGAAAGGAGATATGGAGCATGCCCTAACTCCAGAGGTGCCGCTTGAGAGAGATATAGAAGCAGGGAATACCACGTTTGGCGTGGCCATCGTGGTGCTATGAGAATCATGCGACCCCCGTCTCTCGGAAGCTTGAAGAGTATTTTGAGGATGAGGGGAATGGGTGGGAAGGCATAAAGGAAGTCCTGACCCCAGTGAAGAAGGAAGGGATCCCTTGCCTGACAGTTGTGAGCCAGAATCCTGGAACAGAACCGGGGAAGTTTGGCATTCAGTGGACTTGCAAAGAGGTCTATGTCTGGAGTGCCCCAGAGATGAAATACCTTTGCCACCTGGTCTAGATGCAGGGGCCACTCATGAGACAGCAGTACTCCACTGAGTTTGTCTGCCCAAAGGTTTTGAATGCCTGGAAGATATACCACTAGAAGGTGAATTTGATGCTCTCTGGCAAGGGCCCACAGTCGTAAAGCTTCGTTGCATAACGACAGAGAGCCTGTTCTGCCCTGCTTGTTCACACAGAACATGGCTACTTGATTGTCCGTCTGGACTAGGACTGTCTTTGTAGCTGAGCTGGGCGTGGAATACTCGAAGAGCTAAATAGATTGCTCTTAATTCCAGGAGGTTTATCTGTAAACCAACCTCCTGTGGAGTCCAGGTGCCCTGGGTAGAGAGATGATTCAGGTGTGCTCCCCAACCCACATGTGATGCATCTGTTGTTAGGGTGGCCTGAAAGAGGGGCTGATGGAAAGGAGACCCCAATGTCAGATTTTCTAGTGATTGCCACCATTGGAGGGACAAAATTAGTCGTTGAGAGATTATTTTCTCCGACAAATGACCCGTGGCCTGTGTCCACTGTGTGAAGAGGGTCCACTGAGCTGCTCGCATGTGGAGGCGAGCATATGGGACTACATGAACTGTGGATGCCATATGTCCCAGTAACTGCAGTAGCTCTCGAGCAGTGAGGGAGGATTTGCCTGCTGCTTGAGAAGCTAGTTGCATTATGCGAAGACACCAGGCTTGTGGAAGGAAAGCCCTTGCCTGTCTGGTATCTAGACAGGCTCCTATGAATTCTAGGCATTGGGAAGGAACTAGTTGAGATTTTGGGAAGTTTATTACCAATCCCAAGTATTGGAGGATTTGCATTGTACGGGACAGTGCAGTGCTGGCCTCTGCAACTGTAGGGGCTCGAATGAGCCAGTCGTCTAAGGGAAGACGAAAATCCCCAGGGTTCGTAGAAATGCAGCTACTACTGCCATACATTTCGTGAATACCCTTGGTGTTGAAGCCAGACCAAAGGGAAGAAGCCTGCACTGGAAATGTTTTCCTCTGAAAAGGAAATGTAAGAATTTTCTGTGATCTGGATGGATGAGAATGTGAGTGTATGCATCCTTTAAGTCTAGAGAGCAAAGCCAATCCTGGCTTTGAAGGTATGGCAGAAGAGTTTCTAGAGAAATCATTTTGAATTTCTCTCGAAACAGATATTTGTTCAATTCTCTGAGGTCTAGAATGGGTGTGTGTCCTCCTGTTTTCTTTGGAATAAGAAAATAGGGGGAGTAGAACCCTGCACCCCACTGAAGAATGGGTACTTCTTCTATTGCTCTTGGGCAAGAAGTGTGGAGACCTCGTGATCTAGCAGATTGTCTGCAGAGGTTTGTGAATTGAATTGCTTTAGAATTGTAGGAGGGGGCATGCTGTGAAAATGAAGCTTGTACCCCTCTCCTACAATGGACAAAGTTCAATCTTCTGCTGTTATCTGATGCCATCTATTGACAAAGTGTACCGTGTACCTAAGTGATTTGCAACGTAAAGGAGAATAACTGCTACTTTTGGCGAAGATAAGTAATTGTTTTAAATTCACTAGGGTGAAATATAAAAATAATAAAAGTAGTCCACAGCCTGGTGGGGGTTAGGTCACCTGTTCTAACCCTCCCCCGGTGGGCTTCGACAAAAATTAAGTAACTATTGGGTTTAATTTTATGATGGTTCATTTTGTGACTCTTGGAGATTTCCCATCATAGTTAGGGTATTGCTGGTTCAGTTTCATCTATTGACAAAGTGGCATAACCTGCCCGGAATATTGGGGGGTTGGGGACCCCTCAGAGGCAGGGAGGCAAAGCTCTCTAGGAAGGAGTCAAAGCCCTTGAGGGGGCTGAACCTGGAGAGCTGGTTGGGCTCTCAGGCCTTTTGGCTTCTTTTGCTGTCTAGTTTGTCCCTTTTGGGCAACCTGAGATGGAGTGACTCTGCTGGGTATAGGAAGGATAAAACTTCCTCTTTTTGCTAAAAGAGGGATTTTGTAAGGCTTCCTTTTGGCTGGAGTGTCTGTAGTGTGATAAGGAAGCTTATCAGGACCTAGGAGACAGGGATAAAGAGAAGGCATTCACCCTTATCAAAGGACCTATTTTACAAGGTCAGAGACACAGAACTCCATTTACACCTAGAAAGCAGGTAATTCCTAGCTGCAATAGGTTTCAGAATGCCCCTAGTGGAGAAAAGGAGAGGGAATGCAGGCCCAGGGTAAGGAACCCTTACGCCACTGAATTCCCCAATTACTCAGCTGCCACGAGGCAGTTTGATCTCCAACACCTGAGAGGAGAAGGGGTGGGGCTGGAGCCTGAGAGGTTTAAGACTAGGTCAGATTATCCAGAGAGGGAGAGGAGTAGGAATGCTTACTGGAAGAGGAATGGAGCTGGAACAGTAAGAACAGCAGGAACAAGGAACACAAGCTGGAGGACAGGACGAGGAAGCTCAGGTGAATGGTGGCCAGAGCATGAGCGAGGAGAAACTGATACAAGCCTTGACCCAGGTATGAGCATTAGAAGCTTGTCTAATTTGGAGCACTACAGAGTTGCAAGAGACAGCTTTTGCCCTAACGGAAGGCAGTCAGCCAAGCCCTCTGAGCCAGAAACCAAGTTAGAGCCAATGCAACTGGGTGAACAAGACCTAGCTGTAGAAGAAGACGACTCATACATGGTTTGCTCTTTATGCCAATCTTCAAACACAGAGGGTTTGGAAGGGAGTCAACCGTAAGGAAAACCTCCAGAGTCCGGTAACCCTGAGAGCCTGTAGATGACTTGTGAAAGTCCTGTGTTAAAGGAGAAATACCTTTTGTTGAGCAAGCTGAAGCTTTCTAATTAAAACTTGCTAAACAGCTGCTAGCCAGTGCAGTGCACAGCCTGAAGCCGTGCTGACGGTGAAAGTAAGAAAAGCTTTGATTTTGTTTTCACTATTCCTAAAAACTTTGCATAGAGAATTGTTTGCCTATGAAGAGTTTAACGTCTTGTTGAAAGTTTTTACTGTGCTTAAGAAGACAAACAGCCGGGAAGTGTTCTGGACTGAGAGAAAAGAAGCCTGTTTTAGGAAAAGCTGTTTCTGTTTGTTTTAAAACAGCACTGCTAGCCATATCTGATAGCAGTGGCTGTTGAAAGGACTTTTCTTTATGCTGAAGAACATTATAAGTTGTTTTGTTTTGAGTTCAGTTATATCCTGATGTATTTTTGAAAGAATCCTGGAGAAACAATCCAAAGGTGTTAATTTGTGAACCTAGCGTTTTCCCCATAAATAAATTTCTGTCAAAGCCTTACCACTCAAGCCAACTACAAATGTGTTTTTTTTTTACCTGAAGCCAAGTACCTCCTGACTGAACTACCTTTCCCATGAGGTATTACAAAGCAGCCAGTCAGGTAAAGGCTAAATGGTGAATCTCTCCTATGACAAGCACGCCCCTCCATACTGTCTGTAAGGGACTAAGGGCGTGACAGTAGACTTTGACAATCTATCTAAGGTAGAATTGTCAGCATCTAACTCGTTAGCCTGTTCCTGCCAGTTCTTGCCAAAGAGATTCTCCCCTGTGCAAGGAATGTTGCCTAACTTGTCCTGTACCCAAGTCTCCAAGTCTGATGCCTGTAGCCAAGCAATTCATCATGCGCCAATGGCAATAGCAGAGGTTCTGCTGATGCATTCGAAGCAGTCAAAGGCTGCACGATTAACAAACTTTGAGACATCTTGAGCATGCTTAACTAGGACAAGAAAATCTTGTGTCTTGTCATCTGGGAGAAATGGGCTCATAAGTTCCAAGTCTCCTGTGACTTCCTTGAGGAACATTCCCATATATAGGATGTATGAACTGATCCTAGCTGAAAGCATGGAAGCTTGAAAAGTTCTGCGTCCAAAAGCATCCAGAGTCCTGCATTCACGACCTGGAGGATTGGATGCATGCCTCTTTGCACTTTTCATCCTACGCATGGCTGATTCCACTACCATTGAATGGTGTGGCAGCTGAGTTTTCTGAAATCCAGGACATAGCGAAACTCGATACATAGTATCAAGTCTCCTAGAGTGAGGAGTAGTAGTCAGAGGTGTCTCCCACATTCTGAGCATCAAACTATGCAGAATTTCATGGCTAGGCAGGGTGGCTGCCTCCTTAGGAGCTTTAGGATATTGGAGAATTTCCAATTCCTTTGCTCTGGGTTACTCCTCAGGAGCTACTGTGATTGAAAGACCTTTGGCCATATCATGGATGAAATCCTGAAATGGCATGTCCTCTGGAGGTGACATTCTGCGTTGGGGAGAAGAGGGATCTTCTAGGAGAAACCCTCTAGTGCCAGCAGAATTGTCAGAGTCTTCGGAATCGGAGGAATCAAAGTACTCCTGACCCCAATGCTCTTGCAAAGCACTATCCCTGTACCGATCGAAGTCGGTACCGAGTTGATCAGGTACCGCTTTGACAATTCCAGCCAGAGATGGCATGGGAAGAGTTCCCACCGGGGCCGGTACCGTCGATACTGGTATCGTCGGTGTCGGTACCGGTGTCTGTACCGGTGTCAGTACCGGTGCCCACGGGACCACCGGTACTGCAGCTGAAAGAAGAGCTGCGATGCTGCGCTAGATAGCGAGGAACCTCTGATCTATCGACGCTGCTGATGCTTGGGTGTCGGTACCGGTAAGGACAGCCGGAACCCCTGAGCATGGCACAGGTAGTTCTTGCGAGGTTGAGGCCTCGAGAACATCCTGAAGCCCCATCGATGCTTTGGAAGCCGAAGCCTCCCACCGGGGCAGTTTTGCTGGTATGGTTCCCTCAAGGGCAACGCCAATGGCCTCTCGATGCTTAGCAGGAGAGCTACCCTTTGAGGACCGGCTTTTATGTTTAATTACCTGAGATCCAATGGGAGGAAGAAGAGGCCCTTGACGATGTCGATGCAATGGATCTGGCATCTGAAGAAAAGAGGGTACTGAGCTTTGCAGCCCGGTTCTGTCTTCCTCTTTTAGTCATCCCCATACAGGAGAGACATTCATTTGGAGAATGTTCAGGTCCTAAACATTTTAGACACCAATCATGGGTGTCCGTGACAGAAATGGTACCGCCACACTTAGTACATTTTTTAAAACCACTAGTTGGCTTTTCCATGTTTAAGGAATATGGGGCCTAGTGCCCAAAATGGCACCTGGCACCAAAGAGAAATGTTTCTGAAAAGAAACAGTCTAAAATCTAAGGGGTTTTTTTTTTGAAAAGAAAAGAAAAGACAAGAACCGGCGGTACCGGTAGGCGTCGTGCGGTAGGCAAACGCGACCACAAGAAAAGAAATTTAAAGACGGAATTTTCTGCGGTGACAGGGAATAGATCCTGTCGGCTCCGCGGAAAACGAAGAACTGAAGAGGGACAGTTAGAAAGGCAGCGCGCATGTGCTGAGGGATGCTCCCAAAAGCGTTCCTATTGGACGTTGGGGAGCGTTCCCGCACAGGCTCAGTCGGTACCGACGATACCCATATGTGAGGACTACATTCCTGCTTGTTCCTGGAGATTAAAAGCTCTTAGTTTATCTGGATTTAAAAAAAGGTCTGGACAAGTTCCTGGAGGAAAAGTCAATAAACCATTATTAAAGAGGACCAGGAAAATCTACTGCTTACCTCGGGATAAGCAAAATGGAATCTGTGTACCTTTTGGGAATCTGATAGATACCTGTGACCTGGATTGGCCACCCTTGAAAACAAACAACTGGGCTTGATGGACCTTGATCTGACCCAGTATGGCATATTTTATGTTTATGTTTATTTGAGGCTTAATATATGCCCATAACAAATGCATCTGAGCGGTTTACAATAAAACATCAAACTGCTGTGAAAAAGGAAAAGAACGCCAATAAAATAAACAGTAGAGGAAAGGCAAAAAGGGAAAGAGCAGACTAGGCAAAAGTTAGAAGGGAAGAGAGAGACTAGACATCAGCAGGAGGGGATAAGGGGGAGGGGGTGGGGGAAGGTCAAAGGCAGAGCAAAAGAGGTGAGTTTTTAATCTGGCTTTGAAGGTGTTATAGGAGGATTCCAAGCGAAGGGCTAAGGCATCCTTACCTATCATTCTTGGAGGAGGCCATGTGCATTCGGCCTGTTCCTTCCTTCTTGCCCAAGGTGATTTCTGCCTTCCATGTGAATTAGGTTTGCTCCTCCTTCTCTAAGCAGCATTACCAAGGGAAGAACATGAACCCTTGCCTGTTGCAATGTCCAGAGAATGTTTCTCTGGTACTTGAAGGTTATTAACTCCTTTCGCAGGTCAGACCATCTATTTGTGCTGTTTGTGGAACTGCATAAAGGTGCTTTAGCAGTCAATTATTGTTTGTAAACTGTCCTGATGTCTACGAAGGCACGGTATATAGCATAGGTGACGTTGGTGCCGACGGAGCCCTGCGGAAGCATCTCCCCAAGCATTTGGGAGATGTCACCACACGTGTGGTGCCCTTCCCACCCAAGGGTGCCATCTTAGTCAATCAGATGACATAGCTAGAGCTGACAAAAGAAGTTGGCAAAAATTGTACAGCAACTCCAAGGGGAGGAGGGACTGGGAGGGTTGTGAGGACTGATTCCTGCTGTCCTTGGAGAACACCTGTTACAAGTGAGTAACTACGCTTTCTCCAGGAGCAAGCAGGAAGTCAATCCTCACATATGGGACTCCCTAGCTACAGGCTACCGAGAACCTCTAGAAAAAACACAGCTCAGCCATGAGCAGCCACAAGCAAATCTGAGGAGAGATTCTGGTGACCCCATTGTCCAGGGAGAACCAGTGCTCTGGTAGCCTGAACAAGAAGGGTCGGAGGCAGGAGTTGCCTAAGCCCTGAACAGATTATTGAGTACGGCCTGGCCAAAGGCATTGTCCTGTCCAGGCAGTAGTGAGCTGCAAAGGTGTGAACCGAGGACCAGGTGACGGCCCAGCAGATGTCTGCCATAGGGACAGAGAGTAGGCTTGCTACCGAGGTCACCACAGCACTGACATTATGCACTGTGACCTAGCACTCTAACGAAATCCCAGCCTGATCATGGATGAAGGTGATGCAGTCCACCACCCAGGTGGACAGGGTCCGCTTAGTAACAGCCTCCCCCTGTCGACTGGGGTCATAGTAAACGAAAACCTGTTAGGCTTTGCGGTGGTCCTGGGTACATTGCAGGTAGAAGGACAGAGTACAAAGAACGGCCACTGCCTTGCCGATGTGGGGCCATGGAAAGAAGGTGGGGAGCACCACCTCCTGGTTGAGGTGGAAGGTGGATACCACCTTTGGAAGGAATTTAGGGTGGGTGCAGAGCACAATCCTGTTCTTGTAGAACCTGATCTAAGGCGGCTTGGCCACCAAAGCCTGAAGCTCGCTGACTCTGTGTGTAGAGATGAGGGCGGAGGTGAGTGCCAGGAAGACGGCCTTCCATGATAGATAACATAATGGCAAGTAGCCAGAGGTTTGAAAGGTGGCTTGGTGAGCTGCGTCAGAACTATATTGAGATCCCATTCTGCCAGGGGTGGGCAGATGGGAGGCTTAGAGAGCAGAAGGCCCTGCATAAATCAGGCAATGAGGGGCTGCGCAGAAAGGGCTTTCTTTCTATGGAGTGATGGTGCGCCGAGAGCGTACTCAAGTGCACCCAGACGGAGTTGGATTTGAGTCCAGTCCGCGAAAGGTGAAGCAAGTACTGCAGCACCGTGTGCACCTGGCAAGAGAATGGATCTACTCATTGCTCTGCACACCATACTGAAAATCTGTGCCACTTGAAGGCATAGGTTCATCTTGTGGAGTTTTTACGAGAGGCCAGGAGGACCTCCTCCACCTCCCTTTGGAGGTTGAAGGGTGCTAAGGCGACCCACTCAGCAGCCATGCTTTTAACGACAAGGACCCCAGGTTGGGGTGAAGAAGCGAGCCCTCCTCCTGGGTCAGTAGCCTCAGGGTGTTCCCCAGAGGGACTGGGAGCTCCATTGAGAGGCGGAGCAACAGGGGGAACCAAGGCTGCCTGCCACTGTGGGGCCACCAGGATCATAGAGGCCTTGTCCTGCAGGACCTTGAAGAGGGTCCGAGTGATTAGTGGCATGGGAGGGAAGGCATACAAAAGGTCCTCTGACCACCGCTATCCGGGATGGATGTGGTTGGGGACAGCAGAAGTGGGGCAGTTGAGTATTGGCTGGGCTGGCAAAGAGGTCCATACTTGGGCTCCCCACAGTCGGAAAAGCTGCTGCAACACCCTGGGGTCTAGATGCCATTCGTGTGACCGGAGGACCCTGCCCAGCCTGTCTGCTAGGGCATTGTCTTGGCCCAGAAGATATACTGCTTTGAGGAGCATTCCCTGACCAATCGCATACAAGCAGAAGGCTATTGCTTCCTGGCAGAGGCGCTGAGATCCTGTGTCTCCCCCCCGCTTGTTCAGGAAGAACATTGCGACCTGGTTGTCCGTTTGGACTAGAACTGACTGGTTCCGCAGGCAGTGGTGGAAGGCCTTGATTGCAAGAAAAATGGCCTTGAGCTCCAGCAGCTTGATCTGCTGCTGGTTCTCCACTAGGGACCAGCTGCCCTGCTTGCTCAGTTCTTCACGGTTGGCACCCCAGCCCAGTAGGGACGCGTCTGTAGTGAGGACCCTCTAGGGGTTTGAGGGCTGGAAGGGCATGCCCTTCTACAGGTGCTGTGTGCTCTGCCACCAATTGAGTGACTCTGCTAGTTGACCGGACACTGAGATCCTGTCTTGGAGCCTGCCCGTGGCTTGTGTCAACTGTGATCGGAGACACCATTGAGCTGCCCGCATGTGGAGGCAGGCGTTGGGGATCACATGGATTGTGGATGCCATGTGGCCTAGTAGATGGAGCATGGACTTTGCCAACACTATAGGATGGCGCTGCACCTCAGTGGCCAGGGTCCTGAGGTAATCTGCCCTGACCAGGGAAAGGAAGGCCCTAGCCTGGAGAGTATCCATACGAGCGCCTATAAACTCCAGATTCTGTGTTGGAGTGAGGTGAGATTTGGGGTGGTTTATCACGAACCCAAGATGCTGCAGGACCTTGAAGGTGCAGGCCTTGGCCTGTTGAACCTCCGTGGCTGTGTCTCCTTTCACGAGCCAGTCTTCCCTTGGAGACGGATGTAGGCAGCCACCACAGCCAGGCATTTGGTGAAGACTCTTGGTGTGGAGGCTAGGCCAAAGGGTAGTACCTGTACTGATAGTGGTTGCCCCCGACCATGAACCTTTGGTACTGCCTGTGGTTGGGATGGATAAGGATGTGGGTATAAGCATCCTTTAGGTCCAAGGAGCATAGCCAATTTCCTTGGTGGAGACAGGGCAGTAATGTTCCAAGGGAGAGCATTTTGAACTTCTCCCGCACCAGGAACTTGTTCAGGTTTCGTAAATCTAGAATGGGCCTTAGATCTCCTATTCTCTTTGAGACCAGAAAGTACCTGGAATAGAACTCCTATCCCCTTAAGTGGTGGAGTACTGACTCCACGACCCTGTCCCTGAGAAGGCCTGCCACTTTCTGCAGTATCAGGGCCTGGTGCAGGGGAGTCCGAGTGGGCTCTCCTAGAAAGAAAAGGAGGAGGTGTCTGGTCCAGGTGAAGGAGATAACCTTCTCTGACCACTTTGGGTGTCCAGGTGTCGGTGGTGATGGCAGGCCACCGATGGGCAAAATGAATCAGAAGCTCTCCTTTTGGCAGCTGCTCCCCCACAGGTGGAGAGGCTATGCTCAGAGTCAAAACCCTGACCCAGCCTGGGCTGGATCCGGTGTTTGGAGCTTGGAGTACTTAGGCTTGCGTTGGCCCTGGCGACCCTCCTGTGGGGTCTGGGAGGGCCTGGTATTGGGGGTAGCCCCAATAAGGCTGGCCTTTTCTATGAAAAGGAAGACTTTTCCCTGACGTTTTTTTCTTGGGAAGGGTAGAGGTCTTCTTGGAGAGCAGAGTCCTGGTAACATACTCGGTCTTGATCTCCACCGCTTTGTCCTCCACCGGTTTGCCGAAGAGGTTTTCATAGAGGTAGGGGATGTTGAGGAGTTTCTCCTGGACCTATTGCTTGAGTCCGATGCCTGGAGCCAGGTCTGGCATTGGGCCCCGATTCCTGTGGTGGCCATCCTCGCATTGGAGTCTAAGTCGTCGTAGCCAGCTCAAGACATGTACTTCAAGCATTCCCCGACGCACTTCGTTAGGGTTTGGGATTGCTGGAGGCAATCTGCACTGAGACCCGCCGAGAGTTCTTTAGCTAGGTCTCGGAAATACATGCCAATATACAGCTGATATGCTTGTATTCGGCATGCCAGCATCAAGCCCTGGTAGATTTGCGTCCAAGGGCATCAAGGGCCCAGGACTGTCTGCCCAGAAGCGCGGAAGAGTGGGTCTTCAGGCTTTTCTGTCAATGCATGGTTGACTCCACCACCACGGATGTATGAGGAAGTTGCGCCTTCTGGAAGCTGGGGCCCCGCTGAACTTGGTACATGGTGTCCAGGCATCAGCTAACTATCAGCACTGACATCAATGTCTCCCACATCCGAAGGAGTCGCCAGAGGATAGCGAGGATGGGGACTGTCAGGGCCTCCTTGAGTGGGGCCTCAAATTGGAGGATTTTGAGTTCCTCCCTGTGAGGGTCCTCCTTCGACTCTGTGGTGAAGGACAATGCCTCCACCATATCCGGGACAAACTCAAGGAACGAGGTGTCCTGGGGGGGGGGGGGAGACCAGCATCTCGACACCGGTGGAGACGGATCCGAGGGGAGATCACAGTATGCACTCATCTCTGGGGAAGCCTCATCCTTGTTCTTCCAGTCCGAGTAGTCTATCGAGGTCTCAAGGCCTGAAGGCTCCTGAGGTGTCAGACTTTGATCGGGTCTACGATGACCCATGGCTTTTGCTTGGCCAGAGGCAGAAGTGCTTCCGGGGAGGATCGAGACCCTCGCCAAGGATTGGCTCAAGGCTCGGGGCTCTTGAGGATTGGTTTGGCGGCCTGGGGAGTCCTCGCCATCAAGGTCCCTGCGGTCTCAGCATGAGCGCTGGCAGAGCCAGGCATTGACACTTGCTATGAGGCAAGGAAGGCAATAACACTGTGTTCCAACACCATCATCCTGGCTTCCCATTTAGGAGTTGCAGCCTTCGACGCAAACACCAGGGTGACCGGTTCTGGCATCGGTGAGGAGAGGGAGTCTTCGACGAAATGAACCTCGGGGGTCCATGCTCCATCGCCAGAGGCCTCAACATCTGTCCTGAGCACCTTCGCCGGCTGCTCCCGCTCCAACTCCTTGGATATCCTCCAGGGACTGTGGGACCTCGTATTGGATTTGCCATGTGTGTCCAATTCCCAGGAAGAGGTCCTCAAGGATTTCTTTTTCTTCTTGCACTCTTGCTCTGGGGAACCCTTGTCAGAGTGTCCGCAGGCCCGATTGGGGACTGCGAGGGCTTTTTGTGACTCCGAGGATCCGTGCGGGGCCTTAGAGCTTGAGGCTATTGGGAATACCGGGGCTGAATCTGACCTGTGAAAGATGACATCCTGCTTCTGCCAATGACTTTGGGTGGCCTTCACGGACACCTTTTTAAACAGGGTGCTGGAGAAAAAAAAAAGCTAAAAAGGTTCCGAGCCTCGAAGCAGAGGCGATGGGGCTCGGAGGCGGGAAAGGGATCGGTGCTAACCGGATGAAGAATGCATTTAATGCACAAAAAAACAACTTTTTTTCTGGGGGAACAGAGATGGATGTCTGTAGGGCTCCACAGAAAAAGGAGACTAACTAAGATGGCACCCTTGGGCGGAAAGGGGACCATGCATGCTTGGTGGCATCTCCCAAAGGCTTTCTTAGAAAGCTGGGGAGATGCTTCCACGGGGCTCCGTCAGCCCTGACGTCACCCATATGCAAGGACTGACTTCCTGCTTGTTCCTGTAGAACAAGTTGAAATAAAGATAAAGACACAGCCCCCAATCTACCTTGGGACACTGTATCAAGGAGGCAATTGCCTCTGCGTACCTGTTGCGGAATTGGCCTGTTCTGGATGGTTTGTATGCGCATTACACATAGGCACAAGTATCCTTGTGGGCAGAGCAAAGGACGGTAGTTGTTTCAGACATTTGTCAGCGGCAACACGGGCATCACTTTCCACTTTTGTCAAGCACTACCGTTTGAATGTCCACATTTGGGCTGACACGGTCTTTGACACAGAGGTCTTAAAGCTGCCATGTCTTCTTCCCACCCAGTTGTGGCATGGCTTTGGTATGCCCCCTTGTCTGGACTGGTCTAGCAGGACGAAATGGAAGGTGACATTTACTTACCAGATAATATCCTTTCTCCGAGTCCTGCTAGACCAGTTGAGGAACTTCCCTGGCTAACTGCTTGTTCTACTATTCCCTGTGGTTGGCCCTGCAGGCTTATACCCTTCTGACAACCTTCTGTTGTA
This sequence comes from Ichthyophis bannanicus, assembly GCA_033557465.1. Lineage (NCBI taxonomy): Eukaryota > Metazoa > Chordata > Amphibia > Gymnophiona > Ichthyophiidae > Ichthyophis > Ichthyophis bannanicus. The sequence continues at coordinate 40,236,505 of CM066048.1, read as the reverse complement.
CATAGTTATAGTTATTGTTCTGTTGAATCTGGTTACCTTCACTGAGGTTGTGTGAATTTTGAGGTTCCTCACATACGCTTTGATATGAATATTATTGAAGGTTGCCTCTGGGGGTTCCGGCTGATATGACATGATGATGTCATAAAGTAGCCTAAGGAAGTTTCCTCTGCCTCCACATCTGCTGGTAGGAGGACACTACCCACTTGTCTGGATTCCAGAAAAGGACATTATCTGGTAAGTAAAATATCACTTTTTTTTGAAGGTGTGAACAGGTAGATAAAAGTGAGCTAGTGGATATATAGTGTATGGATTTTCAGAAAGCCTTTGACAAAATCCCTTCTGAGAGATTCTTGAGAAAATTAAAAAGTCATGGGATAGGAGGCAATGGATGGTGGACTGCTTAGAAGATAGGAAACAGAGGCTAGGGCTAAATAGTCAATTTTCTCAGTGGAGAAAGGAAAATAGTAGAGTGCCCCAGGGATCCATGCTGGGCCCACTACTTTTTAACATATTTATAAATGACCTGGAGATGGAAACAATAAATGAGGTGATCACATTTTCAGACAACGCAAAATTATTTAAAGTTATTAAATAACAAGATGATTATGGAAAATTGTAAGAGGACCTTAAGAAAATGGAAGACTGGGCATTCAAATGGCTGATTAAATTTAAATGCGAACAAGTGCAAAGTTATGTAGACTGTAGCTATATGATGCAAAGTTCCACATTAGGAGCTTTTTTTTTTTTTTTTTTTTTTTTTAGTGCCATTGAGTCAGTGTTAACTCATAGCAACCCAGCTACCTCTGGGTTTTCTTGGCAATGTATCACTGGAAGTAGATAGCCTCGGAAGAAAAGACTGGCAATTTAATCTGTGAACCCACTATTATTTGTTAAATCAGTCAGGGCCTAGTAGCAGCAGTTTGTTTAAATTTAAAACACAGAAGAGAACTTTCTGGTTACATTTCATACCCAGCAGAGAGCTTGTAGTTTTAATTTAATAATCACTCAGGGCCTAGTATCAGCAAAGTACTTTTAGTTTAAATTTAAAACACAGAAGAGAGCTTTCTGGTTAAATTTAGAACCCAGCAGAGAGCTGTAGTTTAAATTTAATAGTCACTCAGGGCCTAGCATCAGCAAAGTACTTTTCGTTTAAATTTAAAACACAGAAGAGAGCTTTCTGGTTAAATTAAGAACCAAGCAGAGAGCTTGTAGTTTAAATTTCATAATAAGTTAGAGCCTAGCAGCAGCAAAGAGCTATAATTTAAATCAAATAAGAATATAGCTTACCTCAGCAGCACAGGACAGGGTACTGTGTAGCAGCCCACTTTTAATAAGTGTTATTTCCCTCCCTCCCTCCCCACACCCACCCACCCCTGGGATAATCGTAGCTTTATAGGTACTTACACATCTTAAAAGACAGGAGGTGCTCTCAGGTGAAGCTCGTTACCCAAATCAGTCATACGCTAAGGACCTGAGATTAATTAAGCTTTAGGTGAACAAGGTATATTAAACATATTAGGTACAGTTTTATTGGTATAAATATCCATAGCAACTCTTAGTAAGTAAAGAACTTAAAGATCTAAACAAACTTAAAACTAAGATGCAGACAGCAGTCCAGCAGCGAGATGGGGGCTTTCCAGCCTTTTGCATTGAGTGTCACATGTATGATTTTCTCCCAGTTGGTGAGAGATCTTACGTGTGCACTAGGTGCAAGGAGCTCTTTGCTCTCAGGGAACAAGTCCGTTCTCTAGAGGCTAGAGTAGCCGACTTGGAAAACATAAGAAAGACAGAGAGGTACACAGACGAGACCTACAGGGATATAGTCCTGAAGTACCACCTCCAGTCTGGCAGCATCCCTGTTGCCATGGAGAAGAGAGGTCACGTGACAGGAGAGCATCACCCTGGTGTGGCAGGAAGTGATCCTGTAACTAGGACCTGTCCTCCAGGTGATGTAAAACCCTCTCGCACCAAGGAAGTTTCTCCAGGGCCATGTGCCCATGAGGGAAGGGTTAGGACAGCCGTTATAGTTGGTGATTCGATTATTAGGCATGTAGATAGCTAGGTGGCTGGTGGACGTGAGGATCGCCTGGTAACATGCCTGCCTGGTGCGAAGGTAGCGGACCTCACGCGCCACCTAGATAAGGTCTTAGATAGTGCTGGGGAGGAGTCTGCTGTCTTGGTACATGTCGGTACCAATGACATACGAAAATGTGGTAGGGAGGTTCTGGAGGCTAAATTTAGGCTTTTAGGTAGGAAGTTGAAATCCAGAACTTCCAGGGTAGCGTTCTCCGAAATGCTTCCTGTTCCACGTGCAGGACCCAAAAGGCAGGCAGGCAGAGCTCTGGAGTCACAATGCGTGGATGAGACAATGGTGCAGAGATGAGGGGTTTGGATTTGTTAGGAACCGGGGTACATTCTGGGGAAAGGAGGGGCTCTTCCGAAGGAATGGGCTTCACCTTAACCAGGATGGAACCAGGCTGCTGGCATTAACCTTTAAAAAGGAGATAGAGCAGCTTTTAAACTAGATAATAGGGGAAAGCCAACAGTAGCCCAAGAGCGGATGGTACGGAAGAATGTATCCTTGAAGGATACTACCAAAAGCATAGAGGTTCCAAAAAAGAGAAAAGTAGCACAAATGCCCTCGAGTATGGAGCAGACAGAGCTTAAAGATCCCAAATTACCCATGTCTACCAATAGCCAAATTAATATGAATAACATACAGTCTCTAAAATGCTTGTATGCAAATGCTAGAAGTCTAAAAAATAAGATGGGAGAGTTAGAATATATAGCACTAAATGAGAGGTTAGATATGATTGGAATATCAGAGACATGGTAGAAGGAGGACAACCAGTGGGACACTGATACCTGAGTACAAACTATGTCGTAATGATAGAGCTGATCAAATTGTTGGAGGGGTTGCGCTCTATCTTAGAGAGGGCATTGAGTCAGAAAGGATTAAAGTTTTGCAGGAAACAAAATTTGATGTAGAATCTCTATGGATTGAAATTCCATGTAAACAGGGGAAGGCGATGGCAGTGGGGGTGTACTATCGACCGCCTGGCAGAATGAACAAATGGATGATGAAATGCTCAAAGAAATCAAGGAAGCTAACAAAAGTTACAGCTCGGTAATAATAATGGGTGATTTCAATTACCCCGGTATCGACTGGGTCAGTGTCACGGCAGGACATGCTAGGGAGATAAAGTTCCTAGATGACATAAATGACTGCTTCTTGGAGCAGCTGGTTCATGAACCGACCAGAGGGGAAGCCATATTAGACCTAGTCCTTAGTGGAACACCAGATCTAGTGCAAGACATAAGGGTGTTGGAGCCACTTGGCAATAGTGATCATAGCATGATCGCTTTTGATTTAATTAGTGGAGGAGGGATAGTAAGGAAATCCACAGTACTACCTTTTAACTTTCGAAAGGGAGACTATGATAAAATTAGGAAAATAATTAAGAAAAAACTAAAAGGAGCAGTTGCAAAGGTTTAAGACTTACATCAAGCTTGGGTGTTGTTGAAAAATACTATCTTGGAAGCCCAGACCAGCTGTATTCCACGCTTTAAGAAAAGTGGAAGGAAGTCCAAAAAACTGCCAGCATGGTTTAAAGGTGAGGTCAGAGAGGCTGTTGTTGCCAAAAAAGCATCTTTCAGGAAATGGAAAAAAGAGCCAAACGACGAAACCTGGAAACAGCACAAGCACTGGCAGGTCAAATGCAAGGCATTGATAAAGAAGGCAAAGGGGAATTTGAGAAGAAGCTTGCTGTGGAAGCAAAAACGCAAAATAAAGATTTTTTCAAGTACATTCGTAGCAAAAAACCATTAGATGATAGAGGAGTTAAAGGGGCACTAAGAGGCGACAAGGCGATAGCGGAGAGACTGAATGAATTCTTTGCTTCGGTCTTTACTGAGGAAGATGTAGGGATGTTACCCATGACTGAAGTGGTATTTAAAGGTGCGGAAGAATTGAAGGAAATATCGATACATCGGGAAGATGTATTACAACTATTAGATAAACTGAAGAGTAGCAAATCACCTGGGCCGGATGGTATACATCCAAGGGTGTTGAAAGAACTGAAATATGAGATTGCAGACCTGCTATTAGTAATCTGTGAACTATCATTAAAATCATCTCTAATACCTGAAGATTGGAGGATCGTCAATGTAACACCAATTTTTAAAAAGGGTTCTAGGGGTGATCCGGGAAACTATAGACCGGTGAGCCTCACGTCAGTACCGGGAAAAATGGTAGAAACCATCATAAAGAATAAAATTACTCAGCATGTACATAGTCATGGCCTAATGGGATATTACACCATATATCCTCTAATATACTTTCAGGCAAATAACCTTCTAATAGTTGTGTGTTCACTACTAAATACTTGTATATATAATTTTTTAATATTGTTTTTTTGTTGTGATGAACTGAAAGGTCTCAGACTTTCTAGGTACTTTATCTGGAACTTAGTCTTCCGCCGTACCTGTTTTGCATCAATGACCTCAGTTCGCATTCAGTTCTGAGCAAGTATATTTTCAAATTGCTTCAATCAAGAAAAATGCTTATCTTATTCCACTGTTGTGTTCCCCAACGCCATGATTCGGCACCGTGCTTGCGTTTCACTATATCGCGTTTCATCAGGGGGTTCGAACTAACGCCATGATCGGGCACCGTGCTTGCGTTTCACTATATTGTATTTCATCAGGGGGTTCGATCTTACGCTGTAAACAATATACAACTTTCATTGTAATGCCTTGATTATCATAATATCAAACTGGATACTTTCATCTAAGTCTCACATACCTTTAGTATAGTCTTTGTAATGTTTGCAAATACAACTCCTTCTATCACTGTTTGGCATGTGCCTATGAGCCCTTCGGCTTCAAAAAACGCCGCGCATGTGGGTTGACGTGTGTCTTCCATTTAAATAGTAGTCCCTCCTTTAGGGGAAGCTGAGGGAGTGCATCATAGAGGCACTATTTCCTCCATTGCTACCAAAATAACAAGGCTTTATGGGTTAGATACATACTCCCCATTCAATCGCGTTATTCAAACCTCCCGGGGTAACTGTTTGCAGTCGATATATCCATCGCTGTTCACGAATGAGCAACATCTGCTCTTTAGATTTACCGTTCTGTCCCATCGTAACCTTATCCGAACAAACACCTAAGGTCATCAAAATTATGTTGGTATCCTAGACAATGTGCCATAATAGGGGCTTCCTGCATCTTACAGCGTAATCGGCTTCGATGTTCGTTCATATGAACTTTGAAGGATCTAATCGTTTTACCAATATACATAAGATCACAAGGGCATTTAATGCCATATACAACAAAACTAGAATTGCATGAGGTGCTTTGTCTCAATTTATATCTGGCAGCATGATACTCGAACTCCGTGATTTTTTCAGATATAATTCTTCTATACCGCCCCTGATCTCTGGAAGGGGCGGTATAGAAGAATTAGATAAATAAATAAATAAATAAATAAATAAATAAATAAATAAATATAGAACATATGTTGCAATCACCACATGCATGATGCCCAACAGATGTTTCATCAGTGATATCCTGAGTTGATCTTAGCACCGTGGGCACATTGTCTAGGATACCAACATAATTTTGATGACCTTAGGTGTTTCTGTTTGGATAAGATTACGATGGGACAGAAAGGTAAATCTAAAGAGCAGACGTTGCTCATTCGTGAACAACGATGGATATATCGACTGCAAACAGTTACCCCAGGAGGTTTGAATAACACGATTGAATGGAGAGTATGTATCTAACCCATAAAGCCTTGTTATTGTGGTAGCAATGGAGGAAATAGTGCCTCTATGATGCAATCCCTCAGCTTCCCCTAAAGGAGGGACTACTATTTAAATGGAAGACACACTTCAAACCCGCATGCGCGGCATTTTTTGAAGCCGAAGGGCTCATAGGCACACGCCAAACAGCGATAGAAGGAGTTGTATTTGCAAACATTACAAAGACTATACTAAAGGTATGTGAGAGTTAGATGAAAGTATCCAGTTTGAAATTATGATAATCAAGGCATAACAATGAAAGTTGTATTTTGTTTACAGTGTAAGATCGAACCTCCTGATGAAATGCCATATAGTGAAACGCAAGCACGGTGCCGAATCATGGCGATGGGGAACACAACAGTGGAATAAGATAAGCATTTTTCTTGATTGAAGCAATTTGAAAATATTATACTTGCTCAGAACTGTATGTGAACTGAGGTCATTGATGCAAAACAGGTACGGCGGAAGACTAAGTTCTAGATAAAGTACCTAGAAAGTCTGAGACCTTTCAGTTCATCACAACAAAAAAACAATATTAAAAAATTATATATACAAGTATTTAGTAGTGAACACACAACTATTAGAAGGTAATTTGCCTGAAAGTATATTAGAAGATATATGGTGTAATATAACAGTTTAATCCTCTGTCAACAAGACCAAAAATTTCTAATGGCCTAATGGGAGACAGCCAACATGGCTTTAGACAAGGAAGATCTTGTCTTACTAATCTGTTATGTTTTTTTGAAAGCGTGAATAAATAGGTGGACAAAGGTGAGTCGGTTGATATAGTGTATCTGGACTTGCAGAAAGCCTTTGACAAGGTCCCTCATCAGAGACGTTTGGCAAAACTAAAGAGTCATGGGATAGGAGGCAGTGTACTATTGTGGATCAGGAACTGGTTAAAAGATAGAAAGCAGAGGGTTGGGCTAAATGGCCAATTTTCCCAATGGAGAAAGGTGAATAGTAGTGTACCCCAGGGATCTGTGCTGGGTCCGCTACTTTTTGATATATTCATAAATGACCTGGAAAGTGGAATGACGAGTGAGGTTATCAGATTTGCAGATGACACAAAACTATTTAAAGTTGTTAAAACCCAAGAGGATTGTGGAAAATTGCAAGAGGATCTTGATAAATTGGAAGACTGGGCATCAAAATGGCAGATGAAATTTAATGTGGACAAGTGCAAAGTTATGCACCTAGGGAAGAACAACCCAAACTATGGTTACACAATGCAAGGTTCCACATTAGGAACCACTACCCAGGAAAAAGATTTAGGCGTCATTGTGGATAACATGTTAAAACCCTCGGCCCAGTGTGCAGCAGCAGCCAAGAGAGCAAATAGAATGCTAGGTATCATAAGGAAAGGAATGGAAAAGATTTTATAACCAACCCGACATATAAACAACTATCAGACTGCTTCACTGAGATCTCCGACTGGCTACAAAGAAACAATCTGACCATCAACATCAAGAAAACTGAAGCCCTTATAGCAACAAAGGACCCAGATTTCACCCCACCATCTCACATCACACTAGGAATCACCCAAATAAAGATTCAACCCCAAATAAAGTATCTGGGAATCACTATAGACCAAGCTCTCACATTTACCCCACAGATAAAAAAGACTGCAAAGACAATATTCCACAAAGCAAAAACAATACAACGGCTCAGACCACTCATAGATCCACAAGACCTCAGAACTGTCATGCAGGCCATGACACTCCCACACCTGGACTACTGCAACATAATCAATCATGGACTCCCTGCAACCCACATCAACCCTCTACGGACTGCCCTGAACACCACCGCGAGGATCATCCAGAAAGCAAAAAAACACGACCACATCACCCCAGTACTAAAAGAACTACACATACTACCACTTCAAGCAAGGATCAAATACAAAGCTGCCCTGCTTATACACAAAGCCCTCCATCAACCACAGACCTCCCATCTCCGCTCCCTGCTACCCCAGCCCACCCACAACAGAACGACCCGACAAACCACCAACAACACCCTCACCATCCCCTATCAGCGAACAAAATATAACCAACGGACCTGCAACAGAGCCTTCGAACTATATGCACCCTCCCTCTGGAACTCACTACCAAGCCAAATCAGAAACACCGCTGATCCAGCTGCGTTCCAAAGACAACTAAAAACCATCCTCTTCCTGGAATATCTTGGACCACATCCAAGCAACCTCCACTGACATCTCACAACCCCGCAACCGAAATCCCAGTCTACCCTCTAAGAGACCCATGTCTATTCCCTAAGACTTCTCCACCTGTTTGAATCATCAATGTTGGCCCCCTGGCGAAGGCCCCCCCCCTACACTGATTTCTGTCCCCCCCCCTTTTATGTTACACCGCTTTGACCCGGTGAATAGCGGTATATAAATGCAGTTAAATAAATAAATAAAATAATGCCTCTATACCGTTCCATGGTGAGACCGCACCTTGAATATTGTGTGCAATTCTGGTCGCCGTATCTTAAAAAGGATATAGCATTATTAGAAAAGGTTCAGAGAAGAGCCACCAAAATGGTAAAGGGGATGGAAGGATACTTCTATGAAGAAAGGCTAAAAAGGTTAGGGCTCTTTAACCTGGAAAAGAGACGGCTGAGGGGAGATATGATAGAAGTCTATAAATTAATGAACGGAGTGGAATGGGTAAACGTAGATCGATTGTTTACGTTATCAGAATAGAGAAAGACTAGGGGACATGCAATGAAGCTACAGGGTAAACTATTTAAGACTAATAAAAGAAAATATTTTTTCACTCAACGTGTAATCAAACTCTGGAATTTGTTACCTGAGGATGTAGTAAAGGCTGTTAGTGTAGCTGGGTTTAAAAAAGGTTTGGACAAGTTCCTGGAGGAAAGGTCCATAAACCATTATTAAGAAGGGACCCAGGATATCAATGCTTGACCCAGTACAAGCATTGCGGAACCTGTGTCTTTTTGGAAAACTGCTAGGTACGTATTGTAACTTGTAACTGCACCTATAGTGCCCCCAGCAAAAGCATGTAGGGCTTAAGCGACCTGTTATCCTTCCTGAACAGCTACTTGACTTTTTCATGAGGCAAAGCCCCCTGGGAAATGTAGTTTTTCACTGTCCAATGAAGAGTAGTGTGAACTCAAAGTGGTTTTCAGCAAACAGGATTTATTTCCCTTCCGGGCGGTTTTTAGTGTGGAAAACAAAGGTAACAAAACCATATACTTCTGGCAAAGGACAAAATAAAAGTCTCCAACAGAAATAGCTTAACTTCAGCAACAAACATTTGCTTCCCAGCAATTAGAGTAAAACAGTTCTGTTCCTCACAGCTCTGTGCTTTTTATCTTAAACTTCTGCAGTTTTCTGCAATGCTTAAACTCAGCGCAGGGAATATATTTCATCTGACCATGTAATCGTACAATCCATCAATTCCTCGGATACATTTCCTAGCCCTGGCTCCGTTTCCATTAGCTCCTCATGGGAGTTAGGTAAGAATGTTTGTAACGTTGTTTCTGGGGCCACGCCCCTCCTCTCTGTCTTGGGCTTTATATCATATTCCTGAATCAGGTATTGCTGCAAATGGTCATTATCAGTACAGGTATTATAAACACAGTCCCATCCTTCTGGATAACTAATATCACACTGGTTGTCAACAGCCCTATTAAAAATCCAGTCTTTGGGCTTACCTCTTTGCCTGCTTGCAAACTGTTTTCTTTGAACTTTTGAAACAGCTGTGGGTTCAATGTGAAATGAGTGTTGGAATTGCCTTCCTGGCTCTCTCTTCTCCTGGTTATTCTTACAATACTGCAGACAGTCGGGCCTGCTTCTGCTATCTTCTTCTCTGGAATACAGCTTTATAAATGTCTCTCTCTCTGCCCTTGAACTTGGCTCTGGTTCTGGGCTTTTTCTCTGCCTTACTGAGCGTTCCGTTAGGCGTGCCACGGTTTCTCTCCCCCGGTTCTGGACTGGGACTCTGCCTGTAGCTCTGCCTTGGCCTGGAACTCGGACTCCTCCCTGGTCCTCCTCTTGGTCTGTTAGCTGATCTGCTAACTGCTCACTTGGCTGGCCTCTTACCGGAACCCTTGGCTGGCCTTGTAGCTGAACTCCCAGCTGAGCTTGTGATGGAGCTTTTTGTGGAGCTCCTAATGACCACACCTTCCTCTCTACTGAGGCTTCTTTATGTGTCTGACTTCTAGGGCAGTGCCTGACTCCTCCTCCTAGCAGGTGCTCTAATTCAGCTCGTGACTCTTGAGCTAACTGGCAGCAAGAGCGTGTTTCTCCCCCTTGTGTCTGGTTTCCGTGGCGACTACAAGCCATGTGCTTTTGTTTACCACCCAGCCCTGCTTCTAGTTCTTCCTTTTTGGCTCTTTCTAAAGGGCTGGAGGGACCCACCATGTCACAGTATGACCTAGATTGGCCACTGTTGGAAACAGGATACTGGGCTTGATGGACCTTGGTCTGACCCAGTATGGCATATTTTATGTTCTTATGTTCTTATGAGGCAATGGAGGGTAAAGTGACTTGCCCCAAGTCACAAGGAGTGCCAGTGGGAATCAAACCCTTGATCTTCTGGGTACTAGGCAGTTGCTCTAACCACTAGTCTACTCCTCCACTCCTACATTAGGAGCTACCACTTAGAAAAAGGATCTGTGTCATCATAGATAATACATTGAAAACCTCTGCTCAGTGTGCAGCGGCAGCCAGGAAAGCTAATAGAATGCTAGGAATTATAAGAAAAGGAATGGTGAATAAAACAAAGGATATTGTGCTGTGAGGGCCTGTGTACATCAGTGATATTGAGAGCTAAGCTTTCAGTAGCTTAACTACTGGCAACATCGCCCAAGATTGATAATCTGGCACCTCAGCTGAGACTTAAGACAAAACCACCCATTTGGGCAGCAGCAGAATGGGACAGTGTTGGCCACGGAGGATCACATTTCTGTGACAACTGTAACACAAGAATTACTTGTGCAAAAGAAAGGCCTGGCAAATCTACTTCTGTATCATGTCATGAAAACCCAATGGATAGTCACAAAACAAATTGCATTATAAGGCTGGAAGATGAGACCCCCAGGTCAGAAGGCACTCAACTGGCTACTGGAGATGAGCTGAAGACTTCTCAGAGTAAAGCCAGCATTTATGATGTGGTTGGATCAAAGCCCTTGAGATGTCTGAATGCTGATGTAGCTGCGCATTAAATGAGAGTCAGAAGTTGCAAAGATGTCTTACATATTGGACATGGAACATACGAAGCATGAACCAAGGGAAGTTGGAATGCTTGGCAAGGTAGAAGGTCAACGCAAACAAGGAAGGCTGGCAATGAGATGGATCAATACAATAAGAGCAGTTATGGGTGCCACTCTATCAACAATGAGCCGCCTGACTGACAACCGAACATAGTTTAGGTCAACTATCCAGAGGGTCACCATGAGTAGACACCAACTCGACAGCACTTAAAAACAACAACATCATCATGGTGTTTTTGTATCACTCCATGGTACAACTGTACTTGAATATTGCATTCAGTTCTGGTAGCCACATATGGAAAAAAAAGATATAGTGGAAATGGAAAAGGTACAACAAAGAGTGACCAAAATGATAAAGGGAATGGAAGGATATCCCTAAGAGGAAAGGCTTCAAAAGTTAGGGCTCTTCAGCTTGAAGAAGAAACAGCTGAAGGCAGATAGGATAGAGGTATACAGGTATAAAGATTAGGGGACTGCAATGAAGCTATAAGTAATACATTTAAGACTGATTGGACAAAATATTTTCACTTGATGCGTAATTAAGCTCTGGAATTCGCTGACACAGGATGTAGTAAAAGCTATTAATGTAGATGGGTTTAAAAAAGGTTTGAACACTGGGCCGACAGCTTTTTCCCCTGCAACTCCTTTGGGATTGACTTGTCCAAAGACAGTCACGTTGGAGAGCATCTGGGACACTATTACTCGTTTAGCTGAAGCAGTTGCCCTACCAGGATTTCGGCGAAGGTAACACACGTGGAGGAAAAATTGCAGGCTTATACTGATGTGGTTGACCAGATTAAAGTGAAAGTGGAAGTGAACCAAGTTTCCGATACTACATTGGCTCTGGTTAAAAATAACACTGTTCTTTGGGCTAAACTGAAGTGCTGGAAAATTCTACCCGTGCCTCTAATTTGAGGTTGCTGAACTTTCCTGTGATACCAGGTTTTACACCGATAAACTTGTTTAAGAAGTTTTTGGTGGATATTTTATCAGTACTTCGTTACCACTTATTACTAAGGTCTTTTATCTACCATCAGCTAAGAAGGAGCCAGGAGCTGCTTATGGGGACGTGGCAATGCACATTTTAAATGTTTCTGATTTACTTTCTCCACTTACCTTAGATTCTATTACAGCCTCTACTTTGTTGGTTACATTGGAGACTGGTTGCTTAAGCTGTACTATAAAAAGTGGGCTTCTTTGTTTCAGGGGCTTAAGGTTTCTCTGTTTCCTGATGTATCAAGGGAAACAAAAAAGGCACAGGCGGTTTCTTTTGTTTTAAAGCTCGAGTCCTGCAGTTAGGGGCATTTTATTATCTACGTTTCCCCTGTAAAGGTATTCTTGTGCTTAAAGCACAAAGATTTATATTTTATCAACCAGAAGATTTATCTGCCTTTATTAGTGCTAGATTATCTCTTGTGTCTACTCCCACTGAGGTGCTTAAAGTTAAGCTTAGAGTTAGATGACTACGCTGTGTATGTTTATACCTCGGGGCCCCGCAGCCCTCTTGTTTTTCCTTTTTTTTTTTTTGTTTGTTTTCTGATTATGTGCAGCTGGCTTTCCTCCAGCCAAATGTGTGTTTTCTCTGTTCTGTGCCCTCCCTCCATGTGGATTACAGATATTTCTGTGATTTTTGTTTTCTTTAAGCGATGAGATGGATCAACACAATAACTGCAGCTGCCAAGCATTATGACTGTCTTTCTCCTGTCTATCTTTTTCACTGTCCAACTTTCGCATCCATATGACGTTATTAAAAATACAATGGCCAGAACAAGTCAAATTTTTGTATAAGAGAGAGACATTTCTGCTCTTGAGAATCTTATCTAGGCCCTTCATAGCCATTCTACCAAGAGCAATGTGTCATCAGATTTCTTGACTGCTAGTTCTTTCTTTATTGATTGTTGATCCAAGTAAGTTAAAGTTGTCAACTATTTCAATTTCTTCTCCATCAACGATGAACATTGATTTTGCCACTTGTCAGGATCTTTTGTCTTCTTAACGTTAAGGTGCAGACCCACTTTAAGACTATGTTCCATGATCTTGAGAAGCAAATGTTTCAGATAGTCTTTTCAGCCAGTAATGTGGTATCATCAACATAGCGAAAATTGTTGATGAGTCTTCCACCAATCTTCACACCTCGGTTGTCTTCATACAGTCCTGCTTCTCTGATGATTTGTTCTGCATATAAATTAAACAGGTAGGGGGGAAAGTATGTAGCCTTGTTGTACACTTTTGCTGATTTTAAACCATTCTGTTTTTCCTTGTTCCATACGAACTGTTATTTCTTGGTCAATGTAAAGGTTGTACAAGAAAACAATCAGGTGTTCTGGTATACCCATGCTTCTTAAAGTGGCCCAGAGTTTCTCATGGTTTACACAGTCAAAAGCCTTGCTGTAGTCAATAAAACACATATGGATATTCTTGGTATTCTTTTGTCTTTTCAAGGATCCTTTGACATAGGATGTGAAATCCAAATGCTTATATATTATGACTCAACCATGTCTCACTCACCATTATACATAGTTCTCATTTTGATCCCTGTAAATAGTTATTTTATGTTCCATGTAATGTAATATAAGTTGTTATGGTTTTAAAATGTTCACTGTATTAACAGATGTTGACCTGTTATTATGTTGTTCCATGTAAACCGCATTTGATCGCTGGAAGGTGCGGTATATAAGAAACTGTTAATTAAATTAAATTAAATTAAATTAAGGATCCATCTTACATCCGCGATAATGTCTCTCGTACCTCATCCTTTCCTGAACCCTGCTTGCACTTCAGGCAGATCTTGTTCCAAGTATGGTTGTAGTTTCTGCTGAATGATCTTGAGTAGAATCTTGCTGGTATGTGGGATCAGAGCGACCATGCAATCATTTCCATAGTCAGTCAGATCACCTTTCTTCAGCATTGGCATAAACACAGATCTTTTCCAGTCAGTTGGCCATGAATATGTCTTCCAAATTTCCTGGCAGAGCCTGGTGAGTATGGTAACAGCTTCAGCCTATTGCTGTAATACTTCAATGGGAATGCCACCAATGCCAGGTGCTTTGTTTTTTGATAAGGTTTTCAATGCTGTTTTGACTTCTTTCATCACAAATGGTTCCAGATCATAAGGTACAAATTGAAACGGCTGTCGGTCCACTTGATCTTTCTGGTATAATGACTCTATATTCTTTCGCTCTTTTCTTGATCTTCTCTGCATCATTCAACATGGATTCTTGAGCATCTTGTAGCATTCCAATTTGAGGCTGGAATTTTTTCTTTAACTCTCATATCTTTAGAAAAGCCAGTCTTGTTCTTCCTCTAATAGTTTCTGCTTCTATTTCCTTGCATGTGTCATTGTAGTACTTCTTGTCTTTTCTTGCTGCACATTGGAAATCTCCGAGTTCTGCGATTGCCTCTCTTTCTCCTCTGACTTTAGCTTCTCTGCGTTTCTGGACAATTTTCAGAGTTTCTTCAGTCATCCATTTTGGCCGTTTTTGTTTTTTCACCTTTTTCTCGCTTTCTTCCAACACAACCTTCTTAATGTCATTCCATAATTGTTCTGGAACACTGTCATTTGTATCTAAAGCAGCAAATCAATTTTTAGGCAGTCTTTAAATTCCAGTGGTATATTCTCAAGGTCATATTTTGCTGCATTCATGAGTGGCTTGCTCTTTTTCAACTTTAGCTTGAGTAGGCATACTCGTAGTTGGTGATCTATACCACAGTCAGCTCCAGGTTTTGTCTTTGTTGATGTTATTGGGCTTTTCCATCGTTGTCTTCCATATATGTAGTCAATTTGATTTTTGTACAATCCATTGAATGAAGTCCACGTGTACAGTCAGCACTTGAATTGCTGGAAGAAGGTGTTTGAGATTAATAGATCATTAGGCTTGCCGAATTCTCTCAGTCTTTCTCCAGCTTCGTTTTTATTGCCAAGTCCATATCTTCCAACCACTTTGCCTTCTTCTTTATTGCCAACCTTTGCGTTCCAGTCACCCATGACTATCAGGATATCCTATTTGCATGTTCTCTCATTTTCAGCTTGTACTTGTTCATAGAACTCAACGTCTTCCTCTTCTGCAGTTGTTGTTGGGGCATATACCTGAATTATAGTTGTGTAGATGGGCTTTCCTCGAAGACAAACAGAAATGAAGCATTCACTGAATGTATTATATTTCATTACAGTTTTTGAACGTTTCTTTTTAATTATAAATGCAACACCATTTGTCTTTCATTTCATTGGAGTGGAGTAGCTGCCTAGTAGTTAGAGCAACTACCTAGTACCTAGAAGATCAAGGGTTCGATTCTCACTGGCACTCCTTGTGACCTTGAGCAAGTCACTTTACCTTCCATTGCCTCTGAAGAAAAGGCCTAGCAATCTACTTCCAGTGATACATTGCCAAGAAAACCCAGAGGCAGCTGGGTCACTAGGAGTCAGCACTGACTCGACAGCACTAAAAAACAGACCATATGATCATCAGAAGCAAAATGTCCAAAGCCAATCCATTTCAGTTCACTGACACCCAACAGATTGAGTTGTACACATTCCATTTCATTCTTGACCTCCTCCAACTTCCCTTGGCTCATGCTTCATACGTTCCATTCCCAATATGTAAGACATCTTTGCAACTTCCAACTTTCATTTCATGCGCAGCTACATCAGCAGATCCAACCACATCATAAATGCTGGCTTTACTCTGAGAAGTCTTCAGCTCATAGTGCAATTTGTTTTGTGACTATCCATTGGGTTTTTGTGTCAAGATACAGAAGTAGATTTGCCAGGCCTTTCTTCAGCGCAGTTAATTCCAGTGTTGTTGCATTTGTCACAGAAATGTGATCCTCCGCTTACAACACCGTCCCATTCTGCTGCTGCCCAGATGGGTGGTTTGTCTTAGTCTGGCACCTCAGCTGAGACCTGTCTATCTTGGGAGACCCTGCCAGTAGCTAAGCTACTGATAGCTTAGCTCTCAGCATCACTGATGCACACAAGCCCTTACAGCATGACAAGCTGCAAACCAAGTGAGGGATAGTGGTGTACAAACAGTAAAAAAATAAATAAATAAATATATATATATATATATATATATATATATATATATATTTATAGTCAACCCCCATCTTCACAATTCCCCCTCAAAACCTGTAAAAACAAGTAAGTCTTCAACTGGATTTTAAATACTTTCAAGTCCGGCTCCTTATGTAACTGCTCCATAAAGGGAATTCCACAGTAAGCGTGCCTACACCTGAAATGCCTGGGGGCAAGAAATGGACTTAAGAATATCCCTCAACGCCTTGGGACAATAGTCCCCTTTCCTCAGAGCAGGAACATAATAACATACTAGCTCCTGCAGATAAACGGGTGCCATCCCATTCAAAGCCTTAAATACTAACATCATGATTTTGTAATGAATCTAAAATGACACAGGTAACCAACGCAGTCCGATCAATGCAGGGGTGATATCATATTTGCATAACTATTTTACAATTTTCACCGCTGCATTCTGAACTTGTAATCTATTCACCTCCTTAACAGGAAGGTCCAATAACAGCAAATTACAATAATCTATTCAAAGTAAAATGAATGCCTTTGTAACTGACAACAACCTCCCTTCTGAAAGATAAGGCCTCAAGGTACGAATCATCCTTAAAACCCTGAAAAAGGACCTAATCACCATTGAAATATAGTCATGGAATGTTAACGAACTATCCAGCCAAACCCCTAAGCTACGACTGGAACCCACAAACTCATCCAACTCCAAATAGTCAACCTTCCTACTGTTTGATAACCATAAAATCTGCATCTTCTGCAAATTCAGATTTAAAAACATTAGAGAACACCTCTTGCAACATATTGAACATTAAATACGTTTTTAAATAAGTTAGGTTAGGAGAGAGGATTTGGAGAGAAACAAAAGAGAGAAATCTTAAAATGGTAAAAGTAGAAATAAAAATGGAGTACAGAATGGGGGAGAGCTAGGTCTGCTCTTGGTCTGCGAATGAAAAAAAAAGACTAAAGGGAAGAAGAAACACACACTGAGGAGGGAGCACTGCACATGCCCAGTTTTTCTAAACTCTACTAGACTCTGAGAGAGCAGATCTGACCAGGCGCAATCAGCAATGACATCATCATTATGTGTGACTGATTATATCCTCTTTGTCCATTGAAAATAACACCTCTGTACTTCTACAACTAATTCTTAATTTCTTGCATCAGACATCTGCACTGCTAGAATGTACCGCTACACCAACCCCTCTCATAGTGGGTGGGAATCATCTGGGTTTTACCCTGGAGAACTATTACCTCTCAATGATGAGCAGCTAGATGCAATTAGCCCTCTGGAACTCTCCACAACTTCCATTTGCAGAAGGACGGTCTATACATCTTTCCATACTTAGACAATATGCTCATCGCTTCCTGAACTCGTCAAGATGCAGAAGTGTTATTGTGGTCAGCAATGCCTCTATAACAGACTCTTAGTTTCCTAATATATACATGAAAATACTAGTTCCCAAACCAGATCTGCAGTTCATAGGCATATGCCTAGTGATATATCAAGGCTGGGCACTTCTACCCAGCGACCATCAACTGGTGTTGATCTTCCTAGCCTGACAGCTATCGCACAAGCACAAGTCACTTGCACGCAACATTCTCAAGAGTCCAGATCATGTTCTACTCTTAACAAGACTATGGAGGCATCCTTTAAAATGGCATCTGAAGCTCCAGTGGACTCTGCTTACATCTAATGTCCAGGAGGGTGGAAATAACTTCATTAATGCAGCATTCTCTTCAGTAGTGGGCCAATTCTGAACACCCTAAGAAGGTGGCCACTTAAAGAAACCACATCCTGAAATTACTCTGCCTTTACAATGGGATGAGGGATGCACCTCCATTACCTATTACTTGGAGTCTATGGTGGAGTGCCAAAGAATTCACATCAATCTCCTAGAGTTTCAAGCAATTTTCCATGGCCTTCATACATTCCACCAGTGGCTCAGCAACAGAATCAAAACAGACAATCAGGTGACTATGTTTTTTTAATGCTTTATTTATGATTTTCTTGAATACAATACAAATGATAAAGAAATAGAATAGAATATTACAAATAATCCAAGACCTGGGAACGTCCTCCAACTGCCTGCATGCTGTTCTCTACACCTCCAGGCAAGCCCGCTGCACTGCTTCGCGATGCTGACAAACGTGGCAACTCCCATGTACAGCAGCTCACTCTCCCCAGGTGACTATGTTTTATAACAACAAGTAGGGTTGGAGAGATGAGGGGGGGGGGGGAGTTGTTGGTTTGGTGAGCCACACAGCGGTAGTCTTAGAAGGGTTTAGTTGGAGACAGTTTGCAGATAACCAGGCAGCAACATGGGTAAGACATGCGTTCGAGAGAGATCTAGGAGAGAAGAGTCTGTATGGAAAAGTAGGAGTATATTGTCACCATTGAAGTAGGCAGAGATACCAAGCTGTTGGATCATAAGAGCTAGTAGGGAAAGAAAGATGTTAAAGAGCAGGGGTGCAAGTACAGAGCCCTGAAGGACGCCGATAAGAAGAGGAAGCGGACGTGCCCATGGTGACATGGAAAGAGTGCAGTGATGGAACCAGACTGCTGGCATTAACCTTTAAAAAGGAGATAAAGCAGCTTTTAAACTAGATAATAGGGGAGAGCCGACAGTCGCTCAAGAGCACGTGGTTCAGAACAATGTATCCTTAAAGGATACTACCAAAAGAATGAAGTTAGGGCATATCAGCAGAGAGGTTCCAATAAAGACAAAAGTGCCCAAATGCCCTTGAGTACGGAGCAGACAGAGCTTAAAGATTCCAAATTACTCCTGCCTACCGATAGCCAGCTTAATATGAATAAAATACAGTCTCTAAAATGCTTGTATGCAAATGCTAGAAGTCTAAAAAATAAGATGGGAGAGTTAGAATATATAGCACTAAATGAGAGGTTAGATATGATTGGAATATCAGAGACATGGTGGAAGGAGGACAACCAGTGGGACACTGTGATACCTGGGTACAAACTATATCGTAATGATAGAGCTGATCAAATTGGTGGAGGGGTTGCGCTCTATGTTACAGAGGGCATTGAGTCACAAAGGATTAAAGTTATGCAGGAAACAAAATTTGCTGTAGAATCTCTATGTATTGAAATTCCATGTCAAAAGGGGAAGGCAATGGCAGTGGGGGTGTACTATCGGCCGCCTGGCCAGAATGAACAAATGGATGATGAAATGCCCAAAGAAATCAGGGAAGCTAGCAAAAGTTATAGCACAGTAATAATAATGGGCAATTTCAATTACCCG
Organism: Ichthyophis bannanicus; assembly: GCA_033557465.1. Taxonomy (NCBI): domain Eukaryota; kingdom Metazoa; phylum Chordata; class Amphibia; order Gymnophiona; family Ichthyophiidae; genus Ichthyophis; species Ichthyophis bannanicus. The sequence continues at coordinate 40,217,168 of CM066048.1, read as the reverse complement.
GTATTGACTGGGTCAGTGTCATGGCAGGACATGCTAGGGAGATAAAGTTTCTAGATGAAATAAATGACAGCTTCTTGGAGCAGCTGGTTCATGAACCGACCAAAGGGGAAGCCATTTTGGACCTAGTCCTTAGTGGAACACCAGATCTGGTGCAAGAGATAAGGGTGTTGTGCCACTTGGCTATAGTGATCATAGCATCATCGCGTTTGATTTAATTAATGGAGGAGGAATGGTAAGGAAATCCCAAGTACTACCTTTTAACTTTCGAAAGGGAAATATCGATACTCCGGGAAGATGTATAACAACTATGTGATAAACTGAACAGTAGAAAATCACCTTGTCCGGATCGTATACATCCAAGGGTGTTAAAATAACTGAAATATGAGATTGCAGACCTACTAGTAATCTGTGAACTAACATTAAAATCATCTGTAATAACTGAAGATTGGAGGATGGCAAACGTAACGCCAATTTTTAAAAAGGGTTCCAGGGGTGATCCGGGAAACTACAGACCAGTGAGCCTGACATCAGTACCGGGAAAAATGGTAGCAACCATTATAAAGAACACAATTACTCATCAAGTAGATAGTCATGGCTTAATGGGAGACAGCCAACATGGCTTTAGACAAGGAAGATCTTGTCTTACTAATCTGTTATGTTTTTTTGAAGGTGTGAATAAACAGGTAGACAAAGGTGAGTCGGTTGATATAGTACAGCGATGGCGAACCTATGGCACGCGTGCCAGCTGTGGCACGCGAAAGCCTTGCAGCTGGCACGCGGGAAGGTCCGCAAAAAAGAAAAAGCTGGCTCTGACTGCTGCCGCGGACGCGGCAAGGGCAGAATGCAATGTCCCGCGGGGCCCCCTCCGCTCGCTAAGCCCCTCTGCAAGGGCTTTCAGATTCGAGGGACTGATGGGAAATTTCCCATTAGCCCCTGCGGGCTTAACAGAGACGCGAGGGAGACGCTCTCTCTCGCGAATCTGAAAGCCCTTGCAGAGGGGGCCCCGCGGGACATTGCATTCTGCCGCGGCAGCGGCAGCAGCCAGAGCCAGCTTTTTTTTTTTTTTTTAATTTGCCAGGGGGGGGGGGTTAGGACTTCTAATGGGCTAGGGGGGGTTAGGGCGTCTATGGGGCTGGGGGGGGTTGGGAGTGCTAATGGGATAGGAGGGGGGGGGGTAAGGAATGCAAATGGGGTGGGGGGGGGTAGGACTGCTAATGGGCTAGGAGGGGGGGGGGTTAGGACTGCTAATGGGCTGGGGGGGTTAGGACTGCTAATGGGCTAGGGGGGGCGGGCGGGGGGTAGGACTGCTAATGGGCTGGGGGGGTAGGACTGCTAAAGGGCTGTGGGCTGATTGGGGCTGTCTGGAAATGGGGTGATGGGGGTTAGGACTGGTAATGGGCTATGGGGGGGTTAGGACTGCTAATGGGCGGGCGGGCGGGCGGTAGGACTGCTAATGGGCTGGGGGGGTAGGACTGCTAATGGGCTGTGGGCTGATGGGGGCTGTCTGGAAATGGGGTGATGGGGGGTTAGGACTGGTAATGGGCTATCGGGGGGGTTAGGACTGCTAATGGGCGGGCGGGCGGTAGGACTGCTAATGGGCTGGGGGGTTAGGACTGCTAATGGGCGGGCGGGCGGGGGGGTAGGACTGCTAAGGGGCTGGGGGGGTAGGACTGCTAATGGGCTGTGGGCTGATGGGGGCTGTCTGGAAATGGGGTTGATGGGGGGTTAGGACTGGTAATGGGCTATGGGGGGGGTTAGGACTGCTAATGGGCTATGGGGTGTTAGGACTGCTAAAGGGCTAGGGGGGGTGTAGGACTGGTAATGGGCTGTGGGCTGATGGGGGCTGTCTGGAAATGGGGTGATGAGGGGTTAGGACTGGTAATGGGCTATGGGGGGGTTAGGACTGGTAATGGGCTTTGGGCTGATGGGGGCTGTCTGGAAATGGGGTGATGGGGGGTTAGGACTGGTAATGGGTTATAGGGGGGGCTTAAACTGAAAATGGGGTGATGGGGGTTTAGGACTGGAAGTGGGTTGATGGGGGGGCTAGGACTGGTATTGGGTTGGGGGGTTGCTAGGACTGGAAATGGGCTGATGGGGGGCTAGGACTGGAAATGGGCTGATGCAGGGACTAGAAGGGAATGGATGCTGGGTGAGGCTGGAACTAGAAGGGAGCTGATGTTGGGGGAGGATTAGAATGGGATGGGGCTGGGAGAGTAAAATGGAGAGGGGAAAAATATTTTGTGTGGGAGGGATAAAAAATCTACAATTGGCCTGGTATTGGGAGAGTAAGTGGGGATTGAGAATGGAGGGGTAAAATTTGAGTGGATGAAATAGGAATGAGGAAAGAGCAAAAGGAGAAAGATTAGTATGTTAAAGCGGATGTAGAGAGAGAGAATGGAAAAAAAAAAAACTAGAAGAGAGAAGAAAGGACAAATGGACAGCAGATGATGGAGAGTTAGCAGAAAACATGAAGAAACCAGAAGAAAGTGGCTGGAGCAATTGCAACTGTGTAACTGAGCTGAGGTATTCTGTTTATGTAATTCCTTTTTGACATTGCCACTTGTTCTCTTTCCCCAGTAGGTCATGTATTGTTATTCTCTGAAATGTATTGGTTTAATATTTGCAGTGTTGCTTTTTGATAGGTATGGTATGGTGCTTTGTGAGTCCTGGTAGTGCTGTTAGGATACGGCGGGTTTGCTATTGGTTCTAAATGGGCAGTGTTTGTAGTAGTTCCTAATGTGCCTGGCGGTTGGCACTGGATTATAGTAATGTAGAAATCTTTTAGTCTGTCTTTATCCATACACTCATTAAGAGACATGTTTACTAAAAGTTAGTGTATGTTAGCATTATGCAAATATTTATGCAAATTGACGTGCTGGCACTTTGAGGAAATTCTTTGGTTTTGTGCGGCAGTTTGGGCACTCGGGCTCAAAAAGGTTAGCCATCACTGATATAGTATATCTGGACTTTCAGAAAGCCTTTGATAAAGTCTCTCATCAGAGACTTATAGCAAAACTAAAGAGTCATGGGATAGGAGTGTACTATTGTGGATCAGGAACTGGTTAAAAGATAGAAAAAAATAGGGTAGGGTTAATTGGCCAATTTTCCCACTGGAGAAAGGTGAATAGTGGAGTACCCCAGGGATCTGTGCTGGGTCCGCTGCTTTTTGACTTATTCATAAATGACCTGGAAAAGGGAATAACGAATGAAGTTATCAAATTTGCAGATGACACAAAGCTATTTAAAGTTGTTAAAGCCCATTAGGATTGTGGAAAATTGCAAGAGGATGTTGATAAATTGGAAGACTGGGCATTCAAATAGCAGATTAAATTTAATGTGGACAAATGCAAAGTTATGCAACATTATGCAACTAGGAAAGAACAACCCAAACTATGGTTACACAATGCAAAGTTCCACATTAGGAACCACCAGCCAGGAAAAAGATTTATGCGTCATCATGGATAACATGTTAAAACCCTCTGCCCAGTGTGCAGCGGTGGCCAAGAGAGCAAATAGAATGCTAGGTATCATAAGGAAAGGAATGAAAAATAAAATAAAGGATATTTAATGCCTCTGTATCTTTCCATGGTGTGACCACACCTTGAATATTGTGTGCAATTCTGGTCGCTGTATCTTAAAAAAGGATATAGCGTTATTAGAAAAGTTTCAGAGAAGAGCCACCAAAATGGTAAAGGAGATGGAAGGATACCCCTAAGAAGAAAGGCTAAAAAGGTTAGGGTTCTTTAACTTGGAAAAGAGACGGCTGAGGGGAGATATGATAGAGATCTATAAATTAATGAATGCAGTGGAACGGGTAAATGTAGATCGATTGTTTACGTCATCAGAATATAGAAAGACTAAGGGACATGCAATGAAGCTACAGGGTAACCTATTTAAGACTAATAAGATAAAATATTTTTTCACTCAATGTGTAATCAAACTCTGGAATTTGTTACCGGAAGATGTAGTAAAAGCTGTTAGTGTAGCTGGGTTTAAAAAAGGTTTGGACAAGTTCATGGAAGAAAGGTCCATAAACCATTATTAAAAGGGACCCAGGATATCACTGCTTGACCTAATACAAACTTTGTGGAACCTGTGTCTTTTGGAGAAACTGCTAGGTACTTGTGACCTAGATTGGCCACTGCTGGAAACAAGATACTGGGCTTGATGGACTTGGTCTGACCCAGTATGGCGTATCTTATGTTCTTAACATAGTATATGACGGCAGATAAAGACCAGTATGGTCCATCTAGTCTGCCCAGCAAGGTGGCAAAAGTAGGTGCACCTGCCGCTCCGTGCAGGTCACCCCTCCGCATGCCTTTGCTTAGGGGTGTACCCACCGCTCCATGTAGGGCACCCCTGTTTGTTGAGATATAAGTGATAGTTAAGTTTATTTAGATTTTATCCTGTTGCTATAAAAACGGATCCACTGTGTCTGTCCCATGCCATTTTGAATTGGTACTGTATTTGCCCCACCACTTTTATTGGGAGGGCATTCCAAGCATCCACCACTCTTTCAGTGAAAAGGTATTTCCTGACATTGCCTTTCTATTTACCCCCTTGCACCTTCATGTTATGCCCTCTAGTTTTACAGCTTCCCTGTCTTTGGAAGAGGTTTGTTTGTTTATTAATACTCTAAGTATTTAAAGGTTTGAATCATATCTCCCCTGTCCCTCCTCTCCTCCAGAGTGTCCATATTTAGGTCTTTAAGTCTCTTCTCATAAGTCTTCTGACGCAGGCTCCAAATCATTTTGGTTGCCTTCCTCTGAACCGTTTCCAGTCTTTTTATATCCTTTGCGAGATATGGTCTCCAAAACTGAGCACAATATTCCAAGTGAGGCCTCACCAGCGACTTGTACAGTGGCATTAGTACCTCTTCGTTTCTGCTGGTGATTCCTCTTCGTATGCAATCCAGCATCCTCCTGGTTTTTGCCACCGCCTTGTCACACTGTTTCGCCACCTTGAGATCCTTAGAAATATTCATAGCAAGGTCCTTCTCCTGGTTAGTGCACACCAACCTCTCGCCCCCTATCGCATACATTTCCCTTGGATTTCTGCTTTCCAAGTGCATGACACTGCACCTCTTCGCATTAAATCTTAACTGCCAAGCATTAGACCATTCTTCCAGCTTTTGTAGATCTTTCCTCATGTTCTCCACACCCTCAGGGGAGTCCATTCTGTTGCAAATTTTTGTGTCATCTGCAAAAAGACAGACTTTTCCATTCAATCCTTCAGCAATATCACTTACAAATACATTGAACAGTACTGGTCCCAGGATCGAACCTTGGGGCACCCCGCTAATCACCCTCCTTTCATCCGAGTGAGTTCCGTTTACCATCACCTTCTACCTTCTGTCAGTCAACCAATTTCTGATCCAGTTCACCATCTTGGGACCCATCCCCAAACTATTGAGTTTATTGATAAGCCTCCTATGAGGAACAGTATCAAAGGCTTTGCTGCAATCCAGGTAGATGACATCCATCGCATGCCCCTGATCTAGAACTCTGGTCACCCAGTCAAAGAACTCAATCAGATTTGTTTGTCAAGTTTGCTCTTTGGTAAAACCATGTTGCCTCGGATCATGCAACCTGTTGGTTTTGAGGAGGAAGAGGAAACCCCTTCAGCTACAGCAGGAGGTCTTAAAAATTGTTGGAATTTTTTTTCTTAAATCTCCTGAAAAATGTTTGTTACAAATTTCTAATGTTAGGTATATTTTTATGGCTCTAAACAATTGAAAATTTTTCTTCATTATAAGATTTCTGTAAAATGATGGCATTTGTCCTGTATAGATGTTTTGTAGTCGCTGTTTAGGCTTTTGATGACCTGGTGACAGGTATTTGCCCTTTTCTATTTTCTCTTTTTCATGTTTTCATTTATTTTATTTATACCTTTTTCCCTTTGAGGCTTTCTATCTTTCTTGGATCCTTTCCTTTTTACTTGTGGGCTTGATAGAAATATTACAAATGGCATAATCATCTTCTAACTCCAAAAGCTGGATACTTTGTTCTTTCCTTTATTATTTTTGCTTTCTCTTTAATGGCTGCATCTTATTGTCTTGGCAGAGATGTTATTTGTCTTTGTTATGGGCCCAATTCTATACACCACGTAGATTTCCTTTGTATGTCCGGGCTGACTGCGATTCTGATCCCGCAGGGCACGTCCAGCACTGCCCGGCTAACTCAGCCAGGGCTTTTAAATTGAGCCATGGCGTCATGTTGCCATGGCATTGTGGCTCCATTTAAAAGACGCAATGCTGGCTGCTGCCCCCAAAGGTTAATTCCCCACAGCCCAACCCCCGATCCAGCCTCCTAAGGCCAAGGTCGGGCTGCAGGGGATTAACTTTGTCCCCCCCAGCCACTTCTGTGCCCCGAATTGGCAAGCCCCCCCAGGAGGTGGAATAACCTCCCTGGCCAATTTGTCGGCCCTGGACGTACAGGGCCGTTAGAATCGGCCCTGTATGTCCATGGGCCGGCCACTCTCCGCCCCCGAGCCGCCTCCTCCCTTCCCCCGATTAACTTCCCCACACAACCGGCGGGGAAATTATTCGGGACAGGCAGCGGGCACGACTAGCAGGGATGGACGTCCTTCCCCGCTATTCGTGGTTCAGAATAACCCCTATATGTTCAAATCAATAAAGTATAAATTAAAAAATTGTAAAGCTTGTGGAGGGGTATGAAAAGTCAAAAAAGGGATCAGATGTTCCGGGATACCAGTATGAAGTAGTAGATAATCATCTACTATTCTTTAAATGCTCAAAAATGGGCAATGGAGGATCCATATTTATTTATGAACATTTCTACATAAAGACTTCATGTTGGTTAATTTATCCAAATAGTATTCAGATTTCCTGAAGGACAGATGTTGTAGGGTAACATAGTACTTTCTGCTTGAAGGAGTGGTATTTAGACCATGGGATACCAACAAGGGATCCCTATTATCTTTCATTCTTTTTAATGTATATTTATAATCCCTAGGGCATCTTTTTGAAGCATTGAGTATCCTTCATTACCCGTAGAGGACATACAAATGGTTCTTCCTATTAAAGAGTCTTTAGCCCAAGCTTATGAACTACTTAACATTTATAGAAGGAGGATAACAGTTATAGATGGGGGATAATTATATAATGCTAAATCCTGAAAAGAATAGAATATTGTGAGTTACAGGACCAAAGATTCAAAAGTCAATAATGGAGCTTGTTACACAAAGATTTACAAATGCCTTTGAAAATATCTGCAGTTTAGGTAAAGCAATTTTAATTCCTGTTAATGATGGAAAGCCAAGTTCAATTGTTAAACTCCGATCGATTCACTAGATAAGGCCTTACTATCAGAAACAGATTTGAAGCAGGTAATTATTTCTAAACTGGACTACTGCAACAAGATACATATAAGTGTGATAAAAAAAAGCAGATTGCCAAGTTGCAAAATGTCCAGAACAAAGCAGAACTTATAAGGAAAGTGAGTAGATGGGCTAGAACCTTTTCAGAACCTTTACTGTTCTAACTACACTGGTTACTGTTCTTTCAAAGAATCAGTTTTATGTTGTTAGCTACTATTCACAAAGCTATCTGGGGACTAGGGCCAAAGGGGGTTATTCTGTGCTACGAATAGTGGGGATGGACGGCCCGATGGGACATCCATCCCTGCTATTTGTGCCAACTCCTGCCCCCGACTAACCTCCCCACCAGTTGTGCCAGCAAACTCCACTGGCTGGACTTTAAGACACAGCCAGGCTGGCACCACACTAACACTACCAGCAAATAGTTGGGTCCTTCCTCTCTCAAGATTTTAAAGGTCAATATTGCCATTTTAAACAAACAGCGCTCTCAATTTGGGAGCCAATGTAATTGCTTCAGTACATCTGCAACAGATTCTTTCCAACCCCGACCAGATAACATCCGTACGGCCACATTTTGGGCCTTCTGCAGCCTCCTAAACCAGTGGTTCTCAACCCAGTCCTCCGGGTCCCCCTTGCCAGTCAGGTTTTTAAGATATCAACAATGAATATGCATGAGATAGATCTGCATACAATGGAAGCAGTGCATGCAGATCTATCTCATACAGATCTATCTCTGTCCATGAAGGGTTGACGTGTCTTCAGTAGCAGACTGGCTAACCTACTGAAGGAGGCTTTAAAATAGATTCATTGGGGATGGGTGACGAAAGCTCCCAGGTAAGTGAAAGCTCCCAAGTGAAACATTAAATACCTCTATAGCAATGGGTAAAAAAGGCAACATCTGGAAAGCAGTGTGTATAAATGCCCATAGCATGGGAAATAAGATTCCAGATATTGAGGCTTTAATGGAAGAGGGTGACTTGGATTTAGTGGCGATTATGGAGACATGGTTTACTGACAACCAAGACTAGGATATAATTATACCAGGCAATACTTTATTCAGAAAGGATAGAGCAGGAAGAAGGGGAGGAGGAGTGGCACTATATGTAAAAAATAGTATTAAAGCTATAGAATTACAGGGCTTAAAAGGGAGAGAGGAGGCACTGTGGCTTAAACTAGAAAGAAGGAAAGAGAAATCCATTTTCATTGGCGTGATTTACAGATCCCCCTCACAGAGAGAAGTGGACGGAGATTTAATAGAAGACATATACACAGCATTACCAAGAAAGGGAGAGTGCTACTGATAGCCAGATGTTGAATGGCACATCCCTGCTGTGATGTCATCGAAGTAAGGAGATCCTGGATTCTCTAGAGAGAATTATTTAGGCAACTGGTAACAGAACACACAAGTGAAGGGGCTATACTAGACTTGGTGCTTACCAATGGGGAAAAGGTTTCTGATGTTACAGTGGGCGATTATCTTGCATCCAGTGATCAACAGATGGTGTGGTTCAGTATTAGGACTAGGGCTGATAAAATCCATTCAAAAGCAAGGGTCTTAGATTTTAGGAAAACAAAGTTTGCTGAGATGAGCCAATACCTCAAGGATTCATTAGCAGGATGGGAACAACTGGGGGATATAGAAAAACAGTGGGCAAAACTGAAAGAGGATATTTTAAGGGCAACCAACCTTTTTGTTAGAAAGATAAATAAAGGTAAAATAAAAGGAGGCCGTCATGGTTCTCAAAAGAAGTACAGTGGTGTGCAGAAGTCTGGAATCACTTGTAAATTTGATGTTTTTCAACTTTGTGACCTTATATCTTAATTTTGTTTTCCTCCCAGTGGCTTTTTTCTGTGTATCTCACGATAAGTGATAGATTTGGCTATTAGGGCCAACTTTTAGTATTGGTTTGGCCCTTATTTTCTGAGTTTGTTCCCCATAGTTGTCCCGTTGATAGATTTTCTGTGAAAATCGCGTAGTGTACATCGTTGGCCAACGATATATTATTGTAAGTATGCTTTAAAATATTATGGACGCACACCAGGTTTCCTTCAAATTAATGTATGTGGCCTTGAAAAAGGCCGTTTTTATGTGTCAGTGATGGCTCAGTATTTGATGGGCCACCCTTTGTTCTTGATCACCTGAATGCACCTTGTCGGCATTGAATGAACCAGTCTGACAAGGTGATCATTGGTGACAACGCAGTTCCAAGCTGCAATGAGTGACTCAATCAGCTTACGCTTTGATGTCAGAGGCCTCTTGGATATTTCCAAGGCCACCGTGTGCCATAGGTTCCCGATTGGATTCAGATCTGGAGACTGGGCAAGCCAGTCCATTGACTTGTTGTTGTTCCGCTGCTTCCAGCTGATCACCTGTCTGGAGCGATGGCAGGATGCATTGTCATCTTGGAACAGTAACTGGCCAGGAAACAGCTGGTGTGCTGATGGCACCAAGCACCTTTTCAGTATGGTGATGTACTTGGCCCCGTTGACCATTCCATCGACGATGTGAAGACATCCAATACCACTGGCAGCCATGCAGCCCCAGACCATGACCTTCAAAGGACGCTTCACAGTGAGGTTGAGACACTCAGGCTTGAATTCCTCTCCAGGAAATCTCCTCACATAGGTGTGGGCCTGGTTACCAAACAGGCAGAAGGTGCTTTCATCGCTGAATAGCACCTTTTCCCACATTTTAGTCGACCAGGTTGAGTGCTTTCTTGCCCACACGATCCGGTTGCGCCTTTGTACATCAGTTATCAGTGGCTTATTCCGTGCTTTGCAGCCCCGGAGACCAAACTGCAGGCACCGGCGATGAATTGTTGATGAGCTGACACTGACCTCACTTTGTCTGACCACTCTCGAAGTAGCTGAGGAGAGGTCAACTTGCGATTAGTCAGTGAAATGCGTCGTAGTGCACAGTCCTGGCGTGATGTTGATGCACGTGGACGATCTGAACGAGGCCTGCCCACCACTGAACCCGTTTCTTTCTTCTTCTGTACAATCTTAAGAACAGCGCTCTGACTGCAGCCAACTTTCCTGGCTATCTGACGGCTTGAAAATCCTTCCTCGCTCATAAAGGACAAACGAACACACTCCTCCCATGTCAGGGTCCGAGTCATCTTCATGGTCAATCCAGAAAGCGTATGAAATTCAAAAATTCCGCGCGTTTTTATAGCTGCACTGTTGGCTAGATATCTGCATTGTGATTGGTTAGTGAAACCAGCCTCCTGATTGGTCAGAAATAACGTGTGCATATTGGATAATCTCGATCCAGTTTTGACGCAGGATCCACAAAAATCGCAGTAGCTATCTCCCAGTATCTGTAAAGTATTTAAACTGGAAGCAAGGAATGCAAAAAAGTCAACTCTAATAGCCAAATGTATCCCTTTTAATGTGGTAGAAAGATGAATATGCTGGGCTAACACAAAGTTAAAAAAAAAACAACGTTAGAAAGTACGAAAAACGCAAAACTCACAAGTGATTCCAGACTTTTGCACACCACTGTAGCTGAAAAGGTGAAGAAAAAAGGGGGGGGGGGCTTTATGAACTACAAAGTGGAGTGGAGGAGTGGCCTAGTGGTTGTGGCAAGGTACTTCAGGCCGGAAGGTCGGGGGTTCAAATCCCACTAGAGGACAGCAACCTTGGGCCGGAAGGGCTGGGGTTTCTAGTCCCACAGGTGCTCCTTGTGGTCTTGGGCAAGCCACTTAACCCTCCATAGCCCATGTTCCCTGTAAAATAGTTATCTCCAAGTTATAATGCCCTGTTCAATGTAATTTCAGTTTGTTCAATGTAAACCGCACTGATGCAGAAGAGCGCGGTATATAAGAGAATGTAAATAAAATAAATAAATACAAGAGATCACAAAGAGAGGAAGACAGGCATCTATACAGTCAAACCTCGGTTTTCGTGTGCCCCGGTTTTCGTTGGTTTCGGTTTTCGACGTCTTTTCTAACTGAGATCTTGTCTCGGTTATCGATTTTCGCCTCGGTTTTCGTCAGGAACCAGTGCTGCCAGATCTGAAAATCTACACCCTCGCGCTGGTCTGCCCGCCCAGTCCCGGCAGCACTACCCCCCCCCGGACTCACCCAATCGCGTGTTGAGAAGCCAATGTCAGCTGAGCAACATCCTCGAGCCAGAGATGCAAGGATTGCACAGAGAGGAAGGCCCCGATCTCTCCACCGCCTGCCTGTTCTCTGGAGCGCCCCCTCAGGCTCGGAGGTAGCAGGGTAGCTGTCAATGTAAGCAGGAGATGTTGCATGGCTGTGGGAGGCAGCGATCAGATTACAGTGCCGTACAGTACAATATCTGTGTGTTTGCTGTCCTGTGGACGATCGGGCAGGTGAGAGAAGTGACAGGAGCTGGGTGTCTGGAACGGATTACATTGAATTTACATTATTTCCTATGGGAAATATTGCTTCGGTTTTCGTACGTTTCGGTTTTAGTCAGACTGCTTAGAACGGATTAATCATTAAAACCGAGGTTTGACTGTATTTGGAAAAACTTAGAGAAGCTAGCAAAGTAGTCAGGAAAGCAAAGATAAAAAAAGAAGAAATAGCCAATGCAATATATTGCAATAAGACATTTTTCAGATAGGTTAGTGAGAGGAGGAAAGGCAAAAGTGATATTGTCAGACTCAAGGGTGAAGGAGAGGAATATGTAGAAGCTGATGAGGATAAAGCAGAATTGCTTAACAAGTATTTCTGTTCTATGTTCACAGATGAAGGGCCAGGAACATAACCTCAGAAAACACCCACAAATAAGGAAAGAAGCAACAGGGATCTTGAACTATTTTCAGAAGACTGTGTTCATGAGGAACTAGCTAAACTAAAAGTAGACAAAGCGATGGGACCAGATGGGATACATCCAAGAATACTGAAGTGGACGTTCTAGCAGCTCCACTGACTGACCTTTTCAATGCCTCTTTGGAGTCGGGATTGGTGCAAGAGGACTGGAGAGAGGCACATGTGGTCCCTTTACACAAAAGCGGAAGTAAAGATGTGGTTGAAAACTACAGGACGATTAATCTAACCCTGTGGTAAGTAGATTATTGGAAACACTCCTGAAAGAGAAAATAATGAAGTTTCTGGAGTCCAGTGGATTTCAGGATCAGCGGCAGCATGGATACAGCAGAGGTAGACCTTGTCAGACAAATCTGATTGATTTCTTTGACTGGGTGACCAGGGAGTTGGACCGAGGAAGAGCCCTAGATGTGATGTACTTGGATTTCAGTAAAGCCTTTGATACCATTCCACACAGGAGACTTATAAACAAACTGAGCACCCTAGAGATGGACCCTAAACTTACTGAATGGGTTAGAAATTAGTTGAGTAGGAGGCAACAAAGGGTACAAGTAAATGGAGCTCACTCTGAGGAGGATATTACCAGTGGTGTGCCACGGGGATTTGTCCTTGGTCCGGAAGGGCTGTCAGGTAAGGTTTGCCTCTTTGCAGATGATACCAAAATCTGCACTAGAGTAGACACCCAGGAAGGAGCAGATAACATGAGGAGGGATAGAAACATAGAATCATGATGACAGAAAAAGACCACATGGCCTATCTAGTCTGTCCTTTCATATCAACAACTACAATAGTCCACTTTTTACCTTTAGAGATCCTCTGTGTTGGTCCCATGCTTTTCTGAATTCAGTTACTGTCCTCATCTCTACCACCTCCACTGGGAGACTATTCCATGGATCCACTACTCTTTCCGTAAAGAAATATTTCCGCATATCACTCCTGAATCTATCTCCCTTCACCCTCATCCCATGTCCCCTCGTAGCAGAACTTGCTTTCAATTGAAAGAGGCTCTCTCCCTGAACATTTATGCCACGGAGGTATTTAAACATCTCAATCATATCACCTCTATCCCGCCTTTCTTCTAAGGTGTACATATTAAGATCCTTAAGTCTGTCCTCATATTTATTTATTACAATTTCTTATATACCGCACTATTCGGTATCAGCGCGGTTTACATTATAACACAATGACCATAACAACAAGCTGTTTGGTTTTACATAGAACAGGTGTACAAACTTGGATAACAGGGGAGAACTATATACATGAGATATTTACATGGAGCAAGATTGCTTTATAATGAAGCCCACTAATTGCTTTATAATGAAGCCCACTAATCATTTTAGTAGCCACCCTCTGCACCAACTCCATGCTGTTCACATCCTTTTGAAGGTGCGGTCTCCAGAATTGCACACTATATTCCAAATGAGGTCGCACCAAAGACTTATACAGAGGCATTATCACCTCCTTTTTTCTGCTAGCCATTCCTCTCCGTATGCACCCAAGCATCCTTCTAGCTTTTGCCGTCGCCTTTTCTACCTGTTTAGCTACTTTAAGATCATCAGACACAACCACGCCTAGGTCCCGCTCTTCTTTAGTGGACAAAAGTACTTCACCTCCTATACTGTATTGCTCCCTTGGATTGCTGCAGTCCAAATGCATGACCTTACATTTTTTAACATTAAATCCTAGCTGCCAAATTCTAGACCATTCTTCAAGCTTAGCTAGATCCCTCCTCATGTTATCTACACCTTCCTGGGTGTCTACTCTATTGCAGATTTTGGTATCATCCGCAAAGATCTAGCTAAGCTTGAAGAAAAGTCAAGAATTTGGCAGCAGATATTTAATGCTAAAAAAAAATGCAGGGTCATGCATTTGGGCTGCAATAATCCAAGGGAGCAGTACAGTGCAGGAGGTGAAGTACTTCTGCCAACAAAAGGTGAGACCTGGACGTGATGGTGTCTGACTATCTTAAAATAGCTAAACAGGTAGAAAAGATGAAGGTGAAAACTATGATGCTTGGGTGTAAAGGGCCAGCAGAAAAAAAAAGGAGGTAATAGTGCCTCTGTATAAGGTCTTTGGTGCAACCTCATTTGGAGTATTGTGTGCAATTCTGGAGACCACATCTTCAAAAGGATATAAATAGATTGGAGTTGGTGCAGAGGGTGGCTACTAAAATGGTTAGTGGTCTTCATTATAAAGCATATGAGGACAGACTTAAGGATCTTAATATGTATACATTAGAGGAAAGGCAGGTTAGAGGAGATATGATAGAGACATTTAAATACCTCCGTGGCATAAACACAGAGGAGGAGAGCTCTTTCAATTGAAAGTAAGCTATGCTACAAGGGGACATAGGATGAGGGTGAAAGGGGATAGACTCAGGAGTAATATGCGGAAATATTCGTTAATGGAAAGAGTGGTAGATGCGTGGAATAGTCTCCCAGTGGAGGTGGTAGAGATGAGGACAGTATCTGAATTCAAAAAATCAAGAGCAACACCACACAAACAGCAATCCAGAGAGTGTTCGAATACTACAGCCCACAATTTTGGAATTCACTCCCTGCCCACCTAAGAGCTACCACCAATATAGCCGACTTCCGAAAGCAATTGAAGACCCACCTATTCATAGATTCCTATGGCTTGATAACACATACACAGCACTAAAGATAACGAATGACTCATAACCACACCACCCAATACCGCACAATGCCTAGAATATATCGCTACTTTGTAAATAGTTCTACAAGTTGCACAGTTAACTGGTTTCATGTCTAATGTTTGTTACTGTTTATTGTAAATGAGTTCTGATGAATCTGTTCCCTGTAAAACTGTTGAATTCATTGTAAACCGCCTTGATAAACATGAAAGGCGGTATATAAATGATGTCAAATAAAATAAATAAATAAAAAAGCATGGGACAAACACAGAGTATCTCAAAAGGAAAAAAGGGGCTATTATAGTAGTTGATTGAATGCTAGGTATCATAAGGAATGGAAAATAAAACAAATGATATTATAATGCCTCTGTATCGTTCCATGGTGCGACCACACCTTGAATATTGTGTGCAATTCTGGTCACCGTATCTTAAAAAGGATATAGCGTTATTAGAAAAGGTTCAGAGAAGAGCCACCAAAATGGTAAAGGGGATGGAAGGATACCCCTATGAAGAGAGGGTAAAAAGGTTAGGGTTCTTTAACCTGGAAAAGAGATGGCTGAGGGGAGATATGATAGAGGTCTATAAATTAATGAACAGAGTGGAACGGATAAATGTAGATCGATTGTTTACGGCATCAGAATATAGAAAGTCTAGGGGGCATGCAATGAAGCTACAGGGTAAACTATTTAAGACTAATAAGAGAAAATATTTTTTCACTCAACATGTAATCAAACTCTGGAATTTGTTACTGGAGGATGTAGTAAAAGCTGTTAGTGTAGCTGGGTTTAAAAAAGGTTTGGACAAGTTCCTGGAGGAAAGTCCATAAACCATTATTAAGAAGGGACCCAGGATATCAATGCTTGACCCAATACAAGCATTGTGGAACCTGTGTCTTTTGGGGAGACTGCAAGGTACTTATGACCTAGATTGGCCACTGTTGGAAACAGGATACTGGGCTTGATGGATCTTGGTCTGACCCAGTATGGCATATGTTCTTATATCGAAGGGCAGACTAAACAGGCCATGTGGTCTCTTTTTGCTGACATGTTTCTATATTCATTGTGGATATCCTGAAAACCTGACTGTCCTGCGGGTCCCAGAGGACCGGGTTGAGAAGCACTGTCCTAAACAAATAATCTGGCAATCCCACATAAAGGAGGTTGCTGTAGTCCAGAACCAGAATTACCAGTGCCTGCATTACCATGTATATTGCTGCACTGTCCAAAAAAAGGGCGAAGTTGGTGCACGAGTCTCAGCTGTCCATAAACGATATTTACCACTTTGGTAATATGAGCCTGCATGGACCACACAGCATCCAGCAGCATTCCCAAATCCTGCATCTCCTTTTTGCAGCCCAACCTCTCGCCCTGAATAACTAACCAATCTATCGAAAGCTCCAGGTCTAAATCCTTGCAAATCAAAATCAAAAACAGACTTATGGGCATTCAGCATCATGCAACTACTACTACTCCTCTATTCTAAGCACTGCACCACCCTCTCCAAATTATCATTCACCTTCTTAATGGTCTTCCCCCTATTACACCCTAATGGAACCACAATTTGAATGTCATCCATGTATAAGAAGCCCCAAAACCCAAAGGTTGATAACTCTTACAAATCAAACCTTGAAGGGACTGTTCCCAAAAGAATAGAACCAATTGCTTAGGGAGCTAAGAAGAGAAAGGAATCACAGCATCTTTAGGAAAAAGCTAAAAACCTGGCTTTTTCCCTCTCTAGAAAGTTAAGACTCTTGATATTGGGAATAATATAGGCTATGATGACTGGTTTATTAAGGCAGTGCTTTTCAAACTTTAATCCCATATGACCCCCTTTTAACAACTGAAAATTCATTTGATCCCCGAGAATGAAATCAAAACAGCAGGTCCCCAGCCTCCTTCCTCTCCCTCACTCAACTAAAGCAGGAAGGCAGCAGCAACAGTAGTGGCAACGGCAGCAGCAGTCATCACAGGGTCCTTTGTGTCAGTGTGTAGTGTGTGCTTACAAACCGCAGTACTGAGCATGGGTTTCCAGTTTAACAGGAAGCTTACCCAGGAGGGGGCAAGGGTCTATGAATGTTCACTGGTTCACAGGCCATATCCTGACTGGCAACTACTACTACTTGGCAATAGGTCATAGTGGTAGTCCAGAGAAAAGAGGAAATGGCTAGGTTTCTGTAACCCCATCCACTAATGGTGTGACCCCATTTGGGAATCATTGACTTAAGGTAATGGAGGAAGATACTTAGATTATTTTAATTTAATCTAGATGAGGACAGAAGCTAGAAAATGAATTTTAAATGTACCAGGGATGAAATGATTTATTCACTGACAGATAGGCAATCAAATGTTAGGTGGATTTATAAAATTGTAATTTTGTTTTTATAGTATTTGTGTTTTTTGTTACTTGTAACCCATCTTGAGTTTTGTTTTGAGAGACGTGGGATATAAATGCCATTTTAAATTAAATTAAATTAAAAAGGAAGACAGCACAAAGTGTAGAAGAAATTCACTGTAACTATTCCAAGTATCTCACTCATAATTATCTGCTTGGGGAAGTTGGAATACAGACAGGATATTTTGTGCATAAGTTTATTATTTTCTTTTTACACGAACCTGTCCTGTCCTTTCTTTCCATTACAAATCAAAATCCCGGTGCCAGCTTTGTTAGGGTTGGTGCAAGGATACTGAGCACCCTAGGTGAACCTTTAACCTTACATCTCCCAAAATGTTGATAATTACATTCAAAAAGATTATCCCACCAACCCTCCCACTAGAGTCTTGTAAAAATACATACATAACAAAGTATGATGTCCAATTATGCATGTATGTGCCTGCTCTTCCTGCAGGTAAGGAAACGTGCTGTTGGCTCTTTGAGTTTGTGTGGCTATCAGGATCTATTGTTTTCCTTTGACTGATTCTATTCTTTGCTGTCCCTCAAAAGCTTAGCTCCTGGTGGCCACCTAGTCTTGCCAAACGGGTGAACTGCCCCTGAGCTTGATGGCTCTGTGTGGTTCAAGCTCCGAGCTGGGTCTTTTGCTCTTCATATGGCCTAAGAATGCTGACATACCTTCAAGGCCCCTAGGTGGGAGGAATCTTAGTCATCCTACAATGCCGACATCTAGTGGCTGGATTTAGGATCCAGATTTGTAGAGCTCCGCAAGGAGTCTTGGTGCATGGCCTCCATACCAGGACCACTGCTACAATGACCAGAGGACCAATCCCTGGGTACCCGATTCCAATCATGGTTGCAAGTAAACTGAAAACACAATAGAGCAACAGAAAACTGCAGGTTAACAAAAAAAATCGTTGAAAATTCCAGACTAGATCTGAAAACAAGCTCAAAAGGCAGTTAGCTCATTTTTTTTCATGCCCTTCACCGATCTCCTTTATTTTCTGTCCTCTTTCCATCCCGTTCCCATTCAATCTTGCTTCTTCCCTTCTCCTTTCTCTCTTTCTTTCTGTTTTGGTTTCTCTCTTTGCATGCCTCTCTTCCAGGTGCCTGCCTTCCCCTCTCCCTCCTTCAGCAAACAGTGCAGGGCATCGGGATCTGTCAACTGAGAGCGCTAATAATACAGCATTAGTCACTCTCAGCTCTTTCAGTGCATTTCAATGAAGAAGGTTAAACCGCAGCAGAAATCGGAGAAGAGGGGATCCAAAACGGTTGACGTCTGGAGGTTTACGTCCATCTGAAGCCCTCCAGCCTTTCTGCTAGCACACTAATCTTTCTGCTTTATTAGAAAAAAATAATAAAACGTCTACATAGTCCTCCCCCTTGTTCTCCTTCCATCCCGGTACAGTGCTTGCTGAAACAGACCTGTCCTCGCCCCCTCCTTACCTCTCACAATGGACTTGCCTGGTGTGTCTCTGTCAGTGTCAGGCGGCTGCGGTGCTTCTGCACAATCTGGTATCCAAGAAGTCCTCCCCCTCCTCTATCCCTCCTCCACCTGCATCCTTCACCGATCCCCTGCCAAAAGTATCCTGGAAGAGAACCCAAGCCACGGCAACAGATCCAGGGGCCGGTGCCAGGACATCATTTACAAGGTGAGAAACCTTTTAGAGGAAATTAAAAAAAAATCTATGTATAGGGCTGCTGTACAAGAGCGGGATACTAGTAAATAGAGTGGATTGTGGCTGTGGAAGGAGTTTGCCTGGTTGTAGCCATTTTGTCCTGCAAACCTTGCCACCAGAGTCGGCCCCCTTCTCCTTTGCTCTCCGTGTGGATGCATCAGAAGCGACTGCATCTGGACCTTGAAAAAGGCTGGGACTTTTCCTTAGCAAATGCTTTTTTAAATCTTTTTTTATTAACCAGTCTAGTTTAGCACTCGAGGACAGAGGTAGAGACACAGCAGAATGATTATGACCTTGGATGTGGTAGTTTAAAAAAAATCAGGACGCTAACAAGAGTTGCCCTGGACAATTGTGTCCTGGGTCTCTTTAGTACTATCATTTGAAATACCTGGTGTTAAATGCATTTGTTTGGCTCTGGCATGTAATCCAGCACTATGCAAATGGTATTGCCCGAGTATCCAGCATAGGAGGTAAATTGGTGTGCACTGTCAAACTACCTTGGAAACCTAGGCATGAAGATTATACCGTTAAATCCTTTTATCGGCCCCATTCATTTTTTCATATGAAAATGGCTTGTTCAGTTATGTCTATATTTTGTACTTTGCTATACTGATTGCCATAACCATAGTCTTAGCATAGCAGTACCCGGGAAGAAACCCTGTGTAGGAGAACATAGGAATCTGAGGGAGGGAGGGAGGGAGGGAGGAAGGAAGAGGGTGGCTGACCTAGAAAAGATAATTTTTTTCAGCGTCAGTATCTAATTGCTGTGCTACAGATTGTGATGTACAAACCCCCCCCCCCCCCCCCCTCTGCTTTAGGATTTCAGGATTCAGAAGGGAGTGGAAGAACAGACTCCAGTCTTCTTACTGTGGTTACGGGTTAATGTTTCTTACACTCTTTACATATATTTTTAAAGAAAACACTATAAATATATAAGTTAATAAATAAAATTTCTGTGCATTTGTTGAACACTCAGATTTCAGAAGGGTTTTGCTTTAAGCAGAATGAGCTTGTCCTTAAAGAAACTTGTTCCATCTGCTTTGTAGGGATTTGCAAGAATTACTAAAATTCATTAGGAAAAACCGATAACTGTGCATATGCCATATCCTATCAACTCCTCTCTTTTAACTGTATATGTAATACATAATTACAATATATCACTTTGGAATCTATTCACCAGCACATATATGCAATCTATAAGAAATCTGTAAAAGATGACCATTCATCTGAAATGCATGGTACAATTGCAACTTTGTATCTAATTACAGAATCTA
Source organism: Ichthyophis bannanicus (assembly GCA_033557465.1). Taxonomy (NCBI): domain Eukaryota; kingdom Metazoa; phylum Chordata; class Amphibia; order Gymnophiona; family Ichthyophiidae; genus Ichthyophis; species Ichthyophis bannanicus. The sequence goes on along the minus strand of CM066048.1, from coordinate 40,197,037 downwards.
TTTATTCCTCTTATGTATGTCCTCAGAAGTGGAAGAATCATAGGTGAGGAACCCTCTTCCTTAAAAGCAAGAATATGTTTTTCATTGATGTCCAAAGAGGCATCACATTCTGCTTCCAAAGAATACCCATCAAATATGCTGTGACAGGCTTGGTTAAGATGGGACTGCAGGGCAGTAGTAGAATATTATGGTGTAGGTTGGATACGCACATAGAAAAATGGGAAATGTGCTGAAAAAAAATCTAGCAGTTTCAGCAACAACTCTATGCCACGTTATTTGCATGTATATATATGCCCATACATATATTACAGTGCAGTGTAATATAACCAAAGGCAATACATACATGGTCATTTCTATTTTTACTACCCAGTTTTCACTGTGACGCATACAGCTCTCTGGAGAGGATCAAAATAGAATTTTGAGGTGAGGGAAGTAGAAGAAATAGTGAGTTTTGGCATCTCGCAGCATCCAAGGGGCTTCTTTTCCCTTGACGATCAGGATTTGTAAAGCCACTGGATGCTTTCTTCACATGGGCAATAGAATTATCTAGAGGTTCTCAAATAAAGGCTTATGTTCAGCAAATACTGATTTCCAGAAAGATGCTCATAATGGCACAATGATTTGCACCATTCAAGCTAAGACTGTGCTATTCTGGAAGAAGAGAACATCAATCAAAATCTCCCCTCCCATCTCCCCCCCAGTTATTCCAGACGCTCCTTCATCTGCTTCCATCTGATTAGTGACCTAGGATCTTTCTCTGCAGGATTTTGGAGGTCAGACCTCAGATCTCCTAGTAGAAGTGATACTTAGTTATCGGTTTTAGATTTGTTCTTTTAAATTTTATTTTGATATCAGTGATTTTCAAATCAAGCAGCTATAGGTCAAGCTATTAAGATATGCCATACTTGGTCAGACGAAGGTCCATCAAGCCCAGTATCCTGTTTCCAACAGTGGCCAATCTAGGTCACAAGTACCTAGTAGTTTCCCCAGAAGACATACGGGTTCCACAATACTTGTATTGGGACAAACAGTGGATTTCCAGGGTCCTCTTTAACCATGGTTTATGGACCTTTGTTCCAGGAACTTGTCCAAACCTTTTTTAAACCCAGCTACACTAACAGCTTTTACTACATCCTCTGGTAACGAATTCCAGAGTTTGATTACACATTGAATGAAAAAATATTTCTCTTATTAGTCTTAAATGGGTTACACTGTAGCTTGATTGCATGTCCCCTAATCTTTCTACTTTTTTATGGCATAAACAATCTATGTACGTTTACCCATTCCACTCCATTCATTAATTTATAGACCTCTATCATATCTCCCCTCAGCCATCTCTTTTCCAGGTTGAATAGCCCTAACCTTTTTAGTCTCTCCTCATAGGAGTATCCTTCCATCTCATTTACCATTTTGGTGGTTTTTCTCTGTACCTTTTCTAATTCCGCTATATCCTTTTCAAGATATGGCAACCAGAATTGCACATAATATTCAAGGTGCGGTCGCACCATGGAATGATATAGAGGCATTATAATATCCTTTAGTTTATTCTCCATTCCTTTCCTTATGATTACTAGCATTCTATTTGCCTTCTTGGCCACTGCTGCACACTGGGCGGAGGGTTTATACAAAGCAATGTACTCTATCAATACTATGCAAAAATAATATAATAACCAGAACAGGTTCTGGGGTGGTGAATTGCAACTTATTTTGTGTGTGTACCCATTTACAAAATGATGACTAGATCATTAGACTCCTCCTTCCCATCAATAAATTCAAATCATTCTGGCACAGTTTTCCTCAGATTTTGCCTTTGCTTTTGGTGAAACAAAAATTCTCTCTCATTTCTTATTGATATTATTTCACTTTACATTTAATTTCAACATCCCCCCACCAACAACTTCCAGTGGTAGTTGTCCTGTTTTTAATACTTGGTTTCTTTCTGGGGCTTCATTTCAGTAACCCATTTTTTGAGCCACACCCCCTGTGCTGAGAATCCCTGATCTAAGAAATACTTCTATGTGTTATCCTCTGATCTAAGGCAGGATACATATGAGGCTCAGGGACCAGTATAAGATGGGGAACGAATACTCCAGCAATTCTTAGGTATTCATGAGAAATGGGAGTAATGTCTGAATATAATAAATTACTTACTGCATGTTTCAAGCCTAGAGTGGATGACAGACAAAAATAATAAAAAAAAAAATCAAATAAAGCAGCATCGTAACAATACAACAAACGGGCTTGTTCACTAACACGGCAGATAGCACATGCTGTCTGGACGTGGTAGCAGTTAATGCGGGGGGGGGGGGGGAAGGATGGAGATAATGCAGCGATTTTCCATGCCATTTGCAGAACACACATTATCTGCAGGAGGGGGGGGGGGGTATTAGGGTGGAGAGTGGGCATGTGTGGTTACCGCAGGCCTCAACAGTGCATGATAACCATCAAATCTGAAGACAGTTCGAGTGTAGCTAATGCCACTTCACTGCACATTTGGTGTGTTATCTGCTGTGAAAAAGCTGTGCATGCCCCCAAAAGACAGCACCATGTTATCTGCAAAAGCTGTGCGTTATCTGCACCTTCTTGGTGCATTAGCTGCAAAAGCCCCTTCCCCTCCAACTTCCCACTTGCCTTCTATCCTGTTCTATCCTATCATTTTATGGCATTCATTTTCCTTGAAATATGCTTTTATTGTACACCCTCCTGGTGTAACGAAGGGCGGCATTTCACATTTTAAATAAACCATAAAAGCCTAATGCAGTTTGGTAAACATGTTCCAAAGTCTACCCCAGCCTACCTGTACCAACACAAATTCAAATGTAGACTCACAAAATGGTTGGTTCATATAGGCTGGAGTAGAACACAGTCAACATTTAAAGCCTGGAACAGTAGGCTTTATTACCCGATATCTAGGCAGTATCAATTGAGGTAGTAAGAGGATGGCAAACTGTAAAGGTCGGTACTTAAAGGTCAATATTCAAAGCCCTTAGCTGGCAGGCCAACAGGAGGCCAGCTGGCTAAGGGCACTAATCATGACAGTGACACTATCTGGATTGTACTGCTAAATATCTTCACAGACTGCCCTGACACTATATGATTAGTGCAGAGGCAGTCCATGGGCAGGGTGAGGGTGGTGTTGGTGCTAACCAGTTAAAAGGCAACTTTATCCGATTAGCAGCAATTTTCAGTCGCCACCTTATCCAGCCAACGTTGGCCGCTTGAAAATCTGGCTCCTCCCTTATGATACCGCATCTACTGCTGCCCTCTGCCACGGGGGCTATCAGTTCCCCCACACGCCTCATCCCACTGGCCGTGGTGGTGGTGTTGGGTTTCTACTTTCTCCCTCTTGCCAATTCCAACCCCTCCTGCTGCCTCAGTCTCACTCCTTTCTCTCTTTCGAAGTCCACTCCATCCGCCTCTTCACTCCACTTCCTCTCCGGGTAGCTGTTATTTATCGACCTCCTGATAAGTCTGTTTCTACCTTTCTCACTGACTTCGACTCGTGGATTTCCTTACCCTCGAACTTCCATAGCTCAGTTCTTCCCTTATCTGACCATCACCTTTTAAGCTTTAATCTTCATTTCAGCCTTGTCCCGTCTCTTCCAACCTATTTCAAAACATTCATGCTATCGATCACTTGGCTCTCTCTTCCACCATTTCTTCATCTCTTTCTTCCACTCTGTCATCCAAGTCTGTCGATGAGGCAGTAACTTCCTATAATGCTGCACTCTCCTCGGCTCTGGATGCTCTCGCTCCACCCACCCCACGTCCTGTGAGACGTTCTGCACCCCAGCCCTGGCTTTCACCCACTACCCGCTATCTACGTTCCTGTGCCCGTTCCGGTGAGCGTGCTTGGCTCAAATCCCGCTCCCCTGAAGATTTTCTACACTTCAAATTCATGCTTGTCTCTTTCCAGTCAGCCATAGCTCTTGCCAAACAAGACTACTATGTCCATCTGACTAACTCTCTTGCCTCTGATCCTCGCCGTTTCTTTACCATGCTCAGCTCTCTCCTCAAAGTGCCTCTACCTCTGATCCCTCCCTCCCTTTCTGCCCAAACCCTGGCTGAGTATTTCCATGACAAAATCCAGAAGATCACCCTTCAATTCCCTACAAACCCAGATATTTCCCCTCCTCCCCCAACTCTCCCCCCTTCCCTTGCTACCCTCTCTTCCTTTCCTGAGATCTCTGAAGAGGAAACTGCACACCTTCTCTCTTCCTCCAAACTCACCACTTGCTCCTCTGATCCTATCCCCACCCGTCTCCTAAGCCCCATCTCCTCCACCGTTGTCCCTTCCATCTCTCATATTCTCAACCTTTCGCTCTCCACTGCAACTGTCCCTGCAGACTTCAAGCATGCTGTGGTCACACCTCTCCTCAAGAAACCCTCACTTGATCCCACCTGTCCTTCTAATTATCGACCCATCTCTCTCTTTCCATTCATTTCTAAACTACTTGAACGTGTGGTTCACCGCTGCTGCCTCAACTTCCTCTCCTCTCATGCCCTCCTGGATCCCTTATAGTCTGGCTTTCGTCCTTTACACTCTACTGAAACGGCTCTTGTCAAAGTCTCCAGTAACTTGTTCCTGGCAAAATCCAAGGGTCTGTACTATGTCCTCATCCTTCTTGACCTCTCTGCTGCTTTCGACACCATTGACCACAACCTTCTCCTCGATACCCTGTCCTCGCTTGGCTTTAAGGGCTCTGTACTATCCTGGTTCTTCTCCTATCTCTCCCATCGCTCCTTCAGTGTGTGTTCCGGTGGCTCCTCCTCCTTTACTACCCCGCTCCCAGTTGGTGTACCCCAAGGATCTGTCTTGGGTCCCTCCCTTTTCTCTCTACACCCAGTCCATTGGTGCGCTTATCTCTTCCCATGGCTTTCAGTACCATCTGTATGCTGATGACTCCCAGATCTACCTCTCTACGCCTGAACTCTCTCTGGCAATCCAGACCCGGATCTCTGCTTGCCTTTCTTTTCTTTTTTTTTTAAACTTTTTATTAATGCATTCCAAATACAAATATCACGAAAATTAGGCAGACCTAACAAGAAATCTCACAAAGGAAAAACATAAATTACATACAATTGCCATTTAGTCCACATCATGGAGAACACAGCATTATAGCACACCAGGGCTCAAAACAATTAAGGCTACATCCCCTAACCTAGAGAAATAAAGAAAGAAGAAAACCATACAAGTAATAAACTAACCACCCCTCTCAACCTACTAAGGAATCTAATAGAGCCACAAGTTGAACACTATCTGTGAAAACATAACTATTACCCTGGATAGTAATCAGGCATTTACACGGGAATCGAAGAAAAAAGGTACCTCCCCCAGCCAGAACTCTAGGCTTCAGCTGGAGGAAAGCCCGCCTCCGAAATTGTGTATGTCAGGAGACATCCGGGAAAATGGAAATCTTATGGCCATAAAAAAGGGAATTTTTCTTCTTAAAAAAGGTCTTCATAATTAAGGCCTTATCAGCAATATGTTCCAAAGTCACCACTCAGTCTGGATATTCATCGGCAGCTGCTATCTGGATACTGCTGCTGAATATCCCGCTGATATTTAAACACCATGGCTGATTACCACTGTGTTTGAATACTGGTTGTTTTGAAAATCGGCTTCTCAGTGTATAATGTATTAAGATTACAGTATTAAGACCAGCACAGTAAATGATAAAAGATAGGGAATAATTTTATGACATGCATAAATCACAGTATTTTAGTGGTTTAATGTGTGTAAATGGCCACATATGCACATAATGTAGTTGGTCACTGTTCTTAAAGTATGCATGTCGGACTAAAGGTGCATACTTTTGATGTGGGCGTGCACAGGAGTGGAACTTTGGCGGAGTGTAAACCTACATGCATTCTTACAAATTCTAGGTGCGGGCATTTACAGTACATCTCTAGGGCTGGTGTAAATGCTTACAAAGGATATTATAATGCCTCTGTATCATTCCATGGTGCGACCGTACCTTGAATATTGTGTGCAATTCTGGTCGCTGTATCTTAAAAAGGATATAGAATTATTAGAAAAGGTACAGAGAAGAGCCCCCAAAATGGTAAAGGGGATGGAATGATACCCCTATGAGGAGAGGCTAAAAAGGTTAGGGCTCGTCAACCTGGAAAAGAGACTGCTGAGGGGAGATATGATAGAGGTCTATAAATTAATGAATGGAGTGGAATAGGTAAATGTAAATTAATTCTTTACACCATCAAAAAGTAGAAAGACTAGGGGACATGCAATGAAGCTACAGCGAGTGTAACCTATTTAAGACTAATAAGAGAAAATATTTTTTTCATTCAACATGTAATCAAAGCTGTTAGTGTAGCTGGGTTTAAAAAAGGTTTGGACAAGTTCCTGGAGGAAAGATCAATAAACCATTATTAAAGGGGGCCTGGGAAATCCACTGCTTGTCCCAATACAAGCATTGTGGAATCTGTGTGTCTTTTGGGGAAACTGCTGGGTATTTTGTGACCTAGATTGGCCACTGTTGGAAACAGGATACTGGGCTTGATGGACCTTGGTCTGACCCAGTATGACATATCTTATGTTCTTACACCTAAATTTGCTGCGCATATCCCACCATTTATGCACTATTTTATAAAAGTGCAGACATCACTTTAAAAATTAGGTACGACGTACTTGTGTACATATAGCCGACCCTTAAAAATTACCTTCATAAGGACCAATTCCCTCACTTGGTTTGCAGCTTGTCGTGCTGTGAGGGCTTGTGTGCATCAGTGATGCTGAGAGCTAAACTATCAGTAGTTTAACTACTGGCAGGGTCTCCCAAGATGGACAGGTCTCAGCTGAGGTGCCAGACCAAGACAAACTACCCATCTGGGCAGCAGCAGAATGGGATAGTGTTGATGGCGGAGGATCACATTTCTGTGACAATGGCAACACCACCAAACTTAAACTGCACGGAAGAAAGGCCCGGCAATCTACTTCTGCATCTTGCTATGAAAACCCAATAGATAGTTACAACAAAACAAATTGTGCTGTAGTGCTGGAAGATGAGACCCCAGGTCGGAAGGCACTCAACTAGCTACTGGGAAAGAGCTGAAGACTTTTCAGAGTAAAGCCAGCATTTATGATGTGGTTGGATCAAAGCCCTCGGGACGTCTGACTGCTGATGTAGCTGCGCATGAAATGAGAGTCAGAAGCTGTAAAGATGTCTTACACATTGGAACATGGACCGTACGAAGTATGAACCAAGGGAAGTTGGAGGTGGTCAAGAATGAAATGGAACATGTACAACTTGATCTGTTGGGTGTCAGCGAACTGAAATGGACTGGCATCAGGCACTTTACATCAGATGATCACATGGTCTACTATGCTGGAAATGAAAGACAAAGAAGAAATGGTGTTGCATTTATAATAAAGAAGAAACTTGCAAGAACTGTAATGAAATACAATGCAGTCAGCGAACACTTAATCTCTACTCGTCTACGAGGAATGCCTATCAACACAACTATAATATCAGTCTGCAACTTACTCGTGGGATCAACCCACAGTCGTTCATAAGTACTTTCATCCAACAATTGGCGGTCAACCTCCTGTAAATAGGCCGATCGAGACCACAACACAATGGCCCCACCTTTGTCCGCCCGACGAACAACTATCTCAGTATGTGACATTAAATATCGGAGAGCTGCCTCTTCTTGGGATTAAAGTACACGCCGAAACCGACGGTGCGACTCCTCTAGCTGTTGTATATCCTGCAGGACCAATTTCTTAAAAAGCCCCAGAGCAGGATGCATGGGGCCAGGCGGGCTCCAAATTGATTTTAATGGCAATTTCATACGCTTCAAAGCCCCCGCTTCCAATTCTGCAGTCAGTTGAGATTGAGGTTTTGTTGCGAAGAAAGTTTTCAAATGCAGTTTGCGGAGAAGTGCATTTGAAAACTTAATGTCACATACTAAGATAGTTGTTCGTCGGGCGGACAAAGGTGGGCCATTGTGTAGTGGTCTCGATCGGCCTATTTACAGGAGGCTGACCGCCAATTGTTGGATGAAAGTACTTATGAACGACTGTGGGTTGATCCCACGAGTAAGTTGCAGGCTGATATTAAAAGTATAACGGGAGCAGCATTGCATGATAAAATCATTTTGAGAAAAGAATGGCAATTTTTGAATGTCCAATTTCCAGCAACAGCAAAATTTTATCTTTTGCCAAAAATTCATAAAGATAAGTGTCATCCTCTGGGGAGGCCCATAGTGTCCACTAGGGGCACGTTATTAGAACCTTTATCAATTTTTGTAGATGCTTTTTTGCGCCCTTTGTTAATTGAAATCCCCTCTTATGTTAGGGATACCACCCATTTTTTAGGGATTTTGGAGAACCACTCGGATTGGTCTGGCTTAGCGGACATTAGTAACCCTTGATGTGCCCTTCCTTTATACCAGCATTCCGCAAGTCGCAGCCTATGAAGCTGTGAAGGTTAGTTTATATCGTAGAGGAGATTTGTCTGAAGCCATGATTCGGTTTCTTTTGGAGTTGACTCAGTTGGCTATTTTTCAAATTTTTTTTATGTTTGAGGAGGTATTGTACCATCAGGTTTCTGGGGTGGCGATGGGGGCCACGTTTGCGCCCTCAGTTGCTAACCTATTTATGAGTCAATTTGAAGAGAGATGGCTTAGTTCTTCTCCGTATAATGTCCACATTAAATTGTGGTGCAGATTGATTGACGATGTATTTATGATATGGAAGGGCACAGTTGAGATGTTTCAAGGTTTTTTGGTATGGCTCAATGAGTGTGATCCAAATATTCATTTCACCAGTGCATTTAGTTATGATGAGATAGTATATCTCGACTTGGTGGTACGTAAGGGGGTCAAATAATTGGGTAACAACAGTATACCGCAAGCCTACTTATACGAACACATTCCTTCATTATAGTAGTGCCCATCCGGTTAGATTGCGGGATGGGCTGCCTTTTTCACTATTTATACGGTTTCGAAGGAACTGTTCTGATTTAGCTGAATTTAAACGACAATCAAAAATTTGGGGTGCTAATTTTGTAGAGGGGCTATCCGGTGGGGGTGGTAAAAAAAGCCTATAAACGGGCTCTTTGTAATAATAGAGCGTTGCTTCTAGATACGCAGAGGAACACGAGCGGGCTAGGGAAGAGGATTCGGAGTATGTTAAGCACAGTTACTTACCTGTAACAGGTGATCTCTGGGAACAGCAGGAATAAGTCTTCACATATGGGTATCGTCGGTACCGACGGAGCCTGCGCGGGAACGCTCCCCAGCGTCCAGTAAGAAAGCTTTTGGGAGCATCCCACAGCGCCTGCGCTCTGCCTTCCCGCCTTTCCCAACCGCCTCTCTCCAGTTCGAGTTTTAAAGCTGAGACAAAGAGAGAGAGAGGAAAGGAAAGATAGATAGAGAGATACAACTCCTAGGGGAGGTGGGTGGGTTGTGAAGACTTATTCCTGCTGTTCCCAGAGATCACCTGTTACAGGTAAGTAACTTTGCTATCTCCAGGAACAAGCAGGAATGAGTCTTCACATATGGGGACTCCCTAGCTGCAGATGCCAGGGGAAGACCCCAGGTTGCGTGTCCTTGAAAAAGGACTCTACCTCCTCCCATGGATCTCTGGCATCCAACCAGGGTAGGTGGGTAGGAGTTGATTAGGAATGGAACAGGTGTTTGAGAACAGCCTGACCAAACAAGGCATCCTGGCGGGAATCCTTGTCCAAGCAGTAATGGGCTGTGAAGGTATGAAACGAGGCCCAGGTGGCCGCTCGACAGATTTGGTCGATGGACACAGAGTTTAGATGAGCCATTGAGGCTGCCATGGCTCTCACATTGTGAGCTGTGACATGGCCCTCCAGAGAAAGGTTTCTACTCTGGTAGGCGAAAGAAATACACTGAGCAATCCAGTTGGACAGTGTTCTCTTAGAGACTGGAAGTCCTAAATGAGAAGGATCAAAAGCAACAAAGAGTTGAGAAGACTTTCTATGTTGCTGTGTCCTTTGTAAGTAAAAAGCAAGAGCTCTCTTACAATCCAAGGTATGAAGATTCCTCTCTGCATTTGATGCATGAGGTCCTGGAAAAAAGACAGGTAAATATACCTCTTGGTTCAGATGAAAAGGCGAGACCACTTTAGGCATAAAGTGTGGATTGGTCCTGAGGACTACCTTATCATGATGGAAACTTGTATAAGGTGGATTAGCCACCAAAGCTTGCAACTCACTGATGCGGCGTGCTGAGGTGACTGCAATGAGAAAAATAACCTTCCATGAAAGAAATTTCAAGGAGGTGGTGGCTAAAGGTTCAAAGGGTGGCTTCATGAGCTGGCCAAGAACCAGGTTTAAGTCCCATGCCACTGGAGGTGGTCTAATGGGAGGTTTAGTTAAAAGAAGGCCTCTCATGAATCTTGCTATAAGAGGATGAGAGGAAATAGATTGTCCATTGAGAGGCTTGAGGGATGCTGCAATAGCACTCAAATGGACTCTTACTGAATTCGTTTTCAGACCTGCATGGGATAGATGCAGGAGATACTCTAGTAGAGAATTCAGAGTTATTGCAAGAGGGTTTAGAACCTTCTCTGAACACCAAATGGTAAATCTTTTCCATTTGAAAGCATAGGAACGTCTAGTAGAAGGCTTACTAGAGGCATGAATAACATCTCTGACCTGCTGGGAGAGATGAAAATCTTGAAGGTCTAGGCCCTCAGCAACCAAGCCCTGAGATGGAGAGACTGGGGTTTTGGGTGCCACAACGTTCCTTCTTCCTGGGATAGAAGGTCTGGTGCAGAGCCCAAGTCCAGGGAGGGAGCTTGAGAGAGATGGAGAAGTAGAGGTTACCACACTTGGCGTGGCCAATGTGGTGCTATGAGGATCATGGTCCCTCAATCTCTCTGAAGCTTGAATAGTGTTTTGGGAATTAGGGGAATTGGTGGAAAGGCATAAAGGAAGTCTTGACCCCAGTGAAGGAGGAAGGCATCCTTGGCCTGAACTCCCTGACATGGAATTCTGGAACAGAACCGGGGAAGTTTGGCATTCCACGGACTTGCAAAGAGGTCTATGTCTGGGGTTCCCCAAATTCGAAAAATCCTGGCTAATTGGTCCATGTGGAGGGACCACTCGTGTGGAAGCAGAACTTGACTGAGTCTGTCCGCCCAAGAGTTTTGAACGCCTGGAAGATATACTGCCAGATGATGGATGTGATGCTCTCTGGCGAAGGCCCACAGTCGCAAAGCTTTGTTGCAAAGCGACAGAGAGCCAGTCCCGCCCTGCTTGTTCACATAGAACATGGCTACTTGGTTGTCCGTATGGATGAGGACTGTCCTGTAGCTGAGCAGGGTATGGAACACTCTGAGAGCTAAGAATATTGCTCTGATTTCCAATAGATTGATATGCAGAGAAGTCTCCTGTGGAGACCAGATGCCCTGGGTTGAGAGATCTTGCAGATGAGCTCCCCAACCCTTTGGAGAAGCATCTGTTGTGAGAGTTGCTTGGGGTAGCGGTTGCTGAAAAGGGGACCCCAGCAACAGGTTTTGAGAGGACTTCCACCACTGGAGAGACCAAAAAAGGCGACTGGAGTTTGCTATTTTGTCTGACAGGCAACCTGATGCCTGAGTCCATTGGGTGGACAAAGTCCATTGAGCTGCCCTCATGTGAAGGCGAGCATATGGAACCACATGCACGGTGGATGCCATGTGGCCTAATAGTTGTAACATCTCTCGAGCAGTTAATTGGGACTTTAACTGAATCTGGGAGGCTAACTGCACCAGACGTAGGCAACGGGCCTGAGGAAGATAGGCCCTTGCAGTTGTGGTATCCAGCAAGGCCCCTATGAACTCCAGAGACTGAGTAGAGGTGAGATTGGATTTTGGGATGTTTATTACTAGTCCAAAATACTGAAGGATACGCATTGTGCAGGTTAGACAAGTCTGGGCCTCTGACTGGGATGGGGCTCGAATGAGCCAGTCGTCCAGATATGGGAATACGAATATTCCTAGAGTGCGGAGAAATGCAGCTACTACTGCCATGCATTTTGTGAACACCCTTGGTGCAGAGGCCAGACCGAAAGGAAGCACCCTGTATTGGTAGTGCTTTCCTTGAAAAAGGAACCGAAGGAACCTTCTGTGTGTTGGATGGATGAGGACATGGGTGTACGCATCCTTGAGATCTAGAGAACAAAGCCAGTCCTGACTCTGAAGGTATGGAAGCAGAGCCCCTAGAGAAATCATTTTGAATTTCTCCTTGAATAGAAACTTGTTCAATTCTCTGAGATCTAATATGGGTCTGTAGCCCCCTGTTTTCTTTGGGATAAGAAAATAAGGGGAGTAGAACCCTGAGCCCTGTTGAAGAAGAGGTATTTCTTCTATTGCCCCTTGGGCAAGAAGGGTAGCAATCTCCTGACCAAGAAGGTTGAGGAGAGATGTTGGAGAATTGAAGTGTTTCACCATGGTGTGAGGAGGAAGGCTTAAGAAATGAAGCTTGTACCCTTCCTTTATGATGGAGAGGGTCCATTGCTCTGCTGTGATTTGCTCCCATCTGGGAGCAAAGTAAGTCAACCTTCCTGGAATGGTGAGGGGCTCTGTTTTTTCCAGAGCTAGAAAGGCTAAGTTCTCTAGTTGCAAGTCAAAGGCCCTGAGGAGGTTGAGGCTGCTGGGCTGTGGTAGGCCTGGCAGCCTTTGACTTGGCCTGTTTAGGTGGTTGCTGACGCTTTGCAGCAAAACGACCTGCAGAAGATGTCTGCCCATGAGCAGGATAATATCTTCCCTTTTTAGAAAAAGATGTCTTTTTGAACAATCTTTTCTTAACAGGGGCAGAGGTAGACTTTGAAAGTCGATCCAAAGCAGAATTCTCAGCATCCATCTGAGTGGCCTTTGCTTGCCAATCCCTGCCAAACAGGTTTTCACCTGTACAAGGAAGGTTTCCCAACTCATCTTGGACCCAGAGTTCCAAATCAGAGGCTTGTAACCAAGCAATTCTGCGTGCACCTATGGCAGTAGCCGAGGCTCTGCTTACACACTCAAAATAGTCAAAGGCTGCATGGTTGGAGAATTTGGAAACATCTTGGGCATGTTTGAGCCAAGTGAGAAATTCCTGCCTTTTATCTTCTGAAATAAAAGGAGCTAAAGTCTGCAGGTGATATGTGACTTCCTTTAGAAACATCCCCATATAGAGACTATAGGAGTTGATTCTGGCAGCAAGCATATTGGCCTGGAAAATCCTTCGGCCAAAAGCATCTAGAGTCCTACATTCACGTCCTGGAGGATTAGATGAGTGTCTCTTTGCACTCTTTATTTTCTTCATGGCAGACTCAACCACAATAGAGTGGTGAGGAAGTTGAGTCTTATGAAAACCAGGATAGGGAGGGACACGGTACATGGTGTCTAACCTACGAGAATGAGGAGAGGTGGTGAGAGGAGTCTCCCACATGCCCAACATGAGATCATAGAGAATCTCATGAATAGGTAAGGTAGCTGCTTCCTTAGGAGCCTTAGGATATTGCAAAATATCTAATTGCTTGGCTCTAGGCTCTGACTCAGAGGCCACTGTAATGGAGAGGCCCCTAGCCACTTCCCTAATGAAGTCTTGAAAAGACAAGTCCTCTGGAGGAGACATTCTGTGTTTTGGAGAAGCAGACTCCTGAGGAAGAAGTACCGGTGCCTCGACAGAAGCCTCCGACTCATCAGAGTCTTCGGAGGAATCGAAGTATCGCCTGTCTGGATGCTCCTGTAAAGCCCAATACGCGTACCGAGTGGGATCAACATCGGGAGTAAGCGGTACCGGTTCGGTACCGATGGGCATCATAGGGGACAGGGTACCGTTGCAGTCGACACCAAAGCCAATGTCGATGCAATCGGTACTGGCACCGGGAACGGTGCCGGAATCGGTACCGACAACGGAGATTGTTGCGGTACCGAGGCGTCGAAGCCTGCATAAACGCCGTAAGGGTGCGCTGCATGGACAGAATTTTCTGATCCATCGACGCCACCAAAGTCTGGATGGCGGTACCAGTGGAGGCCACCGGTACCCCAGAACACGGCAACAGGTGATCGGTCGAGGCCGAGCCATCGATGTCAACCTGTGACCCCATAGATAATGCTTTGGAAGCCGGAACTTCCCGCCAGGGTAATTTTGCTGAAGCGGAATCCTAGAGGACAAGCCCGGAGGCATCTCGATGCTTAGAGGGAGATTTGCCCTTCGAGGACTGGCTAGATTTATGTTTGGTTACCTGAGATCCATGGGAGGAAGAAGAAGCCCTGGAAGACGTCGATGTCACCGAGGCTGCATCAGAGGGAAACAGGGTACTGAGCTTGGCTGCTCGGTTCTGCCGACCTCTTTTAGACATCATGGTGCACGACACACAATCCGTGATGGAATGGTCAGGACCCAAACATTTTAGACACCAATCATGGGTTTCGGTGACAGAAATAGTACCGCCACATTTTGTGCACTTTTTGAACCCGGAAGCGGGCTTTTCCATGAGGAGAAAATATTCAGGCCTAAGGCCCAAACTGAAAATGCACAGTTGAAGAAAGAAAAGGGGGGTTTTTTTGAAAAAGAAAGAAAAGAAAAGACCGGTGGTACCGGTCCGACGTCGAAGGCAGACGGGACACAGAAAAATAAAGAAAAAAATAAAGAACTTCTTCTGCAGTGACAGGAACACGACCTGCTGGCTCTGTGGAAAAGAAGAACTGGAGAGAGGCGGTTGGGAAAGGCCGGAAGGCAGCGCACAGGCGCTGTGGGATGCTCCCAAAAGCTTTCTTACTGGACGCTGGGGAGCGTTCCCGCGCAGGCTCCATCGGTACCGACGATACCCATATGTGAAGACTCATTCCTACTTGGTTCCTGGAGATATTTAGTTACGCGGTACTCCCCTTTTAGCTCGCATATTCAGCATATTTGTAAGAAACATGGCAACTTGTTGCGAGTGATTCCAGGATTAGAAGATAAACGGGTTAGGTGTGTGTGGCAGAGGCATCGGAATCTGCAGGAATGGTTTTATTTATTTATTTTATTTTATTTATTTTTCTTATATACCGTGCTCTTTGATATCAGTGCGGTTTACATGAAACAAGGAGAGTTTACAGTGGGGGTTACACCGTAATTACATAGAACAGGTATAATAACTTGGATAACAGTGTTAACTATTTACATCTGATTGGCTAACAGAAGGTATTTGTATGGTTGAGTCCTTCAGTATTGCGTCCTCTGTTGAGATCAGCTGAGGTATTAGGGGGACATTGGAGATGTGGTAAATGTGGTATTTGTGAGATAACCTGGGATACTGCACGCTTTGTATATCATGGGAGAGAGTTTAAGTTGAAAAAGCAAACATCCTGTGATTCTGAGTTTGTAGTCTATGGTATCTTATGCCCGTGTCAATTGCTGTATATAGGAAAGACTAATCGGCAGTTTCGGAGGCGTATATTGGAGCATAAAAGTAGGATTGCCTGTAAAGTTAAGGAGCCGCCTATAGTTAAGCATTGCTTGGACTTTGGCCACACTTTTATGGATCTTCGGTGTTTTTGTTTGGACGTGGTGTTGATGGGCAGGGGAGGTAGAACAAGAGAGCAGGAGTTGCTGCTCTGTGAGCAGCGTTGGATTTTTCATGTACGTACAGTAATTCCAGAGGGGTTAAATATGCAAATTGATTGGGCAGTGTGTTGTTGAGGGTATTACAGCTTGAAGTGGGGCTGTTTGGGAGGGGGGCATGATGGTCTCTGAAGGATGTAGGCAGGGAGCTGTTTCTATGTGATTTTTCAGCTGGTTTTTGTTGGGAATACTGGAATGGTATTGGTGGTAAGGATTCATTGGTTGGTTCTGGGTATTAGCCGGTAGGTTGGTTTTAGGAATGATTGTGGTTTTTGATTGGCCGATGAATTGCTTTGTTGCTATTGAGAGACTGGCTTTTTAAAGGTGGGGGGATTGAGGCCGCATGCGCGGCGTTGGTGAAGCTGGTCCGGCCATGTTTTAGATTGAGTTGATCGCAGGAAGGTGGAGTAAATGTATATTGGTAAGTGTCACATGGATTTTACAGGGATTGGTGTGTTATAGTTCGGGAGAAGGTTTTAATGTTTGGGTTTTGTCTTTTGTAGCCTGTGGGAGCAATTACACCCCCTGACGAAACGTGGAGTGAAACGCTTGAGGGGCGCTCGAGTGAGGTGTCGGGGCATCAGCTTCAGATAGATCGAAGCTGTGTTGAAAGTTAAGTTGGCTCTTTTTGTTGTATATTGCTCATTTAATACCCCACCTTCCTCTCACTCCAACTGACCTTGATGAAGCAATAGAAAACTGGCACAAAATTATCAACAATGCTGCAACAAACAAAATAACCCCTAAACCTTCAATCAATAAAAATAACAGATCTAAAAATAGAGATGCCCCATGGTTCAGCAACTCTTTAAAATTAATGAAACGAGAGCTGAGGAAACTAGAACAGAATTGGCGCAAAACCAAGTCAACGACAGACTACGAGTCCTATTATAACCACCTCAAAAAATACAAAAAAGCAACGGAAAATGCAAAGAAAAACTACCATTCAACCATTCTAACTAATTCAATAAACAGACCCAGAGAACTATTTACTATTGTACAAAACTTAACAAGCAACTCATATAATTCAGGTGACACTATCACTGATATTTCACCTCAGACTTTGGCTAATTATTACCAGAAAAAAATAAAACAAAATATTTGCTTACCTAACCCATACAGTAAATTAAACAATGAACAAATAAACAATTGGTCAAATTTCCACCCAATATCCAAAGACACACTCAAAAACATAATTTCTAATCTTAATACAACAACGTCCTATCTAGACCCTTGCCCAGTAATCTGGATAAAGAAAACTCTACCAACTCTCTCCTCCTTTATATTACTTAAGATTAACCTCTCATTACAACAAGGGTATCTACCCTCAAACATGCTCAGATACGCCCAATAATCAAAAATAGTACCCTTGACAAAACATCTCCCAACTCCTATTGACCCATATCGAGCATACCTTTCATGGCTAAACTAATTGAAAAAGTGGTGCAAATCCAAACCCAAGAATACATTGATACCTCAGCACCTCTTAATGAACAACAATACGGTTTCCGTCCATATCACGGTGTAGAAACACTACTTACAGTAATGCTAGACACTCTTGTAAAGGAATTGATAACACTAAACAAGCGTTTATCCTACTATTCCTGGACATCTCAGCTGCATTTGATAGTGTAAATCACTCAATAATGCTTAATAGACTTAAACATATTGGAATAAATTCAACGGTACATAAATGGTTCTCATCATATTTAAGCAACAGAACACAAACGGTAAGAATCAATACTCAAACATCTAATACATACAATCAGGAAATTGGCCTCCCACAAGGATCGGCACTATCGGCTCTTCTATTTAATATTTATCTCCAACCAGTATGCAACATCTTTAAACATTTCAATGTCCACTACCACATCTATGCGGATGATATAATTTTATTTATTTTATTTTTTATTTAGCTGTATTTATATCCCGCTTTTCACCGGGTCAAAGCGGTCAATTGGGGGATACATTTAACATGAGGGGATATGAGACACACACACTAATACATACAGGGAACATGGGCATTGGAGGGTTAAGTGGCTTGCCCAAGACCACAAGGAGTGCCTATAGGACTAGAAATCCCAATCCCTCCGGCCTGAGATTGCTATCCCCAGGTGGGACTTGAACCCCCGACCCTCCGGCCTGAAGTATCTTGTCCTAACCACTAGACCACGCCTCCCTCCCATTCATGATCCCTCACCCTCCAATACAATTACTATCTGAGTGCTTCAATGAACTCACAATATGGCTAAGAGAACACAATCTTCACATCAACTACTCAAAAACAGACATTTTATTTGTAACAAAAAAACAATCATATACCCCCCAACATCTATTACCCTACAGAATCATGAGATCAAAACTAAAAACGAGGTGAAGTATCTAGGTGTGATTCTAGATAAAAATCTCAGTATGGATTCCCATATTAAAAACATAACAAAAAAAATCCACTACAAGCTCAAAATACTCAAACAACTACGCCCACTAGTACATCTGATTGATTTCTTTGACTGGGTGACCAGGGAGTTGGACCGCGAGAGAGCTCTAGATGTGGTGTATTTAGATTTCAGTAAAGCCTTTGACACTGTTCCTCACAGGCGACTTATAAACAAACTGAGCACCCTAGGGATGGACCCTAAAGTTACTGCTTGGGTTAGAAATTGGTTGGGTGGGAGGCGACAAAGAGTACAAGTAAATGGAGCTCACTCTGAGGAGAAGGATGTTACCAGTGGTGTGCCCCAGGGATCTGTCCTTGGTCCGATTCTTTTTAACATCTTTGTTAGTGATATAGCGGAAGGGCTGTCGGGTAAGGTTTGCCTCTTTGCGGATGATACCAAAATCTGCAATAGAGTAGACACCCAGGAAGGTGTAGATAACATGAGAAGGGATCTAGCTAAGCTTGAAGAATGGTCTAGAATTTGGCAACTGGGATTTAATGTTAAAAAATGTAAGGTCATGCATTTGGGCTGCAGCAATCCAAGGGAGCAATACAGTATAGGAGGTGAAGTACTTTTGTCCACTAAAGAAGAGCGGGACCTAGGCGTAGTTGTGTCCGATGATCTTAAAGTAGCTAAACAGGTAGAAAAGGCGACGGCAAAAGCTAGAAGGATGCTTGGGTGCATACGGAGAGGAATGGCTAGCAGAAAAAAGGAGGTGATAATGCCTCTGTATAAGTCTTTGGTGCGACCTCATTTGGAGTATGGTGTGCAATTCTGGAGACCGCACCTTCAAGGATGTAAACAGGATGGAGTCGGTGCAGAGGGTTGCTACTAAGATGATTAGTGGTCTTCATTATAAAGCATATGAGGACAGACTTAAGGATCTTAATATGTACACCTTAGAGGAAAGGCGGGATAGAGGTGATATGATTGAGATGTTTAAATACCTCCGTGGCATAAATGTTCAGGGAGAGAGCCTCTTTCAATTGAAAGCAAGTTCTGCGACGAGGGGACATGGGATGAGGGTGAAGGGAGATAGAATCAGGAGTGATATGCGGAAATATTTCTTTACGGAAAGAGTAGTGGATCCGTGGAATAGTCTCCCAGTGGAGGTGGTAGAGATGAGGACAGTAACTGAATTCAAAAAAGCATGGGACCAACACAGAGGATCTCTAAAGGTAAAAAGTGGACTGTTGTAGTTGTTGTTATGGAAGGACAGACTAGATGGGCCTTGTGGTCTTTTTCTGTCATCATGTTTCTATCTACATTTTATTTATTTATTTATTTATTTGAGTGCTTTTCTATACCGCCCCTTCCAGAGATCAGGGGCGGTTTACAAGGAACTTAAACAACAATATAGCAGAACAGTGCAATATTGAATTACATTAAACATTAGTTGAGCAAAAAACAAGGAACTTAAACAACAATATAGCAGAACAGTGCAATGTTGAATTACATTAAATTTTAGGTGAACATAAACTAGGTTACATAATAACTAGGTTAAATGGAAAACAATGAGAGGGACTTTATGAGCATAATACAAGCAATCATCATACCCCACTTCGACTTTGCAAATATAGCTCTTCTAGGAATAACAAAACAGAATCTAAAAAAACTCCAGTTAGCACAAAATGCAGCTGCCAGAACCATCATGAAGACTCATACATTCGAGCACATAACACCCATTCTAGCCAACTTGCACTGGCTCTCCATCTACTGTAGGATAAATTACAAAATACTAATAACCACATTCAAAGCATTAAACAATATGGTTCCTCCGACACTGGGTAAGCTCATAAATATGGAAATACCAAATACTGCTCATAGGATAAGCAAAACAAACAAAATTAAGTATCCAAATGACTTTATAAAAGTCAAAAAGTCAACCAACAACAAGGCTTTTTCACATTCGGCTCCCATCACATGGAATACACTACCTGTAGAAATTAGAACCCTAACCGATATCAAAGAATTTCGTAAGAAAATAAAAACCCATCTATTCATGTCACACTATGGCTTACTGGCTACTTCCTTCTCCCTTAATGACAATGGACAACAGAAGGATTATATATATCAAACCAAGCAACAACACATGAAAAGTTAATTAATCTCTCCCCCACACGGTATCAATAAGTCTACATGATGGCTTTTCTGCTACGGCACTACAATGTATATAACCCAAACACAATGTTTCTGATGTCATGTACATAGTTTCAATGTACTCTACCAAAAGTATCTTGTATATAGTAGTTCGACCTTTTTGATCTTGTTTTATATATTAAGGCACAAGCCTACTGCACATAGTTTGTTGATGTTCCATGTAAGAAGAACAGACTCTATATTTGCCTCTGTTTATTCAAATTGTTCTTTGTAAACCGCACCTGATCTATTGGAAAGTGCGGTATATAAGTGTTTATTAAAATAAAATAAATAAATAAAATTTGGCATTAATGTGCTATGGGGTAGGTCATTGATGTGAAAGGGCAAATGGTTTTACAAAGATTGATGTAATCAATGTATTTTATACCGTAGCCCTAAAATTCTGAGACCTCCTTCCAAGCTGATAAACGTGCCACAGAGAGATTGTGTGACAAGAAGATATGCTTCTCTCTTTTTTTGAAACTTTTTTTGAAAGTTGTTTCATGGAATTTTGACATCAGTTTTGGTACGGTGGAATGCTCTGTTGTATTTGTATTGAGTTGGTGTTGACTCCTGGCAACTCTCTGGATAGCTGACCTAAACTCTGTTCTGTCTTCAGCCAAGCAGCTCATTGTTGATAAAGTGGTGTCCATAGCTGCTGTTATTGTATCGATCCATCTCATTGCTGGCCTTCCTCTTTCACGGTGTACCTTGCCAAGCATTATGTCTTTCTCCAATGATCTCTGTCTTTGAATGATGTGTCCAAAGTATGAAAGTCAAAGCCTTGTCATCTGATCTTCTAAGGAAAGCTTAGGTGTGATCTCCTCTAGTACTGATTGGTTTGTTCTTTGGGCAGTCCATGATATACACAATATTTTTCACCAGCAGCATAATTCAAAGGCATCAATTTTCTTCCTGTCTATCTTTTTCACTGTCCAACTTTCGCATCCATATGACATTATTGAAAGTACCATGGCCTGGACAAATCAAATCTTTGTATGGAGAGAGACATCTCTACTCTTGAAAATCTTGTCTAGGTCCTTCATAGCAATTCTACCAAGAACAATACGTCATTGGATTTCTTGACTGCTACTCCTTTATTGATTGTTGATCCAAGTAAGATAAAGTTGTCAACTATTTCAATTTCTTCTCCATCAGTGATGAACTTGTTGATTTTGCCAGTTGGCAGGATCTTTGTCTTCTTAACATTAAGGTGCAGAACCATTTTAAGACTATGTTCCTTGATCTTGAGAAGCAAATGTTTCAGATCGTCTTCACTTTCAGCCAGTAATGTGGTATCATCAGCATAGCAAAGGTTGTTGAGTCTTCCACTAATCTTCACACCTTGGTTGTCTTCCTACAGTCCTGCTTCTCTGATGATTTGTTCTGCATATAAATTAAAGAGGTAGGAGGAAAATATGCAGTCTTGTCATATACCTTTGCTGATTTTAAAACATTCTGTTTCTCCTAGTTCCATTCAAACTGTTGCCTCTTGATCAATGTAAAGGTTGTGCAAGAGAACCATCAGATATTTTGGTATACCCATGTTTCTTAATGTGGCCCAGAGTTTCTCATGGTTTACGCAGTCAAAAGCCTTGCTGTAGTCAATAAACACATTTGGATATCCTTTTGGAAGTTACCAGTGGTGTGCCCCAGGGATCTGTCCTTGGTCCAATTCTTTTTAACATCTTTGTTAGTGAAATAGCGGAAGGGCTGTTGGGTAAGGTTTGCCTCTTTGCGGATGATACCAAAATCTGCAATAGAGTAGACACCCAGGAAGGTGTAGATAACATGAGGAGGGATCTAGCTAAGTTTGAAGAATGGTCTAGAATTTGGCAGCTGGGATTTAATGTTAAAAAATGCAAGGTCATGCACTTGGGCTGCAGCAATCCAAGGGAGCAATATAGTATAGAGGGTGAAGTACTTTTGTCCATTAAAGAAGAGCGGGACCTCAGTGTGGTTGTGTCTGATCATCTTAAAGTAGCTAAACAGGTAGAAAAGGCGACAGCAAAAGCTAGAAGGATGCTTGGGTGCATAGGGAGAGAAATGGCTAGCAGAAAAAGCACAGTTACTTACCTGTAACAGGTGATCTCTGGGAACAGCAGGAATAAGCCTTCACATATGGGTACATCGGTACCGACGGAGCCTGCGCGGGAATGCTCCCCAGCTTCCCAGAAAGGAAAGCTTTTGGGAGCATCCCACAGCGCCTGCGCGCTGCCTTCCCGCCTTTCCTAACCGCCTCTCTCCAGTTCGAGTTTTAAAGCTGAGACAAAGAGAGAGAGGAAAGGAAAGATAGATAGAGAGATACAACTCCTAGGGGAGGTGGGTGGGTTGTAAAGACTTATTCCTGCTGTTCCCAGAGATCACCTGTTACAGGTAAGTAACTGTGCTATCTCCGGGAACAAGCAGGAATGAGTCTTCACATATGGGGACTCCCCAGCTAGAGATGCCAGGGAGATCCCCAAGGTTGTGAGACCCTGAGAAGGGCTCTACCTCCTCCCATGGATCTCAGGCATCCAACCAGGGATGGAGGGTAGGAGTTGATTAAGTATGGAACAGGTGTTTGAGAACAGCCTGACCAAACAAGGCATCCCAGCGGGAGTCCTTGTCCAAACAGTAATGGGCTGTGAAGGTATGAACTGAGACCCAGGTGGCTGCTCGACAGATCTGGTCGATAGACACAGAATTTAGATGAGCCATAGAGGTGGCCATGGCCCTCACATTATGAGCTGTGACATGGCCCTCCAAAGAAAGGTTCTTACTCTGGTAGGCGAAAGAAATACACTGAGCAATCCAATTGGACAGTGTCCTCTTAGAGACTGGAAGTCCTAAATGAGAGGGATCAAAAGCAACAAAGAGTTGAGAAGACTTTCTATGTTGCTGTGTCCTTTGTAAGTAAAAAGCAAGAGCTCTCTTACAATCCAGGGTATGAAGATTCCTCTCTGCACTTGATGCATGAGGACCTGGAAAAAAGACAGGTAAAATACACCTCTTGATTAAAATGAAAAGGTGAGACCACTTTAGGCATAAAGTGTGGATTGGTCCTAAGGACTACCTTATCATGATGGAACCTTGTATAAGGTGGATTAGCCACTAAGGCCTGCAGTTCACTAATGCGGCGAGCTGAGGTGACTGCAATAAGAAAGATAACCTTCCAGGAAAGAGATTTCAAGGAGGTAGTGGCTAAGGGTTCAAAGGGTGGCTTCATTAGCTGACCAAGAACCAGATTCAAGTCCCATGCCACTGGAGGTGGTCTAATGGGAGGTTTAGTTAAAAGAAGGCCTCTCATGAATCTTGCAATAAGCGGATGAGAGGAGACAGGTTGTCCATTGAGAAGCTTGAGGGATGCTGCAATAGCACTCAAATGGACCCTTACTGAATTTGTCTTGAGGCCTGCACGGGAAAGATGCAGGAGATACTCCAGTAAAGAATTCAAAGGTATTGCTAGAGGGTTAATACCCTTCTCAGCACACCAAATGGTAAACCTTTTCCATTTAAAAGCATAGGAACGTCTAGTAAAAGGCTTTCTGGAAGCATGAAGGATATCCCTTACTTGCTGAGAAAGATGCCAATCTTGAAGGTCTAAGCCTTCAGCAACCAAGCCCTCAGATGGAGAGATTGGGGGTTTGGGTGCCACAACGTTCCCCCCTCCTGAGACAGGAGATCTGGAGCAGACCCCAAGTCCAGGGAGGGAGCTTGAGAGAGATGCAGAAGTAGAGGGTACCACATTTGGCGTGGCCAACGTGGAGCTATGAGAATCTTAGTCCCTTGATCTCTCTGAAGCTTGAACAGGGTCTTGGGAATTAGGGGAATGGGTGGAAAGGCGTACAGGAAGTCTTGACCCCAATGAAGGAGGAAGGCATCCCTGGCCTGAACTCCCTAACACGGAATTCTGGAACAGAATCGGGGAAGTTTGGCATTCCACGAACGCAAAGAGGTCTTTGTCCGGGGTTCCCCAAATTCGAAAGATTCTGACTATCTGGTCCATATGAAGGGACCATTCGTGTGGAAGCAGAACTCGACTAAGTCTGTCAGCCCAAGAGTTTTGAACTCCTGGAAGGTATACTGCCAGAAGATGAATTTGATGCTCTCTGGCGAAGGCCCACAATCTCAGAGCTTCGTTGCAAAGCGACAGAGAGCCAGTTCCTCCCTGCTTGTTCACATAGAACATGGCTACTTGGTTGTCCGTGTGAATGAGGACTGTCTTGTAGCTGAGCAGGGTATGAAAGACTCTGAGAGCCAAGAAGATTGCTCTGAGCTCTAAGAAGTTGATGTGTAGGGAGGTCTCCTGTGGAGACCAAATGCCTTGGGTGGAGAGGTCTTGAAGATGAGCTCCCCAACCCTTTGGAGAGGCATCTGTTGTAAAGATTGTTTGGGGTAACAATTGTTGGAAGGGGGACCCCAGCAACAGATTTTGAGTGGACTTCCACCACTGGAGAGACCAAAAGAGGCGCCTGGAGGTTGCTATTTTGTCTGATAGACTTCCAGATGCCTGGGTCCACTGGGTGGACAAAGTCCATTGAGCTGCCCTCATGTGAAGGCGAGCATAAGGGATCATATGCACTGTGGATGCCATGTGGCCTAGCAGTTGTAACATCTCTCGAGCAGTTAGCCTCTCAGATCCAGTTAAAAACCCACCTAACTGCACTAAGCGTAGGCAACGGGCCTGGGGAAGATAGGCCCTTGCAGTTTTGGTATCCAGCAAGGCCCCTATGAACTCTAGAGACTGAGTCGGGGTGAGTTGGGACTTTGGAATGTTTATAACCAGTCCCAGATACTGCAAGACACGCATTGTGCAGGCTAGGGAAGTCTGGGCCTCTGACTGGGATGGAGCTCGGATGAGCCAGTCGTCCAGATATGGGAATACAAATATCCCCAGAGTGCGTAGAAATGCAGCTATTACTGCCAAGCATTTTGTGAACACTCTTGGAGCAGAGGCCAGACCAAAGGGAAGCACCCTGTATTGATAGTGCTTTCCCTGATAAAGGAACCGAAGGAACCTTCTCTGTGCTGGATGGATGAGTATATGGGTATACGCATCCTTGAGATCTAGAGAACAAAGCCAATCCTGACTCTGAAGGAATGGAAGGAGAGTACCCAGAGAAATCATCTTGAATTTCTCCTTGCATAGGAATTTGTTCAATTCTTTGAGATCTAATATGGGTCTGTAACCCCCAGTTTTCTTCGGAATTAGAAAGTAGGGGGAGTAGAACCCTGAGCCCTGTTGAAGAAGAGGTACTTCTTCTATTGCCCCTTGGACAAGAAGGGTGGAAATCTCTTGACCCAGAAGGTCGAGGAGAGATGTTGGAGAATTGAACTGTCTCACCATGGTGTGGGGAGGAAGGTTTAAGAAATGAAGTTTGTACCCCTCCCTTATGATGGAAAGGGTCCACTGCTCTGCTGTGATTTGCTCCCATCTGGGAGCAAAGTGAGCTAACCTTCCTGGAATGGTGAGAGGCTCTGGTTCTTTTAGGGCCAGAAAGGCTAAGTTCTCTAGGTGCAAGTCAAAGGCCCTGAGGAGGCTGAGGCTGTTGGGCTACAGTAGGCCTTGCAGCCTTAGACTTGGCCTGTTTAGGTTGTTGACGCTTTGCAGCAAAACGACCTGAAGAAGATGTCTGCTGACTATAAGCAGGATAATATCTTCCCTTCTTGGGAAAATATGTCTTTTTGAACAACTTCTTCTGGACAGGATTAGAGGTAGACTTTGAAAGCCTATCCAAAGCAGAGTTTTCTGCATCCATCTGAGTGGCCTTTACTTGCCAATCTTTGCCAAACAGGTTCTCACCTGTACAAGGAAGATTTCCTAATCCATCTTGGACCCAGGGTTCCAAATCAGAAGCTTGTAACCAAGCAATTCTGCGTGCACCTATGGCAATGGCCGAGGCTCTGCTGGCTCCCTCAAAAGAGTCAAAGGCTGCACGGTTCGAAAATTGGAAGACTGGGCATCAAAATGGCAGATAAAATTTAATGTGGACAAGTGCAAGGTTATGCACCTAGGGAAGAACAACCCAAACTATGGTTACACGATGCAAGGTTCCACATTAGGAACCACCACCCAGGAAAAGGATTAAGGCGTCATTGTGGATACCATGTTAAAACCCTCGGCCCAGTGTGCAGCGGCAGCCAAGAGAGCAAATAGAATGCTAGGTATGATAAGGAAAGGAATAGAAAATAAAACAAAAGATATTATAATGCCTCTATATCGTTCCATGGTGAGACTGCACCTTGAATATTGTGTGCAATTCTGGTCGCCGTATTTTAAAAAGGATATAGCGATTTTAGAATAGGTTCAGAGAAGAGCCACCAAAATGGTAAAGGGGATGGAAGGATACTCCTATGAAGAAAGGCTAAAAAGGTTAGGGCTCTTTAACCTGGAAAAGAGACGGCTGAGGGGAGATATGATAGAAGTCTATAAATTAATGAACGGAGTGGAAAGGGTAAACGTAGATTGATTGTTTACGTTATCAGAATATAGAAAGACCAGGGGACATGCAATGAAGCTACAGGGTAAACTATTTAAGACTAATAAAAGAAAATATTTTTTCACTCAATGTGTAATCAAACTCTGGAATTTGTTACCGGAGAATGTAGTAAAGGCTCTTAGTGTAGCTGGGTTTAAAAAAGGTTTGGACAAGTTCCTGGAGGAAAGGTCCATAAACCATTATTAAGAAGTGACCGAAGATATCAATGCTTGACCCAGTACAAGCATTGTGGAACTTGTGTCTCTTGGGGAAACTGCTAGGTACGTATGACCTAGATTGGCCACTGTTGGAAACAGAATACTGGGCTTGATGGACCTTGGTCTGACCCAGTATGGCATATCTTATGTTCTTATTTGGAAACATCCTGGGCATGCTTAAGCCAGGTAAGAAAGTCTTCCCTTTTATCTTCTGGAAGAAAAGGGAGGAAAGTTTGCAGATGATCTGTAACTTCCTTCAGAAACATCCCCATATAGAGACTATAGGAGTTGATTCTGGCAACAAGCATACTGGCTTGAAAAATCTTCCTGCCAAATGCATCTAAGGTTCTACATTCTCTTCCTGGAGGAGCAGATGAGTGCCTCTTTGCACTCTTTAACTTTTTCATAGCAGACTCCACCACAATAGAATGGTGAGGAAGCTGAGTTTTATGAAATCCAGGACAAGGAGGGACACGATACATGGTATCCAACCTATGAGAATGAGAAGAGATAGTGAGAGGAGTCTCCCATATGCCTATCATGTGGTCATAAAGGATCTCATGAACTGGCAAAGTGGCTGCTTCTTTAGGAGCCTTGGGATATTGCAAAATATCCAATTTTTTGGCTCTAGGCTCTGTCTCAGGGGCTACTGAGATAGAAAGTCCCTTGGCCACTTCCCTTATGAAGTCTTGAAAAGACAAGTCTTCTGGAGGGGACATTCTTCTTTTTGGAGAAGAAGACTCCTGAGGAAGAAGTACCGATGCTTCGACAGAGGCCTCCGATGCATCAGAGTCTTCGGAGGAATCGAAGTATCGCCTGTCTGGATGCTCTTGTAAAGCCCGATACGCATACCGAGTGGTATCAGTACCGATAGGCATCATCGGACAGGGTACCGCTGCAGTTGACAACGAAGCCGATGTCGATGCAACCGGTACCAGCACTGGAACCGATATCGGAGCCGGTGTCGGAGCTGGTACCGACAACGGAGCTTGTTGCGGTACCAGCGGCGTCGCAGCTTGTATGAATGCCGTTATGGCACGCTGCATGGTCAGAACATTCTGATCCATCGACGCCATGAATGTCTGGAGGTCGGTACCGGCGGATTCCACCGGTACCCCAGAACATTGCAACAGGTGATCGGTCGAGGCCGTGCCATCGATGTCAACCTGTGACCCCATAGGAGGAGCTTTGGAAGCCGGAGCTTCCCGTCGGGGTACTTTTGCCGGTGCAGGATCCTCGAGGGCAAGCCCGGAGGCATCTCGATGCTTAGAGGGAGATCTACCCTTCGAGGACCGGCTGGACTTATGTTTGGTTACCTGAGATCCATAGGAGGAAGAAGAAGCCCTGGAAGACGTCGATGCCACCGAAGCTGCATCAGAGGGAAACAGTGTACTGAGCTTGGCTGCTCGGTTCTGTAAACCTCTTTTAGACATCATGGAGCAGGATGGACAATCCGTGATGGAATGGTCAGGACCCAAACATTTAAGACACCAGTCATGGGTGTCGGTAACAGAGATGGTACCACTGCACTTAGTGCATTTTTTAAATCCGGAGGCGAGCTTTTCCATGAGGAATTTTCTGTTAGGCCTAAGGCCCAACGAAGAAAAAATACACTGAAGTGGAACGGAAGTATTCTTTTTTTTTTTTTTTTAAAGAAAAAGAAAGAAAAGACCGGCGGTACCGGTCCGACGTCGAAGAAGGCAGACGCGCCACCAAAGAAAATAAAATAAAGAACTTCTTCAGCAGTGACAGGAACATGACCTGCTGGCTCCGCGGAAAAGAAGAACTGGAGAGAGGCGGTTAGGAAAGGTGAGAAGGCAGCGCGCAGGCGCTGTGGGATGCTCCCAAAAGCTTTCCTTTTTGGGATGCTGGGGAGCGTTCCCGCGCAGGCTCCGTCGGTACCGATGTACCCATATGTGAAGACTTATTCCTGCTTGTTCCTGGAGATAAGGAGGTGATAGTGCCTCTGTATAAGTCTTTGGTGCCACCTCATTTGGATTATTGTGTGCAATTCTGGAGACCACACCTTCAAAAGGATATAAACAGGATGGAGTCAGTACAGAGGGTGGCTACTAAAATGGTTAGTGGTCTTCATTATAAAGCATATGAGGACAGACTTAACGATCTTAATATGTACACCTTAGAGGAAAGGTGGAATAGAGGTGATATGATTGAGACGTTTAAATTCCTCCTTGGCATAAATGCACAGGGGGAGAGAGCCTCTTTCAATTGAAAGCAAGTTCTGCTATGAGGGGACATGGGATGAGGGTGAAAGAGCATAGATTCAGGAGTGATATGCGGAAATATTTCTTTATGGAAGGAGTGGTGGATCTGTGGAATAGTCTCCCAGTGGAGGTGGTAGAGATGAGGACGGTATCTGAATTCAAAAAAGCATGGGATAAACACAGAGGATCTCTAAAGGTAAAAAGGGGACTGTTGTAGTTGTTGATATGGAAGGACAGACTAGATAGGCCATGTGGTCTTTTTCTGTCATCATTTTTCTATGTTTCTATTCTTTTGTCTTTTCAATAGATCCATCTCACATCCACGATGCTGTCTCTCGTTCCTCACCCTTTCCTGAACCCTGCTTGCACTTCAGGCAGTTCTCCTTCCAGGTATGGTTGTAGTCTCTGCTGAATGATCTTATCTTGCTGGCATGTGGGATCAGAGCGATTGTGTTATAATTTCCACAGTCAGTTGGGTCTGTACCTTAGCAAGGTACAGCCTTCAAAACTGAACACAATACTCCAAGGGAGACCTTAACAACAACAACAACAACAACCACCTGTACAAGGGCATTATCAACTCCTTCTTTCAGCTGACTATGCCCCTCTTTATGCAGCCACCCATCCTTCTGGTTTTGATTACTGCCTTATCACATTGTTTAACAACCTTGAGATCCTCGGACATAGTCACCCAGGATCTCTGTCCAGGTTTGTGCGCATCAGCCATGGGAAACACTCTCTCAGTCCCATCCATAATAAGAAAAAGTTCCCAGTTTGCGAATAGCCGAGCAATCAAACTATACGCACCACCTCTCTGGAATTCCCTCCCCCCCACCCCACCCCCCAAATCCGTGCCATCTCTGACTTGGCCACATTCCAGAAAGTTCTAAAGTTCTTTTTCAATTATATTATGAGCAAGTAACATAGACCACCTGACTAGTTCCCTCTTAGATTCTTAAGCTACCTTGAGCCAAACCCCACAGCCAGATACAAAATTATCCTAATAAGCACAATGTACATAGTTCTCCCAACACTCACAATGTATATAGTTTGTTTATTTATTTAACAGGTTTTATATACCGCTTTATCATCAATTCAAAGCGGTTTACATGTAACAGTTATAGCACCAAACTTTACATAGAACACAGGGAGTTACAAATTGGAGGATTAGATGGGGTATAAAGAATACATTTAACTTCTCAATTATATACAGCTACATTGTTTCATATTGGATGGGTACATTGTTTCATATTGGATGGGTTCAGAAGTTACATTTAGCAATTGTTGTCTATTATTGTTGCAGTGTGAGTTGAGTTCGGAGGGATATATATGCTGGGGGAGAGGTATGTGGGGTTTTAGGCATCCTTAAGATATAGTCAGAAAATTGAGATGTATGGGGAGTGGTATGATGCTAATGAGGGAATGGTATGATGCTTATGAGAGAGACATTGGGTTACTTCCAGTGAATTCTTATCATTCATTTCTTCAATGGAGGGACCATAGAATTCCATGAACAGGTGAGTTTTTATGACTTTCCTGAAGTCTAGTAGGTCTTTGATTGAAACAGCCTTCCCTCGATCCATCTGTCCTTTCACATTGGCGCCCCGTATCCAACCTCCCATTTCTTGCTAAGCTCCTAGAACGCTGTGCTTTTGACCAACTGAGTTCCCACCTCGAATCCACCAATTCCCTTCACCCACGTCAGGCTGGGTTCCGCCAAGGACACAGCACCGAAACTGTCCTCCTTGCCTTACTGAATGAATTGCATGTCGCTCACGACCGTGGTAATATTACTCTCCTTGTATCACTGGATCTGTCTGCGGCATTTGATCTCATTGACCATCATACACTTCTGTCCTGTCTCTCTGACATTGGTCTCCGTGGCACTGTTTGGCACTGGTTTCACTCCTTCCTTTCCTCCTGTTCCTTCTCTGTACATATCAATGGCCAGGCCTCTCCCATCCTGCCCCTCACTTGTGGTGTCCCACAGGGCTCTGTGCTTTCCCCCATTCTGTTTAACATCTTTCTTGCTCCGCTGCCCTTGATAATTCAACAATACCCGGTCTCGTCTTACATTTATGCAGACGATATTGTTCTCCTGTTTCATACCTCAACTTTATCCCCTGATGTCACGCAGTTGAATCTCTGCCTTTCTCACATCGCTTCTTGGTTATCAGAGAATTTTCTTCATCTCAATCCAGCAAAGTCCTCCGCAATGTGGGTTTCCTTGGGTGGCCCATGTCCCACTCTGACTCCCTCCATTGACTCAACCAACATTCCTCTCACATCCTCCTTTCGTTACCTGGGCGTTCTTCTGGACCCTTCTCTGTCCTTTCACGAACACATCTCCATGGTATCCCGCTGTTCTTTTGCTGCTTTACGGCGCATTAGGGCCGTCCGATCCATATTACCCACCGGTTCCCTAATCACTCTTGTCATTGCTCTCGTTATTAGCAGATTGGATTACTGTAATGTTTATTTAGCCAACCTCCCTAAATACAGCCTTCAAAGGCTGCAGCGCATACAGAATACTGCAGCTCGCCTCATCACCTTTTCCAGTAAATTCGACCACATCACGCCTATCCTCATTCGTTTACATTGGCTTCCCCTCCATTATCACTTTCATTACAAATTTCTGATTCTACTCCACCGTGCCATTTACACCAGTACTCCTCTCTATCTGGCGGATTGCATCTCTCTACATTCTCCCCATTGACAACTTCGTTCCATCAACACCAATCATCTATCCCTTCCCTCGCCCTCCCAAGCCTGCTTAGAACAGACACGACACTCTGCCTGGTTCTTTCTCGGACCTATGCTATGGAATACACTACCCAATGATCTTCGGCTAGAACCATCATACCCCCAGTTCAAGTCTCTGCTTAAGACGTATTTATTCCAGAAAGCCTTTGACCTCCTCCCCGAAGACCCCTCCTGACTGTCTTATGTCTTTGTCTGATGTGTTACAAATTGTCTTTGTCTGTCGCCCTCTCTGTCTTTATGGTTTATTATGAGTTGGTATCACTGTATGACTTGTTTGCCCTTTCTCTACCTTCTTTCCTATCTAACTTTGGCGTTCTATTTCCTGGTGTGCAGTGTTTAATCAAATTTTTATTGTACACCGCTTAATGCTTCTGCCCTAGCGGTATATCAGATAAAGATAAAGATAAAGATTGCACGTAATGAGCCGGGTAGCTCATTCCATAGATGGGGAGCATAAGGGGAGAAGGCTCTACTGCTGGTGGAGTGTTTTGACATTCTGAAGCTTGATAGAGTTTCTAAGGTGTTGTCGTCTGCTCGTCTTCTTGTTGTGGTTGGACGCGTTCTTCTGATTAGTGGTTCGAGGGCGGGTGGAAATAGGTTATTTAAGATTTTGAAGATTATAATTATATTCTTGTATTTAGTGTGAACTGTGACAGGGAGCTGGTGGAGTTGGTAAAGAGTAGGTGTTATACGACTGTACCTTGCTCTTCCAGTAATGATTCTTGCAGCAGTGTTTTGCATCAGTTGCACGGGGAGTATTGTTTTTTTTGGGTAAACCATGGTATATTACATTACAATAATCCAGTATGGGTTTTACTAAGGCTGGCATACTGTTCGAAAGTGATAGTTGTCGAGCAGTGGTTTAAGTTTGTGCAGAGATCTAAGTTTGTGATAAAAAGAACAACCAATTCTGCCTATATGGCAGTGGTTCTCAACCTTTTTTGTACCATGACCCCTTTTACCGTTGGTCAACTTGTGGTGACCCCCAATGATAAAATCAAATACGTCTCTCTTCCTTTACCATTAACGCATTGTCGCTGTAATCATTTGTTGAATTATTAATATATTATAGGCCTTTGCAATATGTTTTTATTTATAAAATTTACATGTTTAAACCACAATAATTAATCACAATAACAAGTAACAATATTTGATTTCAAAATTATGATGATTCTGTAGTCAAATCACTAATATGAAATAAAATTATTTTTTCTACCTTTGTTGTCTGACCAATTTATTCTCTGATCATGCTGGTCCCCATCTGAGGCTTCTGCTTTCCTGTCTTCTCTTAGCTCTCTTTCTGTGGTCTATGGTCCATCTGCCATTTATTATCTCTTCTTTCGTTTTCTTCACTTCTTTCCATCAGCCTATTTCCAGTCCCAGTAACCCTCCCCAGTATCAGCCCCTTTCCAGTCCTCACTTTCAGTACCTTCCAATGTCAACTTGCATTCCCATGACTGCCACTGGTGTCCATTCCCTTCCAGTCCCCCTCCTTCCCCACTGACCAGTTCCTTCTAGTACAAATACCATGGCAGCCCCTCTCAGATCCACTCCCTTCCAGTTCCATTCTCCCATCCCCTCGTATCAGCCCATTTGTAGCCTTAGCCCCCAGTTTTCTTCCAGGGCCAGCAGCTCTATCCTCCCCTCCCCACAATCAGCCCATTCCCAGTCAAAGCCCCCCAATCAGCTCGCTTCCAGTGCTAGTTCCCCCTCAACCCCATTACCAGTGCTAGGCTCCCCTAATCAGCCCATTACCAGTCCTACCCCCCCACCATCAGCCCATTACCAGTCCTAGCCTCCTCTAATCAGCCCATTTCCAGTCCTAACCTCCCCGATCAGCTCATTTCCAATGCTAGCCCCCCATCAGTCCATTACCAGTCCTACCCCCCTATCAGCACATTATCACCATTGCCAGTCCTAGCCTTCCCTAATCAACCCATTACCAGTCCTAGCCCCCCCATCTGCCCATTATAATCCTAACCCGCACTGTCTCCCCCCTCTGTCCAGCATTTATCCCTGTCTGTCCAGTATGTCCCCCTGTCTCTTCCCTTTGTCCATGTCAGCCCCCCTCCCTCCCTCCATGTCAGCCCCCTTCCCTCCCCTCCATGTCAGCCCCCCTGTCCATGTCAGCCCCCTCCCTCCCTCCCTCCATCCATCCCTCCATGTTAGTCCCCTCCTCCATCCATGTCAGCCCCCCTCCCTCCCTCCATCCATCCATCCATCGTCAGCTCCCCTCTCTCCATGTCAGTCCCCCTCCCTCCCTCCCTCCCTATCAGCCCCCCTCTGTCCATTTCAGCCCCGTTGCAGGTTCCCTACTCCCCTCTCCCCATGTCTGCCTCCTTCTTCTGCAGCCGCAGCTCCCTGTCTCTTAGGGAACCGCGGCTATGCCTGTAAAACCGTTGCGGAGCCTTTCTGTCTCTAAACAGGCTCTGTGCAGCATTGTCCCGCCTCCAAAGGAAGTGGTAAACAACTTCCTTTGGATGCGGGACAATGCTGCATGGAGCACGTCGAGAGGCAGGAAGGCTCCGCAATGGTTTTACAGGCATAGCCGCGGTTCCCTAAGAAGCAGGGAGCCTCGGCTGCAATAGGAGGGAAGCGGTGAGTTTGCCGCTGCCGAGAAGCGGACTCGGTAGCGGCAGCAACTTGTGCGTGCTTTTTTTTTTAACGGTGGAGTGAGGCGACCCCCGTGGGGGTCACGACCCACAGGTTGAGAACCGCTGCTATATGGGGTTGAAAGCTGAGGTGCTGATCAAAGGTAATCCCGAGGTATTTGACTTCCTGTTTGTTGGTTAGGTTGTGATTGAGGATTTTTATAGGAGTCAGGTGGAGAGAATGTATTGTTCCTAGTTATATACATTAAATCAGATTTTTTGAAGTTTATGAGTAGATTGTGTTCTTTGAGCCACTTTGCCATGGATTCGAGGCATGCCATAATTTGAGAGTAATCAGGGTGATTGACGTTTATTTATTTATTTATTTATTTATTTACAGTCTCTTTTATACCACGCCATTCAACATCAGTGCGGGGGTGAATACCATAATATCGTCTGCATATATTCTGTATTGGATGTTGTGATGTTTTATGATGTTACGTAATGGTTGGATGTACATATTGAAAAGTAATGAAGATAGGGCAGATCCCTGGGGAACACCCTGGTGTTGGATGAAAGGTTTGGATTGCTGGTTTTTGATTCTAAATTGTTGGTTACGGTGAGAAAGGTATGAGAGAAACCAGTCTAGCACAGTTCTAGTTATTCCTATATCTCCAAGTCTTTGTAGCAGAGTGTTGTGGTTTACTGAGTCAAAAGTAACTGTGATATAAATGAAGCATAGTATGAAGCCTTGGCGGATATTGTCAGTGCCTATAATAAGGGTGTCCACCAATGATGTGATAAGCGTTTCAACATTGTGGTTCTCCCTAAATCCATATTGGTGGGGGTCCTATGGGGCATAGGCATCTATGTGGTCTTGTAGCTGTTATTGTACTATTTTTTCTATTACTTTAGCTATGAATGAAAGGCTTGATATTGGTTGGTAGGAGCATGGGTCCATTTTATTGAGGTTGTTGTTTTTGAGGATTGGTCTGATTGATTGCCTGTTTAAGTTGTGGTTGGAGATAACTGAGTGAGAGATGATTCAACAATCTTTTGTAGATGTGGTATTAGGTATTCTTTTGCTTGTTTAACCCAATTAACTGGACATGGGTCGATTGTTAAATAAAATAAATAAGTAAATCACCTAACATTTTCATACCATGCTTTCCATAAGATCCAGCGTGGTTTACAAGCAATGAAGGTCTGAAAAGTACACTAACATGGTCGTTTTCAGTTACATGGAACATAATGTAACTATTTACATTGCTTAGTTCAAAAGCAGTACATGGAACAATCTGTAACTACTGTATTTACATTGATGGGATCAAACAGTATTTACATTGATGAGATCAAACAGTACAGGGTGCATGTTCCCTTTAACTATATACAAAAAATGAGCATGACTGATGTTTTATATGCTCTAGCAGGACACGGCTAATATTATCTATCTTATAATTAGCTCGCTATTTGGCCTGATATGACGTCAGCCTGGGTGTCAGTCAGGTTGTGTGCCAAAGTGAGAGGTAAAGAGGAATGTTTTAAGTTTTTTACCGAATGGTTTATGTCATTTTGCTCTCTAATGTCCTCAGGGAGCTCATTCCAGAGGGTTGGGAGCAGCATGTGAAAATGCTTTATTTGTTAATTTTTTGGCTTTTCTGTAGTCCTTTGGGATTTCAAGTTTGTATTTATTTTTGCTTCTTTGGATTCTGTTGGAGGTTTCTATTGCGATTAATTTGTTCAGAAAGGATGGGGCTATGTTGTGGATTATTTTAAAGGTGGTCACAAGGATTTTGTAGCTTATGCGGCTATAGATTGGAAGCCAGTGTAATTCTGATAATATGGGTGTGATGTGTTCTATGGAAATGATGTTGTAGTGTTAATGTTATCTATAGTAAAGCCAAGTTGTTTTCTTGTTGGGGTGTGGAATGTGACCCATGTTCCATCATTGATGTGTTGTGAGCTGGATTCCTTTGGTCTTACAAGTGGTAATTGTGTATATTTCAGTTGTATAAAGTCTGCTATATCTTGTGTGGGATATGGAGTTCAGATCTTCTGGTTCAGTTGGTTCTTTTGTTAGGCCGTTTACTATTGTAAAGAGTTCCCTTGATTTGTTGAAGGATTTCATTATTAGGTTTGTGTGATATTCCTTCTTGTAGTTATTTATCATATTGTGGTAAATAGTTTGCATTTCGTTGTATTTTGTTAAGTAGTGTTGGCTTTTGGTTTGATGCCATAGCTGACTCTTCTGTTCGTTTATTTCGCTTGAGAACCATGGCACATTATGTTTCCTCCTGTTGTTAGATATTGGTTTGTCTGGTGCAATTGCTGCTTTATGGAGAGTTTTGTTCCAATTTGTAATGGTGGCGTCAAGGTTTGTTGTATCTTGTTCGAGCTCTGGTAATACTTCTTCCAGGAAAGAAGGTTCGAAATCTCCTTTTTTCTTTGAGGGTTGGTTCTAAGGTTTCATTCATTCTGGGGGAGTTTAGGGAGAAGTTAATCATGTGGTGATCTGACCATGGGATTTGGATTACTGTTACGTGTGAAACAAGATCTTTGACGTAGTGATTGTTCGGTACGAAGATAAGGTCAGTGGTTCGACCCTTCTTATATGTTGGGGTGTTTATTAACTTATTGTATTGAAGGTCTTTCATTGCTTCCAGGAATGCATCACTATTGTCTCCTAGAATGATAAGAGGTTTTTCTGAATGGCATGTGCATAGACATGTTATAGGATGGTTGAGAGATTGTAATCGTTTGCACTTGGGGCTCTATATATAAGCCAGAGTGCTATTTGTTTATTTGAGATAGTTATTGTGTTGCTTCCTTTAGACTGGGGTGATGAGGAGGTGTTGAATTTTAGTTGTGACTTTGCAATAATTAATACACTTCCACCTCTTTGTGACGGTCTTGTAGAGTTGTGTAATGTGTAATGTTGTGATGAGAGTTGGTTTAAAATGACATTATCTGCATCAGAGAGCCATGTTTCAGAGATACACATAATGTCTATGTTCATGTTCTGTATGTAGTCCATGATGGTGTTGAATTTGTTTTGGATTGATTGGGCGTTGACAATTGAAGGGTGTGTGAAGTGGTTTCATGGTAGGAGATATTTCCTGGGGGGTATTAAGGTTTATATGAATTATTCTTTGTGGTCTATTATGAAGATTTGTGTTTATACTGATGTTTATCTTGTGTGTTGTGTATCTGCTTGTAATTGATATCAGATTAGTAAGGGAAGGTAGGTTGGTTCCTCCAAAAATAGAGTACCTGCTTTTGAGGAGCAGGAGGAGGAATATAAGCATTGTATATCGTTTAACCATTTTGATGTTGGTCTTATATATTTGGAAGAGATTGGTCTCGAGGTTGGGGTTGACTGTGTGGTGGTGGTAAGGTTTGGGGATAGGAATGATGGCTACTCACAGTTCTGGTGGCCTCAGCACTGCTGGTCTCTTCTTGCAAGTGTTGTATTTCAATGCTGATGTGATATTCGTTTTATTTTGTGAAATGGAATCTTCAGGAGGATGTTTCAGTTGATGCTACTAGTTTCCGATTGAGGCCACAGTTCTTGTCTAGCTGGTTATATCCTACGGCATCTAATTGCCACGCCAAAGGGCCCTCTGGTGAGGCCCTCAGGCACAGATGTGCCTAGGGGTGCCTTTAAATTTAAAAGTCCTAGTCGGTGGCCTGATTGGGTCTTACGGGGGTGATCAGGGAGGGGCTTTGCTTCCCGCTGACATCCCCAGTGCTGAGCAGGCCAGCCCCAATGGATGTCTGTGCGGCGGCTCTCCAATTACGACCCAAGTTGACTCGCCTGCCTAACCTATCAATTGTTATCTTATTAACTGCTGATGTTTGCTGTTTTGTTCTCTAAACTTGTTCTAAGTAATTACTGATTTTGTTCCTTGACAACAGCACTGATTTCTAAATAGTGCAATATATAAAACCAAATAAATAAGCCTCTTTTGTATTTCTGCACCCCAAGTGCATCACTACACTTTTTCATACTAAATCTTAACTGTCGAGCATTAGACCATTCTTCCAATTTTTGCAGATCATTTCTCATGTTGTCAACTCCTTCTGGGGAGTACACCCTGTTGCAAATCTTTGAGTTGTCCACAAAAGGGCAACCTTTTCTGTCTCACCCGTCAGGCAAAGCACAGTTACTTACCTGTAACAGGTGATCTCTGGGAACAGCAGGAATTAGTCTTCACATATGGGTACGTCGGTACCGACGGAGCCTGCACGGGAATGCTCCCCAGCATCCAATCAGAAAGCTTTTGGGAGCATCCCTCGCGCCTGCACGGTGACTTCCCGCCTTTCCCACTGCCTCTCCTCAGTTGAGTTTCATAGCTGAGACAGAAGGAGAGAAAGAGGAAAGGAGATAGATAGATACAACTCCTAGGGGAGGTGGGTGGGTTGTGAAGACTAATTCCTGCTGTTCCCAGAGATCACCTGTTACAGGTAAGTAACTGTGCTATCTCCAGGAACAAGCAGGAATGAGTCTTCACATATGGGGACTCCCTAGCTGTGGGTGCCAGGGGAGATCCCATAAAATGCGTATTCCTGGACAGGACGGCATTTTCCAAACCTGGATCCCCGGCATCCCCTGAGGGATGGGGGGTAGGAGTTGAATAGAGAAGAGCTGCAAGGAACAGCAAATCTAAAGACTACAGGGGAGAGGAGTCTTTAGAATGTATGTCAAGTATCATTAAAATATTTAATGAACTAGTACAACATAGAACTTACCTACTGGATTGTAGGAAGTAGAACTGTGATGGAGTGTACTGTAGATGCAGTAGCGGAATCTTCAAGGTAACTTCACAGCAATGAGGATGAAGTTCCAAAGCAGGAATGGGCAGGTGACCCAGGTGTCAACTGGGGCAGGAGAAGAACGGCAGGTCTTCAATGGAAAGCTTTATGGGAAAAAGCTGAAAACTCTT
The DNA here is from genome assembly GCA_033557465.1 of Ichthyophis bannanicus. Classification (NCBI taxonomy): domain Eukaryota; kingdom Metazoa; phylum Chordata; class Amphibia; order Gymnophiona; family Ichthyophiidae; genus Ichthyophis; species Ichthyophis bannanicus. The sequence continues at coordinate 40,157,690 of CM066048.1, read as the reverse complement.
TTAGGTACAGAGTTATTAACATTGAGGACTAAAAGAAGACTGACCGATCTGGAGAATTAGCCCAGTCCGGAAGGGAAGAGGGGGTATGGAAACCCCCCCCCCCCTATTCCAAGGAGAACAAAAGTGTACTCAGAAATACTGAAGATGTACACTGTCATTCCTAGCTGGTAAGAGATAGGAAGACAATGAAGTTTGATACTTCATGGATAGGGAGATCTATAACAAAAATAGAAGCTGTTAACGTCACAGCAGTAATTGTGTGTATAACCGCTCCCACTTACTGAGCCGTATGGAAATAGGCAAGTTGACTGTCTGGACCCCTTAAGAAGGTAAAAACTTTATAGCACAGACAGTTAGGGAGATAGTAGGTAATACCTAGTGTCCTATGGACATCTCCCAAAGGGCACCCAAAGGGCACATATATATATATATATATATATATATATATATATATATATATATGGAGATACATACATGTCTATATATATGTGCATATATGTCCAGATATGTGTGATATAGATAGATATAGATAGATATAGATAGATATATATAGATATAGATGGGAATGGCTTATGCCCATACAGATTACAAAAATATGTATGTATAGGACATATACATACAGGAATATGACTCTGAGAATACATGCCTGCAACTGAACCACAGAAAGACATTCACATGGGGAATGTGATGGGAAAAGATTCATCTAATAATAAGGGGTGAAAACCACCTGAAGATATATAGAGAATCTTAATTCTGTGGTGCAGGAATGTAATTCAGTGGAATAACCAGTATGGTTGCGTGAAAAACAGAGGATAATAGCAGTCTGGTAAGAGCACGTCAGGAGTACTTTAGGACTCTGACATGTCCAAAGGACAAGAAAACGCATAGACTAAGACACCAGGAGGACCCAGTCAAGGGACTCAGAGGTATCATGTACAGTAAAAGAGTATCCGTTGTCCAAGTGGAGTAGAAAAGATAATGCCAAGCTGTAAGGAAAAAAGGGGTAGAGTCCTGCCAGATTGGGAACTCTTTGGACATTCACGCAGAAAAAGCTTGTCTTCTGTATCACAATAGGAGACAAGAGGGCATAAAGAACTTATATAGCCATGGATGACTATATAAGCTTTTCCTATTATATGGAAAACCCTCAGAGACAAGTTCAATGCTCTACAGCAAGGGCCCATAGTGGAAAGCTTCTCTGAAGATTGCAGAGAGCATTGTGCAGGAGAATTATGAGATAAACTGACAGCAGTCAGATGTGGTGCCACATCCTAGGTAAGGATATGGCTAGAAGAAGATAACCTGCAGTGAGTAGTATCATGCAAGATAGTTGAAAGTAACTTGCAAGAAACATTAAAGTAAGCACTGGAAGTTCTGCTTGTACAGCAACTGAACAAAAGAGCAGAGGGGATCCCCCTGTATAAAAACACAGGGAGAAAAACAGACAGAGGAAGCGGAGATATTTCCGTCCCTGTCTGATGAGTTGTTCAGAGCATGCATTGAAGGATAGCAAAAAGTCTATACTGGAAAGAAAGAGAAGTGTTTCAGTATGGTACCAACTCGAGCAGGGGAAACCCTGGAAGAGAGGGGCTTGGAAGGTGACGTTCCATATGGTAAGTCAGCTGAAGGAAAACATATCCCTGTGTGGATAGAAACTATCCTGGGATAAGTGTAATCTCCCTTTATAATAAAAAGAAAGGGAGAATTCTGTAACCCATGGACAAAAATATCCTAACAGCTTAGCATACTGAAAAGAAAAACCAGTGTAGGGTTTGAAGAATAACTTCTGGTAAGAAGAAGTTAACTGTAGATTGCAACATACAGAAACCTATGGTTGCTGGCTATGACTAGCCTGGTTAGGGTCTGGAGACTTCAGACGAGGATGAGATGTCCCTTGCTTGGGTACATCTGGAGGATGGGCTGAAGAAGGATGAAATTTTCTTTTCCTAGGGAAAGAAGGTTTGGTAGGACATTTCCTACGACCTGGGGAAAAAGAAGGCTTAGGACGGTTTCCAGAACTAGGAAAGTCAGTGGAGCAATGAGCAACCTGACGTAAAGCCTCTTTATTGAAGAGATTTTCTCCAGTACAAGGAGAATTACCCAGTGTATGTTGAGCCCATCTGCTCAAGTCTGAAGCCTGCAGCCAGGCTGTACGACGTGCTCCAATGGCAATAGCAGAGAACATAAGAACATAAGACATGCCATACTGGGTCAGACCGAGGTCCATCAAGCCCAGTATCCTGTTTCCAACAGTGGCCAATCTAGGTCATACGTACCAAGCAATATCCCCAAAAGACACAGGTTCCACAATGCTTATACTGGGTCAAGCATTGATATCCTGGGTCGGTCCCTTTTTAATAGTGGTTTATGGACCTTTCCTCCAGGAACTTGTCCAAACCTTTTTTAAACCCAGCTATACTAACAGCCCTTACTACATCCTCCGGTAACAGATTCCAGAGTTTGATTACACGTTGAGTGAAAAAATATTTTCTCTTATTTGTCTTAAATAGTTTACCCTGTAGCTTCATTACATGTCCCCTAGTCTTTCTATACTCTGATAGCGTAAACAATTGATCCACGTTTATCCGTTCCACTCCATTCATTAATTTATAGACCTCTATCATATCTCCCCTCAGCCGTCTCTTCTCCAGGTTAAAGAGCCCTAACCTTCTTAGCCTCTCTTCATAGGAGTGGCCTTCCATCCCCTTCACCAATTTGGTGGCTCTTCTCTGTACTTTTTCTAATAACGCTATGTCCTTTTTAAGATACGGTGACCAGAATTGCACACAATATTCAAGGTGCGGTCGTACCATGGAGCGATACAGAGGCATTATAACATCCTTTGTTTTATTCTCCATCCCTTTCCTTATGATACCTAGGCATTCTATTTGCTTTCTTGGCCGCCGCTGCACACTGGGCGGAGGGTTTTAACATGTTATCCACGATGACTCCTAAAACTTTTTCCTGGGTGGTGGTTTCTAATGTGGAGCCTTGCATCGTGTAACTATAGTGTGGGCTGTTCTTTCCTAGGTGCATAACTTTGCACTTGTCCACATTAAATTTCATCTGCCATTGGATCTGCCAGAGGATCTGCTAACAGACTCAAAAGAGTCTAGAGAAGCACGAGAAAGGAACCAAGAGATATTCCTGCTATGACTGAGAAGCAAGGAATAGTCAGAGGCCTTAGGTTCTGACAAAAAAGGAGACAAAAGAAATAATCTCTCTGTGACCTCCTGAAGTGTCAGACTCATATAAAAAATATATGAAATAATTCTTGAAGCCAGCATAGAAGTTTGGAAGGTTTGACGTCCAAAGGCATCAAGTGCTTTAGATGCACAACCTGGCGGATAAGAAGAATGCTTCTTCTTGCTTCTTACCTTCCTCATTGCTGATTCCACTACAATAGAATGATGTGGAAGTTGGTTTTTCTGGAACCCTGGAGAGGGAGGTACCTGATACAGAACGTCAATGGCTGTAGAAGGCAAAGGAACCTTTAAGGGTGATTCCCATATCCTCAGAAGAAGATCCTGTAAAGAATGATGTAAAGGAAGCATTATGTTTTCCTTTTCTGCAGGATCTTGGTCAAGAGAAAAACCAGGAATAGGAATGGCAAGAAAAGCTGCCATGTCAAGGAGAAACTTCTGAAAAGGAGGATTTCCAATAGGAACTAATCCTGGGCAAGCTGAGATTGAAGGAGCAGCTTGAGCACCAGAAGATATACTGGACTGGTGCAGAAAAAGAATCCTGCTCGATGGACTGTGATACTGACAGTTCTGATTTGAGGCAGTTAGTACTGCATCGTCAGTGCCTGGTATCGATTCCAAACTAGGCATAGAAAGGATCGATGGCACTGATGGAACTGCAGGAATCGACCCCGATACCGGTACCGGTATCGGAGATAACGTCATCGAAGCAGTAATCGAGGGCTGCTGAAGCGGTACCGAGGTAACCAGAGAGCCTTGGTGAATATCCTCGGTACTGCATAGCCGGAAACGATATGGATCGGTTCCGAAACGCGTCGGTACCAAGTCATCTAGACTGGATATCGATTCTAGACTCGGCATCGAAGCGAGTCTATCGATGCATGTCTAGAAGGTACCGACGTTGGTGGTGGTATCAGCGATGCCAATACCTGAAAATCAATTGGAATCTCATCGAACGGCACCGAAGGTACCGAGGACGTTCGAAGACGATGCCTGGCGAAGAGAGGAACACTCGACACCGGCACCGATGTCGGGGTATCGGTACCGCTCGAAGTCGGTACCAACCCCGAGCACGGTGAAGATATAGGAAAGTCAATCTGGGTCATATCGATCGGCCCCGAAGGTACCGAGGATTCCAGGTGACGATCCCAGGTAAAGAGTGGAACACTCGATACCGATGCCGATACCGGGGTATCGGTACCGCTCAAAGCCGGTACCAACCCCGAGCATGGCTGGGATACAGGAAAGCCAATCTGGGTCGTATCGATTGGCCCCGAAGGTACCGAGGACACCAGATGACGATTCCTTGTGAAGAGTGCAGCACTCAACACCGATGCCGGTGCCGGGTTATCGGTACCGCTCGAAGCGGATACCACCCCCTGGCACGGCTCAGGTATGTTCTGTGAGGGGTGAGCCCCAGGAACATCCTGAAACCCCGTGAATGCTTTGGAGCCCGAAGACTCCCGCCGAGGTTTTATTGCCAATGAGGTCTTGAGGATAAGGCTGGAGCCGTCATCATGCTGGGCATGAGACTTACCCTTCAAGAAATGGCTAGTCTTAACAGACTGTTTGTGGGTTACCTGATCCTGGAGAGAAGAATAAACCGGTGTCCTCACCTTAGGAGGAAAAACGGTATCGAGGGAGACTCGAAAAAGGGAAGGTCTTCTCCCAACCATATAGCCTGAAGTATCAGGGGAAAAACGGTCAGGACTCAGACAGGATAGACACCAAGCATTGGAGTCTAAAAAGAAAACTGAGTTTCCACAGTGAAGGCACTTCTTAGGGGAAGAAGGCTCCATTTTGGAAAGGCCTAGTAGGCCCAAAAAAGTTAAACAAAAAACTGAGGAGAAATATTTCTCTAAGTTTGAAAATAAAATAATAAAGCACCGGTGGTACCGGTATCAGCGGGAAAAACAGCCGCGACCACAAGAAAATAAGGATTTTTAAAGAAAAAGGTTTCTGTGGTGACAGGAGGACGTCCTGTTGGCTCCGCGGAAAAACGAAAACTGAGGAGAGGCAGTGGGAAAGGCGGGAAGTCACCGCGCAGGCGCGAGGGATGCTCCCAAAAGCTTTCTGATTGGATGCTGGGGAGCATTCCCGTGCAGGCTCCATCGGTACCGACGTACCCATATGTGAAGACTCATTCCTGCTTGTTCCTGGAGATTATCACTTACAAAGATATTACACACAATTGGCTCCATGATCAATCCTTGAGAGACTCCACTACTCACCTTTCTTTCTTCCATTTTAATTACATTTATTTTATTTATTTATTTATTTAACAGTTGCTTATATACCGCTACCTTCCACAGATCAGGTGCAGTTTACAGTGAACAAGGAATGAACAGATTTACAAGTCTGTTTTACATGGAACATTAGTTAACTAGGTACAATTTTGCTAAATACATTAAACATGAATGGACTAAATATGGTAAAATTTGTTAAATAACAATCGAACTATTTACATATTTTGAACTATTACATATATCTATTTACAAGAATTACAAGTAGTTATTTAATCGACTTTAATTGTAGTTAGGTAGGAGAATTGGAGTTGGTGTACCCTAGGTCGCTATTAACCATTACCTGTTAGAGGTAAGGTATTTTCAAGTGTGCCAAAATGGGAGATGAATAGATATGTTTTTAATTTCTTGCGGAGTTCCTTTGCATCATTTAATGCCCTTATTTCTTCGGGGAGGGAGTTCCATAGGGTGGGAGCTGCATGTGAAAACGCTTTTTTATTAGTAGTTTTTTTAGTAGTTGTGAATTCTTTCGGGATCCTAATTTTATTCGTGTGGCCTCTCCGTAGCGTAGTTTGGGATGTGTCTTTAGTGATAAGTTTTGTTAAGGGGACTGGGGCCATTGTATTTAGTGTCTTAAATGTAGTGATAATCAATTTGTGATTTATTCTGGATTGAATTGGGAGCCAGTGAAGGTTTGCTAGTATAGGGGTAATGTGTTCAAATGGTGGAACCTTCATTACAATTCTTGCTGCTGCATTTTGGGCAAGTTGGAGTCTTTTAATGTTTTGTTTTGTTGTTCCTAGTAGGGTGAGATTTGCAAAATCAAAGTGTGGTGTGATGATGGCCTGGACAATGCTCAGAAAATCATGTAGAAGTACAAGAGGACGTAATTGTTTTAAAATTTTGAGTTTAAAGTAGATTTTCTTAGTGATGTTTCTAATATGTGTGTCCATACTAAGGTGTGAGTCAAGGGTGACACCTAGGTATTTCACTTCATTTTTTATAGTAATGTTGTGATTTTGGAGAGTGATGTGTGTTGGAGGTATGTAGGATTGATTTTTAGTTACTATTAATATATCCGTTTTAGAATGATTGATATGGAGATTGTGTTCCTTTAGCCAGATTGTTAATTCAGAGAAGCATTCTGTTAACAGTTGTAGTGGGAGTGTTGGGATTGTGAATGGTATGTACATCATCATGTCATCTGCGTATATGTGATAGTGGACTTTAAATTTACTACTGCCCTTTGTCTTCTCTCAGTCAACCAATGTGTAATCCAGTTCGCCACCTTGGGTACTAAATTCATACTGTTCAGTTCATTCATAAACCTTCTCTGAGGAACAGAATCAGGTAGATCATATCCAGCGCACGCTCTTGACATTGCACAAAGAGTTAGAAGAAAAAGTATGTTTTTATATGGATGCAACAAAGATTTGACTGGGTGACCAGACAGAACAAGAAATATCCACTTCTGCCACCAACCTCCCTTATGACTTGCCCAGAGTCACAAAGGATATCTGTGGCAGACTGGGATTTTAACCTGGACTTCCCTGGTTCTCAGCCTATTACTCCAACCTCTAGACTAGTTGCCTTCATCTCTATCACTTTGGATATAGGAGCATATAAATTCCCAAAATTAAAGACTTTGCTTGTAGCAATAAGTGAATAAAGGTTGGGATAGCAGGAGTTGATGATTGGAGGATGTGGTAAAAGCAGGTAGTATAGCTGGGTTTAAAAAAGGGTTGGACAAGTTCCTGGAGGAAAATTCCATAATCCATTATGTAAGTAAACTTTGGAAAATTCTTGAAGGACTACAAAAAGGTACTGCTACTTCTGGAGAGAGATCTGCAATTGTAAGTATTTACTTCTGGGAATTTTTCTAGGCGAAAAAGGAATTCTTTAGATTAAAGCTGATTAATCTGTGAACCCAGTGTATTTGTTAAATCCGTCAGGTCCTAGTAACAGCAAAGAGCTTTCAGTTTAAATTTAAAACACAAAAGAGAGTTTTCTGGTTAAATTTAGAACCCAGCAGAGAGCTTCTAGTTTAAATTTAATAATCAGTCAGGGCCTAGTAGCAGCAAAGAGCTCTCAGTTTAAATTTAAAACACAGTAGAGAGCTTTCTGGTTAAATTTATACCCCAAGACTCCCTCTATCCAAGCAAGGGCTGTGGGACTCCCCCTGGAAATTGGTCACAGATTGCCTTAGAAGCACAAGACATGGTAATGTGTAGCAACCAGCGTTTAATACGTCTTTTCCCTCCCTCCCTCCCCAACACCCACCCACCCACCCCTGGGATAATCATAGCTTTATAGGTGCTTAAACCTCTTAAAGGAAAGGAGGTGCCATATTCACTCTCAGGTGCAGCTGTTTATCCTCATCAGGCATATATTAAGGACCTTAGATTAATTAAGCTTCAGGTGAACAAAGTATATTAAACATATTAGGCATAGTTTTATTAGTGTAAGTATCCCCAGCAACCCTTAGTAAGTAAAGAACTTAAATATCTTAACACAACCTTAAAACTAAGATGAAGGCAGCAGTCCAACAGCGAGATGGAGGCTTTCCAGTCTTTTCCATTGAGTGTCACATGTATGATTTTCTCCCAGTTGGTTGAGGGATCTTATGTGTGCACTAGGTGCAAAGAGCTCTTTGCTCTCAGGGAACGAGTCCAATCTCTGGAGGCTAGAGTAGCAGACTTGCAGAAGATAAAGCAGACAGAGAGGTACACAGACGAGACCTATAGGGATATAGTCATGACGTCCCACTTCCATTCTGGCAGCATCCCTGTTGCCATGGAGGAGAGAGGTCAAGTGACAGGAGAGCATCACTCTGAAGTGGCAAGAAGTGATCATGTAGCTAGAACCTGTCCTCCGGGTGGTGTAACACTCTCTCACACCGAGGAAGTTTCTCCAGGGCTATGTGTTCATGAGGGAAGGGTTAGGACAGCCGTTATAGTTGGTGATTCGATCATTAGGCATGTAGATAACTGGGTGGCTGGTGGACATGAGGATTGCCTGGTAACATGCCTGCCTGGTGCGAAGACAGTGGACCTCACACGCCACCTGGGTCTTAGATAGTGCTGGGGATAAGCCTGATGTCTTAGTATATGTCGGTACCAATGACATAGGAAAATGTAGTAGGGAGGTTTTGGAAGCTAAATTTAGGCTTTAAGGTAGGAAGTTGAAATCCAGAACAGTGTTCTCCGAAATGCTTCCTGTTCCACACGCAGGACCCAAAAGGCAAGCAGAGCTCCGGAATCTCGATGCGTGGATGAGACGATGGTGCAAGGATGAGGGTTTTCGATTTGTTAGGAACTGGGGAACATTCTGGGGAAAGGAGGGGCTCTTCTGAAGGGATGGGCGTCACCTTAACTGGGATGGAACCAGGCTGCTGGAATTAGCCTTTAAAAAGGAGATAGAGCAACTTTTAAACTAGATAACAGGGGAGAGCCGACAGTCGCCCAAGAGCGCATGGTTCGGAACAATGTATCCTTGAAGGATACTACCAAAAGAATAAAGTTAGGACATATCAGCAGAGAGGTTCCAATAAAGACAAAAGTAGCCCAAATGCCCTTCAGTAAAGAGCAGACAGAGCTTACAGATTCCAAATTACCCCTGCCTACCAATAGCCAGATGTATATGCATAAAATACAGCCTCTAAAATGCTTGTAGGCAAATGCTGGAAGTCTAAAGATGGGAGAGTTACAATATATAGCACCAAATGAGAGGTTAGATATCATTGGTATCTCAGACACATGGTGAAAGGAGGACAACCAGTGGGACACTGTGACATCCGAGTACAAACTATATCATAATGATAGAGCTGATCAAATTGGTGGAAAGGTTGCGCTCTATGTTAGAGAGGGCATTGAGTCACAAAGGATTAAAGTTTTGCAGGAAACAAAATTTGCTGTAGAATCTCTATGGATTGAAATTCCATATAAAAAGGGGAGGGTAGTGGGGGTGTACTATCGACTGCCTTGCCAGAATGAACAAATGGATGATGAAATGCTCAAAGAAATCAGGGAAGCTAACAAAAGTTATAGCACAGTAATAATAATGGGCGATTTCAATTACCCCGGTATTGACTGGGTCAGTGTCACGGCAGAGCATGCTTGGGAGCTAAAGCTTCTAGATGAAATTAATGACTGCTTCTTGGAGCAGCTGGTTCATGAACTGACCAGAGGGGAAGCCATTTTGGACTTTGTCTTTAGTGGAACACCAGATCTGGTGCAAGAGATAAAGGTTTTTGGGCCACTTGGCAATAGTGATCATAGCATGATCGCGTTTGATTTAGTTAATAGAGGATGGTAAGGAAATCCAAAGTACTACCTTTTAACTTTCTAAAGGGAGACTATGATAAAATGAGGAAAATAGTTAAGAACAAACTAAAAGGAGCAGTTGCAAAGGTTAAAGACTTACATCAAGCTTGCATGTTTTTAAAAATACTATCTTGAAAGCCAGACTAGCTGTATTCCACACTTTAAGAAAAGTGGAAGTCCAAAAAACTGCCAGCATGGTTTAAAAGGTGAGATCAGAGAGGACGTTGTTGCCAAAAATGCATCTTTCAGGAAATGGAAAAAAGAGCCAAATGACGAAAACTGGAAACACCACAAGCACTGGCAAGTTAAATGCAAGGCATTGATAAGGCAGGCAAAGAGAGAATTTGAGAAGAAGTTTGCTATGGAAGCAAAAACGTGTAATAAAGACTTTTTCAAGTACATTTGTAGCAAAAACCCTGTGAGAGAGTCAGTTGGACCATTAGATGATAGAGGGGTGTCGCGTCCACCCCTTATATAGGCGGCTGCCTAGTGGGAGTGGGCGGACCACATTATTATTTGTATCCCTTTAAGTGCTGCAGTCTCTGTTCCCTTGTAGTTGTGGCACAGACTGAGTCAGCAAGGAATAGGGTTAACAATAAGTTTGTTATTGTTGCACAAGTGTTCACCTACTATCCCAATAACAGAAATAAAGGATTCTTCTCCAAAGTAAAGTCTCTTTAACTGAAACAGGATTATTCAGCTTCTAAACATACAGGCATGTTCCTTTCACAGCACTGTCTTCAAGCTTCTTCCTGATATACAACCTTTACTGCTTTCTCCTTCAGCAATGAAAATGCTTCTTTAAAACACCAAAAGTAGTAATGCTCTTTTCTTCCAGGTATTGCCTAATTGGCCTGGCTTTTACACTCCAGCAGCTCTCTGCCTCTTCCCGTGTAAAATCCTCCTGGCACAATGTCAGGCTTCTTCCAGCACTTACAATTAGTATCACAGTTCATAGATTTTACCCTCTCTGGCAAAATGCACAATCAGTTTCCATATCAGAACCCTCACTAGCAACACCAGCTTCTTCAAACTGCATGGGCTCTCCCTCTGAGTCTGATATGCTTTCTTCCAATACAGGCTTCTCTTGAACAGGCTTCCACTGCTCCAATAAAGCCTTTAACTGTTTCAAACGGGACTCTTCTTTAGTCTGAGCTGTGGGGGAGGAACTTAGAACACCAGACTCTTTGAGTACTGCCTTAATAGATTCAAAAGGGCTCACCTTTTTCCTGGCCTTCCGTACCCTTTCTGGCAAGTTTACAGGCAACCTCTTGTCCCCAGACTGCTTCCTCTGCTCCCAGCTGTTCTCCTGCTCAACAGGGTCTGACTCTGACTCCTGTCTCCAGAGCTTCCATTCAGCCACTTGCTCATATGCAGCTGTGCTTCTCTCTGAACTAGAGCTACTCACACGTTGCCTGCAATCAGAGTATCTGTGCATCCTTTCACTTGGAACTTTGCTCCTGCTTAAATTCCCATCTCGGTTCCTCTCACAGGTCCCCTCAGAACTCCTTTCAGGGTCTCTTCCAGAACTCTTACAGCTCCTTGCTGCCGATGTTCTTTCTGACCTTCCTGTTCTTCCTGTTCTCTCTCTAACTGTTTCCTCATGGCTAAATGTTTGGGGCTGTCCTATGGGCTTTGACTCCGCCCCCCTTCCTCTTACGTCAGCTCCCCTGGTTGCCATGGAGCTGAGGTGTGGCTCTCTCTCTTGCTTTCTGAGCACAGGGTTTTTTCCATTAGTAGAAGGTTTAACCCTTTCTCTGCCTGCACTGCTCTTAGCTACTGGGGAAAAAGAGTGATTTCTGCTCCTTTCACTAGCGTTTAACCCAGCTGCGCTATCACAAGGGGTAAAAGGGGCACTAAGAGGGGACAAGGCCATAGCGGAGAGACTGAATGAATTCTTTGCTTTGGTCTTTACTGAGGAAGACATAGGGATGTCACCCATGACTGAAGTGGTATTTAAAGGTGATATTTCTTTCAATTCTTCCGTAGTATCAATACACCGGGAAGATGTATTACAACTATTTGATAAACTGAAGAGTAGCAAATCACCTGGACCAGATGGTATACATCCAAGGATTTTGAAAGAACTGAAATATGAGATTGCAGACCTGCTATTAGTAATCTGTGAACTATCATTAAAATCATCTGTAATACCTGAAGATTGGAGGATGGCCAATGTAACACCAATTTTTAAAAAGGGTTACAGGGATTATCCTGGAAGCTACAGACCAGTGAGCCTGACGTCAGTACTGAGAAAAATGGTAGAAACCATCATAAAGAACAAAATTACTGAACATGTAGATAGTCATGGCTTAATGGGAGACAGCCAACATGGCTTTAGAAAAGGAAAATCTTGTCTTACTAATCTGTTATGTTTTTTTGAAGGTGTGAACAAACAGGTAGACAAAAGTGAGTCGGTTGATAGAGTATCTGGTCTTTCAGAAAACCTTTGACAAGAGCCCTCAGAGACTTTTGGCAAAACTAAAAAGTAATGGGATAGGAGGCAGTGTACTATTGTGGATCAGGAAATGGTTAAAAGTTAGAAAGCAGAGGGTAGGGCTAAATGGCCAATTTTCCCAATGGAAAAAGGTGAATAGTGGAGTACCCCAGGGATCTGTGCTGGGACCGCTGCTTTTTGACATATTCATAAATGACTGGGAAAAAGGGAACAACGAGCGAGATTATCAAATTTGCAGATGACACAAAACTATTTAAAGTTGTTAAAACCCATGAGGATTGTGGAAAATTGCAAGAGGATCTTGATAAATTGGAAGATTGGGCACCCAAATGGCAGATGAAATTTAAGGTGGACAAGTGCAAAGTTATGCACCTAGGAAAGAACAACCCAAACTATGGTTACACGATGCAAGATTCCACATTAGGAACCACCACCCAGGAAATTGATTTAGGCATCATCGTGGATAACAGGTTAAAACCCTCCACCTAGTGTGCAGCAGCAGCCAAGAGAGCAAATAGAATCTAGGTATCATAAGGTAACGAATGGAAAATAAAGCAAAGTATATTATAATGCCGCTGTATTGTGCCATGGTGTGACCGCACCTTAAATATTGTGGTCAATTCTGGTCGCCATATCATAAAAAAGGATATACCATTATTAGAAAACGTACAGAGAAGAGCCACCAAAATGGTAAAGGGGATGGAAGGATACTCCTATGAGGAGAGGCTTAAAAGATTAGGGTTCTTCAACCTGGTTAAGAGATGGCTGAGGGGAGATATGATAGAGGTCTATAAATTAATGAATGGAGTAGAATGAGTAAACGTAGATCAATTGTCTATGCCATCAAAAAGTAGAAAGATTAAGGGACATGCAATGAAGCTACCCGGTTACCTATTTAAGACTAATAAGAGTAAATATTTTTTCCCTCAACGTGTAATCAAACTCTGGAATTTGATACCGGAGGACGTAGTAAAAGCTTTTAGTGTAGCTGGGTTTAAAAAAGTTTTGGATAAGTTCCTGGAGGAAAGGTCCATAAACCATTATTAAAAGGGACCCAGGATATCAATGCTTGACCCAGTATAGCATTGTGGAACCTGTGTCTTTTGGGGAAACTGCGAGGTACTTATGACCTAGATTGGCGACTGTTGGAAACAGGATACTGGGCTTGATGGACCTTGGTTTGACCCAGTATGGCATATCTTATGTTTTTAAAATTCACTGCTTATCCCAGGGATAAGCAGCATAGAATCTGTCTTCTTTTTAGGATCCTACCAGATATTTGTAACCTGACCTACCACTGTTGGAAACAGGGTACTGGGCTTGATGGGCCTTTGGTCCAACCCAGTATGGCTGATCTTATGTTTTTAATAAAGGCTCAGATAGCAGGAGTGTGGCAGTCAGAAGTAGTGTCTAGGACAGTAAGATATTAGTGTATAAAGCCTTTGATAATAGCACTGGAGATGAAATAGTGAAGGATCAGTGTATTAAAGGCATGGGTGTAAATTGTACTTTCATTTGAACGCTTTGCCTGCATTTCTTCAGGTAATTAGAGATAATTGGTTGCATGATGATTTGAAAACGGCATGTCTCCACTCATCTCCCAAAATAGGTTTCATTGTATTTTCTGTCTCCAGTTGTATGTCCTGTTCATGCCTGAAGCATTTCTGTTTTTTTTTTCTGGTTTTCCAGCTTTGCTCTGGGAGCTCCCCTGTTTCTTTTTCAAGTTCTGACCAGCGCATCAAACAGCAGCCAAAGGATAGATTTACTAAGGTGCGCTAACCGCTAACTGCATTAGCATGCATTATTAGTAAATAGGTTCCACTGCATCAAATGGGACCTGAAGTAAATAACAAACATAAATGCAGTAGCATCTTTTAGTAAAAACACTGGCCCATAATTAGCTATTGGAAGTTTCTCAGAGCAGCGCAAGATAGATCAGCTACTACCTATTCTGCCCAGGGATGACCACTTGAGGTTATAATGGAGTAAGAAAACCTACACTGAGGTACTCTGGGTACAGAGGGGTGGTCAGTGATCTCCAGCACTTGTCGGGCACATCTCCATTCTATCTATGGATCTGCAGTTCCCATTTCTGTAACTACAGCAGGAACCAGAAGCCCATAGATGCAATAGATAAGCCTAATCCGATGGCCTGGAGCTTGTTGGCAGCCTACCTACTGACAATCCAGATCTTGTAAATGTGGTGGCCACCTTGCCCATGTGAATCTGAACAGATTGATCTAGTCCTGGTTTGCTCCCATTATGTGTATGGATAAGAAGTTCAAGATTTTCTCAGGAAAATCACTACCTCAACTCCATGCATACAATAGGAAGCAAAACCAGGACAAGATCAGCCTGCTTGGCTTGGCTTTGCTTGAGTGATGTGGACACCCTAGCACAGGCATGTCCAAAGTCCGGCCCGCGGGCCAATTGCGGCCCGCGTTACGGACTGAAACGGCCCCACAGGTGAGCTACCCAAATATATAACTTACGGCCCCCGGTAGTGATTCCCTGAAAGCTACTGAGGACTCCAGCGATCTCTAGCTGCGGCACTTGACATCATCAGCTGGCGCAGGAAGGAGAGCCCAAATCTCGCGACGTCCGAGATCTCGTGAGATTTGGGCTTTCCTTCTCTGTGTGCCGGCTGATGACGTCAATTCCCGCTCGACAGATCCCTGGAGTCCTCAGTGGCGTTCGCAGAATCACTAGTGGAGGGCCGTAAGTTATATATTGGGCAGCTCATCTGTGGGGTCCAGAACGTGGGCTGAGGGATCCCAGGTGGTGCGCAGGGAATTACTACTGGGGCTACCATTTATCAATTTGGGCTATAATGGATTGGTGCTCAGGATCGCTTGACGTCAGACAGTGCATAACCTCTCCCCTTCTGGCCAATTTTTATAATGGCAACTACAAATAAGAAACGAAAAGTTGACAGTGAGAGACGCCACTTCCAGGACAGGTGGAAAGTGGAATATTTTTTCACTGAAATACGGAATCACTGTGTTTGTCTGATATGCCAAGAGACTGTGGCTGTTTATAAGGAATTTAATATCAAGAGACACTACCAGTCGAGACATAGCACATACGACAAGCTAACAGGGCGCGACCGCAGTGAAAAGTTGAAGCAACTTGAAGCTGTTTTAATGTCACAACAGCGATTTTTTACAAGAGCCCGTGAATCAAATGAAAATGTCACAAAGGCTAGCTATGAGGTGGCAGCGTTAATTGCTAAAAATTGCAAATCTTTTGCTGAGGGTGAATTTATCAAAGAATGTGTTATGAAAATGGTGCAGAATATCTGTCCCGAGAAGAAGCAAGAGTTTGCCAACATTTGCCTGGCTCGTAACACTGTAGCAAGGAGAATTGAAGAAATTTCATCAGATATTAAGAGACACTTAACGTCAAAAGGAGTTGATTTTGACTTCTTTTCAATAGCCTGTGATGAAAGCACGGACCGCTCTGACACAGCTCAGTTGCTGATTTTTCTGAGAGGGGTGGACCATGAAATGAATGTGACTGAGGAGCTGCTTGACCTCCAGAGCCTTAAGGACCAAACAAGAGGAAAAGATTTATTTGTCTCTGTTAGTTCTGCCATAGATGACATGAAACTGCCTTGGAACAAGGTTACTGGGATTATTACTGATGGGGCACCTGCCATGACTGGTGAACGAA
The DNA here is from genome assembly GCA_033557465.1 of Ichthyophis bannanicus. Classification (NCBI taxonomy): domain Eukaryota; kingdom Metazoa; phylum Chordata; class Amphibia; order Gymnophiona; family Ichthyophiidae; genus Ichthyophis; species Ichthyophis bannanicus. The sequence continues at coordinate 40,141,792 of CM066048.1, read as the reverse complement.
GTGGATTATCAACCCTAATCTGTAACAAGGTGATTGAAGAAGGAGGCAACGCTATCAAACTTCATTGTATCATTCATCAACAAGTTCTCTGTGCTAAACATCTCAAATATGATCATGTTATGAAACCGGTGCTAAAGACCATTAATTGCATCCGCTCTAAAGCCCTGTGCCACCGCCAGTTTAAACAGTTTTTACTGGATATCCAGGCTGAATACGAAGATGTTTTATATCATAATGATGTAAGATGGCTCAGTCGGGGGTCTGCACTGCAGCGTTTCTACTCTCTCAGAAAGGAAATTGGAGAATTCTTGGAAACAAAGGGACAACCGATGCAAGAACTATCTGATCCTATTTGGCTGGCTGATTTGGGGTTTCTAGTCGACATAACAAAGCATCTGAATGTACTGAACACGAGTCTTCAGGGCAAAGATGCAGCGGTGAACCAGCTTTATTCACACCTCAAAGCCTTTGGAACAAAGCTGCAACTTTTCCTAAGGCATTTGTCACAAACGCAGCCCAATACTGTTCACTTTTCAGCGTTGCAGGAAATAATGAACAGTTTTCTACAGGATGATATCAGTGCACAAACGAGCAGGTATGCAGCGGACATCGCATCTCTGGCTGGGGAGTTTAAACGGCGCTTTCAAGATTTTGCAGCTATTGAAAAGGAGATCAGCATTTTCTCCTCTCCATTTTCTGTTGACCCCGACAATGCTCCAGATCAGCTGCAGCTCGAGCTCATTGAGCTGCATTGTGACAGCGAGTTACGCAGTCGTCACCAACAGCTCTCTCTTGCGAACTTTTACCGCCAACTGGATAAGAGCCGGTTTCAAGAGATTCGAACATTGGCTAAGAAAATGTTGAGCTTGTTTGGCTCAACATATTTGTGTGAGAAGACATTCTCTGTTATGAACTTTAACAAGAACCGTGTGAGGACAAGACTAAGTGACTCTCACCTGCGTGACATTTTGCGCATCAAAACCACGGCCTTTGAACCAGACCTAGTCTATGTGCTGCAGTCCAGATCTCAGTTTCACCCTTCACATTAGTGCAGGCAAGTTTTTTTTTTCAATTGAGAGGAATGCATTGTAAAATCTCAGTTAATGTCAGTTGGTCTAAATCAGTTCTAAATATATTTGAACACATGTATACTTGGTGTTATGTTCCTGTTCACATTTTTTGAACTTAAAAGTTGACAGACAACCTTCATACTTTGTGTAATGTACTTTCTAATGTTTCTGACATATTTCAGCTTCCTGTTTTTTTGAGATTAAAGGCAGAGTGATTTAACACCTGTTTAGATTTGTCATCCAAGTCACAAAATGAAAAGTATGCCGTTTTCAATAAACTTTTGCATAAAATAGTTCATTTGCATTTAATTTTAATGGTTCATCAGAATGTCAGGCAAAATGGTCGGCCCTCGCACATGTTCACTTCATCAAATCTGGCACTCTTCCAAAAAAGTTTGGACACCCCTGCCCTAGCAGTATCCTAAACAACAACAAATAAGGAAGAGGGATGTACATACCCCGAACCATTTTCCATAGAATTCCAGGCTTCCGCTACCCATTTGATGCCAACATACCATTGCTGCAGAAGTTTCAGGACTAAAAAGCTCCATGGAACAACACTGTGTCACAAAACAGCCTCAATTATAAAAAAGGTCAGTTTCATAGATTGAGAACTGTTTTCTGATTCTTCTCCATCACTGACTAACAAAGAGGAGAGGGTACTTCATTATAAGGGCAGAAATAAAGAAATGTTGATAGAAAGCTCCGGATAGTGGATGTGTCTGTGTGACTCACTGAAACAAAAATAATAATAATTGGTGTGACAAAAAAACTCATCCACCAGAGGTGGGTAAATTTTTCTTCATCACATACTGCAGTTGCCGTGACAACAAGCTGATGAAATGCTGGCATCCTTACAAAGCCACTGTAATTTAGATTTTTCTTTCACAGCCACTGATTATACTTTTAACTTTGGCCACAAAGAGGAGAGAAAAATCATAAATTCTCCCTGTTTATTTTTTAACATCTGCTAAAAAGCCAGAAATGGGAAGATGCACAATGTAATACAATTTAAAAAATATTCAGTTGAAGATAGCAAAAGTCAAGAAAGAGAAACTAATAGCCTTGGTTCCATTTCTCTCCATCTGTAGCTGGAAATGGGACACTTGGTCAAGATTCAGTGTTTCCATACTGTATCTGACCTCAGTTAGGAACTCATCATGCAAGGGCATGGTCTTCCTCTGCTTCCTCAGCCCCATTGTCTGCCACAAAGCTCCACTGCAAATTATTTTCAAGACTTCCAAAGTACAGAAGTTATATCCCCCTCGAAGTCCCTCTGTGTCCACTTAATCTCATGCCCTTAGCTGTAGCCATTCCCAAGAGGAAATGGGTGACACACAAAGCCATAGAAACTGCTACACACACACGCACTCACACACATTGGTACAATCTGATAAGCCTCTTCTTGGCTAGAAATGAGGCTAGAAACCAATCCCAGTTCAGGGTCATCTATAAATATTTCCATGTGCTTCCCATTATAAAAACCAGAGAGATGCTGACCTAGTGGTCCGCTTCCTACGTTTGCTCTTGTTAGAATCGCATATGCTGACTGGTACCTATTCTTAATACGAATATTCAAAGTAAGAGAAACTACAGTGCAGTAATGAAGGCAAAAGGAATACAGTTGTGAATAGTCTTAAGTTGCTTGTACTCAGGGAATTTAGATGCTTAAGATGATGAAAATGTGCCTTATAACACCCCTACTATTCCAATATTGAAACCACACACAAACAGCTGGGCCAATTCACCTCACTCCTACCCTACCGCACCCCCTGCATAGTGTGACAAACCTAGAAGCATCCTAAAAGACAAAAAATAAGGAAGAGGCCTAAAAAGATGTGTTCTCTAAGCCATTTGCGAGGATACTCCGGGCTTCCACCATCCATTTGATGCCAAACATGCCACGGCCTCAGAAGCTGCAGGGTTAAAAAGTTCCATGGCTACTACAGGATTAAGATCCCCTCAAACAGCTCTGCCAATCTACCTGAATCCTGGTCTGCAGTACACGCTCAGTACTGAAATACCCTCAAACACATAGTTCTGCTTATGCACCTCTCCTCTCTACTACAGTACCCTTGCCTAATCCAGTACTGAGACCCACCCTCGCAGCTCTGCAACGTCTTGTATCAAGCTGCCTTTTGTTTCTGAAAACATGCTGGGCAGTATCTGCCATTATACCTTCTTTTGTGCTTGTGGGAATTTTAGAAAGCAGGAGATTGACTAAGCTGACACAAAGGACTTCTTGTTCATGGTGTTAAAGCATGAAATAATACTCCAATATGAATAAAGCATATATTCAAATAAAACTTCCAAAATGATCCCAAATTTCTCTATAAAAAATGGTTATCAGACTTAAATTAGAACTTGTGAAGGCTGACTGCTTTTTTCCTGGGTCTAAATCATAAACCAAGAGCCTCAGTCTGTGGGATCATTATACTTTTTATACCTTTAAATTATTCTATGCCATGGAATGAGGTCATAGCATATTTGAATGTGCAGATCCTACATCATGCATTACAGCAGTGTTTAGCCAGGTGAGGCTTTGAGTGGGATGCAGGGTCATCAAGAACAGACTAACTGTAAAAGGATTTCTGGTATTCGAATCATGTACAGTATATGTCTCTGATTGTTCATTATATGTCATCACTACCTTGTTCAATGAATTCAGTTGTTTTATGTAAACCGCTATGATTCTTGATATGGCGGTATAAAAATCACATAAATAAATAAATAATGCTAGGCCAGGGACCTAGGTGAATAGTGGAGTACCACAGGGATCTGTGCTGGGCCCGCTGCTTTTTAACATGTTCATAAATGACCTGGAAATGGGACTAACGAGTGAGGTAATCAAATCTGCAGATGGCACAAAATTATTTAAAGTTATTAAAATTTATTTATTTATTTAACAGCTCTTCTATACCGCGCTCTTTATTATCAGTGCGATTTACAGTTAACAATTTGACTCTAGGACAGGAATAGATCTGGCCTGAGTTTACATATAACAAGGAAAGTAACATGGAATTGAACCGGGGAAACTGTACATTTTAAGCAGAGAAAGATTAATGTTGGTATTCTATTTACAATAATGTAAACACAAGAGGATAGCGTAATTACTCACCTGTAGCAGGTGTTCCCCAGGATCAACAGGAATCAGTCCTTACATATGGGTGACGTCACCAACAAAGCCTGCACGGGAACGCTTCCCAGCTTCTAAAGGAAGCTTTTGGAAGATGCTCCATGCATGCATGCTGGTCTTCCTGCCCGAAGGAGCCATCTTACCTCAGTATGATTACATAGCTTAATTAAGCCAAAAAAGAAAAAACTCCTCTTCCACGGGGAGGAGGGAGGGTAGTGGGGACTGATTCCTGCTGATCCTGGAGAACACCTAATACAGGTGAGTAACTACGCTTTCTCTAGGACCAAGCAGGAAGTCAGTCCTCACATATGGGACTCCCTAGCTACAGGCTACCAAAAAAAACATCTGTAAAAAGCCCAACGGGGCAACCAGAAAAATGAATCGAGAACAAGCAGCATCAGCAATCGTTGAGAGGTTCCAAGAGTCAGCATTCAGCAGGGATATCAACATCAGACTGACTCGATAGTAGCTTGGATGGACAAAAGGGCCAGTGGGAAGGAGTTGCTTCAATTCCCAAAGATTTGCCAAAGTATGGCCTGGCCGAAGTTGCTGTCATGCCAGGAATCTCCATCTAGACAGTAATGAGCTGTGAAGGTGTGGACTGAAGACCAGGTAGCAGCCCTACAGATCTTCTCTGTGGAGATGGAACGCAAGATGGCCACCAAAGCAGGGCCAGCCCGTCCATTGTGCGATAATGTTGTTCGCACAATGGACGGCCCCGCACTTCAGGGGATCCCATGCGAACACCATTATGGCACACCAGATGGCTTCAGAGGGAGCCAGGGAAGCCTATGCGAGGCCCCGGCTCCCTCTGTACAGCCGCTGCGTGAAGATCCTTTGCCTTTAACCTTTCCCATCAATCGCAGCTTCACAGAAACAGCCGCCAGCATGAAAGAAAAGGATCTTCACGCTGGCGGCTGTTTCTGTGAAGCTGCGATTGCTGGGAAAGGTTAAAGGCAAAGGATCTTCACGCTGGTGGCTGTACAGAGGGAGCTGGGGCCTCACGTGGGCTTCCCCAGCTCCCTCTGAAGCCCCTCAGACAGCCGCAGGGTTGGTCGGGGGGGGGGGGGCTAGGGCTGTGATGGGGGGAACCTTGGGCTATGGGGGGGGGACTTGGACTGGAAATGGGCTATGGTGGGGGGGGGACCTGGACTGGAAATGGGTTGTGATGGTTGGGGGGGGGGGGCTAGGACTGCAAATGGGCTGTGATGGGAGGGCTAGCACTGGAAATGGTCTGATGGGGGCTGGAATAGGACTGGAAGTGGGCTGACAAGGGGGGCTAGGATTGGAAATTGGCTAATGGGGGAGCTTGGAGTGGAAATTGGCTGATGGGGGGCTGGAATGGATCTGGAAAAGAACATATGTGGGGCTAGGACTGGAAATGGGCCGATGAGGAGCTGGAATAGGACTAGAAATGGTCTGATGGGGGAGCTTGGACTGCAAATAGGTGATGGGCTAGAATAGGACTGGAAATGGGCTGATGTGGGGGCATGGGAGAATGGGACTAGAAGGGAGCGGATGCTGGGTGGGTCTAGAACTATAAGGGAGCTGATTTTGGGGGAGGACTAGAAGGAGATAGGGATGGGGAATAAGAATGGAGAGGGGAAAAGATATTTTGTGTGGAAGAAAAGTCTACAATGGGCCGGGTATTGGGAGAGTAAGAGGGGATTGAGAATGGAAGGGTGAGATTTGAGTAGATGAAAAAGGAATAAGGAAAGAAATGGGGGAAAGAGCAAAAGGGAAACAATCAGTATGTTAAAGCAGATACAGAGAATGGAAAACATCTAAAAGAGAAGAAAGGACAAATGGATAGCTCGCAGAAGACACAAAGAAACCAGAAGAAAGTGAATGGAGCAATTGCAACTGAAAAATAAAATGCCCAAACAGAAGGTAGAAAAATATTTTTTATTTTGAATTTATTAACTGAAATATGTCTGGTCTGGGAAGTGTGTATTGCTATCTTTCTGTTTTTGTTTAGTGCAAGAGGAAATTACTTTATAGTTTTATTTCTACAGTGTTGTACATTTCATGTTTGGCTTTTGGGGTTCCCAGTTTAATTATTATCTTCCTATTTCTAAATTGTGATCCTTTGTTCTTTGTGTGGTGATAGTCTATGTTCTGTGTAACCGAGCTGAGGTATTCTGTTCATTTAGTTTCTGTTTGATAGTCCCACTTGTTCTTTCCCCAGTAGGAGATGTATTGGTATTCTCTAAGATGTATTGGTTTAATATCTGCAGTGTTGCCTTTTGATAGGTAGGGTTTGGTGCTTTGTGAGTCCTGGTAGTGCTGTTATGAAAGGGTGGATTTGCTATGGGTTCTAAATGGTCAGTGTTTATAGTACTTCCAAATGGGCCTGGCGGTTGTCACTGCAATATAGTAATGTAGAAATCTGTTAGTCTTTATTTATCCAGACACTCATTAAGAGGCATGTTTACTAAAAGTGCAAGTTAATATTATGCAAATATTTATGCAAATGAGGCCCCGCAATTAATCTACGCACATGGCCCCACACCCCCCTTGGGCCACCCCTGCACCAAAGTGGCCACAACACAGACATTGTGAGCAATGACATGGCGTTCCCACATCAGCCCAGCCTGAGCTTAAGTGAAAGAGATGGAAAGGGTGTGTTTCAACACTGCCACCCCTAGCTTATTGAGGTCAAAGGAGACAAAGAGCTGGGAGGAGCAGCAATGGGCTTTTGTCCTCTCCAGGTAGAAAGCCAGTGCTCTCTTGCAGTCCAAGGTGTGCAATTTATTTTATTTATTTATTTACATTCTCTTATATACCGCGCTATTCTGCATCAGTGCGGTTTACATTAAACAAACTGAAATTACATTGAACAGGGCATTATAACTTGGAGATAACTATTTTACAGGGAACATGGGCTATGGCGGGTTAAGTGGCTTGCCCAAGACCAATGAGGCCTCGGCTCTGTTGGAATGATAACACTACCAATTGATTGAGATGAAAAACAGAAACTATCTTGGGTAGGAACTTCGGGTGAGTTCGGAGAATCACCCTGTGAGCCATGAAAACTGGTGTACAGAGGGTGTACTACCAACACTTGCAATTCGCTGACACTGCACGCAAAAGTAAGCACCACCAGAAAAATAACCTTACAGGTAAGGAATTTGAGCAGACAGGGGCTAAGCGGTACAAAAGGGGTGTGGGAGGAGCTGTCCGAGCACCACATTAAGGTCCCATGCCACCGGGGAATGGTTTAATGGGGAGGGAGGAGAGATAGTAGGAGGCCCCTCATAAAGCGACCCACCAAGTGGTGAGCAAAAATCGGTTGATCAGCTATTGGCCAATGATAAGCGGCTACAGCATTGAGATGCACTCTGACTGAGTTGGACTTTAGACCAGAGTCTGACAGATGCAGAAGATAAGACAAAACGGACTGCACAGAGCAGGAGAAGTGGTGAAGAGACTTGCTCTCATACCATACGGAGAACCTGCGCCACGAAGTATAAGCATGTCTCATCAAGTCCTTGTGCGAGGCGAAAAGGATGTTCTCCACATCCTGCAGCAAGTGGAGCTCTGTGCATACTAGTTGCTCAGCAACCAAGCTGTTAGTGCTAGGGATGACAGTTTGAGATGAAGCAGAGTCCTGTCGTCCTGCGAGATCAGGTCCGGGGCACAGCCCAATCTGAGCAGTTGCCGTTGAGACAATCACAGGAGGAGTAGAAACCAAGGCTGCCTAGGCCAGTGTGGCACAATGAGGATCATGGTAGTATCATCCCCCTGCAACTTGAAAAGGGTCTTAGCCACCAGAGGAGTTGGTGGGTAGGCATAGAGATGACCCTCGCTCCAATCCAGGAAAAAAGCATCGGGAGCTAAACGATTCTGGCAGGGCACTCTGGAGCAAAACAGCGGGAGCTGGGTGTTGCGGGGAGTGGCAAAGAGGTTTATAGATGGCGTGCCCCACATCTGGAAGTTGTGGTTGGCAACCTGCCTGTTCAGAGTCCACTTGTGTGGCTGAAGGACCCTGCTGAGGTGATCCGCTAGGACATTGAGTTCCCCGGGTAGGTATACCGCTCTGAGGAGCATATCGTGTGAGATTGCACACTTCCAGAGGTGGACTACCTCCCAGCAAAGAAAATATGAATCTGTGCTGCCCTGCTTGTTGAGGTAGAACATGGCCTCCTGGTTGTCCATCTGTATGAGGACGACCTGGTGGGAGAACTGTTGCTGATACACTGAAAGAGCATTAGCAATAGCCCAAAGCTCCAGGAAGTTGATCGGATGGTGGTTTTCTCCCACAGTCCAGAGGTCCTGTGCGGACAGAACATTCAGATGTGCCCCCCAGCCGAGTTTGGAGGCATCAGTGGTTAGGACTTGCTGGTACGGCAGGGCCTGGAAGGAAAGCCCTGCAAGCAGATGAGTGGGGTGCTGCCACCAGCACAGGGATTCTTGGAGGAGCGGAAGCACAGTGACCCTGTCCGAAAGAAGTCCCATTGCCTGACGCCACTGTGTGCAGAGTCCACTGCAGCTGACACATCTGAAGTTGGGCTAAGGGGGTAACATGGGACTGTGGAGGCCATGTGGCCCAGAAGGCGCAGCATCTGCCAAGCCATGCCAACTGGGCAAATCTGGACCTCCCACCAATCTTCACACCTCTGAAGGCCTGCTTCTTTAATTTATATGCAGAACAAATCATCAAACAGGTAGGGGGAAAATATGCAGCCTTATCATACACCTTTGCTGATTTTAAACATTCTGTTTCTCCTTATTCTGTTTGAACTGTTGCTTCTTGATCAATATAAAGGTTATGCAAGAAAATGAGCTGGTGTTCTGATATACCCATTCTTAATGTGGCTCAGAGTTTCTCATGGTTTACACAGTTAAAAGCCTTGCTGTAGTCAAGCTGTGGGTACTACAGTCAGATTACAATTTTATCTTGCCATGTCAAAAGACACAGTTTCACAACTTAATGTCTTTTTATCTGAGGTGTAATGAAGCAGGAGATTAGACTAAGTGACCATTATAGTAAAATAGTCGATTGTAAGGATGATGCCTGTAAGGAACACAGGACCCAATATTCAAATAATTTCTCCTTCTGAGAGTTATGGGCCCCGATATTCAGCCTGTGTTGGTCAGCACTTGCAAAGTGCCTGGCTGCCAAGGGCAAAAGTGAAACCGGATATTCACCACCAGATATCCACTGGCACTGAATATCCGGTTTCGCTGCCAACCTACATTGCTGTCCAGTAAGTGACAATATTTAGACTAGATAGCCAAACCACTTAAAGGTTAAGACAGCCATCGAGTTGTCCAAATCCTGCTAACCGCCTAAACCTTTTTGAATATCGGGCCCTATGCTCATAAATTGGCTTCTTTGAAAAATTGTTAGGGCCGAGTGCTAACATTTGCACTCAAAATGTTACTAAACTCATATATTTATGAGCATAAAAAGTAAACAAAAGGGATGGCTTAAGGGGGGGAGAATTATGAGCTCAGCACTAGACTAAATATAGGCAAATGAATTTCAGGCTTACATTTATAAGCATAGAAGGTCATTTTAAAAGGTTTAGTCATGATTTGGACATCTGAAGATGTGGATGTGGATGTCGAAATCCCAGAGACGTCGCCATGGCTGTTCTACAAATGACATTCGCAGATGTCTCTGGTGCAGGGACATCCAAGTAGGCATGGAGGTGTAGTGGAGGTGTGTCCAGGGAGGAGCATTGGACTTACATGTCCCCATTTGATCTCAGAAACGTTGGAGACGTCTGTAGGCATGTCCATGTTTATACCTGCTCAAGGCATGAATAGGCATCAACAAAGTGCTTGTTTTCACCTTAAAATATCCAGAGAGTGAAGAGAAGATGGATAATTAAGTGACTAGCCTTAGATCACAAAGGCCCACACTGGGATTTGAACCCTGGCCACCCTGCTCTTAAGCCACTACTCTCGCCAGTATGCTAATAGACTTCTTGGTTCTGAAATGCTATCCTGGGGACGTCCATAGACGTCCATATCAGGCACATCCACATTTCCGAAATCATGCCTGAACTTGCAGATTCCTGCTTTTTTTTTTCCCCCAAACGTTCTGGTTTTGATGTCCCAGATTGCACTTGGACGTCCCATTGTGAAATGTGCCTCATAACATTTAAGCTCCTAAAGCAAGATGAATTTTCAAATGAAAACTTAGGTTCCAAAGTCTGGCTGAAAATAGGGCACAAATTTGGGAGCCTAATGAAGGGGTCCATATTTAGGAGATCAGCTTTTTTTGAATATTGGGCCCATAGACTATTTCAAGGATTAGGGTTACAAAGAGCATGGAAAACTGAATGAGTGGGAAATAATAACATGGATAATGTCCTCAACATAATGAATGTTTTCTTATTTGGGCTATACAATACTTCGCAGAAATATTCTTTTCTCCAGAGCAACCAATAAACTCCAAGTCAGGATTAAAACCATGCTAGTCCCAGATTTGTAGATCTCCTTTCCTGAAACATTCTTCCTTCATTTCATCAGCAGAAAGATGACAGTTTTTAAAGCCACTTGCATACATTAAATCAATCATCTGAAAATTGCTCTCCCTTGATATGGGCTAAGTATGCATGTGGTGGTCTATAATGTGTATACTTTTAGTCAAGGTTAGAGGAAGAATCCCTAGGGTTTGTTTAGGTCAGAGGAAAAAATAACACATGTATATTGCATTTTCTTCTCCTAGAAAAAAGTACCTATATGAAAAGCAGGTGCACTCTATACCATGTAGCGGATTCCAAAGTGAAAGCACACATGTACATCTCTTTGAAAATTGGTGCCATTTTTATGGGTAGTACCCATGGACTTTATTTTAATATGAAAATTGGAAGTATTGATGCAAAGTCTGTGGGTACTTTCACTCACAGGCCTTACACCAGTTTTCAAAAGTAAAATACAAGCCTACTTTTGCTCTCAAAATTGCCCAAGGGAAAGGTACTCGCAGAGATTTGGATTTGTTTTTTCTGTGGGTACATTTCCCTTTCAAAACAATGCACATTGTTACTTCCTCTGCCTTAATCTTAAATCTGGGAACTCCTCCACATAATGCACATACCTTTAACTGCATGGAGGGTGGACAATTTTCAGAAACCCTGAACTCTTTTACCCAGGCTTTTGAAAATTTCCTTCCCCATGCTCATGGGAAGGGAAACTAAAATACTTAAGACAGACTTGGAATATCACTTGTGATATGGACTATCAATAATGAGCTGCCTGACTGAAGACCAAATACAGTTTAGGACAGATATCCAGAGGGCCGCCATGAGTCAACACCAACTCGACGGCTCTTAACAACAAAATGGACTTGATTGGTAGCTCCTTAAACAGGGTTGCTAAGAAGCTCCATTTGACAAGGCACAGGTAAGCCAGTCCTTGTTTTACCCCCACTACATGCTGGAATTTGTCGTTTCTGTCCTTTTTTAGAGCAATTTTAATTTACAATTCCATGGACATAAAGAAAGGATAAAACTTGGACCAGCTCAGTCTTTTCATTATGACAAGGCACTTGTCAACAACCTTAACTATCTTGCATCTGTTATACGAGATGTGACAAAAAGAAACGAGACTGTCCCATAAATTTTTTATTACAAAATCTACAGATAAATTATGCATTGTCCCCTTCAAAGTAATCCCCCCCTCCCCGAGTTAATGCACGTCTGCATTCCCTTCTGCCACATACGGAAGCACTCGGTAAAGCTTGAGGTCCCTCAGCTCCCTTGTCACAGTGGTCTTGATCTCTTCTACAGAGGCAAAATGAGTTCCTTTGAGCAGAGTCTTCAGCCTGGGGAAGAGCCAGAAGTCGCACGGTGCGAGATCTGGGGAATAAGGAGGGTGGTCAAGAGCTGTGATCTGTTTGTTGGCCAAGAACTGCCTCACACTGAGCGCGGTGTATGCAGGCGCGTTGTCGTGGTGGAGCAGCCATGACTTGTCTCTACACAGAGCCCACCTGCTGCGCCAAACCCAGTCATGGAGGCGATTGAGGACCTGCTGGTAGAAGTGCTGGTTGACCATCTGACCCTCAGGCACAAACTCATGATGGACTACTTCCTTCTGGTCGAAGAATGCGATCAGCATAACCTTGATCCTTGATTTGGACATGTGCGCCTTCTTGGGTCTGGGTGACAGTCAAGTCTTCCACTGAAGGCTCTGTGTCTTGCTTTCAGGGTCGTACTGGAAGACCAAAGTCTCATCTCCTGTGATGACTTGGCCAACGAACTCTGGATCTTCTCCAATCTTCTCTAGCAAGTCTCGACAAACATTGACCCGGTACTCCTTTTGGTTGTCCGATAAAAGCTTGGACACCATCTTGGCACACTCCTTCTGCATCCCCAGCTCCTGCACCAAGATGGTCCGCACTGACTCCCTGTTGAGGCTGAGCTCCTCAGCTATCATCCACACATCAATCTGTGATCACTCCACACTAGCTGGTTCACTCTGTCAATGTTCTCAGCCATCTTTGTTGTGGAAGGCCGTCCTGACTTGGGGTCATCCTCCACCTCCTTGCGGCCAGTCTTGAAGTGTTTGTGCCACTCAAAGACTTGTGGCCTTGACATTGCTTCTTCTCCATAAGCTTTTTGGAGAAGTTGGAGACACTCAGTTGGGACTTTCTCCAACTTAACCAGAAATTTCAAGTTGATTCTTTGCTCCATATTTCTGCCACCTCCAGTTGCATAATGTATAAGATTCACACAAAAAAAGAGAAAACCTCATCAAAAGCTTATTTTTTTGTCGGAGCAAGCCGAAGGAGGGACAGTATAAAAACACATCCCACACCAGACGTCAAGCTTCTTTTTTTCAATTATGGTTCCCCACCATCAAATTTCTTTATTATTCACTTATCTCATCAGTCTTCTTTTTATCCATAAAATTCTTTTGACCACCTTCATAGACGTCACTCCCAATCAAATTGTTTGGCTTTTGATGAGGTTTTCTCTTTTTTTTGTGAATCTTATATATTAGCTTCTTATTTGTTTCACTAAGGGGGGTTATAGATTATTGGACCTCCAGTTGCATGACAAAGAAAAACAGAGTAAAAGAGTTGAAAAATATTAAAGCAGAATAGTGGCGAGATGTTGCACAACACAGTGACATAAGCGGTTAGTCAACTGGCATTGAATCATGGGCGTGGCTGCCACAGTCTCATTTCTTTTTTGTCACACCTCATATTCACCTTCCATTTCTTACATGAGTACCAGATTGTATCTAAAGGCAGACCTAAAGATGGCAGATATGTTTCAGGAATATATGACGGGCGACTCATGTGGTATTATTTAGCTGAGCATTGCATTTACCATTTTTTAGGAATTCTGAAGTTTAAGGGTTTTTTCTTTGAGGGTGAGTGGTTGGAGGAGGCATAAATGTGTTTTTTTAGTTTGGGAATTTGATTCTTAAATAATTATTCAGGAAAAGGGAGGATCTTGTATTTAGCATTTACAGAGTCTAAATTATAAGGAGGTGTTTTTATGGGGTGGGAATAATGTTGGGGACTGTATGTTTTTCATTGGACAACTGTAATACTGGCAACACTTTGGAAGTTCTATTGTATTGTAAAATGAATTAAATTAAATTTCTGCAGTGCTATCAGTGTACAAGACAGCTCACATGGCTGTAGCGTCACCGTCTCCACAGGTTTACACAATCTAAGTTTGAGAACCAGCAGGATGAAAGATAGGAGTCCCACAGCAGGTGAAGGAGAAGGGATTTGGCTCAGGGAATTCTCTTTTCCTAGTGTTTTCAAGCACCTTGGTCCAAGGACTTTGCCCATCTGTTTCAGGGTACTGAGGAACTACTACGTAACACTTTATTGCTCATTAACAGAAGAAAGAAAAATCTGGATTCTGTGGTCAACAAATTAAGTCAAATACATTGTTTGCAGCTGGCTCTTGGAAGCACAGGGAGGTAAATCTGACCTTGGCCAAGGTCAGTGATAGAAAGAAGAGTGGAACATATGTCCCAGTACAGTACTGGGGCAATTGGACCACTGGGTTATTCCTGCTCTACAACCAGAACAATCACAAGAAGATCAGAACAATGTGGACAAGTGCAAAGTTATGCACCTAGGGAAGAACAACCCAAACTATGGTTACACGATGCAAGGTTCCACATTAGAAACCACCACCCAGGAAAAAGATTTAGTCGTCATAGTGGATAACATGTTAAAACCCTCGGCCCAGTGTGCAGCAGCGGCCAAGAGAGCAAACAGAATGCTAGGTATCATAAGGAAAGGAATGGAAAATAAAACTAAAGATATTATAATGCCTCTGTATCGTTCCATGGTGAGACCGCACCTTGAATATTGTGTGCAATTCTGGTCGCCGTATCTTAAAAAGGATATAGCGTTATTAGAAAAGGTTCAGAGAAGAGCCACCAAAATGGTAAAGGGGATGAAAGGATATTCCTATGAAGAAAGGCTAAAAAGGTTAGGGCTCTTTAACCTGGAAAAGAGATGGCTGAGGAGAGATATGATAGAAGTCTATAAATTAATGAACGGAGTGGAACGGGTAAACGTAGATCGATTGTTTATGTTATCAGAATATAGAAAGACTAGGGGACATGCAATGAAGCTACAGGGTAAACTATTTAAGACTAATAAAAGAAAATATTTTTTCACTCAACATATAATCAAACTCTGGAATTTGTTACCGGAGGATGTAGTAAAGGCTGTTAGTGTAGCTGGGTTTAAAAAATGTTTGGACAAGTTCCTGGAGGAAAGGTCTAAAAACCATTATTAAGAAGGGATCCAGGATATCAATGCTTGACCCAGTACAAGCATTGTGGAACCTGTGTCTTTTGGGGAAACTGCTAGGTACGTATGACCTAGATTGGCCACTGTTGGAAACAGGATACTGGGCTTGATGGACCTTGGTCTGACCCAGTATGGCATATCTTATGTTCTTAGCTCTCGATCTGAGGCTGGAAAACAGTAGGAGAGAAGTGTGTGAGGAATGTAAGGCAGCATCTCTTCACAGAAAGACACTAAATGGATGGAACAGCCTCTCAACTAAGGTGATAAGGGCAGAAATAATAACAGTCTTCTCTAATACTGTGCTGAAATTTCATCTTCCCATTGAAAAATCATTATGAGCCCCTTCAGGAATTATGATATATTGCAATAGTGAGTTCATACTTTAGAAGCTTGCACTATTGACCCACTTCCTGGGTACCTCACAGACAAACATTCATCACTGTGGAGTTGTTATATCCAGGAAAGATATATTCATAAACCTGTGAGATTAGCTAATACTTTTGATCAAAAAGCACTAAATCTCCAAACTGATGTTACCTATCATCTTCACACAAAAGAGAAGTTTAATAAACATGAGTGAGAGATTTTCTGTGTAAGTAACCAGAAGCGGACATTGCTGATGAGAATCCATATTATTTCTCAAGGAAATGCACAGGATTCTTGCTATCAGGACGCAAACGGTACCAGATAAAAACTGGAATCAATCCCAAGGAAAGGGGCTTATTGGGAGGGGGGTGGAACAATTAGAACAGAAAGATGTTCTAATCTGAATATATGATGTACCCTTTTAAGTAAAGAGGAGAGCATCACCTGTGACTTTCCATTTAAATTTTCAGTTCTGAGTGCTGTTACAAAGCTTAGCCCTTGCTAGGCTCTACACTTGTCTATTTCAGTGAACTAACATTTCAGGCTTGTTTAATTCTGTCAGGGTGATAGAGTCCTGGAGTTAGGAACGCTTGTCAGAATTTTACATTTCTTTTATTTTATTTTAGTATGCCATGAAGTAATATCCTGCAGTAACACTGCCGGCTCTCTGCATGCTATTACCAGTGGAACCTCCTATGTGGGGCAGGGAAATAACTTCCGAGCAGTGGCCAACAACAGCCAACAGAAATCTGTTGACTCTCACCCTCCTGGGGCCTGGAATCCTACACACAATACCTGGATTCTTTATCTACATTCCTGTACCCCTCAACAGGAAGAAAAGACAAGACACAATTAATTAATTAATCAATCACTATGGAGCTCTATAGGGAAGATACACATGGAGTCTAATTCAGACATATCCATCGAGCCTCTTCAAAGATGGCTTCATAGGGCTCCCGTTTTTATTAGAGAATATCAGCTGATTCAGTTAATCTTTAATTAACATCTGGTAACTTTCCAAATTCCACGTGTACATAAATTTTGCTAACATAGGCAACATTATCATATAGAAAGCAGAAGTTATGTCTCATGACTAAATTCAGTAGGTGTCGCTGTGATTTTACTTTTCAGCAGAAGCTAATTAGTTACTTATTATATTTGCTGATTTTCTATTATTTATTCAAGCTATATCCATTATATTTGCTAATTGAATCAAAGCCAGTTTCACAAGAGCAGCGCATCCTGACCCAGCAACCTCTTTAGCCTATCAGATTGCAGGATGAGCAACTGTACCCTATGTTCTATTTATTTAGAGAAGTTCACTCTGACCTAATATATATTTGTACACAGACTCTATTTGCTAATCTATTTGCAAGCTCTAGTTACTAAATTCAATGTCCTAGAAGAAGCAGAAATGCCTTTTAAAGAGATAGTTTTTAATGCAATTCAGACCTGTACTTTCTTGGGCCTATAGCTAAGTTAGGTTCTACATTTCGGTTTCATGTATAGAGGCCTTGTCTTTTATCCCTATGGATATTATTGATCCTGATCCGCTGTCTGTCTCTGAATCTGACAACTCCAGATCTGCATATCCTGGGTGAATCATAGGTGTATAAATTTGTTTGTCAGCAGCTGTTTCATCCACTTCACTGATTATATCCAATTTACATTTGGGGCCTAGCCGAGTTAGCCCTTGTCTACAAAATCCAAAATGGAAGTTATTATTTTTATTACCAATATATTATTGTGCTTAAAAAATGTAGTTACTTGTAGCAGGTGTTCTTCATGGACAGTAGGAAGAGTCCTCATATATGGGTAAAGTCATCCAATGGAGCTACGCAAGGGAGTATTCCCAGCTCCTTCTGGAAGCTTTTGAAACCGCCTCTATTCATGAGCACGCCTTCATGCCTGCTGCTGCCATGCCATTTTATCTCAGTCAATACTAGAACTAAGGAGAATACAATTCCTAGGAGAGGAGGGTAGGTTGTGAGGGCTTTTCCTGATGTCCACAGGGAACACACCTGCTACAGGTGAGTAACTATTTATTTATTTATTTTATTTATATTCTCTTATATACCGCACTATTCTGCATCAGTGTGGTTTACATTGAACAAACTGAAATTACATTGAACAGGGCATTATAACTTGGAGATAACTATTTTACAGGGAACATGGGCTATGGAGGGTTAAGTGGCTTGCCCAAGACCACAAGGAGCACCTGTGGGACTAGAAACCCCAGTCCTTCCGGCCCAAGGTTGCTGTCCTCTAGTGGGATTTGAACCCCCGACCTTCCGGCCTGAAGTACCTTGCCCCAATCACTAGGCCACTCCTCCACTCCTACATTTTCTACATTTTCTCTGTGGACAAGCAGGAAAAAAGTCCTTATGTATGGGACTCCCTAGCTACAGTCTACCTTGACCAAAAAAGGGGATAACAAATAGCCCAACAGAGGCAACAAAAAAACTATTTTTGGTGGCAAAAAGCCTTTTTCATTTTATACTTTTTTTTTTTTAAAGGTAGCTTGAACTGAAAGAAATGGGCTTAGGGGTGGATGGAGTTGGATTCTAATTCCCAAACAGATTTCCAAGTACTGATTGGCCAAGGTTGCTGTCACATCGGGAATCCGCCTCCAGACAGTAATGAGATGTGAATGTGTGGACTGATGTCCATGTTGCAGCTTTGCAAATCTCTTCCATGAAGACAGAGCGCAAGTGAGCCACTGATGCAGCCATGGCTCTGACATTATGAGCTGTAACATGACCTTCAAGGCATAGGTGTTGGAATGGGGTGGACCACAATGGCCCTCATGTTCTTGTTAAGTTATGTCGAGTTGGAGTCGACTCATGGTGACCCTCTGGATAGCTATCCTAAATTGTGTTCGGTCTTCAGTCAGGCGGCTCATTGTTGACAGACTGGTACCCGTAGCTGCTGTTATTGTATCGATCCATCTCATTGCTAGCCTTCCTCTTTTGTGTTGACCTTCTATCTTGCCAAGCATGATGTCTTTCTCTAATGATTTCTTTCTTCGCATGTGTCGTCCAAAGTATAAAAGTCGAAGTCTTGTCATCTGAACTTCTAAAGAAAGCTTAAGTTTGATCTCCTCTAGTACCGACTGGTTTGTTCTTCGGGCAGTCCATGGTATACACAGTATTCGCCGCCAGCACCATAATTCAAAGGCATCGATTTTCTTCCTGTGTATCTTTTTCACTGTCCAGCTTTCAAATCCATATGATGTTATTGAAAATACCATGGCTTGAACAAGTCGAATCTTTGTATGGAGAGAGAGACACCTCTGCTCTTGAGAATCTTATCTAGGTCTTTCATAGCCATTCTGCCAAGAGCAATGCGTCGTCTGATTTCTTGACTGCTTGTTGCTTCTTTATTGATAGTTGATCCAAGTAGGTTAAAGTTGTTCACGATTTCAATTTCTTCTCCTTCAACGATGAACCTGTTGATTATGCCAGTTGTCATGATCTTTGTCTTCTTTACATTAAGGTGCAGGCCCATTTTAAGACTATGTTCTTTGATTGTGAGAAGCAAATGTTTCAGATCATCTTCACTTTCAGCCAGTAATGTGGTATCATCAGCACAGCGAAGGTTGTTGATGAGTCTTCCACCAATCTTCACACCTCTGTTGTCTTCATACAATCCTGCTTCTCTGATGATTTGTTCTGCATATAAATTAAACAGGTAGGGGGAAAGTATGCAGCCTTGTCTTACACCTTTGCTTATTTTAAACCATTCTGTTTCTCCTTGTTCCATTCGAACTGTTGCTTCTTGATCAACGTACAGATTGTGCAAGAGAACGATCAGGTGTTCTGGTATACCCATGCTTCTTAATGTGGCCCAGAGTTTCTCATGGTTTACACAGTCAAAAGCCTTGCTATAGTCGATAAAGCACAAATAGATATCCTTTTGGTATTCTTTAGTCTTTTCAAGGATCCATCTCATATCCACAATGATGTCTCTCATTCCTCGCCCTTTCCTGAACCCTGCTTGCACGTCAGGTAGTTCTTGTTCCAGGTATGGTTGTAGTCTCTTTTGAATAATCTTCAGTAGAATCTTTCTGGCATGTGGGATCAGAGCGATTGTGCGATAATTTCCACAGTCAGTTGGATCATCTTTCTTTAGTATTGGTATAAACACAGATCTTTTCCAGTCAGTTGGCCATGATTTGTCTTCCATATTTCTTGGCACAGCCTTGTAAATACGGTAACAGCTGCATCAGATTGCTGTAATACTTCTATGGGAATGCTATCAATGCCTGGTGCTTTGTTCTTTGATAAGGCTTTCAATGCTCCTTCAAGTTCTTCTTTCATCACCAATGGTTCCCGATCATAAGGTACAGGTTGAAACGGCTGTTGGTCCACTTGATCTTTATCATATAAAAACTCTGTATATTCTTTCCACCTTTTCTTGATCTTCTCAGCATCATTCAACATAGAACCTTGAGCATCTTGTAACATTCCAATTCAAGGCTGGAACTTTTTCTTTAACTCTCGTAGTTTTAGGAAAGCTGATCTTGTTCTTCCTCTAACAGTTTCTGCTTCTATTTCCTTGCACGCGTCATTGTAGTACTTTTCCTTGTCCTATCTTGATGCACGTTGGAAATCTCTGTTGAGTTCTGCGATTGTCTTTCTTTCTCCTCTGGCTTTAGCTTCTCTGCGTTTCTGGGCAATTTTCAGAGTTTCTTCCATCATCCATTTTGGCCGTTTTTGCTTTTTCACCTTTTGTAGAGACTTCTCGCTTTCTTCCAACACAACCTTCTTGATGTCATTCCATAACTCTTCTGGAGCTCTGTCATTTGTATCCAAAGCAGCAAATCGATTTTGCAGGCAGTCTTTAAATTCCAGTGGTATATTCTCAAGGTCATATTTTGCTGCATTCATGAGTGGTTTGCTCTTTTTCAACTTTAGCTTGAGTTTGCATACTAGTAGTTGATGATCTGTACCACAGTCAGCTGCAGGTTTTGTCTTTGTTGATGTTACAGAGCTTTTCCATCGTTGACTTCCACAGATGTAGTCAATTTGATTTTTATACAATCCATTGGGTGAAGTCCATGTGTTGCTGGAAGAAGGTGTTCGAGATGAATAGATCGTTGGTCTTACAGAATTCTATCAGTCTTTCTCCAGCTTCATTTCTGTTGCCAAGTTCACATTTTCCAACTACTTTGCCTTCTTCTTTGTTGCCAACCTTTGCGTTCCAGTCACCCATGACTATCAGGATAGCCTGTTTGCATGTTCTATCAATTTCAGCTTGTACTTGTTCATAGAATTCTTCAATTTCATTCTCTTCTGCAGCTGTTGTTGGGGCATATACTTGAATTATAGTTGTGTTGATAGGCATTCCGCGTAGACGAATAGTGATTAAGCGTTCGCTTACTGCATTGTATTTTCATTACAGTTCTTGCAAGTTTTTTCTTTATTATAAATGCAACACCATTTCTTCTTTGTCTTTCATTTCCAGCATAGTAGACCATGTGATCATTTGATGCAAAGTGCCCGATGTCAGTCCATTTCAATTCGCTGACACCCAACAGATCAAGTTGTACACGCTCCATTTCATTCTTGACCACCTCCAACTTCCCTTGGTTCATGCTTCGTATGTTCCATGTTCCAATGTGTAAGACATCTTTACAGCTTCTGACTCTCATTTCATGCACAGCTACATCAGCAGTCAGACGTCCCGAGGGCTTTGATCTAACCACATCATAAATGCTGGCTTTACTCTGAAAAGTTGTCAGCTCTTCCCCAGTAGCTAGTTGAGTGCCTTCCGACCTGGGGGGTCTCATCTTCCAGCACTATAGCACAATTTGTTTTGCTGTAACTATCCATTGGATTTTCATGGTAACGTACAGAAGTAGATTGCCGGGCCTTTCCTCCGCGCAGTTTAAGTTTGGTGTTGTTGCCGTTGTCACAGAAATGTGATCCTCCGCCGTCAACACTATCCCATTCAGCTGCTGCCCAGATGGGTGGTTTGTCTTGGTCTGGCACCTCAGCTGAGACCTGTCCATCTTGGGAGACCCTGCCAGTAGTTAAACTAACGATAGTTTAGCTCTCAGCATCACTAATGCACACAAGCCCTCACAGCATGACAAGCTGCAAACCAAGTGGCCCTGGCCCTGGCCCTGGCCCCACCAAAATTTTGCCCACCATCTGCAGAGAGCAGCTGCAAATCACAGCAGACTCCTTCTATCTGCCCACAGGAGACCTGATCCCCGCAGGCAGGATGGAAGGCCACCACAATCTCAGCAAAAATATCTTCTGTCTGACCGTGGCAGATCCCCACGGGCAGACAGAAGAGATTTTACTACAATTGTGGCACCCTCCCTCTTCTGCCTGCGGAGATCCAATCCTCCGCTGGCAGACAGGAGTCCACCACGATCGCAGCCATGCCCTTCTCTTCTGCCTGCAGGAAGAACAGGAGGGGAAGGCCTCAGGGGGGCTAGAGGCAGAGCTTGGGGCAGAGTTAGGATGGAGATTGGTGCCCCCCAGTTAGAGAGGTATTCTCAGCCTCTACCTCAATGTTTAGGCCTGCTTGGGCATAAGTGAAAGTGATGCAAATCTGCCAGCCAAAATGATAATGTGCTTTTGGAGATGGCAACCCCGAGCTTGATGGGATCAAAAGAAACAAAAAGCTGGATGGACTTTCTGTGAGCTACTGTTCGCTCAAAGTAGAAAGCTAGGGCTTGTTTTCAGTCCAACAGATGCAGTGCAATTTCCCCTCTGTGAGTATGAGGTTTTGGGAAAAATGTTGGAAGGACAATTGACTGAATAAGCTGAAAATCTGTTACCACTTCTGGAAGAAATTGGGGGTGAGTACAGAGGACCATTCTATTATGTAGAGCCAGTCCATTTGTAGGGTTGAAGGACTCAACTCCGCCTGTCCGCTTGGGTGTTTTTTTTCACCTCATAGGTAAGTGGCCCTTAAGTCCATCCCATAGGAGATGGCAAATTTCCACAACCTGACCATTTACCAACACAGGAGGTAAGGTCCCATTCCTCCCTGATTGTTGATATAGAACATGGCTACTTGGTTGTCTGTTTGAATGAAGACAATTTGATTGTACAACCGATCTTAGAGCTTTAGAGTGTTCACTATGGCTCTTAATTCTAAGAAATTGATCTGATGGAGACTTTCCTGGGGGGTACGAAGTACCTTGGGTATTGAACCCATTGAAATGAGCTCCCCAACCCTGTTTGGTCGCATCTGCCATCAATGATTTTTGGTGTAGAGCAATTTGGAAGGGACAACCTTTGGCCAGATTTAATGGAACTGTCCACCAGTTTAGAGACTAAATGAGAGGACTGGTGATGAACAGATGGTCTCTGAGATGTCCCGAAGCCTGTGACCACTGGGTTCTCAGCATCCACTGATGATATGAAGATGTGCCAAGGGTGTTACATGTACCGTTGAGGCCATGTGGCCTAGTAATGTTAACATCTTGTGAGCTTTCACCTGCTGACTCAATTGAATCTCCCGCACTATTGCTGTTAGCTGGAGAGTCTGGCATGCAGAAGGAATACTCTCGCTCAAGTCATGTCGAGCAGGGCTCCTATGAATTCCAACTGGGTGGGTTGAAGTTGGTACTTTGGGTAATTTATTACAAACCCTAGTAGTTCCTGCACTCGAATGGTCAGCTGCGTTGATTCGTGCACTCCTTCCTGGTGGAACTCTTGATCAACCGATTGTTCAGGTAAGGGACAACATACACTCCCAGTCTGCCTAGGAATGCTGCTACCATGGTGAAGCATTTGGTGAATACCCAAAGCACTGATGCAAAGCCAAAAAGGCAGAGTGCAATATTAGAAAGCTGACACTCTATTACGAATCTGAGATATTTCCTGTTAGTGTGATATATCTGTGCATAGGTATATGCATCCTTGAGATCCAGAGAGCATAGCCAATCTCCTTTTTTGAAGATAAAGGAGCAGGGTGCCCAGAGAAATCATTCTGAACTTTTCTCTGACCAAACGTGTTCTGATCTCTTTAGGACTAGGATGGGACAGAATCCCCCCTGTCTTTTTGGTGATCAGTAAATACCTAAAATAAAATCCTCATCCTCTGCTCTGGTTACATGAGCTTGATCACTAGATTTTTTATGAGGGTAGTGACTTCTCGCTGAAATAGTTCCTGATGGTGAGGGTCCAAGGACTAAAACTTTGGTGGACAATTTGGAGGCAGATCAAACAGATGCAATTTGTAACCACTTTGGACAATTTGTAAGACCCAAGAGTCTGAGGTTATAAGAGGCCACCTTTGGGCAAAAAGAGTGAGTAGCCCTCTGACAAGAGTCTCCTCTGCTGGGTTATGGTTAGAGTGACCGCGCTCTTCAGGAACCAGTCAAAACCCTGCTCCTAGTTTTGGCCGAGGAGCCAACTGGGCTTTCTGAGGCTTCTCTCACTTTACTTGGGCTCAAGGAACCTGCTTTGACTTGGAATAGTGAGAACCAGGAAAATACCTACGCCTACGAAAATAAGTCTTTCTGGTTACTACTTTGAAACCTCCTGCGGTAGGAGGCTGACTTAGACATGCGCTGTGAGAGATTGCGAAGGGTGACATGCTGCTTTTCAGTGAAACCAGCCTTCTCTTTGATCTTTTCTTCCAAGATATTCTCTCTGTGGCACAGTATATCCATAAGCTTGTCCTGCACAGATTGTTTGAAGTCTGAAGCGCAGAGCTAGGCAAGCCTCTGTACCAATATCCATTGCAGAAGCTCTCAATACTGTTTCAAAGATGTCATGTGTCGCTCGGATCATGAACTTTCAGAACTCCTTGCCGTGTCTCACTAGGAAACTACACTGTTCCAATCTCTCTGGAGGGAGATATTGGGACAGATCATCTAGGCCGCTCATGATATCCTTCAAAAACATGCCCATGTAGAGCTGGTAAAAGGCCAAGCATGGAAATCTAGAAAACCCTTCTCCAGAAGAGTCTAATGTCTGAGCCCCCCTTCCTGAGAGCGCTGAGGTGTGTGTCTTGAAACTTTTAGATTTTTTTAGGGCAGATTCGACCACCAGGGAATGGTGAGGAAGACGGTACTTCTCAAACCTGGGAGCCTTCTGAACTCTGTACATACAGTCACGCTTTCTACTGACAGGAGGTACAGAGAGGGGGTTCTCCCACATTCTCATCTGAACTCTTGACATGGGCACTGTCACCACTTCTTTAGGGGAAAAGGAGTACTGAAGGATCTCCAGTTCTTTTGCTCTGGGCTCATCCTCAGTCTCCAAAGAAACTGGTATGGCCTTAGCCATATCCTGAACAAAATCCTGAAAAGTCATCTCCTCAGGAGGTAATTTATGCCTCTCATGAGGAGGAGAAGAGTCAGATGGACGTTCTGGGAAGCTGTCTTCCAACATGCCGTCAGATTCAGTCTTTGTGACTCAGCCTTCCAATTCTGACTGAGAGGAAATCAAACTATCTCCGAGTCTCGGCCTGGATGACTCTCCTGCTCTTTGGGGATCGTGAGCATCAATGTCTTTCTAGCTTTAGGTGAGCATCATATTCCGATGCATTAGATAGTGATAATGGCTGGGCAGGCTCTGGTATCAGGGCCCTTCAATGCCCCAATATCGATCCCTCTCCTGCAGGCACTTGATGCTTCTCAAGGACTGGATGAATAACTGTCGATGCTGATGCAGCAGATATTGAGGCACTGACCTGCTGCATGGTGAACAGCATTGTGCGGCACTCCTCGATAGCTCTCAGAGGGTGTCTTTCCATGGCTGCTGACTGCACAAGCTTCAAAGGCCACAGCAACATCGACTGATGTTCCTGAAAACCGAGAGGGCATATTGACTGCTTGGTCTCAGCTCTCTTTAGGCTATCACTGCCCCTCTGATACCTTGGATGATGAGCTGTCCTCTCTTCAGAGCTGCTTATAGGGGTGCTCTTGTGAATCCTTTTTGCTCTCGATGCCCTGCCTCAGAGGGCTTCAACACTGATGCACCAAAGCCTCCACCCGATGCTTGACGCATCCACCCTTTGGCATCAATGAAGATTGAGATGAACATCAATCGATGGCTGATGCTCCAGGGTTCTATGGGTGCTCGACTCCTCCTTGATGTTGATGCACCAATCAGTGTTCAATGCAGCCTTCCATATCATAGAGACCAGTGCAACCAATGTGAATGAATCGGACTTCATAGGGCCAAAAATGAAATGACACTGTTATTTTATGACCCTTCAGCCCTCTTTTTGTCATCTGCAAACACAAATAACAAGAAAAGGACTGATTTTTATTTTATTTATTTATTTAACAGTATTTCTAAACCGCCTTATCATAATAATCAAGGTGGTATCACAGCAAACAATCTGGTAGTGTGAGTGTGTTATACATGCAGTGAGGGTGAGGATTTTGTTGAGTGTGTGTTGTATTGTGTGCTAGATTGGTTTGAGCTATGTACAATGTGGGCTATATACAGTGGTGCTAAAGACATTTATATACATACAGTGTTAGGCGGTAACATGTGCTGTTATACAGACAATTAGGTTATGTGATGTGACCATAGTGTTCTATGAACAGCATGGTTTTCAGCTGTTTTCTGAAGTCTTTGAGGTCTGTGGTTGCCCTCAAGTCGTCTGGTAGTTTGTTCCATATTGTTGGAGCAGCCATGGATAGTGCTCTGTCTGTTGTGTCCTTGCGTGTGTGTTTGTATTCACTTGGGGTGCTGACTCGGTTGTGTGTTTGTTTTCTTCTAGGACGTGTGCTGGTGTCTGGTTGTATGAGGGTGTGCAGGCTGTTGGCTGATGTGTGCTGTTTTATCTTGAATAGGTTTATGATAGTTTTGTATCTGATGCGTGCACCGATTGGAAGCCAGTGTAAGTCCTTCAAGGTGGGTGTGATGTGCTCCTGTCTTGCAGTTCCGGATATGATTCGTGCTGCTGTGTTTTGTGCCAGTTGGAGTGGTTTGATGGCTTGTTTCGATAGTCCAAGGTATATCGGATTGCAGAAGTCCAGTAGTGGGGTTATCAGTGCTTGACAGACGGTACGGAAGTGTTCTGGGGCAAGTAGTGGTTTCAGTCTCCTGATGATTCGCATCTTGTAGTAGGCTTTTTGGATGGTCTTGTCTATGTGTGGCTTGAGATTGAGTTTATTGTCCAGGGTAACCCCGAGGTATCTCACTTCTGACCTTATTGGTATAGTAGTGCTTTGTATCTTTATATTTGGTGGGTGTATGAAGCTTTGGTTCCGAGTGATGATTAAAGCTTCAGTCTTGTTGTAGTTTATTGCGAGGTTGTTGTTTTGACACCAACTGGTCATTTGGGTAAGGCAGTCTGTTATCTTAGAGAAATCCGGGTTGTCGATTGATATCGGGGTGTATATCATGATGTCATCCGCATAGATTGTGTATTGAATGTTGTTCTCTTTCATGATGTTGCATATTGGTTGGATGTAGATGTTAAATAGGAGTGCTGAGAGCGCAGATCCTTGAGGTACTCCTTGTCGGACTTTTATGGGTCGGGAGGTGATGTGTCCCACCTTGACCTGTAGCTGTCTTTCGGTTAGGTACAAGTGGAACCATTTCAATGTGATACCGTGTATACCAATGTTCTTTAGTCTTTCCAGGAGCGTGTTGTGGTCCACTGTGTCGAAGGCTGAGGAGATGTCGATGAAGATCATTATGATTCCATTCCTGGTGTTGTCAATTATTCTTAGGATGCTGTCGAAGAGATAGATCAGTAGCGTTTCGACTCCATGGTTGGGACGAAATCCGTGTTGGTTGTCGTCGAGTGTTTCGTGTTTGTCGATGTGATCCTGAAGTTGTAGTTGAACTGTTTCTTCGATGATTTTTGCGAGGAAGGGTATTGCTGGAGATTGGTCGGTATGCTGCTGGGTCTTTTTTGTCGAGAGTTGTTTTCTTTGTGATGGGTCTTACTGAGGCAAGTTTTAGTTGCTTTGGCATGAGGCCTTGAGTGAGTGAGTCGTGTACCATTTTATGTATGGTGGGGATGAGGCTTGATTTGGTGGCTTTGACCCATGACACTGGGCATGGGTCTGTAGGAGCAGTGCTTGTGTTGATTGTAGAGATGATGTGGGATATCTGTTCTGTTGAGGGTGCGGAGAATGTGCCCCAGGTTTTGGAGTGTACGTCCGTCCTGGTGGTCCTACTAGGCGTTGTTCGTTCTGTGGAGTGGAATTTGTTTTTGATGTGGTCGGCGAATTCCTGTGGATCAACCTGTACTTCCCCTTCTGTTGTTTGCTCTTTTGTGAGGATTTTTACTATTTCGAAAAGCTCTCTGGGTTTGTTGATGGAAGTGTTTATCATGTTTGTGTGGAATTCCTTCTTTGATTGGTTGATGTGTTCATTGTATTGCTTTTGCTTTGTTAGATAAAGATGCTGGTCGGCAGTTGCTTTGTTTTTTCTCCATCTCCGTTCAATCTTTCTGAGTTCCCTCTTTTCCTGTCGTATTTTTGCTGAGTACCATGGTTTGTTTTGTCTCTTGTTGTGGTGTTGTTTCTTGGTCCCGCCATCAGATGGTTTGGCGGCGTTGGCTAAAATGCTGTTCCAGCTGGAAACTTGTTCCTCCAGGTCGTCTGTGGTAAAGTTCAGATGTTGTATTGTGTCCTGTATGAATTCGTCCTTGTCGAAACACTTGAATCGTCTTTGTGTGTGTGAGATGTTAGCTCTTTCGTTTGTCTGGTCCTCTTGCGACCGCAGCCTTGTCTCAATTAGGTAGTGGTCAGACCATGGCACTGGGGTAATGGTGGGTGGAGAGATCAGGTCTCTTGATGTTAGGTAATTGGATGCGAATATGAGGTCTGGGGATGATCCATGTCTGTGTGTTGGTGCATTGATTATCTGTGTGAATTGAAGTGAGGACATTGCTTGAAGGAAGGCCTCTGCGTCTTTTACATTGGTGGACTTGAGGTTGAAGTCTCCGATCAGCAGCACTGGTTTGTTGTTTGTTGTTATGGCGCAGGCTTCTTCGAGTGTGAAGGCTAGTTCGTCGGGTGGAGCTCTGGGTGCTCTGTAGGTTAGGCAGATTGCAATGCTCTTGTTCTTGATGCTAATTGTGTTACATTGCTGTGTATCGGTGAGGCTCTGTGTCTTGAACTTTAGTTTCGTTTTCGCTATTATCAAAACTCCTCCTCCACGCTTGTGGGTGCGCGGGCAGTTGTATGCTGAGTAGTTGTCCGGTACTAGTTGGTTGAGTAGTACATTGTCAGTCGGGTTGAGCCATGTCTCTGTGATGCATATTATGTCAGGCTGTCGCTCTTCAATGTGGTCTACAAGAGTGTGAATCTTGTTGCAGACGGATCTGGCGTTTATGAGCTCAATCGTTGTTGTCTTTGTTGAGGAGGTTGCTGTTACATGTGCTTCCTTTGTGCAGGCGTGGGAATTTGATTTGTGTCTGTTTGGTCGCTTTGCCTGGGATGTTCTGTCTCTTTGTATGTGCGCTGAGGTTCTAAGTATAGCCATACAGTTGGTGGGTGCCATGTTGTGTTTGCTTGTGGGTAGTAGTGTTGTGTGGTTGGTGGGAGGAGTTGTGTGACGAGTAGGTAGAGTGGGAGGAAGTATGTGGCGTGCATGTTGGGTTTTTTTTGTGATGTTCTGTTCGGGTGATGTCTGTATTCTTAAGTCTTCTTCTGTAGTCTGTTTGGTGAGATCTGTATTTGGTGCGATAGCCTGTCCCGTGGAGGGAGCCTGTCCCGTGGAGGGCGAGCCGGATCTGTGTAGGGCGTCTTGGTGCGGGAGCCTGTCCCGTGGAGGGCGAGCCGGATCTGTGTAGGGCGTCTTGGTGCGGGAGCCTGTCCCGTGGAGGGCGAGCCGGATCTGTGTAGGGCGTCTTGGTGCGGGAGCCTGTCCCGTGGAGGGAGCCTGTCCCGTGGAGGGCGAGCCGGATCTGTGTAGGGCGTCTTGGTGCAGGAGCCTGTCCCGTGGAGGGAGCCTGTCCCGTGGAGGGCGAGCCGGATCTGTGTAGGGCGTCTTGGTGCGGGAGCCTGTCCCGTGGAGGGAGCCTGTCCCATGGAGGGCGAGCCGGATCTATTGGGGTGTGTGTCGTGGAAGTGAGAGTGTGGTGGTGGGGAATGTGTGATGTACTGTGAGAGTTCTACTTGCGGTTCTGATGTCCTTCACCTCCGTCTGCTCCTTGTTGTGTTCCGCTCTGTGCCGCGCCCCTGTGCGGCACAGAGCGGATGAATGGGTCCCAAGCCTTGAAGGCACCAACTGTGAGTATCCATAGTAACACAGTATATGACAGCAGATAAAGACCAGAATGGTCCAACTAGTCTGCCCAGTAAGATGGCTAAAGCGTTTTTAACCGTCACTCCATACAAATCACCCCCCTGTGATGAATGGGTCCCAAGCCTTGAAGGCACCAACTGTGAGTATCCATAGTAACACAGTATATGACAGCAGATAAAGACCAGAATGGTCCAACTAGTCTGCCCAGTAAGATGGCTAAAGCGTTTTTAACCGTCACTCCATACAAATCACCCCCCTTGCCTTTGTTTAGGG
Organism: Ichthyophis bannanicus; assembly: GCA_033557465.1. NCBI lineage: Eukaryota > Metazoa > Chordata > Amphibia > Gymnophiona > Ichthyophiidae > Ichthyophis > Ichthyophis bannanicus. Next base: position 40,112,014 of record CM066048.1, on the reverse strand, counting down.
CTGCACCCACTGCTCCGTGCAGGCTACTCCCCCCCCCAATCTTTTTATTGAAGTATGTGTCTGTCCCATGCTATTTTGAACTCCATCACTGTATTTGCCCCCACCATCTCAATCGGGAGGGCATTCCAAGCATCCACCACCCTTTCAGTGAAAAAGTATTTCCTAATGTTGCTTTTAAGTTTACAGCCTTGCAGCTTCTTCGTACACCCTCTAGTTTTACAGCCTCCCCGTCTTTGAAAAAAAGGTTTGTTCATTCATTAATGCCCTTTAAGTATTTAAATGTCTATATCATATCTCCCCTATCCCTCCTCTCCTCTAGGATATACATATTTAGGTCTTCAAGTCTCTTCTCATACATCTTCTGACAGAGGCTCCAAATCATTTTGGTCACTTTCCTCTGAATCGTTTCAAGACTTTTTATACCCTTTGTGAGATATGGTCTCCAAAACTGAACAGAATACTCAAAGTGAGGCCTCACCAATGACTTGTACAGGGGCATTAATACCTCCTCCTTTCTACTGGTTATTCCTCTCTGTATGCAGCCTAGCATCCTTCTGGCTTTGGCTACCACCTTTTTGCATTGTTTTGCCACCTTGAGATCCTTAGACACTATCACTCCAAGGTCCTTCTCCTGGTCCATGCACACCAACCTCTTGCCCCCCATCGCATACAATGCCTTTGGGTTTCTGCATCCCAAGTGCATGACTCTGTACTTCTTTGCATTAAAACTTAACTGCCAGGCATTATACCATTCTTCGTTTTTGTAGATCTTTCGTCATATTGTCCACTCCCTCAGAGGAGTCCATTCTGTTGCAAATTTCTGTGTCATCTGCAAAAAGGCAGACTTTTCCCTTCAATCCTTTAGCAATATCACTCACAAATACACTGAACAGAATCGGTCCCAGGACTGATCCCTGAAGCACACCACTAAGCACCTTCTTTTACCTTGCTGAAATCTAGGTATATCACATCCATTGCATGCGATCTAATTCTCTGGTCACCCAGTCAAAGAACTCAATCAAATTTGTTTGGCATGATTTTCCTTTTGTGTAGCCATGTTGCCTTGGATCATGCAATCCATTGGTTTCTAGAAAGTCCACTATTCTTTCTTTCAAGAGCTCCTCCATTACCTTTCCTACCACCGAGGTAAGGCTTACCAACCTATAGTTTGTCACCTCTTCCCTATTATTACTTTTGTAAAGAGGTACAAACTACATCAGTTGTCAGTCATATGTGGTCCTTCTCCAGGATTTTCTTTAGTGAATACAAAAGTATTTGTTTAGCATTTTTGATGTCACTTTCCAAAAATCTGTGTTCGGCACTTTTGAGTCTTGCAAGCCACCTCTGATCTTCCTCTTCTCCCAACTATACCTGAAAAAATGTTTTGTCTCCATACTCCCATCTTTAGCCATCTTTTCTTCTGCTTTGATTTTGCTATCCTTATTTCTCTCTTTGTATCTTTAGCTTTATCCTGTATTATTTTCTGTGTTCCTCTTTTTGTGATCTTCAGAATTTTATGAAAGCTGGGATTTTTTTGCCTTAATTTGTGCAGCCACTTCTTAGATGAATCTTATAGATTTCCTTTTCCTCTTGTTTTTATTTTCTTTCCTTACATATGTATCAGTTGCCCTTTTTAATTTAAAGCATTTTTAACATTAAATTACTGAAACCAGCAAAGAAAAAAAAAAGACAAGAAGCATAAGAATAAATATCCTAGAATAGACTTCAAAAAGGGACTGCCACTTCTGGAGAGAGATCTGCAATTGTAAGTATTTACTTCTGGGAATTTTTCTAAATCTTGGTGAAAAAGAAATTCTTTAGTTTAAAGCTGATTAATCTGTGAATCCAGTGTATTTGTTAAATCAGTCAGCAAAGAGCTTTTAGTTAAATTAAAAACTCAACAGGTAGCTTTCAGTTTAAGTTTAAAACCCCCAAAAGTAGAACACACAGAACCCTATCAGGATTATCAAAGCACCCAAAATATCCAAAATCCTGATAACAAATGATCCCCAGGAAATCGTGATAACTTTTTGTCGGAGTTTATCAGCTCAGTGTAATGAAAGCGTTCAAACCACCACTGTGACTACTCCTTTTATTAAATATGTATCAAAATAAATAATATGTATCAAATAATAAATAAAATTTTGAATTTTATATTTTGATCATATTTAATAAAAGGAGTAGTCACAGTGGTGTTTTGAACGCTTTCATTAGACTGAGCTGATAAACTCCGACAAAACGTTATCACGATTTCCTGGGGATCATTTGTTATCAGGATTTTGGATATTTTAAGTTTAAAACCCAGCAGAGAGATTCTAGTTTAAATTTAATACTCAGTCAGGGCCTAGTAGCAGAAAGAGCTTTCAGTTTAAATTTAACACACGGCAAAGAGCTTTCTGGTTAAATTTAAAACCCAAGACTCCCTCTATCCAAGCAAGGACTGTGCGAATCGTCCAGAGAATTGGTCACAGATTACCTTAAAAGCACAGGACAGGGTACTATGTAGCAGCCGGCTTTTAATAAGTCTTTTTGGTGATTTGATCATTAGGCATGTAGATTGCTGGGTGACTGGTGGATGTGAGGATCGCCTGGTAACATGCCTGCCTGGTGCGGACCTTACGCGCCACCTATACAAGGTCTAAGATAGTTCTGGGGAGGAGTCTGCTGTCTTGGTACATGTCAGTACCAATGACATAGGAAAGTGTGGTAGCGAGGTTCTAGAGGCTACATTTAGGCTTTTAGGTAGGAAGTTGAAATCCAGAACTTCCAGGAAAGCATTCTCTGAAAAGCTTCCCGTTCCACATGCAGCACCCAAAAGGCAGACAGAGCTCTGGAGTCTCAATGCGTGGATGAGACAATGGTGCAAGGATGAGGGTTCTGGATTTGTTAGGAACTGGGGAACATTCTGGGGAAAGGAGGGGCTCTTCCGAAGGGATGGGCTCCACCTTAACCGGGACGGAACCAGGCTGCTGGCATTAACCTTTAAAAAGGAGACAGAGCACCTTTAAAACTAGTTAATAGGAGAGAGCCAAAGTCACCCAAGAGCACATGGTTCGGAACAATGTATCCTTGAAGGATACTAGGAAAAGATTGAAGTTAGAGCATATCAGCAGAGAGGTTCCAATAAAGACAAAAGTACCCCAAATGCCCTCGAATACAAAGCAGACAGAGCTTAAAGATTCCAAATTACCCCTGCCTACCGATAGCCAGATGAATATGAATAAAACCCAGCCTCTAAAATGCTTGTATGCAAATACTAGAAGTCTAAAAAATAAGATGGGAGAGTTAGAATATACGAGTATAGCACTAAATGAGAGGTTAGATATGATTGGTATCTCAGAGACATGGTGGAAGGAGGACAACCAGTGGGACACTGTGATACTTAGGTACAAACTATATCGTAATGATAGAGCAGAGCAGATCAAATTGGTGGAGTGGTTGCGCTCTATGTTAGAGAGGGCATTGAGTTCCAAAGGACTAAAGTTTTGCAGGAAACAAAATTTGCTGTAGAAGCTCTATGGATTGAAATGCCATGTAAAAAGGGGAAGGCGATGGCAGTGGGGGTGTACTATCGACCGCCTGGCGAGAATGAACAAATGGATGATGTAATGCTCAAAGAAATCAGGGAAGCTAACAAAAGTTACAGCACAGTAATAATAATGGGTGATTTCAATTACCCCGGTATCAACTGGGTCAGTGTCATGGCAGGCCTGCTAGGGAGATAAAGTTCCTAGATGAAATAAGTGACTGCTTCTTGGAGCAGCTGGTTCACGAACTGACCACAGGGGAAGCCATTTTGGACCTAGCCCTTAGTGGAACACAAGATCTGGTGCAAGAGATAAGTGTTTTGGGGCCCACTTGGCAATAGTGATCATAGCATGATCGCGTTTGATTTAACAAATGTAGGAGGGACTTTCAAAAGGTAGACTATGATAAAATGAGGAAAATAGTTAAGAAAAGATATAAAGAGCAGTTGCAAAGGTTAAAGATTTACATCAAGCTTGGATGGTGTTTAAAAATACTATCTTGGAAGCCAAGACCAGCTGTATTCCACATTTTAAGAAAAGTGGAAGCAAGTCTAAAAAACTGCCAGCATGCTTTAAAGGTGAGGTCAGAGAGGCTGTTGCTGCCAAAAAATCATCTTTCAGGAAATGGAAAAAGGAGCCAAATGACAAAAATTGGAAACATAAGCACTGGCAAGTTAGATGCAAGGCATTGATAAGGCAGAAAGAGAGAGAATTTGAGAGGAAGCTTGCTGTGGAAGCAAAAACGCATAATAAAGACTTTTTCAAGTACATTTGTAGCAAAAAAACTGTGAGAAAGTCAATTGGACCATTAGATGATAGAGGGGTAAAAGGGGCACTAAGAGGGGACAAGGCCATAGTGGAAAGACTAAATGAATTCTTTCCTTCGGTCTTTGCTGAGGAAGATGTAGGGATGATACCCATAACTGAAATGGTATTTAAAGGTGATGCTGTGGAAGAATTGAAAGAAATATTGATATACCGGGAAGATGTATTACAACTATTTGATAAACTGAAAAGTAGCAAATCACCTGGACCAGATGGTATACATCCAAGGATGTTGAAAGAACTGAAATATAAGATTGTAGACCTACTATTAGTAATCTGTGAACTATCATTAAAATAATCTGTAATACCTGAAGATTGGAGGATGGCCAATGTAACACCAATTTTTGAAAAGGGTTCCAAGGGTGATCCGGGAAACTACAGACCGGTGAGCCTGACGTCAGTACCGGGAAAAATGGTAGAAACCATCATAAAGAACAAAATTACTGAACATGGCTTAATGGGAGACAGCCAACATGGCTTTAGCCAAGGAAGGTCTTCTCTTACTAATCTGTTATGTTATTTTGAAGGTGTGAATAGGTAGATAAAAGTGAGTCAGTTGATATAGTGCATCTGGATTTTCAGAAAATTTTGACAAGGTCCCTCATCAGAGACTTTCGGCAAAATTAAAAAGTAATGGGATAGGAGGCAATGTACTATTGTGGATCAGGAACTGGTTAAAAGATAGAAAGCTGAGGGTAGGGTTAAACAGCCAATTTTCCCAATGGAGAAAGGTAAATAGTGGAGTACCCCAGGGATCTGTGCTGGGTCCGCTGCTTTTTAACATATTCATAAATGAACTTGAAATGGGAATAATGAGTGAGGTAATCAAATTTGCAGATGACACAAAACTATTCAAAGTTGTTAAAACCCAAGAGGATTGTGGAAAATTGCAAGAGGGTCTTGATAATTTGGAAGACTAGGCATCCAAATGGCAGATGAAATTTAAATGTGGACAAGTGCAAAGTTATAAATCCAGGAAAGAAAAACCTAAACTATGGTTACACGATCCAAAGTTCCACATTAGGAACTGCCACCCAGGAAAAAGATTTATGCGTCATTGAGGATAAGATGTTAAAACCTTCCGCCCACTGTGCAGCAGCAGCCAGGAGAGCAAATAGAATGCAATCATAAGGGAAGGAATGGAGAATAAAACAAAGGATATAATAACGCCTCTGTATCGTTCCATGGTGCGACCGCACCTTGAATTTTGTGTGCGATTCTAGTCGCCATATCTTAAAACGATATAGCTTTATTAGAAAAGGTACAGAGAAGAGCCACCAAAATGGAAAAGGGGATGGAAGGATACCCCTATGAAGAGAGGCTAAAAAGGTTAGGGCTCTTCAACCTGGAAGAGAGACGGCTGAGGGGAGATATGATAGAGGTCTATAAATTAATGAATGGAGTGGAACGGGTAAACGTAGATCGATAGTCTTTCTATATTTTGATGGCGTAAACAAAGGGGCATGCAATGAAGCTACAGGGTAACCTATTTAAGACTTAATAAAAGAAAATATTTTTTCACTCAACATGTAATCAAACTCTGGAATTTGCTACCGGAGGATGTAGTAAAAGCTGTTCGTGTAGCCGGGTTTAAAAAAGGTTTGAACTAGTTCCTGGAGGAAAGGTCCATAAATCATTATTAAAGTGGCCCGGAATAGCCACTGCTTGGCCCAATACAAGCACTGTGGAACCTGGGTCTTTTGGGGAAACTGCTAGGTACTTGTGATCTAGATTGGCCACTGTTGGAAACAGGATACTGGGCTTGATGGACCTTGGTCTGACCCAGTATGGCATATCTTATGTTCATATGTTCTTATATAGGAATAATGGTCCACATCAAGAGATCCACTTTTGAACATTAATAATAGAACAACCAAGAAATTAGGCAAAGCCATAGAGGAGGTACAAATAATTTCAGCCATTAACCACCCTAGTTCCCTCCCCTCTGTCAAATATACATTTTTCATGATGAGAAACATCAATAAAGGAAAAAGTATCCCCATGCAAGGTGACCAAGCATTGGCAGGGGAAACAAAGGAATAAAAGTAACACCCAAAGCCAAAACTTTAGTTTTTAATTTAAGAAATTGCTTCCTCCTAAGCTGCACACTGCGAGACACATCAGAAAAAATATTTATACACTGTCCACAAATTTGCACATCCTTCTTTTGAAAGAAAGCTTTAAAGAACTTTTTATCTTAGTAGACTCAGAGAAGAAGGTTAGCAATAGCGTAGAACTGTGAGAAATATTATCAGTGGAATATTTCAGGAAAGCAGTGAGATTCTGAGTGACTGAAGATGAGAAAACATCAAGGACCTCCTCAGAGGGATTTACCACCCTTTGTCGAGTAGGTAAATAATATGCAATCGAGTAATCAACAATCTCAGAGAAATTCCTCAGTAATATATCTGGGGAAAGTAGACGTGTCTGAGGAAAATGTAAAAACCTTAAATTGCGAGCCACAGTGCATTTTCCAACACCTCCAATTTGGTATGTGACATTAAAGAGTTAGATATATGTGCAACATGAAACTTCTGTATTGGAGGAAGCTGAGACTCCACTCGGGATACTGCCTGATTTGGTTAAAGAATTTTTTTTTTCCCAAGCTTGTTCTGAGAGAAAATACATAGTGAAGAAACAGTAGAACCCAATTTAAGGTCCAGTGCCCTAATAGCACCCCAAATATCCTTAAGGGTGATATCTCTTTCTGAGGGAAGGGTCTGAAACTCACTACCAGGTTCAGATCCAGCTTCTGACACAGGTGTAGGAAAAGAAATCACAACAGAATCTAACAATTGCTAAACTGGAGATGCCAAATCTGTAAAGGTAGACAAAATCATAGGGACCAGACAAGGTGGAGGGGTCTTGCTGCCCGAACTGAGTGAGACCACTTCAGGTGGAGACTGCAATGGGACAGGAACTAGGTGACAGTCCATTGGACCAGCTACTTTCGCAGCACCACTGATAGAACCGCCCACCGCAGCTCCATCCTTCTTCCTGCACTTACCCATTAGCAACTTATACAACAAAGTCAAGGATCAAACTATCAAGGGAGGCAAGAAGCAAACCAACATGTTATAGTGTCACCACTATGTCGCCAAAGGGGCATATCAGCCCCTTTGGATATGCCCCTTTAGATTGCGCCCCGCAGTCACAAAACAGAGAAGAGTGGTTTTAACAGTCCCGGAGGGGGTCCTTCCACACTAAGGCTGCTCCCTCCATGCTGGTCCAGAGACTCCCGGGAAGGCTCCCTCCTCAATACACCAATGTGAGTTAGGCAGTCCAGTGCCGATGGTCAGGCAGTCAAGCACATCTCCTCTCACATCAGAGCAGATCCCATCTGTTGCTCCTTTTATTGCCTCTGTTAGTTTACCCAATGCAATTCCACTTCCCGTATCTCCTCCCACCTGCCAACCTCTCCTTCAGATACTTTCCCATTTTAATGAAGTCAGGTTTTTGAAGTCTAGGACTTTGAGTTTGCTGTGATTGGGCTCTGCCTTGGGTTTTACCTTACACCACACTGTGTAATGAACACTTCTGCTCACACGGGCAGCCATCCGGACATTCGACACACTATCTCCGTTGGCAAGTACTAAATTCAACATCAAATGTTTCCTGGTTGGTTCCATCACCATTTGTCTGAGCAATGCTTCTTGGAAGACATCCATGATCTTTTTACTTTTTTTCTAGATTTGCAGAAGGAATATTCCAATCCACATCTGGTAGATTAAAGTTTTCATCTGTCACCTTCTTTCCCTAGTTTAAATGCTTGTCCACGACTTCCAGCGAAATGGTGGGCTAGGGAAGACGTGTCTTTCTTAGCTCCAGAGCCTGCCCCCTTCCCTACCAACTTTAATTAACTAATTCTTCACTGCCTGTTTGCAAGGCTTACTCTGGGGGAGATAAACGAAATAACAGGAGTCTAAGGGGCAAAAGCTGTGCTGACAGCGGGTCTGTGGAGACCATGGCGACAAAATCTGCAAAGAAGGAGAAGCCCCGAGAAGCGGAAGTCAAGATGGCGGAGAATGGAGCGGAGGGCCAGACCCCAGCTGCCCAAGGCACAATGGTAGAAGAGGTCTCCAAGGCGGTCGTGTTAGCGTTGGAAGATAGCCTGGGGGGGCCTGGCAGCTCAAATGACTCCCGTAGCACAGGCAGTCACCGATTTTACCAGGCGTGTGGAGCGGGATGAACAGCGTATCAGCATGCTTGAAGATGAGCAGACCCAGCCCAGGCCTCAGCGCGGATTCAAAAAATGGAGGAGTTACTGGCAAAGCAGGCGGATAAGCTAAAAGATTTGGAAAACCGGAGCAGGAGGAACAACCTGTGGTTTATAGGAATCGCGGAATCGGTGAAGGAGACTGATCTGAGACGGTACCTGGAGAAATGGATACCTGATCACCTGCCGGTGGAAGATGAGATGGGGGAGATCATCTTGGAAAGAGCTCACAGGCTGGGGCCATACAGAGCTGGTGACAACAGACCGAGAGCAGTCATCGCCCTCTTTCTCAATGCTTCCCAGAAAGGAGGAGTTTTGCGGGCGTCGCAGCAACAGCGCAGGAAAGGAGACAGTGCCAATAAAGTTTTAATTTTTCAAGACTACTCTGCTGGGGTTTCGATGCGCAGGAGGGCTGCAATCTGCTGGTGGAGAATGGCCTCAGATTCACACTGGCCTACCCTGCGCGCCTGAGAGTGGAGTGTGATGGGGTACAGCGCATGTTTTTGACTCTGGAGGAAGCCATGGAGTACTGCAAGCAGCGTGGGTGACTTCCTTGTTTTCCGGCTTGGCTAGGTGAGCGTTGAAGCAGGGTTGTGAGCAGGAGAGACTTGAGTCCTGTGAGTGAAGAGGGCTATGCTGGACATGTGGCCATGGGGGAGAGAAGCATCTGCATGGACTCTCTTCTTGATTTCCAGGGAGCCGTACGCTATGACAAGGGTTCCTGGTGGCTCCAAAGATCCTTTATATGGTTGAATATGTTTGTTAAAATATCTCTTGTTTTTGCTGTTAGACGGGGGTAAGAAGGTCTTGGGATTGGTAAGGGGTGGCGGGCTGTAGGATAATGCAGGGTGGGGGATGGTTTGTCATGAAAATTACCTATAAGGGAGTGGTGAAATTGGCGGGATGGCTGTCGCTTTGTGAAGGGGGGTAAATATTTTATTTACTTGCATGATGCAGATGTGGCAATCAGAGAACTGAGGATAAGGTGTGCACATTGTTGGGGTTCTGTTGTGGGGTTTTGTAGATATCCGGGATGTATGTGGGTCGAGTGGGGGTCCTGGGATGTGTTAACGATTAGCCTAAGGGACAGGGGTGACACATGGGATGATATGGTGGCTGTGGAGGGAGGTACACGGGAAGGTTAACTGGGGGGGGGGGGGGGCTCTGCATGTTCCGGAAGTGATGGAGGGACCACCTGAACGAGGTCGGAGGATAAGGAACGAATGGGGGGCGGAGGAGTTAGTTGGGAGGAGGATGGGGTGGGTAGGGGGGAGCGGGGGAGGGGAGGGGGTGGATAATGAGAAGAAGATATAACTTAGGAGAAGGGACTGTTCTGCTAGGTACTTGGTATCGGTTTGGTGGCGAGTCTGGGTCGGGGACTTGCGTGATGGGGGGTGGGGGCCCTGGGCTGGGGGGCCCCTGCTTAAATGTAGACATTGGGATCTTTGCAGGGATACCAAAGGGCGATTAATGGATGGTTAATTATACCAAGATTGCCTCTTGGAAAGTTTGTGGATTGGGCTCCCCGATAAAACGATACAAAGTGTTACAACAACTAAGATGCAAACAGATTGACATTGCGATGCTACAAGAGACCCACCAGTCGGTGGTCGAACATGCAAAATTGTGTAAAGGGCAGATAGGTAAGGTTTGCGGGGCCCCGGCAGTGGGGAAGAAACGAGGGGTGGCCATATTGATTGCTAAACATCTGGGATGGGTAGAAAAGAGAGTAGAAATAGACTTGGAGGGTAGGTATGTATTTGTCTGGGGAACCCTGGAAGGCCTAAAGGTTGTTTTATGCTCAGTGTATGCGCCCAATGATTATGAGGCCCGGTTCTATCAGCAGGTAGCCCAACTGGTGACAAATATCAGTGGCTATCAGGTGATTATGGGAGGGGATTTTAATACAGTGCTGGACGAACACATGGATAGATCAGGACTATCGGGGAGTAGAGATAGGAGGAGTGCACGGAAGATCTGGGGGATGTGTGATGGGAATAGCTTGATGGATGTATGGAGGGTGCTGCACCCAGGGGACCGGGAGTATACCCACATGTCCAGGGTGCATGGAACATGGTCGCGTATTGACTATTTCTTGATCTCTGAAACGTTGTTCAGTTGGGTCTCGGGGGCGGAGGTGGATCCCCTCAGTCATCTCGGATCATGCGATGGTGACTGTGGAACTTAGAGAGCTCAAGGTAGAAGCAGGATATGGTGATACCCACTAGAGCTCACGGGAGATGTTCAGTTCGAAAAATATCTTCGGGATAAGTGGGGGGAATATGCAGAAAATAATGATCAACCTGGGATCAACCTGGTCTTCTTCTGGGAGGCTGGAAAGGCGGTGATCAGAGGAGAGATTATTAGCTATCACAGTCTAAAACGTAAAAGGATGAATAGGAAAATTATACAGCTAGAACAAGAACTGGGGAAGGCGCGGAGGAGACTGGCGTCGAATAGGAGTAGGAGGAACAAGCTCAAATTGCAGGAACTACAAACGGAGTTGGAAATGTTGATTCATCAGCGTGCCAAGAAATCCTTGATGTACTATAGGTATCAATTGTACCAACATGGGAATCGGGCAGGCAAGCTGATGTCCTCCCTAGTCAGGCCTGAAGGGGGGGGGGTCCAGACATATAGGGGTGATCAGGCACCCCGATGGGACACTTAGGACGGAAGGGGCAGATATTAAACAGGTTTTTTGTGACTTCTTTCAGCACCTTTACAGTGGAGGGGGGGGGGGGGGGCGGGGGGAGGAGGGTCAGGAGTTTCTGAAGGGATGCGAATTGCCTAAGTTGATGAAGGAGAATTTACAGGTTCTCAATCAACCTATCTCGGTGCAGGAGGTGCAATTGGGAATTAAGCATTTAAAGGGAGGGCGCGCTCCGGGAATGGATGGCCTAATGGGGTGAATTCTACAAAATAATGGGAGATAAGGTAGCGGTTCCTCTGGTGGAATACTTTGGAGACCTGATACGAAGAGGCCGCTTTCCTTATGAGGCGAATAAAGCCTTGGTCACTATACTACCGAAGCCGGGTAGGGATCCCTTCTTCCAGGTTCTTATAGGCCCATTTCTCTCCTTAATGTCGACATTAAGATTTTGGCCAAGATAATGGCGGATAGATTCACGGAGTTTCTACCGGCCCTCATTCATAAGGACCAGGTAGGGTTTGTACGGGGGAGGCACACGGCATACAGTCTGCAAAGAATCATGGCCTCTATGTGCGCGGGCCGAATAGCCTGCATGGGTTCCATGCTAATTAGTTTTGACGCAGAAAAAGCATTTGATTGGGTCGATTGGGGGTTCATGTACCAGGTCTTGGAGGGAATGGGTTTCTCTGGCTTCTTTGTGGAAGTGGTGCGGCTGTTGTATGCAGATCCCAGAGGAGCAGTCATGGTAAATGGGAATATGACTTCTGAATTTAGGATCCAAAAAGGGACGCGTCAGGGATGTCCTTTATCCCCACTGTTTGTGCTGACACTGGAGCCTCTGCTGATTCGGATTCGGTCCTCCACGAGCTTTCGGGGTATACCAGTAGGGAAGACGGAATTTCGAGTGGCGGCTTTCGCGGATGACTTGCTTATACACCTAGCGGAACCTCAGGAGGGGCTACCATCTCTGCTGAAACTTTTTCGGGACTATGGGGGGCCCTCGGGTCTCTGCTTAAATTTAGATAAATCAGAGGCGCTATTGTTGGGCCCGCAGCCATCCCGGAGATGGCAGGGAGATTTTCCTTTAAAGTGGGCGGAAGGGAAATTTAAGTATTTGGGAACATATCTGCCTGCAGACTTGGTGGATCTTTACCACCTCAATGTTAGGAAGATACTCTGTGAGCTGTCGGATAAGGTAGACAAATGGAGGGACTTGCCGTTGTCTCTGGGAGGCCGCATTGCTTTGTACAAGATGACGTTGTTTCCAAAATTACTTTATTTGCTCCAGACGTTGCCATTGATGTTAAGGAGCACGGACATTCGTAAGATGGATGGGTTGATTAATAAGTTACTCTGGAGGGGTAGGCGACCCAGAGTGTGTTTGGGAATTTTGCGGCAACCTTGGGCCAAAGGGGGTATGGGATTACCGGATATTAAAAAATACAATGTGGCATGTCTCTTACGACATGCCCGGGATTGGATATGGGAAATGGGTGTTTAAACTCCATTAACTATGCTCCGAGAGTTGGTGAGGCCCCTCCACTTAAGATATATAATTACACGCGAAGTCGGTTAAGGGGACCGACCTGGTTACCCAGGGGGTGCTCCTGGATCCAGTGCGTAATGCTTGGAAGTACCTATGTAAAGGTAGGGGGATCCTGGCCAATTGCTCTCCTTATCTCCCAATTCGAGGTAACGAGGAGTTCAGGCCGGGAATTTCCAGGAAGAGCTTTGCTAGATGGAGTCAGTTAGGCATAGTCAATCTAGAGCATTTGGTAACGGCGGAAGGTAAGATAGAGTCGTTTGCTACCCTCAGGATGCAATAACCCCTAATGGGGATAGATGTGTTTCCCTATGCCCAGATACGTAGCTATATTAGAAGTCTACCTCTGGAAGCTCTACGAGGGGATGTTAATACAGACATAGAGGAAGTGCTGATGGGAGGAGAGCAGGGGGCAGGTGTGGCCTGGCTACATAAAATGCTGTGGGAGTTAGAAACACCAGTAAAGATAGAAGAGCTTGCCGGTGCTTGGGCTCGGGACCTTGGGGAACCAATAGATGGAGAGGAGGTCCTGCAGGGCTTGGCTAGTATCCCAAAATTGAGCACAGTGGTCGCGCATAGGGACAAGAAATACAAGTTGATACGTAGGCTATATTATGCTCCCATTAGGGCGTGGAGGGCTGGAATCGGTGGGTCCCACTGCTGCCATCGGTGCGGGGAGGGAAGAGCCACTTTAGGACACATGTTTTGGCTGTGTCCGCAGGTTAAGGTCTTTTGGGGCAAGGTGATGGATTACTTGGAGGGTTGTGCAAAGATGCGACTGGCGCTATCAGCAGGGAATGTGGTTCTGGACATTTGGCATGAGCACTTTGAAGAGAGTGTGGGGCATGTTGTATGGCACTGGATCCGCTTGGTGCTGGTGACTGCTAGAATAACTATATTACAGAGGTGGGTGGATGGTCGAGGCCCAACGTATGGGGAATGGAGGAATAGATTACATAATATGCTGGTGATGGAAAAAAGTAGGGTGGGTGGTCATCAGCAGCGCTGGGGGCGCTTTTTGGAGGGCTGGAGCCCCCACCTTCAGTCTCTACCGGGCAGAACTCGCCGCAGGATATTGGGAGGGATTTAAATGGGAAGACTGCAGCAGGGAGCGCTTTCCTTTCCTCCCCTTTTCTTTTTCTTTCCTTTTCTCTTCCTCTTCTTCTTCTTCTTTAGGTATATATATACTTAGGTGTAGGTCGGGTGGGAGGGGGTGGGGGGTTGGGTGGGGAGTCCCAAGGGGGGTGGGGGGATAACGAGGGAAAAAACGATTATGAGTACTGGAAGGGATACTTGAGCTGGAAGTGCTGGTGTAGATGTTATATATGTACTACATGGGGTTGCTCATGAGACTGATTTATGGTGGCCGGTTGGGAGAATGAATGAGTTAATTTTATTTTATTTTTGTTAAAAGTGGGGGGCCTTCAGGGTCCAGGAGGGGGGAAAGCACAGTTACTTACCTGTAACAGGTGATCTCTGGGAACAGCAGGAATTAGTCCTCACATATGGGTACGTCGGTACCGACGGAGCCCGAGCGGGAAAGCTCCCCAGCTTCCCAGAAGGAAAGCTTTTGGGGCCTCCCACTGCGCATGCGCGCTGCCTTCCCGCCTTCCTGACCAACTCTCCTCAGTTCGAGTTTATAGCTGAGACAATAGAGAGAGGAAAGGAAGAGAGAGAGAGATACAACTCCTAGGGGAGGTGGGTGGGTTGTGAGGACTAATTCCTGCTGTTCCCAGAGATCACCTGTTACAGGTAAGTAACTGTGCTATCTCCAGGAACAAGCAGGAATAAGTCCTCACATATGGGGACTCCCTAGCTAAGATGCCCGGGAGATCCCCTAAAGGGTATGAGACCCTGAAAGGTTCTTCATCTTCCTATGGATCTCAGGCATCCATTCAGGGAAGGTGGGCTGGAGTTGTTCAAGAATGGAACAGGTGTCTGAGGACAGCCTGATCAAACAAGGCATCCCGGCGGGAGTCCTTGTCCAAACAGTAATGGGCTGTAAAGGTATGAACCGAGGCCCAGGTGGCTGCTCGACAGATCTGGTCAATGGACACAGAGTTTAGATGAGCCATAGAGGTGGCCATGGCCCTCACGTTGTGAGCGGTGACATGGCCCTCCAGAGAAAGGTTCTTACTCTGGTAAGCAAAAGAGATACACTGAGCAATCCAACTGGAGAGTGTTCTTTTGGAGACTGGAAGTCATAAATGAGAAGGATCAAAAGCAACAAAAAGCTGAGAAGACTTTCGATGTTGCTGTGTCCTGTGGAGGTAAAAGGCAAGAGCTCTTTTACAGTCCAGAGTATGAAGGTTCCTCTCTGCATTGGATGCATGAGGAGCTGGAAAAAAGACAGGTAAATAAACCTCTTGATTAAGATGAAAAGGTGAGACCACTTTAGGCATAAAGTGAGGATTTGTCCTAAGGACTACCTTATCATGATGGAACCTTGTATAAGGCGGATTAGCCACTAAGTCCTGCAGTTCACTGATGCGGCGAGCTGAAGTGACTGCAATGAGGAAAATAACCTTCCAGGAAAGAAATTTCAAGGAGGTAGTGGCTAAGGGTTCAAAAGGTGGCTTCATAAGCTGACCAAGAACCAAGTTTAAGTCCCATGCCACCGGAGGAGATCGAATGGGAGGTTTAGTTAAAGTTAAGCCTCTCATGAATCTTGCAATAAGAGGATGAGAGGAAACAGGTTGTCCATTGATGGGCTTAAGTGATGCCGCAATAGCACTCAAATGGACTCTTACTGAATTCGTTTTGAGTCCTGCATTGGAGAGATGCAGGAG
This sequence comes from Ichthyophis bannanicus, assembly GCA_033557465.1. Taxonomy (NCBI): domain Eukaryota; kingdom Metazoa; phylum Chordata; class Amphibia; order Gymnophiona; family Ichthyophiidae; genus Ichthyophis; species Ichthyophis bannanicus. The sequence goes on along the minus strand of CM066048.1, from coordinate 40,096,461 downwards.
ATATTCCAAAAGAGAAGTCAATGGGAGTGCCAGAGGGTTAAGACCCTTTTGAGCACACCAAATGGAAAATCTTTTCCATTTAAAAGCGTAAGAACGCCTAGTGGAAGGTTTCCTAGATGCATGTAGGATATCCTTCACTTGCTGGGAAAGATTGAAGTGTTGAAGGTCTAGGCCTTCAGTAACCAAGCTCTGAGGTGAAGGGACTTGGGGTTTGGGTGCCACAAAGTCCCCTCCTCTTGAGACAGAAGGTCTGGAGCCGCTCCCAAGTCCAGGGAGGGGGCTTGGGAGAGATGCAGAAGTAGAGGGTACCACACTTGGCGTGGCCAGCGTGGAGCTATGAGGATCATGGACCCTTGATCCCTTTGAAGTTTGAACAGAGTCTTGGGAATCAAAGGAATGGGTGGAAAGGCATACAGGAAACCCTGACCCCAATGCAGGAGGAAGGCATCCTTGTTCTGAACTCCCTGACACGAAATTCTGGAACAGAACCGGGGAAGTATGGCATTCCACGGACTTGCAAAGAGGTCTATGTCCGGGGTTCCCCATTTCTGGAAGATTCTGAGTACCTGATCCATGTGCAGGGACCATTTGTGTGGAAGCAGAACTCGACTGAGTCTGTCTGCCCAAGAGTTTTGGATTCCTGGAAGATATACTGCCAGGAGATGGATTTGATGCTCTCTGGCGAAGGCCCATAATCTTAGAGCTTCGTTGCAAAGCGACAGAGAGCCAGTCCCTCCTTGTTTGTTTATGTAAAACATGGCTACTTGATTGTCCGTGTGAATAAGGACTGTCATGTTGCTGAGGAGGGTATGAAAAACTTTGAGAGCTAGAAAGATTGCTCGAAGTTCCAAGTGGTTGATATGAAGGGTGGTCTCCTGTGGAGACCAAGTGCCCTGAGTGGAGAGATCTTGGAGATGAGCCCCCCAACCTGTTTGGGAGGCATCTGTTGTGAGGGTTGCTTGGGGCAACAATGGTTGAAAGGGGGCCCCCAACAACAGATTTTGAGTGGATATCCACCATTGGAGAGACCAAAAGAGACGATTGGAGTTTGCTATTTGGTCTGAGAGAGCTCCTGATGCTTGAGTCCACTGGGTGGATAAAGTCCATTGAGCTGCTCTCATATGTAGGCGAGCATAAGGCACCACATGCACTGTGGAGGCCATGTGGCCTAATAGTTGTAGCATCTCTCTGGCAGTCAAGTGGCTTCTGGACTGAGTCTGAGAGGCTAAGTGCACTAGACGTTGGCAACGGGCCTGAGGTAGATAGGCCCTTGCGGTGGTGGTATCCAACCAGGCCCCTATGAATTCTAGGGATTGAATAGGGGTGAGTTGGGACTTTGGCAGATTGATCACAAGTCCCAGATACTGTAGAATTCGCCTGGTGCGATCCAGGGAAGTCTGAGCCTCGGACTGAGATGGAGCTCGGATGAGCCAGTCGTCCAGGTATGGGAAGACAAAAATTCCCAGGGTGCGTAGGAATGCAGCTACTATTGCCATGTATTTGGTAAATACCCTTGGAGCAGAGGCTAGACCGAAGGGAAGTACTCTGTATTGGAAGTGTTTTCCCTGGAACAGAAACCGTAGGAATTTTCTGTGGGATGGATGGATGAGTATATGTGTGTACGCATCCTTGAGATCTAGAGAACAAAGCCAGTCCTGACTCTATAGGTATGGAAGGAGAGTGCTTAGAGAAAACATCTTGAATTTCTCCCTGTATAGAAATTTGTTAAATTCTCTGAGATCCAAAATGGGTCTGTACCCCCCTGTTTTCTTGGGAATGAGAAAATAAGGGGAGTAAAAACCTGACCCTTGTTGAGGAAGAGGAACCTCTTCTATTGCTTTTTGGGCGAGAAGAGTGGTCACCTCCTGACCCAACAGGTCTAGGAGAGATGGGGGAGAATTGAAACTTCTCACTATGGTATGGGGAGGAGGGTTGGAGAAATGTAGTTTGTAGCCGTCTCTGATGATAGAGACGGTCCATTGCTCTGATGTGATTTGCTCCCATCTGGGAGCAAAATGAGTTAACCTTCCTGGAATGGTGAGAGGTTCTGGATGTTTTAGAGCCAGAAAGGTTAAGTTCTCTAGTTTTAAGTCAAAAACCCTGAGGGGGTTGGGACTGTTGGGCTGCAGCAGCCCCTGCAGGTTTTGCCCTGGCCTGTTTAGGCTGCTGACGCTTAGGAGCAAAGCGAGCTGCAGAAGATTGTTGGCCAGATTTGCCACAAATACTGGCCTTCTTGTAGAAAGGCTTTTTGAAAGATTTCTTCTTGACAGGGGTAGAGGTAGACTTAGAAAGTCTATCTAAAGCAGCATTTTCTGCATCCATTTGAGTGGCTTTGATTTGCCACTCTTTACCAAACAGATTCTCACCCGTACAGGGCAAATTTCCCAACCCATCCTGGACCCAGGGTTCAAGGTTAGAGGCCTGGAGCCAAGCAATTCTGCGAGCCGCTATGGCAATACCTGAGGCTCTGCTAGCACCTTCAAAGGAGTCAAAGGCTGCTCTGTTGGAGAACTTTGAAATATCTTGAGTATGCTTAAGCAGAAGAAGGAACTCCTCCTTTCTATCCTCTGGGATAAAGGGGAGAAAATGGCATATTTTTAATGCAATTTCCTTCAGAAACATGCCCATATAGAGGCTGTATGAGTTGATTCTGGCAATAAGCATACTTGCTTGGAAGAGTTTTCTTCCAAAAGCATCCAGAGTCCTACATTCTCTTCCTGGGGGAGTAGAAGAGTGTCTTTTAGTACTCTTGATCCTTTTCATAGCTGACTGCACCACAATGGAGTGATGCGGGAGCTGAGTTTTTTGAAACCCAGGAGAAGGGGGGACACGATACATGGTGTCCAGACGACGAGAATGTGGAGATAGGGTGAGAGGAGTCTCCCATGTCCATCATGTGATCTTGAAGAATTTCATGGATGGGCAGGGTGACTGCCTCTTTGGGAACCTTAGAGTATCCTAAAATGTCTAACTTTTTTGCTCTAGGTTCTTTTTCAGAGGATACAGAAATAGAAAGACCTTTAGCTACTTCAATGATGAAGTCTTGAAAGGATAAATCCTCTGGAGGAGACATTCTCCTCTTTGGAGAAGAGGGCTCCTCAGGTAAGGGATACTTCAGCAGAGTCATCTGATGAATCAGGATCATCAGAAGACTCAAAGTATCGTCTGTTTGCTTCCAGGGATCGATAAGCGTATCGACCGGTATCGACATCGGGGGTACCCGGAACCGGATCGGTATCGGGAAAAACCCCGGAACTGGGAACCAGAATCGGTATCCTGGTCGATGTGGAAGGCATGGGTACCGGTATCGGTTGTGGTACTGGAACCGGAGTCGGTACCGCAGGGTGCGGTACCGAGGGCATCGCAGCCTTAATAAAAGCCAAAATGGCCTGCTGCATGGATTGAATTGTATGATCCATGGACGCCACGACTGTCTGGATGTCGGTACCGGATGATTGAGCCGGTACCCCAGAACAGTCTAACAGGTGATCGGTCGAGGCCGTGCCATCGATGTCAACCTGTAACCCCATAGGAGGAGCTTTGGAAGCCGGAGCTTCCCGCCGGGGTTGTTTGGCTGGGGCAGGGTCCTCAGGGTCAAGCCCAGGGGTATCTCGATACTTAGAGGGAGATTTGCCCTTTGAGGACCTGCCAGAGGAATGTTTGGTTACCTGAGATCCATCAGGAGAGGAAGACCTGGAAGATGTCGATGCTGGAGTATCTGTAGAAAACAGCATGTGAAACTTGGCTGCCCGGTTCTGTAAGCCATGTTTAGACATCAAAGAACAGGATGGGCAATCCGGAATGGAATGGTCAGGCCCCAAACATTTAAGACACCATTCATGGGTGTCTGTGACTGAAATAGTACCGCTGCACTTGGTGCATTTTTTAAACCCAGAGGCTTGTTTCTCCATGAGGGAGAATTAGTGAAGGCCTAAAGGCCTCACAGAACTAACACACCAAGTGAGGAAAAAAAAAAGACGATTTTTTTTTTTTTTTTAAATAAAGGAAGAAAGACCGGCGGTACCGGTCTGGAATCGGGGAAGGCAGACACGCGGCCAAAGAAATAAATTAAAATAACAACTTCTTCAGCGGTGACAGGAACACGACCTGCTGGCTCCGCGGAAAAAGAAGAACTGAGGAGAGTTGGTCAGGAAGGCGGGAAGGCAGCGCGCATGCGCAGTGGGAGGCCCCAAAAGCTTTCCTTCTGGGAAGCTGGGGAGCTTTCCCGCTCGGGCTCCGTCGGTACCGACGTACCCATATGTGAGGACTTATTCCTGCTTGTTCCTGGAGATACCATGAAATACACCAGGGCCTTACTTGGACCCCAAATGTTATTGAGCTGTCTATGTTTGTATCCGGTATTTTCTAGTCGTGTTAATGTTGAACTGATTAATAAAGAGATTTAAACATAAATGCTTGTCCACATATTGACTGAATTTTTCACTTAGGATCCTTTTCCTGCCCCATTCATGGGGCTTCGTTATGGATATTCATTTATTTATGTGCACTTATATACTGCTTTTCCGGAATCAAAGTGGTTTACATTGAATTCAATACCAATACAACAAACTTACATGGAACAGTGGTAACAGTGTGTGACAGATAAATGTTTGTACGTATAACATTAATCATTTTGTTTACAATTAGAATTCTTGAACTTATTTACATATAAGATGCAGAAACATCTGACTGTTACAAAAGCTAAGTAGAACAATCACCTTAATTTATAGATGGAACACTTTTTAAACCCACTGGCTAGTTTCTGTGACATATTGCCCATAAAAATGGTGATAATACATGGCCGGAGCACCAATGCATAAGGGGGCAATTGTGCCACGGAAAATACAGAAAAACTTGAAAATGTCTAGAAACGCTAAACTATGGAAAATCTAAGAGGGAAGGAAAAAATAAGACGACTGTGATGGCAGGCAGGCAGCAGAAAGTGAGAAAAATGTTTTAGCAGAAACCTGCAAACTCACGCACTACTGGAAAAAATGTTCATGGGGCTCCGTGAAAAGAGTGAACCTGAAGTAAAATAGGATCATGGCAGTAGGGAGGGGGAGGGGGAGGCGTATGCATGCGCAGAGGAGGTTCCAAAAGCTTCCAGAAGGAGCCTGGAATACTCCCTTGCGGCGCTCCGTCAGATGATTTATTTTATTTTATTTTATTTATTTATTTATTTAAACATTTTTCTATACCGCCTCTTCCAGAGATCAGAGGCGGTTTACAATGAACATTAAAACTTAATAATAGAAAACTATTATTTTACATAGAACAAATTTCAGAACATGAAACAAAGAAAATAAAAACTTAACAATAGGAAACTATTATTATTATTTTACATATAAATTGTAGAGCATTTTTAACATTTAACCCACAAATAAACATCAGAATAAAATTAGAAAGCGGCAAAACAATGTGCTGAAAAACCTAGAACTATATACATTGAGAATTAAATATGGTTATTTACATATCTGAGTGATCGACTGAAATTCATTTAGCTGCTCGAGATGGAATTATCCAAAAAATAAAAATTGCTAAACACCCTCACCTTATACCTTAAGGCTCTATCCAATGCTCAGCCTTCTTTCTATCAACAAATATTTTTTATATATTTTATATTTTTTTGTAAAATCATCAATCAATATATAAATAAGTATGTAAAAGTAGAATAGATGCGTAAATGGACCCCTGGTCTCAGACTGTTATGGCAAGGTTCCTACACCACAAAAGCGTTAGTGAACTAATGAACTAATGCCAGTGTATTGCATCAATGACCAGTATTTATTTTGGGGTTCCTGAATGGATTTTCCTTAATGGCATATAATCAAAAGTAGAGAGATTGTGCTTATCTTAAAGTGGAGACAGTTTGTTGATATTTGTTGATAGAAAGAAGGCTGAGCATTGGATAGAGCCTTAAGGTATAAGGTGAGGGTGTTTAGCAATTTTTATTTTTTGGGTAACCAAAACCCTCCAAAACCACGACCTATACTACTGTGTATTCCACGAGATGGAATTATGGCTGTGCTCTGTAGGGATATATCTAGGTAGGATCAAAATATGTTTTTTGATCAGTGTTAATCTGTGGAATCTGAGCATTATCATCATGTTGGAGCTTGTGATAGTGTGAAGTGAAAAGGTGAGTTTTTAATTCCTTTCTAAATAGTTGGAGGTCTTTTATCTCTCTGAGTTCTACTGGAAGATTGTTCCACAGCGTTGGTGCAGAGAAAGAAAAAGCAGAGTTACTTGTCTTCTGATTTGTTTTTCGAAAGGAATCTGGGACTAGTAGCATGTGTAAGTTTGCTCTTCTTCTTAATCTGTTTTCATGTGAGACATTGATGAGCGTAGACAGAAAGGATGGTGCTATTCTATTAAAAATCTTAAACGTGGTTACTAAGATTTTATAAATAATTCTACAAGACACAGGAAGCCAGTGAAGGGAGTAGAGAATAGGAGATATGTGGTCTGATATTTTTGCTTTGAAAATGATTCTTGCTGTAACATTTTGCGCTAATTGTAAAGTATGTAGGTTTTTTTTTAGTGGTTCCTTGTAGAATGCCATTGCAGTAATCTAGATGGGGCATTATCAGAGTTTGGACTACTGATCTGAAGTCGGAGCTATCAATTAACGGTCGCAACTGTTGGATAGTTCTTAACTTAAAGTATATGGCTTTCACAGTCTGTTTTATATGTTGTGAAAGGGTGAGGGTCCTATCAAGGGTGATTCCTAAATATTTAATCTCATCTTTAACTGGTATGAGGGTCTTTCCAGTATTGATTTCAGACGGTGGGGTAAAGTTCATGTTTCTTGTTATAAATATTGCTTCTGTTTTCTTAAAGTTAATGTTCATGTTCATGTTCATTGTTTTTAGCCAAAGTTCTACTTTCGATAGACATTGATATATATTGCTGTAGTTAGGGTTGGACACATCAAAAGGTGAATATAACATAATATCGTCAGCATATATGTGATAATTGTGGAGTGGAGGAGTAGCCTAGTGGTTAGAATGTAGCAGCAGATAAGCATGCAATAAATAAATCCAGGAGTCTTTTCAAGGATCCAAGCCAGTTTAATGTGCACATGGCTCAAGCAGAACACTGGCTTGGTAACCAAGCAACCAGGGTTCAATTCCCACTAGCACTCCTTGTGGCCTTGGGCAAGTCACTTAACCCTCCATTGCCTCGGAAGAAAGGCCTGGCAATCTACTTCCGGTGACACTGCCAAGAAAACCCAGGAGCTTCTGGGTCGCCAGGAGTCAGGACTGACTCGAAGGCACACATTGCATTGTTGCATATGTGATAATTAATCTTGTGGCATTTAAAAACCGAGCAGATAGGTTGCAAGTACAGATTAAACAATAAAGCTGAGAGGGCAGAGCCTTGAGGGATGCCCTGTTCTTGTGGGAAAGGTGCTGATGCCACTTGATCTATTTGTACATATTGGGTTCTGTTAGAGAAGTAAGATTTAAACCAATCAAGTGTTTTTTCTTTAATGCCAATTTGGGCGAGTCTAGAGATAAGGGTGGCATGGTTTACATTGTCGAAAGCAGATGAGATATCAAGGAATATGAGAATAAAGGCTTGCTTTGTGTTGTCTATACCTCTGATGATGGTATCAAATAGTGTTAGAAGCAGGGTTTCAACACCGTGGTGAGGACGGAATCCGTATTGATGTTCGTCTAGTGGTGCAAATGAATCTATGTAGTCCTGCAATTGTATCTGTACAACCTTTTCAATAATTTTAGCAAGAAATGGAATGCTAGCAATGGGACGGTAGGAAGTTGGGTCATTGCTGTCAAGTTTTTTGTTCTTTAGAAGTGGACGTATTGCTGACTTTTTAAGGGCTTCGGCTATATATCCTTGGTGAAGTGATTGATTCACTATATTTAATAAGTCTGGGGCAAGTTCTGCTTTTGTTGTCTTTATCCAAGCCACTGGGCAAGGATCTAGCAGTGATGTTGTAGTATTTAGATTAGAGATTGTTTGAAGCAGTTGTTTCTGTGTAATAGGCTGGAAGGCTTTCCATTCGTGGTGGAAGTCGTCTTGGAGTGAAAGAGGGGCTGGCGTGAAATGGCAGTTTCGCTTGAGTTTATTTGCGAAATGATCGGCTAGAACTTGGGGGTTAATAGAAAGCTTGCTTGTATCATTAACTGGAGATTTGGTTAGAGATTTAACAATCTCAAATAATTCCCTAGGACGGTTTATGGCTTTAGATAATACTTTGGAGTGGTATTGTTTTTTAGTGGTATTAATTGCCTCTTTGTAGGCTTTGAGCTGTGAAAAATATTGTACTCTGAGTTCTGTAGTTTTCTTCCTCCTCCAGATACATTCCCTCTTCCTGAGACCTTTCCTCATGATGATGTCACCCATATGCAAGAACATTTTTCCTGCTTGTTCACGGAGAAATAAAACAGTTTTTGACAGTTACATTGAGTTTCACTAAAGGTGTTGCAGGGCAGTGCTAGGGGATGGTACTGTCCCGCTGATGCCGACATTCCAGGAAAGTACTAGGGGGTAGTACTGTATCTTCAGTGCTGAAAATTGCAGGGTAGTGCTAGAGGTGATGCTGCTTGGCTGGAAATGCTTTCCTTTCAGTGCTGACACAGCAAGGCAATACTTCGACCCAGCTCAAAACTCTCTTATTTCATGAGGCCTTCGACATCCCCGTCACCTGAGCTACCGGACTCTGTGAATGATGAATCTTTCTCCCCCCTCTCCCCTGTTGTTGGTTATGCTTCTCCCCCCATTTCCCCTTGCCTTCTCTTGATATGACTGTGAGCCTCTCATGTCCTGACTCTGGAGTTCCTTTCACATGTTCTTTTACTTTTGTTTTTACTGTGAACCGCTCTGCTAACTTGTTTAAAGGGCAGTAAATCAAATTTTAATAAACAAACATACTAGAGGAAGCGCCACACTGCTACAAGTGCTGTCCCTTTCAGGGCTGATACTGCAGGGGAGTAATAGGGGAGGATCTGTCCTTCCAGTGCTGAAACTGTCAGAAGGGCTAAGGGTGGTGCTGTACTGCTAGAGATGCTGTCCTTCCAGTGCTGACACTGCAGGACTGTGCTAGGGGAGGTGCTGAATTGTTAGATATGATGTTGTTTGAATGAGATAATAAATAAAAAAACAAAACAAAACAAAAAAAAAACTACTTTCACTGTAAGAACTTCCAGGATATATTTGGGAGTTAATTCACGTAAACTATGAATGATGGGCCCGATATTCAGCCCATGGCAGTCAGCACTTGTAAAGCACCTGACTGCTGTGGGCAAAAGTGAAACCAGATATCTATGGCACCAAAGATCCAGTTTCACCACTGACCTTCATTGCTATCTGGCCAATGGCAATATTCAGTCACAAATCCAGATAGCAAAACTGCAAAATGTTAGCTAAAAACTAACTTAGGACAAGTCAATGGCTGTCCTATCAGCACTACCTATGGACCGTCCTGGCACTATCAAGATCGTGCCATGGTAGTCTATGGGGATATTCAGTAGCACCAACCAGTCAGCACCACCAACTATTTGGTTCAGCAGGATTTATGTGGTTAGCAGGCTTCCTAACTTCATAAACGCTTTTGACTTTCAGGCCTCACATTAGTATTCCTATAACATCTGCTTAAAGGCATGTCCTGCCAGCACATAAGGGTGCAGTGCTGCTGTATTCAATATATCATTCCTGTTCCTCCCCTTTACTGATTTTTGCATGGTCCAGTTTTGTGTAATGAGTTTCAAAAGCACATGTGCTGGAAACAGATATTTGTATACCTCCTGAAGAGCAGTTTATGGTCCTTTGGTGACCATAAAGTCAGCATTTGATTAAATGCATTTGGCAATCATTTTAACACAGTGAAATGTGCATGTTTATAAAAGTCACAATGGGACCCTCCACAGAAACTGAAAGCATGCATTTATGGCCTAACTGATCAAGGCCTTTTCCCACAGACAGAAAATGGGAAAAAAGTCTTATTGAATCGGCCCCTTAATCTCTCGTCTGCTGAATTGTATTTTGGTCAATAAAAGATGTTATGGTTCCAGCAGACTCCCTTGGAGTCTATGTTTTATATACAAGTCTTAACATGCATATTAAGATCTGTGTGTACATATTAATGTGAATGTTGATAGGGCTCCAGAAGGCATTAATGTGGGCATGCAAACGTTTCTGCTACTCGTTCATGCATTCATTTATAAACAACCACCACCTTGCTTTTCATATACTAAAGCAAAATGGTTTACAATAAAAATTAAACAGCAGTTCCAATAAATTCATATTCCCTATTATCAAGCCTCTTCATCCCCAAATACATGCACAAATAACCACGATTTCATGAATTGCAAAATCACAAGTAATTTGACTCTTCTCTAATTCGTGAACATAATTCATTCCAAAGTCAAGGGCCAATATAACTAATGCTCATTGGTACATACAAGTTAATTTCACTACTGACATACCTGACAAATTAAGAAGAAACTGTTGGGATGAGCGAAGAGATCTCATTAACTTATATTTAACCAAGCAATTTACTAAGTAAATCCTTGAAGGATACTACCAAAAGCAGAGAGGTTCCAAAAGAGAGTAAAGTAGCCCAAATGCCCTCGAGTATGGAGCAGACAGAGCTTAAAGATCCCAAATTACCCATGTCTACCAGTAGCCAGATTAATATGAATAAAATGCAGTCTCTAAAATGCTTGTATGCAAATGCTAGAAGTCTAAAAAATAAGATGGGAGAGTTAGAATATATAGCACTAAATGAGAAGTTAGATATGACTGGTATCTCAGAGACATGGTGGAAGGAGGACAACCAGTGGGACACTGTGATACCTGGGTACAAACTATATCGTAATGACAGAGCTGATCAAATTGGTGGAGGGGTTGCGCTCTATGTTAGAGAGGGCATTGGGTCAGAAAGGATTAAAGTTTTGCAGGAAACAAAATTTGATGTAGAATCTCTATGGATTGAAATTCCATCTAAAAAGGGGAAGGCGATGGCAGTAGGGGGTGTACTATCAACCGCCTGGCCAGAATGAACAACTGGATGATGAAATGCTCAAAGAAATCAAGGAAGCTAACAAAAGTTACAGCGCAGTAATAATGGGTGATTTCAATTACCCCGATATCGACTGGGTCAGTGTCACAGCAGGACATGCTAGGGAGATAAAATTCCTAGATCAAATAAATGACTGCTTCTTGGAGCAGCTGGTTCATGAACCGACCAGAGGCGAAGCCATATTAGACCTAGTCCTTAGTGGAACACCAGATCTAGTGCAAGAAATAAGGGTGTTGGGGCCACTTGGCAATAGTGATCATAGGATGATCGCATTTGATTTAATTAGTGGAGGAGGGATAGTAAGGAAATCCACAGTACTACCTTTTAACTTTCGAAAGGGAGACTATGATAAAATGAGGAAAATAGTTAAGAAAAAACTAAGAGGAGCAGTTGCAAAGGTTAAAGACTTACATTAAGCTTGGTTGTTGTTGAAAAATACTATCTTGGAAGCCCAGACCAGCTGTATTCCACGCTTTAAGAAAAGTGGAAGGAAGTCCAAAAAACTGCCAGCATGGTTTAAAGGTGAGGTCAGAGAGGCTGTTGTTGCCAAAAAATCATCTTTCAGGAAATGGAAAAAAGAGCCAAACGACAAAACCTGGAAACAGCACAAGCACTGGCAAGGCATTGATAAGGCAGGCAAAGGGAGAATTTGAGAAGAAGCTTGCTGCGGAAGCAAAAACGCGAAATAAAGACTTTTTCAAGTACATTCGTAGCAAAAAATCTGTGAGAGAGTCAGTTGGTCCATTAGATGATACAGGGGTGAGAGGGGTTGAAGGGGCACTAAGAGGCGACAAGGCAATAGCGGAGAGACTGAATGAATTCTTTGCTTTGGTCTTTACTGAGCAAGATGTAGGGATATTACCCATGACTGAAGTGATATTTAAAGGTGTGGAAGAATTGAAGGAAATATAGATACATCGGGAAGATGTATTACAACTATTAGATAAACTGAAGAGTAGCAAATCACCTAGGCTGGATGGTATACATCCAAGGGTGTTAAAAGAACTGAAATATGAGATTGCAGACCTGCTATTAGTAATCTGTGACCTTTCATTAAAATCATCTGTAATACCTGAAGACTGGAGAATCGCCAATGTAACGCCAATTTTTAAAAAGGGTTCCAGGGGTGATCCGGGAAACTACAGACTGGTGAGCCTGACGTCAGTATTTATTTATTTATTTAGCTGTATTTATATCCCGCTTTTCACCGGGTCAAAGCGGTCAATTGGGAGATACATTTAACACGAGGGGATATGAGACACATACACTAATACTTACAGGGAACATGGGCAATGGAGGGTTAAGTGGCTTGCCCAAGACCACAAGGAGTGCCTATAGGACTAGAAATCCCAGTCCCTCCGGCCTGAGATTGCTGTCCCCAGGTGGGACTTGAACCCCCGGCCCTCCGGCCCGAAGTACCTTGTCCTAACCACTAGGCCACTCCTCCCACAGTACCAAGAAAAATGGTAGAAACCATCATAAAGAAGAAAATTACTCAGCATGTAGATAGTCATGGCCTAATGGGAGACAGCCAACATGGCTTTACACAAGGAAGATCTTGTCTTACTAATCTGTTATGTTTTTTTGAAGGTGTCAACAAACAGGTGGACAAAGGTGTGTCGGTTGATATAGTGTATCTGGACTTTCAGAAAGCCTTTAACAAGGTCCCTCATCAGAGACTTTTGGCAAAACTAAAGAGTCATGGGATAGGAGGCAGTGTACTATTGTGGATCAGGAACTGGTTAAAAGATAGAAAGCAGAGGGTAGGGCTAAATGGCCAATTTTCCCAATGGAGAAAGGTGAATAGTGGTGTACCCCAGGTATCTGTGCTGGGTCTGCTGCTTTTTGACATATTCATAAATGACCTGGAAAAGGGAATAACGAGTGAGGTTATCAAATTTGCAGATGACACGAAACTATTTAAAGTTGTTAAAACCCAAGAGGACTGTGGAAAATTGCAAAAGGATCTTGATAAATTGGAAGACTGGGCATCAAAATGGCAGATGAAATTTAATGTGGACAAGTGCAAAGTTATGCACTTAGGGAAGAACAACCCAAACTATGGTTACACAATGCAAGGTTCCGCATTAGGAACCACCAGCCAGGAAAAAGACTTAGGCGTCATTGTGGATAACATGTTAAAACCCTCGGCCCAGTGTGCAGCGGTGGCAAAGAGAGCAAATAGAATGCTATGTATCATAAGGAAAGGAATGGAAAATAAAACAAAAGATATTATAATGCCTCTATATCGTTCCATGGTGAGACCGCACCTTGAATAGTGTGTGCAATTCTGGTCGCCGTATCTTAAAAAGGATATAGCATTATTAGAATAGGTTCAGAGAAGAGCCACCAAAATGGTAAATGGGATGGAAGGATACTCCTATGAAGAAAGGCTAAAACGATTAGGGCTCTTCAACCTGGAAAAGAGACGGCTGAGGGAAGATATGATAGAAGTCTATAAATTAATAAATGGAGTGGAACGGGTAAACGTAGATCAATTGTTTACGTTATCAGAATAGAGAAAGACTAGGGGACATGCAATGAAGCTACAGAGTAAACTATTTAAGACTAATAAAAGAAAATATTTTTTCACTCAACGTTTTAATCAAACTCTGGAATTTGTTACCAGAGGATGTAGTAAAGGCTGTTAGTGTAGTTGGGTTTAAAAAAGGTTTGGACAAGTTCCTGGAGGAAAGGTCCATAAACAATTATTAAGAAGGGACCCAGGATATCAATGCCTGACCCAGCACAAGCATTGTGGAACCTGTGTCTTTTGGGGAAACTGGTAGATACGTATGACCTAGATTGGCCACTGTTGGAAACAGGATACTGGGCTTGATGGACCTTGGTCTGACCCAGAATGGCTATTGAAATTAGTTCTTACCTGCTAATTATCTTTCCTGGAGCTTTCTCCGGGCCAGTCCAGGGACAGGTAGGGTTGTCAATCCTCTATAGCCACTGAGGACTGATCTGAAGTTTTGAGAGATGTGAAGCCACTCCCCCAGAGGGTTACCCAGCAGTCTACACGTGACAAAGCACTACAAAGGAAGAAAGAACTGAAAGAAACAGATAACCCTTGAAAAATACTGATAACTTTCTATAGTCCTTGAACAATGTAGAAGCCATGAAAGAAGGCGTCTGCCATGGAACAACTAATAACGTCTACAAATTTGATGTGTTTTTTTTGTTTGTTTTTTTTTTTTTTTAATATAAATTACATATATCACAGGAGTACAGAACCTCCCACTATTCCACCGCGAAGGAAATCGGAAAGCCCCAATGAATAGCTCTGACCGAAAAATATCTCTTAATCAAATAGAGGTGGGGCCCTGGACTGGCCCAGAGAAAGCTCCAGGAAAGATAATTAGCAGGTAAGAACTAATTTCTTATTCCTATTCGCTTCTCCGGGCCAGTCCAGGGACAGGTAGGGCAGTACCAAAGCAGTACCTAATGATGGGAGGGACCCGCAAGACCCGCGACAATAGCCGCGGACCCCACTTTCGCATCGTCCCGGGCTTGAAGATCCAAGCGGTAATGCTTAGTAAAAGAATGCAAGGACGACCAAGTAGCCGCTCGGCATATATCAATAGGCGGAACCAACGCAAACTCCGCCCAAGACGTGGCGAGGGCCCGAGTAGAGTGAGCCCGTAACCCCAGCGGTGGAGAAATCCCTTTAGCCGTGTCCGCTGCAACAATAGCACTGCGAACCCACCGCGCTATGGTGGATTTGGATGCCGGTTGACCCTTCCGAGATCCGGCGTACTGAACAAATAGCCTATCCGTTTTTCGAAAAGTCTCGGAAACCCGAAGGTACGTTCGCAAAACTCGTGCAAGATCCAATCGCTTGAGCGCCCGATCCATCGGCGAACCGGAAGACTCAGTAAAGACGGGTAAAACCACCGTCTGATTAACGTGGAAAACCGAGACCACCTTAGGTAAATAGGACGGCACTGTCCGTAGTAGCACACGTTCCGGCAAAAACCGAAGATAAGGCTCCCTGCAAGACAAGGCCTGTAGATCGGAAATCCGGCGAGCCGAACACAACGTGACCAGAAAGGCCGTTTTCCAAGAACACTCGCGGATCTCTCGAAAACTTAGAGACGCCAAAGAAGAATGCCAAAAAGCATCCAACACCACATTTAAATCCCAAGGTGGAACTAAGGGACGCACTGGAGGCCGGAGAAGCTGCGCCGCCCGTAAAAAACGTTGGATATCCGGAAGCGTCGAAAGACGCCGACGGCAAACATACCCCCGAAAACAGGCAAGCACCGCTATTTGAACCTTAAGGGTACTGAGAGCCAGACCCTTGTCGAAGCCATGTTGAAGAAAAAGGAGAAGCTGAGGCAAGGAAGACGACATAGGAATAATATGACGTTGAGCACACCACGCCTCAAACAGACGCCACACCCGCACATAGGCCAGAGAAGTTGTTTGCCTTTTAGACTGAAGCAACGTGGCAATTACGGAATCAGCATAACCTCGACGCTTTAACCGAGACCTCTCAAGAGCCAAGCTGTAAGCAAGAAGCGACCCACCTGTGGCATGAGAATCGGCCCTTGATGCAATAAATTGATCCGAGCCGGAAGAGGCCAAGGCGGAGCTATGAGAAGTCGAACGAGATCGGCATACCAGGGACGACGAGGCCAATCCGGAGCTATGAGAATCACCCGCCCCGGGTGACGCGCAATCCGCTGAATGACCCGACTCAACATCGACCAGGGAGGAAAAACATACAATAGGGAGCCTGGCGGCCATGGTTGAACGAGAGCATCGAGTCCTTCCGACATGCGCTCTCGGCGTCTGCTGAAAAACCGGCCTACTTTGGCATTTGCAAACGTTGCCATCAAGTCCATCACTGGAGATCCCCAACGGAGCGTCAGATCGTGATAAACGGCCGCGTTCAGTTCCCATTCCCCGGGATCTAGCACATTGCGGCTGAGATAATCGGCCTGGACATTGTCTTTGCCAGCCACATGCGCCGCAGAGATTGCTTCGAGATGGGACTCCGCCCAATCCTTCAAATCCTGACATTCGGTCAGGAGGGCGGGAGACTTGGTGCCCCCTTGATGATTGATGTAAGCGACCGTCACCGCATTGTCCGAGAAAATCTTTACCGCCTTGCCCATGAGCAGAGATGCGAAGCGAAGCAAGGCTAGGCGAGCCGCACGCAGCTCGAGACGGTTGATCGACCATGAACTCTCCTCTGGAGACCAGGAACCCTGAGCGACCTGACCCAGACAGTGTGCTCCCCAGCCGGACAGACTGGCATCGGTGGTAACCAGGATCCAGGAGGGCTCCTCTAAGGGAACCCCTGCCGTAAGATGTTCGGGGAGCAACCACCACTGAAGACTGCGCCGGACGGGATCTGGACAAGGAAGGCGCTGCGCCAGCGGGTGAAGCTGCGGCGACCACCTGGAAAGAAGCACCTGCTGCAAAGGGCGCATGTGTGCTCTGGCCCAGGGCACTAGATCCAGAGCAGCTGCCATGGATCCCAAGACCTGTAAATAGGTCCATGCTGACGGAGCTGGAAGAGATAGGAAGGTTTGAATTTGTTGCAAAAGCTTTTGCACCCGCAGACTGGGCAACGAAACGTACCCTCGCTCCGTGTCGAAGCAGGCCCCGAGATAAGTCAACTGCTGCTGCGGTATCAATTGGCTCTTGGAGAGATTGATCACCCAACCGAGCTGCTCGAGAAGCTGGACCACTCGCGCCGTCGCCACCAGAGACGCTTCCCGCGAATCTGCCCGGATCAACCAATCGTCGAGATACGGATGTACTCGAATACCTTCCTTCCGAAGCGCCGCCGCGACGACCACCATCAGCTTTGTGAAGGTACGCGGAGCCGTCGCTAGACCGAACGGCAAGGCGCGAAATTGGAAATGTCCCATGGGAAGCGCGAAACGTAAATAGCGCTGATGAGACAGTCTGATGGGAATATGAAGATACGCCTCTGTGAGATCTATGGATGAGAGAAATTCTCCTGGTTGCACCGCCCGAATCACGGTACGCAGTGTTTCCATGCGAAAGTGTGGAACCCGCAAAGTACGGTTTACACCTTTGAGATCTAGCACGGGACGAAAAGAATCCTCGTTCTTTGGAACCACAAAATAGATCGAGTATCGACCGCATCCGCACTGGTCCAACGGCACGGGAACAATCGCCTGCAGATGCAAAAGGCGCACGAGCGTGTCGGAAATGGCTTGCATCTTCTTCCCGGGCGCACAAGGAGAGAGTATGAAGGCGGGCTGTAACGGGCAAGCGAAGTCCAAAGCATAACCTCTCTGAATGATTTCTAGGACCCATTTGTCCGAAGTAATTGCGGTCCAGGCCGGTAGAAAACCCTGTAAACGGCCGCCCACAGGAACTAACGGCTGGACCTGCTGCCCTTCATTGCGATTTTTTAACAGAAGGTTGAGCGGCCGTCCCGTACGATCGGCCGAAACCTCTGGCTCTGCGAAAGGACGAGCCACGAAAACCGGAACGCCCCCGAGAATAAGGCGCAAAGCGGGCCCCACGAAATCTGCGGGACTCACGGGCAGTGCCTCGCCCCGCTCCCACAGCCCGCAGCGGCTTAGGCCGATCCTCCGGCAAACGCCCGCCCTTGGAGTCTCCTAAATCCTTCACAATTTTCTCCAAGGCCTCACCAAAAAGCAACTTACCCTTAAAGGGCAGCTTACTAAGGCGAACCTTCGAGGAGACATCCGCAGACCAGTTACGTAACCACAGGAAACGCCTAGCCGGCACCATAGAGGACATGGTTTTGGCCGCAATGCGAACCAAATCATAAAATGCATCCGCCACATAAGCTGCAGCCGGTTCCAACTTTGCGGAATCGGGAACTTCCGAAGTGGACTCCCCCGCTGTGTCCCCCTGCAGCCAGCGAATAGAGGCCCTAGAAACATAGGCTCCACAAACCGCTGCCTGTAATGCTAATGCACTAGCATCAAAAGCTTGTTTGAGAAGCACCTCCAATTTCCTATCCTGCAGATCTTTAAGCGCTGCTGCGCCCTCCACAGGGATGGTAGTCTTTTTAGTGACTGCTGACACTAAAGCATCTACTTTAGGCATACGGAATAAGTCCCGGTCTTCTTGAGGAAGGGGGTATAAGCGTGCCAGAGCGCGCCCCCCTCTCAGAGTAGCCTCCGGACACTCCCATTCGGAGTCAATCATCTGCCGAATGACGCGATGCAAGGGAAAACAGCGCTGCTGAGACTTAAAGCCTTGCAATAAGGGATCCTCTAAAGGTTCTTGAGAGGAGGAAGGAGGAAGGAGATGGAGGGCCGCTAAAGATTGTGCGATAAGCGCAGCGAGCTCCTCCTTACGGAAAACCCTGAACAGATTTGGATCTTCCCCCGGAGCTATCTCCCCCTCCTCCAACTCCTCAGGATCTGGATCCAAAGAGAGATCTGCTCCCTCATCTGAGACAGACTGACCCATCAGCAGAGAGTCCTGCGGTATAAACGAGCCCAAAGGATCTGCCAGAACCTCCTTAGGCTTAGAGGAGCCTTCCCCAGGATCCTCTGCACCCTGCATCTTATGGGGAAAAAACTCATTAGGGGAACCCCCCGTCGCCTGGTCCGGCTGAGCCGACCTAAGTAAGAATGCTTTATGCATAGCCAGAATAAACTCTGGCGAGAAAAACGAAGACACATCCCCTGGTGTCCCTAAAGAGACATCTGCAGGCTGAGAAACCGGTATAGGATTTTTAGAGGACTTTGTCTTTCTTTTGTGCGGTCGGGACTGCTCCGTCTGCGAGCTGACAGGCGCCGGTAAAATGGCCGACTTTCCCGCCTTCTCGGCAGGAAACGAAGGGCCCTCTAAAGCTTGTTCAATCTTGTCGGCCATATCAAAAAAAAAAAAAAAAACACGCGGAGAGCGCTGAAACAATAAAAGTTCCCCGACGACAAAGAAAGACAACTTGAAGAAGCGCCGCTCGAGGCACCCGGAAACAGAGCCGACACAAGTGCCGAAACTAATTAAAAAACTCACCGCACTGTGAGAAAGTAGAGAAGCAAGCAGGCAGACCCGCAGCCAGCGGGAAGTGCCGACTCGATGAACTTTTTCGGCAGAGGCACCAACTGGGGCTCCCAGAAATTCTTCCTCTGCCGACGGAGACGGAGCCGGTGAAGTGAGACAGGCTCTGTCTCTCACCGGTATAAATACTCACTCGACGTCTCCCGCGCTGTTAAAGGCGCAGCGCCCCAAATTTAAACACAAGGCCACTAGAAATATATCAGCCCTGCTAGAGCTAATATAAATTCAGGAAAAAAACAATAAAAGAACCAAACAGCAATTAGCAAACTGAGGGAGAAGCAGAGAATCGATCCTCTGTAGCTGCTGAGGACTGATAGACTGCTGGGTAACCCTCTGGGGGAGTGGCTTCACATCTCTCAAAACTTCAGATCAGTCCTCAGTGGCTATAGAGGATTGACAACCCTACCTGTCCCTGGACTGGCCCGGAGAAGCGAATAGGAACTTATGTTCTTATGTTTAATTCTATCTAGTAGCACTTATGAATCAAAAAAAGGATTTTAAACAAAGAAACAATCTTCATCTGGGAGGGCCATACAAATTAAGGCTTGAGGCAAACAAATAGTCTGAGTCTCAAAAGTTGGTGGGTTTTTTTTTTTAAGCTGATCAATTTTTTGATTTAAGTACAGAACACTTGTCTATGATTTTGCAGCAGGAGCAGATTGTGTGGTGCCTATACAGTACTATAGGAAAGTCATAGGAGAAGTGATTGGATGCTGGCATCTTTCTGAATCAGGAAAGCCACATTTCTCCCTGGATTTCCCCTATGCATGTCCTTCGATATCACTCTTTGAGGATCCCTACCAACTCCTAAGATGCAGTCATGTCATTAACCTACTGTCTAGGAATTCTCTGCTCTTGTGCGACTCCCTCACCTGGTGAGTCCTAGCTCTCCCACTTCTTCCCTCTGTACAGATAAGCAATTCCCATGTACTAGACTCAGTTGTATACTCCTGGGAAGCCAGGAGGAAAAGTCTAGGAATAGTGGTTCTCACTCCAGTCCTCTGGGATCCCACAGGCCAGTCAGGATTTCAGGGTATCCACAATGAATATGCATGAGCTAGATCTGCATACAATGGAAGCAGTGCGTGCAGATCTATCTCATGCATATTCACTGTGGATATCCTGAAAACCTGACTGGCCTGGGGTCCCAGAGCACTGGGTTCAGAACCACTGGTCTAGAAGAAAAGAGAACAGAATACATTCAGTTTAGCATACTTGGGCTATTTAACCAACGCATCTTTGGATTCCCATGTAAGCGAATAGCATGACCATGGTATTTCTGAACTCTTTTACCATAAGCATATTAAACCTTTTTTGCATGGCTCGTTGAGTGACTTTGTCCATCAAAATTTCTGTGAGTCCATGCTACAACTGGCTTTGTACAAGCTTTGTTGTATAGGAGCTCCTTGATCTGATCTTAAGGAAGTCAGTGTATAAAGGCAATGCAAAGAAGGAAATGAGGCAGAGAAGGCCCTTTCAACCATGCTTCCTCCTCTTTTTTGGGGAACAGTTCAAAGGAGTCTACCACTTTGACACTGAGTAAAAGAAAAAATTCTCAAGACATTTGAACCTGTAGTGTTTGGCTTCAGATGACACAGAATTGGCATAGAGTAGGTGAAGAATGTATGGCCCCCTCTCTTCAAGGCAGTCTTAAAAAGTAGCTTAACTTCATGTACATGTTTACTAGATCATCTGTCTCATATGTCCCAAGACTCTGGTTCTTAACTGATAGTATGCAGCAGTAGTATAATTTGCCAGTCCATGGAGCCTGGTTGAGAAATATTGATCTAGGTTGTACCTTTCAGTTCAAGCAGATGTTAGCCAGTTGGTAAATTATACAAAAATGTCACTCCATTTCCTTCATCACCCCTGTCTTGCGTGGGTGGAATCCACTGAGTGGGAAATGCCATGCTGCTATTTGCATCCACCCTTTTCTATCTCCTCTTCCTCAGGACTTGTAATCCTTCTAAACAGAGAAAATCTGTCCTCTGCACCACTACATGTGGTGTATCTTTTTTTTTATTCACTTTTCCATCTTCAAAGTCACACAGAGGATAGATCTGGAGATGGAGAAAGCACCTATTTTATAAAGACACATAAAAAGCTATGTTCTTTATAAAATATTCGCACTAATCCTGCACAAATCATGCCTAGATTGAAGGCAAGGGCATTATGCCTTTATAAAACACGTGCTAACATTATGCCTCTCTTGCAGGCATAATGTTAGCACGTGTTTTATAAAACATTCATGTAAATTGCAACTCCATCCATGCTCCACTCAGACTCTGCCTCTATGCACACTTACAGGCTCATTCCATCCCAGACGTATACCCCCCTCCTTACGCCCGGTTTGAACCGGACGTACAGAGGGGGGTTGCGATTCTGATCCCACTGGGCACATCTAGCCCAGAATCGTGAACAGCTCTGTATGTGCAGGCCGGGACTGCGATTCAGCCCAGCCTGCACGTACAGGGAAAGCCTGACTAACTCACTGTAAAGCCATGATCCTGGCTGCCGGCTCAAAGGCTTTCCCCGCAGCCTGACCCCCAATCTGGCCTCCTAAGGCCAGGGTTGGGCTGTGGGGAATGTCCTCAGGCCCCTCTGCCCCATTCGCACCCCGGGCCCGCCAAAGAAAAATGTCCAGGGAAGTTATTCCACTGGCCCAAGCATCTTACTTTCTGCAATCAATGGGGTTTATTATCAAGCAAGTTTGTATCACAAAATGTATTTAATTATTGCTTTTAGTGCCATCAAGTCAGTGCTGACTCCTGGCAATCCAGATGTCTCTGGGTTTTCTTGGCAATATATCACCGGAAGTAAATTGCCAGGCCTTTTCTTCCGAGGCAATGGAGGTCACAAGTGCCAATGGGAATCGAACCTTTGATCTTCTGGGTTGCTCCAACCACTAGGCTACTCCTCCCTATTTAAATTTTTAATCTTTATTAAATATTATCAATATTACTTCCACAAAAATACTTGCATGAACAGAAAATTAAAAATCACAAAGAATCAATATTCAGGAAGTGAACCTAAAATTCAAGTCTTTAGACCACAATAATTGGAGCCAAGTACAGGGATAAAAAACTAAAAGGAAAAAAAATCCAACTATCAGGACAGATGCCTGGAAGATGCTATGGCAGCTGGTTGCACGCTAACCTCTGGAGTAGCAAATATCAATACTGGGTTCCTCCCTAGTAATTTTATAAGGAATTTTAAAATTACAACCACCACTTAAAGCCAGTAGCCTTGGCCTTAAAGCCAAGAACTGCCAATGCCTTGCTTTGGTGGAACAAGAAAAAAAAAAAATCAGGAACTATATGAATATGTGATCCTAAAAAAAGACTCATTAATATATCTGAGATACAATCTAAGAACACTGTTCCAGCATCAAAGAAATCACCAATGTACTTCTCCATCACAAACTCCAGGCAGCATTCGAGGACCTCTCTCATTGTTCTCCGATGTACCACAAACTCTCCTTCTACCAGGAGATCACTGTTCCCTCTAAGCTGTGCGCGTGTGCGCGCGCACACACCTTGCCAAGCGAGCGCACATACTTTACAACAGAGCGCACAAAAATTACGGTTCTGATTCTGATAGAAAACACAGATGTCTTAAAATTTAAAAGTTGTTATGTATTTACGGTTTTCACAAGTTCTACAATGTTTTCTAGTGCAATCAATGTGGTGTACAATACTGTATTCTGATGTGTAGTCAAATTTTAAAGTATATAACTCCGAGTGTCGTTATGTGGCGCACAAAAATTTAACCTTCCTTCAAAAGCTGCACAACTGATATTTTATGCGCACACAGCCTACAGAAAATTAGAGGGAACGTTGCAGGAGATGTATAATATACCCAAGCGATTTTCTGTTGGCATTTTTCAAACTACCGCGCATCCTATTGCTGAATTCTGTTTCTGCCTCTGCATTCTCCCACCTACCACAGCTTCTTATCTCATCATGCGTGATCTAGTCTGGTATTGTAATAAATCCTGGCTGGTTTACATGCTGTCCCAAACTCACATAACTACATTTTGTAGGGTTTTAATAGCCATTTCTACCTCTCTGATATTTGTTATAGCATGAATCTGGATCAGGAAACATTTACAAGTCTCCTTTCACCACTTGTGGTGGGTAATTTTAGAAACCATTCCTGATGTAAAAGGGATTTTATAAAATTACCCTAGGGATTACACACATTCTTTTATGTGACATACATGTAGATGTGGGGTGGAAATGGGATGGGGCATGGATGGAATTGCAATTTACACAAATATTTTATAAAATATGCATGAGCATCTAACCTTCCCTGAGCAGGCATAAATATCCACAACTTTAATCTAGCTGTAATTTTTTTTGTTTACCTTCGGTATTTTATAAAGACACATGAAGTAGGATTTTAGAAGGGCTGTTTAGGAAGAATCTGAGATGTCCAGAGCACCACCTTCAAAAATCTGGGGAAGTGGTAGAAGTGAAGGGAGGCATGTGTGGTTGCCTTCTGAAAATCGCTCTATCTCCACCCTGAAGGATGAAGGTCCCAGTGACCCTTTCTGGCGATGGGCCCTTGCAGATAGCAAGGCCAGGTATGTGCATGGTTGCAGACCATTTCAGAAATGTGAACGTTCCCAAATCCAAGTAACTGGTTCTGTGGCCTTGCATGTGCCGGTCAGGGTATTTCAGAAAGGAGGGCATCTATGTTATGAGACATGCATGTCCCGAATGACCATTCAGATAAGCAGAAGTGTGGTGGCAGCCCAGTAATATGTTTGGACTATAAACTGACATGCACATTTCTTTGGCCTGAGAAAAATAACTGTGGTGATGATCGCACATTTCGCTCTTCACCCTGCAACTGTTGTTGCCATGAAAGCAGCATTTTGTTGCACATTATTTATGGACAGGAGCTGGGGCAGCCCAAGGGAGGTGCGGGGCCCACGTGCAGAGATTCATTGTGGGGCCTCTTTTACATAAGGAGTCTCATTTGCATAAATATTTGCATAATGTTAAAAATGTGTTTTTAGTAAACATGCCTCTTAATGAGTGTCTGGATAAAGAAAGACTATCAGATTTCTAAATCACTATATTCCAGTGCCAACCACCAGGCCTATTAGGAAGTACTATAAACACTGACCATTTAGAACCCATAGCAGACCCACCGTATCATAACAGCACAACCAGGACCCACTGAAGAAAACTCCATGATCTGACCACAATACCTCGGCTCTTTAGGTCTCTGGTCCATCAGTAGTGAGAGACAGGCAGAGAATAATACAGAACACAATCACACACACACAAAGTGCTATTTTCTTTGAGCTCAGAGGGAAGACGGCAACAGACGGTCTATGGACACGCATAGTTCCACGCCTGCCGAATTCAAAGTCCTCCTCCTAAAAGCTCCTTTTTATTAGAGAAAAAAGAGGAAGTAACAATCATTTATTATAACCATGAAATAACACAAGGTGTCGCCAAAGTTCTTTTTACAGAGTAAGATCTGATTACAGTATATTAGATGAAATTTATAATTGCAAAAGCTGCAAAAATTATGTTTTGTCAGCAGTGACTGTACAATGAACTATGGTTGCACAGGTCATAGCCTATGTTCTTTTTGCTTGCGTTAACATTGTTCCATCTATTTTAAAGACAGTTACACAGAGAACTCATGATCATGACATCTTATTCTATTTAAGAAAGTAGGTGAAAAGTCAAACTTCTAAACACATTTTGTATCAAGAACTTCATCCATCTTCAATTACATATTGAGGATTCTGGTATCCCTTTATCTGTCCATCCCTACACTCACAAAGCACCAAACCCTACCTATCAAAAAGGCAACACTGCAAATATTAAACCAATACATCTCAAAGTACACCAATACATCTCAATGGGGGAAAGAGAAAAGTGGGACTGTCAAATAGAAATTACATGAACAGAATATCTCAGCTTGGTTACACTTGCAGAACATAGACCAGTGATGGCTAACCTTTTTGAGCCCGAGTGCCCAAACTGCCGCACAAAACCAAAGAATTTCCTCAAAGTGCCAGCACGTCATTTGCATAAGTGGTCTTATTTGCATAAATATTTGCATAATGTTACCATACACTAACTTTTAGTAAACATGTCTCTTAATGAGTGTATGGATAAAGAAAGACTAAAAGATTTCTACATTACTATAATCCAGTGCCAACCGCCAGGCACATTAGGAACTACTACAAACGCTGCCCATTTAGAACCCATAGCAAACCCGCCGTATCCTGACAGCATTACCAGGACTCACAAAGCACCATACCCTACCTATCAAAAGGCAACACTGCAAATATTAAACCAATACATTTCAGTGAATACTGGGGAAAGAGAACAAGTGGCAACGTCAAATAGGAATTTCCTCTTGTACCAAACAAAGCGCAGATGTTAATGATGCACATTTCCCAGAGCTGACATATTCCAGTTAATAAATTCAAAATAAAGAGATATCTTTCTACCTTTTGTGCATTTTTTTTCAGTTGCAATTGGTCCAGCCATTTTCTTCTGGTTTCTTCATGTTTTCTGCTAACTCTCCATCGTCTGCTGTCCATTTGTCCTTTCTTCTCTCTTCTAGTTTTTTTTCCATTCTCTCTCTCTCTACATCTGCTTTAACATACTAATCTTTCTCCTTTTGCTCTTTCCTCATTCCTATTTCATCCACACAAATTTTACCCCTCCATCCTCAATCCCCAATTACTCTCCCAATACCTGGCCAATTGTAGATTTTTCATCCCTCCTACACAAAATATTTTTCCCCTCTCCATTTTACTCTCCCAGCCCCATCCCATTCTAATCCTCCCCCAACATCAGCTCCCTTCTAGTTCCAGTCTCACCCAGCATCCATTCCCTTCTTCAAGCCCCCCACTTCCCCTCAGCCCATTTCCATTCCAAGCCCCGTCCCCATCAGCTATTTGCAGTTCAAGCCCCCCACTTCCCCTCAGCCCATTTCCATTCCAAGCCCCATCCCCAACAGCTATTTGCAGTTCAAGCCCCCTTCCACTCAGCCCATTTCCAGTCCTAGCAACCCCCCCAACCCATTACCAGTCCTAGCCCCCCATAGCCCACTCCCAGTCCTAATCCCACCAGCCCATTTCCAGTCCTAACCTCCCCATCAGCCCACTCCCAGTCCTAATCCCCCATCACTCAATTTTTAGTTTAAGCCCCCCCAGCGCCTATCACCACTCCTAACCCCCCCAGCGCCCATCACCACTCCTACCCCCCCCAGCCCAGCGCCCATCACCACTCCTAACCCCCCCAGCCAGCCCAGTGCCCATCACCACTCCTAACCCCCCCAGCCAGCCCAGTGTCCATCACCACTCCTAACCCCCCCAGCCCAGTGCCCATCACCACTCCTAACCCCCCCCACCCCAGCCCATCACTACTCCTAACCCCCCCAGCCCAGCCCAGCCCAACACTACTCCTAACACCACCACAGCCCACCCCAGCCCATCACCACTACTAACCCCCCCAGCCCAGCACAGCCCATCACCACTCCTAACCCCCCCTCCAGCCCATCACCACTCCTAACCCCCCCAGCCCAGCCCAGCCCAGCCCATCACCACTCCTAACCCCCCCCCAGCCCAGCCCAGCCCAGCCCCTCACCACTCCTAACCCCCACCCCCCCCAGCCCAGCCCAGCCCAGCCCAGGGAAAATTAAAAAAAAAAAAGAAAACCTGTCTGCTGCCGCTGTCGGGGCCGCCGCGGCAGAATCGAGCGTGCCGTGGGGCCCCCCTGTACCCACCCGGCAGAGCCTGCCCTCCCCGTAGCAGCTCTCTCTTTGGAGCTGCAGTCAGACGCGCCGGCTTGCAGAGCGCGAGGGAAGAGTTCCCTCGCTGCTCTGTTAAGCCCGCGGGGGCTGATGGGAAGTTCCCATCAGCCCCCGTGGGCTTAACAGAGTCGCGAAAGGGAAACTCTTCCCTTCGCGCTCTGCAAGCCGGCGCGTCTGACTGTAGCTCCAAAGAGAGAGCTGCTACGGGGAGGGCAGGATCTGCCGGGTACAGGGGGGCCCCGCGGCACGCTCGATTCTGCCGCGGCGGCCCCGACAGCGGCAGCAGACAGGGTTGTTTTTTTTTTTTTCGATTGCGGACCTTCCCGCGTGCCAGCTGCAAGGCCTTCGCGTGCCACAGCTGGCACGCATGCCATAGGTTCGCCATCGCTGACATAGACCGTCACCACACAAAAAACAAGGGATCACAATTTAGAAATAGGACGATAATAATTAAATTGGGAACCCCAAAAGCCAAACATGAAATGTACACCAACACTGGAGAAATACAAACTATAAATTAATTTCCTCTTGCACTAAAATAAATGCAAAGATGTTAGTGATACACATTTCCCAGACCTGACATATTCCAGTTAATAAATTCAAATTAACAAAGTATTTTTCTACCTTTTGTTTCGGCATTTTATTTTTCAGTTGCAATTGCTCCAGTCACTTTCGTCTGGCTTCTTTGTGTATTCTGCGAGCTGTCCATTTGTCCTGTCTTCTAGATTTTGTCATGTATGTATGTATGTATGTATGTATGTATGTGTGTATGTATATATATATATATATATATATATATATATATATATATATATATATGCTTTAACATACTGATCTTTCCCCTTTTGCTCTTTCCCCCATTTATTTCTTTATTCCTTTATCATCCACTCAAATTTCACCCTTCCATTCTCAATCCCCACTTACTCTCCCAATACCCGGCCAAACGTAGATTTTTCTTCCCTCCCACACAAAATATCTTTTCCCCTCTCCATCCTCATTCCCCATCCCAATCCCCTTCTAGTCCTTCCTCAAAATCAGCTCCCTTCTAGTTCTAGACCCACCCAGCATCTGCTCCCTTCTAGTCCCATTCTCCCATGCCCCCACATCAGCCCATTTCCAGTCCTAGCCCCCCATATGCTCCTTTCCAGTCCCATTCCAGTCCCCCATCAGCTCATTTCCACTCCAAGCTCCCCCATCAGCCAATTTCTAATCCTAGACCCCCATCAGCTCATTTCCAGCCCTATTGCAGCTCCCATCAGCCCCTTTCCAGTCCTGTTCCAGCCCCCATCAGCTTATTTCCAGTCCAAGCTCCCCCAATCAGCCATTTTCCAATCCTAGCCCCACATCAGCCCATTTCCAGTCCAAGCTCTCAATCAGCCATTTCCAGTCCTATGCCAGCTCCCCATCAGCCCATTTCCAGTACTCCTAACTGCTCTCTAGATCAGTTGTTCTTGTTAAAATGCCATCAAGTTAATATACACGTCTAAAATAATAATGCAAATGCAATGTGTGCCTTTGAGTCAGTACTGACTCCTGGCGACCCAGAAGCTCCTGGGTTTTCTTGGCAGTGTCACCGGAAGTAGATTGCCAGGCCTTTCTTCCGAGGCAATGGAGGGTTAAGTGATTTGCCCAAGGCCACAAGGATAATAGCAGGATCTAATTGAAAAATGCAGCAATGCATTCAACGAAAATAAAACAAATTCTGAACACACTGGGCCTGATATTCTAAGCAAGTTATGTTTTTGCTAGCGGTTGGGGTGCCATCACTCACTTATCTGTGAATTTTCAGGCTTTATGCAGATAAAGCCTAGCCGTTTATCTTGCTAGACGGCCAGATTTTAACCATATCATAAGGGGGAGAGGTGGAGCCGGTATTTATATATTTAGCAGCACTACTCAGCCGCTGAGAGGGTAATTTTAGAAGTCACATCTAGATTTACACATGTATTTCATGCCTATTTTATAAAGTTAAGTACATATGTACTAGCATTTATGGCCAAAAAACATATGTTAATTTGAGGCATTTAGGGCTGGTGTAAATGCCCATGAATAAATTTATATAGAATTCTGATAAATTGTAGACTTTTATAATTTGTGTGTTCTTGTGCACTCTGTCCATACTGTGCCCCCATGCCTGCTGACAGTGAAAGTACATATGACTTGCCCAACATATGTACTTTCAAAATAGCAACTGTATCAAATATGTGCATAATGCCCATTTTGGGGCATATAGGACTGAAATACATACATATATATATATATATATATATATATATATATATATATATATATATATATATATATATATATACATATACATGCATTGATTCTGTGTAAAGCTAGGCAGCCTTTTATCAAATTACCCTTTAAATGGATAAGTTTAAATTAAGGATTGTCATGAGCACAGCAGTCATTTCTTACATGTATATTCAGCAGAGTCAGTTAATGGATAGCAACATTGAATGTATTTTTAAAGTTAAGCACCAATGCTTATCTTTACATGCTGGCTAATATCAGACCCATACTTTCTAAGTGTATGTTTAAAGAACTCCTTAGCTAATATAAGACAAACATAGTGCCTTCTATTTGCTAATCATGTCTTCTCTATTTTGTTTTTAGGACGACGGACATTAATGGAGTGTGAACAAAAATCCCAAATCGATTCTGGCTGTTATCAGTTCCCTGCCCTCAAAAATCTGGATTAAATTTATTGAACAGATCAAAAAGTAGCAAGGCAGATTTTGTGAGCGCGACTGTTGCCTATGTAGTCAGTCAGAAGGAAGTTTGTAATTTTGCCTTTCTTGCCTCAGGGTTATTGATCATCTTTGACACTTCAGGTTCTAGCAGGAGAAAAGGAGCTGTCCACAGTTATAGGAGCTGAAAGCCAACAAAACTATCTGATATCTTCAAAAGAGTTGTCTGCCTTGTGCTGCGAAGAGAGCAAGAAGAGAACAGCTAACTCATTTGTTCAAAATTCAAATCATGGATGAAGCCTTCAGAGATCGGACTGCTTTTATACGAGGGGCCAAAGACATTGCCAAGGAAGTCAAGAGGCATGCCACCAAGAAGGTGGGCAGAAGCGTGGACAAAGTGCAGGATGAATACACAAAACGCTCCTACACTCGTTTTGAAGAAGATGATGATGATGACTACCAGCCTCAAGATGGCTACTATCGGGGTGACCAGCAAAATGATGAAGAAGGGGCTTCCAGTGATGCCACAGAGGGCCATGATGAAGATGATGAGATCTATGAAGGAGAATACCAGGGTATTCCTCATGCTGATTCCATGAAAGGGGACCACCTCACCAATAACCAGCAGATTGTCAGTGATTTCAGAGACTTTGATGATTTGGAAGGAGAAAAGAAAAAGGACAAAGAGGAACTTGCCCAGCAATACGAGACAATCTTGCAGGAATGTGGCCATGGGCGATTTCAGTGGACACTGTTCTTTGTTCTAGGACTGGCCCTCATGGCTGATGGGGTGGAGATCTTTGTGGTGGGATTTGTCCTGCCTAGTGCAGAGAAAGACATGTGTTTGTCTGACTCAAACAAGGGAATGCTTGGTAAGTCTGTTTTATTTTCATCTCTGTCTGAGTTCAGCACCATTCTGCATTCCCACTCAGAAAATTTAATAAATTGAGGAACTCATACCAACCTCCATTGGCAGTTGCATTCAGGGTTTCTTGCCCTGCAAGACCCTGTATAAACCTGAAGAAAATCCCAGAAATCTTGCACACAATTTATTTCTAATCCTGCAGTTCTTTATTCACAGGGGTACAGGTCCTCGGATCAGCAAGCTGATAAGAACAATTTGGATGCTAGACTTATTAACTGGCTCTATATCATATTTTTTGAGACAGGCTAGTCCAGTCCTGACTAACCCCCACTATATGCAGGGACTACTTGTTATGCTAATATTAAGTGATTTTCAAATTACAGGTCCTTGCATGCAAGGCAAGGGAAGGGGGTAAAACAAGAATAGATCAACTTATCCTGAGAAAATGGAGTTGATAAGAAGATGGGGGCCTATATTCAGTAGCAGCTAGTACTTTTAAAGCACCTGACCACTGCCTCTTTAATTAATTAAAACCATATAGTTAGCGGAAGAGCTTATTTAGCATCCAGCACTGAATATCTGGTTTCGCTGGACATCTAGTTAGCAACAATATTCAGCCATTGACCCATCCTAACTTTATCCAGTTTAGCCATTTGGTTAGTGGCTGAAAATTGCTGCTAACCATATTAGCTGTTGGGATCATCCCCACTGTGCCCACAGACTGCCCCAGTTTTAATTGGGCATCTTTTCTGTGATTTGTGGGGCTATTCAACCACTGAATAATGGGATCGCCGTGGTTTGGGCAGTTAGCAAATCCTGCTAACTGGCTAAACCCTTTTGAATATGCCCCCCCATGATGTTTTTCCTATAGTGACTCTTTTCTTGTGATTTATTTTTTTAAAGGCAGCTGCACACTTAAAGAGATCAAACCCTATTTCTTCTCACATGAATGAGAAATTTGTAGTCTGTTTCTAAAAATAGAGCTGGATGCATACTAATATAGTTCATTTTCACAAGACAGCAACAACAGATGGAACTTCACATTATTAAACAGCATTACATTTACAGCTCACCCATTACCTCTAAACCGTATCCAGGGCTGTATAGGCACTCAATGGTTTCAAAGGGACATGAGAGACTAAGAAGATCAAGTGAACACTTAATAAGCCTGATAAAATATACACATTTCCACAAGATCTGCCTGGCGTGATTTCTCACTCTGCAGTTAAAGTGATTTCCATTCTTGCCAAGTGACATTAGGGGTATAATTTTGGCATACTGATTAAAGATTAAAGAGCCTTTCCATGAAGTTAGGAATGAGATGTTTTCAGTTAGGCTGGTAATATCTGAAACTATGGGGGGTTATTTTGGAAGCTCTATTTGTACTTTCAATATCTAAAAATGGGCATGCAGATATCCAAATCACAGAAGCGTCCCTGGAGGCATTTTGCAAACCCTTTTTAGCGACATCTCTGGTGCAGGGATGTCTATGTAGGAAGCGGGCATGTCCAGGGTATTCCTCTAAACTTAGAGCTGCACACTCGATTTAAGAAACACCTGGCATGTCTCCACCCCTGTCCAAGTCTATACATGCTCCAGTATGTAAATACAATCAATGGACCCCAGAGAATATAAATATAAATCTATAAAAATATTAAATTTTCTGTGCTTAATTCTCACTGTATAAACAATCTTCCATTATTTTTATTTTTAGATTTTTTTATTCTAATCTTTCATATAAAGAACGGATTAAAGGGAAGCAGTGGCAGCCCCAAAGTTGGTTCAAGGCCTTGGCACCACTGGCAATCCTTAAGCTTTACAGCCCCCCTGGCTGTCCAAAATCTATTGTTTAGTTTTGAATGCCCTGCTCTTTTCTGACCCCTAGAAGTTGCAGCCCTAGGCAATTGCCTAGTTCATCTAAATGGTTGGGCCACCCCTGCAGGGAAGGAAAAAAAGACCAGGCCATTATGTGAGCCTCCAAGTTTTATACCATCATAGGTCAGAAAAACCTTCCACATTCCTGTATTGTCTTTTCTGACTTCCTTCTAGATTTTTATTTTCCAATAAGGTAAAATAACCATCACTTATCTTTAGTGGTTACTTTGCCATCCTTCTCCCACTCCAACACGGAGAGCATTTTCCAAGAGCTGCAGAGAGTGCTCTAAGAGGACATCAATCCTTATGACTCCTCAAAATTCCAGGTGCTCGACTGCTTCCCAATCCACCTGGAGTTGAGGAGTCATAAGGATTGATGTTCTCTTAGAGCACTCCCTGATGCAACCTTTTTGAAATGCTGTCAGCATCGGAGTGCTCTAACATATTCGTAAATGACCTGGAAGTGGGAATAATGAGTGATATTGAATATTTTTGTGTCATCTGCAAATCTGAGTAAGTTGTTAAAAGCCAAGAGGATTGTGAAAAATTGTAAGAGGACCTTGATAAATTGAAGACTGGATGTTCAAATGGCAGATGAAATTTAATGTGGACAAGTGCAAAGTTATGCACCTAGGAAAGAACAACCCAAACTATAGTTATACGATGCAAGGTTCCACATTAGGAACCACCATCCAGGGAAAAAGATTTAGATGTCATCGTGGATAACACACTGAAACCCTCCGCTCAGTGTGCAGTGGCGGCCAAGAAGGCAAATAAAATGCTAGGAATCATAAGGAAAGGAATGGAAAATAAAACAAAGGATAGTATAATGCCTCTGTATCGTTCCATAATGCACCTTGAATATTGTGTGCAATTCTGGTCGCCGTATCTTAAAAAGGATATAGCAGAATTAGAAAAGGAACAGAGAAGAGCCATCAAAATGGTAAAGAGGATGAAAGGATACTCCTATGAGGAGAGGCTTAAAAGGTTAGGGCTTTTCAACCTGGAAGAGAGACAGCTGAGGGAGACATGATAGAGGCCTGTAAATTAATGAATGGAGTGGAACAGGTCAACGTAGATCGATTCTTTACGCCATCAGAAAGTAGAAGTACTAGGGGACATGCAACGAAGCTACAGTGTAAACCTTTTAAGACTAATAATAGAAAATATTTTTTCACTCAAAGCATAAACAAAGTCTGGAATTCTTTACCGGACAACACCGTCCCTAGCCCTGTTGGAGCAGTGCAGCCACACAGGGTGCAAAAGGATTAGGGGAGCATGTCAGGCTGCCAGCTCCGGCCTGCATTGCTCTGTTGCTGTCACCACTTTTTTGTTTTCTCAGAGGCAGCAGCAGAAGCAGTAGTGAGGGAGACCCACATTTGTAGGCAGGATGGGTCCCTCCTTGCCTTCTCTGATGTAGGTAGCGTCAGAGGAGGGAGGGACCAGGCCAGCCATTCAAACGTGGATCTTTGCAACTCAGCGTTTGCAATGCTGGCCTGGTCCTTCCCTCCTCTGACGTGACCTACATCAGAGAAGGGAAGGAGGGACCCAACATGCCTACAAACGTGGGTCTAGCTCACTGCTGCTGCTGCTGCCTCTGAGAAAACAAAAAAGTGGTGGCAGTGGCAGGGCAATGCGGGGATAGGGCAGGGGGGCAAGCCAGAAGAGGAAATAGCACAAGGCGCAATTATGACTTGGTATGGCCCTGCCGGAGAATGTAGTAAAAGCTGTTAGTGTAGCAGGGGTTAAAAAAGGTTTGGACAAGTTCCTGGAGGAAAGGTCCATAAAGCATTATTAAAGAGACCAGGAAGCATTATGGAACCTGTGTGTCATTTTGGGAAACAGCTAGGTACTTGTGACCTGGATTGGCCACTGTTGGGAACAGGATACTGGGCTTTATGGACCTTGGTCTGATCCATTATGGCATTTCTTGTGTTCTTAAGAGGACATCTATCCTTATGACTCCTTGAAGCTCTAGGTAGATTGGGAGGGAGTCAAGCACCTGGCATTTTGAGGAGTCATAAGGATTGATGTCTTCTTGCAGCTCTTTACAAATGCTGTCCGTGTGGGAATGGGAGAAGAAGGATGACAAAGTAACCATTAAAGATAATTGATGGTTATTTTACCTTACTGGAAAATATAGAAAGAAACCAGAAAAAAAAGACAAGAAGGTTTTTCTGACCTGTGATGGTAAAACACTTGGAGGCCCATATAATGCTGTCTCTAATCTCTCTTTGACATTTTATGGAGCTCTTTTCTTGACTTTTAATTATATTGTTTCAATCAATTGTAAACCACTTTGCCTTGTAAAGAAAGACGGTATATAAAATCACAATAAACATAAATATAAACATAATTGGTTGATGAGTATACTGAGGTCTTTATGCCTTCCCTGTAAACAGTTCTCTACTTGAAAGATTATAATAAGAAAAAAACCTCAAAAAATAAAAATAATGTTTATACTGTGAGAATTAGGCACAGAGGATTGCAATATTTTTACGGATTTATACCTGCTCCAGGACATTAATAGGCATCTGAAAAGTACTCATTTTAACAGTAAAACATCCAGAGGGCAAGATGGTGGTACTCTAAGCTCTCCAGTACAGTTCACAACTGTAAAGACAATTGATAAGAAATGAAGAAACATGTTTTGTGGTTGTTGCACGGCCACAAGTCTCAACTTGCAGACTGACAGGCTGGACAGGCCCCAGTATAAAATACCATTGCAAGGACGTCTATATAGCCATCCTTAGGGACATTCATATCGGACATGTAGATAGTTACTCACCTGTAACAGGTGTTCTCCAGGAGCAGCAGGAATCAGTCATCACATATGGGTGACGTCGGCGCCGACGGAGCCCCCATGCGGAGCATTTCCCCAGCTTTCATAGAAAGCCTTTGGGAATGCAGCGCGCATGCGCGGTCCCCTTCCCGCCCAAAGGTGCCATCTTGCTCAGTCTGATGACATAGCTAAAAGACAGCAAAAATAAATCATAGGACTGCAACTCCAAGGGGAGGAGGGAGGGTTGTGAGGACTGATTCCTGCTGCTCCTGGAGAACACCTGTTACAGGTAAGTAACTACTCTTTCTCCAGGACCAAGCAGGAAGTCAGTCCTCACATATGGGACTCCCTAGCTCAGGGCTACCAGAGGCCCCAAACTGAAAGAATGAGCTCCCTCTAGAGCCTCAGCATGTAAGAACAGAATCTTCTCTGATAACGTCCCCGAAAGGTAGCCCAACACCAGGGCCGGAGGGTAGGAGTTGCCTAGACCCCAAAGAGATTATGGAGTACCGCTTGCCCGAAAGCACTGTCCCTGTGGGACTCCCTCTCAAGGCAGTAGTGGGCCGCAAAAGTCTGGCTTGAAGACCAAGTAGCGGCCCGGCAGATGTCTGCCAACGGAACAGAGCGGAGATGAGCCACTGACGCAGCCTTCGCCCTGACACGGTGAGCCGTAACTCGACCCTGCAACGAGAGGCCTGCTGCCCAGGCGATGCAGTCAGCTACCCATATGGACAAAGTACGCTTGGAGATAGCCAACCTCAACTTATTGGGGTCATAAGAGATGAAGAGCTGTACCGCCCTCCGGTGCTCCCGCGTATGGTCAAGGTAGAAGGACAACGCCCTCCTACAGTCCAGGGTATGCAAGACCATCTCAGCCCGGCTAGCATGAGGCCTGAGAAAGAAAGTCGGAAGAACCACCTCCTGATTGAGGTGGAAGGAGGAGACAACCTTTGGAAGGAACTCAGGGTGAGTCCGTAAGACTACCCTGTTCCTATAGAACCTAGTATAAAGGTGCTTCTGATACTAGGGCCTGAAGCTCACTCACCCGCCTTGCTGAGGTAAGGGCTACCAGAAATAGCGTTTTCCAGGACAGAAAACGCAGAGGGCAAGTAAGCCGTTGCAAGACCACATTTAAATCCCATTCAGTGGCAGATGGACGCACTGGAGGCTTAAGCAAAAGCAGGCCTCTGAGGAAGCGAGCCACCCAAGGATGACTGGAGAGAGACTGACCCTCCACCTGTGAATGGTGTGCTGAAAGAGCACTAAGATGAACTCTAACAGAATTGGACTTAAGGCCTAGGTTGGACAGGTGAAGCAAATACTGTAGCACCACTGGTACCAGGCATGAGAAGGGATTCTTGTTGTGTTGAGTACACCAGGTAGAGAATCCACGCCACTTAAGGGCATAAGACGTTCTGGTGGACTGCCTCCTAGAGGCCAAGACTACGTCCTCCATTTCCATAGGCAGTAGTTAAGGCGCTAGGACTACCCTTTCAGCAGCCAGGCCATCAAATTGAGGGACTGGAGATTGGGGTACAAGAGGGATCCCTGCTCCTGAGGCAGGAGATCGGGTTGCATCCCCAGAAGAAGAGGAGTGTCCACCGCCAGTTGCAACAGTAGTGGGAACCAGGGTTGCCTTGGCCACCTGGGGGCCCACCAGAATCACTGAGGTCTTGTCCCAGGTCACCTTGAATAGTGTCTTGGACACTAGAGGCGTGGGAGGAAACGCATATAGTAGGCCTGTAGACCATGGAATGAGAAACGCATCCGCTGCTACTCTGAGAGGATGCGGTTGTCTGGAACAGAATCTGGGTAGTTGACGGTTCAGAGGACTGGCAAAGAGATCTATGGTTGGAAGACCCCATCTCAGGAAGATCTGTTGAACCACTAAAGGGTTCAACTGCCATTCGTTCAGCTGCAGGATCCTGCTCAATCTGTCCGCCAAGTAATTCTCCTGACTTGGGAGGTAGACTGCTTTGAGAAGAATGCCATGATTGACTGCCCAGGAGCACAGTTTCTGCGCTTCCTGACAGAGAAAGCGGGACCCTGTGCCCCCTTGTTTGTTCACATAGAACATAGCCACTTGATTGTCCGTCTGAACCAAGACGGACTGGTGAGAGAAAGTTCTCAGGGCTATGCGGATAGCTCTCAGCTCTAAGAGATTGATCTGCTGTGCGGCCTCCCAAGGAGTCCACAGGCCTTGAGTACATGCCCCTTGGCAATGTGCACCCCAACCTTGAAGAGAAGCATCGGTTGTCAGCACCTGAGAGTGTGAAAGTGCCTGAAAAGGTACCCCTGGCACTAGATTCGGAAGATGAAGCCACCATTGCAGAGAAGACTGTAGTAGGCTGGACACCCTCACTGTGTCCGTGATGCTTCCTGTGGCCTGGTGCCACTGAGTCCTGAGGCCCCATTGAGCTAGCCTCATGTGTAGACGGGCATTTGGAGTCACATGGACCGTAGATGCCATGTGGCCTAAGAGCCTCAGGAATTGTCTGGCGGAGACCAGAGAATTGCTGTGGAATAGCCTGGCTAGAGCCATCAATCTGTGGGCCCTGTCTACTGGTAGAAAGGCCTTTGCCTGAAAGGTGTCCAGTCAAGCTCCTATGAACTCCATGTTCTGGGAGGGTTGCAAACTGGACTTTGCGAAGTTTATGACAAACCCCAGGTGCTGAAGCAGAGCGACAGTGCGAAGGGTGGCTTGATTGGCTCATCAGGGGTCAATCCCCGCAAGAGGCCAATCATCCAGATATGGAAAGACAAAGAGGCCTTGAACCCTGAGGTAGGCCGCTACCACCGCCAGGCACTTGGTGAATACCCTGTGGGCGGATGTAAGGCCAAAAGGCAGTACTCTGTACTGATAATGGTTTCCTCCCACTACAAATCTGAGATATTGTCTGTGGTCTTGATGAATAAGGATGTGCGTATAAGCATCCTTTAGATCTAAAGAGCATAGCCAATCTCCCTGCATCTTGAACTTTTCCCTCACCAGGAACTTGTTCAGGTTTCGCAAGTCTAGGATGGGCCTGAGGCCTCCTGTTCTCTTTGGTACCAGGAATTACCTGGAATAGAAGCCGTGCCCTCTCAGGTGGTGGGGCACCGGTTCCACTGCCTGTTCCTTCAGAAGACCTGCCAACTCCTGCAGGAGTAAGTCCCTATGCAGAGGGAGTCTGGGAGGCTCCCCTGGAAAATAGGAGGGGGATACCTGGTGGAAGTGGAGGAGATAGCCCTTCTGGACTATACTTAGAACCCAGGTATCCCTTGTGACGGCTGACCACCTGTGGGCGTACAGGGCCAGCCTGCCTCCAGTGCTGATGGGGGCCAGCTGAGGAGGAGAGACTATGCCAATGCAGTCAAAATCCCCCTCCCTGCTGAGCAGGAGCCGGAGTAGTAGGCTTGGGGGCCTTCTGCCTACGGGGCCCATGACCCTGCCCCTTGGCCTGCTGACCCTGTTGGGGAGCTACAGAGGCCTGATAATGAGGGTACTGTTTATAGGCAGATGACTTCCTCGGGTAAAAGGTCTTTTTTCACAAGCCCTTCTTCTTCTGAGAAGGGGCAGAGGTTTTTCTGGACAGTCTTGTCCTGGTAAGAGTCTCGGTCTCGGGTTCGGCAGCCTTGTCAGCCATGGGCTTGCCAAAGAGGTTTTCACCTTGGCAGGGGACATCGACCAACTTGTCCTGCACCCATGGCTCGAGGTCCGATGACTGTAGCCAAGCCTGACGGCGTGCACCGATGCCGGCCGCAGCTACTCGGGCCAAAGCCTTGAAGCCATCATAGGCTGCTCGAGATATAAACTTCGAGCACTCACGAATACCCGAGGACAGAGCATTGAACCTCTGCAAAGGTTCCTCGGAGAGACCAGCAGAGAACCCGGCAATCTCCTTTGCCAGGTCTCGAAGGTACATGCCCATGTACAGCTGGTAGGTCTGGACACGGCAAGCAAGCATAGAGCCCTGGAAGCACTTCTTACCGAGGGCATCCAGGTTCTGGGCCTCCCGGCCGGGAGGCACCAAGGAGTGCATCTTCTGACTCTTCAGACGATGCATGGCTGATTCCACAACCATGGAGTGGTGCGGTAATTGTGCCTGTTGGAACCCGGGGCTCTTTCAGACTCGATAGATGGAATCGACCCGCTTGCTTAAAACCAGCGTCGATGCCGGCGCCTCCCACATGCGGAAGAGCAACCGTTCCAGCATCGGAGGAACCGGAACAGTAAAGGCCTCCTTCGGAGGAGAGTCATACTGTAGGACCTCGAGCTCCTTGGCTCGAAGCTCCTCCTCGGGATCCGCGGGGAATGCCAAAGCCTTGACCATGTCCCGCATGAAGTCCGAGAACCGGGTATCCTCCGGGGGGGACCTTCTCCGAGGCTCGGACTCGGGCGAGTCCGAAGGAACGCACCGAGTCCGAAAGGTGTCGGGCGACTCCTCATCCTCCGTCTCCCAGCCGGACTCCTCGGAGGAGGAATCGAGCGATTCCA
Source organism: Ichthyophis bannanicus (assembly GCA_033557465.1). NCBI lineage: Eukaryota > Metazoa > Chordata > Amphibia > Gymnophiona > Ichthyophiidae > Ichthyophis > Ichthyophis bannanicus. Next base: position 40,056,897 of record CM066048.1, on the reverse strand, counting down.
GTCGGGCAGGCATCGATGCCATCTGCCCCCATGGCGAGGGTACCGGCGTCGACGACCTCGGTCCCGAACGGGAGGCCGAGAGGGACCTTGACCGAGGATCGACTCGAGCTCGCATGGACTCGAGGATTGGCTCGGTCTCCGGGATCGACTTGGACGTTGATGTCCCGGTGGTCGGGGCAGATGCACCGGTGAGACCGGCGATCAGTGCCCGCTGCTGTTCCATGAAGGCAGCCAAGCTGCTCTCCAAGGCCGTCAACCTGTCCGAGCTCAGGAGACTCAGCAGCCCCCAACTCAGGCCCCGGCGGCGCCGGGCCCTACGTCGGCTCTCCTGGAGGTGAGTCCACGAGGACTACAGTACTCACGTGACCCGGGGTCTCCATCTCCACACGAGGTTGTTTTGCAGGCTTCTCTGACTCCGAAGATCCGGGACGGCGCTTGGGGCTATGCGACTTGGCCCTCGAGGAGCCAAGTGCATCCACCGACACCGCCCTCGCGGATTTTTTCTTCTTACGATGCTCCCGCGAGGGAGACCTCCTTTCAGAGGAGGCTTGACGCTGCTCGGGGCCGGAGTCCCGAGATGTCGAGACCTCTGACGAGGTCCAGGCCCTACCGGACACGGAGTCAGAGAAGATTCTTTCCTTCTGGTGCTGCCGACTCCTTAACGCCTTAGAGGACATCTTCACACACGGACCACAGATCATCGGGTCATGATCGGGTCCGAGGCACCGGAGGCAGCAGTCATGTGTGTCGGTGAGAGACATAAGTTTCTTACACCAACCACACTTTTTAAACCCGCTGGCAGCCATCGGGGGAAAAAGGGCCCCTGCAAGGTCAAAAGACAGGGCTGCCAGTGGAAAAAGAAAAAAATGGCGCGAACGCTAGTCACTAAGGACAAAAACCGAAAAAGAGATCCGGGCTCGATACCGACGTATCGGGCCCAGGCGGGAAAGGGAAACCGGCATCGAACCGAAGAAAAACAGGTTAACGCAGAGAAAATCAACTTCTTCCTCGGGTGAAACGAATATACATCCGTCGGGCTCTGCGGAAAAAAGAAGACTGAGCAAGATGGCACCCTTGGGCAGGAAGGGGACCGCACATGTGCACTGCATTCTCAAAGGCTTTCTATGAAAGCTGGGGAAATGCTCCGCACGGGGGCTCCGTCGGCGCTCACGTCACCCATATGTGAGGACTGACTTCCTGCTTGGTCCTGGAGAAGTTTGTAAAACCATGCCCGATGTTGCTCGTGCCCAGCCTTTTTTCATGTGTTTTGACTTAGACATCCTTCACAAGGATGGATTGGAGGAGTGGCCTAGTGGTTGGGGCAAGGTACTTCAGGCCGGAAGGTCGGGAGTTCAAATCCCACTAGAGGACAGCAACCTTGGGCCGGAAGGACTGGGGTTTCTAGTCCCACAGGTGCTCCTTGTGGTCTTGGGCAAGCCCCTTAACTATTTTACAGGGAACATGGGCTATGGAGGGTTATCTCCAAGTTATAATGCCCTGTTCAATGTAATTTCAGTTTGTTCAATATAAACCGCACTGATGCAGAATAGCGCGGTATATAAGAGAATATAAATAAATAAATAAAAATAAATAAAGTCTAAACTAAGCAGAGAATGTATTCCATGGACACACAATGGGAGACATCTCTTACTTAAGTAGCCTGGTCTTTCAGGCGGTACATCTTATGGCAACAATGTGCCTTGTACTAGTTTAGGCTTGGGAAGGAATGATTGCATCACTGCAAATGAATGGAGCTCATACTCTTATGAGATAAAAAGGTACTTCATAGAAGACTTACTGATTTATTGTAAAGCACCTGCAGAGTTCAGAATGACAGATGCTTTTAGAAGTTTTTTGCTCTACTGTTTGATTATGCAAAACACTCAGAAGCTTGGACTCAGGTCTGGATTTCTGCCTAGGGTACTGGCCATTGTCAGGGGCTTCTTCTCTGGACCAGGTCTGACCTTCCTAGGAAGGGATGGGAGGGCACCAATAGTGTATAAATATGGCAAAAGCCTAAATATACCACAGAACATTCCATAGCATAACCAGCATATGGGAATGCTCTTTGGCGATAGATACGTTCACTAGTATTGAAGCTGTCCATTCTCAAAGTCAGCAGAGAGAGCAGGAACTATTTATAAACTGTTAGATAAAGACCATAAGGCCTATCTACCCTCTGCCTAAAAAACCAGAAACAAGAACAAAAAGAAATTGTGCCTTTGAGTCAGTGGTGACTCCTAGCGTCCCAGCATCTCCTGGGTTTTCTTGGAAGTATGACCAGAAGTAGATTGCCAGACCTTTCTGCTAGGCTCAAGGCCACAAGGAGTGCTAGTGGGAATCAAACCCTGGTCTCTTGGTTACCAAGCCATTACCAAGCTCTAACCATTAGGCTACTCCTCCACTCCACCCTCTGCCTAATTTTTCAACTTAGTAGACTACTGTATTTTTTTTCCAGTGTTCCCAATAAATGAATCATAAGGATTTTGTTTTAGCTCCTAAGGACAGGTATAATTCAGTTACCAAGTACTTGGGGCATGCATTTCAAATCTTAGGGGCATTTGTACTAAAAGTTAACACACTTTAAGTGCTGCCACTGCCCATAGCAGCACTTAACATGTATTAACCTTACTTAACGCATGTTAACCTTTAGTAAACATGCCCCTTGGGTTGCTTTAGCATACTGAAAAGACTAAAGAGCTAGGATAGTAGCACAGCAATCAGTGACAACCCATCAATCAATGGCAAAATTCATCCCCTTGATATATAGTCTAGAACTGTGGTAATGCAAATAGCAAGAGAAATGAGATTGAATCTTCTTAGCTAGATAGAGTCTGTTCCCAAGCACTTCTTTTTTTTTTTATTTAAGAAGTACAGTCAAACCTCGGTTTTCATGATTAATCCGTTCGAAAAAGTCTGACTAAAACAGAAACGTATGAAAACTGAAGCAATATTTCCCATAAGAAATAATGTAAATCCAATTAATCCGTTCCAGACACCCAAAAATATTCACAAAAAATACATTTTATAGAGAATAACTATATTTTTACATACAGAAAACAATGAGAAATAAATATAAATGACTAATGAAATGGATAAATGAACATTTAACATCACTGAAAGCAAGCTAAGTACAGTACTGTACAGTACAGTATGTTAACATCTGGCCTTAGCCACCCCTGACAAGCTGCTGTGCCCAGCTCTCTTCGGAAACACATTGAATTCAGTCCATTAAAATACCTTTACATTATCTGCTCAATGCTTCAGAATGGCAGAAAATCTTAATGATATAGCTTCAGACGTACCCTGCAAGAGAAAGAACTGCCTCCCACATTCATGCAACATCTCCTGCTTACATTGACAGCTTTTCTTCCCTGCTACCGAGACAAAATCTCAGTCAAAAGACATTGAAAACCGAAGCAATGCATGAAAACCGGGACAAAATCTCAGTCAGAAAAGACGTTGAAAACCGAAGCGTATGAAAACCGGGGCAAATGAAAACCGAGGTTTGACTGTATGTTGGAAGGCAGTTTGGCTGGGATAGACTCCAAGAGCTTAGTAAGAGCAGAGGATTCCTGGAGGTGAGAGTGAATCAGTCCCTGTGTCAACACAGAATGAATAGCAAAAGAGGGGAGAGAATATGCAAAAAAACAACCCCAGATTTTTACATTGTATTATGGCCATTAAGCATTACAGAGGCTGGCAGGGTATCCTAGTGATTAGAAGACAGAATTCACAGATTATAGACTATAGTCCTACTAATACCTAATAAATTATTGCTGCAAAATATGCTGTATAACCTGCTATAAATGTATGCACATGTATTGTAAATAAGATATACGATTTAACCTTCTGTAATATTTTATCCACTGTAGACAACATGTTCTATAAATAACACAATACTGCTTAGCCACTGTATATAACATAGTTACTTTGTCTTTTAACCCCATTGCCACCCTAATCCGTTGCTTGTATGCTTGTTTAATATTTCACTAATTGTATAATAATATATTGTGCAGCAAACAGAACCTATCATCAGACTTGAGTCTCATGGTGGGAGGAAATACCAACCAAAGAAACTAGGCAAGTTAAAGACACAAGATAAGGATCAAACACCTACCCCTACCTTGACACAACTCAAGCAGATCCTACATCAGTAACTCACAAAAATGCAATCCACTTCCTACTACCTTATGGCCTATCTGACATTCCTCCATGCATTCACAACCTTCTCACAGGGCATTGGACCCAACCAGCAATTCCCCCTGCCCCATCTACATACCAACCAAACTGCATGGGCACTAGGCTCCTCCAGCCATAAAGAGCACAAGCATACCAAGCCTACAGCTCACAGACCGCATAAAGCCGCACATAATACACCCAATAACCCCACAAACAGGGTACATACCAACCCAATCTTAACAGATAAAGTTAAATGTGCCTTAATAAACGCGAGATCAATTAGGAATAAACCAAACACTATCCTAGACCTCATCCTCGATAAAAAACTGGATATAATTTGCATCACCGAGACTTGGTTGGATGACTCTGACCAGGTAATATTAAACCAAGTAACCCCTATAGACTACTCTGCCTTCAATTGTGTCAGAGAACATAAGAGAGGAGGAGGGGTGCTAATACTGACCAGAAAGGAATACAGATTTATTTCAAACTCATTTTTATTGAATTTCAAGAAAACAGCAATTCAAGGCACATAACAGCAATTCAAGGCAAATACCTGCAGAACACCAATAAACAAAGCATGGTAATGACACTGAGAACACTCCAGATACCCACACTCCTCGTCCTCCCCCCTGAACACTGATCTCCCAGGTTAACCCTCCCTTCCCCAAGGGTGGGCAGCAACATATGAGATAGCTGAACCTGGCATTATGTAGCTAAAGCGTTTGTCAGTTTTAACATTCTGGAGCATCTTAGTTATTCTCCAAGTTATAGTGTCCTGTTCAATGTAATTTCAGTTTGTTCAATGTAAACCGCACTGATGCAGAATAGCGCGGTATATGAGAATGTAAATAAATAAATAAAATAAATAAATAAATATTCAGGAGCACACTACGATCTCTGGACGTTAGACTATTTATAAGAGGAGACTACAAAAAAATGAACTTGTCCCAGTGTTTCCCACCTTGCTGCTTTGCTGTTAATTTCTCCATATACATTAACTCCACCAGTGCCTTTTCCCACAGCCCCACCCCTGGAGGCGTAACATCAAGCCACCGACTCAACAAAGCTTTCTTAACTATGAGAAAGCCTCTCTCCAAGAACTCTCGGTGGGCCGACGCAACCCCCTGCACGGAATGATCCCAATCATGTAACAAACAAACCTCCCTTTGTAACACGTCATCCATCCCCAACCATCCGGCCAGCTTGGCACAAGCCTGATTCCAAGCTTTCGCACCTTAGAACAATCCCAGAATCTATGCAACAAAGTTCCCACTGCTTGTCTACACCAGATACATTTATCAGTTGTCCTCAACCCTGCCTGAAATGCCCATTTATCAGTAGTATATGCTCTCCAAAGAAACTTATACTGCAGTTCTTGTAAATAGATCCATACTTTCCCCCTCGGTATCCTTCCAAACGTGCACCTCAAAGAATCTACCGTCACTCCCTCCAACCCATCTTTGCACCAGCGCTGCGCCCACTCAAAAAGGAAAGACTCATCCCCCTCTGGGCAGACCAGCCGTCTATATTCCACACCCCCCCCCCCCAGGTCTTTCTCTACCAATTTATTTAAAATTTCTCGAGGCGTCCCAAATCCGGTCCCAGCTCTCAACTTATCCCACATCCCTACCATGTAATGCCTAACTTGCAAATACCCATAAAACTCATGCTTAGAAAGTTGAAAGTGAGTGGACACAGTTTGAAAGCTATCCACTGCCTCCCCCCACCGGCTGTGCAAATATCCCCAAGGCACACTATGCCCTTAACTGCCCATTGATGGAATAGATTGGGCGCAGACAATCCTGGGGGGAAGTCAGGGTTCCCCACTAATGGGAGCAAGAGCGACTGTCGCCAACTCCAACCAAATTGAGTGGAAAGGACTCGCCAAGCAACACGGAGAGCACTCATATAAACGCCCCCCACCAGCTCGCACAGCGGAGGGCCTATCCATATGTAGTACATTAAGGCTGTGATATGGAGCACACACCCAATTCACCTGCTGCACTGGGGTGCAACCTGCATTTTCCCCCAACAATCCCCAAATATGCCTAACCAAGTACTGGAGGTTATATTTCCGCAGTGACGGCAGACCTAACCCGCCGTCCTCCGTCCTCATCATCAAGACCCGTAAGGGGATCCGCGCACGCTTACCTCCACACAGAAACCCTCTAAGCATTTTCTCCAATCTCTTCCAGTCCTTATCTAAGACCCAGATAGGTAGCAAACGCAACGCATACAACCATCTAGGGAATTCAACCATGGTAAACAAAGCAATCCGTCCTTTTAAGGACAAAGGCAGTCCTCGCCAGCCCTTAAAAACCTCCCTAGCTCTATCTAACAAGCCAGGAATATTTGCCTGATAAAGCCTCACAGGATTATCAGGAAGCTGTACACCCAAGTACTTGATAGAACTCTTCGCCCAGACTAGTGGGAAGTGACCCTCCCACAACTGCTTCACCCGTCCCCCCACATCCAAAGCCACCGACTTGGATGTATTGATTTTGAGCCCCGAGAAACTGCCAAACACCTCTATCACCTGCAGTGCCCGGACAAGAGACTGCTGTGGCTGTGTCAGGCATATGAGCATATCGTCCGCAAATGCACTAAGTTTCAACTCCTCTTCTCCCATACACACCCCTCTAATCTGTGTGTCACCCTGAATAGCCCTCAATAACGGCTCCAAGGCAAGCACAAACAAAAGAGGTGACAAGGGGCACCCCTGGCGCGTGCCTCTTTCCAAAATAAACGGGTCAGAGAAAGTGCCATTTGCTCCCACTCTTGCCATAGGTTTCACATATAAAGCTTGGATCCATTGCACAAACTCCCCACAAAACCCAAAACTGTGTAGCACATCCCACAGAAAAGACCACGCCACTCTATCAAACGCCTTTTCAGCGTCCAGGCTCACTAAAAGCATGGCGTCCACCTGTCGCAAAGAATGCTCCATCCCCAGAATCAATTTAGCAATATTCTTGGACACGTCTCTCCCTTGAACAAAACCTACCTGTCGAGGATCTATAAGCGACGGTAGGATAGGATTAAGTCTCCCTGCCAAGACCAATGCCAAAATCTTTATATCACAATTAATGAGAGAGATCGGCCGATATGAGGCGGGATCAGTCAAGGCCTTCCCCGGCTTCGGTATCACCGTAATATCAGCACACCTCATGTCCCTAGGGAATTCCCCCACCTGACGGACCGCATCAAACATAACCACCATGGAAGGAGAGAGTCTGGGCACCAGCATCTTGTAATACTCAATACTAAATCCATCTGGGCCAGGAGCCTTATGAGGCTTCCCTTTCCTGATCACCTTTTGGACTTCCCCCACTGTCAATGGCGCGTTCAACCGCTGCAGCTCTGCCTCCGTTACCTTAGGGAGAGAGAGGGAACGTAGAAACTCGCGCCCCTGCTGATAGTCCCTCTCCTCCTCTGTATTCAACTTGACGTAAAAAGTACGGAATATCTGCGTTATCTGAAAGGGCTGGTGCTGCATTGCACCGCGTTCATCCCTGAGGACAGGTATAAACAGAGCGCCCCCCGGATCCCTGACTAACTTCGCTAGGAGCCTCCCAGTTCTATTCCCATATCTATAGAGCTGATGCTTATAATACTACAAGGACATGACAGCCCTTCTCTGAAGTAGTTCATTGAGCGCCGCTTGCGCTCTAGAGTACTCCAACTGCATGACCTTACCACCCTTCCTACAACTCTGCCTTTGCAAGTCGCGCATACTACGCTCTAACACCAAGATACTCCGGTCCAAGTGCTTACGTCTCTTTATACTATATGAAATTATGGCCCCCCCTCATTACCGCTTTACTGGTCTCCCAGAGAAGAACCGGAGAGCACTGCGGCGTGTCATTGAAGAAGAGAAATTCATCCCACTGTGCTTCCAAATACTGCCTAAATTCTAAATCCTCCCACAGATACATAGGGAACCTCCACCCTCTCCTCTGCGGCCCTTGACATTCCCATTCTACCCACACCATCCTGTGATCAGACACCACTATAGGCTCAATACCCACCTGCAACACCTTAGATATTGCCCCTTCACTGACCAAAAAGAGTAGTTACTCACCTGTAACAGGTGTTCTCCAGGAGCAGCAGGAATCAGTCCTCACATATGGGTGTCATCGGCGCCGATGAAGCCCCAGCGGAGCATTTCCCCAGCTTTCTATGAAAGCCTTTGGGAATGCAGGCATGCATGCGCGGTTCCCTTCCCGCCTAAAGGTGCCATCTTACCTCAGTCAAATGACATAGCTAAGAACAGCACACAAAAATGAAAAAATAAACTATGTACAACTGCAACTCCAAGGGGAGGAGGGAGGGTTGTGAGGACCGATTCCTGCTGCTCCTGGAGAACACCTGTTACAGGTGAGTAACTACTCTTTCTCCAGGACCAAGCAGGAAGTCAGTCCTCACATATGTACACCACATTGATTTTAATCAAATTAAATGAAAATAGACGATTACTAAATGAAGGGGAACATTTCTAGTAATTACAATCACAAATTTTAAATTTTAAGACGTCTGTGTTGTTTTCTATTAGAATCAGAACCGTAATTTTTGTGCGCTCTGTTGTAAAGTGTGTGCGCTCACTCGGCGAGGTGTGTGCGCGCGCACACGCACACAGCTTAGAGGGAACAGTGGTTGCAACCCCAGAGGCAGTGGAGGATCCACCGCCAGTTGAAGCAGAAGTGGAAACCAAGGCTGTCTCGGCCACCTGGGAGCCACCAGCAGGACCGAGGCCTTGTCCTGAAGAATCTTGAAGAGAGTCCGGGCCACCAAGGGCGTGGGTGGAAACGCATACAGGAGGCCCTGAGACCAGGGAATCAGAGGATGCGGTTGCCTGGAGCAGAACTTTGGCAGTTGCTTGTTCAGTGGACTGGCAAAGAGATCTACCACAGGGAGACCCCATTTTAGGAAGACCTTCTGAACTACTGAAGGATGCAGCTGCCACTCATGGGGCTGCAGAATCCTGCTCAATCTGTTGGCTAGGTGATTGTCCTGGCCTGGAAGGTAGACACCCCTGAGGAGCATGTTGTGCTTTAGGGCAAAGGAACAAAGGTCTTGGGCTTCCCGACAAAGGAGCCTGGACCCAGTCCCGCCCTGTTTGTTCACATAAAACATGGCCACCTGGTTGTCTGTTTGAACCAGGACACAATGATGAGCCAGGGCAGGCGTGAAAGCTTTGAGAGCTAGGCGAATAGCCTTGAGTTCCAGGAGATTGATCTGCTGTGCCGCCTCCCAAGGAGACCATAGGCCCTGGGTGCACTTGTCTAGACAATGAGCTCCCCAGCCCTGCAGGGAGGCATCGGTGGTCAGTACCACCGTGTGCCCAGGAATCTGAAAGGGCACACCCTTCAGTAAGTTGGTTGGATGTAGCCACCAGGTGAGGGAGTTCAGAAATTGTCTGGACACCCTTACTTTGTCTCTGAGGCTGCCTGTGGCCTGTGACCACTGAGTCCGAAGGCAACACTATGCAGACCTCATATGGAGCCTGGCATTGGGGGTCACATGTACTGTCGAAGCCATGTGGCCAAGAAGTCTTAGGCAGAGCCTGGCGGAGACCAGTGACCTGCTGAAAAATTTAGTTGCCAAGGCTATCAACCTGTGGGCCCTGTCTTCTGGCAAGAAAGCCTTTGCCAGCAGAGAGTCCAGCCTTGCTCCTATGAACTGCAAGTTCTGGGAGGGGAGCAAAGTGGACTTTGCGAAGTTTATGACAAACCCCAATCTTTGAAGAAGAGCAATAGTCCTGAGGGTGGCCTGTCTGGCCTCCTGGCACATCTGACCCCTGATGAGCCAGTCGTCCAGATAGGGGAAGACAAAGATGCCCTGATTTCTCAGGTAGGCCGCCACCACTGCTAGGCACTTCGTGAAGATTCTGGGGGCGGAGGTGAGGCCGAAAGGCAGCACTCTGTATTGATAATGGTTTCCTCCTGCAATGAACCTTAGGTACTTTCTGTGGTATGGATGAATGAGGATGTGAGTGTACACATCCTTTAGATCCAAGGAGCATAGCCAATCTCCCTGCTGGAGGTAGGGCAGAAGTGTTCCAAGAGTAAGCATCTTGAACTTTTCTTTCTCCAGGAACTTGTTGAGGTTCCTGAGGTCCAGAATGGGTCGAAGGCCGCCGGTTCTTTTGGGTACCAAGAAATATCTGGAGTAGAAGCCGTGACCTTGTAAGGGGGGAGGCACAGGCTCCACCGCCCTGTCCACCAACAGACCTTGAAGCTCCTGCAAGAGAAGATCTGTGTGCAGGGGAGGCCTTGGAGGTTCCCCTGGAAAATATGGTGGAGGCAGTTGGTGAAAATGCAGGGCATAGCCCTTGTGGACTATGTCCAACACCCAACTGTCCCCGGTGATGAGGGGCCACTGGTGGGCGAAGAGGGCGAGGCGACCTCCTGTGCAGGGTTGGGAGAACAGGGGAGGAGAGGCTACACTCAAGGAGTCAAAAACCCCCACCCTGCTGAGTGGTAGCAGGGGCCAGAGGCTTGGGGGCCCTCTGCCTACGGGGCCCATTATCCTGCCCCTTGGCTTTCTGACCCTGGGGGGCAGCTTGGGCAGCCTGATATTGAGGGTACTGTTTGTAGGCAGTGCCCTTCCTCGGGTAAAAGGGCTTTTTACCCGAGCCCTTCTTTTTATGAGAAGGGGCAGAGGTCTTCCTAGACAGCCTTGTCTGTGTAAGGTGCTCTGTTTCGAACTGAGCGGCCTTCTCGGTTATGGGCTTGTCAAAAAGGTTTTTACCTCGGCAAGGGACATCGACCAACTTGTCCTGAACCCATGGCTCGAGGTCCGATGACTGCAGCCATGCCTGGCGTCGAGCCGTGATGCCAGCTGCCGCAACTCGGGCCGAAGCCTCGAAGCCATCGTAGGCAGCGCGGGACATGAACTTCGAGAAGTCCCGAATCCCGGAGAACAAGGACTTAAATCTCTGCAAGGGTTCCCCGGAGAGACCAACAGAGAACCCGGCCAACTCCTTGGCCAGGTCCCGCAAGTACATGCCCATGTACAGCTGGTACGACTGGACACGGCAAGCAAGCATCAAGCCCTGGAAGCACTTTCTACCAAAACCATCGAGGTTTTGGGTCTCCCTGCCGGGGGGCACTGCAGAGTGCATCTTCTGACTTTTCAGGCGATGCATGGCCGATTCCACCACCATGGAATGGTGTGGTAGCTGCGCCTTCTGAAAGCCAGGACTCTTTCGGAGTCGATAGATCGAATCGACCCGCTTGCTTAAAACCGGCGCCAAGGCCGGTGCCTCCCACATGCGGAAGAGGAGCCGCTCCAGTATCGGAGGAACCGGGACAGTAAAGGCCTCCTTCGGAGGAGAGTCATACTGCAGCGCCTCGAACTCTTCAGCTCGAGGCTCTTCCTCGGGATCTGCCGGAATAGCCAAAGCAGTGGCCATAATCCGGACGAACTCCGAGAACCGAGTATCCTCCGGAGGGGATCTACTCCTGGGCTTAGACTGCGGAGAGTCCGACGGGACGCACCAAGTCTTGAACGTATCGGGAGACTCCTCGTCCTCTGTCTCCCAGGCGGACTCATCCAAGGAGGAATCGGGGCCCGACCCCGCTGGGCCCTGGAGCACCCGCCCCGACGTCGGAGGCACCGGCGTCGACATCCTCGGTCCCGAACGGGAGGTCGAGGGAGACCGTGACCGAGGATGACTTTGAGCCATGATGGCCTCGAGTATCGGCTCGGTCTCCGGGGTCGACTTCGAAGTCGATGTCCCAGTGGTCGGGGCAGATGCGCCAGACAGGCTGGCCATCAGTGCCCGCTGCTGCTCCATGAAGGCAGACAGTCTGCTCTCCAAGGCTGTCATCCTGAGACTCAGCTCGGGAGACGCAGCAGCCACCGATTCGGGCCCCGGCGGCGCCGGGCCCGACGTCGGCTCCCTGGGAGGAAAGTCCTCAAGGACTACGGGGCTTACGTGTCCAGCAGACTCCGGCTCCACGCGAGGAACTTTGGCAGGCTTCTCTTGGTCCATGGGCCTGGGGCAACGGTCGGGGGTCTTAGGCCTGGCCCTCGAGGAGCCAGGGACCTCCTCCTCCGACGCCCTCGCGAGCCGCTTCTTCCTCTTATGTTCCTGGTCGGGGGACCCCCTGTCCGAGGAGCTTTGACGGCGCTCGGGATCAGAATCCCAAGATGTCGAGGCCTCAGACGAGGTCCGGGCCCGGATGGAGGCTGAGTCTGAGAAAAGCCTTTCCTTTTGCTGCTGCCGACTTCGGAGTGCCTTGGAAGACATCTTCCCACATGGCCCGCACGATTTAGGGTCGTGGTCAGGGCCGAGGCACCGGAGGCAGTGTGTCGGTGAGAGACAATTTCTTACACCGATCACACTTCTTAAAGCCACTGGAAGCCATCGGGGAAAAAAAGAGTCCCCGTGAGGTCAAAAGACCGGCCTTCCAGGGAAAAATGGAAAAAAGGGCGCGAACGCCAGCCACGAAGGGCAAAAACCGAAAAAGAAGAATCGGGCTCGATACCGGTGTACCGAACCTGGCGGGAGGGGAACCGGCGTCGAACCGGGAGAAAAAATAGCGATAATCGCCGAAAAAAATCTACTTTTAACCGGGAGAACAGGACACACATCCGGTGGGCTTCTCGGAAAAAAAAGAGACTGAGGTAAGATGGCACCTTTAGGCGGGAAGGGAACCGCGCATGCGTGCCTGCATTCCCAAAGGCTTTCATAGAAAGCTGGGGAAATGCTCCGCTGGGGCTTCATCGGCGCCGATGACACCCATATGTGAGGACTGACTTCCTACTTGGTCCTGGAGAATATAGTCAATACGTGACCAGGAGAGGTGCGCTCTGGATTGGTGAGTGTACTCGCGCATCCCAGGGTTGAGAGTACACCATACATCCACCATATCCCCCATCCTGCACAAATAGCCCACACCTCTTCTCTGCCAAGCCCCTATTCTACTGCTCTGCGACTTATCTAAGCATGGATCATGTGGGCAGTTAAAGTCACCTGCTAGGATTAGATTCTTTCTCCCCGCCCCTTTTGCAAATTCCAGCAGTTTACAAAAGAAGCCATGGTCATATACATTCGGGGCATAGATGTTGGCTAGCCAGACTTCCTCATTATACAGCTTAGCATGCAGCAAAATATACCTCCCACTCGGGTCAACCTCCCTACCGTTCACCTCAAAAGGGACACCCCACTTCACCAGAACCACTACCCCCGCCCGCTTAGTGCCCGAAGCTGCACCATAAGTGGCCGCTACCCAATCCCTAGATAACCTTTGATGTTCCACTGCACTTAAGTGCGTCTCTTGCAATAATGCTATATGGGCACCCTTCCGCTTAAACTGCTGCAAGATTTTTGTGTGCTTAATTGGAGACCCTATGCCCCCCACGTTCCAGGAAATAATCTTTAAACTAGTCATAAATTGCTTGTGGCGTTGTTATTATTAGTCCATTCCTCTGTAGCCCCTGCTCCAGGAATCGCCCAACCTCGACTCCCGAGCTTCGCCTCTCCTCTCCATCCAGAACAAGTTGCCTCCCAAATTTACAGTCCTCTCCCGGTACCTGACGCCCAGTTCTCAGCTCACATCCTCTCCAGCTCCACCCCCCCAGAGCACATTCCCACCCCCAGAGCACATTCCCACCCCCTTCCCACTCCTCCCCCCATCTGCCACATCTCCCCGATCGCTCTCCCACCCCCTCCCTCTTCCCCTTCCCCTTCCTCCTCTCCTCCCCACCCTGCCACCCCACATTCACACCAAAGACACCCGACAGCTCACCAATATCAGCCACACTCCAACATACGTTCTCACATTCACACTCCCATTCACACCCTCCCATATCATCGCTCCTTCCACTCATTCCTACCCCCATAGTCATCGCTAGCTCTTGCCGTAGCAAGGCACCCCTTTTCAGGAGTAAGATCACCGTCCATACACCTCCAGGCCCCCCTTCATCACAACATCTGCATCTGTAGCGACTAAAAGTCCATACTAAACGTATAATTCATGATTCCAAGTCCGAATGAAATGCAACACAACAGTACTGCGAGATACCGCTCCCCCACACTTCCGGGAGGAGTTTCAACTCCCGGCGCCAATCAGCTTCAGAATTAGTCCCTCTAGGCTGCATTTGACGAATTTCCAGCCAGGATTGTGGCGCTAAACCTCCGCGCCTCAGCCACGTGCTCAAATGTATGCGTTGTGCCCTTATAGAAGACGCGCAAAGTCGCTGGATAGAACAAGGCAAAGCGCACTCCTCCCTTGACCAATTCACTGCAGACAGGCGAAAACTCCTTCCGCTTTGCAGACAGCGCCACTGAGTAGTCTTGAAAAAGAAGTATTGGAACATTTTCCAGCTTTAGTTCCCTTTTCTTCCGGTAGGCTTGCAGAAGTAAAGTCTTATGGTGAAAGTTTAATAAGCGAGCCAGCACAGGTCTGGGTCTAGGTCTGTCCTGTCCCTCCAGCCGCTGCCCCAGCCTATGAGCTCTCTCCACTTTTATCTGGCCCTGTAATTCTGTAAGGCCCAACTCCGTCGGCAGCCATACCTCAAATAAAGTGAAAAGCTGTGCTCCCGTCCAAGATTCTGGCACTCCTACCAATCTAAGGTTGTTCCTACGGAAGCGGTTCTCCAAGTCATCCACTTTGAGCAACAAGGCATCAATTTGTTTTTGCTGCCGGTGATTACAGTGCTCTAAAGCCAGCTCGCTGTCCTCCAACACCGTCACACGTTGCTCCACTTCATCAACCCTCTTCGTGAGTTCTCCAAACGTGTCATTCATCTCCTCAAGCTTCTTTATCACCATATCAAATTTTGGCTCTAGCAATTTAGCGACCTCCAGCGCCATATCCTCCGGGCCAGAGTCCACACTATCCTTTCCCGGGGAATCAAGCACAGCCACGGACTTAGCTGCCGCCGCCGCCAGTCTCCCGTGCACTCGCAGCTTTGTCCTTCCTCGCTACAGCCTTCATTCTCCTCCCGGAGAGACGCCAACTCCTCTAACGGTACTCTGGCTTCCACTCTTACAGCAGAGGTATCTCACACACTGCTCAACGCCGGCATCGCTGAATTAATTGCAAAGGTTCTTAGGGCGGCCTGGGAGCGCGACGAGGAAGCTCCTCACCCGCTCATGTGCTCACGTGATCTCAGGAATACAGATTTAAAACAATCTCCAGCATTATTACAACTGAATCCAACACAATCACCATAGCTAACAAGTATTTAAGTTTCTCCCTCACCTACAGGCCTCCTGGAGCCACAACTGAACATCTTTCCACGGTACTTGAAGCAATTGTCACAAGCACAACGCCAAAACCACTAGTCTTCTAGTTGTTGAGGGCGTGGTGGTTGAGAACCTTCTTCTATCAGCTGTTATATTTATGCTTTAAGTAGAAGGATTGTAGTCGTGTTAAACCAAGGGTAAGGCTTATGACAGAAAAATAATTTATTTTGAACACAATAGAACAGATCAGGTTCCTGGTACCATTTACAGAATTTCAAAATTATAGGATTTTTGCTTAAGGTTCAGCAAGTTGGTGGTAAAACAAACAGAACTCAACATTGGCTTTTAAAGTTCTCTTCACTGCAGAAGCTTAGCCTTTTCACATATAACAAGATGCCACTTTTCTTATTGTCCTTTGTCCATCAGAGCACTAGAAAAACAAATTTTACTTCTTCTATGGCAAAATTTATCTTCACTCAGCCATGATTCTCTCTAGGCTGCACTTCCAGGTGAAGAACCAAACTTAGGTTATGAAATAGGCATTTACAGTGTCCTCAAGACTCTTATAGCAGGCTTTTCTTATAAGACAGGAGCAAAGCACAAACTCTTATAGCAGGCTTTTTCTTATAAGACAGGAGCAAAGCACAAACTCTTATAGCAGGCTTTTTCTTATAAGACAGGAGCAAAGCACAAACTCTTATAGCAGGCTTTTTCTTATAAGACAGGAGCAAAGCACAAACTCTTATAGCAGCTAATTTACTCTCTCTCCGTTGTAGAGTTTCAACACAGCTGACACAGAAGCATGCATCACAGCCTTACTTCACTAGCTTATGCTGCAGTAAATTCCTCCTTTCAAAACACACAGGAATTTACTTTCTCACTGCTTAGCTCTGAGGTTACTTCAGCAAGAGGAACAGTTCTTTTCAAGGCTGGCCTTTCTTCAGACACTTCAAGTCTAGAGCTTGGCATAAAGAACAATCCATCGACATATCTTCTTCTAGCTCTGACATTGGTTCTCCCAATTGCATAGGCTCTGACTCACCCACTTGATCAGCGGGCCCTGCTGACAACCTATCTGGTGGTCTGAAAGCATCTCTCCTTCCTGGCTCCCACCTTTGTTGCAAACGTGATTCAGGGAAATCACCTCTCTCAGCAATGGGTAGCTCAGCCTGTCTCCAGAAGTTAGCACCTGCTCTGGCTTCTCCAGCATTCCATCGTCCTTGCTGCTCTGAAGTCTGTCCTCTGCTGCTTCTCCATCCACTCCTCCTTCCACTACTCTTCTCCCCATAATTTAACCAAGGTTTACACTCACTGGGATCCAACCCCACCTCTTTCTGTCCCAGGTGTTTGTAATCCCCCTGCCTTCTGACATCAGAATAATCAGTGCAGTTGTTAGAGTGAGGGTTTTTGTCCTCGTGCTTGCAATCTATCCCTCTTACACTGTCAAGCACTTCCCGGAACTTGTTCCAGCTGGGTTTTATCTGCCTTTGAACTGTGGCTCTGGCCTTTTGACCCTGCACACCTAACAGAGGCCCCTTGATTAAGATGAATTCCTTATGCTCAAAATGCTCAAAATGGTTGACTTTGCCACACAATATGTGCACATAACACAAAACATAAACCCCTCATTGTACTAGGAGACTACAACCTGACCTCTGCACCCACCAAAGAAGCTACAACATTCTTAAAAGCCATGGAATCACTAAAATATAGCCAGCCAATCAACGCCCCCAATGAACCAGCATAGTGCAGTACTGGATATGGTCTTCATTCCAATGCACTTGGTGGAACAGGGCAAAACTACAACACCAACAATCACACCAGTCCCTTGGTCAGATCATTACGTGAATAGAATTCACCCTGGCCCTAAACAATTCCACCAAACACATAGAAGAAGAGAGTATCACCAGACAATATAGAGCCTTCAATAAAGACTCATTCATAGAAGAAATCATCCCACAACTCCAGCAAGAATGCGACACCCTTGACCTAAGCATAGAGAAATGGAACTCCATAATATCTAGTGTAGCATCAGCCCCTATGAGCACAAAGCCACAAGCACGAAGGAGACTCAACGCCCCATGGTACTCAAATGATATCGGAGATGCAAAGCGCACTCTCCGAAGACTGGAGAGAAAATGAAGGTGGGACAAGTCGCATAACTCCCTGACTCTACATAGAGCTAAACTACTAGAATATAACAATCTGATAAATGAGCGCAAACAACAGCACCACACCAATCTAATCATGAAGTCTATCAATAAACCGAGAGAACTATTCAGCATTGTCCAAAAGCTCACTAAGGATACCACACAGCAATGTACCCATCATCTTGATCCACAGGAATGACTACATGAGAGCGAAGAACCATACCCGAACATTCTCCACCATACAACAAAGGGATGATTATGAAATGAAAGAGCAACATCATACCTGGGAGGATTTCAGCATACCATCAGAATACCAAAATCGAGGACATAATACATGGGCTCAACACAACAACCTCACCAGCAGACCCTTGCCCAGTGGCTTGGATAAAAAGTTAGAAGAAGCCAGCTATCCCAGCACATTCATAAAATTGTTAAAGACTCACGCCAACAAGGACACATGCCGCAGTCCCTCAAGCACATCATGATACGACCAATACTGAAAGGTAATAACCTAAGCCCATTTGAATCAAAATCATACCGTCCCATCTCCAGTTTACCATTCCTTGTGAAAATAGTTGAAAAGACAATGCAAAAACAACTTCAGGACCACATTGACATGAATGCCCCACTAGACATTCATCAGCATGGATTTAAACCCCGGCAGAGTGTGGAAACGCTACTTACATCACTCTTTGACAAACTCATAAGAGGTATAGATAAAATAAAGAATGGATTTCTGCTAGTATTCATAGACATTTCGGCAGCCTTTGACACAGTGTCCCACGCTAGATTACTACAGCACCTGCAACAGATAGGATTGCGCAAGAACACTCTGAAATGGTTTACATCGTACCTGGAAGATCGAACACAGCAAGTCAAATGCAACCAAAAGAAGTCATTGCAGTTCCCCACAACACAAGGAATACCTCAGGGATCTGCCTTGTCATCAATGCTCTTCAATATTTACATCCAACCCATATGCAACATCTTCAGACGACACAAACTCCACTATCACATATATGCTGACGACATCATGGTTTATGCCCCAATAAATAGAGGGGACTGTTGTAGTTGTTATGGAAGGACAGACTAGATAGGCCATGTGATCTTTTTCTGTCATCATATTTCTATGTTTCTATGTAAATCTACTAGCACTTAACACCACAACAATAACTAAATGCCTTGAAGACATGAATGTCTGGCTCACAGACAATAACCTGACGGTCAGCTTCGATAAAACTGAGGCAGTGTTCGCCACCAGGAACCCTAGCTTCATTCCACCACAGAATATCAGCATTCTAAACAAACTTATAATAGTCAAAGATGAAGTCAGGTATTTGGGCATCACAATGGACAGAGCTCTGAACATGAAATCTCGTATTGCCAAAACCACAAACAAGGCCTATCAACATTTGAGGACCATAAGAAAGATAAAACCACTACTCCGCCAGGACCACTTCCACACAGTATGCCAAGCACTCATCACACCTCTGCTTGATTATAGAAATTCTTTATATCAAGGCCTCCCCCAGCAGACCTTACACCCACTCCAAACGGTGCAAAACACTACAGCACGCATCATCACTGACACCCCAGGATCAGAACACATCACCCCTATCTTACTGCAACTACACTGGCTACCAGTGGTAGCCAGGGCAAAATTTAAAATAATCCTGATTATCTTCAAGATCATCTACCACCTTTCAGCAGATGTACTACAAGAAATTGTAACAAGGATCATCAGTAATAGACCAAGAAGGAACAATTATGACAATATGATCAGCACACCTTCAGGATATCACAAGACTAAACAAAATACGTCAAGAAGAGCTCCATCACTAATGGCATCCACACTATGGAACTCCCTCCCAACGAGCCTAAGGGAATTAGAGGACAACACAGATTTCTGCAAGGCCCTTAAAACCCTGCTCTTCACAGAAACTTACGAGCAGATAGACAACAGTCCTCACCAGATACACAACATCCCCCACCCGAGCGGGACTGCAACGTACACCCCACTGCAAACTCAATACTTAACCAACCCAGCTAGACTCACGACACCATTACGATAAATCTAACCCTCTAATTGTGTTGTCTTAATGTTGTTAAATACCCTCATGTTAAATGTTGTAAAGCACCCACATGTTGAATGTAACCCAACTGTCATGTGATGTAACCACTTTGATTGTAGGATAAGGTGGTATTCAAGTATGTATAAATAAATAAGGAAGGAAGGAAGTCTCAAGGCCCAGGTTTCACGCCATAGCCTGCCCTTTCTCTTGCAAGCTTCTGAAGGACACTTAACTTTCCTTATGCATTGTTCAGATAATTAGCTCTTTGATGCTATGACTTAAAATAAACATGTCACTTGTCTCACACCAAATTACAAATGATACAGGGACAGCACTCAAAAAAACCTTTGTCTTTTCTGAAAGCAATGCTATTTGCCCTGTTATTGAATGGGACCTATTTGCAGATAGCCCAGGTTAACCGTTAGTCCGGCTCAGTAGACATACTCCTAGGAGTATTAATTATACCACCGCATACATGTTTAGTAAAAGTAGTAATAGTAATCTAGAAATGTAGTCTTGAGACATGATTTCAAGGTTCCCCTTAGCCCCTGACTCTCTGCAATCCAGAGGTGCCTTCATCTTCCTTTGACTCAGTTTAATTCCAGTTTACCAGTGACTTTCTAGATGCAACCTTCAAGTGAATCACTTCATATTCTGCCTTTAACAAACATGTTACATTGCATCAAAGTAGATCACAATATAAAAAACTATAAAATATGCAATAAAATGCAAAACATAAAAAAAGAAAAAGAAAATGATTCACATATAACCGAGTGTCTTAAATTTCTTCCAAAAACAGAGATAATCAGATTCTTCTCTAACCTCCAAGAGGATAGCACTGCTCAATTAGAAACTAATATACTTGAAGACTTGCCACCTAGATGTAGTAAACTGATCTCAGATAATGGGGGCAACCATAATAGCTCAACCTGGTATAAGCGAAACATTTGCAACAGTTGGTAAGGCACTATAAATTTAGCCAAATATTGCAGAATTCCCTTATAATAAAACGTATGTACTAAATAAATGATTTTAAAGTAATTATAGTCTAACAGAAACCAATGAAGTTCCTTTAACCAGTGGGGTTACATGATCATATTTCCGCTTACCAGTTAGTAACTTGATTGCAACCTTTTGATACTAGTCGCTGACAATTTCTGGTGTAAAGAATTGCAATAATCAATCTTATTTAATACCAGTGAATCCCCCTGTGCCTCATTTCTAATTCCAAGTCCCCTATTTACTCTCTATGCAAAACCTTGGGGAAGTCACTTGATTTCTCATTTCTAATCCCAGCTTTGTCACTGTGTGACCCTGGAGTGAGTCACGTTATGGATGCCTCGGTTCTAATTCCAGTTCTGTCCCCGACTCTCGCCAGGACTCTTGTGATAAGCCAAAACTCCATTAAGGACTCCGTGAGCATTTCAGGATTAGAGAACAAAACATACTGTACATAGAGGAGGATTTTATTTTTGGGGGGAGGGTGAAGGGGAGAGAGTGGTGCTGCTCATCCTTTATACCTTTTTTCCTAACTCAATTCTTCTGTGAATCAAAGTTGTTTTACTCCTTGCATTTCTGGATGTGTTTCTGGAAGGTAGAGAGTGCTGCAGGAGAAGAGTAAGGTACACTGGCAAAGCTGTGTGGGGATCTCGGTACTGGAATAGCAGGGGATGCTGCAGGCATGAACACTCCCAGAGGATGGTGACAAGCAAAATCATTTGCATCCAACCTTCAGGATCAATGGGCTTCTATGCAGGAAAGGCACATAAGCTCATATACTGTTCCTGTTTCATAAAAAGTAATATATGCCATCTATGTGCATTTATAAAATAGCTCACCTGGAAGCTCCTACACAAAGCTGCACCTGCTCCAAGACAGGAATAACTTTGTGCATCTATGTGCTGATAGAAATTGGCACTTGTGTGTATTTAGCGTAGTTACTCATCTGTAACAGGTGATTTCCGGGAACAGCAGGAATTTATTCTTCACATATGGGTGACATCGGATACTGATGGAGCCTGCACGGGACGTTCCCCGGCTACCAATAGGAAAGTTTTTGGGAGCCCTCCACTGCTGCCTTCCCACTCTCCCAACTTCCTCTCCTCAGTTGTGTTTGTAGCTGAAGAAAAGGAATGGAAAAACAAAACAAAAATAATCCTACAACTCCAAGAGGAAGAGGGAGGGTTATGAAGACTAAATTCCTGCTGTTCCCGGAGATCACTTATTAAATGTGAGTAACTACACTATCTCCAGGAACAATCAAGAATGTAGTCCTCACATATGGGACTCCCTAGCTCCCAGATCGCTGAAGAGTTGGACTTGGTCAGAAAGTCGGACAAGGTCATTTGAACCTAGACTTCCCCACCAAGGAGATCTGGCAAGAAGTGTGCGGGTGTAGGAGTTGTTCCTACGTTCCAAAGAGATGCTGAAGGACCGTCTGGCCAAAGTCTGCTTCCCGGCTGGAGTCCTTGTCCAAGCAATAATGGGCTGCGAAGGTATGGACAGAGGACCATGTAGCAGCTCGGCATATCTCGTCAATGGCTACTAAATGGAGGTTAGCAACAAAAGTTGCCATTGCTCGGACATTATGAGTGGTTACATGTCCCATGAGGGAAAGACCTGCTTTGTCATGTGAAAGAAATACACAGTCTGCTATCCATTTAGATAGTGTACGTTTGGTCACTGGAAGGCTCAGGTAAGAAGGATCAAAGGAGACAAACAGCTGGGAGGACTTCCTAATGTCTTCTGTCCTTTGGAGAAAGAAGGCCAGAGCCCTCTTACAGTCAAGTGTATGTAGGGTGGCTTCTGCACAAGAAGCGTGAGGTCTTGGGAAAAAGATCGGCAGAATTACTGACTGATTGAGATGGAAAGGTGATACTACTTTCGGAAGAAAGTGGAGGTGTATCCGAAGGATGACCTTGTCATGATGAAAACATGTATATGGAGCATGAACCACTAAGGCCTGAAGCTCACTGATGCACCTGGCTAATGTCAGGGTGATGAGGAATAAAACTTTCCAAGATAAGTATCAGAGCTGTGTGGTTGCTAAGGGCTCAAACAGCAGTTTGAGGAGCTGAGCTAATACCACATTGAGATCCCATGCCACTGGTGGAGGTCAAATAGACGGTTTGGTGAGGAGAAGTCCCCTCAAAAAGTGTGTTACCAGAGGAGCTGGGTCTGCCTGCCACAGGTTTATGGAAAGCTGAAATAAACACTAAGGTACACTCGCACTGAGTTTGTTTTAAGACCTAGAGATGATAAATGCAAAAGATACTGAAGGAGCATAGGTACTGTTGCTTCAAATGGATTGTGACCATTTTGAGAGTACCATGAAGCAAATAGAGTAGTTACTCACCTGTAACAGGTGTTCTCCAGGAGCAGCAGGAATCAGTCCTCACATATGGGTCATCGGCGCCGATGAAGCCCCAGCGGAGCATTTCCCCAGCTTTCCATGAAAGCCTTTGGGAATGCAGGCACGCATGCGCGGTTCCCTTCCCGCCCAAAGGTGCCATCTTACCTCAGTCAAATGACATAGCTAAGAACAGCACATAAAAATGAAAAAATAAACTATGTACAACTGCAACTCCAAGGGGAGGAGGGAGGGTTGTGAGGACTGATTCCTGCTGCTCCTGGAGAACCACTGTTACAGGTGAGTAACTACTCTTTCTCCAGGACCAAGCAGGAAGTCAGTCCTCACATATGGGTGACTCTCTAGCTCTGGGCTACCGAGGAACCCAGGCTGAACAAGAGTACTCCCTCTAGTCTCAGCAGCAAAGAAAGGCTTTTCAATGACACAACCTCCACCGGTAGCCCAACAGAGGGCAGGAGGGCAGGAGTTGCCTAAACCTCAAAGAGATTTCGGAGTACTGCTTGGCCAAAAGCACTATCCCTACGGGACTCCCTTTCCAGACAGTAATGGGCCACAAAAGTCTGGCTTGAAGACCAAGTTGCAGCCCTGCAGATGTCTACCAAGGGCACAGAGCGGAGATGAGCCACTGAGGCAGCATTTGCCCTGACACGATGGGCCGTGACCCTACCCTGCAAAGGAAGGTCAGCTGCCTTGTAAGCCCAGGTGATACAATCAGCCACCCAGATGGACAAGGTACGCTTGGACACAGCCAACCCCAACTTATTGGGGTCAAAGGATACGAAGAGCTGAGTAGCCCTTCTATGCCCCTGAGTACGGTCAAGGTAGAAGGATAAGGCCCTCCTACAGTCCAGGGTATGCAGGACTGCTTCAGCCTGGCTTGCATGAGGCCTAGGGAAGAATGTTGGAAGAAACACCTCCTGATTGAGGTGGAAAGAGGAGACAAACTTTGGGAGGAACTTTGGACGAGTCCTAAGGACTACCCTGTTCCTATAAAACCTGGTGTAAGGCCTATCACAGACCAGGGCCTGAAGCTCACTCACTCGCCTAGCCGAGGTAAGGGCTATCAGAAGAGTATCTTCCAGGAGAGGAAGCGCAGAGGACAAGTAGCCATCGGCTCAAAAGGTGGGCGAGTCAGCTGCTGCAAGACCACATTCAGCTCCCACTCAGGGGCAGGAGGACGGAGAGGAGGCTTGAGCAAAAGCAAGCCCCTGAGAAAGCGGGACACCAAGGGGTGACCCGACAGAGAACGTCCCTCCACCAGTGAGTGGTGAGCTGCTAGAGCTGAGAGGTGGACCCGAACAGAATTGGATTTAAGTCCCTGATTTGATAAGTGCAGTAAGTACTGAAGCACCACTGGCACAGTACAGGAGAAAGGACCCTCTGTACGTAGCTGACACCACACAGAAAACCTTTTCCATTTGAGAGCATAGGTTTTCCTAGTGGACTGTTTCCTAGAGGCTAGGACAACCTCCTCAACTTCCTGAGGCAGGCCCCAGGGAGCCAAGACTACCCTTGCAGCCTCCAGGCCATCAAATTGAGAGCTTTGAGATTGGGGTGCAGAAGGGAACCCTGCTCCTGAGAGAGAAGGTCGGGTTGCAACCCCAGGGTTGCAACCCCAGAGGCAGTGGGGGATCCACCGCCAGTTGAAGCAGAAGAGGAAACCAAGGCTGTCTCAGCCACCTGGGAGCCACCAGGAGGACCGAGGCCTTGTCCTGAAGAATTTTGAAAAGAGTTCGAGCCACCAAGGGCGTGGGAGGAAACGCATACAGAAGGCCCTGAGACCATGGAATCAGAAAAGCATCTGCTGCTATTCTCAGAGGATGCGGTTGCCTGGAGCAGAACTTTGGCAGTTGATTGTTCATTGGGCTGGCAAAGAGATCCACCAAAGGGAGACCCCATTTCAGGAAGATCCTCTGAACTACTGAAGGATGCAGCTGCCACTCGTGGGGCTGCAGAATTCTGCTTAACCTGTCGGCCAGGTAGTTGTCCTGGCCTGGGAGGTACACAGCCTTGAGAAGCATGTTGTGCTTTAGGGCAAATGAACAAAGGTCCTGAGCCTCCCGACAAAGGATTCTGGACCCAGTCCAACCCTTTTTGTTCACATAAAACATGGCTGAACCAGGACAGATTGATGAGCCAGGGTAGGAGAGAAAGCTTTGAGTGCTAATCGAATAGCTCTGAGCTCGAGGAGATTAATCTGCTGTGCAGCTTCCCAAGGAGGCCACAGGCCCTGGGTGCACTTGCCTAGACAATGAGCTCCCCAGCCCTCAGGGAGGCGTCTGTGGTCAGTATCACTGTATATCCAGGAATCTGAAAAGGTACCCTCTTTAGAAGATTGGGTGGGTGCAGCCACCAGTTGAGGGAGTTCAGAAATTGTCTGGACACCCTTACCCTGTCTCTGAGGCTGCCTGTGGCTTGTGACCACTGAGTCCGAAGGCACCACTGAGCAGGCCTCATATGGAACCTGGCATTAGGGGTCACATGTACTGTCAAAGCCATATGGCCAAGCAGCCTCAGGCAGAGTCTGGCGGAGACCACTGGCCCCCTGAGAAACTGATTTGCTAAGTCCATCAGTCTTTGGGCCCTGTCTGCTGGCAAGAATGCCTTTGCCAGGACAGAGTCCAGCCTTGCCCCTATGAACTCCAAGTTTTGAGAGGGGAGCAAAGTGGACTTTGCAAAGTTTATGACAAATCCCAGGCCTTGAAGAAGAGCAATAGTCCCGAGGGTGGCTTGTCTGGCCTCCTGGCACGTCTGACCCCTGATGAACCAGTCGTCCAGATAGGGGAAGACAAAGATTCCCTGATTTCTCAGGTAGGCCGCTATCACTGCCAGGCATTTGGCAAAGACCCTGGGAGCTGAGGTGAGGCCGAAAGGCAGCACTCTGTACTGATAATGGTTTCCTCCCACCATGAACCTGAGGTACTTTCTGTGGTCTGGATGAATGAGGATGTGAGTGTACGCATCCTTTAGATCTAAGGAGCATAGCCAATCTCCCTGCTGGAGGTAGGGCAGAAGTGTTCCAAGAGTAAGCATCTTGAACTTTTCTTTCTCTGGGAACTTGTTGAGGTTCCTGAGGTCTAGAATGAGTCGAAGGCCACCAGTTCTTTTGGGTACCAGGAAATACCTGGAGTAGAATCCGTGACCTTGCAAGTGGGGAGGCACAGGCTCCACCGCCCTGTCCACCAGCAGACCTTGAAGCTCTTGAAGGAGAAGGTGTGTGTGCAGGGGAGGCCTTGGAGGCTCCCCTGGAAAGTAAGGCGGAGGCAGTTGGTGAAAATGCAGTGCATAGCCCCTGCGGACTATGTCCAACACCCAACTGTCCCCGGTGATAAGGGGCCACTGGTGGGCAAAGAGGGCGAGGCGACCTCCTGTGCAGGGTTGGGAGAGCAGTGGAGGAGAGGCTACGCTCAAGGAGTCAGAACCCCCACCCTGCTGAGTGGTAGCAGGGGCCGGAGGCTTGGGGGTCCTCTGCCTACGGGGCACATTACCCTGCCCCTTGGCTTGCTGACCCTGGGGGGGCAGCTTGGGCAGCCTGATATTGCAGATACTGTTTGTAGGCAGTGCCCTTCCTCGGGTAAAAGGGCTTTTTACCCGAGCCCTTCTTTTTATGAGAAGGGGCAGAGGTCTTCCTAGACAGCCTTGTCCTTGTGAGGTGCTCAGTTTCGAGCTGAGCAGCCTTCTCGGTCATGGGCTTGCCAAAAAGGTTTTCACCTCGGCAAGGGACATCGACCAACGTCCTAAACCCATGGCTCGAGGTCCGATGACTGCAGCCATGCCTGGCGTCGAGCCGCGATGCCGGCTGCCGCAACTCGAGCCGAAGCCTCGAAGCCATTGTAGGCAGCGCGGGACATGAACTTCGAGCAGTCCCAAATCCCCGAGGACAAGGACTTAAATCTCTGCAAAGGTTCCCCGGAGAGTCCAGCAGAGAACCCGGCCAACTCCTTGGCCAGATCCCGCAAGTACATGCCCATGTACAGCTGGTACGACTGGACACAGCAAGCAAGCATCGAGCCCTGGAAGCACTTTCTACTGACGCCATCGAGGTTTCGGGCCTCCCTGCCAGGGGGCATCGCGGAGTGCATCTTCTGGCTCTTCAGACGATGCATGGCCGATTCCACAACCAAAGAATGGTGTGATAGCTGTGCCTTTTGAAAGCCAGGGCTCTTTCTGAGTCGATAGATCGAGTCGACTCGCTTGCTGAGAACCGGCGCCGAGGCCGGTGCCTCCAACATACGGAAGATGAGCCGTTCCAGCATCGGAGGAACCGGGACAGTAAAGGCCTCCTTCGGAGGAGAGTCATACTGTAGAGCCTCAAGCTCTTCAGCTCGAGGCTCCTCCTCGGGATCCGCCGGAATAGCCAAGGCGGTGGCCATATCCCGGACGAACTCCGAGAACCGAGTATCCTCCGGGGGGGGGGATCTACTCCGGGGCTCAGACTGCGGTGAGTCCGACGGGACGCACCGAGTGTTGAAGGTATCAGGAGACTCCTCGTCCTCCGTCTCCCAAGCTGACTCGTCCGAGGAGGAGTCAGGGTCTGACCCCTCGAGTATCGGCTAGGTCTCCGGGGTCGACTGATGTCGATGTCCCGGTGGTCGGGGCAGATGCGCCAGACAGGCTGGCCATCAGTGCCCACTGCTGCTCCATGAAGGCAGACAGTCTGCTCTCCAAGGCTGTCATCCTGAGACTCAGCTCGGGAGACGCAGCAGCCACCGACTCGGGCCCCGGCAGCGCCGGGCCCGACGTCGGCTCCCTGGGAGTCCTCGAGGACTACGGGGCTTACGTGTCCAGCAGACTCCGGCTCCACGCGAGGAACTTTTGCAGGCTTCTCGTGTTCCACGGGCCCGGGGCGACGGTCGGGGGTCTTAGACCTGGCCCTCGAGGAGCCAGGGACCTCCGACGACGACGCCTTCGCGAGCCGCTTCTTCCTCTTGCGTTCCCGGTCGGGGGACCCCCTGTCCGAGGAGCTTCGACGGTGCTCGGGATCAGAATCCTGAGATGTTGAAGCCTCAGACGAGGTTCGGGCCCGGCCGAAGGCTGAGTCCGAGAAAAGCCTCTCTTTTTGTTGCTGTCGACTTTGGAGTGCCTTGGAAGACATCTTCCCACAGGGCCTGCATGACTTAGGGTCGTGATCCGGGCTGAGGCACCGAAGGCAGCAGTCGTGTGTCGGTGAGAGACATTAATTTCTTACACCGATCACACTTTTTAAAACCACTGGAAGCCATCGGGGGAAAAAAAAAAAAAAAGAGTCCCCGTGAGGTCAAAAGACCAGCCTTCCAGGGAAAAAGGGAAAAAGTGAAAAAAGGGCGCGAACGCCAGCCACGAAGGGCAAAAAACGAAAAAGAAGAATCGGGTTCGATACCGGTGTACCGAACCCGGCGGGAGGGGAACCGGCGTCGAACCAGAAGAAAAAATAGCGATAATCGCCGAAAAAATCTACTTTTAACCGGGAGGACAGGACACACGTCCGGTGGGCTTCACGGAAAAAAAGAGACTGAGGTAAGATGGCACCTTTGGGCGGGAAGGGAACCACTCATGCGTGCCTGCATTGCCAAAGGCTTTCATGGAAAGCTGGGGAATTGCTCCGCTGGGGCTCCATCGGTGCCGATGACCCATATGTGAGGACTGACTTCCTGCTTGGTCCTGGAG
Organism: Ichthyophis bannanicus; assembly: GCA_033557465.1. Taxonomy (NCBI): domain Eukaryota; kingdom Metazoa; phylum Chordata; class Amphibia; order Gymnophiona; family Ichthyophiidae; genus Ichthyophis; species Ichthyophis bannanicus. Next base: position 40,028,277 of record CM066048.1, on the reverse strand, counting down.
AAAATAGGTCTTTCTGGAGGAAAGGAGAATATGTTTTACAGCAGTAGATAATGGCAGGCCCTGGAAAATTATGCTCTCAGCAGCCATGCTGTCAGTCGAAGGGACTACAGATTGGGATGGAGAAGTGCTCCGTTGTCCTGAGAAAGGAGACCCAGCCTGGAACCCAGTGGGATTGGTGATGTTTGCGTCAGATGAAGTAGAAGGGGAAACCAGGATTGACGGGGCCAGCAAGGGGCTATGAGAATCATAGAGCCCTTGACTGCTTGTAGTTTGAGGAGGGTCTTCAAGATGAGGAGAATGGAGGGGAAATGCATAGAGGAGTCCCTGACCCCAGTGGATCATGACGCTAGGCTGAGATTGGATGGAACTCTGGAGCAGAACTGAGGAAATTGAGTGTTCTGTGGAATGCCACTGCTGTTGGGTCTAAAGACCATTCGTGGGGTTGTAGGATCCGAATCAGCTTGTCTGCTAGGAGATTGGATTCTCCTGGAATGTAAACTGCATGGAGGTACATGCGGTGGAGGATGGCGAACTCCCAGAGTTTGCAGGCTTCTTGACAAAAGGGGAGGAAGCCCGTCCCCCCATTTGTTTATATAAAAAACATAGCCATCTGATTGAGAGGTGGTGTTGGAAAACCTGTAGGGCATTTGTGACTGCTCGAAGCTCGAGGAGGTTTATTTGCTGCATGGATTCCTGGGTTGTCCACAGGCCCTGTGTGGAGACGGAATCCAGATGTGCTCCCCCAACCTTGTCTGGAGGCATTTGTTGCGAGTGTATACTGAGGTAGGAGTGCCCAAAAAGCTGCCCCTACAAGAAGATTTGCCAGAGTGCACCACCACAGGAGAGATTCGGCCATGGGTGATATTTGGATGACATCTTGGAGACTCCCTGTGGACTGGGTCCACTGGGTCGAGAGAGTCCACTGAGATTGACGCATGTGAGGTCTTGCATAAGGGACTACATGTACTGTGGAGGCCATGTGTCCCAGGAGGGATAGAAAGCATCGAGCTGTAGCCGTCTGTTGTTGGCACATGTGGGTGGCTAGTTGCACCAACCTGTTCATGCAGCCCACAGAGAGAAAGGCTCTGGACTGTGTTGTGCCCAGAACGGCTCCTATGAATTCCAACCCTCGAAATGTAGCGAGTTGGGACTTTGGGAAGTTTATCGCAAAGCCAAGGTACTGCAGAAGTGCAAGAGGTTTTTGTCGAGATGAGCAGAATTCTCCAGAAGAGTCTGCCTTTATGAGCCAGTCATCTAACTAAGGGAAGACAAAGACTTTGCATGGCCGTTGTAACAACTCATCTTAGGAGCAACACTTTGTGAAAACCCTTGGTGCAGATGTTAGACCAAAAGGAAGGACCCTGTATTGGTAATGGGTGCCCCAACAGGTTAAGCAAAGATACTGTCTGTAGTCTGGATATATCAAGATGCGAGTGTAGGCCTCTTTGAGGTCTAGGGAACAAAGCTAGTCTTGTTCATGTAGGTAGGAAAGGAAAGTTCCCAGAGAAATCATTTTGAATTTCTCTTTGATGAGGAATTTGTTTACCTTTCAGAGGTTGAGAATGGGCCTGTGGCCTCCTGACTTCTTTGGAATGAGGAAGCAGGGGGAACAGAAGCCTTTGAACAGTTGGTTTGTTGGAAATGGTTCTACGGCTCCTTGGGAAAGGAGAATGTTTATTTCTTGCTTGAGCAGTGCATCCAGGGGAGGTTTGGAGTGAAGCTCTCCCTTGAAGTGGTGAGGAGGAAGCTCTCGAAAGTTTAGTTGGTAACCTCTCTGGATTATGTTGAGAGTCCACTGCTCTGTGGTGATGAAGTGCCAGTACTGAGCAAAGTGAGAGAGTCTTCCTGTGATGGTGGTGGGCTCTAGTATGTGAAGGAGAAGGCTGGCTGTGCTCCCTATATAGGAGTCAAAAACTAGATATAGCAGAAGTTGGCTGAGTGGCTGGCTGTGGCTTGGTTAGCCTGGGCTTTTTAGCTTGTTTAGGGCCCTGTTATTTTTGTGGAGCCTGATAGGCAGGCTGGGAGTATAAAGGATAGAATCTCCTCTTTTTAGGATAGAAAGGCTTCTTGTTAGGTGCCTTCTTTTTAGAAGGATCAGAAGTCTTTCTGGACAGCCTCTTAATTGTTGCGTCATCTGTTTCTAGCTCTCCTGCCTTCTCCTGCCAGTTCTTCCCAAACAGGTTTTCACCAGTGCAGAGGGATGTTACCCAACTTATCTTGGCCACATTGTTCCAAGTCAGAAGCTTGGAGCCAAGCCAGATGCCTTTCACCTATGGCAACAGAAGAAGCCCTGCTTGATGACTCAAAGGCATTAAAAGCAGCTCTATTCACAAATTTAGAGACATTTTGGCTGTGAGCCAAGACAACCTGGAAAGCTGGATGCTTCTCCTCTGGAAGAAAATGAAGAAATCCCTCCCAGTCTTTATTAAGCTCCTTTTTTTTTTTTAAACTTTCCCATGTAAAGGATATACAAATTTATCCTACTGGATAGCATCAATGCTTGGAAGGAGTGATGGGCAAAGGAATCGAGATTCCTTGATTCCCTGGTCGGAGGAATGCATGATTTCTACCACTTTTTATATGGCGCATCGCCAATTCCACTACCTTGGAATGGTGTCGAAGTTGTGGCTTTTGGAAGCTGGGGCATTCAGGCACTCTATACATGGTGTCCAACCGACGATTTATGGGAGAAACCATTAGAGGGGTCTCCCATATCTTGAGCATCAGGTTATGTAGGATTCGGTGTACTGGGAGGATTGCGGCTTCTTTCAGGGCTATGGAGTACTGGAGGATCTCCGGTTCTGACACTGCTGGGATGGAAAGGCCAACTGCTATGTCTTGGATAAACTCCTGAACAAGCATGTCTTCAGGAGGGGATTTACGGAGAGTACTAATTGACGGTGGCAAGGGCTCAAAGATGATGTCTTGGAGGTCATCGGAATTGAGGGATCAGTGATCAGAATCGGAAGTGTCTGGATCTGATGCTGGAGAGTATTGCCGATGCCAACGGCGACATGAGCAGCAGTGATATTTCTTGATGTTCTCGGAGGTTAATTTTGTGCAGACCAGCGAGGTTCCACGGTCGATGTCGACACCGGGCCCGGTACTGATACCTCAGGGCTGGGTGCCCGATGCATTGATGCCAAAAGGCAAGATCAATGCCACCTGTTGCACTGGAGTGGATGGAGTTATCGAGGTTGATGCTCCCGGCTGCATTTCTGGGGCTGTTGGTGCTAATGGACCAGGGAGGTAGCCTGCATCTGGTCCAATGAAAGAACGGGGCTGGGCGCCACCATACCAGAACAAGGCATCGGGGGCTCTCCGGAGGCTGAGGCCTCGGGTGCCTCCCGAATCCCCATCGAGGCTTTGGAGGACAAGTCCTCCTGCCGGGGATGCCTAGACCGATGACCAGATTCAGAGGAAGTACTGGATGATTCCTGGTAAGTCTCTTTCTCTGGATTCCCGAGACTTTCTTGAGGAGTCCTTGGACCTTTCTCTTGGTTCCTTCAGTTTCTCAGAGGAGTCTTGGGTTTTTGACTTATCTTTTGGAGGCTTAGAAGGAGTCGTGGTTTCTTAGTCTTCTTTTCCGAGTGCCTCGACTCCTTGGAGTGCTTTGAACCGTGGGTACAGGACGATGCTCTGGATGAAGTAGAGGCCAATGACAACGAGTCTGAAGGTAAGAGTTCCCCAATCCTTTTGGCCCGGTTCCCATCTGTTTGCAGAGGGAGCAGACTTGGGGAATATGATCAGGACCAAGGCACTTCAGACACCAGTCACGTTTATTGGTAACCAAGATGGTGCTGGGGCACTTGGTGGATTTTTTTAAACTGCTGGAGAGTTTCTCCATCTTAAGATGGTGGGCAAGGCCCAAGGGGCATGAAGTCTGAGGGAAAAAAGAAAAAAAAATAGGCAAAAGAATGAAGGGAGTAGTATTGAGCAATACTGTTGCGGTTAGGCAGAGAGGTTAAGGAAATGTTTTTGGAAGTTCTTTTCTGCGGTGATAGGGTAGTGACCCGTTGGCTCCACAGAAAAAGAACTGAGGAGAGGGAGCTGGGAGAGCGGGAAAGCAGCAGCGCAGGCACAGTGGAGTGCTCCCAAAGGCTTTTGGTAGCTGGGGAGCTTCCCGCGCGGGTTCTGTTGGTACCTAATGTCACCCATATGTGAGGACTACATTCCTGCTTGTTCCTGGAGATTATAAAATATTCACAAAGTGCTGAATGATACCCTGCTGTACCCAGTCTCCACTTTTGTAAATGCCTATGCATATTTTATGCACACATATACCACATATATCCTGGACAATTTTATAAGCACCTATCTTTGTTCATAAAACACTGTTCTACACAGGGTCGCTTTAGAAAGCATTTTCCATATGCAAAGCATGTTTTACGTGCAGAACATGGCTCTTCTAAAACTGTGTGGGTGTGAAAAAAAAAGTGTACGTCATCAAGTCAATGTTACTCCTGGTAACCTGGGTGTATACACACGTAAAAAGACAGCACAGTTCAAGATTGTACATAGACTGCATAACAATCAGGTCTGGCAGAGCAGAGGTGGATGCACAAGCATATTTTATAGCATACACAAATCCATTGATCTCACACAAGAGAGAAAGAAATCTATTAATCCAAAATATAAAATCACTCCTGTATCTGTTATAGCATTCAATCAATTATAGCAGTGGCTATAGCATTTCAAAAATAGAAGAGTCCATCAAGTGAGGGATATTCATACAACAATATTCAACTGTCTCTCAACTCCTCAAGCTCATTCATTGGTCTTTCTTTTAAAGTCCATGGGGGGATGTTCAAAGTTATTTAGGCAGTTTGCAGATTTACAAATTTCCTAAATGCTGCAAAGTGGGATATTCAGCGGCATTAAAGTGGTTAGTGCTACTGAATACGTCTGGTTTTGGCCTGTATGTGCCCCAACGTTAGCTGGCTAGCATCAAGGTGTTTTGGGGGCGGAACAGAGGGGGCACCCGAGGATAATCGGCTAGTGGCAATATTCAGCCCTAGCCAGTTATCCTAAAGCAGCTAAAGTTAAGACAGCCATTAAACAGCCGGCAGATGGATAACGCTACTGATAGCTAATTCGCTATTCGGCCAACCCAGATATTCAATGCTGAATATGATTCCAGCATTGAATATTTGGGTTTAATTTACAGTGGCAATTGCTAGCAGCTTTAACAGTGCTAGCTGCCACTGATGAATTTTCCCTCCCCCCCCCCTATTTTTATACATTTATAAATTGCAGTTAAAACTATTTATCTTCATTGTTTTGGTATTTCCAACATGGATTATTGTTTCAAGCACAGCTTTGCATCAGGGAAATAATTTTGACCACTAGACCTTTAAGTTTGACTATGAGGTGCCGATTATAGTTGAGTCCCACGGTTCTCTAAAGTATACATACTCACATTTATGTTTTTTTCAGAGCAGGTCTAAATTATGCTAGAGACTTTTTGTACTACTGGCAAGTCAATGTAGGAATAGGGGCCAATTCAAATTGGTGACTATTTAAACTCTGTGCTAGTCAGCTATGGCATTTAAACATCAGTCTGGATATTTAGCGCTGGAATATTAGATAGAGCAGTCAATGCCAGTGACTATCTGGATTTCAGCCACTACTCAGATAGTAAAAAAGTTGCTCTATGTGTTGCTCGAGTTATGCAGATAGGCTTTTACATAAAGGCAGAATTTATCCAAATATCACCACTATCCAGATAGTCGTTGGCACCAGACAGTACTGAGATGGTCTGTGGAGATATTCAACAGCTCTAGCAGAATAGAGCCACTGAATCTCTCTCTCTCTCTCGCCCTTATCCAGATAACTTCAGTGGCTATCCAGAAAATAGCTTCTGAATGCAAAATGCAACCTCTGCCCTCCAGTCAATGCTGACTTCTGATGACTCAGCAACTCCTGGGCTTTCTTGGCAGTGTGACTGGAAGTAGATTGCCAGACCCTTCTTCTGAGGCAATGGAGGGTTAAGTGACTTGTCCAAGGCGACAGGGAGTGCTGGTAGAAATCAAACCCTGGTCTCTTAATTACCAAGGCAGTGCTCACCATTAAGCTACTCCTCCACTCCTGACTTCTGAATATCGGCCCCTTATTTTATAAATGCACTTAGGTGCATATGTTGCCTTTCTAAAATAGGCCTCCCCATTATGAAGATAGCTCTCTAAATAACTAACTGGTTTTCTAAGAATTTCTTTGATATTATTGTTGTGCATTCCTGTTTCTTTTTGTTAGTGTCCCTACCTAATATATTTTCTGCAGACGCTACTTGCTGCAAGGCAGGTTTGAGTATTGGCATGCTCACTCTGTTTAGTGAGAATGTCTATATATTAACTGGGACCTGCAATGCACGCTGGCAATTCTCAAGGCTTTCCCTCTGTGTTTATCCTCAGGCTAAAAACTCACTTCTTAAAGGCCACTTTTGGATCCTGATCCGCATAGTCTCCTGCTCTCCAACTATGTGTTTCCTTACCATTTCCCTAGACATATCCTAATCCCTAGCTGCTGTATTGTCTGTCTTGACTAGATTGTAAGCTCTAAGAAGCAGGGACCATCTTTTACATGTGTCTATACAGTGCTGCATATGCCTTGTAGCACTATACAAATGATCAGTAGTAGTAGTAACATATGCAAGTAATCACTTATATCTGTGAAATTAACCATTGTACATGCATAGAGTATGTATATATACAGTACATACATACATATATATTTAGCAGGTTTTATATACTACCTTTTCCTTCTTCAGAGCAGGTGTAAATTTGTATTAGAGAATTTGTGCAATAGAAGGGAGTTTAGATTCCTGCAAATTTTTCAAGGCACTTGTATAGGACATGGAAGGACTCATCAAAATAAAGGAATTTAATCAAACTTTTAGGACTCGCAGAGATGCCAAGGGTAGCCCTTCCCAAAGGATGAGATTTGAGATTTACCACCCCAGTGAGTGAACTGAAGGCCAATGAGTGAGGGTTTTTTTTTTTTTTTCAACTTTGTAAGCTTGTATTGAGGCAGGTTTCTTACAAGTTTGAGTTTTGCACTTTGTGGAAGGGAGCTCATGCATGTCTTTGTGTGTACCCACACAACCCAAAACATGAACCAGTCCTTCACCATATTGTCTGCAAGCTTATGGTCCTTTACATGTTTGTATGGTAGGGTGCGTGGTCTCAGATGTGACGTGCAGGAAGATCATCAATATCAAAGGATGGGCTTAGGCTGCTGAGTTAGTAGCAAGCCAAAGCGTTTCTTGATGGTGATGCGGTGGCGAGAGTACTTGTCATGTGGGGAGAAGTGGGCTGGATGGGCCGAGCAGGTGGGCTGCCCTCTGGGGTCCACTCTTTTTAGGGTATAAACCCGCTCCCCTTGCTCGTTTATATAATATTGCAAATACATGATGTCGTTGGAACTCAGCCGAATCTCACACTCACGCTTTCTTTCTTTTCCCAATGGCTCTTTCCGAGGTTTTTTTCTTACAGTGCATTCACAGTATAAATCTAGAAAGATCTACATGTTTTATTGCGTTGCAAATGAATGGAACATCACAAAATAAAATTAAACCAAAGAAAGCTAATTTTTCAATCCCTCCGTCCACAGTCCTTTCCCTGTAGAATTCACCAACCAGTTTCTTCTTCTCAGTAAAAGTGACAAATTCTCTTTAGCAACAGGCATACTGTGAAGTAATACAAAACCCTGCAAAAGTCGCAGAAGATAAAACAATTCCAAAACAGCATCAACAAAGTCCTACCTAGGAAGACGCAAGTACTGTAACTATTGCAGTGAGCCCTACAACATCAATACCACATATTAGGAAAATTGAACAAAATCATTATAGATACCCTTCACACATATACACACTCAGCAATAACCTGGCCTCGGTCATACATGCTAAACACCAAAGTACAAAACAAACTACCACAAAAAAATTATGTAGAGAAAAAATTAAACCAACTCCTAGAGGCTAGACTCTGCGTGCAGCGTAATGCCAAAGAAAGAGATACAGATACATTTCCTGCTGAACTGTGTAAAATATAAAGACAGCAAATTTAAATGCCCAAAACAGGCACGTTCCATTCACTCCAGCATAGCCAGATAGTAGAAGACTAATTCTGTCCTGCCAGCAACTGAAAGGTGGGAATAGCATATTAAGGAAAATCTGCCCACACCACCACTTTAAGTATCTGAAAAGAACTGTAGAGGAAGCAAAAGGATTATTTCAGTCCCTCCTGAGGCAAAAAACAAATTCTTTTCCTTTATTCCCAGGTTCAGTAGCCTAGAATCTGACAATTCAGAGGTGGTTTTCAAATCAGATTATATAAATATAGCTTGAGAAGCTAAAACAATGTCTCTCTACAACAGATTTCTGGAGAAATCACCATCTTTCAAAAAATTATTTTCTCTCTTAAATTTTAATAACTGTTCTGTATAAATTGCCTCTTAGCTTAAAACTTAATCACAGTTGCAGCATCATGTAGAATTCTACAGAGGGGCATCAGAGTACCACAAAGCTAGAGTTATTTGCAGCATATTGAAGAAACACAGCAAATAAACTTCAAAGCTGGCAGCATCAATGATTCTTCATAAAGCAACACATCAAATCATAGCAAATAAAATCACTGGCAAGACTTGTACTAACAATAATAAAATACTAAAACAGAACTTTTTCTGTACACTGTATTTCCTAGGCACATGATTTAAAATATTCTGGAAGCACTAAAACAAATGTTCACAAATAAATTCCAATCAATTACTTAAAAAATCTCCAAACACTGATATAAAAATAGTACATATTAGTCCACATACACTGCAAGCACATTAATAGTAAAGAAATAAACTACTTACACACACACCTGCTGAGCAAATGAAAATGAATGACAAACCCTTCCTGGAGAATCTTGGGATAGTAGTTTATTGCCATGCACTATGTATAATGTTTGCAGACCTACAGACTACAAATTCCACAATTCTGAGTAGCCTACTTAGAAAAGTTCAAGACTATCTAGAATTGTGGGATTTGTAGTCTCTAGGTCTACATACATTACACATAGTGCACAGCAGTAAACTACAATCCCAAGATTCTCCAGGAAGGGTTCATCATGGATGTTCAGGCATGCTCAGGAGGAGCATGTGGGGGTAGAGAACTCTGAAGGGGAAGGGGATTTAAAACAGAGTTGCCAAGCTACCCAATTCCAGGAGTGAGATTTTTTACCAGTTCTGATTTTAAAGTTGCATTGCAATGCATTATGGTATTTGTAGTCCCTGATTTACCCATTGGAATCAGTGCTGCAGGTCCCACAAGCCACCAATGAGATTGTCAAAAATCCAGGAGTGGTTTCAAAATCTTACTCCTGGAACTAGGTAACGTGGCATCTCTGTTTAAGTGTAAGTGGTTGCCCTAGTAAATGCGTGAGATGAAGACACTTTGGTGTGTGAACATGTGAACAGACACCTGATGCATGTGACTTGGCATGTCTGAAATCATTTTTCTCTAGGGTTGCCAACTGGCCCCAGATTCGCTTAACAGGTATGATCCAGTCCTGGGTTTACCCCACTGCATGCAGGGACTTGCAGTCTTGCTTTTCTTATGGAGTGCATTAGGGATATCAGAATTACAAGTGCCTGTATGTAATGGGGTAAACCTAGGACTGGATCATTTCTGTCGGGCGAATTTGGAGCCAGTTAGCAACCTTATTTATCTCTACAAAACAGGAAAAAGTCAGATAGGACAAAAACGCTCTCTCATTTTAGGGAAAATAGTTCTATGATTCATATTTAGATAAAATGATTATTTTTTCAACCTAGTTTTTCTGCTCCTTTTGGCTTCCAGCTCAGTTGGGCTAGGATTTGGCACCATGAGTCTTTATTTGCAGCTATACAGGGAATTTTCCCCTATTGTATATCCCTTTCCAATTTAATTTGGTTCAGTCAAGATATTAATAAATATAAACATAAACAACAACAGTTCTTGGCTAGGGACCATGCAATCATAGGCCCCATATTTAGCCATTAGGTGTTGCCATTGTGCAATGATTATAATGCCCTCCCTTTGGACTGTGAGCACTGCCTCCATAGCAACCCCAAAAAATGAAAGATCAGAACCAGGACTCAAACCCAGGTCCTTCTGCATACACTGAGCTACAGGACTAGCCCAATAAGATACAATTGTATCACATAAAAGGGACCTATTGCTACTGTATAGTTAATACATTAAATTCAAAGAACTTACAAAAGCAGCGTTGTCAAGTTACCCAGTTCCATGAGTGAGATTGCAAACCAGTCCTGGATTTCTGACAATCTCATACTGATGCATTATGGGACTTGCAGCACTGATTCCAATGGGTAAAATCAGGGACTACAAATGACATACTGCATTGCAAGGCAAATTTAAAACCAGAAATGGCAAAATATCTCACACCTGGAACTGGATAACTTGGCAACTGTACAAATGTTATCTCTGAAGCTAACAAAAAATGTTATCTCATATGAGACCCCTTTCTTTCACTGTATAGCCATGAAACAATCTGGCAGTGGGCACAGTGTTACAAAGATAAGAGTTGAGGGGAGAAAAGGAATATTTCATAATGATCTGATTGGTTGAACGCTCAAAAGTCTATTAATTGTGTGCACTCTGGTGATGCGCTTTAAAGGATTAATTTTATAAAGCTTTTTCCACGTATAGAGCCTATTTACATATGGGAAAAGGCTTATATAAAACTGGGCAATCTCATATATGCAGAAAAATATGTGCATGGAAAGTGTCTGCCTACTTTATGCAATCTGCTGGTAAGCATTTCTAGGGCATAGTTTGGGCAGAGCAGAAACAGAGTTCTGAAAAATGTGATATACACACATCTAATAGACTCACCTATTGACACTTTTTTCTGGAGTAGGTATGCATTGGCAAGTATGCACTCTTGGGGCTGTTGCCTTCATAAAACAAGCTGAAAATAGGACCCATTTTTGGATTTCTCACATAGGTGTCCAATATAAAATCAAACCCTAGGTATGTATATACTATAGGATCCCTTTGGGGGCATTATAGAACAATAATGTTCATGCTGAAAATGTCCTAAAATTATTGATACCACAAAAAACGTGTAGATACTCACCTGTAACAGGTGATCTCCGGGAACAGTGGGAATTTAATCTTCACATATGGGTGACGTCAGTACCGACGGAGCCCGTGTGGGAACACTCCCCAGCGTCTAATAGGAAAGCCTTTGTGAACTTCCACTGCGCCTGCGTGCTGCCTTCCCGCCTTCCCAACTCTGCTTCCTCAGTTGAGTTTGTAGCTGAGAGAAAAGGAGAGTAAAGAAAACCTACAACTCTTAAGGGAGGAAGGTGGGTTGTGAAGACTAAATTCCTGCTGTTCCCTGAGATCACCTGTTACAGGTGAGTAACTACGCTATCTCCAGGAACAAGCAAGAAGGTAGTCTTCATATATGCGACTTGTGATAAGGAAGCTTATCATAGCTCAGGAAGGAGCTATAGAAAAGGTGAAGTGACTCTGAACAAGCAACCTGTCAGTTCTGGTAGAAATATGAAAACAGAATTTTGCCATAAAAGACTACCAGTCCCAGAATGCACCAGGTTTCCAACAGCCATTAGAGGAGCTGAAGTGAGGAAACGTGTGTTCAATCAGGAGGGCTATGAGGTAATCCCTAAGCACTCATCTCAAAGGGCAGGGCCTGATTCAGCACAGCTGCGCTGTGTTAGGGAGGATCACTCATCTAAGCAGAATAAGAGTAGAGTTTATTCTACAGATGACCATCTTCATGATCACCTTGGATATCCAGAGAATTGTCCTTATCCTGAGAATCAGCTTGAGCTTGATCATCAGTTTCATCTGAAGGATCATCAGAAGCAGAAGCCAAACCGGACGGACAGAGAGGGAAAGAAACCCTTTGGAAAAAGGAAGAGAAAAGCCTTTGAGAAGTCTAGAAGAGTCCAGAGCAGTACGTATACTGGGAGGCATTCCAAGGGCCAGCATACACCATTGGACTGGGGAAAGCCAGAGGAATGGTGCTGCAGAGCTAGGAATCTCCAGACGGTACCTGTGAGAGAGACGGCTGCACGTGGAAGGGACCCTAAGACCCGTGCCAGAAGGTATGTGAAGAGAGATCCAGTGTCCAGGGATCTGGATTGGAAGGCTGGACATAAGAACTGGACTACATACTGGCCAGGCTATATAGAGAGGAACTCTAACAGTAATGGAAGCTCAGGTATGAACACTGATCTATGCCCTAGCTATAACCTTGAAGGACAGCAGGGAAACAAGTATTCTCCTGAAATTGCTCCATTAGGAGATTCATCTGTGTCAATCCATGATATTGAACGCATGCTTGTTGAAGAAGGGGGAATGATAGCAGATGAAGAATGTGTTTACATGGACTGCTCTCTGTCTAAACTCCTTTGGTGATTTTCTGTTGTAAAGTACAGCAACCATCACAAAGAAATACAAACTTGTTCTTTAATCTACTCAGAAAAGCTCCTGTGTAGGTTTTTCTAGCCACGCTGTAGAAAGCAAGCCAGCTAAGGGGTTTCAGCTGGATAACTGCTAGCAATTGAGCCTTACCTAATTGCTTGTGAGCTAGGAGAGAATCACTTCTGAATCTATGTGGGAAGTTATCAGAAGTTAACCTGAAAAGAACAGTTTATTTTCTTTCTTTGTGGCTTTTGGTTTGTTGTTTGATATATGCTAAGAAAACATTTGCTAATGCCTACAGAAAAGACCAGTTTGTACCAACCAGGTCTTATTTCTTTTTGCTTTGCTTGCCTGACAAGTTTAAAGGTTGCTTTCCTGATTTTTTTTTTTTTTCAAGTTTAACACTGAAAGCAAGTAACCTGATTTATGTGCTACCAAGCATATCTGTGTTGGGAGAAATAACCCCATAAATAAATATCTTATTGGCTTTACCCAAGAGCACAACTAAATTATTGTCAGCAGCTGTGTCTGGTGTGAATGAACTACATTGCCCACAATACCTTGCAAATCATATAGATATATGCACTTGACAAGACTGTGAAGATTCTCACCCAGGCAGCCATCTGACAGACTCCGTAGCTTGAAGATGCCAGAGAAAATTACCTTAGAACCGTGGAGGTTTGCCTTAGAGTAGACTTCAAGAGGTCATGAGTCCTCTAAGGATGTCTGGTATTGCTAAATTCCAGGATGGAGGGAAGGAGTTGCCCTTAAGTCAGAAAGAGGCGCTGAAGAACAACCTGACCAAAGACAGCATCCCGGCGGGAGTCCTTGTCCAGACAGTAATGAGCAGCAAAGGTATAGACTGAAGACCAAGTCACTGCTTTACAGATTTCATCAATGGCTACAGAGCATAGATTCGCCATCGAGGTAGTCATGGCCCAGACATTATGAGCAGTGACGTGATCTTCAAGGGATAGTCCTGCTTGATCATAAGCAAATGAGATGCAATCTGCTATCTATCTAGAGAGGGTACGTTTAGATACTGGTAACCCCAGGTGACTAGGGTCAAAGGAGAAGAACAACTGCAAAGCTCTACGGTGCTCCCGAGTTCTTTGCAGATAAAAGGCCAGGGCACATTTGCAGTCTAGAGTATGGAGGGTTGTCTCTACTCTAGATGAATGCAGTCTAGGAAAAACACAGGAAGGTAAACTGACTGATTCAAGTGAAAAGGAGACACCACTTTTGGCATGAAATGTGTGTGAGTCCTAAGGACAACTTTGTCCTGGTGGAACCGAGTGTAAGGTGGGTCTGCCACCAATGCCTGAAGCTCACTAATGCATCTAGCTGAAGTGAGGGCAATGAGAAAAATGACCTTCCATGAAAGATACTTTAGAGAAGTCGTAACCAAGGGTTCAAAGGGTGGCTTGAGAAGCTGAACTAGAACGACATTAAGATCCAGAGGTGGTCTAATGGGTGGCTTGGTAAGCAAGAGCCCTCACATAAAGCGTGCACCTAGTGGTTGTGATGAGATGTGCTGTCCATCCAGTAGATGATGAGTGGCTGCAATAGCACTAAGGTGAACTCTGAATGAGTTGATCTTAAGACTTGTAGAAGACAGGTAGAGAAGATACTGGAGGAGTGCCTCCACTGGAGCCAAGAAGGGATTGAGATTCTTTTGGGAACACAAGATAGAGAATCTACGCCACTTAAAAGAATATGAACATTGGGTGGACGGCTTCCTGGAAGCTAAAAGAATGTCTTTTACCTCCTGAGTAAGGTTAAGATCTTGTAATGCTACGCTTTCAGCAGCCAAGCTGTAAGATAGAGTGACTGTGGGTTGGGATGAAGCAGCGTCCCTCCCTCCTGAGAGACGAGATCGGGTGCAGACCCGAGACGCAGAGGTGAAGATTGAAACAGACATAGCAGGAGAGGAAACCACAGTTGATGTGGCCAGCGTGGGGCTATGAGGATCATGAAGCCTCTGTCTGCCTGGAGCTTGAAAAGCATCTTGGGAATTAGGGAATGGGAGGGCAGGCATACAGAAGACCCCGACTCCAATGGAGGTAGAAAGCATCTACCTGCTGGTTGCTGGACAAAGAAGTCTGGGTGTAGAAGCGTGGGAGCTTGGCATTTTGCAGAGTGGCAAACAGATCTATCTCTGGAGTTCCCCAGGTCTGAAAGATGAAGGAGGTTGTCTCTGGATGGAGAGAACATTTGTGGGGAAAAAGGATTTGACTCAATTTGTCTGCCAAGACATTTTGTTCTCCTGGAAGATACACCCCTTGGAAATGTATCTGATAAGCAATGGCAAAGGACCAGAGATGAAGGGCTTCCTTGCAGAGGGGCCAAGAACCTGTTCCCCCCTGTTTGTTCACATAGAAAATGGGCATCTGATTGTCTGTCTGTGTGAGATCGTAGAAGATCTTGAAAAACCTTGAAGGCATTGGAGATAGCACAAAGTTCCAGTAGATTTATCTGGAGCTGGGACTCCTGTTCTGTCCAGAGGCCCTGAGTGGAGAGAGTGCCCAAATGTGCCTCCCAACCAAGCTTGTAGACATCCATCATCAGGGTGCATTGATGTGAAGGCATCTGAAAAGGTGACCCAATGAGGAGATTTTTTGGGGAACACCACCACTGGAGAGATGTGACCAACGGGGAAGTGACTCAGATCTTGTCACTGAGATGGTTGGAGGCTTGCTTCCACTGGGGGGCAAGTGCCCATTGGGCTGCACGCATATGTAGACGGGGGTATGGTACCACATGTACTGTTGAGACCATATGACCTAGAAGTTTCAGCATTTCCTGGGCAGTCAGATGATCTCTGAGTTGCGCCTGGGATGCTAGTTCCATGAGACATGCACAACGGGGTTGGGGCAGGAATGCCCTTGTGTGTCTAAAAGAGCTCCTATGGACTCTAGTATTTGAGTTGGAGCGAGATGGGATTTTGTAAGATTTATGACAAAGCCCAAATGTTGCAGAACTTGCATTGTATGAAAGAGAGACAGGTGGACCTCCTGGGAGATGTCTGCCTTTATGAACCAGTCGTCTAAGTAAGGGAAGACAAATATCCCGAGAGATCTTAGATATGCGGCTACGACCGCCATGCACTTTGTGAAGATTCTTGGGGCAGAGGTGAGTCCGAAATGAAGGACTCTGTATTGATAGTGTCTTCCTTGAAATATGAAGCGTAGTTATTTCCTGTGTTCTGGATGAATGAGGATATGCGTGTACGCTTCTTTTAGATCTAGAGAACAGAGCCAATCCTGACTCTGGAGGTAGGGAAGGAGGGTTCCTAGGGAGATCATCTTGAACTTCTCGTGGACCAGAAACTTGTTTAGGTTTCTGAGGTCCAGGATGGGCCTGTATCTTCCGCTCTTCTTTAGTATGAGAAACATCGACAACCCCTCCGACCCCCATGCCTCAAAGTTCCTTGCTCTTACCTCCTCGTTCGACCTCCAACTTTGCTCCACTGCCCCCACACATCTACACGGCCACTGCCTTGACCTAATACTCTTCTCCAATTCCTCTCCCTCAAACTTCCGCAAATCAATCCTTCCCTCATCTGACCATCACCTCTTAACATTTACTCTTCAGCTTCCGCTGTCCCAACCTCGTCCTGTCTCCTCCGATCTATTTAGAAACCTTCATAATATTGATCCCCTCACTCTCTCCTCCACCATTTCTCCATCTCTTTCCTCCATCTTATCCTCCAAGTCCATCAACGAAGCATTATCTTCATACAATGCTACACTTTCCTCAGCCCTTGACACTCTTGCCCCTCCCACCCCACATTCTGTCAAACAATCTACTCCTCAACCCTGGCTTTCACCCACAATCACAACGCATCTGTGCCCGTTCTGCCAAATGAGCTTGGTCCAAATCTCGCTCCCCGGAAGACCTTCTACACTTCAAATTCATGCTTGGCTCCTTCCAGTCAGCCTTAGCACTTGCCAAACAAGATTACTACATCCATCTGACCAACTCTCTTGCCTCTGATCCTCGCCGTCTCTTTAATACCCTCAATTCTCTCCTCAAGGTCCCCCAGCTCCTGATCCTGCCCTCCCTTTCTGCCCAAAACCTAGCTGACTACTTCCACGACAAAATCCACAAGATTACCCTTCAATTCCCTACCCCCTCATCTACCTCCCTTCCTCCCCAATTCTCCTCCCCATCCATACTCCCCCTGCCACCCTCTCCTCCTTCCCTCCGATCTCCGAAGAAACCGCACTCCTTCTTTCCTCCTCCAAACCCACCACCTGTTCATCAGACCCTATCCCCACCCATCTTCTACATTCCATCTCCCTCACCATTGTCCCCTCCATCACTCATATCCTCAACCTTTCACTCTCCACTGCAACTGTCCCCGTTGACTTCAAACATGCTGTTGTCACACCCCTCCTCAAGAAACCCTCACTTGATCCCACATGCCCTTGTAACTATCGACCCATCTCCCTCTTCCCTTCATATCCAAACTATAAGAACGAGCAGTCCACCATCGCTGCCTCAACTTCCTCACCTCCCAGGCCCTCCTGGACCCATTACAATCAGGCTTCCGTCCCCTACACTCCACTGAAACGGCACTCACAAAAGTCACTAACGACCTGTTCCTGGCTAAATCTAAGGGCCTCTATTCTATCCTCATCGTTCTTGACCTTTCTGCTGCCTTTGACACCGTTGACCACAACCTTCTCCTCACCACCCTCTCCTCGCTTGGCTTCAAGGACTCCGTACTATCCTGGTTCTCCTCCTACCTCTCCCATCGCTCATTCAGTGTATGCTCTGGTGGCTTCTCCTCCTCTCCTACCCCGCTCCATGTAGGTGTACCCCAGGGATCTGTCTTGGGCCCCTCCTTTTCTCTCTCTATACCCAAGGCCTTGGCGCGCTTATCTCCTCCCATGGCTTTCAGTACCATCTCTATGCCGATGACTCCCAAATCTACCTCTCTACACCTAATATTTTTCTGGCAACCCAGTCCAAGATCTCTGCCTGTCTTTCGGACATCGCTGCCTGGATGTCTCATCGCCGATTAAAACTGAACATGGCCAAGACTGAACTCCTTGTCTTTCCACCCAACTCCTCCTCCCCACTTCCCCCTCTCTCAGTCCATGTGGATGGATCTACTATCCTTCCTGTTCCCTTGGCCCGCAATCTAGGGGTTATCTTTGACACCTCTCTCCCCTTCTCCGCTCATATCCAGCTTGTAGCTAAGACCTGCCGCTTCTTTCTCTACAACATCAGCAAAATCCGCCCCTTCCTCTCTGAACACACTACCAAAACCCTTATCCACCCCTTAATCTCTTCTCGCTTCGATTACTGCAACCTACTCCTCGCTGGTCTCCCCGTGCCACCTCCTTCCCCTTCAATCTATACAAAATCACGCTGCTCGACTAATCTTCTGCCAGCCTCGCCGTGCCCACATTACTCCTCTTCTCAAGTCAGTTCACTGGCTCCCTGTCCAATTCCGCATCCAATTCAAGCTTCTCCTACTGACCTATAAATACATTCACTCTATGGCCCCTCGGTACCTCTTATTTCCCCCTACGTCCCCTCTCGAAATTTGTGCTCCACTAACACATTACTTCTATCAATGCCTTTCACCCGCACCGCAAACTCCCGACTGCGCTCCTTTCACCTTGCTGCACCATACGCCTGGAACAGCCTACCTGCGTCTGTGCGCCAGGCATCCTCCTTGGCCCTCTTCAAATCCAGGTTGAAGACCCACCTCTTCACCGTTGCATTCAGATCCTGACTTCCATCCTCATTTTACCCTAACCCCCGCCAACGTTTATGACCAAACTATAGTCCAAAATGTACTACACCATACCTTGCGCAGAACTGACTAATGCTCTGTACTGTTCTAACTAGATTGTAAGCTCCGATGAGCATGACTCTCACGGGCAGGGACTGTCTCTTGTATGTTGGCTACCTCTCGTAGGTTAGCTGTGCAGCGCTGTGTGCTTGATGCTTTATAAGTGCTGAATAGTAGTAGTAGTAGTAGAGCAGAAGCCCATTCCCTGCTGAGGTGTTGGAACCTCCTCTATGGCACCCTGTGATAAAAGAGAAGTCACCTCCTGCAGCAGGAGAGCAGTGAGAGGGGGCTGAGAATGATATTCCCCTACCAGAATGGAGGGGGCAGGATGTGAAGATGCAGTCTGTACTCCTCCTTCACTATGGTTAGAGTTCACTGCTCTGAGGTGATGAGATTCCACCTGTGGTCATAATGACAGAGTCTGGCTGCTATGTGGAGGGGATGGGGATCCTCCAGGGGCAGGGTGGCTATGTTCTCTAGGAAAAAGTAAAAAAATCAGGTGCAGATTGAGTCTGCGGCACTGGTTGAGCCTTAGGAGTCTGAGGTTTCTTCTGTTGTTTGGGAAGCTGCTATCTCTTTTGAGGACCCTTAGGTTGGTACTGAGAAGCAGGTGTATTAGAAGGGTATAACTTCTTCTTAGCATAGAAAGTTTTCTTTGCAGTTGCTTTTTTCCTAGCAGGGTTGGCTGTAGTCGTAGAAAGCCTGTTTAGAGTGGTATTCTCAGATTCCTATTGAGAAGCCTTGTCCTGCCAGTCCTTGCCAAAAAAGGTTTTCCCCTGGGCAGGGAATATTGCCCAGTTTATCCTGAACTCACTGCTCAAGATCTGATGCTTGCAGCCATGCAATCTTAAGTGCACTGATACAGATGGATGTGGCTCTGCTGGTGCATTCAAAGGAATCAAAGGTTGCTCTATTAACAAACTTTGAGTCATTCTGGGTGTGTCTAACCAATGTTAGAGTCAGTTGGACCATTAGATGATAGAGGGGTAAAAGGGGCACTAAGAGGGGACAAGGCCATAGTGGAGAGACTGAATGAATTCTTTGCTTCGGTCTTTACTGAGGAAGATGTAAGGATGTTACCCATAACTGAAGTGATATTCAAAGGTGAGATTGCAGAAGAATTGAAAGAAATATTGATACACTGGGAAGATGTATTACAACTATTTTATAAACTGAAGAGTAACAAATCACCTGGACTGGATGGTATACATTCAAGGGTGTTGAAAGAACTGAAAAATGAGATTGCAGACCTGCTATTAGTAATCTGTGAACTATTATTAAAATCATTCGTAATACCTGAAGATTGGAGGATGGCCAAAGTAATGCCAATTTTTATAAAGGGTTCCAAGGGTGATCCGGGAAACTACAGACTGGTGAGCCTGACGTCAGTACCAGAAAAAATGGTAGAAACCATCATAAAGAACAAAATTACTGAACATGTAAGATATGCCATACTGGGTCAGACCAAAGGTCCATCAAGCCCAGTATTCT
This sequence comes from Ichthyophis bannanicus, assembly GCA_033557465.1. NCBI lineage: Eukaryota > Metazoa > Chordata > Amphibia > Gymnophiona > Ichthyophiidae > Ichthyophis > Ichthyophis bannanicus. The sequence goes on along the minus strand of CM066048.1, from coordinate 40,008,541 downwards.
GTTTCCAACAGTGGCCAATCTAGGTCATATGTACCTAGCAGTTTCCCCAAGAGACAAGTTCCACAATGCTTGTACTGGGTCAAGCATTGATATCTTCGGTCACTTCTTAATAATGGTTTATGGCCCTTTCCTCCAGGAACTTCTCCAAACCTTTTTTAAACCCAGCTACACTAACAGCCTTTACTACATCCTCCGGTAACAAATTCCAGAGTTTGATTACACGTTGAGTGAAAAAATATTTTCTTTTATTAGTCTTAAATAGTTTACCCTGTAGCTTCATTGCATGTCCCCTAGTCTTTCTATATTCTGATAAGGTAAACAATCGATCTACGTTTACGGCGTTCCACTCCGTTCATTAATTTATAGACTTCTATCATATCTCCCCTCAGCCGTCTCTTTTCCAGGTTAAAGAGCCCTAACCTTTTTAGCCTTTCTTCATAGGAGTATCCTTCCATCCCCTTTACCATTTTGGTGGCTCTTCTCTGTACCTTTTCGAAAATCGCTATATCCTTTTTAAGATACGGCGACCAGAATTACACACAATATTCAAGGTGCGGTCTCACCATGGAACGATATAGAGCTGGGGAGTAGATAGTCATGGCTTAATGGGAGACAGCCAACATGGCTATAGACAAGGAAGATCTTATCTTACTAATCTGTTATGTTTTTTTGAAGATGTGAATAAACAGGTAGACAAAGGTGAGTCGGTTGATATAGTGTATCTGGACTTTCAGAAAGCCTTTGACAAGGTCCCTCATCAGAGACTCTTGGCAAAACTAAAAAGTCATGGGATATGAGGCAATGTACTATTGTGGATGAGGAAATGGTTAAAAGATAGAAAACAGAGTGTAGGGCTAAATGGCCGATTTTACCAATGGAGAAAGGTGAATAGTGGAGTATTTCAGGGATCTGTGCTGGGTCCACTGCTTTTTATCATATTCATAAATGACCTGAAAATGGGAATAACGAGTGAAGTTATCAAATTTTATTTAAAGTTGTTAAAACCCATGAGGATTGTGGAAAATTGCAAGAAGATCTTGATAAATTGGAAAACTGGGCATCCAAATGGCAGATGAAATTTAATGTGAACAAGTGCAAAGTTATGCACCTAGGAAAGAACAACCCAAACTATGATTACACGATGCAAGGTTCCACATTAGGAACCACCACCCAGGAAAAAGATTTAGACGTTATCGTGGATAATATGTTAAAACCCTCTGCCCAGTGTGCAGCAGCGGCCAAGAGAGCAAATAGAATGCTAGGTATCATAAGAAAAGGAATGGAAAATAAAACAAAGAATATTATCATGCCTCTGTATCATTCCATGGTGCGACCACACCTTGAATATTGTGTGCAATTTTGGTTGCCGTATCTTAAAAAGGATATAGCGTTATTAGAAAAGGTTCAGAGAAGAGCCACCAAAATGGTAAAGGGGATGGAAGGATACTCCTATAAAAAAGGCTAAAAGGTTAGGGCTCTTTAACCTGGAAAAGAGACGGCTGAGGGGAGATATGATAGAAGTCTATAAATTAATGAACGAAGTGGAATGGGTAAACGTACATCGATTTTTTACGTTATCAGAATATAGAAAGACTAGGGGACATGCAATGAAGCTACAGGGTAAACTATTTAAGACTAATAAAAGAAAATATTTTTTTCACTCAACATGCAATCAAACTATGGAATTTGTTACCGGAGGATGTAGTAGAGGCTGTTAGTGTAGCTGGGTTTAAAAAGGTTTAGACAAGTTCCTGGAGGAAAGGTACATAAACCATTATTAAAAAGGGACCCAGGATATCAATGCTTGACCCAGTATAAGCATTGTGGAACCTGTGTCTTTTGGGGAAACTGCTAGGTACGTATGACCTAGATTGTCCACTGTTGGAAACAGGCTACTGGGCTTGATGGACCTTGGTCTAACCCAGTATGGCATATCTTACGTTCTTATGTTAATATCCTGCCGATTTTTAAGCACCACAGCTGACTGCCATGACATTTGAATATCAGCCTTTTTGAATATTGGACCCATTGATTTCTGTTATTACTTTCTATGGCTGCCGACAAGGGGACTTGGGTGACCCAAAGAATTAGGTATTGTGGATATGCTGGCCCAGTACCCTCAGTCAAACAGGATAGGACTAGTTACACTTTAAGGCACATTTTAGAAAGACCGTATATGTGAAATCTGGGACATCCAAGTCAAAACATCTGAAAATCAATGAGAGGAGCAGCAGAGAAGGTGGGCACATGTAAGTGCCTTGTAAAATTGTTTATTCCCCACTTTGGAAGATACATGTGTCCACAAGATAAAAGGAAAATGGAGACATGCAGAGTGACGGGTCTGGCACATGCAGGTTTTCTCCCGATTTCAGAAACTTGCTTGCGTCAGATATAGACATCTGCCAGTCTGGGAAAACAGATGTGCCAGTAGCCCTATTTCAGTATGGCCTGTTTACCTCTCACCACATACATGTCTCAGCCTGTCATCTTGAAAACAGGGACATGCAGAGGCACCGGAGCTAGGACAAATACTTTCTTACTTACTGTCACGATTTTTTGAAGGAGTGAAATACATCAGGGGAGTGAGGAGGCATTCCCCTCTTCTTACAGTGGATGAATTGCCAAAACAAGCACTTTTCTGAGTCCAATTCATGTCCTGGAGCAGGTATAACCATAGATGTCTCTGACTGCAGCTTGATATGTGCAGCACCAGTCTAAAATCAGATGCACACATGTATCTTTTTTAGCCCACCCTGGACACACCCATATGAGACTTGGGCATGATCTCACTAGATACATGTAGATTCGGGGCTTTCTAAATTGGCTCTGGGCAAGTGGGTGTTTTCAGACTTGGAAATCATGAATAGGGTTTCTAAAATTATCCTCTTTATCTTTATGGCTGACTTGACTCAGAGTCTTTGAGCAGATTGTATAGCAGCTGATATGAGATTTCCCCTGATGAGGGAAAACTTGGGAAATTCACTATGACGATGTTTGTCTTTGTTTTCCTGGTTTGTCAGAGATTCCAGCTCTTCGTGAAAGTGATATAACTATTAGGCTGTTGGTGGTAGAAAATATGTTATGGAAAAAAAAATTCTAAAAGAGAGATGAGGGAGAGAACATATGCATTTACTTGGGGACAGAGTTATTATGGGATGTGTGTCTGTGCAAGTCTTGTTCCAAGGATGATCCATTTCTGGGTTTATACCTTTTGTATATAATATGGATGTCAAATCTCCTGGTCGTTATTGGCCAGTGAGATGAAACCAGGATTGGATCACCTTGTCATGAAAAAACTGAAACCAACTGGATGACCCTAGCAAGTGTATGCGTTTGAGGAAAGGAGCATAAAAATAGAGGCAGTAGCAATTTACATAGCGATGATGTCACATTTAGTGCCAAGCAGTCCATCTTCAGAACTAAAGGAGTAATTTTTTAAGGCACCGCCTAAAGTAACACATAAATCATGTTTTTTAGGGATTTACAAACATACTTTAGCTCATTGCTATTTCATAAGAACATGCATCAGCCCAATGTTATGTACATAAGAAATGCCATACTGGATCAGACCATGGTCCATCAAGCCCAGTATCCTATTTCCAACAGTGGCCCATCCAGGTCACAAGTACCTGGCAGGTTCCCAAAAAGGTATAGAGGTTCCACAATGCTTGCCCCGGAGTAAGCAGTTGATTTCCCAGGTCTTTTTTAATAATATTTATGGACTTTTCCTCCAGGAACTTGCCCAAACCTTTTTTTAAACCCAGCTACACTACCAGCTGGAGTGGAAGAGTAGCCTGGTGGTTGGAGCAACTGCCTAGTACCCAGCAGATCAAGGGTTTGATTCCCACTGGCACTCCTTGTGACCTTGGGCAAGTCACTTTACCCTCTGTTGCCTCAGAAGAAAAAGCTGGCAATCTATTTCCAGTAATACATTGCCAAGAAAATCCAGAGGTAGCTGGGTCACTATGAGTCAACACTGACTTGATGGCACTAAAAAACCCCCACTAACAGCATTTACTACATCCTCTGGTAACACATTTCAGAGTTTGATTACACATTGAGTAAAAAAAATTTATCTTATTAGCCTTAAATAGGTAACATTATAGCTTCATTGCGTGTCCCCTAGTCTTTCTACTTTTTGATGGCATAAACAACTGATCTATGTTTACCCATTCCACTCCATTCATTAATTTATAGCCCTCTATCATATCCCCCCTCAGCCGTCTCTTGATGGCCCTCTAGCACTGGCGTAAGTGATGGCATCTTAGATTAATGCATGTATTTGGCCACCTACACTAGTATTCTGTAAAAAAATAAAATAGGCACCTTCTTTTCTTTATATAATAGGCTTGATATAGGCTTGACACCACATGTTAACTAGGTGGAACTTTCTAAAATTACCTTCCATGTACATTGACTTCCCAGCGCTGTCACTGCTGTCATATGAACAGAACAGAAACAATGTCAGGCTTACATAGGATTTATTGATTTTAGTCCTTGTTTGTATTTAACATTTATGGTAAGCTGCACAGACAACCTTGAAAAACCCAGAGTGCCATGGGGTGGTCCCTGTTCTGTTCTTCCCCATTGCTGCAGCTAATCCGTTGTGTAAACATAGGAAAGTAAAGGGAATTTTCTAAGGCTGCACACAGCAAGTTGGAGCTTGGAACTGACAAAGTTTTCAACCTGAGGTCTCACAGATAGTCAAGGGAAAAACTAGCACTTACTGGATTTAGGCTTTTCTGTTTTGCTAAGAATACCCTATGATATCTCCATTGTTCTTCTCCCAAGGATAGCTGTGTATCCTCTCCCCAGGAATCAAGCGATAACCGGGCGGCAGCAGCATTGCATGCTGCCTGGTTAGTGATCTGTGCCGAAACAATAGGCGAGGAAAACCATCACTTGTCTTTAAGGTATGGGAGCTGACCGGGTAGCATGCAGTGTCACTGCTGCCCAATTAGTTTTAGCGGCTTCTGGTGTGTGCAGTGATCCCCAGATATTCAATGCCATGGCCATGGCATTGAATATCTGGGTTGGAGGTCAGAGGGGAGGGCTATGCACTGGAGGACCAGGGGTTCAATTCCCACCTGGGGACAACAATCTCAGGCTGGAGGGACTGGGGTCTCTAGTCCTATAGGTATTCCTTGTGGCCTTGGGCAAGCCACTTAACCCTCCATTGCCTCGGGTACACATGTAAATTGTGAGCCCTTTGGAGACAAGGGAATGTATTCAGTACCTGGTTGTAGTGATTGTAAACCGCTCTGATACCCTTCAGCCTGGGTGGCTTTTTAAGAAATTGCATAAACATAAACTACTTTACTTCTTGTCCTTATGGAAAGGTGGGTAGCTGAGCAACAGCAGAACCACGATAGGGGGAGGCAGCAACTGAGAGTTGCCACCATACCAAGACAGTCACATCACATGTTGATGATGCACAGCGGTGCTGTGACTGCAGTGTCAATCCAGATGAAAAATGGGACCGAAATAGCATTTTATCGGCCCACCCTCAGTTCTCAGCTGCTCATCTGCTTTTTGTTGTGTACTTCCTATCCTGCTATTTCCCTTTGCTGTCTTCCAGCCCATCACTGCAAGCACAAAATTCTTCTTTTCTTTTCTTTTTTATTCTGAATATTTTTGGCTTGTTTGATATATGAAGGATCAATATTCAAAAGGATTTATCCAATTAGCTATAAAAAGAAAGGCAGAATATCTATTTTTTTAAGGAAACTGCAAACTGATATCTAAGTGGATAAGTCCCAGTAAGAGGGATATTCAGTGGCACTATCTGGATAGTGCCGCTGAATATTTTCTCTGATTACCTTGGCACTATCTGGATAGTACCAGGGCAGTCTGTGGGCAGAGCTTGGGAGGAGATAATGTTTATCTGGATAGCAGCTATCCAAATAACAATCCACTTAACTAAGGACAACAAAAAAAGATGTCCTAAGTACCATGCGCATTGCCTATCCAGATAGTGCTGAAACTGACTGATAAATCTGGATATTCCATACCGACTGGTATTCAGATATGGGTGCTGAATATCTGGATTTGCTTAACTATGGCAGCCGGAGTTTTAAAAAATGTTGACTGCTGTGGGCTGAATATCACCAACTTTGGGCCCAATAGTCCACGCCAATGGCTAGCGCTGCTAAAGCAGCCAGTCGCCGGCGTGGAATATTAAACCTGGATATTTAGTGTCAGGGTCATATCCAGCCACAGCATTGAATATACAGATTGGCCGCATTTGCCGATTGCTAACTGGGCAGTGGCGATATTGAACTGCTACGCGGTTAGTGATATGCAACGAAAGTTAGGCCAGGGTTTCTTGCAACTGGTTTTTATCGTGTATCACTGCTGCCTATTTAGCGATAAGTGCCACCTCCGCTCCACCCTGGAATGCTAACTGGCTAGCATCGGGGCATGTAGTGGCAGCATTCACGGATATTCAGCGGCACTAACTTGGCTTCATTTGCATAAATATTAGCATAATGTTAACATGCCTCTTAATGAGTGTCTGGATAAAGAAAGACTACCAGATTTCTACATTACTATACTCCAGTGCTAATCACCAGGCACATTAGGAAGTACTATAAATACTGCCCATTTAGAACCCATAGCAAACCCACCGTATCATAACAGCACTACCAGGACTCACAAAGCACCAAACCCTACCTATCAAAAGACAACACTGCAAATATTCAGTTAGCGCAAAACACCGCTGCTCGTATAATTTTTGGTCTATCAAGTAAAGAGCATATAACTCCTATCTTAAAGGAGCTTCATTGGTTACCAATATCATCTCGTATTAAATACAAAACAGTAATTTATATTTTCAAGATAAAGCAACAATGTTCTGCAAAAAGTCTGACGTATCTTATCCGGTCAGATATTAGCAACAGACCTAGGAGAAGTGTATCTGAAAATAGAATCAGCTCCTCAAATGACATCAGAAAAACACGCAAGGAGACCTCTGAGAGAGCTTTCTCGTTTGCTGCGACTTCCATCTGGAACTCCCTACCTAATGATCTGAGAGCAGCTCAGGACATCAAAGACTTTAGAAAACAACTGAAAACAGTTTTGTTTACGGAGCACTACGGTCATGCAATCAACTAATTAATTTTTAAGAAAGCAATTATTTATATACATTGTACAATAGCTCACTTTATAGTATAGCTCACAATATATATATTGCACCTTTTCCCAAGACATTTAATCATATATTTACAAACTATGTATATATTATCACAGATTGTTTCACTATTACTTATTTTCTCTTTTGTTAAACCGCTTTGATTGTATGATAAGGCGGTATAAAAATCCAATTAAATAAAATAAATAAATATTAAACCAATACATCTCAGAGAATACCAATACCAAAGAATACCAATACCAATCTCCTACTGGGGAAAGAGAACAAGTGGCATTGTCAAATAGAAACTTCATAAACAGAATACCTCAGCTTGGTTACACATGCAGAACATAGACCGTCACCAAACAAAGAACAAGGGATCACAATTTAGAAATCGGAAGACAATAATTAAATTGGGAACCCCTAAAGCCAAACTTGGAATGTACAACAGCACTGGAGAAATAAAACTATAAATTAATTTCCTCTTGTACTAAACAAAAACGCACAGATGTTAGCGATACACATTTCCCAGAGCTGACATATTCCAGTTAATACATTCAAAATCAAAAAGTATTTTTCTACTTTTTGTTGTTTGAGCATTTTATTTTTCAATTGCAATTGCTCCAGTCCCTTTCTTCTGGTTTCTTCTGTCTTCTGCTAATTCTCCATTGTCTGCTGTCCATTTGTCCTTTCTTCTCTCTTCTACATCTGCTTTAACATACTGATCTTTCTGCTTTTGCTGTTTCCCACATTTCTTTCTTTATTCCTTTATCATCCACTCAAATTTCACCCTTCCATCCTCAATCTCCACTTACTCTGCTAATACCCGGCCACTCGTAGATTTTTCTTCCCTCCCATACAAAATATCTTTTCCCCCTCCATCCTCATTTTCCCCAAGCCCCATCCCCTTCTAGTCCTCCCCCAACATCAGCTCCCTTCTAGTTCCAGCCCCACCCAGCACCCAGCATCCGCTTCCTTCCAGTTCCATTCTCCCTCCCCACATCAGCCCATTTCCAGTCCAAGCTCCCCCCCAATCAGGGCCGGCCCGTCCATTGAGCAAGAATGTTTTTTGCACAGGGCCCCGCGTTTCAGGGGGCCCCGCGCAAAAAACATTTTGCATCCCAGATTCCCAGCTAAGTTTTAAAAAAAAAAACCAGAAACCGGCTGCTGCTGCCGCTGCCGCCGTGGCAGCGGCAGAATGGAGAGGGGCCCATTTACAGTCCTTACCACCCCCCCCCATCAGCCCAGCTAAGTTAAAAAAAAAAAAACCAGAAACCGGCTGCTGCTGCTGCTGCCGCCGTGGCAGTGGCAGAATGGAGAATCCCGCGGGGCCCCCCTGTCCTGAAGTCTTCTATGCGGCCTCCGTCGGCTGTCAGAGCTGCGCGAAGAGAGAGCGCTTCTCCTCTCGCAGCTCTGTTAATCACGCCGCGGGGCTGATGGGAAATCCCATCAGCCCCGCGGCGGGATTAACAGAGCCGCGAGAAAGGGAAACTCTCCCTTCGCGCGGCTCTGAAAAGCCCACGCTGAGGCCGCTTAGAAGACTGCTGGACAGGGGGGCCCCGCGGGATTCTCCATTCTGCCGCTGCCACGGCGGCAGCGGCAGCAGCAGCCGGTTTCTGTTTTTTTTTTTTAAAACTTAGCTGGGCTGATGGGGAGGGGGGGAGGGGTAAGGACTGTAAATGGGCTGATGGGGGGGGGTAAGGACTGTAAATGGGCTGATGGGGAGGGAGGGGGGGTAAAGATTGTAAATGGGCTGATGGGGAGGGAGGGAGGGAGGGGGGGTAAGGACTGTAAATGGGCTGATGGGGAGGGAGGGGGTAAGGACTGTAAATAGGCTGATGGGGGGGGTAAGGACTGTAAATGGGCTGATAGGGTGGGGGGTAAGGACTGTAAATGGGCTGATAGGGGGGTAAGGACTGTAAATGGGTTGATGGGGAGGGAGGGGGGGGTAAGGACTGTAAATGGGCTGATGGGGAGGGAGGGAGGGAGGGGGGGTAAGGACTGTAAATGGGCTGATGGGGAGGGAGGGAGGGGGGGTAAGGACTGTAAATGGGCTGATGGGAGGGAGGGAGGGGGGTAAGGACTGTAAATGGGCTGATGGGGGGGAGGGAGGGAGGGGGGGTAAGGACTGTAAATGGGCTGATGGGGAGGGAGGGAGGGGGTAAGGACTGTAAATGGGCTGATGGGGGGGTAAGGACTGTAAATGGGCTGATAGGGAGGGGGGGTAAGGACTTAAATGGGCTGATGGGGAGGGAGGGAGGGGGGGTAAGGACTGTAAATGGGCTGATGGGGAGGGAGGGAGGGGGGGTAAGGACTGTAAATGGGTTGATGGGGAGGGAGGAAGGGGGGTAAGGACTGTAAATGGGCTGATAGGGGGGGGGTAAGGACTGTAAATGGGCTGATGGGGAGGGAGGGAGGGTGGTAAGGACTGTAAAAGGGAAGAATGGGTGGGGGTGAGGGAGGGAGGGAGGGGGGGAAGGAATGTAAATGGGCTGATGGGGAGGGAGGGAGGGGGGGTAAGGACTGTAAATGGGCTGATGAGGGAGGGAGGGAGGGAGGGGGTTAAGGACTGTAAATGGGCTGATGGGGAGGGAGGGGGGTAAGGACTGTAAATGTGCTGATGGGGGGGGTTAGGACTGGTAATGGGCTATAGGGGATTCGGACGGGAAGTGGGCTGATGGGGGGGGGGTTAAGCCGGGGAATGGGCTATGGGGGGTCAGGACAGGTAATAGACTATGGAGGGGCTAAGACTGGAAATGGGCTGATGGGGGAAGTTATGGCAGGTAATGGGCTAGGGGGGTCTACGACTAAAAGAGTGCTGATGGGGGGATTAGGACTGGAAACGGGCTATGGGGCGGTGGGCTAAGACTGGAAATGGGCTGTGGGGGGTGTTAGGACTGGTAATGGGCTGTGGGGGGCATTAGGACTGGTAATGGGCTATGGGGGGGGTTACAACAGGTAATGGGCTATGGGGAGGTACGACTACAAGTGGGCTGATGGGGGGATTAGGACAGGTAATGGGCTATGGGGGGGTTAGGACAGGTAATGGGCTGATGGGGGGTTACAACAGGTAATGGGCTATGGGGGGGCTAAGACTACAAGTAGGCTGATAGGGGTTTAGGACTGGTAATGGGCTGTGGGGGGCGTTAGGACTGGTAATGGGCTGTGGGGGCGGTAGGATTGGAAATGGGCTGAGGGGGGACTAGGACTGGAAATGGGCTGATGCAGGGACAAGAAGGGAGCAGATGCTGGGTGGGGCTGGAACTAGAAAGGAGCTGATGTTTGGGGGGAGGATTAGAATGGGATGGAGCTGGGAGAGTGAAATGGAGAGGGAAAAATATTTTGCGTGGGAGGGAAGACAAATCTACAATTGGCCGGATATTGGGAGAGTAAGTGGGGATTGAGGATGGAGGGATAAAATTTGAGTGGATGAAATAGGAATGAGGAAAGAGCAAAAGGAGAAAGATTAGTATGTTAAAGCAGATGTAGAGAGAGAATGGAAAAAAAAAACAAGAAGACAGAAGAAAGGACAAATGGACAGCAGATGGAGAGTTAGCAGAAGACACGAAGAAACCAGAAGAAAGTGGCTGGAACAATTGCAACTGAAAAAAAATGCACAAAAGGTAGAAAAATATCTCTTTATTTTGAATTTATTAACTGGAATATGTCAGCTCTGGGAAATGTGCATCATTAATTTTTGCGCTTTGTTTAGTACAAGAGGAAATTAATTTATAGTTTTATTTCTACAGTGTTGTTGTATATTCCAAGTTTGGCTTTTGGGGTTCCCAGTTTAATTATTGTCTTCCTGTTTCTAAATTGTGATTCCTTGTTTGGTGATGGTCTATGTTCTGCATGTGTAACTGAGCTGAGGTATTCTGTTTATGTAATTCCTATTTGACATTGCCACTTGTTCTTTCCCCAGTAGGTCATGTATTATTGTTCTCTGAAATGTATTGGTTTAATATTTGCAGTGTTGTCTTTTGATAGTTAGGGCATGGTGCTTTGTGAGTCCTGGTAGTGCTGTTAGGATACGGCAGGTTTGCTATGGGTTCTAAATGGGCAGTGTTTGTAGTAGTTCCTAATGTGCCTGGCGGTTGGTACTGGATTATAGTAATGTAGAAACCTTTTAGTCTTTCTTTATCCATATACTCATTAAGAGGCATGTTTACTAAAAGTTAGTAGTGTATGGTAACATTATGCAAATATTTATGCAAATGAGGCACCTTATGCAAATGAGGCCCCGCACCGAGTCTCCGCACATGGCCCCGCACCCCCCTTGGGCCGCCCCTGCCCCCAATCAGCCCATTTGCAATCCTAGCCCCCCCCATAAGCCATTTCCAATCCTAGCCCCCATCAGCCATTTCCAATCCTATTCCAGCCCCACATCAGCCCATTTCCAGTCCAGGTTCCCCCACACTCAGCCTATTTCCAGTCCTAGTCCCCCCATCAGCTCATTTCCAGTCCTAGCCCCCCAATCAGCTCATTTCCAGTTCTATTCCAGCCCCCCCCCAATCAGCTAATTTCCAGTCCTATTCCAGCCCCCATCAGCCCATTTCCAGTCCAAGCTCCCCCCAACAGCCCATTTGCAATTCTAGCCCCCCATCAGCCATTTCCAATACTGGACCCCCCATCAGACATTTCCAATCTTATTCCAGCCCCACACCACATTTCCAGTCCAAGCTCCCCCACACTCAGCCCATTTCCAGTCCTTGCCTCCCCATCATCTCATTTCCAGTCCTAGCCCCCCAATCATCTCATTTCCAGTCCTATTCCAGCTCCCATCAGCCCATTTCTAGTCCAAGCTCCCCCCATCAGCTCATTTGCAAACCTAGGCCTCATCTACCATTTCCAAAACTAGTCCCCCCCCCCCCATCGGACATTTCCAATCCTATTCCAGAACCACATCAGCCCATTTCCAGTCCAAGCTCCCCCACACTCAGTCCATTTCCAATCCTATCACCCCAAAAGCCCATTTGTCGTCCTAGCCCTCCCCAACAGTTCATTTGCAGTCCTAGCCCCTCCCCCAATCAGCTCATTTCCAGTCCTAGGCCCCTCCAAACTCAGCCCATTTCCTATCCTAGCCCCCCCCCACTCAACCCATTTCCAATACTAGCCCCCCTGTGCCACTCAGCCCATTTCCTATCTTAGGCCCCTCCTTCACACTCAGCCCATTTGCAATCTTAGGCCACCGCCCTGACTCAGTCCATTTCTAGTCTTAGGCCCCCCTAGCCCCTTCCTGAAGAGCCCTGTGGCAGGCTTTAGAAGCCCTGGCTCACCTCCCTACAGCAGCTCGTGGCTCCCGGCAGGCTCAGCAGCAGCTCCCTACAGCCGCCGAAGTGAAGAGCGTTGTTTTCCTTCACTTTGGCAGCTGTGTTGTAATGTAGATTGCTGGTGCGCTGGGTGCCGGGACACAGGAAATGTCCTTTGACCTCCGGTGCGCCAGTGATCTACATTACAACACAGCTGCCAAAGTGAAGGAAAACAACTTTCTTCATTTCGGCGGCCGTATAGAGCTGCTCCTGAGCCTGCCGGGAGCCGTGAGTCGCTGTAGGGAGGTGAGCCTAGAGCCGAACATGTGCAAGATATTGTTGGTGCGGGGCCTCCTGAAGCATGGGGCCCTGTGCGAACAACATTCTCGCACAATGGACGTGCCAGCCCTGCCCATACTGTATGAAAATGGGGATGCGTTGGTGTTCAGCCCATAGCTTATAGAGTTGCATGTGCTGGTGCAGAGCATTCCGCCATTGCCAATAACTGGGGGAATCCACCAACTTCCAATCCATCAAAATTATTCGTCTTGCCAGAGCCCATGAAAGCTTCAACCAATGCTTTTCGTCCCTTACTGGCAACCGCCACTCCGCACTTGGAGCACACCTCTCACCCCTCGTAACACATTGCCAGCAGGCGACCGGGTGAAAGGTAGGCACGTCGATTCACCCGATACTGCATATCCTGGAGAGAGACCATTGCTGTAAAGCGAGGAATCTTACCAATGAGCTTCCATAGGTCCTCCCCTGTCAGAGATGTACTAAGGTCGGCATTCCATGCTTCAGCCAACCAGTGACAAGCGATCTTTGTGGCCTTAGTCCCAAAAGATGACTGCACCTGGGAAATTCTTCACAAAGAAAAAACTCTTCTAAGTCAGTGAAAAAATTACTGGACAGATTACCCTTCTCCAGGCTACAAATGTAACTATGCAACTGGAAGAATAAAAAAAAAAAGTCACCCTCAGAGACCTCAAGTTGGGCACATAGTTCCGGGAAGGCTAACAACTCTCCATCTTCTGTCAGGACCTGGTCTAAGTGTTATATGCTCAAGTGCTGCCACTGGTGAAACCCTTTGCTGACATGCCAGGAGTGAAGTCGGCGTTCCCATGAATAGGCAGATAGACTGATTGGGAACTCAAATGGTTCAATTTTGAGAAAATCCACTACCATATCTTGTGTATCACCTGAATCAGAGGGCACTGCCATAGTAAACCAAGCAGTTTATTCACTGGCACATGCAGCACATAACGTAGCGACAGAGGGGTGGCCAAGGCTCTCTCACAGGATAAAGGAGTATATTCTTCTGTATGAAAGACTCAGTCTTTTAAATGTCATAGCAGACACGCTAAGTTGTACGCCTGAATATCAGGTACTCCCATCCCCCCTTGACGCCAGGACCCCTTAAGTTCCTGTAATGTGATACGAGCTCGACGACCCATCCAAAGAAAACAGGTTAGTATAGAGTCTAATCTATTCAGGTCCTTCCTGAGGAGCCAAACGGGAAGCATTTGGAGCATATAGAGCCAGCGTGGGAAAAGTGCCAACCTGAATAAAGCAATTCGACCTCCCAAAGTGAGGAGTAGATCCCACCATCTCTCTAAAAGCTGAATAGTTTGGGCAAGAAGGGTCACCACAATGCACCCCATAAAGATCTTTCAGAACTGCTGGCAGGGTCACCCCAAGATATCAGATTGAGGTGTTCACCCAGCGAAGTGGGAATCCTCCCCTCCAGGAAGCACAGAGCGAGTCATGGGTAGGCAACGCCTCTGACTTATCTAGGTTCAGCTTATAGCCTGAGAATCTACCAAATGTGTTACGTTTGTGTAACAAAATCAAAAGAAAGCCTTTGGGATTAATCAGATATACCAAAAGGTCATCAGCGAAAGCAGACAATTTGAATTGATATGAGCCGAAGCGCACCCCCTCGATCCTTGGGTCTACACGTATTCACGTCAGTAGCGGTTCTAGTGTGAGTAGAAAGGAGATAAGGGACAGCCCTGTCTTGTCCTGTGTTGCAGAGGGAACCTCACTGTTTGGCAGCCGTTGACTAAAATCCTTGCCCATGAGTCAGTATAGAGCAGGGGTCTCAAACTCAAATTGCTTTGAGGGCCAAATGAGGACTTGTAAAGTAACCCGGGGGCCGCATAAGACGTGGGGCCTCATTTGCATAAGGGGCCTCATTTGCATAAATATTTGCATAATGTTACCATACACTAACTTTTAGTAAACATGCCTCTTAATGAGTATGGATAAAGAAAGACTAAAAGATTTAGAAATAGGAAGACAATAATTAAACTGGGAACCCCAAAAGCCAAACTTGGAATGTACAACAACACTGTAGAAATAAAACTATAAATTAATTTCCTCTTGTACTAAACAAAGTGCAAACATTAATGATGCACATTTCCCAGAGCTGACATATTCCAGTTAATAAATTCAAAATAAAGAGATATTTTTCTACCTTTTGTGCATTTTTTTTCAGTTGCAATTGCTCCAGCCACTTCTGGTTTCTTCGTGTCTTCTGCTATCTCCATCGTCTGCTGTCCATTTGTCCTTTCTTCTCTCTTCTAGTTTTTTTTCCATTCTCTCTCTCTACATCTGCTTTAACATACTAATCTTTCTCCTTTTGCTCTTTCCTCATTCCTATTTCATCCACTCAAATTTTACCCCTCCATCCTCAATCCCCACTTACTCTCCCAATACCTGGCCAATTGTAGATTTGTCTTCTCTTCCAGACAAAATATTTTTCCCCTCTCCATTTCACTTTCCCAGCTCCATCCCATTCTAATCCTCCCCCAACATCAGCTCCCTTCTAGTTCCAGCCCCACCCAGCATCTGCTCCTTTCTAGTCCCTGCATCAGTCCATTTCCAGTCCTATCCTAGCCTCACCATCAGCCCATTTCCAATCCTAGCCCCCCATCAGCCCATTTCCAATCCTAGCTCCCTCCCCTCACAGCCCATTTCTATTCCAAGCCCCCCTCCCCATCAGCCATTTGCAGTTCAAGCCCCCCTTCCACTCAGCCCATTTCCAGTCCTAGCAACCCCCCCAGCCCATTACCAGTCCTAGACCCCCCATAGCCCATTACCAGTCCTAACCTCCCCATAGCGCACTTCCAGTCTTACCCCCCCATCACCCCATTTTCAGTCTTACCCCCCCATAGCCCATTACCAGTCCTAGTCCCCCCCATAGCCCACTTGCAGTCGTATCCCCCATCACCCCATTTTCAGTCTTACCTCCCCTCATAGGCCATTACCAGTCCTAACCCCCCAATCAGCCCACCTCCAGTCCTAACCCCCATCACCCCATTTTCAGTCCTAGCCCCCACCATAGCCCATTACCAGTTATAACCCCCCAGCCCATTACCAGTCATAACCCCCCCCTGCCAATAGCCCACTTCCAGTCCTAACCCCCATCCGCCCATTTCCAGTCCTAGCCCCCACCATAGCCCATTACCAGTCATAACCCCCCCCTGCCAATAGCCCACTTCCAGTCCTAACCCCCATTACCCCATTTCAGTCAGCCCCTCCATAGCTCATTACCGGCCAGCGAAGGAGGGAAACAAAAAAACCCCAAACCCTGGCTTCTGCCGTTGCCGCCGTGGCAGCAGCAGAATCAATTGTCAAATTTAAAAAAAAAAGACTTCTGCTG
Organism: Ichthyophis bannanicus; assembly: GCA_033557465.1. Taxonomy (NCBI): domain Eukaryota; kingdom Metazoa; phylum Chordata; class Amphibia; order Gymnophiona; family Ichthyophiidae; genus Ichthyophis; species Ichthyophis bannanicus. Next base: position 39,992,496 of record CM066048.1, on the reverse strand, counting down.
CTCAAGCAGCAAAATCAGCTGTCCTGCGGCCCCTTCCCCTGTGCCCGGAGATCCGAGTCTGCTCTATCAGCGGCATGCTTTTCAAGCCGAGAGGGGAATACTCTCCTCGCGGCTTGAAAAGCACGCCGCTGATAGAGCAGACTCGGATCTCCGGGCACAGGGGAAGGGCCGCAGGACAGCTGATTTTGCTGCTTGAGCAGCAGAAGTCTTTTTTTTTTAAATTTGACAATTGATTCTGCCGCTGCCACGGCGGCAACGGCAGAAGCCAGGGTTTTGTGTTTTTTTTGTTTTCCTCTGTCGCGGGCCGCACAAAGTTGTCTCGCGGGCCGCATGCGGCCCGCGGGCCGCGTGTTTGAGACCCCTGGTATAGAGCATTCGCACTGCCTGAAAAAAGAAACCTCCAAAACCAAAAGCCTCCAACACTTTAAACATATACTTCCATCCTACTCTGTCAAAGGCATTCTCTGCGTCGAAACTGATAAGGAGCGAGGGAATCTCTGCCCAGCGACAATACTGCAGAAACACCAAAATTTGACGGACATTCCGTACCACCCAGCGGCCCTTTACAAAGCCCATTGGGGTGGGTGGATCAGATCAGGCAATAGTGGAGACAATGCTCAGCCAGGATCTTTGACATAACCCTACGATCAACGTTCAACAGTGATATAGACCAATAAGATCCCGGATGCAGTGAATCTCAACCCGGTTTAGGAATAAGTGTTATGAGGGCTTCATTTTTTTTTTATTTAAAAGGATTTATATACCACTTTATCATGCATTTAGGCTTCAGTAATCCAAGGAAGCAATATAGTATAGGGGGTGAAGTATTTTTGTCCACTAAAGAAGAGCAGGACCTGGGCGTGGTTGTGTCTGATGATCTTAAAGTAGCTAAACGGGTAGAAAAGGCGACGGCAAAAGCTAGAAGGATGCTTGGGTGCATACGGAGAGGAATGGCTAGCAGAAAAAAGGAGATGATAGTGCCTCTGTATAAGTCTTTGGTGCAACCTCATTTGGAGTATAGTGTGCAATTCTGGAGACTGCACCTTCAAAAGGATGTGAACAGGATGGAGTCGGTGCAGAGGGTGGCTACTAAAATGGTTAGTGGTCTTCATTATAAAGCATATGAGGACAGACTTAAGGATCTTAATACGAGTACACCTTAGAGGAAAGGTGGGATAGAGGCGATATGATTGAGATGTTTAAATACCTCCATGTCATAAATGTTCAGGGGGAGAGCCTCTTTCAATTGAAAGCAAGTTCTGCTATGAGGGGACATGGGATGAGGGTGAAGGGGGATAGATTCAGGAGTGATATGCGGAAATATTTCTTTACGGAAAGAGTGGTGGATCCGTGGAATAGTCTCCCAGTAGAGGTGGTAGAGATGAGAACAGTAACTGAATTCAAAAAAGCATGGGACAAACACAGAGGATCTCTAAAGGAAAAAAGGAGACTGTTGTAGTTGTTGATATGGAAGGACAGACTAGATAGGCCATGTGGTCTTTTTCTGTCATCATATTTCTATGTTTCTTATCCTGAAATCAAAGTGGATTACACAGCAAACAAATCAAATCAAATCAATTACATTTCACAGCAAACAAATCAAGTGGTGTGGGGGTGTGTGCATGCAGTGAAATTCAGGGTGTGTGTGTGCGTGGTGAGTTGTATACATTATGAGCTCTGTACAGGCACTATTGTATTTACATTTGCATTTTTACATTTTGTTTGGGCAGTTCATGCGATGTCATTGTAGCGTTCTGTGAAGAGTATTGTCTTTAGCATCTTCTGGATGTCATTGAGGTCATTTATTGCTCTCAGGTTGTCGGTGAGTAGATTTTGCTTGTTTGGGTTTTGCTTGTTTGGGTGAGGTTTGCTTGTGGGGTGATTTGGGTGGTTGGGGGTTGGTGATCTTCGTTGAATTGTTTGATGAATAGGGTGGTTTCGAGTAGCTTCCAGAATTCTTTTATGTCTGTTGATGCTTTCAGTTTATCTGGGAGGATATTCCAGATAGCAGGGGCAGCAAGAGAGAAAGCTCGCATGGATGTGGATTTGTTGGTTCTTGTAAATAGACTGGGTGTTGGTATGTTGTTTTTGGTGCTGTTTCTGTCTGGTCTATTGCTTGTTTTGGTTGTGATGAGCTCCTGTAGTATCTCTGCTGTTTTTAATTTTGAAGATGGTGAGTGCTGCTTTATATTTTGCCCGTGATGAGATTTGTTTGATAGGGGAAGGATTGTGACCCCACCAATTGTTGGTACATTTCAGTTAAAGGAAAATATACTTTTTTGTCTCTGAGCATCTGGTAAAATTCTGCACTAAATCCATCTGGGCTCAGGGCACGCAGTGTATGGAGATTGTTAATTACTTTGAGCACTTCAGTGGGAGTGATGGGTGCATTTAATTGAGCACTTTGGTCCAGACTCAATTGAGGGAGGTTACAGTTCTGCAAATAGGGGCTGGCCACATGCCCATCCTGGGCATCTGCCATGTAAAGTCCGCAGTAGCAGGCTGAGAAGGCGTTCTCCACTGCTGCCTGGGAAGTCTGCACTCTACCATCTGAAGTGTGAAGCGCTACCACCGAGCAGGGGCCTTTCTCGTTTTTAATTAACTAAGACATCAATCTGCTTGAGCGGTTCCCATACTGATAAAGCACATATTTGTAGTGTAATACAGAACACTTCATCCGTGAATGAATAAGTGTGTTTAGTTGACTTTGAAGGATCAAATAGGCTGTTCAATTTTCCTCTGTGTCATGGAGTGCTAGTCTCCTATGGAGCCTGCGGAGTTGGGTGCCCCAGTCAACCAGCTTACAGTTAGATTCTTTCTTACGTCTACTCACATATCCAATCAGTACCCTGTGTAAAAAAACTAGCAGTTTTCCAAAAAAGGCTGGGGTTGTCCTTGTGAATTGTGTTTGTTATCTCAAAAAAGTCCCACTAATTTAAATATCGTGCGAAGGCCGTGTCTCCCTTAAGGTAGAAGGGAAAGCGCCAACACCGCCCCCCCTTCATTTGGGGGCCAGTTGAACATCCAGCCATATCATTGCATGATCAGAGATCTGAATATCTTCTATCTGGGTGTTATCCACCTGTCTCAGTAGACCCTGGAAGATCAAGAAATAGTCTATTCTAGACCACATATTATGTGCTCTGGACAAGTGAGTATAGTCCCGCTCACTGGGGTGCAGCGTGTGCCAGATGTCCAGCAAATTACCACTATCACATAGACCCAACAATTGTCTACGAATCTCCATCACTTGCCTGTTGGGATCGGTCCATGAGAGGATCCAAGAAACAGTTGTAGTCCCCCCCCGCAAGAATCACCTCTCATTCCCCCTTGGCTAGTAAGCTCTGCACCAGCACATCAAATAGTTCACGCTCATATCAGTTTGGTCCATAGATATTTCCTAAGAAGATAGGAACTCCTTCCAACCTCCCCCAGATCAGTATGTATCGACCCCCCAAATCACTTTGTGTGTGTTCAATCTGAAAATTAATCCCCTTTTTACATAGGATAGTTACCCCCTGCTCATCTGCTCCCTGCAGAGGCCCGATAGATCTCACTCACCCACCATCTCCTGAGTTTAGCATGTTCAATGTCAATCATATGGGTCTCTTAGAGGAGGGCGACGCCAGTCTGTTTGTCAAGGAGCACTTAAGCACTTTGTCTCTTTAACAGGCACCCAATGCTGCAGACGTTCCATGAGAATATACGGGTACCCCCCCTTGGTTAGGTAATTCCAATGAGTTTGTAGATGTTATCAAAGAAGAATTATGGTCTATTGCGGGAGGCCTCCCAGCCTAAGCCCTGTAATTGGTAAGTGTCGCCCACAGAAGGAGCTCCCCACCCCTCCCCGATAGAACCCCTTGCCTACTACCATGGGAAACTAATTCTCCCTTTCCCTTGCTCCTACCAACCCTAACCCAAACACCGGCCTTCTCAAGTCGCTGCCTCACAATTGTCGGGTGCATAGAAGGTTGTCGTGGCATTGGGGTTCTCCCCCTCCCCAGCTGTCCCACTTTAGAGTCTCCCTCCTCCCATCTAATGTTGCGATCCCCACCTAGGGAATAGTCCTAAAAGGGGTTCTTGGACTAAGACTATCAAGGGAAGACCTGACACTGTCTTTTCCACTGGGTCAGAGTGGGTCCTGCACCAAAGGGCGTGCAGCTACTCACACTCTACAGGGTCTCCCATCCCCCCGACCCTACCATGCATGTGTCGCGGGTTAGTTCCTATTATATCCTCCTAGTTGTGTCTCTCCCATCAACCCTAGCCTTCCCTCCCAACCTCCCCTCTCACAATGACATTCCCAAGACCGACCCTCCCCCTTCCATATTCACACATATCTACCCTTTATTAACAACCCCATTCCCATTCTTATCAACTTCTCAACTGAGAAAAACTCAAACCTGCCCACATTCCAGCTTACCCTCACCCATTAGCATTCATATTTCAACAATCAAATCCTATACAAAGTCCCCCCTTCCCCTCCTCCCCTCCCACAGTTAAGACAGATAGAACAATTCTAAAAGCCAGGAGGGTCAGGAGGCCTTGCATCAGGCACTGGGAAAGGCGGACTCACGCCAAAGGGAATGAGGCCCAAGCCAGAGAGGGGCAACCCAACAACACAAACATTGCATCCCAACTTGGATATCCCATTGCTCTCCTCCCCAGTCCAACCAGTGTCCAATGATAGTGTTGAAGTCCCCAACAAAAAGTTTAAGGGAAGGTCTGTCCCCAGAGCTAAGCTGTCACAGCCCAATCGCCCCTTATTGTGGTGCAAAAGGCCCACAGTCCGAATTCACCTTAGAGATGCCCTCAAGCCAGGTTATCCCAAGATTCTCCGGGATCCACTCATGTTGGCAAGGCTACCAGAAAGCTCTGTACCTCAGCAGGGGCAGAGAAAAAGCGAACTTGCCCCTGATTTTCGATTTGTAGCTTCACTGGATACAGCAATGAGAAGTGGATGTTCTGTTGTAGTAGCTGATTGCAGAGTGGGGCATATTCCTTGTGACAATGGCTTAGCAGTGTGGAATAGTCTTGAAAAATTTAAATGGTCTTAGACTCTTGAGCGATGTTCTGGGGCACTCTGGCCACACGTAGCACCATTTCTTCTGTCATAGTCGTGGAAACGGGCTATCACTACTCTGGGGTGGGAGTTATTGTCCTTACGCGGCCACAATCAATGGACCCACTCCAGACGTATTTTCCCTGTGAGTTCACTCAAAGATAAATGAAGGGGAATCCAAATCTCGAGGAAACCTTTGAGCTCTGTATCTCTCATGGATTCGTCAATTCCCATGAAGCGGTGTTTTTTTACGATGGCCTCGATTCTTGAGGTCATCAATTTTCTCCTCTTACTAGCATATCAGGCCCTCCAAGCATTGGAGAGTAGAGGACTGAGCCTGCTGGACCTCCTCGGCATTGGAGACTCATTGCTTCTCTAAGGATATACAGCTAGTAAAATCTGCTACCACCAGAGCCAACTGGGATATTTGGTCCATCAGGGTAGTAAAGCGCATATCTAAAGCTTGTATCACTGCCAGTGATACTTCTTCAGCCAGGTTTTGAGGCACTTCTGCTGGTTGTTGCAATGGTGAGTTGGCAGACATCTTTGTCTCTGGTGCTCAGTGTTTCACTCGGCGGGTTATCTTTGATGCCATCAACCCTCTGGGAGGCAGATACCGACTGGGTGGGCTCTCAAGACAGTCTGGTCTAGGGAGAAAAATGTGAGCCATTCAAATTAACAAAGGTTTAATGGCAAAGGAGGCGAGGAGCCCCAAAGCCGAGCAAAACGTGTGTTACTCTGCTCACTGCATCACGTGACCTAGCTGAGCGGCATTTATATGGTTTGCAGGTCTGCAAATCATGTAAATGCCTTTGAATCCCCTCCCCACCTTTATTTTCAGCTCTAGCTCTTTGCCAGGGTAACCTAGGTAAACAGGACACTTTGTACTCTGTTGCTTTATGACTAGTACATAACAGAAGGCAGACAAGGTAAAAGAAAAGTAGGAGAGGTTTGGGATTTGGGGAGGAGGGAGACATATATGGTTCTCCTTTGAAATTACCTGTAGGCCATACCTTGTTGCTCCAGGAAGGTGACTTTAAGGTCACTGGCTTAACATCCCCCAAAGAACAGTATGGTAAGGGAAGGGGGCTGAGCAGAATCTTCTGAGGGCCAGGCTGGTCCAAGGATATGTGACACTGTAGGTAAACCTTCCACCCCTCCCCCCCAATAGTCCAGCATCTCCTCTTCCCTTCCTACTCCCACCAGGTGTCCAGTATCTCTGCTTTTCTTCCCCACCCCCTTGAATGTCAGCATTTCCCTTTCCCTTCTCTACCCCCTCCCTTATTACTACTACTACTAATACTTATCATTTGTATAGTCCAGCATCTCCCCTTTCTTCCCCACACCTCGCTGTCCAGCATCTCTCATATACTCTCTTTCCCTTGCTCCCTCTCTCTTCTACTGCTGCTACTGTACTTCTACTTGAACCACCCTGAATCACTGTAAAGTGGCATTCATGGTGCAGGGCCTATAAGTGTCGGCGGGTATTCAAGCTCTGCCAGGTAACACCCTCTCCAAGGCCAGTGCTACCATTAGGCAAATTAGGCGGTCACCTAGAGCGCTAGCCCTCCAGGGGCATCCATTGCCATCGCTGTCACTCCTCTAGGGACCTGCAATGGCAGCAATGGCCACACACAACCCCACAGCACTTACCTTAAAATTTCAGCACCAAAGTGCTGTTTGTTTCTGTCCTCTCCAAGGCCTGATGCCATTTTCCTGTTTGCCATCAATATGGCATAATTATTTAGTTCACACCTTTCCAGTAGTAGTTCAAGGCAAATTACAATCTGGAGCAGTATTTCCCTGTCTCCACAGGGCTTATAGTCTAAGTTTATACCTGAGGCAATGGAGGGTTAAGTGACTTACCAAGGCCACAACCAGTGGGATTTGAACCCTGGTCTCTGTGATTACAGGCCATTGGGCTAACCACTAGGTTATTCCTCCACTCTACTAATGGCATAATCATTACAAGAGCCAGATGTGCCTTCTCTAGTCCTCTTTTTGCAGCACTCCATAACTCTTAAACTCCATATCTATCTGATAGTGCTGTGACAAGAAATTAGTTTCGAAGAAGGTGAGGAAGCTACATATAGTGAAAGGCTAGGGCTCTGCAAGTATTCCAAATGCTCTGCCAGTGTACCTCAGACCTGCAGCACCCCCTACTATTCCAATACTGGGATTCCAACCTATCTCCACATACAGTTCTGTGAATGCACCTCATTCTTGCCCTGCAGCACTCCCTGCTATTCCAGTCCAAGATTTCTCATAATTTTCCTTGCTCTTGCTTCCTTTTTAGGCCTCATCGTGTACTTGGGGATGATGGTCGGTGCATTTTTATGGGGAGGCCTGGCTGATCGAATTGGCCGGCGACAATGCCTCCTAATTTCACTCTCAGTCAACAGTGTTTTTGCCTTCTTTTCCTCCTTTGTGCAGGGATATGGGACTTTCCTCTTCTGTAGACTTCTCTCTGGAGTTGGGTAAGTCCATCCTTCTTGACTTTTAAATGCAAGTGTCCAGTCTGGTTCAGAAGCTTCTCCTGAGAATGTATATAATTTGGGAAATCTAGTTTGCACACAGCTAGAGGGAAATATTTCCCATGTATATCCTAGGGTGATTGAAGAGAAAAGCTGCCACCGTTCTGGAGGTAATAAGTTTGCTGTATGCACTACATGAGGTTGGAAAAGGAGAAATTAGACCTTACCTGCTAATTGTCTTTCCTTGAGTTCTCTCCGGGCCAGTCCAGGTACAGTTGGGTAGTCAATCCCTTCTAGCAGCTGAGGACTGAATGCTGAAAACTTTTGCTGACAGATGTAACAGCTCCCTCTGGTGTTAGCAAGCCAGTTATCTATTGACAAAGCAGAAGACGATCAGAAACAACCCGTTCCCATATAAGGAAACAAACCTAAATCCTAAAACTGAAACCAAAAAAACAATGGGCATCCAAACCAATGGTGCGCCGAAGCGCGCCGCCCTATCAACAGTAGCAGGAACTCTCTAGAACCCTGAAGTAGAAAGGGTCCCCCCCCCAAGGGAGCGAGAACCCTCCAATATCCTTTTCCAATGGTGATCGAGATCCGCAAGTGCGGACGTGCGCAAAAAACCTTACTGAAAAAAACTCGACCGCACTAAGAGACCCCCCCCCACGAACCACAGCTCGCAAAAATACTTGGGTGGGACCTGGACTGGCCCGGAGAGAACTCAAGGAAAGACAATTAGCAGGTAAGGTCTAATTTCTCCTTCCTCTTCGTCTCTCCGGGCCAGTCCAGGTACAGTTGGGCAGTACCAAAGCAGTACCTAAACTGGGGAGGGTCCTGCGAGCCCCGCCAAAATGGTCAAGGCCCCCACCGTAGCATCCGCACGGGCCTGCACATCCAACCGATAATGCTTTGTGAAGGTGTGCAGAGAGGACCAGGCAGCCGCCCGACAGATATCTGCCGGCGGAATCAAACTCATTTCCGCCCAAGAAGTCGCTTGAGCCCTTGTCGAATGTGCTCTGAGCTCCTGTGGAGGCGACCTACCCCTTGCCGGATAAGCTCTAGCGATCGCTTGCTTTACCCATCGGGCGATAGAAGCCTTGGTCACCGCCAAACCCTTACGAGAACCACCAAACAACACAAACAACCGATCAGACCTTCGAAATGGCTTTGTAAGCCGAAGATACTTTCGTAGAACGCGCCCCAAATCCAACTGTTGCAGCGCCCGGTCTAGCGTACTGCCCTGAGACCGAAAGGTAGGCAGCGAAACTGTCTGATTCATATGAAACCCGGAAACCACCTTTGGCAGAAACGAGGGAACGGGCCGCAGAACCACCTTCTCCTTCGAGAAATGAAGGTACGGTTCCCTGCAAGACAGCGCTTACAAATCCGAAACCCTCCTAGCTGAGCAGAGGGCCACCAGAAAAGCTGTTTTCCAAGAAAACTCCCGCAAGTTGCCATCCAGTTCCGACTCAAAAGGCGGACCCGTCAAGGCTTCGAGCACTAAGTTCAAATCCCAAGGAGGCACCACCAGACGACGAGGCGGACGAATATTCCTAGCCGCCCGAAGAAAACGCTGCACATCCGGATGCGACGCCAGAGACCAGCCTTGCACTCGGCCCCGGAAACACGCCACAGCTGCCAAGTGCACCTTGAGAGTGTTAAGAGCTAAGCCCTTGTCCAGACCACCCTGAAGAAACGCTAAGACGTCCGGCAAGCCGGCGGAACGTGGAGAGACCCCCTTCTCTTTTGCCCATGCTTCAAAAATGCGCCACACCCGTATGTACGACAAAGTCGTCGAGCGCCGTCTGGACTGTAACATAGTAGAGATTACAGACTCCGAGTACCCTCTACACCGCAAACGCTGCCGCTCAAGAGCCAAGCCGTAAGCAAGAATCGATCCACCTGAGGCATGAGAACTGGACCCTGACTCAAGAGATTGACTCGAGAGGGTAACCTCCAAGGAGGAGCCACGAGCAACCGCACCAGATCCGCATACCAAGGCCGTCAGGGCCAATCCGGCGCGATGAGAATCACCGTGCCCCTGTGAATCGAAATTCTCCGAATGACACGCCCGATCAACGGCCAAGGGGGAAAGACGTACAGGAGTTTGTCCTCTAGCCAGGGCTGGACCAACCCGTCGAGACCCTCCGACATGTGTTCCCTGCGCCTGCTGTAAAACCGAAACGCCTTGGCATTGGACAGGGTCGCCATAAGATCCATAACCGGATGACCCCAACGAAGGGAGATCTCGTGGAAGACCGCCGAATTCAGCTCCCATTCTCCGGGGTCTAGGCGATGCCGACTGAGAAAGTCGGCCTGAACATTGTCCTTCCCTGCTACATGAGCCGCCGAAAACGAAGACAGGTGCAACTCTGCCCACTGCAGCAGAACCCGGCTCTCCTGTATTTTATTTATTTATTTAACATTTGCTTCTATACCGCGCTATTAAAATCAGCGCGGTGTACATCAAACAAGCATACTACAATGTATACAAACAACATTGAGTTTACAAAGAACAGGAAATTGAACATGGGAAGGAAACCAGGGGTTTACATATTAACTCAAACTATGTACAATGTAGTAACGGAGCACTGCCGGTGCCGCCATGCTTGTTGATGTAGGACACCGTTACGAGATTGTCTGAAAACACGCGAACCGCCCGCGCCGCGATGAGATCCGAGAAATGCAGAAGCGCCAACCGAACCGCTCGAAGCTCGAGATGATTGATAGACCACCCGCTCTCCGTCACTGACCAAACTCCCTGCGCTACCTGGGCCTGACAATGAGCTCCCCAGCCCGACAGACTGGCATCGGTCATGACCAAAATCCACTCTGGCTCCCGCAGCGGCACTCCGGCAGGAAGATGAGCTGGAAGCCGCCACCAATGAAGACTGAGGCAGACGTCCACCGAATAGGGCAGCCGTTGAGAGAGCGGATGAAGTTGCGGAGACCATCTGGAGAGCAAGGCGTGCTGTAGAGGCCGCATGTGCGCCCTGGCCCAAGGCACCAGATCCAAGGCTGCGGCCATCGACCCCAACAGTTGGAGATACCTCCACGCAGTTGGGGCCCAAAGCTGAAGAAAAGCGTTCACTTGAGATATCAGCTTCTTTCCTCTGTCCAACGGCAGGAGGACAAAGCCTCTCTTTGTGTCGAATACAGCCCCGAGGTACACCAAGCATTGCACGGGAAGCAGATGACTCTTTGCTCGATTGATGACCCAACCGAGGTGTTCCAGGAACTGCACCACTCGAGCCGTTGCCGCGACTGACTCGTCTCGAGAACTCGCCCGAATTAGCCAATCGTCCAGATAGGGATGGACTTGAATTCCCTCTTTGCGAAGAGCTGCCGCCACCACTACCATAACCTTGGTGAAGGTACGCGGAGCAGTTGCTAGACCAAATGGCAACGCCCGAAACTGAAAATGCCCCATGGGGACTGCAAACCGTAGAAAACGCTGATGCTCCAGGCGAATCGGAATGTGGAGGTAAGCTTCCGTGAGGTCTATGGAAGAGAGCCACTCTCCCGGCCTCACCGCTCGAATAACGGACCGCAAGGTCTCCATGCGGAAATGCGGCACCCGCAAGCATCGGTTCACGTGTTTGAGATCTAAAATCGGACGAAAAGAGCCCTCCTTTTTGGGTACTACAAAGTAAATCGAGTATCGACCTGCAACGCACTGGTCTGGAGGAACCGGAACAACCGCCCGCAGATCCAACAATCGCCGAAGTGTGTCCGCGACCGTTTTGCACTTTGCCCAAGTGCTGCAGGGAGAGCGCACAAATGCATCCTCCACCGGAGCAGCGAACTCCAGAGCATAGCCATCGCGGATGATCTCTAAAACCCAGAGATCGGAGGTGATGGCGGTCCAGGCGGAGAGAAACCCCTGCAGATGACCTCCCACTGGGATCTCCGCCTGGACCAGCCTCCCTTCATTGAGGCTTTTTAGAAGAGGTTTGCTGAGAGTTGAAGAACCCTCTGCCAAACCCCTGTGCTCCTCGAAAGGACTGACCCCTGGAGGGAAAACGCCCCCGTTGGTAAGGCACAAAACGAGATCCGCGAAATCGACGAACCTCCCTACCATGCCCCCGCAGCATAGGAGAGGTCTTAGCCCCCCGAGGCTTATCTTCTGGCAGACGACCCCTCTTTGAGTTGCCCAAATCTTTCACAATCTTCTCCAATGCCTCACCAAATAGTAACTTGCCCTTATACGGAAGCTTACTAAGACGGGATTTAGAGGACGTGTCCGCCGCCCAATTGCGCAACCAAAGAAACCTCCGAGCCGCTATGACTGAAGCCATGGACTTCACCGAAATGCGGATCAAATCATAAAAGGCATCCGCGAGATATGCCGCAGCCGACTCCAGCTTAGCGCCTTCCAGAGGAGAGTCCTCCTGTTTCAAAACAGTCACCTCTCCCTGAATCCAGCAAATAGCAGCCCGGGACACAAACGCCCTGCAAACGGACACTTGTAAGGCTAGGACATTAGCATCAAAAGCCTGTTTCAAAAACACTTCTAGCTTCCAATCCTGCACGTCCTTCAGGGCAGCACCTCCTTCTACTGGAATTGTGGTTTTCTTCGTAACCGCGGACACAAGAGCGTCGACCTTGGGCATCCACAACAACTCCCTCTCATCTTGAGGAACAGGGTAAAGGCGGGCAATGGAACGCCCCCCTCGCAAGCTAGCCTCTGGGCACTCCCACTCAGACTCTATCATTTGCTTAATCACCCTGTGCATAGGGAAGCAGCGCTGCTCTGCCTTAAAACCTTGCAACAAGGGATCTTCCAGAGGCTCTTGTTGTGAGGAAGGAGGCACAATATTTAACGCAGAGAGAGACTGGACAATGAGTGCACCCAGCTCTTCCTTCCGGAATACCCGAAACACATTAGGGTCCTCTCCCGGCCCCAGTTCCCCGTCTTCCAACTCTTGAGGCCAAGAGTCCAGCCCTACTTCAGAGGAGATCTCCCCCTCCTCAGGCAGGAGCGATCCAGGAGAGCGAGAACCCCGCTCCTCCTGAGAAACCTCCCTACAGGGTAAACTAGAAGAGGAGCCCTCACCGGGATCGGCTAGCCCCGAATCCTTTTGCAGGGAAGACCCCTGAGCCCCTGCAGCTGCACCCTCCATCGGGTGAGACAATTTGAGCAAATAGGCCTTATGCATGGCCAATATAAAATCCGGGGAGAAAAAGGAGGGCAGAGCCTCCTGAGAACCGGAAGGCAAAGGTTTACTATTGTTCCCTACTGCCAGCTCCTTGTGAGACTTGGATTTAGGTTTCCCTGAGCGCTGCAAAAGTGCGGGAACAGGAGCAGCATCTGAAGGAAGCGTGGCTGCCGCTGACAGCTTCTTCCCTTGAGGCTTTTCCCCCGACAGCTCACCCGAGCCGGTACTATCCATCGGGAATACCCTAGCAACAATCCAGGACCCACTAACCGAAGTCCCGCGGTACCCCAAAAACACTGCGAACCGAAGATACAGAAGAACGCGGAAGTCAGCAAAATGGCACCGAAACTTCCCGCCGACAGCAGAAATCTCACCGGCCTGGAAAAAAAAAACCCCCACGATCAGCCACCAAGCTAAACCGGCATCGCCGCTTACCTCAGAAAACAGACAGCCATAAATAAACAGCCAGGCACGATCTCCAATGTTCCGCTGCTAGCGAAAGAGAGATGAAGGGCACCGGCACGGGAAAAGGATACTGGGGCTCCCAGCTCCGTTCAAGCCCACAAGAAATTCAGCGGATCCCTGGAAGCAGGCTCTGCCTCCGAAGTTACATGAAAATAAAAAAAGCACATTTGAAAATAGGATCATTGAATTTTTCGTGCCTCTGATTCCCTCCCCCCTTCAAAGGAACGAGGGGGAATCGCTTGCTATGACGCCCTGCTAAGGCCAGTGAGCAAGGTTGCTGTTAGAAACAAAAATTAAAAGATGAATTGCTCCTGAATCCTTTTAATGGCAATCAACAGCCCTTTTTTTTTTATATAGCGGTTTAAGGAAGTGGCCTGCAATGTCTAAAGAACGTCGTCTCTCCTGGGAGCCTGCCAGAGATACGTCCACTCTAGCTGCTGAGGACAGAAGACTGGCTTGCTAACACCAGAGGGAGCTGTTACATCTGTCAGCAAAAGTTTTCAGCATTCAGTCCTCAGCTGCTAGAAGGGATTGACTACCCAACTGTACCTGGACTGGCCCGGAGAGACAAAGTGGAAAATGCTAATTGCATCTAAAAAGAGGCTGTCTTCCTCTCCAGAATTATAATCCACTGTGAAAATAGGTACTCATCCAAGCCAGCCTATTAATAGCCAGCATGCAGAAGCTGACAGTAGGGTAATATATAAATAATTACCCTGAAGGCCTGCAGTAAAACTTGCTGAAGAATTGATACTGCTTTTCAGAGGAAACCAAGTGCCTATTTATACAGTCCATTAATATTTGCATCACCTCTACCCAACAGTCAGGCTTTGAAGTTCCTACCTAGCGTGAATAATGATAGAGCTTGTGTGCTAACATTACAGCTAGTTAGCTTCATGCTGATGAGAAATGGGAATGAGCCAGTTTTGTTCCAAATACAGGGGCAGAAAATCCTGCAGCACTGGACGGAAGTAGCGATATATGTCATGGAAGTTCAATTAAAAGGCAAAGCAGTGGCCTGACAGTGCCTTGCTAGGGGGCCATTTTAAACTTTCAGACTAGAATACAGATGTACTGGGAACCTGGGAAATATTTATAAAAAGTATAATGCTGTTTCTTTTTGTGGAAAGTGTTGTTTTAACTATTATGGAGACTAGGTGTATCATATTGATCTTTATCTGCCATCATCTACTATGTTAGATGGTCACATAAGGCAGCAGCTTCTGAGAGATGGGAAAAACCAGCTGCACTGAAAGCCACACAAAACCTGAAGAACCATCACTGTACATTTCTGCCCTCATGGAGGTGGTAGTTTTTAAATAAAGAATATATAATTGTTCTACAAAAAACTCCTTAATTTTTGCAATAACTATATAAAACAACACAACCCAAAAAATGCAAGAACAGACTTGTATCATAAGCACACTGTGTCACCAAACTAGCTTTTTCATAAATTGTATCGGGGGCTCAAAGATCTTCACGTAATGTAAACTAGACACAATGACTTAATGCTCATCATCACTCTCCTTTTTTATCTATAAAGTCCACCAACTTTGTATCCAGTATTATACTTATTTTTTGACTTTTAATCTTATTTTCATTAAATTGTGATATAAGTCTTCAAGGCAAAAGTGATATCCAAAGCTTGTTCAAAACTTATCTTAAATTCTCCATGGTCATTTAAGATATGTTATAAAGCAATGTTGTGAGTTCCTCAGCCCTGACCTGGCTGGTAGGTTCCACCCCACCAGGGGCATTATCCATTTTGGTATTTTTGCTGTAGTCCTTGACTTTTTGCTACCCTGAAGAAGCCCCCTGATTTGGTGGAACCTACCGGCCAGGTCAAGGTTAGTGGATGGAGACAGGGCAGGATAGGGGCATAATGTGGGCATTGATGGCGTATCACAGTTAATCTGAGTCTTATGGGCATGAGCTAACTGTGCCGGTTGCTATTAGCATGGATGCACCTCAGTGGGTGGCTTTAACTGCATTCTCATGCCATTTAGTGCAATGCCATGCAATTACAATATGCTATCAGCTTGGAGGACAACAGCACATGCCCACAAAATTTACCAAAGGCCTCCTCGCTGATACCACATCGCAATCGTGCTCTACCGACATGGTCTTTAGTAAACATGCCCCTACATATAAGTCAATGAAGTGCTACTTAAAACAGTTGAAATTTGAGGCTCTATGCTCAAGATGGAGTTGATAACAACCCCAAAATATGTGCTTATAAACTGCAGGAAAGCAAACCACCATCCACGCCAAATGATGGACTGACCTTGTCTAACAATGTTTTTTTTTTTACTCAAAAAGCCCATATTATCCCTCCCAGTGACTGAATCTAAATAGTGAAGACAATTGGAGATAAAATAGAGCCTTTGGATCTCAACTTTTAATGGCCAAGAGAGTAATGGCTGGTCCCTTTTAGTGATCTTCCCATAAGAAATTATTTAGAACTGTGTAAACAAGGCCTTCAACGCCTAATTTTTGTAGATAATATAACAATTTCATGGCTTACCATGTTAAGGGCAGACATAAGATCCAAGAGAATCAATAGATTTATCTTTGATGAAGGCTATCGGTTAATGCTAGAAAATTGGATTATTGTAGTCATCTAAAAAAAGTTTTCAGTTAACAAGCAACCATATTTACAATGATTTTTCCCACAAAATGGTGGCTAGGCACCAGTCAATAATTCTCATGAAAGTATGGGTCCATTGAAGAGTTAAAAACATGTTTTCTTTAGTTAAGTTAGAGGACAATTGCCTTTTTCAACTCTCTGGGCATACAGCCTTGAGTGATGAATTCATCAGTTCCTCAAAGATTCTACCAAACTGTTCTTTGCCGATTTCATTAGCTATGAGTGACAATGATCAAGCGGGAAGGTCTTTGGTTTAGCTTACATCATCATGGTGTTTATGTCTTGCTCAAAGAAATTTTAAATTTCAGATTTTACGCATGTTACCTCAATAATTGACTCATATATTCATAGAATCTAACTCATGAAGCTGACTAAACTTTTCTATGAAGAACATGACAAAATTTCACACTCAGTCTATATGAGTCTATATGTAGTCATGCAATTTTATATAAGACACTAGTTCAGATAAAACACCTTCAGTATTCTGAAAAATGTCTTATGGCAGTTTTGTGCAGAGGATAGGAACCTAGAGAAATAACTATTCTTTATTGATATGTTCAGATTTATAATACCTCAAAATAAATGTATAGTTTAATTTCTCTTTATTCAATGGTTTTCTCCAGATCCTTTTAATTGTTGCCCTCTGTGTTTCTTTCTTCTTAATTTAACACTAAACTGGAGTGTGTCTCTATTGCAGTGTGTGAGGTCAGTGATGGGAGGAATGAGTGAGATTTCATCGCAATATATGGTCAGCAATGGGAGTTAGAATCTCTTGAAATTTACAAAAGAATGATGGAATCTGTCAGTGGGCGTGAAGGAGTAGCCTAGTGGTTAGAGCACTGGTTTAGTAACCAAGAGACCAGAGTTTGATTTCCCCCTACCACTCCTTATGGCCTTGGGCAAGTCACTTAACTCTCTATTGCCTCAGAAGAAAGGCCTGGTAATCTACTTCTGGTCACAATGCCAAGAAAACCTAGGAGCTGCTGGGTTGCCATGAGTCAACACTGACTCACAGGCACTAAAAAATAAAAAGCTATCAGTGAAGGCATGCCCTTCCAGGTGAGGGGTACTAAGTCAGGATACAGGAAAGTGTGTTCAGGTAGAGATGACATTTTATACACTGACACAGTGCCACAATATTAAGGGACCAACAGGGAGATTCCATATCCCTAAGATAAGGTCATAAGGACTCTTCATAACATTCTTATTCAACCAATTCTAAGTGTACTAAAGCAGGTCTCTTTTCAGCATTGGTGGCTCCATCCCTATTGTCTTTTCCTATTTCTCTGAGTTCCTGGCCCAAGAGAAGAGGGGAGAACATCTGAGTTGGCTCTGTATGTTCTGGATGATTGGAGGGATCTATGCCTCCGCTATGGCTTGGGCCATTATTCCTCACTACGGTAAGAGAACTGGGTTAAAATATTTCCTTGTGTGGATTGATGAATTTATCCAACCTTCCACAGATACTTCTTTTCTAAGAGCCATGCTAAATCTAGAAAAGATTATGTTTAAAAAAGACAGACAATCACAGCACAGTATTTGTAATATTCCAAGACTTCTTAATTATATTAATAGTGTCTTATTCATACAATGTTCTCTGTGTATCCTAAGGGACTCCATGGCTGAGTTATTCAGTTTGAGAACACAAAAAGCATTGCAGACTGGTGTGGCCCATTGGCCCAGTGGCAGTGCACTGCCACTGCCACGTAGAAAGATCCTGATTCAATCACTGAATTAGACTTTCTCTTCTGCCCCTGGATCAGCTAGGGACATTGTGAAGGCAGTGGTTATAGCTCTTGGTGGAGGGGGGAGGGGGGTAGAGAGTTGTGGTCATTGCTTAAAGGTAATACCTGGTGGCAGAGTTAGGGCCCATGACAGGATTTCCAGAATTCTGAAAGAACCATCACTGCAATGACTAGCGGAAGTACGTTGTGGGTGGAGGGGGGAATTAAAGTAAGAGAGCTGCAAATGAAAGATCATAGTGCCAGATCTTAACCTGGGTTGTAAATGTGCTAGCAAAAACCATTGCTGGGGTTAAAAAAAAAACACATTGCAGATTAATTGTTCATTTTTCATAATGCTACTGTGTGTCTACACACACACACACACTCACTCACTCTCTCTCTATATGTATAAACACATATACATATATATACATCCCCCTACTCCTCCCCTTACTCCCCCCTTTCATCTATACTAATCGCCATGTAAAATGCAGGTGTACATAAGTTCCACATTGTCGACAGTTCATGTATATAA
This sequence comes from Ichthyophis bannanicus, assembly GCA_033557465.1. Lineage (NCBI taxonomy): Eukaryota > Metazoa > Chordata > Amphibia > Gymnophiona > Ichthyophiidae > Ichthyophis > Ichthyophis bannanicus. Next base: position 39,974,427 of record CM066048.1, on the reverse strand, counting down.
GTTCCTATTGTTCACTGCAATGATTAGTTGGTTAAAATGTACACCACTTTGCCCCAGTGAAAAGCGGTATAAAAGAACAGTTAAATAAATAAATATATCTCTCTTTAGTAAAAAGTCTTCCTCCTTTTCTGACTCCCAGGCTGGAGTTTTCAGATGGGCTCTGCATATCAGTTCCACAGTTGGCGGGTCTTTGTGCTGGTCTGTGCATTCCCCTCTGTCTTTGCCATTGGAGCTCTAACCACCATGCCTGAGAGTCCCCGCTTCTTTCTGGAGGTAAAACCACTGTATTCTGGGTATCCCAGAGAAAGACAAAGATGGAACTCATTTATTTTCAGGTCTCTTGCAGATAGGGGAAGATAGCAAATGGGTTGCGTTCTGGGTATCTCATGGAGAAAGATGATGGCATCATTTCACAACTGCCAGAAGACCCTGTAGGGAGTTTATGGGGCTTCTTGGCTTGTTGATGCCTTTGGGGTATGCCAGTACCCTAGAAGAATCTCTCAGTTCTGCTTCTTGATCTATTCGTCTTTGATTTTTCTCCAGAATGGAAAGCATGATGAAGCCTGGATGGTTCTGAAGCAAGTACATGACACCAATATGAGGGCCAAAGGTCACCCAGAACGAGTGTTTTCTGTAAGAACCCGGTACCCTCTCTCTCCATTGTCATTCATGAATTCTGTCATTTGTTTAACCTTAAAGCTTAAATATTAGGTTCTGTGAAGCATTGTGAAACCTGTGTGCCTTTTTTGGAACCTGCAAGGTACTTGTGATCTGGAATGGCCACTGTTGGAAACAGGATACGGGGCTTGATGGACCTTGGTCTGACCCAGTATGGCATTTCTTATGTTCAGTTCTCAACTCAGCTGAGGTTCCTTTGCCTCAGAAATAGGCACTCACGACCCCCAAAAAGAGGGCTCTCCAAGTCTTTCTTGCTGACTGTGACACCTGATGGCCAAATATATACTGACATTGGATAAGCTTTGGAGGGATCTGCTTCCTTTTCTCTGGTGGTTACCAAGGTATATCCTCTGGAGATGATGGCAACAGAAGGAGACAGAAAATGGAGGAAAAAAGTTCAGAGGTCACATGGGAAGACTCCATTGTATGGCATTGCAAGGTTCTCTCTGGGGAGATTGTAGTCCTAGTGGCAGGATGTGAGGGTGGGGCAAGGGGCAAGGAGCAAGTTCTAATTGAGAGCAAGTCTAAATAGAGGTGGACATACCCCAAGCCTGCTAAAACTCTTTCATCCCACAGGTGACTCAGATAAAGACAATAAAACAAGAGGATGAACTGATTGAGATCCAGCTGGATACTGGCACCTGGTATCGGCGCTGGGTCATTCGTTTGTTGAACCTCTCTCAGCAGGTAACCAAATTTAAAAATCTACCCTCCTACTCCAAGCTATTGTAAGAAATAATAACATAACACATGCACAGGGCATGGCTTAGATAAGGGATTTTCAATCCTGTCCTCTAGCACTCCTTAGTCAGTCCCCAGTGAATATGCATGAGATATATCTGCATGTGTTGCTTGTATTGTATGCAGAGGCATCTCATCCATATTCATTGAGGATATTCTGAAAAACAGAGTGACAATGGGTTAGTCAAATCTCTGGCAGAGCCTTCAAACTAACTGTTTGACTGAGCATGAGCTATCCTGAGACATTTGACAGATATAGGGAGAAATGTTAAAAAGCAAGTTATGTGCATAAAACAGATGTGGTTATACAAATGGTTGGTGCATGTGCAAGTTAAAGTAAGCATGTAATACCATTTGGGTTATACTTTTACCCATAATAAACAAAGGAGCTCCCAGGATTCATGTGCATATGTTTGGATTTTGAAATGTTTGCAGGTACATTTTTTCAAATAAATTGTATGTCCTAAATAGCAAGTGTAAATGTGTGCAAGTGTTTCAGTGGGGTAATTTTCAAATGAAAAGTATGTGCCTATTTTCCCTTTAAAAAGTAACTTATGCACATACTTGTCACACAAGTTAGACAGCCTATTAAAAAATTACTCTGCAAACAGGGCTGTTTTTAAAATTTTGTCAAGACCAAATCCCAGAGACTAGTGGAGGCGGAAGTGCCAGAAATCTCAAAAATTGGAGAGCTAGAAGGAGGAGCAGAGGAAAGCCTCTTTGAAGCAGCACATGTGCATGGCCCTAATTTAAACAGGAACAGACTCTTCTTTGGCCTAGGTATTCGGCACTTTCAAAATCTGGCACCTAGGCAGTTGCCTATGCCTAAATCTGGGGCTACCTGTAATATGTTTACAGTACATCCTTCATCCAAAGACTTACCTCTCCTGCTAAATAATAAATTCTTGAAATTCTACCAGTATCTCCTCCTACAGCACTAAAGACAAGACAAAACATACAAAAGATAGGAGAACTGTCTCCTGCAGACTGAAAAAATGAATCATAGAATAATTTTTCTTCTGTTCTATCACTTTCTCTCTTACAGTCCTTCTGGACATCTCCATATCTTCCTCCCTTTCCCCTGTATTTCTATCTTCTCATCTTCAGCTCTCATATCTTTGCCTCTTTCACTGTGGTACAGGCATGGAAAAGCATGAAATATATCAGGAAATAGTTGTCTTTGTCCTTTTGCTGGGAAGAAACTATTCTCGGTACATTCACTTCTGATTCTGGATTAACAGGTCTGGACCAACTTCCTGCAGTGTTTCACTCCTGAGTACCGCCGCGTTACCCTCATGATGATGGCTGTCTGGTTCACCATGTCCTTCAGGTGGGTATTAGGCTGGTGTGGCACTTATGATCATGACCAAATCAGATATAACTTCATAGTGGTGAGGCAAGGGTTACTTTGTCCAACCTATCTGAAGGAGAGTGTATGTGTCCATTCTTTCCAAAATGTTCAACACTGACAGTACTGACATTTAGGGTCTGTTATTTGGCACTAAGTACAAGGGACTAGGGATAGAGGGTATTTCAATCTCCCCTCAAATTTTATTGGAGTGGAAGAGTAACCTAATGGTTAGCGCACTGGCTTAGGACCCAAGAGACCAGGGTTCAATTCCCACTAGTACGCCTTGGGCAAGTCACTTAACCCTCTATTGCCTCAGAAAAATCAAAGTTATCAATGCCCCTGTTTAATGTACATTACCAAGTTTAAGTTACAATGTAAAGCACTTTGACTGAAATGATAAAGTGGTATTGAAAACCTGTTAAATAAATAAATTTTACCCTGCCAGGTAGATGCACTCTAATAGATGTGATAGCAAGTCAACCATCATAATTCTTCTTCAATCTATGTTTCCTTCCTGAGAATTAGTACTTGGCTGTGACCAAGTGAACTTTCACACAAGTCAGGAAGAGATATTTCATAGGTGACCTCTGCATGGTCTTAGTGAGAATCAGAAGTAGGATGGGTACTAGAACTCCAAGGTGGAGGGAGGCGAAGGTGACTGTGGGGTCCTGACTGCAGTGGGAGCAAGACCACACCTGTATCATTTGGATGAAGCACGTTCCCTCAGTAATGAGGGTGTTACCACTGAAGCCTCTGGGGAAAGTGATTTTTAGGTATTATTGAGACAGCAAGGGAAATATGGACTTTTCACCATCTCTGATTACTTTATTAGCATGCTTTTGTTTATTATACTATGGAAAATTTAGTGAAGGCTTAACCTGGAAGAAGTCCCAAATAGTGGACAGAAGGGATAGCAACAGCGCTGAAAAGGACAGGGTAGCAGCTTCTGAAGAGCCCCTGTCAACAGAGAGGGTAAGAGAATGGGCATGAAACTTGAAGAAGTCTTCTTGGAAACCTACAGAGATAGGGAGTTGCAGCCCAGTGGCATAGGAGTCAGAAGAGTGGAGGTGCTGCAGCCATTATCTTTTTCAGTTGCTAAAAAAGCAGGTAAAGAGCTCTACCAGCTCTGGCTCTGAGGCCTGTGGGATGTGTAGAGATTTTGGAGGCTGCAGGAATTTGCTGCCCAATCTGGCATGTATAAGGAAAGAGAAAGCATGGGGAATAAAGAATGAATCATTCTTAACAATGCCATAGGCCTTTATATGGCATCTCCTTGATTTATGCTTTACAGTTCCATTGTCGCATAAAATTTAATGCAGCCATCTCTGGGATAGAAACCCAGGCTATCTGCATTGATGCTTCTTTGGTCTGGCACCTGCTTCCCCAAATACCATTCACTTCTGCTTAGCAGTTGCATCTTCCCCCTTCAAATGCAAATGTACCTTGAGGGGGGTGAATGAGTCAAGCACACCACAGAGGCAAACACAAAAGAACTCAAAACCCAGGGTGAGACAGCATGATGAAGGTCAGAAAATGGGGCCAAAATATCGGCAAAGAAGCATGGCATTTGGTGAAAGCACTGTATATGCCTAGTAGCGGTATAGAAATAATAAGTAGGCATAGAAGGAGCAATAGAGAAAGGGCCCGATATTGAGTGGGGTGGCTAACCACCTAACAAGGCTAGCTGCTGCCGCCGAATTCTAAACCTGGATATTCAATGCTGGGCTCATATCCGACCCCAGCATTGAATATCCAGCTTGCCCGGATCTGCAGGAAACTAACCTTTGCTGCACCTGAGTTTCACCACATAACCATAACCAGGAAGTAGTTCAATATTGCCGCTGCCCGGTTATCACTAGTTGCCACCCCTGGACTGCCCCAGAATGCCCTGATGCTAACCGGTCAGCACTCATGGATATTCAGTGCCACTAACCGTGTTAGTGCCTCTGAATATCCCGCTGAGCGGCATTTACATGATTTGAAAACCATGTAAATGCCTTTGAATATCAGGCCCAAAATGTATAGTCTGTAATTTTGGATGGCTGCGCCACCAGTTCATTTACCTTTTGATACTTGGCACATTTTGACATGACAGTCTAGGTTTTGGACTATTTTCGCCTTCATATTGTAATTTTTTTTCTGAAGACATTTTTTTCTGTTTAAATACAGCGAAAAGATTTTTGAAGCTCTGCCCCAGGAACTTTAGGCTTAGTAGTTCTGCTTTTAATCTTGGCTTCAAAGCATTTTAAAATTACTAGTCCATCTCTTCCCATTAGGGATGAAGAGTTTACATTGTCTAGAAATTAAATTAAAGGCTTGGTTAAGAGTCACTGAAACAGTCTTGCCGTAGCAGGACAGACACCCAAATTCAAAAGCTACATGGCTGCAGTACCCAATGAGTTGCAGAGATCCCTCTCAGCAATGAGAAAAAAAACCTTTTATTTGGAAAAGAAGGCTGCTTTGTCTGTAATTTAGGACAGGGGTGGCTATTTCCACAGCAATGCTTCTGGAGCACATTCCTAATATGTCCAAAATTACAGAGGAAATAGCTGAATCATTTTTTCTTCCTTCTCATGGTGTCCAACACATTCTCCCAGCACAAAATTCTGCTGCTGTCAGCTTTTGGTTGAAAAGCCCTCATTCATGATCAGAGAGTGAAACCCCACCTTGTGGCTACTGAACAGAACTTCAGCACAGTGACAAAAGAGTGATACATTTGGCCTATGAAATTGTTATTAGCACACTAATGTGTAAACCAAAAAAACTCCATACTACCAATGACACAAACAATCCTGAATCATAAAGTCAGTGTGAGATAAGCAAAGCCACCACTAGCATAAGTTGTGAAACTGAACTTAGAAAATGAATGTCGGGACCAAAAGACCAGAGCGGAAGGAAGGATCACTCTCCGCTCGAATGTCTGAAGAACTCTTTTAGTCAGATGGAGTAGTGAATGAACACTTATCTCTGTAAAGTAAGGTGGTGTGAAAACCACTTATCTTTTGAATCCGTGGCGAATAATTCGCTTCTTGATAAACGCCAGGAATAAATACTACACAGGTAGTGTGAACAACACACTTATCTTAAGTCAGTGGCGAAAAACTCACTTCTTGATGAACGCCGGAATAAATATTGCATGGCATGCATGTTTCGGGCCCCCCAAGGGACCCTGCTTCAAGTGTACTCCTGCTGTAGTTTAGAAGTGTACTCCTGCCATATTAGCACACTAAAGCAAAAACATTGTGTTAAAATCAATCACTGTATTTTTGTGGCAATTATTTTGCAGTGTAAACCTGCATTAAGGCTGCCATAACTTATGTTTAAAGTTAGGAACCCTTCACAGCCCATTTTCTGTGTACATAATCTCATACACTTAAAATCTTACTGCACAACTGCCCATCTTTAAAAATGTATACCCAATGTCTATAGAATCAGGGCAAGAAGCTCACACTGCCCACAAATATCAGAGCCCATGAACCCAATGGTGGCCCACACAGACAGGCATTTGCAGGACTCTAATTGAGGCTTTTTCCTTTCTCCTTTCAACAGTTATTACGGTTTGACTGTCTGGTTCCCAGACATGATCAAGCACCTCCAGCACATTGACTACACCTCACGTACCAAAGTTTTCAAAGAAGAGCTGGTGGAACATTTCACCTTTAACTTCACCTTAGAGAATCAGGTCCACAAAAACAGCAAATACTTCAATGACAAGTAAGTTTTGATTTGCAATATCCTACCTCATCTCCTGGCATCTTCAAGGGCTTAACAGTACGTTACTGGGGCTTTGCTTGTGTTTGAACTGCTTCTGCAGCAAGAATTATCAACAGATGAGATTCGCATATTTTACAACTTCCTCCAATGGTCCACATTTCAGGATCCAAATGGTGTGTCCCCGAATCAAGGGAACGAATAGTCTGATGATTTTCAGCACCACTGTGCAAAACATATTGTTAAAAATAATTAAATTACAGGCATAAAAGATTAAATAAAGAGTTGACAGTTGTGTTAGAAATAGCATTGACAATTACAGCTTTTACGGTTTATTTCAGTTATAGAAAATGAACATTTTGTAAACTAATTGAGAAACTTCCAAAATGTTGTCCATTGCCCAGGAGAGATTCTAGACTAAAGGGATGATCTGTCTGGTTAGTTACCCAGAAATGCCTGAAGTGCCACAGAAAGTGCAGATGTGATATGAGAATACTTTTTGCTTGATAGGTTCATTGGTTTGAAGCTTAAGTCAGTCACATTTGTAGACTCCTGTTTCGAGGAGTGCTACTTTGAGGACGTCACATCCAGTAACACATTCTTCAAGAACTGCACCTTCCTATCCAGTATATTTTACAACACAGGTAACATCATCACATCACTATCACTTCTACTTTGGCTGAAACATAAGCTCTCAACCACACCAATTTAGAAGTGCTCTACTCAAATCTCTCAGATCTTCCAAACCTTTGCTGGAGTTTCCAGGTTTTTTGCTATACAGTTTTTAGTTTGCTGAAAACTGGAGGTTTCAGTACTTCGAAGTCCATAGGGTGTTATCTAAGTTTTCATCAGATTTTTGAAAATAATATCCAGCAGAGTTCCTAAAACCCTCAAAGTTGTGAATTTTATACTTGATTTTGCATTCCCAGGATTTTCTATCCTCCCTTCTGACATAGTCCATGGACCAATCCTCCTCATGTTTGCCAAGACTCATCCTAATCCTATGTCATTATCCCTCTAATAACTTTAAGCAATGTTGGCTGAGGCTGTTACACAGGATAAGATATATAAGGCCTGAGATTCAGTGCTGATGGCTAATGCTTCTATAGCGGCTAGTTCTGGTGCTGAATCCTAGACCTGGATATTCAATGCTGGACTATACGATCTGGCCACCAGCTTTGAATATCTGAGTTGACCACAGAACTCAGAAGCCACTGCCCAGTTAGTTTCTGTGGCTAAAGTAAGGCCAGCATTTTCTGAATCTTATTTTAGCTGTGTCACTAACTGGGCAGCGTTTCAATATCGTCACTGCCTGGTTAGTGATGGGTGCTGCCCCAGAACGCCCCCAACACATCTCGATGATAATTGGTTAGCATCACGGCATGTAGCAGCAGCACCTGCAGATATTTATTGGCAAACCGTGTAAATGCCTTGGAATACTGGACCCATGGAATATATGGGCTGTCAGGTGAAAGTTGGAGGGAGAGTTAATTTTTAGTGAAAGATTGTGTTTCTCAAGTCCTTAGGTTTGTATGTGAAGGCTTGCAGATTTCACATCCTTTGCTTGCCACAGCAGCACTATATGTGACAGGGAAAATAATCATACCAAGACTCTGGAGCTGCTGGGGCAGGATAAGATTTGAGTAGAGTGAATAGGTATCAGAGCTATCTGGAACTGAATGTGAGCTTTGCAGGCTGAACAGAGACGTCTTAGAAGCCTATGGAACCATGTCATGGTTTTTGCCCCTCCTTCAGAGTTAATATGAAGTTCCTGCCAATTTAATAGAAAAACCACTATTAAGTGAAATATGCAGTATCTTCTCATGCTCACCACAACTCATACATACTTACTTCTTCATTCACATTCAGTGTTCGGTCATACTCATTTACTGTGCTCTCATGCTGTCACTTGCTCCCTACTGACCTTCCTGCCCCTCCTCCCTGCAGATTTGTTTGAGTACAAATTCATCAACAGCCGGATTATCAACAGCACCTTCCTGCACAATAAGGAGGGCTGTCAACTGGACTTCAGCGACGACAACAATGCTTACATGATTTACTTTGTTAGTTTCCTGGGCACCCTCGCGGTCCTGCCGGGCAACATCGTTTCTGCCCTCCTCATGGACAAAATTGGACGCCTTAGGATGCTGGGTATGGTTCCATTTGTATGAAAGCCACAGGGTTTGTCTGATAGATTTTTTCTGTGAATCAGGGAGACTGAAAGAATGAACAATTATTGTCTCAGATGAGAAGACTGCTCTACTATTGAGCTTCTTTCTCAAGAAAATGAAGCTGTAAAAATAATAACAAGAACAATGTCGCTACATATAAAAGGCAGTTTTGTGGTTGTGATGAAGTTGTGTTTACAAGGCGGAATCAATAAGTACGGTGAAGTTGTACTATTTTAAAATTCACCTTATTTTGATCTCAGATTTGTGGGAATCAGCTGGGGGATTGGGAGTGGCATATTTGTTTGGTGGAAGATCTTGGACAGCTAGCAAGGTCATGTCCATATTTTCGCAGGAGCACAAGAGCAGCCAGCTCATTGTATCCCATCATTTTTGATGGTCTCTCTCACTAGTTATATTTAGAGCTACTCAGGCATATTCAGCTTCTTGATAGCCAGTATGAAAACCCTTACTTCCCTGAGAGGAGGGGGTGGCTTGTAGACCAGTCAACTGAGAGTTTGGTAAATTTCTCAGGTTCAAGAGTACATATCTTAGCTCCCTGGCTCATATGGTGACATTAGGCACATCACAATATCTTCCTCTCCCTGTGCCTAAGTTCAAATCCCAGCTCTGCCAAATGACCCTGTGTGACTATAATGTGCTAATTATACACTCCCCAAAACAGAAGTCTATATAAAAACATTTTTTGTCGTACCAAATCTTTCAGTTGACACTAGCATATAGGCTAGTCCAGTCACAACAAAAGGTCAATTTTACTGTATTTATATGCAACTAACATCTAAACAAAAAATATTTAGACCAGAAAATTACTTAAAAGACATTGTGCACTTCTCAAAACCATATGTAACCTGTGTGACCATAAGCAAGTCCTTTATCTTCCTATGACTTCATCTATCAAACTGTAATTGAAGAGCTTCCATTTCAGAAGTGGCCACATCCATGTTTTTAGGTACTATGATTGTAAAGTATGCTGGGATGTTGTGTTGATAAAAGCTACTAAATAATTCCTAATTATTTTTAGGAATATTTATAATGGAAATGCAAGCACCATATAGCTTGCTAAGTTAAGTTTGAAAAGGTTCCCTTCTTGAGTGGATATGTGGTTAGTTCCTTCTTCTGGGTCCCTTTTTTTTAATAGTATCCTCTTAAAATGCCCTGTAGCTCCCTATACAGCTACTTAAGTCTTGCATTTCTCTCCCCACAGCTGGTTCCAGCATTATGTCTTGTATTAGTTGCTTCTTCCTTTCCTTTGGGAACAGTGAGTCAGCCATGATTGCCCTTCTGTGTCTCTTTGGGGGGGTCAGCATCGCCTCCTGGAATGCACTTGACGTGCTGACTGTGGAGCTCTATCCTTCAGATAAAAGGTAACAGTCTCATTCCATCCCAGATCCTGCTTGTGCACAGAGATATCCACTAACCAGATATGTCCCATTAGGGCTGCATAGGATACATCCTAGGTCAGTGGTTCTCAGCCTGTGTTCCATGCACCCCTGGGTATCCCTGAGATTATTATAGGGGTCTGTAAGATACAGAAGAGAAAAAATATTTTCATGCTATTTTCCATGCACTTCTTGGTGCCTATTCATGCTATTTTCCATGCAGTTCTTGGTGCCTATTTTTACACCTTTTATCATGCATATGGGGGGTAATTTTATAACAGGGCGCTTCAGTGAAAATTCCAGAAAGGTGCCTATATTAAGCCTATTTTATAAAAGCAACATTGGTGCCTATTGCCTTCATAAAATAGGCTCCCAGAACCAACCCAATAGCACACACATTTGCATCTGATCCAAGTATAGTGTAAATTTCTGTGTGTATTCAATGCATGTGCAGACATGCTTCATAAAATATGTTAGTACCTCACAATTCCACCTGCACTATACCCCCAGGCACACCTACATATGATCCATGAAAAAGCACACTTGATCGTTTGCTGCACAATTTTCTAAAAGGTCTTTTCTTCATATAAAACATACTTAACAGTTTACAGGCAGAAAAATCTTGATAAAATGACTCCCCCTCCCTATGTTCTGTGCACAAAATCGTCAATGAATCCTTACATGAACAGAAGATGATACAACCTCTTTTCTCAAGTGTTTTCATGCTGCTGTAATCCATGCAAGCAGAATACAGAGGCTGCTGTAAAGAGAGATGGGTAGGGCTGGCTAGGTACAGAGAGACTGGGGGACTGGCAGGCAGGGGGGGGGGAGAGAAAGGGAGACTGGTTGAGGGAAGAGAGACAGACACTATGGGGCATTGCTTCTACTGCCAACTCCAGACTCAATTTGTTTCATTTTGCTGCGTCATGTATCACAATTGACTACCTGAGTCAATACATCAGGCTCCATCTCTGGTTCTATTCAAATACAAGCTAAAAACCCATCTCTTTGAAGCTGCTTTTGGACCCTTCTGTGTGTTTTAATCATTTCCTTTATAAAATTACCCTAGTCCCCTGCTTGTTCTATTTGTTTGTCTTGACTAGATTGTAAGCTCTGTTGAGCAGGGACAATCTTAATTGTATGTGAAATGTGCTGTGTATGCCTAGCAACACTGTACAAATAGTAAGTATTAGTAGTAATAGTAAGAAACTGAAGAGGGGAGTGAGAGAGAAAGACTGGTAGAGAGAAGGGGAAGGGAAAGAGAGATAAAAAGGGTTAATGGGGACAGGCTTGGTGCTGAGGGGAAGGATGAGTAGTGGAGATGAATTAGAGATCCATGAACTTTTTAGAAGTTAATATGTGGGAACCTCTGCTCTAGATAGCTAAGAGTCCTTCAATGTTTCTTTGCAGAACTCTTCTAGCTCAGAAATATTCTTAAGCTTCCTTCATGCACTGCACATAGATTTTCCATAATATTAAAGTCTAGGGAATGTGAAGGCCCTTCCAAAATCTTTAACTTTCACACTTGTACGAGTAGTTCATGGTTGATTTTTAGGCATGTTTTGGATTGTTATCTTGCTGAAATATTCAATTTCTTATCAGCTTCAATTTCTTCAGTGGCTATGGAACATTAGCTTCTAGGATATGTTGATATTTATTTGAATCCATTCATCCACCCATACAATATTTCCTGCCCCAAATGGCTGCCACCCAACCCCAAACTATAATAGCTCCACCTTCATGCTTAACAGTTGGCAAGGTGTTGTTTCTTCAAATGCTTCACCATTTTCTCTCCAAGTGTCGTTGTGGCTGAGCAATTCAATTTTCATTTCATCAGTCCAAAGCATTTTGTTCCAAAATGTTTCAGACTTATCAAGTTTACTTTTGCATACTTTAGACAATGGCTTCTGTGCTGAGGTAATAGAAAAGGTTTTCTTCTGACAGTTCTATGCAGATTATTGTTGTATAAGCAACACTGCACTGTGGATTCAGTGACGTAAATTCCGCCCAAGCAGTACCTGCAATGTGGGGGGAAGGGGGCCGGACAGAAAGGGGGCACATAAGTGATGGTGGCAGTAGCACAGCAGACTTAGTTTATCATGTTTGCTGTGCAACTCTGCTCTCGTAAGTCTGCGCAGGCCCAGCAAATATTCCTTGAAAGGCCGAAGTCTCGCGATAACAAGCATACTGCGAGACTTCAGCCTAGCAGAGAACAGCTGCTGGGACCGCAACGAACTTACAGAGCATGGCAAACACAATGAGGTAAGTTTGTTTGCTGCCACTGCCACCTGGATGAGGAAGGGGGGGGGGCACACCACCACCACCATGACAATGGGAGGCCCCCAGCAAAAATTTGCTTGGGAGCCCCTCATGGTAAGTTATGTCACTGTGTGGACCTATGGATAACTACTTCAGCCTCAGCTAAACTGTAAAGCAGGTTGTTTGCAGTGATCTATGGGTTCTATTTTTCAGATCAGACCAGCTTTCAGGCAGTTTTATCTGAGGTTTTTCTTGTTTTTTCAGATGTTGCTTTGCTTTCAACAGTTCCCATGTAACTTCCATTTTTTAACATTATTTCTGACAGTTGAAATTGCTAGCTGGAAGTATTTTAAAGATTTTTTATAGCCATCCTCTGTTTTGTAAGAGTGATTCCATATCGCCCTGTTAGACCATTCCAGCCAAGTGGGTTGTGTTCCCCTACCAGCAGTTTGGTGGAGACAAAGAACCAATGAAATACCCAGGTTTCAGTGACATCACTCCTATGCCTCTATTTGCCTCAGCCACCAGAAGTCTCATTAGTATTTTTTTGTCTCCAGCAGATGGTGGATGGATTTTCTCCTCTCTGAAGAAACTCTGAAAATTGAGAGGAAAAAGATTGATTAAACGCTCATGAATGATCATCTTGAGGGTGACTGTCTCACTTGAACGTGACGTGGGAGGCTCCACTAGACTGCAGTCTTTTCGGTAGCTATAGGAGGAGGGAAAATTGGTTCAGCTCCATGCACTTATTATGATAAGAGCCTGTTGAGCAGCCAGAAATTGGAAGGATCTGGAAGAGTGCAGCAACCTCACACAACTTCAACGCCACCTCCCTCTTCCTTTATCCCCCTCCCCCAGCTCTCTCCTGAAGATTGCAGAAGGCTCTCAGAGAGATCTGCCTGCCAGCCACCTTAAATACAATGCTACAAAGCCAGTGAAATAGTTATAGGGGAGTAGAGCTGAGCCCAACATGGATCCTCTGCTTGGAGCTCTCAGGGGATGAGTACCAAGGCTTAACCTCGTCATTGTCCTTGTTGGGGTCTCCCAATTCCATCTGTCTGGGACACAATTCGGGGTGGACCGCTGGCGACCATTGGTGCAGTGTTGGGGTTTCCTGTCATTTTCTGTACATGTTTATAATGTTTTTACCTCTTCTGTGCCAGGCAGTCACACGTCCTAGCACGCATACCACCCCAAGAGGCTCCAAGGCACGCTCCTATCCTAGCACCTGTAACATGCATTGCAGTAAAAGTGCAGTTAACACATACCTTTCGGGTTGCTGCAGTCTTAGTGCATACTTATTTATTTATTTAGTAAGGACTTATATACCGCTCCTTCCAGCGATCAGAAGCGGTTTGATTACAAGTACGGGATTTGTCATAAATTACAGACAGAATTATTTGGGGATTAGATAGAGAGATCAGGGGGAATACACAGCACACATATGCGGGTCCATATAAAGACCTTAGTTATTATCATACATTTACACAGGCACATTTACACAGTCACATACTGTTGTGATACTTGCCTTAACTCTCTATGTCTTCTTCCAGGAAATGTATGGCATGTGGCAAGCGGGGTGCCTCATCTCTGGATTCTGGACTCTGCTCTTCTTGCATGGCAGCTTCTGAGTCATCCCTGGATGACCTTCTCCCCCTCTGTCAGCCACAGGATGCAGTTAGTCCAGCCTTGCCTGCCTCAGGGCAGGAGGTGATGGATGGCACTATGGGTAAGGATATCCAGCCAGCTGGAGGGGTCCAGGGACCATGCTATGAGCTGCTCCTCATCCTCCAAGGGGGTCTGCAGCAGCTATGCCCCTTGGTGTTAGGGGTCATTTTCGAGGGGAGAGCTTCCACTCTGGATTGTCCTCTCTGGAATTATTTTCCTTTTTGCATCAGCCCTGGTCCTTCTGGTGTGGAAATTCAGACCCTGTGGCCTCTGGGTGCCCCTGGGTGTAGTCTCGTGAGGGGCAGCCTTAGAGTGGAAGCCCTGTTCGACTGCCTTTGCCTAAACATCCCCGACGAGGGGCACCCATTGGAGATGAAGAACTGCTATCTGAGATTTTGACTGTGACTTGGATGCAGATGGCTCGGTACTGGGCTCTGACATGGATGAAGCTGTATTCTCACCTTCAGAGGATTGTGAAGAGGCCGGCGTGATCCACGTATTCCAGGAGGAGGAGCTGGCAGCGTTGATTGACAGATTCTCACCCATCTTGAACTCGATGGATGCTTCTGATATGGAGCAGGAGCTGAAAGTGCACCCATTCCTTCAAGGGTTACGGAAATCCACTATTGTTTTCCTTTTTGACATATTCATAAATGACCTGGAAAGTGGAATAACGAGTGAGGTTATCAAATTTGCAGATGACACAAAACTATTTAAAGTTGTTAAAACCCAAGAGGATTGTGAAAAATTGCAAGAGGATCTTGATAAATTGGAAGACTGGGCATCAAAATGGCAGATGAAATTTAATGTGGACAAGTGCAAGGTTATGCACCTAGGGAAGAACAACCCAAACTATGGTTACACGATGCAAGGTTCCACATTAGGAACCACCACCCAGGAAAAAGATTTAGGCGTCATTGTGGATACCATGTTAAAACCCTCGGCCCAGTGTGCAGCGGCGGCCAAGAGAGCAAATAGAATGCTAGGTATGATAAGGAAAGGAATGGAAAATAAAACAAAAGATATTATAATGCCTCTATATCGTTCCATGGTGAGACCGCACCTTGAATATTGTGTGCAATTCTGGTCGCCGTATCTTAAAAAGGATATAGCGATTTTAGAAAAGGTTCAGAGAAGAGCCACCAAAATGGTAAAGGGGATGGAAGGATACTCCTATGAAGAAAGGCTAAAAAGGTTAGGGCTCTTTAACCTGGAAAAGAGACGGCTGAGGGGAGATATGATAGAAGTCTATAAATTAATGAACGGAGTGGAACGGGTAAACGTAGATCGATTGTTTACCTTATCAGAATATAGAAAGACTAGGGGACATGCAATGAAGCTACAGGGTAAACTATTTAAGACTAATAAAAGAAAATATTTTTTCACTCAACGTGTAATCAAACTCTGGAATTTGTTACCGGAGGATGTAGTAAAGGCTGTTAGTGTAGCTGGGTTTAAAAAAGGTTTGGACAAGTTCCTGGAGGAAAGGTCCATAAACCATTATTAAGAAGTGACCGAAGATATCAATGCTTGACCCAGTACAAGCATTGTGGAACTTGTGTCTCTTGGGGAAACTGCTAGGTACATATGACCTAGATTGGCCACTGTTGGAAACAGAATACTGGGCTTGATGGACCTTGGTCTGACCCAGTATGGCATATCTTATGTTCTTATTCCTGGACATGATCGAGGAGATGATCTGGTTGGAGTGGGACTCTCCCAACTCCCCGCCTAAGTGATTAAGGGTGTGTAAGAAGATCTACGCTCTTCCAGAGAAGAAGTGCATTGGGTGGTTTGATATTCCCAAGATAGATGCACAGGTCACAGTGGTTGCCAGATGGACCACCATTCCTGTGGAAGGCAGATTGGCCTTAAAGGATTTTCTGGAATGAAAGGTGGATTCGTTGTTGAAGAACCAGCTCGCTGTGGCAGCTGCTGTTCTTCAGCTGGCTGTATGTGCCAGTCTGATGTCTCGAGCCCTGCTCCAGTGGATTCAGTCAATTCTGCCGGATGATACTACCCCTCTTTTGGAATCTGCTACGGCTTTAAGAACATAAGAAATGCCATACTGGGCCAGACCAAGGTCCATCAAGCCCAGTATCCTGTTTCCAACAGTTGCCAATACAGATCACAAATAACTGGCAGGTACCCAAAGTCCACAGCTTCCACAATGCTCATCCTGGGATAAGCAAACCTTTTTTAAACTCAGCTACACTAACAGCTTTTACTACATCCTCCGGTAATGAATTCCAGAGTTTGATTACACGTTGAGTGAAAAAATATTTTCTCTTATTAGTCTTAAATGGGTTACATTGTAGCTTCATTGCATGTCCTCTAGTCTTTCTACTTTTTGATGGTGTAAACAATCAATCTACATTAACCCGTTCCACTCCATTCATTAATTTATAGATTTCTATCATATCTCCCCTTAGCCTTCTCTTTTCCAAGTTGAAGAACCCTAACCATTTCAGCCTTTCCTCACAGAGGTATCCTTCCATCCCCTTTACCATTTTGGTAGCTCTTCTCAGTACCTTTTCTAATTCTGCTATATCCTTTTTAAGATATGGTGACCAGAACTGCACACAATATTCAAGGTGCAGTCGAACCATGGAACGATACAGAGGCATTATAATATCCTTTGTTTTATTATACATTCCTTTCCTTATGATTCCTAGCATACCATTAGCTTTCTCGACTGCTGCTGCACACAGTGTGGAGGGTTTCAACGTATTATCCACGATGACACCTGTATCTTTTTCCTGGGTTTCCAAAGTGGAACCTTGCATCGTATAACCAAAAGGTTTGGGTTATTCTTTCCTAGGTGCATAACTTTGCACTTGTCCACATTACATTTCATCTGCCATTTCGATGCCCACTCTTCCAATTTACAAGGTCCTCTTGCAATTTTTCACAATACTTTTGGGTTTTAACAACTTTGAATAATTATGTGTCATCTGCAAATTTGATCACCTCATAAGAACATAAGATATGCCATACTGGGTCAGACCAAGGTCCAGCAAGCCCAGTATCCTGTTTCCAACAGTGGCCATCTAGGTCATAAGTACCTAGCAGTTTCCTCACTTGTTATTCCCATTTCCAGGTCATTTATGAATATGTTAAAAAGCAGCAGGCCCAGCACAGATCCCTGGGATACTCCACTATTCACTTTTCTCCATTGAGGAAATTGGCCATTTAGTCCTATTCTCTGTTTTCTATCTTTTAACCAGTTCCTGATCTAGAATACTACACTGCCTCCAATCCCATGACTTTTTAATTTCACCACGAGTTTCTCATGAGGGACTTTGTCACTATATTAACCGGCTCACCTTTATCTACCTGTTTATTTACACCTTCAAAAACATATAACAGATCGGTAAGATAAGACTTTCCTTGTCTAAATCCATGTTGGCTTCCTCCCATTAAACCATGACTATCTGCATGTTCAGTAATTTTATACTTTATAAAATTTTGCCTGTTACTGACATCAGGCTCACCGGTCTGTAGTTTCCTGGATCACCCCTGGAACCCTTTTTATGTTCAAATCATTTTTATTATTAATGTAAACAACAGTACTCCCACCATGTGGTTGTTACTCTTGCACATGTCCAGGAGCATACATTTAACACATAGGTCCAATTTTTTACATTTTTACATTATGTATTTCCCTCTCCCTTCCCCCTCCCCCTCTGATGTTTGTATTCCAGTCACTTCTTATCGATGACCCATATTCACATCTTATCATTTTCCTTTACAGCATTACATAACCCATACCGAATAATGTTGATACCAACCAGGATAATAGTTAAAAACAATGAGTAATAACATTAGTGAAACATTTTATGTTTTGTAATGTCGTACAACATAACATGGGTTGTTCCAATTGCTAGTTATGTCCTTAGTTTTATTAGTTTTACGCTTCCAGATCCAGGGTCAACGATTATCCACCTTGGGGTACCCTTAGGCCCATTCTATGGCCCTTTCTTGCCCTGACGTTTTGTTAACTTGTTGATTCCTTATGTGTGTTTCAACTCCCCTCCTGCCCTTTCCCTTTTCCCTACCCATCTCCCCTCATTATATTCTGCCCTCCCCCCTTTCCGGAGTCCGCAGAGGGGACCGCCCCCCCATACCTATATAGCATCGGCATTATTCATTAGATGTTGATCCCTTGGAATCAACATATCAATATAAGGTCCCCATTCCAAAGCCATCCATTTTTTTGTATCCCTATATGCTCCAATATTAAGAGATTCCTTACTTCTCTTTCCCACATCTCTCTATTAGGGCTCTGCGGCAACTTCCAATACCGCAAGATTAGGCACCGTGCTATCAATAGTAGCTGTCCTATCCATTTTCTTTGTGATGATTTCACTCCTTCTATTCTGGATACCAATCCCAGTATTGTCACTTGGGGATTCGCTGTCATCTGGATTCCCAATATGGAGCTCAGGTTTAAGTGTATAGAGTCCCAATATTTAGTCTACTTTGGGCACCTCCAGAACATATGACCGAAGTCTGCACACTCATGTTCGCAATGTGGGCAGCTGGACGAAGTAGTATATCCCACTCGAAAAGCTGTGTGTGGAGCATAATGGATACATCTTATTATTTTATATTGCATATCTCTAAGATCTGGATTTGGGAAATGAATCCAAGTGCTTCTGTTATATCTTGTTCCTCGATTCTCTCTCCCATCTCCTGCATACAGCTTGTGCTAGTACATACTCTGTCGGTGTTATCATTTCCAGGAATTCCTTTTGTAAGGTAGCGATCCGTGCCCATTCCACTCCTCCAAAGTAGAGCACTTTTTGTATGCTGGAGCAAACTTGTCCATGTAAATCCTGTTTGGACAGAGATCAAAGGTAGCTTTGCATCTGATTGTAGTACATGACATGTTTCTCGGATAAGTCTAAGCATACCTGTAGCTCTGTAAAAGGTATGGGTGTTCCCTCATGGTCCACAGCTTGCTCTATGCTCGTTAGTCCCATAGTCTCCCATCATCTAAAATGCGCTCCCTCCATTCCGGGATGGAAGGCTCCATTTCCATAGAATGGGAGGAAAGGGGTCACCTCAGGATTTAGTTGTCCTTGATGGCAGAGTAATCTCCATATCCATCTCATCACCTTGATTATTGTATGAGAGTGGAGATCCTGCGGTATTTTCGTGTGTGATGCATGGAGTGTGTAGCACAAACCCATAGGTGATACTATTGTGGGATACAGGGCCCCACAATCCCACACTATCCATTGTTCTAAAGCTAAAGGAGTACAGTCTGATGTGGCGCTGAGCCAATCCCTTATGTTCCACAGAAGGCAGACATTATATCATCTTAGATCTGGGATTTCCATTCCTCCTCTTTCCCAAGGTTATTGCAGGATATTTAATCAGATGTGCAGCTTTTGCTCCTTGCAGAGAAAGGTGTTAAGTATTTGCTCCAGTGTTCGTATATCTTGGCTTATATGTTGGTCAATCCCCCTCAAAGTTATAAATTAATTTAAATGAGCAGGAAGCACCAGAGCCCAGCAGATACATGACCGCTTGGCTCACTGCATCATGTGATCCCCCTTGAAACCTTTTTAAAAATTGGAGTTACATTGGCCACTCTCCAATCCTCAGGTACTACAGATGATTTTAATGATAGTTCACAGATTACTAATAGCAGTTCTGCAATCTCATAATTCAGTTCTTTCAACATCCTTGGATGTATATCATCCAGTCCAGGTGATTTGTTACTCTTCAGTTTATCAAACAGTTGTAATACATCCTCCCGGTTTATCAATATTTTTTTTAATTCTTCCAATGCATCACTTTTATATACCATTTCAGGCACGGGTATCTTTCCTACATCTTCAGGAAAGACTGAAGCAAAGAATTCATTCTGTTTCTCTGCTATGGCCTTGTCCCCTCTTAGTGCCCTTTTACCCCTCTATCATCCAGTGGTCCAACTGACTCTCTCACAGGATTTTTGCTACGAATGTACTTGAAAAAGTGTTTATTATGCATTTTACTTCCCCAGCAAGATTCTGTTCAAATTCTCTCTTTGCCTTATCAATGCCTTGCATCTAACTTGCCAGTGTTTATGTTGTTTCCGATGTTCCTCATTAGGCTCCTTTTTCCATTTCCAGAAGGATGCTTTTTTAGCAACAGCAGTCTCTATGACCTTGCCTTTTTACCATGCTGGCAATTTTTTGTCCTTCCTTCCACTTTTCTCAAAGCATGGAATACATCTGGCCTGGGCTTCCAAGATAGTACTTTTAAACAATGCCCAAGCTTGATGTAAATCTTTAACCTTTGCAGCTGCTCCTTTTAGTTTTTTCTTAACTATTTTCCTCATTTTATCATAGTCTCCCTTTTGAAAGTTAAAAAGGTAGTATTGTGGAATTCCTTGACATTGAGAACTACAGACCGGTTAGTCTAACCTCTGTGGCTAGTAAATTATTGGAAAGGCTACTAAAAGAGAGAATAGTGAGGTCTCTGGAATCCAATAGATTGCAGGATTCGGAGCAGCATGAATTCACCAGAGGCAGGTTTTGTCAGACAAATCCGATTGATTTCTTTGACTGGGTGACCAGGAAGTTGGACTTAGGGAGAGCCCTAGATGTACTTTTAAGGTCATCTGTTAACAATTTCCTGGGTGATTCACACGGTTTGATAGAGGGAGCCTTTCAAATTGCCTCTTTGACCTTTCACTTGGCTTTAACACCTATTTAAAACAAATTCCCAGATCTCTTGCCTCCTAAGTGGAAGGCCTCTTTATAAAGGTATCTAGAAACAATGTATTTCTTTCAACAAAGAATATTTAACCCTATTCTTCCTTCTGTGCTAAGCTATACTCTTGACATGATTTAAATTAAAAGCTCTTTGCTGATACTAGGCCCCGACTGAGTTAACATATACACTGGAGCAGTGTCATCGGAAGGATAAGGATCTCTGCCTTGTGGATGTTCGGAAGGTGCTTCTCCAGTACTTGGAAGTTATAAATTCCTTTCATAAGTCAGACTATCTTTTTGTGCTGTTTGCTGGCCCATGCAAAGGTGACACAGTGGCTAAATTGACTTTGGGGTGCTGGATTAAGGAGGCCAATGCCTCAGCATATCTGTTGCAGAATGGCCAATGCCGGAGGGTTTCCACGCCCAGTCCACTAGAGCGCAAGGGTCCTCATGAGCAGAGCAGAGCAGAGCAGAGTTCAGTAGCCCCTGCAGACATTTGTCAAGCAGCAATGTAGGCATCACTTTCCAGTTTTGTGAAGCATTATTGCTTCGATGTCCACGCATGGACGGACATGGCCTTGGCTCAAGGGTTTTGCAAGCTGCCATGTCTTCTTCTCGCCCAGTGGAGCTGTAGCTTTGATACATGCCACTTGTCTGGACTGGTCGAGTAGGACAATAAGGAAGGTGACATTTTGCTTATTAGATAATGTCCTTTCCTTGAGTCCTGCTAGACCAGTCCAGATCCCATCCCTGGAACTGTCCGTGGTACTCTTGAGTCCGTTATGATTTTTATACTTGGCTGTGCAAGTTCATCTTCTGACAGCCTTCTGTTTATGCTTTTCTATACATAGTTCTCTACTGTTGATTACTTCTTGTTGCCTATGATTGAGGTTGTGTGAGGCTTGCCATGTTCTCCCATATGCTTTGAGTAAAGTGCAGAGCACAGATGAAAACTGTAACAGAGTTATACAGCGAAAGCAGCCAGACTCATATCTAGAAAGTGATTCCAGCGCTTGATCTTGCTGTTGTACTGGATCATCATGCATTTTTGCAGGATGGTTGTGGAAGGGGTGGTGTTGGGATAATCATCACTGTTGAGTCTAATTATATCTTGGGGGGAGAGGGATGGTGTACGTTCACCTAGTCTTGCACTGGCCTTGGTAGGCTGATACTACATGGGCCACTATGAAAAAAAATCTCATGGGGCACTGTGTTCCTGTAATCCACCCCTGGTCAGTGATATTCATTACAAAGTATATGGGGACAGAGACAAATAGAGGCATAGGAGTGGACGTCACTGAAACTGGGCTTTTCATTAGTTCTTTGTCTCCACTAATCTGCTGGTAGGGGAACACAACCCACTTGTCTGGACTGGTTTAGCAGGACTCAAGGAAAGGACATTATCTGGTAAGTAAAACATCACCATTATTTTCATTTCCAAATATTCATAGAGCTGCTTAGAGAAACCCATGCTTGTTGAAAGTAGACATAAGAATCACAAGCTGAGAGGTTAGATAGGTCAGAGTATTTGTTCAACCATGGAATTGTCTTCAACTGAATAACTAAAGGCCTAATGAGTCACATAGAGGATAATTTTATAAAGGGATTTTTGCATATATAAATTGCCTCTTAAAAAATTATCCCAAACATACTTGTATGTGACTTTCATGTCAGTATGTTCTTTTGTTGAGCTTGTGTGGAGTGCAGACAGAATCATGATTTATGTTCATACTTTAAAAAATATGTGCATACATTTACTCCTGCTTGAGAGCAGGTGTAGATGTACTTGGGTTCATTTTACTCATGATTTATGCAGCATTTATGTTAATATTTTATAAAGACACATAGGCACCCATGTATCTTTATAAAGCAGGCTGCAAATAGGTGCTTTTTTTGTCCTTCACACGTAGACAATCTTTTATAAAATCACCCTCTAAATATTTTGGACCTTATTAACAAAACAAATAGTAATAACTTGATTGGAAGGGTGTCCAAATTTTTGTACCTGCCATATTAACTTGTTGCTTATTATTTTCAATTTGTTAAAATCAGCAAATGAATAGTAATTATGCATTACAATTTGCAGAAAGATACCATGTTTAGCTGTGATGCTGAGGTTGCGTCAGTTTCTGTTCACATATAGGCACATTCCAATCAGGCCGTCCAACCACCTGTGCAGCTGATTAGAAGCTGGATGCCCAGAGGTAGACGTGCCCGTGGGATCAGAATCAGGTCTATGGCCTGACCGTGCAGGCCGGGCCCCGATTCTGATCAGCCTGAACGCCCAGCTATCTTAGTCAGGCTCCTGAATGGAGCCACAGTGCCATGGCATCCTGTCACCATGGCACTGCGGCTCCATTCAGGAGCCGTGAATGCCGGCCGCAGCCGATATCCTCCTTTCCCCACAGCCGGACCCTTGATCTGGCCTTCCATGGCCAGGGTCCGGCTGTGGGGAACTTACTGTACCTCCTACCTTTCTGTGAAGGCCCGGCAGCATCATCCCCTGATGTCCAAGGGGACTTATTCAACCTCTGTGGTGGAATAAATCCCCTGTATAAGTTTATGGCCCTGGACATATAGGGCCGACCTCTGAATTGGCCCTGAACGTCTGTGGTCGCGGCACGCCCATGCCCTGCCCTCGCTCCACCTCCGGAACGCCCCCTCCCGCTCCCATCTAGGCCTCCCCATATAAACGCGTTGTTTGTACGGGGAGACTTTAGCTTTGGCCAGCAGAGGAACGAATAGAGGGGATGGACATCCAAACGCAACGTCCAACCCCATTATTCGCTCTTCGGAATGACCCCATAGGGATTCATTGGAACGCAATTTGACCAGGGATTCCTAATGTTTTGCACACAACTGTACCTAACACAGTATGAAAAGAGTTTTCACTGAATGCCATCTCTGAGGTTCTTATGGAGGCAGATCTGCTGAGCGTGAAGCTCATTTTCCCTGGATGTGGCATGTCATTAGCCCCCGAGACGCCTGGCTGGTTGTATAGATTTAAATAGGATGTGACGGTAGAGGTCATCTACCTTGGAATTTGATATTAATGCAAATGTTCAGACATGTAGTGATACACTAATCTTCTAAAGACACTATTTCAACTTCAAACACAATTGATGTCCTGAGCAAAGACTGACCAGATGCCGGGGTGAGGCGTAGTTGAAGTGTTCCATTTATGCAGGTGATCAGTGGGTTACAAAGGCCAATAGGCTACCAGCTACAATGCAGAATTGTACCTTTTATATGCCATTAAAGGCTGTGAACTCCAAAATTTAAATTATGACCCATTCACAGAAGCAAACCATTATTAACCTCTCTCTCTCTTTCTTTTAAGAACGACAGCCTTTGGTTTTCTGAATGCACTCTGCAAACTGGCAGCCGTCCTGGGGATCAGCATCTTCACCTCCTTTGTGGGGGTAACAAAATCCGTGCCCATTCTGCTAGCCTCGGGAGCACTGGCATTGGGCAGCTCACTAGCTCTTAAGTTGCCAGAGACACGAGGTCAGGTGTTGCAGTGAGAACGACCAAAGCCATGGGAAATTAGATTTGTAGACACTGTGAAATGCTTTATTTATTTATTTCTTCATATTTTTTTAGCCCATCTCCTTCTCCCTCACTCCTCTCATATACATTTTTATGTCATTGTCTGTATGGTTCAACTTTTCAAGGAAAACCAGCTGCTCTTGCAGAGGAAGGAGGTGGACGAAGCACTTGTTTGCACTAATCTCAGCTGAAATGCTACAGAAAAAGTGGTTTAACTTGTAGATATATAGCACAATGCAACAGATATGAAGCTGATTGGTGCAGAGCTTATCCCATGCAACCAGTCACTGAAAAGGTTTCCTTCTTTCAAGTATCCTAATAGTACAATCTCAGTAGACAGGCTTTTATGTCATAAATTTAACTTCCACTGGACCTTCTTTTCCCCTTTTCCAGTTAATATATTAGCTATACTAGATTCTCTCTACAAGGTAGTTTGTCTAGGAACCAAGCAATTTGAGTGCAATAGTGAAGGACAGGTGTTCTTAAAAACCCACCTTCCTATTGCCTGAAAGACATATCGAAATAATGACTGCTTTTTCCAAGGGGACATTTCACTCCATGCAAGAGCTTCCTAAGCAACATCGCATTCTGTCAGAAGAAATGTTGAATAATGATGAATGTTATAGGCTACTATCTTCTAGGCCAATGGTAAAAGCCACTAGGAATTGTGACTACCAAAAAATTCCAGATTGCATGTTAGCAGGTTTCCGAAGTTTTCTGGTATCCTTTTTTCCTACCAGTGATATTTTTTTAAATTTCTTACCTTTACAGTGTGTATACTGGGTCAAGTTCTGACTGATTGTTCTCACAGAATTTGAATACATAACTGCGGAAAAAAGGACTTAGAGTGGGATATCTTAAAGCCTCTTATTTCCCACAGTGGAGCAGGCTTTCTTACACCAGTGCTTCACTGTTGCTGACATAGAAGGGAAGCTTCCAGCAATAGTAGAGAATCTTCTTCAAGGTCAGCTAGTTCACAATCCTCTTGGATCTTCCATGTCCTGGATAGTATGGTTGGGTGTCTCCTATTGATCTGAGTGAGATGGTATTACATCATGCATTTCACATCATCTTTGTCTTCCATAAATGTGCTACTTTGTCAACTGACTTACTCTGCCACTCCTTTGTTTTCTTCTTGGTTTTGTTGTAGTCTCTCACATTAAGATGTTGTGTTGTTCTTATGTTTGAGATTCAGTTTTCAAGGAAGAGGGCGGCTCTGGAACAATTCAGAAGAAAGGGCAGTGAGAGAAAGGAAGGGAAGAAGTCTTAAAATTAGTCCCGTCCTGCAGTGGGAATGAACCAGTGTGCCTGAAGGTCAGATCATTTCTTTCCTCTAACTTCAGGTCTTTTAGAGACCTATTCAGTATGGACCATCTATGTGAGTTATCACATGATTCAAGCTTTAAGCTCCTTAAGCCTGCTTAAACAGCCAGATATAACCAAAACAGGACTCTCACCTGGTAACAAGAGCAGTGAATTAACTTTCAAATTATCCATCAAAGTTATAATCAACAAATGTAGTCTCTGGGAAGTTAATGAAATAGACCCATCCAGTAGCATGTGGAGAACAAGCTTTGATAGTATGAGGGACCCATCTTTATCTTTATTTAGTATTTGATATACCGCCCAGGCAAAAGAGAAAGGCCAGCAAAACATCCCCAGCAATGCAGCAAGCGAGCTCTAGTGGTCAGGAGAAAAGACTGCAGCTCACTAGAAGGCTACTAATTCATCCAGGCTTGGATTATAAATCCTTTTATAATGGTTCATAGAAACATAGAAACATGATGACAGAAAAAGACCACATGGCCTATCTAGTCTGTCTTTCCATAACAACAACTACAACAGTCCACTTTTTACCTTTAGAGATCCTCTGTGTTGGTCCCATGTTTTTTTGAATTCAGTTACTGTCCTCATTCATCTCTACCACCTCCACTGGGAGACTATTCCATGGATCCACTACTCTTTCTGTAAAGAAATATTTCATTGTGCCAGAGATAGTGAGAAAGGGTAAAAGAAGTGGTGACCACTTTTAGACTTTTAACTACAGTACTGAACCAGTACGTTTCAACAATAGTTAGCAAAATTATACATCCACTGATCTTTCAGCAGCTAAGGTCTGAAATTTGGAAAGTTGATAAGAACAACTTCACATGGATCAAGTAGACACCTAGGGGCATTCCAAGGCACAAGTACACAGGGCTGGACCAATCATTAAGCAAACTAGGCAACTTCTATGGAGTAGCAAAGATCAGGGTATTCAAAGCTAAACAATAGATTTGACAGCCAGTGGAAGTGTAAAAGCTTAAGGGCACCCTTGAACCAAATCTGGTGTCGGCTCTGCATGCACACATTTATAACTGCTATTTATAATAGACAAAATTTGAGGGGAAAAAAGCGACATGCATTCATTTGAAAATCTAAGCATCCAAACGCCGCCCAGCTTTGCCTGTGCTCATCATGGGTAAAAATATGCTCAAAAGTGTAGTTACTCATCTGTAGCAGGTGTTCTCTGGGAACAGCAGGAATCAGTCCTCACAAATGGGTAATATCACCAATGGAGCCTGCGCGAGAAACGTGTATGCCCGTCTTCCCGCCCAAATGAGCCATCTTACATCAGTATGGTGACATAGCTTAATAAAATTTTAAAAAGAAAATAACTACAGGGGGATGAGGGAGGGTAGTGAGAATTGATTCCTGCTGTTTCCGAAGAACACTTGCTACAGGTGAGTAACTAGAGCTTTCTCTGGGACCAAGCAGGAAGTCAGTCCTTACATACGGGACTCCCAAGCTACAGGCTAGAGAAAAAAACCTACAAACAGTCCAATGGGGCAACCAGAAAAATCAAACCGGGAAGGAACAGCAGAAAAACGCTGAACAGATTTGAGAGTCAGCATCAAGCAGCTAGGCATCAATATCAGTTTGAATCTGCAGTAGCCTGAACAGACAGAAGGGCCAGTGGGAAGGAGTTGTATCAATTCTCAAAGAGATGCTGGAGTACGGCTTGACCGAAGGTGCTGTCACACTGGGAATCCGCATCCAGGCAGTAGTGTGCTGTGAAAGTGTGGATAGATGGCCATGTAGCAGCCCTACAAATCTCTACTGCGGAGATCAAGCAGAAATTAGCTACAGAAGCTGCCATAGCTCGAACATTGTGCGCCATGACATGGCAGACCAAATTGAGCCCAGTCTGGGCATAAGCAAAGGAAATGCAGTCTGCCACCCAAATGGAGAGGGTGTTTTGGAGATGGTGACACCCAATTGGTTGGGATCAAAAGAGATGAAGAGATGGGGAAGCAGCGGTGGGCTTTAGTGCATTCCAGATAGAAAACTAGTGCTCTCCTACAATCCAAAGTGTGTAAGGAGGCCTCAGCCCTGTTGGCATGAGGCTTGGGAAAAAAGATGGGTAAGACCATTGACTGGTTGAGGTGAGAAGTGGAAACCACCTTAGGAAGAAAGTTGGGATGAGTGTGGAGGACCACTCTATTCTTGTGAAACCTAGTATATGGTGGAAGCGCTAACAGTGCTTGTAACTCACTGACTCTGCACACTGAAGTATGAAATTTGAGAGGACAGGAGGCAAGCGGCTTGAAGGGTGAAGTGAGCAGATGGCCAAAGACAGCATTCAGGTCCCACGCAACTGGTGGCAAATGGATCAGCGGACAGGACAACAAAAGATCTCTCATGATCTGTCCGATGAGAAGATGGGCAGAAAGAGACTTACCAGCTACTGGATGGTGGTAAGCTGGAAAGGCACTTAGATGCACTCTTGACCGAGTGAGATTTCAATCCAGAGTTAGAGAGATGGAGCAAGTAAGAGAGTACCATCTCCACAGAACAACAGAAGGGATCTAAAGCCCCCGTCTGCACACCAAAGTGAAAATCTGCGTCACTTAAAAGCATGGATGTGTCTGGTGGAGTCCTTGCAGGAGGCAAGAAGAATATCTTTGACTTCTATCGATAAGCTGAAGTTTTCAAGAGCTAAGGCTCAGCAGATCCGGGGCATAGCCAAGAGGAATCGGCAGCTTCCTGGAGAGTTGAAGCAGCAGGGAAAGCCAGGGCTCTCTGGGCCAATGCGGCACTATGAGTATCATGGTGGCTTTGCCAGCCTGCAGTTGAAGAGAGTCTTGGCCTCTAATGGAGTCAGCAGATAGGCATAGAGAAGGTCGTAGCTCCAATCCAGAAGGAAGGCATTGGAGGCTATCTGATTGATGCAGGGGACCCTGGAGCAAAACTGTGGCAGTTTGGCAATGTGAGGAATGGCAAAAAGGTCCATGGACAGGGTGCCCCATATCTGAAAGATGCAGTCGGCTACCTGGGTGTTGAGAGACAATTCATGTAGTTGGAGAACTTTGCTGAGTCGATCCGCCAATGCATTGAGCTCCCCCAGTAGATAAATCACCCGGAGGAGCATGTTGTGCATGGAGGCAAACTTCCAGAGATGGACTGCTTCCCAACAGAGGAGATACAAGCCCGTGCCGCCATGTTTGTTCATGTAGAACATGGCCACCTGGTTGTCCATTTGTATAAGGGTGACCTGATTTGAGAGCTGTTGCCAGAACACCTGTAGGATTTTGGCAATGGCAGACTGAGGAAATTGATTTGATGGAGGCTCTCTGCCATCATCCATAGTTCCTGTGTGCACAGGCCATCTAAGTGTGCACCCCAGCCCAACTTGGAGGCATCCATCATCAGGACTCTCTGATGCGGCAGAGCCTGGGAGGGATGGCCCGCAAGGAGGAGCTGTTGGTCCTGCCATCAGGAGAGAGATTCCTTGAGTGGAGGAGTTACCGTAATGCTGCTCCGAGAGATGGCTGGTCACCTGACGCCACTGCATGCAGAGCGCCCACTACACCTGACACATGTAACCTTGGTGTTATCCTTGATAGGTCTCTAAACGTAACAACTCATTTGAAAACAGCAGGTCTAATCTATAATAAACTAAGGCTTATTAAACACCATGATTTCAGATCCATACTCAAAGCTATGGTATTCCACATATTGACTTCTGTAACAGCATCCTCCAAGGGCTCCCAAGACAAGCTCTAAACCCCCTTAGCATAGCTCAACATGTTGCTGCTAGGATTATTGTCAAAGCAAACCCAACAGAGCACATTACACCCATTATATACAAGCTGCATTGGCTGACAATTCATAGCAAGATCAAATATAAAATTCTAATTGCCACATTCAAACTAATAAAGAGTAGTTACTCACCTGTAACAGGTGTTCTCCAGGAGCAGCAGGAATCAGTCCTCACATATGGGTGACATCGACGTCGATGGAGCCCTTGCGGAGCATTTCCCCAGCTTTCCATGAAAGCTTTTGGGAATGCAGGAACGCATGCGCAGTTCCCTTCCCGCCTAAAGGTGCCATCTTGCTTCAGTCAAATGACATAGCTAAAAAACAGCACACAAAAAAGCAAAAAATAAACTATGTACAACTGCAACTCCCAGGGGAGGAGGGAGGGTTGTGAGGACTGATTCCTGCTGCTCCTGGAGAACACCTGTTACAGGTGAGTAACTACTCTTTCTCCAGGACCAAGCAGGAAGTCAGTCCTCACATATGGGTGACTCCCAAGCTCTGGGCTACCAAGGAACCCAGGTTGAACAAGAGAACTCCCTCTAGTCTCAGCATTAAAGAAAGGCTTTCCACTGACAGAACCTCCACCGGTAGCCCAACAGAGGGCAGGAGTTGCCTAAACCTCAAAGAGATTCCGGAGTACTGCCTGGCCAAAAGCACTGTCCCTACGGGACTTTCTCTCCAGACAGTAATGGGCCGCAAAAGTCTGGCTTGAAGACCAAGTAGCAGCCCTGCAAATGTCTAACAACAGTACAGAGCGGAGATGAGCCACTGAGGCAGCCATTGCCCTGACACGATGGGCCGTGACCCGACCCTGCAAAGGAAGGTCAGCCACCCTGTAAGCCCAGGTGATACAGTCAGCCACCCAGGTGGACAAGGTACGCTTGGACACAGCTAACCCCAAATTATTAGGGTCAAAAATAGGAAGAGCTGAGTAGCCCTTCTATACCCTTGTGTACGGTCCAGGTAGAAGGATAAGGCACTCCTACAGTCCAGGGTATGCAGAACTGCTTCAGCATGGCTTGCATGAGGCCTAGGGAAGAATGTTGGAAGAACCACCTCCTGGTTGAGATGGAAAGAGGAGACAACTTTAGGGAGGAACTTAGGATGAGTCCTGAGTTCTACCCTGTTGTTATAGAATCTGGTGTAAGGCCTGTCACAGACCAGGGCCTGAAGCTCACTCACTCGTCTAGCCGAGGTTAGGGCTACCAAGAAGAGTGTCTTCCAGGACAGGAAGCGTAGAGGACAAGTAGCCATCGGCTCAAAGGGTGAGTGAGTCAGTTGCTGCAAGACCACATTCAACTCCCACTCAGGAGCAGGAGGACGGATAGGAGGCTTGAGCAAGAGCAAGCCTCTGAGAAACCGGGACACCAAGGGGTGAACCGATAGGGAATGTCCTTCCACCAGTGAGTGGTGAGCTGCTAGAGCTGAGAGGTGGACCCGAACAGAATTGGACTTAAGTCCCTGATTGGATAAGTGCAGTAAGTACTGAAGCACCACTGGTACAGTACAGGAGAAAGGATCCTCTGTACGTAGCTGACACCACACGGAAAACCTCTTCCATTTAAGAGCATAGGTTTTCATAGTGGACTGTTTCCTAGAGGCTAGGACAACCTCCTCAACCTCTTGAGGTAGGCCCCAGGGAGCCAAAACTACCCTTGCAGCCTCCATGCCATCAAATTGAGAGCTTTGAGATTGGGGTGCAGGAGGGTACCCTGATCCTGAGAAAGAAGGTCGGGTTGCAACCCCAGAGGCAGTGGGGGATCCACTGCCAATTGAAGCAAAAGTGGAAACCAAGGCTGTCTGGGCCACCTGGGAGCCACCAGCAGGACTGAGGCCTTGTCCTGAAGAATCTTGAACAGAGTTCGGGCCACCAAGGGCATGGGAGGAAACGCATACAGGAGGCCCTGAGACCAGGGAATTAGAAAAGCATCTGCTGCTATCCGCAGAGGATGCGGTTGTCTGGAGCAGAACTTTGGTAGCTGTTTGTTCAGAGGACTGGCAAACAGATCTATGGATGGAAGTCTCCATTTCAGGAAAATCTTTTGAACTACCAAAGGATGGAGCCACCACTCGTGGGGCTGCAGAATCCTGCTCACTCTGTCTGCCAGGTAGTTCTCCTGGCCTGGTAGATACACTGCCTTGAGGAGCATGTTGTGTCAGAGCAAACAAGTAAAGGTCCTGTGCCTCCTGACAAAGGAGCCTGGACCCAGTTCCGCCCTGCTTGTTCACATAAAACATGGCTACCTGGTTGTCTGTTTGAACTAGGACAGACTGATGAGCCAGGGTTTGAGAAAAAGTCTTGAGGGCTAACCGAATAGCCCTGAGTTCCAGGAGATTGATTTGCTGTGCGGCTTCCCAGGGAGACCACAGACCCTGGGTGCACTTGCCTAGACAATGAGCTCCCCAGCCTTGCAGGGAGGCACATCTGGAAGAGGAGCCCTTCCAGCATCGGAGGAACCGGGACAGTAAAGGCCTCCTTCGGAGGAGAGTCATACTGCAGGGCCTCGAGCTCCTCGGCTCGAGGCTCATCCTCGGGGTCCATAGGGATAGCCAACGCAGTGGCCATATCCCGGACAAACTCCGAGAACCGGGTGTCCTCCGGAGGGGATCTACTCTGAGGTTCAGACTGCGGTGAGTCCGATGGGTCGCACCGAGTCTTGAAGGTGTCGGGGGACTCCTCGTCCTCCGTCTCCCATGCGGACTCGTCCGATGAGGAAACGGGGTCCGACCTCACGGGGTCTGCGAGCACCCGCCCCAACGCCGAAGGCACCGGCATCGACGCCCTTGGTCCCGAACGGGAGGTCGAGGGAGTCCGCGACCGAGGTTGACTTCGAGCCTTCATGGCCTCGAGTATTGGCTCGGTCTCCGGGGTCGACTTCGATGTCGATGTCCCGGTGGTCGGGGCAGATGCGCCAGACAGGATGGCCATCAGTGCCCGCTGCTGTTCCATGAAGGCAGACAGTCTGCTCTCCAAGGCTGTCAACCTGAGACCCAGCTCAGGAGACTCAGCAGCTCCCGACTCGGGCCCCGGCAGCGCCGGGCCCGACGTCGGCTCCCTGGGAGGAGTCCATGAGGACTACAGGGCTTACATGTCCAGCAGACTCTGGCTCCAGTCGAGGGACTTTGGAAGGCTTCTCCTGTTCCACGGGAGCCAGGGACCTCTTCCGATGACGCCCTTACGAGCCACTTCTTCCTCTTGTGTTCCCGGTCGGGGGACCCCCTGTCCGAGGAGCCACGACGGTGCTCGGGATCCAATTCCCGAGATGTCGAGGTCTCAGACGAGGTCCGGGCCCGGCCGGAGGCCGAGTCAGAAAAAAGCCTTTCTTTTTGGTGCCGACGACTTCACAGTGCCTTGGAAGACATTTTCCCACATGGTCCACACGTCTTAGGGTCGTGATTAGGACCGAGGCACCGAAGGCAGCAGTCGTATGTGTCAGTGAGAGACATCAGCTTCTTGCACCAATCACACTTCTTAAAACCGCTGAAAGCCATCGGGGGAAAAAAAAAAAAAGAGTCCCCGCGAGGTTAAAGGACCGGTCTTCCAGGGAAAAAGAGAAAAAAGGGCACGAACGCCAGCCACTAAGGGCAAAAACCGAAAAAAGAAGATCGGGCTCGATACCGGTGTACCGAACCCGGCGGGAGGGGAACCGGCGTCGAACCGGAGAAGAAAAATAGCGAAGAATTGCAAAAAATCGAACAATTTTCCGGGATGACTAGGACTCACGTCCGGTGGGCTTCACGGAAAATGAAAGACTGAAGCAAGATGGCACCTTTAGGCGGGAAGGGAACCGCGCATGCGTGCCTGCATTCCCAAAAGCTTTCATGGAAAGCTGGGGAAATGCTCTGCAAGGGCTCCATCGACGTCGATGTCACCCATATGTGAGGACTGACTTCCTGCTTGGTCCTGGAGAAAGGACCTGTCACCTTCATATCTAACTGACCTCATAAAGAACCCCTCAAATGACAGAATAAGAAGGGAATGTAATCACAATAACTACTCATACCATCATCTTACCGAAAATTCATCAGGGCAATGACCAACATAGCCTTTAGCTTTACAACACCAATAATGTGGAACTCCCTCCCAGATAAACTTAGATCCACTACTGACCTAATAACTTTCAGGAAAAAGCTTAAGATGCATCTGTTCATAGAACATTTTGGCTCAGATGAACCAATGCAAAACCTCTTCCTCCCGTAACACCAACTTAGCAATCCATCACACACGATACTGGTTCCTTCCCCTCCCTCTACACTCCTCCTCCCCTCCTCCAGTCTTTCTGACTACAACCATGGTAAGATATCAAAACTGAGGTCAGCACGTGCATGCTAATAGATCTATCCTTTACATGTATATATATTCATACTTGTAAATATGTTTTATTGCCACATTGTACAGTCCAGTTACAATCCTTCTAATGTATCCTCTCTGTTCTATGCTGTAACCTGCTTGACATTTGTTAAAATGTAATGATTTACTGGTTATTTGTAAACTGCTTTGATTTTCCTGAAAGGCGGTATATAAAACCCTTAAATAAATAAATAAATAAGGTGGGATAAGAGGGTGACATGGACAATGGAGGCCATGTGACCCAGGAAGTGCGGCATTTGTTGGGCTGTGAGCAACGAGCAATATTGGACCTTGTGTGTCAGGGTGGCTAGGTGCTGGGCCCGGGCTGCCAGTAGAAAAGCTTGAGCCAGAGAAGTATTAAGGAGAGCTCCAATGAACTTGAAGCGCCGAGAGGGCTGAAGGTGGGACTTTGGGTAGTTGATGACAAGCCCCAGCTGCACCATTACTTGAATGGTGCGGGTCATGGATTGCCAGACCTCTTCTGGCATTTTGCCCCTGATGAGCCAGTCGTCTAGGCAGGGAAAGACAAAGATCCGAAGGAAGGCGGTAATGACTGCCAAGCATTTTGTGAAGATCCATGGGGCGGAGGCAAGGCCGAAGGATAGAACCCTGTACTGATAATGCTGTCCACTGAGCATGAAGCAGAGGTACTGATGGTGCAAGGGGTGAATAAGGATGTGCGTGTAGGCATCTTTGAGATCCAAGGAGCACAGCCAATCTTCCCGGTGGAGGTAGGGCAGCAGTGTTCCAAGGGAGACCATCTTGAACTTCTCCTTTTCCAGGAAGCATTGAGATTGCAGAGATCCAGAATGGGCCTGTAGCTGCTGTCTTCTTGGGGACCAAGAAGGAACGGGAGTAGAACCCTCTTCCTACTTGAAACGGTGGAACGAGTTCCACAGTCCTATCTGCTGAGAGGGCCTGGATCTCCTGTTAAAGAAGCACCTAATGGTGCTGCTGGAGAGGGTACTGCCCTGGAAAGAAGGTAGGAGGAAATGCAGCTGGTATCCCTCGTGGACAACCTGGAGGGTCCAGTTGTCGGAGGTTACGATGAGCCACCTGTGGACAAAGTATACCAGCCGCCTCCCAACCTGAGGTGGAACAGAGTCAAAAGCCCCCACCAGGCTGTGGCTGCGGCACTGGCTGAGGCTTAGGGGTCTTCAGCTTGCGGTACTGCTTCTGGTCCTGACCCTTAGGCTGTTACCTCTGTTGAGGTTGTTGGTATGAATGGTACGGGGTGTACGTATTGTAGTACCTTCTCTTTTTTGAGTAAAAAGACTTTTTACCCAAGGACTTTTTTCTAGCGGGGTCAGCGGTCTTCCTTGAAAGGCGAGTCATGGTGAGTTGCTCAATCTCCAACTCAGCAGTCTTATCTGTCATGGATTTGCCAAAGAGATTCTTTCCTCGGCAAGGGACATTGGCCAACTTGTACTGAACCCATTGCTCCAGGTCCGAGGATTGTAGCATGCCAGATGGCGGGCACCGATGCCCACCGCAGCCACCCAGGTCATGGACTCGAAGCCAACGTAGGTGGCCCTGGTGACATATTTGGAGCACCCCTTAGTTTTCCCCACCATTCTCCTGAAGTGCTCAAGGTGTCCTCCAGAAAGACTTGTGGAGAACCCAGCCAGCTCCCCTAATAGGTCCTGCAGGCACATACCCAAGTACAGTTGGTATGCCTGCATTCAGGCCACAAGCATCGAGTCCTGGTAGCACTTTCTGCAAAAGCCGTCCATGGTACATGCCTCCTGACCTGAGGGCACCGAGAAGTGTGTCTTGGAACTTTTAATTCGGTGCATGGCCAATTCCACCACAATGGAGTTGTGAGGCAATTGTGCCTTTTCAAATCCAGGGCTCTTGCTCACCCAGTAGAAGGAGTCGAGGCACCTGCTGATCATCGGCACTGTAAGCGGCATCTCCCACATTCAAAAGGGATGCCTTTCAAGAATGGGGTGCACCAGCACCATGATGGTCTCCTTCAGGGGAGATGGGTTCTGGAGGATCTCCAGTTCCTCTGCTCGAGGCTCCTCCTCTGCCTCTATGGTGAAGAGCAGAGCCTTTCCCATATCTTGAACAAACTCAAGGAAGGAGACCTCCTGCACTCAAATGGGGGCGAGGGATCGGAGGGAAGGTGACAGTGTCAGACCGTCTCCAACAGTCCCTCCTCGGTCCCCCATTCGATGTCAGAGAGGAACTCGAAGTACCTTCCTGACTGATGCCCCTGCCAATGGTGCTCGGGCGGAGTTGAGGGAATCCTCGACCCCGATAGGCTCGGTGGTGATATCTTCAATATCGAGTGGGAGCGAGAGCGTTCATGGGAACTGTCCGAGATGGCAAATGTCTCCAAAATGGGCTGCACCTCGGGTGATGGCAGGACCATCACTGACGCCAAAGTACCAGAGATGACCGGCTCCTTGGGAGCCTGCTGAGCCATGAAATCAGTGAGACTACGTTCCAATACCTGCATCCTCTCAGCGAGGAGTGAGGTCTCCGATGCTGGCAGAACCAGCACTGCAGCCATTGGCACCAATGCCCACTCCCTCGACGGGGACTCATCAATGGTAACAACCTCAGAAGTCCCACGCTGACCCTCCTGGGCCTCAGGAGGCAACTCCTCCTGCCGGGGCAGTTTGAAAGGCTGCTCCCAGCTCTCACCTTTGGAATCGCGCCAAGGGCTGCGATGACGATGTCCATGGGATTTAACCTTGGACTCTGCATTGCCCTTCGATGCCAAAGACTGTTCCTTCTGGGGGTGCTCCTCTTCAAAGGAGAGCCATCATTCTGGTGCCCCATGACCTCTCCAGTCTGATTGAGCCCAACCCCTATGAGAAGCCAAAACCTCCATGGGGGCCTTTGAGAGCATCAAAGCCGGGGTCAATGCCGATTCCTTGGAACCAAACAGTGATTCCCACTGCTATTCCTGGTTCTTCAGTCCTTTGTGCATCATCTGTAAACACAGAGCACAGATCGAGGGCTCGTGGTTGAAACCAAGACATTGAAGGCACCAGTTGTTGTGGTCCGTCATGGAGCAGGTCCGACCACACCAGGCGCACTTCTTAAAGCCATTGGGCGTCTTTGACATGGTTGGGAAGACAGCTTACGCCAAGTCAAAGGACTCCAACATCCTTGCTACCAGGGAGGTTCGAGAGAAAAAACCCATGTGCCAAAAAAGAAAGAAAAGAAAACCACCAAAAAATGCAATGCTGAGGCACCAACACTTCCAGAGTTGGCAGGAAGACACTGAAAAAAACACACAACTCAAAAAAGAAAGAAAAAAAGACTGGAAACCAGCCAAGAAAAATCAATTAGAATCCGGAACACAACGGACGTCTGTAGGGCTCTGCAGAAAAAAAAAAAAAGACTGAGGTAAGATGGCTCCTTCGGGCAGGAAGATGGGCAAGCATGCATGGTCAATCTCCCAAAGGCTTTTCTGAAAGCTGGGGAGCGTTTCCCACATGGGCTCCATCGGTGATACCACCCATATGCGAGGACTGACTTCCTGCTTGGTCCCGGAGAAATGACATTACATGAACCCTTCTATGGGCATATTCGCCTGGCAGTTTTATTTCATGCAAAAAGCTCTGTTTTATGCACATAAGGGGCTTTTAAAATTGCCTCTGAGTAATTTATAGTAAGTTGCCTCACTTATGTGTCAGTATGTACATTAAGTTGCATTGATTTTCAGAGGGAAAGTATGTATGTGTTTCCTTTCTTAAAATTTATCCCACAAAAATACCTACACAGTTACATCTATTTAATAGAGATTATTTCCCAGATTATTTTATGCACATATGAACAAATTGAAGTATGCACATAAACACATATCTCCTCCCCCACTTTTGCCCCAGGAATGCCTCAGCTTGGCTCAAGCAAAATTTAGGCACATTCAGGCAAACCTATGTACATGTTTACATACATACCTTTGGGGTATATATCAAAGGCTTTTTTCTGCATGTAAGCACTTAAGGAGGTAATTTTATAAAGTAATTCCTATGCATAAATTGCCTCTTAAAAAATATCAACCAGTGTGAAAGTACACAATTTAGCATGATGGTGCATACTTTGTTGATAGGTATGCAGATGGATGGAGTTTGGGCAGAGCACATAAGTACATGCATAGATTTTAAAATATGGTAATCACATGCATACTGAATGTTTATAGAAATGGACATTTATGCCTGCTCCAAGGCAGATGTAAATGTCTGTGCCTTTAGTGTTGGCACACATTATGCTACTTGCAAATGCAATGTGTGCCGTTGAGTAAATGCTGACTCCTGGCAAGCAAGCCCCTGGGCTTTCTTAACCACTAGTATTTTATCAAAATTACTCAGACAATACATATATCCAACCACCCTCCCCATTTATTCAGTCTGGGCTTTAGATGATGCTTTAGGTGTGTAATCCTAATTGAAAATCTGCTGGTTTTTGTGCACATAGCACCTACATTCCCTTAAAGGCACTACTACTTGTTTTTGAAAACTCATCCCCAAACATATACCTAATTTATGCAGTGAAACTTTTACAGATGATGCCTCACTTAGATGTGATACCTGAGTGTTTCAGAGTCTAAAAGTAAAATTACCATTAATCATTTTCATCCTGTGTCCTTCTCTTCCTCCCATTTCTGTCTGTCCCGTTTTCACATACAAACATGCATAGGATCTTCTTCAACATGTATATTGAAGTAATGTAATATCTAACCTTCTGAGACAATGCCAGGTAACTTGGGAAAGCAGAGAACAAGGGCTTCAGGGTGACATACACAGCAATAGTTCCAGAGATAACCTGGAAAATGTTTTAAGTTCTATACCTGTATAGCCTCCTAGACAGAATTTTTTTTTTTGAAACAGGAATCCTCCCTAAAAAACTCCCTCAGAAACAAGCACTCCAGCCACACCAGAGTTTAACAGGAAACAACCTCAGTTTTTTGATATGAATAGTTGACTAAATTAAGCCCCCTAAGTTCATCAGCTGGACCAAACCCCTAGAGAAAGAAATATAGAGGTCAACAAGTCAATGAGCAGAGCCTGAGAACAAAGGCACGGTAGACGGAACACAAAATAGATTGAACTCAATAGCACTCCTCTATATATGTTATGCAATGAAATGTTGTATGTGTACAGTACTTTTATGTATAGCTCAATTGTCTCCAATATCCACTGGTTATTTCTTACAATCTCTGAGGTTTTGCCACTTTAACCTCATCTTTAAAGAAGGCGGAACTCTACACATTGCATTTATTTGCTGGAATTGGGTACCTGGACATAATCCCAAGCCACTGATCGAGCTAATTTTGATGGCCCAGAAGATGGGACCTTCCAAGCAGATTAGCCATACAAGATGTAGAAAAGCATAAAAATATGCCATCTATAGGAGGCTGGCCCTTCCCCAAGCACACAGGCTCATAAATGAGGGGTTAACGCCATATCAAGAATCAGGAGAAGCATTCTGGTGATAGAAAAAGTCTTCAGTTAATAGACTGTAATGCCTTTCATCTTTGGATCCCCCATTGTGTTTGAAAACAAAAGTAGATTTGCAGCCACCCCTCTTACAAGTGGCTCCTCATACCAGCTTCCACACAGCATACAGCTTCCAAAGGCAAGAAGAAACAACTTTTTGAGTGCAACTGGGGGAAAGAGAAGTAAGGGGAGGAGAATTAAGCATCTTACCTAAGGTTGCAAAGAGGCCCAGTGACTGAGCTGGAACCCACAGATGGGGCATGTCAGTATGTCTCCCATGTTGGAAATCGCAGGCTCTGTTCAGTAGACCATTTTGCCCCCCGTGCCCTACCAAAGGTATGCTTGGTAAGAAATTCTGCTATAATATACTCCCTTTTCCAGCTTCTCTACCCTACAGTTGAACAAGTTGAAGTGTCCTCAACTTCTTCCTCACTGATGAAGATTTAGGAGATACTTCCTTCAGAAAAAATTTGGAAGCTATTGGTTGAAAGGTCCTACATAAGAATTAAGGATGGCTTTC
This sequence comes from Ichthyophis bannanicus, assembly GCA_033557465.1. NCBI lineage: Eukaryota > Metazoa > Chordata > Amphibia > Gymnophiona > Ichthyophiidae > Ichthyophis > Ichthyophis bannanicus. Next base: position 39,934,786 of record CM066048.1, on the reverse strand, counting down.
TCCCTAAGCCCAGCATTCAGATTTCTGCATTTGCAAATTGAGGGAACTTAGATTATTCCCTGCAATGCTAGAACCGCTTGTGGGGACATTGATAGAACTGACTTGGATAGTTACAAGATAAAACTCTGGATTTTTCTCACATGCCAATCAAAATATTTTTGATCCATGTGAAAGTGTACAACCCAACATCAGCTTATCAGAGAACAGCTGTGACAATTGGTCTGTGTGCTGCGTATGCTACATTGCCTGTCATCAGTTGCCAAATACTTCTCAACATTTTCAGTGTGCTTTTCTTTTCTTTCTTCTTCTACTGTTCCAACATGTTCAATAACATTTAACAATGCAATAGTCTTTATATGATGTGTTTGGGGTGCGGCAGTGACCTAAGGACAGGGTTTGAGCAGAGGTCTGGTGCATGTAGACGCTGCATGAACAAGATTTCCCAAGACTTTTTATTATTGTTATTACTGCCATTACATGGCAACTCAGCATCTTTCATAAAATAAGAGTTCAATGAAACCTGCTATCCAGAAAGCACAATAAAGGTTTGTCCAGACACACTTGTGTTCCTTTCTAAGGCATACTTTAAATGCTATTTTTAATTTTCCCTGATTTTATTTTCATCCCGCAACACCTGTTTAGAGGCAGTTTTCACTACCCTGCATTGTTGCACATTTTTCTACTGGCGCATCTTGCAGCTAATTTTCAAAGGGGAATTTTTTGCAAAATTGTGTAGAAAGTGTGCGTGTGCTGGGGGAGGGTGGGAAGGGTAAAGCATAGTTACTCACCTGTAACAGGTGATCTCCAGGAACAGCAAGAATCAGTATTCACAAATGGGTGAACATCACTGACGGAGACCGAGCAGGAATTCTCCCCAGCATCCAATAGGAAAGCCTTTGGGAGCACTCCACTGCACCTGGTGCCTGCCTTCCCAACTCCTCTCCTCAGATGAGTTTGTAACTGAGAGGAAGAAGAAAATAAAAGAACCCTACTAGGGGAGGAGGGCGAGTTGTGAAGACTGATTCCTGCTGTTCCCGGAGATCACCTGTTACAGGTGAGTAACTACACTATCTCCAGGAACAAGCAGGAATGCAGTGTTCACATATGGGACTCACTAGCTCCCAGGTACCAGACTGGCATGGGAAGGAGAGCAGTGATATCTGAGGTTAAAAGCTTATTGCCAAAGAGTATGGAAGAGTTGTGGGCCATTGGACTCGATTCCAGGAAGCGATACTCCCCTAATGATAATCTGATCTCTTAAAGTCTGGGACGGAGAGTAGGAATTGAGTTTAAGTCCCAAAGAAATGCTTGAGTACAGTTTGGCCAAAGACAGCATCCCGACGGGAGTCTCCATCCAAACAACAGTGTGCAGTAAAAGTATGAATGGAGGACCAGGTAGCTGCCTAGCAAAATCTCCTCAAATGATTCTGAACGGAGGTTGGCTACGGAGGTTGTCATAGCCTGCACATAGTGAGTGACTTGACCCTCCAAAGAGAATCCTACTTGTGCATAAGCAAAAGAGATGCAATGTGCTATCCATCTGGATAGTGTATGTTTCATCACCGGTAGACCCAGGTGATTAGTATCAAAGGAAATGAATAGTTGAGAGGATCTTCTGTGATTCTTAGTTCTATCCAAGTAGCAAGCTAACGCTTGCTTGCAGTTTAAGGTGTGTAGCACTGTTTCAGCTCTAGATGCATGTGGTTTCAGGAAGAAAACTGGTAGGATTACTGACTGGTTTAGATGGAAGGAGTAAACTACCTTCAGAAGAAAATGCAGTTGGGTACGCAAAACCACCATGTCATGATGGAACCGGATATTGAGTGGATCCACCACCAGAGCCTGCAGTTCACAGATGCGACAAGCTGACATGAGGGCAAAGAGGAAAATCACCTTCCAATAGAGAAACCTCAGTGAAGTGGTGGCTAAAGGCGCGAAAGGAGGCTTTAGAAGCTGAGCGAGACCCACACTGAGATCCCAGGCTACTGGAGGCGGTTTTATGGGTGGCTTGGACAGCAGGAAACCCTACATGAAGCATGCTACTAAGGAATGTGAGGAGATAGGCTGTCCATCCAGTAGTCTGTGAGAGGCCGCAATGGCACTAAGGTGAACTCTCACTGAGTTAGTCTTAAGACCTTTTAAGGATAAGTGGAGGAGATAGTTTAGAAGGGACTCCAATGGGCAAGAAAAAGGGTCACCTTCTTTTGGGGAGCACCAGAGGGTAAACCTGCACCTCTTGAAGGCATAAGATCACTTGGTGGAATCCTTGCGTGATGAAAGTAGGACATCTTTGACTGCCTGTTGCAGGTCGAGGTCAGCAAGCACTATCCCTTCAGCAGCCATGCTGTCAGGCATAGGGAGTGAAGATTGAGATGGAGGAGTGTCACATGGTCCTGAGAGAGGAATTCAGGTGCAAATTCAAGGCTGAAAGGTTGAGTGGCTGAGTCTGTGCAATACAAAGAAGCAGAGGAAACTACGGTTGATGGGGCAAGAAGGGGACTATTTGAATCATCGAACCCCTGTCGTCTTGCAGTTTGAACAGTGTCTTGGGTATCAAAGGGATGGGAGGGAATGTGTAGAGCAGTCCCTGTCCCCAATGGAGAAGGAAGGTGTCTGGTGCCTGTCTGTGCAGTGATGGAACCCTGGAGCAGAAGTGTAGAAGCTGTGCGTTTTGTGGAGTGGCAAAAAGATCTATGAGTGGGGTTCCTCACATCTGGAAAATCAAGTAGCCATCTTCCGATGCAAGGCCCATTCATATGGATGAAGGATATGTCAGTTTGTCAGCAAGGACACTGAATTCGCCCAGAAGGTACAACATTCTGAGATGAATGCGGAGTGAGATGGCAAAGGACCATAGGCAAATGGCTTCCTCGCAGATGGGATCCCATTCCCCCGTTTGTTCACGTAGAACAAGGCAACTTGGTTGTCTGTCCTGACTAGAACAGGTTGCCCTGAAAGTTGATAGTGAAGAACCCTAAGAGCATTTGTCAATGCTCGCAGTTCTAGCAGGTTGATTTGCAGGATAGATTCCTGTGGTGTCCAAAGTCCCTGTGTGGTTAGGTTGCTCAGAATTGCCACCCAACCCAGCTTGGAAGCATCTGTTGTCAAGGTGCATCAAGGTGGAGGCATCTGAAAAACTGACCCGATGAGTAGATTTTTGAACACCACTACTGAAGGGACTTGATCAGCTGAGAGGTGATTTGAATATTGTCTCTGAGAAGTCCCTTTGCCTGTGTCCATTGGGAAGACAGAGTCTACTGCACTTGTTGCATGTGTAAATCGAGCATAGGGGACGACATAGACTGTGGAGGCCATGTGTCCTAATAGACATAGCACTTCTCGAGCTTACTGGGAAAGCTCATGCCTGTTGAGTGTCTAAGAGCGCTCCGATGAACTCCAGTCGTTGGGCTGGAGTAAGGTGAGACTTTGGGAAGTTTATGTCAAATCCCATATGTTGGAGCACCATGATGGTGCGATGAAGGAAGAGTCTAAATAAGGGAAGATGAATACTTCCAAAGTGCGTAGATAGGCAGCAATGACTGTCGTGCATCTTTTGAAGACTCACAATGCCGAGGCTAACCTGAAGAGGAGAACCCAATATCAATAATGGTTTCCTTGAAACATGAAGCACAGATGCTGTCTGTGCAAGGGATGGATCAGTAAATGTGTGTGTTTGTCTTTTAGGTCTAGAGAACATAACCAATTGTGTCTCTGGAGGTATGGAAGAAGGGTTCCTAGAGAAATCATTTTGAATTTTTCTCAGACCAGGAACTTGTTAAGGTCTCTGAGATCCAAAATGGGCCTGAATCATCCTGTTTTCTTTGGAATGAGAAAATATGGAGAGTAGAAGCCCATCCCTTCTTGAGGAAGAGGAACTCTCTATGGCACCCTGGGACAACAGGATGGTCACCTCTTCATTTAAGAGAGTGCTTTGAATGGAATGGGTGGAATAATCCCCTGTGAAGCTGGTGGGGGTAAGCTTTGGACAATGTAGCATGTCCACTGCTCTGATGTTATGAGGTGCAACATGTGGGCATAGTGACAGAGTCTGCTTGGGGTAGTTTCTCCAAATGGGTTAGTTTAGCGCATACTATGGCAGTCGTGAACCTCACTTCTAAGCCAGGGTATGTGGAGTTTTATTTTAGGGTCTCAAATTTACTGATAATGCATGGCGTAATACTTGCATCGTGCCAAACAGAGCCTCCTGCTGGAGCTCATAAGATGAAACATGCATGGGTAGTTTGTCAAGATGTGCTTGGAAGTTCTTTATCAAGCCTGTGCCTCCCAGTACAATGGGAAGTAGTTCCGTATCTTTCTGCCACATTTTCTTGGTCTCTGACTGCATTTCTTAGTACTTCAGGATCTTCTGCCTCTCCACTCAATTCATAGAATAATCACTCAGTACCGACACTTCTATTATTTATTTATTTATTTTATTTACATTCTCTTATATACCGCGCTATTTGGCATCAGTGCGGTTTACATTGAACAAACTGAAATTACATTGAACAGGGCATTATAACTTGGAGATAACTATTTTACAGGGAACATGGGCTGTGGAGGGTTAAGTGGCTTGCCCAAGACCACAAGGAGCACCTGTGGGACTAGAAACCCCAGTCCTTCTGGCCCAAGGTTGCTGTCCTCTAGTGGGATTTGAACCCCCGACCTTCCGGCCTGAAGTACCTTGCCCCAACCACTAGGCCACTCCTCCACTCATTATCATTATCTCCACTCATTATCCTCCACTATTATCAATGCCATTCTAGTATTCTTCTCCTTTACCACTATGTCAGGTTTCTTGGCATCCAGTTTCTTATCCGTCGGAAAGGGAATGTCCCAGGTGATCATAACTTCTTCAATTTCTGTTATTCTCTTAGGGTCATGATCCCAGTGCTTTTCAGGGACAGCAATGTTGTAGTGTTTACAGTTTACAGTAGAGGTGGTGTGCTACTTTGTTGTGCCTTTCTGTATGGAAATTTTCTGCCATCAGAACTTCACAGCCTGCTATTAGGTGAGTCACTGTTTCCAGCTCTTTCTTACAGATTCGGCATGTCTGTTGTGCCAGTTTTTCCAATACTCGCTGTAAATCATCTTGTCCATAATCCGCTGTCCTGGGCTGCAACTATCAATCTTTCATCCTTCGGTTTCAGTTTACCTCTCCTTAACCATTCATGAGTCTGCTCTTGATCGACAAAAGGTTCTTGAAGTAACACTGTATTTTCCACGGTATTTGTGCATTTGCCACTTGTTTTCCCTCGCCTGCTGATCTAATTCTTTGAAAAGCTTTTTCTCTTGTTTTGCAAATTCTGTTACTTCCTTTCCCATGCACGCCTGTGGATTCTCACTCATTCCTTCTAATCATTGGAACGCTTGTCCAAGTTTGATGATGGAGACAGATTCTGGATGTTTACTTTCATATTTCAGCACTTTTTGCATATTTGGATCCAATGATGCTGTCATTAGGCTTGGAGACCTACGATAGTAGCTCTGTAAGTGTAGTCAATCTCTATAAGTCCTAGTCCTCCTTCAGCTCTGGGAATGTACAATCTTGGCATACACTGATTCTTATAAATTACTTCATGAGCATGGAGGAGTTTTCTTGTTCGCACATCCAGATCTTTATGAGGCTAATCCACAATTCCAAAACTGTATGAGAGTACAGGAATTGCCAGCAGATTGATTGTTTGTATCTTATTTTGTGATGTTAAAACACTTTTCAACAACAATTTTAATCTCCTGTAATATTCTTTACTGATCTTCTCTCTCAATAGTTTCTGCTCAAGTGTCATTCCTTCCTCTATTCCGAGATACTTATATACCCCTTCCTGTTCAAGGTCCTTGATGTCACAGCCCTCAGCAAGGGAGATGTTTTGGTTTTGTTCAATTTTCCTCTGAAAAAGGTTGCTTTAGCATACTTATCAGGATGACTTTTGGCCTTGACATCAACAGAAAAGCTTTTCAGCAAACGAAGTTGCTCTGCTAATTGTTGATCGCTGGAACTGTAGAGATTCAGATCATCTATAAATAGCAGATGGGAAATTGATTCTGAGTTGGTACCTGAAAGATTACCTGTGATCTGGCCACAATACCTCGGCTCTTTCGGTCTCCTCTAGTCCCTCAAGCAGTGAGAAATAAGCAGAGAGTAATGCAGAACATAAACAATCAAACACAAAGTTCTACTTTCTTTGATCTCAAAGGGAAGTCAACAGGAGGTCTATGGACACAGCACAGCTCCACTTCTGTTGAATTCCAAAGTCTTCCTCTCTTGAAGCTCTTTTTATTATAGAAAAAGGGGAAGTAACAGAGTCATTAATCATAAACATGAAATAACACAAGGTGTCGCTAGAATTCTTTTACAGAGTAAGAGCTGATTAGTTACATTTATGATTTCTCGATAATTTTCTGAAATCTGCTGATTTCTCAAACTATATTTAATTTCCGGTATATGTTATGATCAAAAGTTCCTAATTCTCTGAAAGTTCCTAAGATTTTGCTGAAGCATGCAAGCCTTAGTTTGACCTTTACAGTAACAATTTGCAGCAACACTTTTACAGTTAGTTCCTTTCTGGTACAATGCTTACGGTTACAATTTCAACATAAATAGAATAGGATATCATGATCATGAGTTAAGAAGTAGGTGAAAGGATAAACTTATGAGTGATGGTCATTGTTAGCAAAGTTCTTCTATCAGCAATTTTAGAGATCTGTATCAAGAAATTCATCTATCTTCAATTACATATTGGGGATTCTGGTATCCCTCTATCTGTCCATTCTTACAGTACCAAAGAGTTGATAAGAGCACTCATTTGATTAAGCACCAAACAAAACAGAAGTGGTGACAGGGAATCTCCCTGAAATATTCCTTGCTGGATCTTAATGTTAGGACTGATGTACTGACCATCTCCATATCTCCAAAGAGAATGTGGATTGCCACATTGTCATAGTGAACTTAATGTACTCTATCAAACCAGAATTTATTTTATACATTTCAAGGCAATGTATTATCCAAGAGTGTGGAATGCTGTCAAAAGCTTTCTTATAATCAATCCATGCTATACTGAGATTTCTTCCTTTCTTTGCACTGGCCATAATGGCCTTGTTCAGCATTAACTGGTCTTTGGTTCCATATGCTCCTCTCTTATTGCCCTTTTGCTCTATTACCATGATGTTATTGAGCTCGATTTGATCGTATATTTGGTCTGCATCTATCGCAGTAGACAGTTTATAGATTGTAGGTAAATACGTTATTGGTCTATAATTTTTAGGAAAGTTAGGTCTCCCTTCGGAAAGAGAAAAGTTCTTCCTGTAGTAAGCCAATGTGGTGTTAAGCCCGGTTGCTTGAACAATTGATTTTTGCAGTTTGCCAGTTCTTGGTGGAGTGATGCTAACTGTTTGAGCCAAAAGTTGGTTACTCCATCTGGGCCAGGGCTCTTCCAATTTGGGGCTCGTTTTAACCTGCTTTCCAACTCTTCCTTTGTTACTACAAGCCATTCCATAGGTTTGATGTTTATTTTTTCTAAATGCTTCTGTATGCTGTGTAACCATTCTGCTTTGTGATTGTGCTATACAGGGTTCTCATATAACTTTCTCCAGAAGGTTTCGGTTTTGGTTGGAGGTGCTTTTACCATATTAATGCTCTTCCCCAGTTCCCTGTAGAATTGTTTTGGGTTCTCTCTAAATAGTTTATTCTGATATCTTTCTTTCCTGTTTTCTTTATATCTTTGAAGTTTATGCACTTTTGCCGCTATTTTCAATTTATTGTTGGAACATATAAATTTCAGGTCTTCTGTTAATGCAGCATGCTTCAGCTTGATGTCTTGGATCTTCCTTAATATCTTTGATGATCTTAATCCTTTTAGATACCCATCCATCAGGGATACCGCTACACAAAATGATTGTATTTTTCCTTCGATGCGCTTTTTCCAAGGAGGAACTGTTATTATTCTTTTTCTTCTGGCCTTGTACTCTAGTTGGTAGTATTCTTGCAGTAATAAGTTTAGCTGCACAATATTGTATTCGATTAATTCCAGTGATGTCAATAAGTGGTCCCTTTATACTGGATATGGCTTTGTTCATCTTAATTGTCATACTTCTAGCCTTAGCTGTTAAATTTAGCTTGGATAATCTTTCCCTTGCTTGGAACCCAGCATATTCATCTCTTTCCATATGGACTAGGAGTTCTATCTTGAATTCTTCCACCTCTGGGTCTTTCTCTTCCTCCTTTGCTTTCTCCAGTTCAGTTAATTTGTTGACCCTTGCGAAGTGGAGGGGCTGGGGACACTCCAGAGACAGGTTGGCAATGCTCTCTAGGAAGGAGTCAAAAAACAGGTGCAGGTTGTGCCTGTGTAGCTGGTTGAGTCTTAGGAGCCTTGGGCTTCTTGGGTTGGTGAGGGCCCTGCTCTCTCTGCTGTGGATGCTGAGGCTGATAGGCAGCAGAAAGCAGGTAAGAAGGATAGTATCTCTTCTTTTTAGAATAGAAAGATTTCTTGGGAAGAGCCTTCCTCTTGGAGGAGTCAGCCATTTTCCTGGAAAGGCGTTTGAGGGTGAAATCATCTGTCTCAATCTCTCTGGTCTTTACCTTCCAATCTTTTCCAAAAAGGTTTTCTCCTGTACATAGGATATTAGCCAGTTTGTCCTGGATCCATTTATTTATTTATTTATTTATTTGCTTTTCTATACCGCCCCTTCCAAAGATCAAGGGTGATTTACATAGAACATAACACGATTACATTATAACATAGAATTTGCTTTAAACATCTTAACAGCTGTTTAGCAAAGAGCTAGATACCATATTATAAACAACTTTTTTAAAGAATAGTTTAAAATATTCTTGTTATTCCATTATATGTGGTTGATGACCTAGTAGGTAAGTCGGTGTAGTGTAGGGTGCTAGGAGACAGAGGAATAGGTAATATCTAGATCTGTTGTTTATGAGGATCAGATAGGTTTCCATAAAATTCTAGGAATTTGCTCGAGATCGGATGCCTGTAACCAGGCCATTCTGCGAGCCCCAATGCAGACTGCTGAAGCTCTGCTTGTTGATTCGAAGGCATCAAAAGAAGTCCTGGTAATGAACTTAGAAGTATTCTGGTCTTGCTTGATGAGTGTCTAGAATGCACTCCATTTATCCTCAGGAAGCATGGGGGCGAAAGTCTCCAGATCCCTGGTGACATCCTTTAGAAACATGCCCATGTACATGTACATGTATGGGTTTAATCTGGAGGCCAGCATGCATGCCTGGAAGCATCAACACCCAAAGGCATCGAGTGTCTCTATCAGAAGGCATGGATGAATGATTCTTTGAACTCTTTATTTGGTGCATTGCCGATTCCATCACCATTGAGTGATGGGGAAACAAAGGTTTTTGGAAGCCTGGGCACTCTGGCACACGCTACATGGTACTGAGTTTTTTGCTGACAGGTGTAACTGTGAGCAGGGCCTCCCACATATGAAGCATAAGATCCTGCAGGATCTAATGCACCGATAATGTAGTCGCCTCTTTGGGCATGGGAGGGTATTGGAGTATCTCCAATTCCTCTGCCCTCGATTTCTTTTCCGAGGCTACTGTGATGGCAAGCCCTGCTTCCATGTCACAAATGAAGTCCTGAAAGGACATATCTTCTAGTGGGGACTGACGCCATTCATGAAGGGTCCGAAGGGATGTCTGGAAGTTCTCAGGAATCGAGTGATCTCTCATCAGATTCTGAAGAGCTGAATAAGATTCTGGTAAGAAATTGAAGTATTTGCTGTCTTGTGTTTGACCTCGATGCTTCATGGATGTCGAGGGTCGATGCCGATACTGATGCTCAGAGGCATCGGAATTGACAGACATGGCTGTCTGAGCCTGTTGGGTACCAGGAGTATCGGACAGTTCCAATGAAGGCATCAGCATCAGGTGTTCTGATGATTTCAGTTCAAGGGCCGGCATCGGGGTCGATGTACCTAGCTGTAGGCTCAGTGCCACAGCTTGCACTCCTGGAGCTCTCAATACTATCGGTACCGAGGATGCCAGGAGTGCGGCCAAACTCCTCTCGAAAGCCAGCATGTGCTGGTCTAGGGAGATGGCCGATGTCTGGGTGGAATCACCCACAGAGCTTTGAGTCACCATCCCAGAACATGGAACTGGTAGCTCTCCAGAGATCAATTCTTCAGGAGTGTCCCAGAGCCCCTCCTGTGCTTTGGAGGGCAGATCCTCCCACTGGGGCTGTTTGGTTGACTGGTTTGCATCGGAAGCACCCCTAGGGGAGTCACAATGCTTATGCTGGGACTTCTTTCTGGTCTCGATATCGGTCTTCGATGCCAATATCAATGATTTAGAAGTGGTCAGACACTTTCACTTACTTTTATGTTTGGACTTTGAAGAAAACTGAGAGGAAGTCTATGTCCTCGATGAAGTGGGAGCCACTGAAATTGAGTCCGGGGAAAACAGTGATCTACACTGCCTGGCTCTGTTCTTTAGGCCTCTCTTTGGCATTTGCTGGCACAAAGGATAAGAATTGGATTGATGGTCAGGGCCCAAATATTTTAGACAGCAGTCATGTTTATCAATTACTGATATAGTACCAGCACACTTGGTACATTTTTTTAAACCACTAGTTGACTTTTCCATGCTTCAAAAAAGTTGTCTGTGAAATTGAAGATGAGGCTATGAAGGCCTAAAGGCTTAGTTTAGCAGTGAAAACCGCATTAAAAATGAAAATAATTTCTTTTTTTAATAAAAAAGAAATAAAGAATTATCAAGGCTGGTGTCGGACTCAATGGAACCGCTGACGATGGGAAGGCAGAAGTACGATGTTCCACCAAAAAAAAAAAAAAAAAAGAGAAACGTTTTTCTGCAGCGACAGGATTGTATGTCCTGCTGGCTCTGAGGAAAATGAAGAACGGAGGATAAGAGTAGGGAAGCAGGCATGCAGGTGCAGTGAGTGCTCCTAAAGGCTTTCCTATTGGATGTGGGGAGTGTTCCCGCACGGGCTCAGTCAGTGACATTCACCCATATGTGAAGACTGCATTCCTGCTTGTCCCTGTAGATAACAGCATACAGACTGCAGAAAATGTGAATGTGAGTATGTTATTTACTGCCCTGACCTAAACACATACTGGGAACGCCTTCTTTTAACTCAGCTGAAAGCAAGCATACTTTAAAAGTTCACGTGTACTTTTAGCTACATTAAGGGACACCATTTTCCACAGAGATATCTAATTGAACTCCATTTTCACCCAACTAAATGCTTTTGAAAATTCTCTTCCTAAAGGACAAGGAACAAGAAAAATGGAGAGAATAATCAGGAAATTTGCTCATGGCTCATAACAAAGACAATCTTTTTGCCATGCTAACGTCCATAATGCAGTTACCGTGACTAAGTGCAGTGAAAATGACTCCTTTAATGCAGCATTACAATAACTGACTGCTAGGCAAAAACAGTCCTTATGATGCTGGAGGAGAGAGGATAGCTGTACCTAAGGCAAAAACAATCTGAATTTTTTATATAGTTTGTTGCCATTACTGCAGGAGCACACCTTCAGAGTATACTGTATATCACATGGGGGTTAGGATTTAGACAAGCACAATGAAGGATCACGCGAATCTTCAACAAAGTCATGCTCTTTAATGCCAAAAGCACTGACTAATCTTTCCCTCTGTATAAAACTGAAGCACATAATTCTTACGAGCAATAAGAGAATGAAATAAATTCAGTTTATTTTATGGTGCAGAAAATTTATGGCACATTCATTGTACTCCTTATGTTTTCTGATGGTTGGGCTTGAGAATCTATTTTATCACAACTTTTCAACTATAAGATTGGTCAACCATGTGGCCAGCTCTGCAGATCATAAGTGACTCTTTCTAGTGGATCTTAATATGTTCCCTTCAAACTTTCCCTCAGTGAAATGGTAAAAGCAGACTGTGTCATGAAAGCAAAAGCGGTGGCCACCAAAGAGCCCAGGTGGGGGTCATCAACATAGAACTTCCCAAGTACACTATAAATAAGAGCATCTTTAGTTTTCAGTCATCAACAGATTTTCAAGTTTTATATGGACACTTTGAACAGGAGAATAAAGAATACATATACAGGAATAAGTTGTGGAAAATTAGAATTTTAATATGCTTTTCTCCAAGGTGTGTTCTGGGATTTCTGCAAAAGTTCAAAAGGAGAAAAATATCAGCAAGTATGCTTTAATGAATCTGTCAGAAAAAAAGCATTTTTTTGGCATACCCTCTTCCTTCCAAAACAATGTACAAAACTGGCAATATACAAGGGGTTCAATTATCACTTACGTATGCTTCCCCTTGTCAAACCTGCAGCATATGATAATCCCTATTTATTAAAGTAACATATTTTAATAAGTTTAATACACTATAATTATTTTCTGCTAGGCCGTCAACAGCTTTTGAGACCATGTTTGGTCTTAAAAGACATGGCACATGGATCTGATCCAGCAGTTCAGCAGGAACTAACTAGCCTGACCCTGGCGTCATATGCACCAGAACCGCTCCAAAAACTACTGCCCCTTTCCATTTCTACTAAATGTGGTTTGACTTCTCTTTCTCCATTCTTCGATGTACCTGGCTTCTATGTAGTATAGTCTGTATTCTATCCGTACCGTGCTGTAGTTCCTAGGTGTTTGTAAAATAACAAATTAAGGTGTGCAAAAAAAGCACAGGTTAAAACAAACTAATGATAATACAGTTGTGGTCTTCAGCTTGTCCATTTTGTATAAATAAAAAAAATAAATAAAGAGGTTAGATAAGGCAGCTGTTTTACATGTGTCTTGCAGAAAAAAATAATCGGTGCTGTGTGAGATCTGTGTGTGAAATGTTTTGCTGGGGGTCGTGGCGTCCCTTGTTGGCACAATTCAGTGATTTTGAAAACTCTCAATATAATAAAAATCTATCTTAAAAATACCAGCATTAAGACAATTGATGTCTGTTTGGAAATGCTTGAGGACTCTCTAAAATGACTGTATTGAGTGTAGGTTCCTCCTTGGTTAAATGGTTTCATTTCAGATTGAAAAGCCCAGCCGAGGTGTAGGAGAAAAGACAACATAAGCAGATTGTACCTATGCTGTCAGGGAAGAGAATGTATAAGAAGTACCTTTACACTAAGGGGTTCTTTTACTAAAGGTTTTAATGTGAATTAATGAAATTGTTGTGTGTTAAGTGTCCTTTAATTTCTATGGGTGCAATAGCATTTAACACACATTAATTTCATTAATGCACATTAATCTTTAGTAAAAGAGGCCCTAAACCTACCCTCAGTAGAGGCAGCTTTATAAAAACAAGGCCCAGTTGTGGAAATTTTAGCATTCTTGAAGCAGGTTCATTTTCTCCTTAATTTGTTGGCTATTTACCATAGAAGGTTTGGGGGGGGGGGGGGGGGGTAAATTAAGTGGCAGCAGCTAGCACGGTTTCGGCAGTTAGCTGTTGCTACTGAAACTTAAACTGGGATATTAAATGCCAGGGTCATATCCAGCCACCGGCATTGAATATCTGGGGTGGCTGGATAGTAAAGAAAGTAACCAGGCAGTGGCGATATTCAGCCACTGCCCATACAGCGAACATTAGGCCAGCCTCTAATGTACCTAACTTTTTCCACTTCACAATAACCGGGCAGCAGCTCAATATCGCTGCTGCCTAGTTATCATTGGGTGCCATCCCCAGAACACCCCGATGCTAACCAGTTAGCAGTGGGGCATGCAGCTGCAGCACCCATGGATATTCAGTGGCACTAACCACATTAATTGCTTTGAATACCTCCCCTCCCCCCATTGTTTCTTTACACCTTTTAAATTTGGTATTCTCTGATACGGCTGACTTTTGTATGCGTAAGTTCTATTTTCTCAGATATCTCCACCACTTTTCTTTGTCTCTATTAGCTTTGTCTTATAACTAAGTAGGGATATGCACAGGGCAAACGCTTTGCTTCATTTCAATTTGTTTGGGTTTTCTTCAAGATTTCAAAATATTGGTTTTTGGTTTGTTTCACACATTTGTTTTAATAAATTTTTTTAAATTCATTTTAAAACTTTGTAATGCACGCTAATAGATTGAATGCATACTAATTCATAGGTTAACACATGTTAAACTGATTTAGTGCATGCTAAATATTTTAAAGGAAGACTAATGAACCAAATGCCTGCTAACGAATGTGATCCCTCTAGCTAAAATCTAATTATAGGCTTTGAGCTGAGAGCCAAGCAGAGTCACTTTTTAGTTACTTAGGTGAGATTGAGAATAAGTGGAGTGGAGGAGTGGCCTAGCAGTTGGGGCAAGGTACTTCAGGCCGGAAGGTCAGGGGTTCAAATCCCACTAGAGGACAGCAACTTTGGGCCGGAAGGACTGGGGTTTCTAGTCCCACAGGTGCTCCTTGTGGTCTTGGGCAAGCCACTTAGCCCATGTTCCCTATAAAATAGTTATGGAGGGTTATCTCCAAGTTATAATGCCCTGTTCAATGTAATTTCAGTTTGTTCAATGTAAACCGCACTGATGCAGAATAGCGCGGTATATAAGAGAATGTAAATAAATAAGTAGAATTATAAGGGAGGGGAGTAAATGTGCTGTCCCCATACCCTACTGGAGATAAAGAAGAAATTTTAAACATACCTGATATTTTTCTTTCCTTGAATCCTACTCGATCAGTCCAGATGAGTGGGTTATGCTCCCTTGCCAGAGGTGGAGGCAGATGAGCATCATGCTGCACAGCAGATGAGATTGAAGCCACCACTCTAACTGCTCTCTGACCTGCTAGAGGAGGGGAAGGAGCTGGTCAAACACCTGAGAACAAGGAGACCAGAGAGATAATAGATGTTCTGTAGCAGGTGTAAATGGAATTAAGGACAAGTTCCAACACTGAAGCCATGGACCCCTGGAGCTGCATGTAGTCCTAGGGGGCTACATTCAAAACTCCCTGAGTTGGCTCTGTAGTTTCAGCATCCTCTTCATCATGAGAAAGATTAAACCCTGGAGAATGGTGAAATGAGATCCATATTCCAGGTCCTGGGAGAGGACCAGGCTGCTTTTGGGATAACTGATCACCAATCCCAGATGTTCTAGCCAGCGAATCACCAGGGCTGTTCCCTCCTTCTGCAGGGAGTCTGACCAGATCAGCTAGTAGTCCAGGTATGGATGAACCCAGGAATGCCACGACTACCATCATCTTGGAGAAGGTGCGAGGGCCTGTGGCCACACCAAACGGCAAAGCCCAGAACTGGAAGCGAAAGTCCAGGATGGAGAAATGGAGAAACCGTTGATGTTGCTGTTTCCTAATGGTAATATGCAAATACACCTCAGCCAGATCTAGAGAGGTGAGGAACTCTCCAGACTGAACTCTCAAAATGGCCTCCATTTGGAAATGGGGGACACAGATTTTGGAATGGACTGCTTTGAGGTCCAGAATGGGCCAGAAAGAACCTCCCTTTTTGGGCACCACAAGATAAATGTAATAGCAATCTTGAACCAGCTCTGCAGGAGGCACAGTATAATAGAATGCAATTGCAGGAGGCACTGTAGCGATTCTTCGGCTACCCCTTGTCATAGCATTTCCAGGACCCATTGGTCTGATGTGATTAGGGTCCATTCCAAGAGAAACAGCTCCTGCCACTGCCACCGTCACCCCCCCCCCCTCCTCCATTGGCCGCACCTCAGAAGGGACCTGCTGGATCTTATTGTGGAGGCGTACCAGCTCCGGTGGGTCTCACTGAAGAAGCTCAAGATCATTGAGAGCTCTGAAAGGATTGACTTCTTGGGTCTAGGACCATAAGAAAAAAAGGCTTTACCTGGGTTCCTGGCCAACTGAGAGAACCTCCAAATGCCTGAAAGGCAGATCGAGCATCCTTGGCCTCGTCCTCCAGAAGCCTCTGAGGGCAGGGCTCAACCAATTCCTTTACCAACTTCTTGAGATCCTCTCCAAAGAGCAACTTGCCCTGGAATGAAAACTTGCTGAGCTACATAATGGAGGCTGTATTTTCTGACCAACTGCAAAGCCAGAGCCACGGCCTAGCCACAACCATTGCCACCACTGGCTATGAGGAGATCCTTGATCAAGTTATATACAACATCTGCCATATATGTGGCTCCAGACTCCAACCTGGCAGTCTCCTGGCGGTTCAGCAGTTGCTGTAGCTAGTGCAAAAGCACACTGGCCAACAGGAACACACATAGTGCCACTTGAGAACCCAAGGCCAAGGTCACAAAAGCTTTCTTCAGGAGAGTCTCTAACTTTCTGCCATGAAAGTCCTTAAATGCAGTGCCCTCTACCATTGGGACAGCCGTATACTTGATCACTGCCATGACAAGGGCATCCATCCACAGGAGCCCAAAAACTGCTCCAGCTTGTCTTAAGGTAGGGCATACAACCAAGCCAGGACCTTCGAGCTCTTAATCTTTTTCACTCAGGTAAATTTTCTCTGTCGCTCATGCCAGATCAGAATAAATTTTAACAAGAAACTGCCCAAATTACAACCAATATGACACACATTCTACAGTAACCAGTTATGTTGTATTTTGGGCCATAAACTAGCATGTTATTCATATGTCCCACAGGGTCGAAATGGGAAAATGTAGATGTCCCATGGGGTGGGACAGCCAAGTGGAAAGGGTTAAGGCCCAGATCTGGAATCTCCTACTGACAGACCAGGAGTTGTTCGATCAGCTCAGGCAAAGGAAATATGCCAGAGGGACACCAGGTACCCTCCAGGATAGGATCCACTTGTGACAGTGGTGCAGGCAATGACGCATCAATGTGCAGGGCTACTATTGCATCTTGAATTAAACACTGAAAGGTCCTTTTGGTGAAAAAGATGGATCACTGATAGATCCTTGTCTTTCACAAGGGAAAGCTCCCTTTCCTCCTCAGACTCAGCTTTTAAGATTGAAAATTCTTCTTCAATGTCCCAAATAAACCTCTATATGAGCACTTAGCATTCTGGCTGACTGTGGTAGCACCACTTGAGGGCCCAGAGTCTTCTGTAGGGAAGGCCTGGGCCCTGAACCTCTTCAGAGGGGATGCAAAGCAACTAATAAAAAGGACTGAAAGCAGACTGTAAACTGTTTCAACAGCTGCTATTCCAAGCCAACAGAGGGGGACCCATGGGGCCCCGAGGGACCTGAAGGAAACTGTAGTTCAAGTCTGGGTCCTCCTTGACCCTCCATGCAGCCTCCAAAAATTCCTATAAGGCAGGGCGGGGGGGGGGGGGGAGGGCTATCTAGTAGGCAGAAGGGGCATGGAGGACAGAAAGCAAGCCCCAAAACTAGCATGGGGTTCCAATGATGCCACAGAATTTGAGTTCTTGACATTCCCATCACACAGGGGGCAGAAGGAGCATGCCACAGAACTGACCCTATGTGTGGCAAAGGAGGCATAGCACCGGGAATGTGGCATATTCACTAGGCTCCACGTGGCTAAAACCAAAAACTGCAAAAATGCCCCCACCAAAAATGAACAGTGTAAGCCATAAAAAGGCCTGTCAAAAAAAGCAGCACCACTGCAGCGAAAAGGGAATCCCAGCACTTGAAAGGAAATTCGGGGAAATCCAATCTGGCCTTCCCCAAAACATCCACACATGCCAGGAGGCATTTCTGCCAGAAACTAGGCCCGACTTTTTTTTTTTTTTTTTAACTGATTTATGCAAGCAGATGAGAACTAAATACAGCCCGATAGAAATTAATAGGCTAAATAAACAGCACAAAATTTTAGGAAAACTCCTAAAAAGATTGCATGCAGATGACAGACAGCAAGAGGGAGCCAGAGGCCAGTTTACAGTCCCCCCCCCCACCCTTAGGGGCCCTGTAGAGTCTTACTGCTTCTCGTCAGCCCACCAGTGCTGGAACCAGCAATGAAATCAGGGAAAACATAGTTACTCACCTGTAACAGGTGATCTCCGAGAACAGAAGGAATTTAGTCTTCACATATGGGTGACATTGGTACCGATGGAGCCCGTGCGGGAACGCTCCCCAGCATCCAATAGGAAAGCTTTTAGGAGCACTCCACTGCACCTGCGTGACTGCCTTCCCGCCTTCCTAGCTCCCTCTCTTCAGTTGAGTTTGTAGCTGAGAAAGGAAATTAAATGAAACCCTACAACTCCTAGGGGAGGAGGGTGGATTGTGAAAACTAAATTCCTGCTGTTCCCAGAGATCACCTATTACAGATGAGTAACTATGCTATCTCCAAGAACAAGCAGGAATGAAGTCTTCACATATGGGACTCCCTAGTTCCAGCATGCCATATGAAGTGACCTCAGAACCGGTGGAGGTTCGCCTCGGAGGAGGCTCGAGAGGTCATGGATCTTACATAGATTTCTGGTATTGTCAAAGTCTGGAACGGAGGATAGGAGTTGCATCTAAGTCTGAAACAGGTGCTGGAGTACAGCTTGACCAAACATGACATCTTGACAGGAGTCCTTACCCAGACAATAATGGATAGCAAAGGTATGGACGGAAGACCAAGTTGCTGCTTTGCAAATTTCATCAATGGCTACCAAGCATAGGTTTGTCGAGGTTGCCAAATCACAAATGTTGTGAGCAATGACATGCCCTTCCAGGGAGAGTCCTGCTTTGTCATAAGGAAATGTAATGCAGTCTGCTATCCATCTGGAGCGTGTATGCTTAGATACAGATAGACCTAGGTGACTAGGGTCAAATGAGATGAACAACTGCGAGGCTTTACGATGACCTCGAGTCCTTTGGAGATGAGCTGCCAACACAAGCTTGCAGTCAAGAGTGTGCAGAGTTGCTTCCGCTCGAGACGCATGTGGTTTAGGAAAGAAGACTGCAAGGTTAAATCGACTGGTTTAAATGAAAAGGAGACACTACCTTTAGCATAAAGTGTGGGTGAGTCCGAAGGACGACTCTGTCATGGTGGAACCAGGTATGGGGGGGGGGGGGGGGCTCTGCTACCATATCCTGAAGCTTATTGTGTCGTCTAGCTGAAGCGAGGGCAATTAGGAAGATTACTTTCCAAGACAGGAACTTTAGGGAGGTTGTGGCCAATGGTTCAAAGAGTGTCTTGAGAAGCTGCACTACAATGACGTTGAGGTCCTAAGCCACCAGAGGTGGCTTGATGGGCTGTTTGTACAGCAAGTGACCTCTCATGAAACATACTACTAGCATATTTGAGAAGATGGGCTGTCCATCCAGTGGGCAGTGAGAGGCTGTAATGGCACGGAGATGGTCTCTCACTGAGTTGGTCTTTAGACATGCTGAGGACAGGTGGAAGAGATACTGAAGGAGTGACTCCACTGGAGCAGAAAAGGGATTGAGATCTTTCTGGGAACACCAGAGTATCTATGCCACTTAAAAGCATATGAACGTCTGGTGGAGGGCTTTCTAGAAGCCAAGAGGATCTCCTTAACCTCTTGTGGAAGGTCAATGCCCTGTAATACTATGCACATATCAGCTAAGCTGTGAGGCAGAGAAACTGTGGATTGGGATGGAATAGTGAACCGTCGTCCTGGGAGAGGATATTGGGCGCAGATCTCAATCACAAAGGCTGAGTCAGAGTCAGATGTAGTAGCAGTGGAAACGATGGTTGCCATGGCCAGTGAGGGGCTATGAAAATCATGGAGTCCTTATCGAACTGAAGCTTGAAAAGTGCCTTGGAAATAAGGGGTATGGGAGGGAAAGCATAAAGCAGACCTGACCCCAGTTTAGGTGGAAGGCATCCACCTGTTGACTGCTGGATGTCAGAGTCCTTGTGCAGAAGCAAGGAAGCTTGGCATTCTGTGGAATAGCAAACAGATCTATGTCTGGAATTCCCCAGGTCTGGAAGATGTAGGATGTGTCCGGATGGAGAGATCATTCACAGGGAAAGAAGGATCTGATTCAGCTCGTCTGCCAAGACATTCAGCTCCTCCGGAAGGTACATCACTTGGAGGTGTATTTGATGAGAAATGGCAAAAGACCACAGGTGAAGAGTCTCCTCGCAAAGGGGCCATGAGCCTGTTCCTCCCTGTTTGTTCACATAGAACATGGCAACCTGATTGTCCATCCTGACTAGGACCTGTTGTGCCCTGAGGTGTTGTTAAAACACCCGGAGGGCATTTGAGATAGCACAAAGTTTCAGAAGCTTGATTTGGAGGTTCGACTCATGCATTGTCCACAGCCCCTGTGTAGACAGGTTGCAGAGGTGTGCTCCCCATCCCAGTTTTGAGGTATCTGGCCTCAGGGTGCATTGAAGTGGAGGCATCTGAAAAGGTGACCCTACGAGCAGGTTTTCTGGAGAATACCAACACTAAAGGGATGTGGTTAGAGAGGCAGTGACCTGGATCCTGTCCTGGAGACGGCCCGAGGCCTGCATCCATCGGGCTGTGTACTTATGTAATTGGGCATATGGAATGACATGTACTGTAGATGCCATGTGTCCGAGGAGCTGCAGCATTTTGTGGGTGGTCAGATAGTCCCACTGGAGTGTATGGAACACTAGTTCGATTAGATGGGTACAAAGGATCTGGGGCAGAAACACCCTGGACTGTTGGGTGTCCAGTAGGGCTCTGATGAACTCTAGCTTTTGAATTGGAGCGAACTGGGATTTTGGGAAGTTCATGACAAATCCCAAGTGTAGTACCATGATGGTACGATGTAAGGAAAGCTGTACCTCCTGAGAGGTATCTGCTTTTATGAGCCAGTCTTCTAAGTACGGGAAGAAGAATCTCCAGAGACCGTAGGTATGCAGCCATAACTGCCATGTATTTTGTGAAAACTCTTGGGGCAGAGGTGAGTCCGAAGGGAAGGACTCTGTATTGATAATGTGTTCCCTGAAAGGTGAAGTGTAGATATTTCCTGTGTCCTGGATGGATGAAAATATGTGTATATGCTTCTTTTAGATCTAGAGAACAGAGCCAGTTCTGTCTCTGGAGGTAGGAAAAAATTATCCCAAGGGAGATCATCTTGAACTTTTCTCGGACTAGAAACTTGTTGAGGTTTCTGAGGTCCAGAATGGGTCTGTAACCTCCAGTTTTCTTTGGAATGAGAAAGCATGGAGAATAGAAACCCATTTCCTGCTGGGATATTGGGACATTATTTATGGCACCCTAAGACAGAAGAGAAGAAACCTCATCCTGTAGGAGAGCCATGAGTGGGGGTTGTGTTTGAAATTCGCCCATGAAAGTGGAGGAGGACAAAGTCTGCAGATGAAGTCTGTACCCCTCCTGGACTGTTTAGTATGCCCTGCACTGAGGTGATGAGGCTCTTATAGTGACAAAAGACCCAGACTTCAAACCACCCACTCACATCACCATGGGAACCACGCAAATCCAAATACAACCACACATAAGATATCTCGGCATTATCATTGATCAAGCCCTAACCCTTAAGCAGCAAATCAACAAGACCACTCGAACAGTATTCCACAAGGCAAAAACGGTACAACGTCTCCGACCTCTCCTCGAACCACAGGACTTCAGGACAGTAATGCAAGCTCTGACACTCCCTCATCTGGACTACTGCAACATAATCTACCATGGCCTACCTGCCATACAAACCAATCCTCTCCGAATTGCCCTAAACACCACGGCAAGAATAATTCACAATGCAAAGAAAAGGGACCACATCACCCCAATTCTGAGGGACCTTCATATTCTCCCCATCGAAGCAAGAATCAAATACAAAGCTCTTCTACTCACCCACAAAACCATCCACCAAACACAAGGCACCCCACTCTGCTCCCTACTACCTCGACCAACCCACAGCAGAACGACCAGACAATCCTCCAACAGCTCCATTGCAATCCCCCACAAAAGGACCAAGGCAACACAACGGACCTGCAACAGAGCCTTTGAACTCTATGCCCCATCCCTCTGGAACTCTCTACCAAACCACATCAGGAACAACGGTGATCTCCCATCATTCAAAAAGCAGCTAAAAACCGTCCTATTCCAAGAACATCTCTGAATAGGAACCCCCCTATTTTTTCTCAAAAGCTCCAGACCAGTAACTATGCTACCCTGTCAGTCTCTATGTTTATCCCAAAATCATCAATGTTGAACCCCCCGGTGTTGGCCCCCCCCCCCCTTGTTATATGTCCCACCGCTTTGACCCGGTGAAAAGCAGGATATAAATACAGTTAAATAAATAAATAAATAAAATGAGGTGCCATCTGTGGGCATAGTGACACAATCTGCCTGCTATAGGGAGGGGGTGGGGGACCTTCAGAGGCAGGGTGGCAATGTTCTCTAGAAAGAGAGTCAAAAACCAGGCACAGACTGTGGCTACGCAACTGGTTGAGGTTTAGCCCCTTGTGGCCTTTTCTGTGGTGCTTGAGTCTGGAACCGAGAGGCAGGAGCATAAGAAGAGTAGAATTTCTTCTTATTGTAGAAAGAAAAAAGGCAACTGCACAGAAGTCTAACAGGATCAGCTGTCATTCTCAAACCCAGTCCTGGGGGCCCACCAGCCAGTCAGGTTTTCAGGATATCCACAATGAATATGCATGAGAGAGATTTGCATGCCTTCTACTTCCAGTATATGCAAATCCCTCTCATGCATATTCATTGTGGATATCCTGAAAACCCAACTGGCTGGTGGGCCCCCAGGACTGGGTTTGAGAACCACTTTTCTAGACAGTCTCTTTAGAGTAGTGTTGTCTGACTCTAATTGAGAGGCCTCATCTTACCAGTCTTTGCCAAAAAGGTTTTCACCTGTGCAAGGTATGTTGCCCAGCTTATCTTGAACCCACTGTTCAAGATCCAAGGCTTGAAGCCATGCAAGTCTGCATGCACTGATGCATATTGTTGAGGCCCTGTTTGTGCATTCTAAAACATCGAAGATGGCCCTATTAACAAACTTCGATATCAATATATTCTGGCTAAGCTTGACTAGGGCAAGGTAGTCTGCTCTCTTATCATCTGGAAGAAGAGGGGCAAAGGCTTCAAAGATCCCTGGATACCTCTTTGAGGAACATTCCGATGTACAGGATATAGGAATTAGGTCTAGCAGAGAGCATAGAAGCATCAACACTCAAAGGCATCAATTCTCTACCTGGAGGGTTAGAGGAGTGGGCCTTTGAGCTTTTGATTCTGTGCAAAGCCGATTCGACCACCATGGAATGGAGGTTTTTGGAAGCCTGGGTACTCTGGTACCCGGTATCAAGGCATCGACTGAGGGGAGACCATGAGAGGAGTCTCCCACATATGGAGCATAAGATCATGAAGGATGCAGTGCACCAGAAGAGTGGCTACCTCCTTCAGTGCTGTTGGGTATTGAAGGATCTCCAAATCCTCTGCCCTTGGCTCCTTCTCCAATGTTACCGTGATGGAGAGACCCTTGGCTAGGTCTCTGATGAGTTCCTGGAAGGACATATCCTCCAGAGGCAACATGCGTCACTGTTGTGGTGGAGAAGGCTCTAAAGGAAGGTCCTGGGGCCCATGGAAATCAAGCGATTCCTCATCCGAAACACTGAAATCCAAGGTATCAGCCTCATTGAGATGTTTAGGTTGGGAACCGACATCAGTGATGGTTTCCAGGGAGGGAATGGGTGGCAGCAATGTCAATGCCATGTGCATCAGCCTTAATGTTGTGCCGGCAGCTGGTGTCGATGTCGGTACCAACAGGCTGGTGCCTGGAGCCAAGGACTTGATAGACACTGAGGCTATCAGGAGAGCTGCTAAGCTCCGCTCGATGGCCAGTATGCACTGGTCCATCGAGGTTGCTGATGCTTGGGTATTAGTCACAGGTACTTGTGCTACTGTTCTGGAGCACGGCACAAATAGCTGTCTGGAGGTTAAGGCTTCGGGAGCATCATGGAGCCCCTCTGTGGCTTTGGAGGTCAGAGCCTCATGCCGGGTCTGTTTGGCAGGCTGATCCACCTCCTCTGCAATGCCCAAGGTATTTCGATGGCTTGAGCGAGATCTATCCCTGGAGGTTTTGTCTTGCTTCGATGCAGACTTTGGATCCATGAGAGAAGGATGAAGCCCTCGAAGTGTATGTCAACGATACCGCATCCACAGTGAACAGTTTCCCCAAATTTAGAGGCCCGGTTCTGTAGGCCGAGTCATCTTTTGACAGAGGGGAGTCTTTTGGCTGGTGATCTGGGCCAAGGCATTTTAGACACCAGTCATGTGTGTCAGTCGCTGAAATGGTGCTCGCACACTTGGAACATTTTTTGAAACTACTAGTTGGTTTCTCCAAGCCTTCAATGGGTGGGAAGGCAATGGTAGGCTAAGGCCTAAAAGGGAACTGAGACGCCCAGGTTTGTTTGTTTTTTTTCTTTTTTCAGAAAGGAAAGGAAAGGAAGAAAAAAAAGGAATAAGGGAACCTACGATATCTTCGACAGTGCAGGTGATGACGGGAAGGCAGAGACGCTATCCACAAAAAGATAGTTTTTCTGTGGTGACAGGATTTGCTTCCTGCTGGCTCCGCAGAAAACAAAGAACTGAAGAGAAGGAGCTGGGAAGGCAGTCATGCAGGTGCAGTGGACTGCCCCCAAAAGCTTTCCTATTGGATGCTGAGGAGTGTTCCCGCATAGACTTCATCGGTACCGAAATCACCCATATGTGAAGACTACATTCCTGCTTGTTCCTAGAGATACTGTCAACTCTAGAAGACAAGAGCATACCTGCATGCTGAGCCCCGTTAGGACTCTGTCACATCAGTCAGAGCATTATGGGGTGGGCTAGGAGAGGCAGGCCTATCTACACTACTGCAGCAGTCCACACACCTTGCTAACTGCTGGAGGTAGACAATATGGCTTCTTTCAGAGATGCCCCACCAGATATACGTCTACTGGCATCACTGAAAAATGCTCATCTAACGCCACCTGATGGCAGGGGAGCATAACTCCCTCAACTGGACTGGTCTAGCAGGATGATAAATTATGTTACAACCATTGCTAAAGCAAAATTAAACTTCCAGCTTAATAACATAAATTATGAAAGACTACAGTATTTTTGAGGTGAAAAGTGTCAGAATTTTGACTTTCCCCCCTCCTCCCAGAAGTCAGAATTTCTGCATATTTTTTTGGCTAAGCCAAACACTTCAGACAAACTTTAAGAACTGGTGAATGTGTTAAAATATATGTAGTGTGCCTTGTAAAATTCTGCACACTTTAAGCATGTTTCACATTCTGCTGTCCAAAAACAATTTAAAATACATTAAAGTTGGAGCTTGTTTCACTGATCTATGCAGTCTGTATGCTCTACACATTAAATATGAAAAAATATTCAAAAATTGATTAGGCAATCAAAAAGTCTTGATTATGTACATTCTCAGCACCCTTTCACTTGAGAAGCCCCTTCTTGCAGCAATAACAGCCATGAGTCATTTAGGATTAGTGTCTACCAACTTTGCACAGCAGGATGGAGCAGTTTTTTCCCCATTATCTTTGGTAGACTAGCTCAGGCTGGGGATTGTCTGTGGCCTGCAGTCCGAGTCTTGAATTCAAGTCTGGGCTTTGACTGGGCCACGCCATTGTTGCTTTTGCTTAGGATCATCGTCCTGCTGATAGGTCAATATTCTCCTCAGTCCCAGGTCTATAGCAGACTAGAACAGGTTTTCCTCCAGTATCTACCTGGACTTTGCACCATCCAGCTTTTCCCTCAGTCTTCACAAATTTCCTGTCTCCACTGATGCAAAGCATTCCCATTAAATAATACTGTCTCCTCAATGTTTTACTGTAGGGATGGTATTAGCAGGGTGATGTGCTATACTATACACTGAGATCAAAAAAGACTACAAATCCTTTCCCCACATATGTGTAGTGTCCCCTAAATATTTCTTTGCACATGTTATGTGGCATATCACATGGCTTTTCTTCAGCTGTGGCTTCCTTCTTGCCATCCTTCCATACAGCCATGATTGGGGAATATCTTAATTGTTGAACAAAGTGAAATTAGACTTACCTGCTAATTGTTGTTCCTTGAACTCCAATCCAGTCCCGAACCTCAGGGTAGTGCACCTCTTCCAGCAGCTTGGAGACTGAGCATGTCATCTTTTGATGACACCAGTATTAATACCGGAGGGACCGCCCACAAGCTCCAGTAACCTATTGATAAAGCAGACTCACAGGAGCAACAAAAAAGTAGTTAAAACAATCTAACATTCCTCCTCAGCGGAGAAGAGATCCCCTCCGAATATGGAGGCTTACCTGTAGCCCGGCCGGACAAAGTCAAGCATGCATCATGCATCACTGAGCATGGAGCAAACAATCCTTTGGTCCACCCTCAGCACCGACCCCCCCCCCCCTTTTATGATCCCCAGGTTACTACCTTAGACCTGGAAAACCCTTCTTCAGGCCCCGGTCACTGACAACCGGCTCTCAGGGAGGGATCCGGGACTGGAGTTCCTCAAGGAACAACAATTAGCAGGTAAGTCTAATTTCACTTTCCTTATTGTCCCTGCAGTCCAGTCCCGAACCTCTGGGATGTAACAGAGCAATTAAACCTACTTGGAGGGACCTGCCAACCTGGCCTGAAGAACTGCCGATCCAAAACAGGCATCTCCCGCCACCTGGACAACCAGGGAGTAATGCTCAGCAACGGTATGAAGTGATGACCAGGTTGCTGCCCTGCAAAATTTCTACCGCTGGTACCAAGCTATACTCCACCCACAAAGGAGGCTGAGCTCTCGTGCAATGAGCATGCAACCCCACCGGCACCAGCCTAGTCTTCAAGAAGTATGCCAATGTGATTGCCTATCTGGTCCGTGCTGAAATAGAGGCCTTAGCTGCCACCTCCCCTCAGCTCAGCCCTCCAAACAGTACAAAGAGGCGATCCGACTTGCAGAAACCACTGTCCTCTTTAGGTAACACCTCAGGACGTGCCGTACCACCAAGAGGCCCTATTGCATGCTCGCACAGACGTTCTCTGTACACCTGTGGACTGGTAGGGAGACAGACTGGTTTAAATAAAGGCCGAAACCACCTTGGGCAAAACGGACGGTACCGGCCTCAGAATCACCTTGTCACTGAAAAAGGAAAGAAATGGCTCCTGGCAAGACAAGGCTTGGAGCTCCAATATTCTGTTCTCAGAGCATATAGCTACAAGGAACCCAGTCTTGAGAGTTAAGGTCTTCAGAGAAGCTCAGTTCAATGGCTCAAAGGGCTCTAATACCAAATTAAGATCCCTTGGAGGCACCATAGACTTCTGCGGCAGGCGCAGGTGGGCCCCTGCCCTCAGGAATCTTCCGATGTCTGGATGCATTCCAAACGCTACCCCCTGGACCTATCCATGATAGCAGGGAATTGCCGACAGCTGCACCCTTAAGGAAGTAGCCGCCAGACCCTTATCGCAACTGGCCTGCAAGAACGCTAAAGATGCCTGGTAAGGAAGTAATGGATGATAGGGCCTGTTTGTTTGTACACCACACCTCGAAGATGCGCCAGACCCGGATATAGGCAAGAGAGCTAGCTCTTCTCCTTGCCTTCAGCAAGGTCCAAATCACCAAGTCCGAGTAGCCGTTCCTCTTCAATCATGCCCTCACAAGGGCCACACCGTAAGTGAGAATCAAACTACCTGCAGCATGCATACCGGCCCCTGCTTCAGGAGAATCTCTCAAGCCGGAAGATGCCATGGACGAACTGCTCGAAACCGCACAAGGTTGGAGTAGCCCGACCATCTTGGCCAATCCAGAGCAATCAGAATCACCAGCCCCTGATGAGCTTTGATCCTCTGTACAACTCGGCCTATTAGAGCCCACGGAGGGAACACAGAGAAGCCATCCCACGGACCATCTTTGCATTAGGGCGTCTAGGCCCTCCTACAACCTTTTCCATTTGCCTGCTGAAGAAGCAGCTCGCTTTCGCGGTCTTGATCATCACCATCAGGTCCATGACTGGGGTGCCACAGCATAGCACCACCCAGATGGAGTACCTACTCTCTGGTGTCCACGCGCACTCCACTCAGATAGTCCGCCATCACATGTGCCACTGACAGCACCTGGAGGTGGCTTTCCGCCCAGCTTAACAGTCATTCAGATTCCTCCTCCAAGGCTGCGCCTGCCCGTGCCTCTCTGGCCTTTGATGTAGGCTACCATGGTTGCACTGTCTGAAAGGACCCTTACTGCCTTTCCCTTCAACCATGGCAGAGAGTTCCTGAGCGCCAGGGCCACCACCTGCATTTCCAGACAGTTGATTGACCCACCAGCCTTCTGTGTACTCCACAGCTCCTGAGCAATGTGTCCTCTGCAATGGACTCCCATCCAGATAGACTGGTGGCAGTCAGCTGGGAAATCCACAGAGGCGATTCGAGGGGCACGATGCCTGCCATATTCTACAGATGAAGCCACCATTTGATAGCTCGCTTGGTCACAGGCAGGCAGGCAGGCAGGAGAGTTTCTGAGACAAGGGCAGCATCTGGTGCGACCACCATCGAAGCAACATCCTCTGCAGAGGCCGCATCTGTGCCCTTGCCCACAGCACAAGTTCAAGAGTGGCTGCCATGGTCCCTAGGACCTGCAGGTAATGCCAGGCTGTCTGATCCGTCCGTCCCAGAAACTGCGGCACTATGCCACGAAGCCCCTGTGCACACTGACTAACAGGAAGAACCCCCCTGAGCAGGTGCCAAAGCGCACTTCCAGGTACTTTAGTTCCTGAGATGGAACCAACCAACTCCTGGTCACGTTGACCACCCAGCCTAGTCTTTGAAGGAACTGTACCACTTGAGCAGTGGCTCATTTGCCTTCATCCCTGGATTTTGCTCAAATCGGCCAAATGACAAGGTACGGATGCACCAGAATTCCTTCCCTGTGGAGCACCAACGCTACCACCACCATGACCTTGGTGAAGGTACATGGTGCTGTTGCAAGACTGACAGCCAAGCACAAAACTGGAAATGCCCCATTGGTACCATAAACCAAAGGAACTATTAGTGTTCCGGCCATATGGGAATGTGCAGATATGCCTCCCTTAGATCTACAGACATCAGGGACTCCCCGCATCCCGATAGTGACCATGAAGGACCGCAACGTTTCCATGTGAAAAAGCAGAACCCGCAGACAGCGGTCCCTACACTTGAGGTCGAAGATCAGACAGATGGAGCCCTCCTTCCTTATCACCATGAAGTAAATGGAGTACTGATCGCAGCCGTACTGGTCTCGGGGAACCAGCACCACAGCCCTGAGCTTCAAAGGCTGCGTTAAGGTGTCTTTTACCACTGCTGCCTTGGTTCGTGTCTTGCGGGGAGACAGAACAAGGGAGATACCCACCGGATGAGCGAACGCGAGGGCATACCCCTCCCGAATGATCTCTAGCACCCATTGGTTGGAAGTGATCTGGGCCCAGGCAGGGCAGAACTTCCATAGCCGACCTCCCATGGGCTACACCGCTACCTGGGCCCCCCCTCGCTTCATTGTGCTTTCCTGAGTCCCAAGGACGAAGCGGCAGCCAAAGCCTCTACCTGCTCCTCAAAAACCTCAAAACCCTTGCCCCCTCGAGGGGAATCTTCCCCTCTGGAAAGGGGTAAAGCGTGTTGAACGAAAATGCCTGAACTCGCATGACTGACTCCGGCGCAGGAGAGGCATGGCTCTGCTTTTGTTTATCCTTGGGCAGACACCCGCCTCTGGACTCACAGGTCCTTCACCAATGTGTTCCAGTCTTCCCCGAGGAGCAGTTTCTCCCCCAAGGGAAGCTTGCTGAGTTGGGCCTTGGAAGAACTATTCGCCGTCCAATTATGTCACCAGAGCTGACGGTGGGTCTCCACTCCCGAGCCCATGCTCTTCGAGAGCTCTCGATGAGGACGCTGTGGATATCTACTAGATAAGCTGCAGACTCTAATATGGGTGCCTCTCCAGCCTGGTCCGCAGCTTCCTCCCCTGGCTGCCGAACCTGCCGCAACCAGCGGAGGCAGTCTCAAGTCATCCAGGCTCTACCAAAGGAGGCTTATAGTGAGAGGGCATATATATTATAAAAATCTGCCTCATGCAGGAGGCCAACTGTCCTAACTTGGACGTCCTTAAGCACCGCACTGCCTTCCACTGGGATCGTCGTCTTCTTTGTAACTGCCAAAACCGCTACGCCCATCTTAGGGACCGAATGCTAGAGGTCCTGATCTGACAGCAGAGAGAGGTGAGCCCTAGAGCTTGCTCCTCAAGGCTCCGGCAGATCCCACTCAACCTGAAACCGAACCAATCTGTAGCTACCCAGCATTTTTTCCTGCTTATCTTTCATTCATTTCTGCCTCTGACTTTTTACTTGACCTTCTCAGGAAAAAGCCACAATGTCTCAACAAAATGTCAGTTACATCTCCTGACCCGGCACACCGACACTCTGAAATCTGCCCAGCAACAAGACAATGACACCCTGAGTTAGGCCTTTTTCCCCAGGTCTTCAACAAGACATTGTGCACTGAACAAGTTTGATCTGTATAACACCAGGGATGCTCAAGTATGTGGCATGAATTGGGGTTCGCTCCCCTTGATACCATCCTCTACCAGGCACTACGGTCTGGCCAGCATGGTGGGTCTCCCCTTCTTCCAGGTCTTAGTCCACATCTAGTTCAATGTCCAGGCCCTCTTCATCCGGACAATGGAGCCTGTCCCTGACCCTCCACCACAGGCCTGGGCCTCTTTGTGGGTACTGAGCCCCAGCTTGCTCTCAAGAGAACCTCCTATCCTTTCGGTAATGTGCTCAAACACCAAGGGGCCCCCTGCTGGCCCCCGCCGGTGCCAGCTAAACACCAGGAGGAGGAGTACCCAATCAGGAAATTACCTGGGACCCCGACCTAACTCAAGACTCTGCGCTGCAGAGAGTCTCAGAAATGGCCGATAGACAGGGAATTTTCTCCTGCAGTGGCAGCATGCAACCCAAGGAAATCTGTGCCTCCCTATGACCGCACCCAGACAGAGAGAGCGCGCCTCTGTCTCCCAGGGTCTGTTCCAATATGCCCAGGCTGGGGATCTCAACCAGCTGCAAATAGAGGAAATGTGGTTAACCCAAGAACTGGAAAAAAAAATAAGTGTTTAAAATAAAAAGAAACCCCCTTAAACTGTCCAAAAAACAGCTTCTCTGCTGCCCCCGATCCTACTAAAGGACGGTGAGTGAGGGTTTCACACCCGCAAGAAAAAGCCACGGGAACACCACACGAGGCACAGGCCTACAGCAGGAGAAAAAGTCAACTCCTCTGATCTTCCCGTGCCGTTGAACGCTGCCAGCCACGTGGTACTAGGTTGTGCGCTGATGCCGAGTGCAACTGCCTCAAACCGGCATGCGTCGTTCTTCTGTATGCCTCCCCTTACTTATTTCCCCATTTACCTGAGCAGACCAGCACTTTTCTTTGTGTCCTCGCTCCCTCTGCGCTCAGCCTTTTCTGCTCAGCTTCAGCGCTAAGGGAAGGGGGGGGGGGTGGAATGTGCCTAGGAAACTGCCTGTGCACTGGGTGCGCAGCTGTGGTGGCTCCTCACCCACTGACGGGTTCTGGAGCCACCGGTATCCCCCCCCCAGAAGCCAGACATGGGTGGGGGGAGGGGATGTTCTCCTCCCGATAAACTCCTCCTCTTGTACCAGCTCCCCCAATTCCTTTTCACCTCTTTTAAAGGAAAAAAAACAGCAAGTTTCTGTAAAGTCAAAAAAATAAAAGGAAAATAAAAGAAACCCTTAGCTTAAACCTATACTCCTTAGTTGTTCCTTCAATGAGTCCAGCACCCTGGCTCACTACCTCCTCCAGCTGCTTGGAGACTAAGCATACTGGAGCTTGTGGGCGGTCCCTCCGGCATTAATACTGGTGTCATCAAAAGATGACATGCTCCGTCTCCAAGCTGCTGGAAGAGGTGCACTACCCAGAAGTTCGGGACTGGACTGGAGGGACGATAAGGAATTAAGATATTCCCATCTTAGAGACCTTAATAGTTCTTTTATAAACTATCTCAATATGACCTTCCTCAGCAGTTTTCTTAACCTGCAGTTACTGACTTTGGAGAGATAGTTTGATACAATGGCTTGGTGGTGCTACATTGTTTCTACTTGTTCATTTATTAAATTTTGATATGCTGCCTTTTGTCCATTGTGATAGAGTAAGAGTAGTTACTTACCTGTAACAGGTGTTCTCTAGGAGCAGCAGGAATCAGTCCTCACATATGGGTGACGTCGGCACCGACGGAGCCCTCATGCGGAGCATTTCCCCAGCTTTCAAAGAAAGCCATATATATGTGACTGCAACTCCAAGGGGAGGAGGGAGGGTCGTGAGGACTGATTCCTGCTGCTCCTGGAGAACACCTGTTACAGCTGAGTAACTACTCTTTCTCCAGGACCAAGCAGGAAGTCAGTCCTCACATATGGGACTCCCCAGCTCCAGGCTACTAAGAACCCAAAGCTGAAAAATAAGCTCCCTCTAGAGCCTCAGCATGCGTGATAAGAATCTTTTCTGAGAACACCCCCGAACAGTAGCCCAACACAAGGGCCGGAGGGTAGGAGTTGCCTAAACCTCAAAGAGATTACGGAGTACCGCTTGTCCGAAAGCACTGTCCCTGCAGGACTCTCTCTCGAAGCAGTAATGGGCCGCATAAGTCTGGCTTGAAGACCAAGTAGCGGCCCGGCAGATATCTGCCAACGGAACAGAGCGGAGATGAGCTACTGACGCAGCCTTCGCCCTGACACGGTGGGCCTTGACTCGACCCTGCAAGGAGAGGCCGGCTGCCCTGTACGCCCAGGCGATACAGTCTGCTACCCAAATGGACAGGGTACGCTTGGAGACAGGTAACCCCAACCTATTAGGGTCAAAAGATACGAAGAGCTGAACAGCCCTTAGATGCCCTTGCGTACGGTCAATGTAGAAAGACAATGCCCTCCTACAGTCCAGGGTATGCAAGACCATTTCAGCCCGGCTGGTATGCGGCCTGGGAAAGAAGGTCGGAAGAACCACCTCCTGATTGAGGTGGAAGGAGACAACCTTTGGAAGGAACTTAGGATGAGTCCGTAAGACCACCCTGTTCCTATAGAACCGTGTGTACGGTCTATCAGAAACCAGAGCCTGTAGTTCACTCACGCGCCTGGCCGAGGTAAGAGCCACCAAGAATGCCGCCTTCCAGGAAAGGAAGCGTAAATGACACGTAGCCATCGGCTCAAACGGTGGGCAATTAAGTTGTTACAAGACCACATTCAAATCCCACTCAGGGGCTGGTGGACGAATCGGAGGCTTGAGCAAAAGCAGGCCTCTGAGGAAGCAGGCTACTAAGGGGTGGACCGACAGAGACTGGCCCTCCACCGGCGAGTGGTGCACTGACAGAGCACTGAGGTGGACCCGAACAGAGTTGGATTTAAGGCCTAGGTCCGACAGGTGAAGCAGATACTGCAGCACCACTGGTACCAGGCAGAAAAACGGATCCTCTTGGCGCTGAGCCTACCAGGCGGAGAACCTATGCCACTTGAGGGCATAAGATTTCCAGGTGGATTGTCTCCTAGAGGCCAAAACCACCTCCTCCACTTCCCTAGGTTGAAGTAAGGGGGCTAGAACTACCCTTTCAGCAGCCAGGCCATCAAATGGAGGGACTGGAGGTTGGGGTGCAGGAGAGATCCCTGATCCTGAGACAGGAGATCGGGTTGCACCCCCAGAGGGAGTGGAGTGTCCACCGCCAATTGCAGAAGGAGTGGAAACCACAATTGCCTCGGCCATCTGGGGGCTACCAGGATCAGCGAGGCCCTGTCCCGAAGAACCTTGAATAGGGTTCGGGCCACTAGAGGCGTTGGAGGAAACACATACAGTAGGCCCGTAGACCAAGAGATTAGGAAGGCATCTGCTGCTATTCGCAGAGGATGCGGTTGTCTGGAACAGAACCTGGGCAGATGACGGTTCAGTGGACTGGCAAAGAGATCGATGGTTGGAAGACCCCATTTTAGGAAGATCTGCTGGACCACTAGGGGATTCAACTGCCATTCGTGAGGCTGTAGAATCCTGCTCAACCTGTCTGCCAGGTAATTTTCTTGAAAGAATTCCAGAAAAAAACCTTCTTCCTGAGTTTAAATAAAGAGCCAAACACCAATACCCAGTGAAAGAAACCAAAGAATTAATTTAATTAATTTAATTGATTTCTTTCACTAGGTAATTTTCTTGGCCAGGTAGATAAACTGCCTTGAGAAACATGCTGTGCTTGACTGCAAAAGCGCACAGGGCCTGTGCTCCCTGACAGAAGCCTGGATCCTGTGCCTCCTTGTTTGTTCACATAGAACATTGCTACTTGGTTGTCCGTCTGAATCAAGACAGACTGGTGAGAGAGGACATGAGAGAAAGTTTGTAGAGCTAATCGAATAGCTCGCAACTCCAACAGATTGATCTGCTGTGTGGCCTCCCAAGGGGACCAGAGGCCCTGAGTGCATGCCCCCTGGCAATGTGCACCCCAACCTTGATGAGAAGCATCGGTCGTCAACACCTGTGTGTGTGGTGGTGCCTGGAAAGGTACCCCTTTGATCAGGTTCGGGAGATGCAGCCACCACTGCAGGGAGGCTGCTAGTAGTCTGGACACTCTTATTCTGTCTCGTAAGTCTCCTGTGGCCTGTATCCACTGAGCTCTGAGGCACCATTGAGCAGGCCGCATATGCAGACGAGCATTTGGAGTCACATGGACCGTGGATGCCATGTGGCCCAAAAGCCTCAGGAAATGCCTGGCAGAGACCAGAGATCCACTGCGAAACTGCTGGGCCAGAGCCATCAGTCTGTGAGCCCTGTTCCCAGGCAAATAAGCCACTGCCTGTAAAGTATCCAACCTTGCCCCTATGAACTCTATGTCCTATGAGGGGAGCAAAGTGGACTTTGCGAAGTTTATGACGAAGCCCAGGTGCTGGAGAAGAGAGACAGTGCGAAAAGTGGCTTGTCTGGCTTCCTGTGGAGACTGACCCCTGATGAGCCAGTCGTCTAGGTATGGAAAGACAAAGATGCCCTGGTTTCTGAGATAGGCCGCCACCACCGCCAGGCATTTGGTGAAAACCCTGGGTGCGGAGGTTAGGCCAAATGGAAGTACTCTGTACTGAAAATGATTTCCTCCCACTACAAATCTGAGATATTGTCTGTGGTCTGGATGAATGAGGATGTGCGTATAAGCATCCTTTAGGTCTAAGGAGCATAGCCAATCTCCCTGCTGGAGGTAGGGCAGCAGTATTCCAAGGGTAAGCATCTTGAACTTTTCCCTCTCCAAGAACTTGAGATTTCGCAAGTCTAGGATGGGCCTGAGGCCTCCTGTCCTTTTTGGTACTAGAAAATACATGGAGTAGAAGCCTCGTCCTCTCAGGTGGTGAGGCACCGGTTCCACCGCCTGCTCCTGTAGAAGACCTGCCAACTCCTGAAGGAGGAGGTTCCTGTGTAGAGGGAGTCTTGGAAGCTCCTCTGGAAAATAGGAGGGAGGTAACTGGTTGAAGTGGAGCAAGTAGCCCTTTTGGACTATGCTCAGTACCCAGGTATCCCCTGTTATAGCTGACTATCTGTGGGCGTACAGTGTCAGCCAGCCTCCTGTGCTGAGTGGAGCCAGCTGTGGGGGAGAGGCTATGCAGTGGGAGTCAAAACCCCGCTCCCTGCTGTGCAGGAGCCCATGTCCCTGTTGGGGAGCTGTAGAGGCCTGGAACAGAGGGTAGGATTTGTAGGCAGAGGCCTTCCTCGGGTAAAAGGGCTTTTTCCCCCCTAGCCCTTCTTCTTTTGAGAAGGGGCAGAAGTCTTCCTGGACAGCCCTGTCCTGGTGAAAGTCTCAGTCTCGATTTCTGCAGCCTTTTTAGCCATGGGTTTGCCAAAGAGGTTTTCACCCCGGCAAGGGACAATCGACCAACTTGTCCTGGACCCATGGCTTGAGGTCCGATGACTGTAGCTAGGCCTGACGGCGTGCACCGATGCCAGCCGCTGCTACTCGGGCCGAAACCTCAAAGCCATCATAGGCTGCTCGAGATATAAGCTTCGAGCACTCTCGAATCCCCGATGACAAAGCCTTGAACCTCTGCAAATGTTCCTCGGAGAGGCCAGCAGAGAACCCGGCAATCTCCTTTGCCAGGTCTCGGAGGTACATGCCCATGTACAGCTGGTAAGTCTGGACACGGCAAGCCAGTATAGAGCCCTGGAAGCATTTTCTACCAAGGGCATCCAGGTTCCGGGCTTCCCTGCCGGGGGGGGGGGGGAAGGGCACCGAGGAGTGCATCTTCTGACTCTTCAGACGATGCATGGCTGATTCCACAACCATGGAGTGGTGCGGTAGCTGTGCCTTCTGGAACCCAGGGCTCTTACGGACTCGATAAATGGAATCAACCCGTTTGCTGAGAACCGGTGCCTCCCACATGCGGAAGAGCAGCCGTTCCAGCATCGGAGGAACCGGTACAGTAAAGGCCTCCTTCGGTGGAGAGTCATACTGGAGGGCCTCGAGCTCCTCGGCTCGAGGCTCCGCCTCGGGATCCGCGGGGGAAGGCCAAGGCCTTGGCCATGTCCCTCACGAAGTCCGAGAACCAGGTATCCTCCAGGGGGGACCTTCTCCGAAGCTCAGTGAGTCTGATGGGATGCACCGGGTCCGGAAAATGTCCGGGGACTCCTCATCCTCCGTCTCCCACTCCGACCCCTCCAAGGAGGAATCGAGCGGCTCCGGTTGGGCGGGCGCCGATGCCATCCGCCCCGACACCGAGGGTACCGGTGTCAACGACCTCGGCACCATACAGGAGGCCGAGGGAGACCTTGGCCGAGGATCGACTCAAGACCGCATTGACTCGGCCTCCGGAGTCGACTTGGACGTCGAGGTCCCAGTGGTCGGGGCAGACCGGCGATCAGCACCCGCTGCTGTTCCATGAAGGCAGCCAAGCTGCTCTCCAAGGCTGTCAACCTGAGTCCAAGCTCAGGAGACTCAGCAGCCCCCGACTCGGGCCCCGACGGCATCAGGCACAACGTCGGCTCCCCCGGAGGAGAGTCCACGAGGACAACAGCACTCACGTGACTCAGGGACTCCGGCTCCACACGAGGCATTCTAGCAGGCCTCTCCGACTCCGAGGACCTGGGACGGCGGTCGGGGCTATGCGACCTGGCCCTCGAGGGACCAAGAGCGTCCACCGATGCCGTCCTCATGGGTTTCTTCTTCCTTTTGTGTTCCCATGAGGGAGACCCCCGCTCAGAGGAGCCCTGACGATGCTCGCGGTCAGATTCCCGAGACGTCGAGGCCTCCGACGAAGTCCGGGCCCGGCCGGACGCAGAGTCAGAGAAGATCCTCTCTCGTTGATGCTGATGGCTCCTCAGCGCCTTAGAGGACATTTTACCGCACGGGCTACAGATCATCGGGTCATGATCGAGCCCGAGGCACCGGAGGCAGCAGTCGTGTGTGTCGGTGAGAGACATCAGTTTCTTACACCGATCACACTTCTTGAACCCGCTGGCAGCCATCGGGGGAAAGAGGGCCCCTGCAAGGTCAAAAGACCGGGCTGCCAGTGAAAAAGAAAAAAAGTGCGAACGCTAGTCTCAAAAGGACAAAAAACGAAAAAGTAGCTCCGGGCTCGATACCGGTGTACCGTGCCCAGGCGGGAAGGGGAACCGGCATCGAACCGGCAAAAAAAACATAAATCTTCGAAAGAAAAAAATCAACTTTTAACCGGGTGACTAAGACACACGTCTGTCAGGCTCCACGGAAAAAAGAAGACTGAGCAAGATGGCACCCTTGGGCGGGAAGGGGATGGTGCATGTGCGCTGCATTCCCAAAGGCTTTCTTTGAAAGCTGGGGAAATGCTCCGCACGAGGGCTCTGTCTGTGCTGACGTCACCCATATGTGAGGACTGACTTCCTGCTTGGTCCTGGAGAATACAACTACATTACAAAACAATTAACATATAAACTCAGAGACAATCAACAGAGCACAAAAAAACAAGAAACATTTGGAAAGTACTAATGCCACTGTATAAGTCACTGGTGAGGCCTCACTTGGAATACTGTGTTCAGATTTGGAGGCCATATCTTGCAAATGATATAAAAAGACTGGAAACTGTTCAGAGGAAGGCAACCAAAATGATTTGGGGCCTGCATCAGAAGCCTTATGAGAAGAGACTTGAAGACCTAAATATGTACACTCTGGAGGAGAGGAGGGACAGGGGAGATATGATTACAGACCTTCAAATACTTCAAAGAGAAATAATGAACAAACAAACCTCTTCCAAAGATGGGGAAGCTGTAAAACTAGAGGGCATAACATGAAGCTGCAAGGGGGTAAATTGAAAGGCAATGTCAGGAAATACTTTTTCACTGAAAGGGTGGTGGATGCTTGGAATACCCTCCCAATGGAAGTGGTGGGGGCAAATACAGTGACAAAATTCAAAATGGCGTGGGACAGACACAGTGGATCCCTTTACAGCAGGGGTCTCAAACTCAAATTGCTTTGGGGGCCAAATGAGGACTTGTAAAGTAACCCGGGGGCCGCATAAGACACGGGGCCTCATTTGCATAAGGGGCCTCATTTGCATAAATATTTGCATAATGTTACCATACACTAACTTTTAGTAAACATGCCTCTTTAATGAGTATGGATAAAGAAAGACTAAAAGATTTAGAAACAAGAAGACAATAATTAAACTGGGAACCCCAAAAGCCAAACTTGGAATGTACAACAACACTGTAGAAATAAAACTATAAATTAATTTCCTCTTGTACTAAACAAAGCGCAAACATTAATGATGCACATTTCCCAGAGCTGACATATTCCAGTTAATAAATTCAAAATAAAGAGATATTTTTCTACCTTTTGTGCATTTTATTTTCAGTTGCAATTGTTCCAGCCACTTTCTTCTGGTTTCTTGGTGTCTTCTGCTAACTCTCCATGGTCTGCTGTCCATTTGTGCTTTCTTCTCTCTTCTAGTTTTTTTTCCTTTCTCTCTCTACATCTGCTTTAACATACTAATCTTTTTCCTTTTGCTCTTTCCTCATTCCTATTTCATCCACTCAAATTTTACCCCTCCATCCTCAATCCACACTTACTCACCCAATACCTGGCCAATTGTAGATTTTTCTTCCCTCCCACACAAAATATTTTTCCCCTCTCCATTTTACTCTCCCAGCCCTATCCCATTCTAATCCTCCCCCAACATCAGCTCCCTTGTAGTTTCAGCCCCACCCAGCATCCGCTCCCTTCTAGTCCCCGCATCATCAGCCCATTCCAGTCCTATCCTAGCCCCACCATCAGCCCATTTCCTGTCCTTGCTCCCCCCCAACTAAGCCCATTTCCAGTCCTAGCTCCCTCCCCTCACAGCCCATTTCCTTTCCATGCCCCCTCCCCATCAGCCCATTTCCATTCCAAGCCCCCCTCCCTATCAGCCCATTTCCATTCCAAAACCCCGTCCCCATCAGTTATTTGCAGTTCAAGCCCCCCCCTTCTACTCAGCCCATTTCCAGTCCTAGCAACCCCCCCAATCCATTACCAGTTCTAGCCCCCCCATAGCCCATTACCAGTCCTAAGCCCCCAACAGCCCACTTCCAGTCCTAATCCTTCTATCACCCCATTTTCATTCTTAGCCCCCCCATAACCCCATTTTCAGTCTTAGCCCCCCCCAATCAGACCACCTCCAGTCCTAACCCCATCTGCCCATTTCCAGTCCTAGCCCCCCCATAGCCCATTACCATTCCTAAGCCCCCCAACGGCCCACTTCCAGTCCTAACCCTTCCATCACCCCATTTTCATTCTTAGCCCCCCCCATAACCCCATTTTCAGTCTTAGCCCCCCAGAAAGAAAAGTTATACTGTTTGTGCTTTCTATGAATGCCCCTATGTAATTAGCTTATAAATTATGACATAGAACATGCATGTTTTAATAACAGCAATTTTTAGTAACCTCAAAAAAAAACCCTGATCAGTTGGAAAATAAACACCTAAATTTACAAACAGCTAAGAAGAGAAGCCCTACTCTTTATAACAGAGACAGTCAACGAGTGTTAGATAGACAGCTCGGGTTCCTCTTTAATCAATGGACGTTCCACGTGTATGTTTCCACTGGATACTACGACTCCCAGGTTGCCACGGGGCGCGGGCCGGAAGTGTAAGCCGCTGGGTGCTCGGCGGAGGCCCGAGCCATGGAGAACCCGGCGGCCACTTTCACTCTGGCCTACGTGTTGCTCGCCGTCTGTTTTGTTTTCACTCCCAACGAGTGCAGAGCCTATTCTCGGGATGGTTAGGCACCGAGGACGTCGCCTTCCTGCACTATCACATCCGCAGGAGCATGGCCACCCTCCTCGCTCACTCGCTGCTGCCTCTGGGTGAGTGCCACCGGCCGAGAGGAAAGCAATTAGCACAGTCAGACTCCATCGCGGGCCGCAGAAACTTCTCTCGCGGGCCGCATGCGGCCCGCGGGCCGCGTGTTTGAGACCCCTGCTTTACAGCAACAGGATAAAATCAAAATAAACGTAACTATCTAATTTCTGAACATACAGGTGTGTCCTACACGGAGCGGTGGGTTCACCCCTAAAACAAAGACATGGGGAGGGGTGGTCTGCATGGAGCAGCAGGTGCACTACTCTTGCCATCTTACTGGGCAGACTAGATGGACCATACTGGTCCTTATCTGCCGTCATTTACTATGTTACTATATACAGTAAAGAATACCAATGCTAGCTGAAAGCCACCATTGGTCACAAATTATAATCCAGAAAGTATGAACAATTTCAGTCCTAATTTAAATAAGACTTCGCACTGGTGGACCTGACAGGGTCCCAAGGGATATTCAAACACACTGCACATTTTTTTAGCCTTCCCCCGCTCTGTTCCTTTGAAAAACTTTGTCTGAGAGTTTTTCAGCAGTTCTGTGTTCAGCTTGTTTAGATCTTTCCTTTAAATTCACATCAGATAATAGAAACAGCTTGATTCTTCATCCAGGAATATTTGAAACAGCTCAATTACTCTGGATGGACCCAGGTGGACTTTTATTATGGGACTTGAGACAATTTTTGGAAACTGAGCTAATATGGGATTAACAACTTTTTTTTGTTTATTCTTAATTACTTTTTGAATATAATTGTTTTTTTACAATGAAAGTGTGGGGAATATTCTAGAGGTCAATAAACAGCAAATGTGAAAAATGTACTTTATAAGGAGAAATTAGACCTTACTTGCTAATTGTCTTTCCTTGAGTTCTCTCCGGGCCAGTCCAGGACATTAGGGTAGTTAACCTCCTCCAGCAGCTGAGGACTGAATACTGAAAATCTTGCTGACAGCTTATCCAGCTCCCCCTGGTGTCCGAGAGTCAGTCTTATGGTATCAAAGCAGTAGAACAATAACTCCAAACTTGAACAAAAATAACAAATCTATGCTAAGGACTGGAAACCGCCTTTGCAATGACGGGACGATCATCATCGAAAGTTTTCTGTTCTGCATGTATATTATACAATTACTTATTAATGTATTCATCTTTGAAATGATCGTGTAAGCGCCTAGAAACCCCTTTCCTACTGGCCGAGAAGAGAAACTTCCTATTCTGCCCAGAATATACAGAAATATAACATACGGGGAGGGTCCTGGACTGGCCCAAAGAGAACTCAAGGAAAGACAATTAGCAGGTAAGGTCTAATTTCTCCTTCCTATTCGTCTCTCCGGGCCAGTCCAGGACATTAGGGCAGTACCAAAGTAGTACCTAAATCCAGGAGGGAACTGTGAGCCCTGCAACAATGGCCGAAGCCCCCACTCTAGCATCCGCTCTTGCCTGAACATCCAACCGATAGTGCCGCGTAAACGTATGAAGAGAAGACCATGACGCCGCACGACAGATATCCACCAGCAGCACCAACACATACTCCACCCACGACGCCGCCTGCCCCCTAGTAGAATGAGCTCTGAGACCCACTGGAGCCAACCTGCCTTTGGATTCATACGCCACTCGTATCGCATGTTTCACCCAGTGAGCGATAGACACCTTGGTGGCCACCTTAACCTTTGATGGACCCCCATAGAGAACGAACAACCTGTCCGATTTACGAAAGGATTCTGTTTCCTTAAGATATCGACGGAGCACACGCCCCACATCCAACTTCCGAAGCGATCGATCCAGCTTACCTTCTCCCTGTGCCACAAAGGTGGGAAGCGAGACGGTCTGATTCATGTGAAAACTAGACACTACCTTAGGAAGAAAGGACGGCACCGGCCTCAATACCACTTTTTCCGCTGAGAATTGAATATACAGCTCCCAGCACGAGAGCGCCTGAAGATCAGAAACCCGCCTAGCAGAACATAACGCTACCAAGAAAGCCGCTTTCCAGGACAATTCCCGAATATTCACTATCGACTGCGACTCAAACGGAGGGCCCGACAAGGCCTGTAACACCAAATTCAAATCCCAAGGCGGAATCACCTGCCTAACTGGAGGCCTAATGTTCCTAGCCGTTCTAAGGAAACGCAGAACGTCTGGGTGAGAAGAGATCGAAGTTCCCTGAGCCGATCCTCTATAACAAGCTAGGGCTGCTAATTGCACCTTCAGTGTGCTGAGAGGCAGCCCCTTTTCCAGGCCGACTTGCAGAAAAGCTAGGATATCGGGGACCGACATCTTCTGAGGCCTAACCTTGCGATCTGCACACCAGGCCTCAAAGATGTGCCACACTTTAATGTACGCTAAGAAAGTAGACCGCCTCCTAGATTTTAGCATCGTGGCTACGACCGACGCCGAGTAGCCTTTGCGTCGTAAGCGCTGCCTTTCAAGAGCCAAGCCGTAAGCAAGAACCGATCCACTTGAGGCATCAATATGGGGCCTTGGCTCAACAAATTGACTCGCACGGGTAGTCTCCATGGCGGAAGCACTAGGAGCCGAATCAGATCCGCATACCACGGTCGCCTGGGCCAATCCGAAGCAATGAGAATCACCCTCCCATCGTGCTCTGCTATTCTCTGAATAACTCTCCCCAAAAGCGGCCACGGAGGAAACACGTAAAGCAGGCCTTCCGACGGCCAGGGCTGCACCAGGTCATCGAGACCTTCCGACATATGCTCCCTGCGCCTGCTGTAAAACCGCGCTGCTTTGGCATTGTCCAGGGTCGCCATGATATCCAGGATCGGCTGACCCCATCGCCGAGTAATCAAGCGAAAAACCGCCGAGTTCAGCTCCCATTCCCTGGGATCCAGTACATGCCGACTGAGATAGTCGGCCTGCACGTTGTCCTTTCTAGCCACATTTTTATTTATTTTATTTATTTATTTATTACAGTTTCTTATATACCGCGCTATTCGTCATCAGTGCGGTTTACATCATAACATAACTACCATGGTGACAAGGTGTCTGGTTTTACATAGAACAGGTAATAAAACTTGGATAACAGGGTTAACTATATACATAACTATATACATAAGCTATTTACACTGCAGGATAGGTAGAGTCAGATCATGAGTAAGGGGGCATCTATAAGGGGTGATTTCTTGAGAGGGATATCCAGCTGCCGAAATTGCTACGAGATGGAGTTCTGCCCATTGGAACAACTGTAGGCTCTCTTCTAATAGTAGGGCACTGCCTGTGCCCCCTTGCCGATTGATGTATGACACCGTCACCAAATTGTCGGAGAACACTCGTACTGCTCTCCCTTCGAGAAGGCTTGCAAACTCTACCAGAGCTAGGCGGACCACTCTCAGCTCCAAACGATTGATCGACCAACCACTCTCTTCTGCTGTCCACGAACCCTGTGCTACCTGGGTCAAGGAATGCGCCCCCCAACCGGAAAGGCTGGCATCCGTTGTGATCAAAACCCAATTTGGAAGGTCCAGCAGAAACCCCGCTTGCAGATGCGCTGGCTCCAACCACCACTGTAGACTGATGCACACTAGATCCGAACAGACTAACCGGCGAGAGAGAGGGTGATCTTGCGGACACCATCTGGAAAGCAACGCATGCTGAAGAGGCTGCATGTGAAACCGGGCGCAAGGAACCAGATCTAAGGCCGCAGCCATCGACCCCAACAACTGTAAGTACCTCCAAGCCGTTGGAGCCTTGACTAGCAAGAACGCCTTCACCTGCGATAAAAAATTTTTGTATCCTATCCGGGGGCAGAAACACAGACCCCAACTCCGTGTCGAAGAACGCCCCGAGATAAGTCAACTGTCTCACTGGATCCAAGTGACTCTTTTGCCGGTTGATGACCCAACCGAGTTGCTTGAGGAAGTCCACTACTCGAGCTGTTGCCCGAATGGACTCTGCTACTGACGCCGCTCAGATTAACCAGTCGTCCAGGTAAGGATGTACCTGGATTCCCTCCTTTCGAAAAGCCGCTGCCGCTACAACCATAACCTTGGTAAAAGTTTGAGGAGCTGTCGCCAGACCGAACGGTAAGGCCCGGAACTGAAAATGACCCATGGGAACTGCATAACGGAGAAACCTTTGATGTTCCTTCCTGATCGGAATGTGCAAATACGCTTCCATCAAATCTATTGAGGAAAGAACTTCTCCCGGCTTTACTGACCGGATAACAGACCTCAGCGTCTCCATCCGGAAATGAGGTACCCGCAAGCAACGATTTACGTGCTTTAAATCCAAAACTGGCCGAAAAGAACCTTCCTTTTTGGGAACCACAAAATAAATCAAGTATCGACCTAATCCGTACTGGTCTGCCGGAACTGGCACAACTGCTTGAAGTCGCAACAAGCGCATCAAAGTGTCGTGAATCACGGCCCTCTTCGTCTGAGGACTGCACGAGGCCACAAAGGCTTCCGCCAAAGGTTGGTCGAACTCGAGCGCGTAGCCCTCTTTGATAATTTG
Organism: Ichthyophis bannanicus; assembly: GCA_033557465.1. NCBI lineage: Eukaryota > Metazoa > Chordata > Amphibia > Gymnophiona > Ichthyophiidae > Ichthyophis > Ichthyophis bannanicus. The sequence goes on along the minus strand of CM066048.1, from coordinate 39,890,223 downwards.
CAGAACCCACTGATCTGTAGTGATAGCAGCCCAGGCGGAGAAAAAGTTCTGCAACCGACCTCCTACTGGAATCTCCACCTGGACCAGCCTCCCTTGATTGCGGTTTCTTAGCGGAGTTCTGTTGGGCGGTAAAAAAACCCCCTACTGAACCCCCTGGCTCTGCGAAAGGACTGTCCGCGGGCTACAAAACGGCCGCGTTGATAAGGTGTAAAGCGAGGTCCCCGGAACCTGCGAAAATCACATCCCTGATCCCTCTGCACGGAGCCCATCTTAGCCGCCCTTGAACAGTTTTCAGGAAGATGATCCCCTTTGGAAACTCCCAAATCCTTCACAATCTTTTCCAAAGCCTCACCAAAAAGCAACTTACCCTTGTATGGAAGCTTACTGAGGCGAGCCTTGGAAGACGCATCTGCTGCCCAATTCCGTAACCAAAGAAACCGCCTAGCAGCAATTACTGAAGCCATTGATTTCGCTCAAAAACGGACCAAATCATAAAAGGCATCTGCTAGATAAGCCGCTGCCAACTCTAGCTTCGCTCCTTCCCCTGAAGAAGCCTCTTCCTTTTCCCGACCTGGCTCCATTTGAAGCCATCGGATAGAGGGTCTTGAGACATACGCCCCACAAACGGAAGCCTGCAGCGTTAGCGCACTAGAATCAAATGCCTGCTTCAAAAGCTCCTTCAACCTCCGATCTTGAAGATCCTTGAGGGCTGTCCCCCCTTCTATGGGAATCGTGGTCTTCCTGGTGACCGCTGAAACTAGGGCATCTACCTTAGGCATCCGCAACAAATCCCTCTCCTCCTGGGGAACGGGATATAGACGCGCAATAGCGCGACTGCCCCGCAAGGACACTTCAGGGCACTCCCATTCAGAATCTATCATCTGCTTAATCACCCTATGTATAGGGAAACATCTCTGTTCTGACTTAAAACCCTGCAACAAGGGATCCTCAAGTGGTTCTTGCTGAACTGCAGGAAGAACTATATTTAAAGTAGCAAGAGACTGAGCAATCAAAGCCCCTAACTCTTCCTTCCTAAACACTCTAAAAACATTAGGATCTTCCCCTGGCCCCAACTCTCCCTCCTCCAATTCTCCTGGCCAGAAGTCCAAGCCCGGTTCTGACAGCAGCTCCCCTTCCTCTGGCTCCTGAGAAACCGCAGTATGAGATCCTGCATGGTCCAAAACCGGATCGAGATCCTTTGCAAGAGATGAGACCCCTTCCCCAGGATCTGCCAGAGAAGAAACTCCTACCTGAGAAACCAACAGACTGTCAGGAGAACGGCTATGGACTGAACGAGACTTTAACAAATATGCACTATGGAAAGCCAAAATAAACTCCGGTGCCAACAAGGAATCTAACGACCCCGGAGCACCTGAAAACGGCTGCTGTGCTGTCGCCTCAGCTGAAGAGGGCTTATGAGATTTAGATTTTCGTTTTGCCGACTTTGAAGTGCGGGAGAAATGGACAGCCCGTCTAAAATGGCCACCGTTCCCACCTTATCTGAAGAGAATGGAGGTCTGCTTACCTCCTCCTTCTCAGCCACGGTCAGCCCCTCCATAATCCGGTACGTTTGTATCTACTAAAATACACACCGCGAGCAGTCCAAACGGCTCCAACCCCACCGGAGCAGCCACAGACCTCGTGCACCGCGGTAGTAACAAAAACTCCCTCTGACACAATAAAACTGCAATGGAAGCCTAAATACCTCGGCCGAGCCTCTAAGCCGGTAAAAGAAAAATTAGTATTCCCTTGCGAATAAATTCATTACCTGAGGCATAAAGGAGGCTAAAACTTTTGATCTCCTTGTCACCACTGCTAGCGGAACGTTGGAGGCACAGTCATCAGAGGCAGGGAAGAAGTCGCTGGGGCTCCCAGGACCGTTCTCAATGCCCCGATCTACCGGATCGCATCCAGAGACAGGCTCTGCCTCTTAACACCAAACCGATCCGTCGGCAGCTCATCAGTGTTGCTTTTTGCTCTCTTTTTTTTTTTTTAAGTTGGAAAACAGAAAAGAAAACTTTAAGCGCTGGATTGCCCTGCCAGGACAAAGAAGCACCACTGTTCATATCCTCTCCTTATGTCCTATCTTCGTTTTTTGGGGTTTTTTTAAAATATATAAGCTATCTATAACTACGTTCCTATGGTCTCTCTGGGGAGCCTGCCAGCTTTTTTGTCCACTTCAGCTGCTGAGGACTGAAAGACTGACTCTCAGACACCAGGGGGAGCCGGATAAGCTGTCAGCAAGATTTTCAGTATTCAGTCCTCAGCTGCTGGAGGTGGTTGACTACCCTAATGTCCTGGACTAGCCCGGAGAGACGAATAGGAAGACACTATAATCAGAGGAGGATGGAGAAGCCATCCCTAAGACAGAGCGCAAAGAAAGTCTCTCATTAAGAAAAACAATCTTTCAATCTAATTATTAACTCCAGAAAAGTTTCAAGTTTGAATTTTTTTTAGTTTATTATTTAGATTTAGCACCTGTCTTTTATTGGTAGCGCAAAGCAAATTACTTTGACATAGTGAGCATTACAATACAAATTGGTACCAACAGCAAGAGAGCAAAGTGACTGTCACAAGAAGCATCTGTAGAATATGTTTTTCCCGCTTTGCTGTTTCTGTTCTTTACTGTTTTCTCTCTTTTTCTTTCTATCCACTGTCCTGTCGATTTTTGGTGCTCTTTTCTTTCTATTTTTCTTTTGCAGCCTTATTTTTATTGTACACCGCCTTAACACCTCGGTAACAGGCGGTATATCAAATATTGCAAATAAAGATAAAGATGAACTCTGGTTTCCCTGCTTGTCAGTCAACTGCTCTAACCATTAGGCTATTCCTTCACTCCACTATTAAAAGATTTTAGTCCAGTGTTTTAATCCACTAAATTAGGCCATCTGGGAAACACAAATAACTTCTTGCCTGCTTGCGGTCCATGATACTTACCCAAGCCTTCTCTTATATGGAGATAGATTACTCATGCGAGGACCAGATTTCCCATACAGAGGACACTTCATAGTGCATCAAAACTGCCATCCCTATTTGTTCCTCTCATGGCCCATATGCAGTGCCGGCCCAACTATTAGGCAAATTAGGCAGCTGCCTCAGGCAGCAACTTCAATGAGGTGGCAAAGAACAGAGCATTCAAAATTAAACAATAGATTTCGACAACCGGGCGGGAGGGGGGGGAGGTGTAAAGCTTAAGATGTGCCTAGGGTGGTCACACCTTGAACCAACTCTGGAGAGGGCCTTGTCACATGTAAGTCAGTCAATCAATCCTATAAAATAGCACATGATCTGCACTACAACCCCTCATTAGTTTGCCTCTCGACTCCTTTGATTTCATGTTTTTTTTTCGCATTTCTAATATTACACAAAGCGGGTAACAAAGAAAAGTATACAAACTGTAAATATATTCTGCCAAGCCTTAAGACGACTTTGGAAGTGAGATATCAGTTATTCTAATACATTCATGAACGAACTTCATTGTACTGTTTGCACTTTTAGGCTTATATTCACATCCTATTGCTGCACATAGCTTTGGAATTGGTGTGAGTGCTCTCAATACAACGCTATTTGGAAACTGTCACTTTCTCTTCCTTCCCCAAAAATCTGCCTTTTCCTTGCTGGCCATTCTGTCAAAAGAGTGCGCTCAAGAGGAAAATAAAAAATAAAATACAACATACCAGAAAAGTTGATAACACTACAAACAGCAAAACACGGGGGCAAAAGTATCAGAAGCATGAACACTTCTCACAATAAAGGAGAAAAAGTAATTCTGGTTATCCAGTGCTTTAATATAACACAGATGTAGGCACAAACATCTGAATGCCACATTGCTGAATTCTGCATATGGAGAAGAGGGAAGATGGTTTGCAAATAAAGGGTAGAACAGATAGAATGCTGACATCAATTAAAGAATATTCAGCATGTTAAAGTCCCTACTGCCCTGCCTGAAGGCCTGGTTTTAGGCTTGGTTATTAAGTTTACTAGTCATTTGCTGATCATATTTGGATCCTCCCAGGCAGGGCGGACTTTGACTCAGGGTAGGGTTCTCCTTCCACTGCTGTGGGGTCTTTGCTAAGATGGAGAGGGCATGGACTGCTCCAACTAGCTCTTCCCGCAGTGCCTCATTCACCAAACGGTGCCTCTGGATCAGGGACATCCCACTGAATTTCTCACACACGACAACCACCTTGAAGTGGGTTTCGGACCCCTTGGGGACAGCATGCATGTGGCTCTCATTGTAGACCTCCAAGTGGATGGGCTGCAGGCTCTGGGACAGTTTGACCCGAATAGAGGACTCCACTGACGTCTCCATGCCTGGTAGTGCTGTGGAATAACACCCAGAGGGAAAGGCAGGGCTGGGGAGGGCTCTGCAAATCCACAGCAGGCGTGAAGGGAACATCAAAAAGACAAATTTCCAAAGCTGAAAAATATAAAAATAAAAATACAGGAGTTCCAAATATTCCTCCATCTACCAAATAATAGGTACATACACTTGTCCTGGAAACTATTCCCAAAAGGAAAAGTAAATCATGAAAGAAGAACACTAGAAAACTGTTTAAGTCAAAACCCTCCCATGATGTCCAGCTTCCTCCTGTAGTTGGATTCCTCATTAACTCTTGAAATATGTGGGGGGCAGAATTCAAGCATGCATCAGATGGACAAATGAGGGTCCTTAGAAGGAGAAGATCACAGATCAAGTAAGACCTGCAGCAGAATAGCTAAGCACTAATAGACACAATAGGTGGACCAAGTGGTCAACATCTTGTGCTTCCCTATGGTCCACAGCAGATTGAGGGATATGTTGTTTTATAAAAACAGAACAGAAGTTAACACATCTTTTTTAGATGAAAATGTTTTCCCCTGGCAAAAAAAAATTCTCTCACAGTAAATTCTGAATCACAAAGCTATGTTTCTTTCTTGTCCCTCTGGTCCTAAGACATATTAGTGAAGTTTGGGCTGCCAGAGGCTCCTCTACAGAATGACTAGTTCCATGCTTTCTCAATGGCTATATTATATTTTGCCATGTAGAAGACCAGTGTTCAGGATAGCTTATTCCTTAAGCCAGTATGGGCTAGAGATGCTGTGGGACTCTGATGAGGAACAGTTCGGGAGCCTTCAATTTATTTAGATCAGACTCACAATGTTTAAAGATATTACAAAGGAGTTTACACAAACTTTAACATTTACTTTTCCTTATCAATGAAACAGAAATGAAAATGATTCAGATGGCCACAGTGCTCAAAAGGAGTCATTCATAAAACTTCCACCCACGTGTTGGGACTCCAATTAGAGACAAGATTATTTTTGCCCCCAGAAAGTTCTGTAGAATTATAACATTTGTAAGAAAAACAATATTAAAAATTAAAATATAAGACGGATGTTAAAATCTACAATTGTGGACACTAGAAGTACTTAATAAATCCCAAAGAGTATATTCATTCCTTGTTGCCCATTTCCATGGATAAAGCGTGGCTTTTCCAAACCCACCTAACAGGGGGCTACAGATTTATTAGAAATGGGCCAGAATATGGGTACAGTCAATATTTATGATTTTTACCTATAACCCTACTTCTAAACCAGGGGTTCTCAAACCAGTCCTTGGGACATAGCTAACCAATCAGGTTTTCAGGAGAACCACAATGACTATGTAAATCTCTATCATGCATATTGTGGTGGAAACCTGACTAGCTAAGTGCCTCCCGAGGACTTGATTGAGAACCCTTACTCTACTGAATCAAACCACAACAAATCCCCCTCCCTTCAGTTCACAACAGCATTAATCAGAGGTTCTAGGACCATGTTGGAGGGAATGAGCAGGCTGTTTTAGTGTATTTAAATTGCGCATATCTAGAATGAAGCTGAAATTTCAATACTAAATGGGAATCTTCCTCTACCAAGCTGGGGGAGTCCCTACCGTTCCTCTCGCCCCATCTCCGGAGTTAAAGAAATTTTCCCTGTAGCTTTTTATTCCCTAAAGTTTTGCGAAAAAAGGGCAGAGAGCAGAATAACTCCAAACCACCATATCCATTCACAGCGGAATTACAAAAAAAAACAACAACCCACAACAAATAACACCTTCCCACAAACTATACCTGTTTAGAATCCGCTGCACAATGTACCTCATAACCTAGAAGAACTAAATCTAAAGCCAATATATAAAAGCAATAAAACTAGTCAATAATAACATTTTTCTGAGCCAACAACTCCTTCCACCCTCCTGCAAACGATATGTGTCGAAGACCGCTTCCGGGTCGGCGCCTTGTTATTTCTGGGACATGTAGTTTTCACCGCCACCTGCTTGTTTCATCCCTTCGAGCCTCAGAGTATCAAAAACTACAACTCCCAGATTTCCCCCTATGACAATAACGGACAGAGGATTGGAGGAGGAGGAGATTCCCTACGTGGGTAGTTTGTTTTTCTTCATATTTATGTTAGCGCATAATTCACTTAGTTCTAGCAGAGGCTTTTTTTGGACTGGGGCTAATAAGAACACTAATACTATATTTCTAGGGTTCTATTGGTATTAAGCAACCCAGGAGGAGGAGGGGGGACGAGACTGGTGCCTGCAATAAGCTAAGCAGCCGGCAGATGACAGACGTATTCTATCGGTACTGCTCCTGGGTTGACACCAGGGCTGGATTTAGAGTCCGTCCATATGCTAGCATGCGCAAAGCCTTATATGACAATACCGGCCAAATCATAATCTTATGCTCTATGTCAATATGTATATAGTTACCCTGTTTTGTACCAAGTTTTATCTCCTGTTACAATGTAAGTGCAAAAAAGTCTTGACTAAATTGTGCAACCTTTGTTAAATGTAAACCGCACTGATAAAAAATAGCGCGGTATATAAAAGATGTTAAATAAATAAATATGTGATTCCTACTTTTCTCGAGAAAAACATAACTCCAACTCTATACAATCAAGTGACGGAGGATGGGAAGAGTAGCGGTGCTACTTTCAGCTGCAGAGAAAGCGTAGTTACTCACATGTAACAGGTGATCTCTGGGAACAGCAGGAATTGAGTCTTCACATATGGGTATCATCGGCACTGACAGAGCCGGCGCGGGAACGCTCCCCAGCATCCTCTAGGAAAGCTTTTGGGAGCATCCCACTGCGCCTGTGCTGCTGCCTTCCCGCTTTTCCAACTCTCCCTCTTCAGTTGGGTTTGTAGCTGAGAGAGAGAGAGATACAACTCCTAGAGGAGGTGGGTGGGTTGTGAAGACTCAATTCCTGCTGTTCCTGGAGATCACCTGTTACAGGTGAGTAACTATGCTATCTTCAGGAACAAGCAGGAATGTAGTCTTCACATATGGGGACTCCCAAGCTTACAGATGCCAGGGAGATGACCGCAGAAGCTGCAAAACCCAAGCTGAGGTGGGTCATGCTTCCTCCCAAGGATCTCTGGCATCAAAACCAGGGACGGCGGGTAGGAGTTGTCCTGAGTCTGAAAGAGATGTTGGAGAACAGCCTGGCCAAACGAGGCATCCCGACAGGAGTCCTTGTCCAAGCAGTAATGGGCTGCAAAGGTGTGGACCGAATACCAAGTGGCTGCTTTGCAAACGTCGTCAATAGACACTGAGCGAAGGTTAGCCATAGAGACAGCCATTGCTCTCACACTGTGAGCTGTGACATGACCTTCGAGAGAAAGTCTCTTACTCTCTTAGGTAAAGGATATGCAGTCTGCAATCCACTTAGAGTTCTCTTGGAAACTGGTAGACCCAGGTGACTGGAGTCAAAGGCAACAAAAAGCTGCAAAGCCTTTCTATGTTGCTTAGTCCTCTGAAGGTAAAAAGCTAAAGCTCTTTTACAATCCAGAGTATGAAGATTCCTTTCTGCACTAGAGGCGTGAGGCCTAGGGAAGAAGAGAGGAAGGTAAACCGACTGGTTCAAATGAAAAGGCGAAACCACCTTTGGCATAAAGTGAGGATGAGTCCTAAGGACTATTTTATCATGGTGGAACCTTGTATAAGGAGGATCAGCCACTAAAGCTTGTAGCTCACTAATGTGTCTAGCAGAAGTGAGGGCAATGAGGAAGATTACCTTCCAAGAAAGCACAGTTACTTACCTGTAACAGGTGATCTCTGGGAACAGCAGGAATAAGTCTTCACATATATGGGTACGTTGGTACCGACGGAGTCCGCGCGGGAACGCTTCCCAGCGTCCAATCAGAAAGCTTTTGGAAGCATCCCAACACGCCTGCGCGCTGCCTTCCCGCCTTCCCAACTGCCTCTCCTCAGTTAAGTTTTAAAGCTGAGACAAAGAGAGAGAGAGAGCAAGGAAGGGAAAGATAGAGATAGAGAAAAAGCAACTCCTAGGGGAGGTGGGTGGGTTGTGAAGACTTATTCCTGCTGTTCCCAGAGATCACCTGTTACAGGTAAGTAACTGTGCTATCTCCAGGAACAAGCAGGAATGAGTCTTCACATATGGGGACTCCCAAGCTCAGATGCCCAGAGGGAATCCTAGCATGTTGCGTCTAGAACGAGCCATGCTATTCCTCAGGACCTCAGGCATCCTGGGGATGGAAGGTAGGAGTTGAAAACAGAAAAGGAGCTGTGGAACAGCTGGCTAGAACAGGGCTTCAAAAGGGGAAGACCCTGTACAGAGGGCATTTACTAGTATAATATTGTAATCTGGGCCTCCCTTGTTGGCATTGCACAAGTCCACTGAGCTACATATGGATCTGTTAGAAGAGCCAGTGAATGTGCTCAAGGGGTACCTCACTGAGAAGTAGAGGTAATAAAGTAGAACAAAAACAAGTGGAGGTCAGAACCCTTCAGGGTGAGAAATAGCCCCAGGGGAAAAACTGGGGTAGTATAAGAGGTAGAGCTTCAGCGGAGACGCAGAAGGTACTATGAAAGAAAGCTTAAGCTGTTTTGGTCCAAAAACAGTACAGACCTTGGACCAAGATTAAAAATGAGTCTGACCTAACTGGACTGGGGTTGGTATCAGTCCATGTAGGGGAGAAAGGGTATGGAGACCCTTGTATCTGATAAGAAAGTAAGGACAGACTCAGGAGTGCTAAGCTTTAGAGTAACTGAAGCTCCACAATGTCTTTCCTAAATGGGGTCAAGTAGGAAAGAAAAAAGGTACATGGAGAGCTTCAGGAGTACCTAACCTGAAAGGTTATGGTAAGGAAAAAAATTGTTAATTACCACAGGAAGTGGTTATAGCTGTAGCCCTCTAAGAATGCTGGCACAGCATTGATAGAGGTAGTGCCCATCTGTCAGGCTTATATAGGAATGTAGGGATATCTGAACCTGACAGACAGATAGATAAGAAGATGGATACAGATCTATCTAAAAATATATCTCATTATAACGATAAACATATATGTATACATATATACATATATATATATATATATATATATATATATATATATATATATATATATATATATATTGTCACAGAGCAGACTCACTAGTGACCCCTATGGAGACAGATGATAGTGCAGTTCAAGAAGATAATAACATTTGGGGAGAGCACATGATAGAAAGTTGCCATGAGCAACGTAAGCAAGTGAGGTCACGAGCTAGGGAGACACACCCAGCCAGTAGAGAAACCAGGAGATTCTCACCTGACTCGAATCAGCTGGGGGGTGGTGCAGCTAGGAAACACATAGATAAGCACAGCTCACAAGTAGTTAGGCAGAACTGGAGTGAGACCCAGGATAGGACTCAGAACCAGAACCAGAACCAGGATAAGACTCAGAAGGAGAGACAGCCTAGATCTCTGAATGGAAACAGAAATAGAAGGAGCTGGATGAATGGAGAGGACGAGAGAAGCTGTGAAGAGAGCAAGTCTAATTACCACTTTGGAAGCCTGAACGGAGGTCTGAGTGAGTCCGGTGAATGCTTGAATGAAAGGTACAGACAGCTTGACACAGAAAGTGAGAGTGAATATAACAGCCCAGATTGGAACAGAGCCAGAAGGAAAAAAGGTACAAGCCAGGAAGTTTTATTCTTGTCCAAAAAGGGGAAGCACAGGGCTTGGCTATAAAGGACAGTTTGTGGAAGTCCAGAAGCCATCCAAAGCCAGCTTAAGGGAAGCAGAGAAGCTTCATTACCCTTATCATACACAAGAGAGAGAGAAAGGCTTTTTACCTTCAGAAGTAAACCACTCTGAGAGATACGTGAGGCACAGAGTTTCAGAAGGGCTGCCGTTAGAAGCTCCAGCTGTTTCCAGGGTCCTGAGCAGAGCAGAGCCTAGAGCTGAAGTAATTCCTTCTAAAAGCTGGGCAAGGGAATGTTTTAACTTGCCTAACAGGTATCAGCAGAGGGGAGGCTCTTACCAGGAAAACCTCAGTAAATGTGGTAACAGCAAACAGCTTTACCCTAGTGAAATAAAAGTACGTCACAGCCAGGACGGACTGTTTGCCAAGCTTCCACAGGAGGAAGATAAAGAGGTGTCAATTCCTGTTGAGGAACCTATGCAATATGAGACATCTATAATAGAAGACACCATTGAACAAATGGACTGTAGCCTTTCTTTGGCAGACAACCTAGTCTCACTGAGATAGAGAGGAATAAGAAGCCTGACAAGGTGAAGTGAAGGCCTTATTCCTGGCTGCTACAGGTCTGTGTTTTGAATATATTTTGTTTTGTTAAGAAGCTGAAAGAAAGCCATTTTTGTGTTACAGTTTTCTTTCTGTTATACCCAAGAAGGGTTATGTTTCTTTATTTTTGTACATATTGAGATATCCTAATGGGAAAGGGAAATAAAGCCCTATTTAATCTTACATCGGTTTTCCATGACTAATTTGTAACTGGCAGCAACTACAACTACCAGAAGGCCAGTTACACTGAGGCCCAATGCAGTACCTTGTTTTACCGGCAGGTGCACAGAGAGGGCTCACGACTATATATATATATATATATATATATATATTGTGATAATGACAGCTCTGTAGAGCGAATGCAATGGGAAGAAAATGAGCAATATACCTTTAAGAGTAAAGCCAAACAAGGTTCCCATGGAAACCACAAGCTAGCTAGAACTGAGCCCGGTCATAGTAGTGACGTAGGAGCTGAGTGGAGCCCTAACGAGTTTCACATGAGCAGCCAGAAGGGTGTGGCTGCTGAGGAAAGCCGTTTTAAACCTGCCTCAGAGTTCAGTGCAGGAGAGCAGCAGAGAAGGGAACAGCAGAGAGGGAAGAAGCAGCAAGAGCAACGAGGAAAGCTGAAGCCACGAGGGAAGCCAACTGAACAAGGAAAGCTATGGAACCCCGAACAAGTTAAGAAGGATTCTGGAAGGTCTGTTTCCTATACCCCAGGAACACTGGAAGCAAATCCAAAACCTCTGCTAAAGCAACCCAAGGAAAAGGTAGAAAGGTTTACCTTCACACGGGGAGAGAGCTCTGATTGCAGAGAGGGCATTGCACGTGAGAAAGGTACGTCTGCTATAATCCCTAGCAAGAGATATGCTGAAGATATTATAAAGCAGTTAAAGACCAGTGCTAACCAGAGCCAAGATAGCACTGCTGTGAAAACAACTCCAGTCAGAACCAGAAACATTCCAAGTAAGTGTTGTGAGACAGATTTAAAGTCTGTAGTTAAAAGCTTATGAAGGAATCAGTTTCCTGCTTTAGACAAAGTGACTGCAAACCAGAGGGAACATTTTATAGAACAACTGCAGGAAGTTCTTAGTAACCTTCAGTCTAATTCTGGTTCTAAAAGTTCCCTAAATCAGAATGATAATGGAGATAGTGAGGAGATGATAATTGATGTAGAAGAAACTCCTGATATGAATGACGTTTGTGAAATGGATTGTTCTTTTTGTGAGACCAATCACCTGGACTTACGTTAAACAACCTTTGCATGAGAGGAATGCAAAGCTGTTTTCTGACTCTCTGAAAGAAGGACATTGTGCTGAAACAATTAACTCTGCCTAAGCATTTGCTGTGAATTAAACAGTTTACCTATGCTTTATTTCTCAACTTTAATTGCTCCTGTTTTTCCTATTATTTTGGGAGAAAATAATCCATGCCATGTTTTGAGCTGTGAACTCTATATGAAAGGGAAAAACCCAAATAAATTTATCTGTTTGACTGAACCTCGTGCCACAACACTTTTGTTGGATAGTAACCAAGACTACAAGTCCCAGCATCCCTTGCTGGCACAATAGCCAAGGACATTACTTGAAGACAAAATAGAGGTCACCCTTGCCCTTGAGCCACCGGCCCTAGGCGGGGATAGGACAATATCTATTTAAATATATACACCTAGAGGGTATATAGGCATATAACTATAAGAGATATGTATGGGCAGAAGACACACCAATAGATATAGATAAGTATATATATATGTATCTATATATATATCTATATATACCTATATGAATAGGCAGGCATATAGACACATGTCTCCAGGTATAAGGGTGGAGAGATGTCCATAAAACCTCATCCCCCCTAGGGATATAGGGAGAGAGAAAGATTTATCTGACAGCAAGAAGGTTGATACCTGCTTGAATAGATACATAGTGTGACGCCTTCCAACGCTCTCACCGCACTGCCCCTAGGGGTGGCACGGCAGATTGTCTCTGTTTGAACACTTATAGTGCTATTTAGTATAGACACCTGCCTGATGAGAGACGGTGGATCACCTCCTTAATTGTAGTTGTGGTTTGCTTTTATTAGCAGTCCGAATAGAAGGAGCACAGGACAATTTATAACATAAATTGCTTTTATTTTTGATTTTCTGTAAGGAAATTATTCGTGGCAAAATTCCAGAAAGGTAAAACACATTCAACCGAAAGTATAGGATTCTTCTCCAAAATGTACAAGGCGAATTTCTTCCATAAACTTCTTAACCTTGATAGCAGTATTTTCTAGTATTTACAAACGCAGTAGAAATATCTTTGTGCATTACTCACAAACTTTGGCAATATGAAAAGCTTTACTTTCCTTGCTGACTTCAAGTTTAAAACATCACTCAGAGTGCTACCTCTTAGCTTTTACCCCTAGCTTTCCCAGCTGACGTTACAGCAGCAATAAAACTAGCTAGGCCTTCACATGAGGTTTCTCTTATCCACTTGTCTGCTTTCCAAGCATACAATGATATCTGAACTCCTGACGTCTTCTTACTTGTTTCATACAGCATAAAGGAAAAGCTTTATACATTAGACACACACAGACTGCAATCCATCGATTCAGCAGAGGACATTGATTTATCAGAGAGACAGTCCACGTCCATTTCTGTTGGGGAATTGTATGGCTCTGAACTTGGGGTAATCTCTGGTTTAACCTGTTGTATGTTCTTCAGAAGCTTACAAAGGTTTCTCCACTTTAGCTCACGGTACCACTCTGTAACTGGGTTTGAACCTTTTGCTTTTCTCCCCCTTAATAGTTTCTCATCAGGAAATGCAAAAGCTTCTTGACTAGCAGTAACTCTCCTCCTAACAGGCTTTCTATAATATCTGTGTGGAGGTTCAAGACTAGAACTGCTATATTCTGATTCAGAGGTAAAATCCAGGCTTCTCTGCCGGTTCTTTCTATGCCCACACCCTTTGCACTTGCCTTGTAAGTAGTGGTCAGTCCTTCTGGGCTTAGCAGAATTAACAGCTTTGAAATCCTGCTTCTTTCCCTGGTTTACTGGCCTTTTTCTTTGGCTCCTAGCCTGCAACCGGTCCTGCCTTTGAACAGACCTTCTTTGCAGTCTTTCTGGTGTATGAGCACATACCGTTTGATCAGTACCTGATTCCTCCTCCCACTCAGCTGATTCTTCAAAGAAACTTTGTCCTCGGGGTTTTGCTAGTTTCCCTTTAGCATTGCAATTTCCTTTGCACCGTCCTGTGCCTAGTCCTCGTGTGTGTGAAGCTCTGGAATCAACTCTCAGCTGATTCTCCAGCTCCTGTTCATCTCCCTCTCCACTTCCTGTGTGACGCAGCTTATATGTTCTGTGAACTGTTTGCTTCTCTGACCCCACCCTCTCTCTGCTTGCAGCTGTCCTAGAGGTTGGGTGTGGCTTCAAGCTAACCCTGTTTCTATGTGCCTTAGTTTCATTCTCTCTGTGGGAAATGTGCTTCTGTGATCCCATCCCCCGCTTGTGGGAACAAATCTCAGAGTTTTTTCTACTTTTAAAGGGCTCTGCAGCCTTCACATCATCACAATAGAGAATCCTCTTTTCCTGGTTATGACTGGCAGAGTCAGAGGAGAGGTCTCCCTGACAAGAAGAAGTCTGAATTCCCTGCAGAATTTGAGCTCTTGAATAACCAGGATGGCCTACGTGAAAATGGCAGAGGATAACTTCAGTCTGCAGACAGGAAGTCCAGGTATCTCCAGAATTGCAGTATGGAGAATGGAGAGAGGACGCCTCTGGAGGAAGATACCCTAGTGACCTGCCTATGAGGGCAAGAAGGGTATTAGGCGTCCTCTAGCTGCCACTGAAGAAATTGACCTCTGGCGAGAAGACCCAAAGGAGATATGGGCCAAGCTAGGGATTTGGCCCTCCTTAAGTCTTTCTCGCAATGAAAGGCCTGAGGCGTATGCCTCAAAAGAGATTTAAGATGAGATGGTAAGGGTAGGGAATACCTGCCAGACATGAACATGACTGGGGGAGCCCCCTCTAACCATCTGGGGTTATCTGCTAGGCAAGATACTAATGCTCTCTAGCAAGGCCCCATAGTGCAAAGCTACTCTGTAGAGATGCAGAGAGCATGTTGCAGGTTGGTTAGAAGAAAAAACTGGCTGTGAAAAGCCAGCAGGTAACCAGCTATTCTGCCAAGGACAAAGGGGCGAAGAATAGAAGTTAACCAACCAGAATGTGATAATCCCTGGTTCTGTAGAGAAACAAAACCAGTGGCTTAACCACTAGGAATTGCTGTATCTGCAGCAAATACCAGAGCAGCATTGAAAAGTTCTTTTCCCTGCTCCTTTTTTAGACTGGGAAAAAGAAACAACAGACATGATAGGATCCCCTATTGTCTGATGAGTTGCTCTAAGGCATAGGTGTCAAACTCTGGCCCGCGGGCCAAATTTGGCCCGTAGTGTAATTATATTTGGCCCGCGAGGCTATACCAAATGACTACTAGAGCTAGCCCGCCGGTATTATACAGCGCATTCATTCATCGCTAATACTACAAATCCCATAATGCCTTGCTGTTGTTTTGGCGCGTCAATCAGGACAGGTCCCAGAAACGCCCTCTCCTGTGTGACAGAAGTCATAGCGATCTCAAGCTACAACTGTCACTGTGGAACCCCTTCCCAAAAACGGCAAAAAGAAAGGCAGACAACAGGAACTTTCTGGACAGGTGGGAGACAGAATATTTGTTTACATATGTAAAAGACAGACCTGTTTGTCTGATTTGTGGAGTCAACGTGGCTATAACTAAGGAGTATAACATTCGACGACACTATGAAACAAAACACCATGACAAGTACAAGGACCTGGACGTGACTCAAAGGAGCCAGAAAGTGGAGGAGATGAAAAGAAGTTTGGTTTCACAACAGAATATGTTCAAAAAAGCCACATCACAAAGTGAGGCTGCTGTAAAGGCTAGTTATATTGTGGCAGCAGAGATCGCAAAATCAGCCCGGCCCTTTAATGAGGGAGAGTTTGTGAAAAAGTGCATGTTGAAAGTTTGTGACATCGTGTGCCCAGAGAAAAAGCAAGCCTTTTCAAACGTGAGCCTGAGCAGAAACACAGTAGCTGATCGCACATGTGATCTTGCCACCAATCTGTATGACCAGCTTTTGGAAAAGGGAAAAGATTTCGTTGCATTCTCCCTTGCTGTGGATGAGAGCAGCGACGCATCTGATACTGCTCAGCTGTCAGTCTTCATCCGTGGAGTGGACTCAAATATGTGTGTTACGGAGGAGCTATTGGGATTCAAATCAATGCATGGCACAACCACAGGAAAGGAAATTTTTGAGGAGGTTTCCAAATGCGTAACTGAAATAAAGCTGCCGTGGGATAAACTCGTGGGATTAACGACAGATGGTGCGCCAGCGATGTGCAGTAAAACAAGTGGACTGGTGGGCAGGGTCCTGGAGAAGATGCAGGAAGAGAACTGTGCAGGTGAACTAACTGTTTATCACTGCATCATACATCAGGAATCATTGTGTGGCAAAGCCCTAAAGATGGAACATGTTATGACCACAGTAACACAAGTAGTTAACTTTATAAGAGCCAAAGGTCTGAATCACCGCCAGTTTAAGCCTTTTCTGGAGGAGTGTGGTTCGGAATACGCAGACGTGCCGTATCACACAGAGGTGAGATGGTTAAGCCGAGGAAAAGTACTGAATAGATGTTTTGAGCTGCATGAGGAAATATGTCAGTTTCTGGAAAGCAAAGGGAAGGACACAGCAGAGCTTCGGGAGAAAACGTTTCTGTGTGAGCTGGCCTTTCTGTGTGACATCTCGAGCCATCTCGATGCGCTGAACCTGCAGCTTCAGGGGCGGGGGCGCATCATCACAGACATGTACGTTGCAGTGAGGGCTTTTAAAACTAAACTGTGCCTGTGGGAGAATCAGATGCTGCAAGGAAACCTTGGCCATTTTCCCTGCTGCCAAACCATGAAAACGCAGTTCTTTACCAACTTGTTCCCATGCACACAGTTTGCTGAAAAACTCAGTGTACTCGGCGCTGAGTTTAGCCGGCGATTTGCCGACTTTGATGTCCAGAAATGTAGGTTTGAACTGCTCAGTAATCCCTTTGCAGTTAATGTGGAAAACGCACCAACCAACCTCCAAATGGAGCTAATTGAACTCCAGTGTAATGACACGCAGAAGTCAAAGTATGATGCTGTGGGCGCCGCCCAGTTTCCACAGTTCATCCCTGACACAATGCCTCAGCTCCGCACCCAAGCTGCTCAGATGCTCTCCATGTTCGGCAGCACTTATCTATGTGAGCAACTTTTCTCCTCGATGAAGATGACCAAAACATCTCACAGGAGACGTCTGACTGATGAACACCTTCGCTCGATACTGAGGATTTCCTCAGCTCAAAGCCTGAGCCCAGACATTGATGAACTATCATCCAAGAAGAGATGCCAGGTATCTGGCTTGGGCACATCAGATTAGATCAGTGTGCAGCAAACTGAGCAATAATTAATGTTTTCTTTATGCACTTTTTTCTTGCTACTCCAAGACATGGGCTTGAATGGTTGATTAATTTTATTATTGTTATTTTATTTTAAAAATTATTATTTATTATTATTTAAATCTTATTTAATAAATGAATGTCATTGATGTTTTTTTTTATTTGAAATTGGTTTTTGCATATCTGAACTATTAAGTTATAAATTGTATAGTAATAAGTGTTGCTTCATATTCAATGTTAAAGCAAATCTTGTTTGGGTCCATATTAAAAGGTTCATTTGTTCAATGCTGGCCCGCGACTTTGTTCAAGTTTTACATTTTGGCCCACTGTGTATTTGAGTTTGACACCCCTGCTCTAAGGTAAGAAGGGGGGAGACATCTCCAGAAGGGAGAATCCCCCGGTAGAACAGGTAGAGGACCATAGGGGCTTACCCGTTTAAAGAGCCACTCTTACAAAGCAAATGTTGTAGTAAGAGGGCGGCAAGACAGAGTTGCAAGAGACCGACTATGGAGGAGGTCTCGGACAGATGAGATGATACATGCCAGTACAGGGAAACAACTGTCTATTGATAGTTGCTACCTCTCTTTCCTCCAAGAGGAAGAGGAAAATCTATTGATTTTGGGCATGATCATCATAAAGACTCTTAGAGTTAGAGAAAGATGTCTCATGAAGAGATATCTAGGTAGGTTAGGATGAAAATTAGTGCAGATACTTCAAGTGAAAAGAATCAGACTGCTATCCTAACCCCTAACCAAAAGGGGACAATGATCTATTTGAAACCCTGCGACTGCTGGGTTTGTTGACCCTGTTGAGGTTGTGGATTCTTCAGACCAGGGCGATGTTTCCCCTGTTTGGGAACATCTGAAAGATGGGCAGATGATGGGTAAAACCTTCTCCCCCTAGGGGAAGAAAGTTTGGTAGGACATTTCCTACCTACTGGGAAAGAAGAAGGCGTAGAACAGCCTCTGGAAAAAGGAAAGTCAGTGGATAACTGAGTAACCTGAAGTAAAGACTCCTTGTTGAAGAGATTTTCTCCAGTGCAAGGAGTATTTCCCAGTCTTTCTTGTGCCCATTTGTCCAAGTCAGAGGCTTGAAGCCAGGCTCTACGTCGTGCCCCTATAGCTATAGCAGAAGTCCTGCTAACAGACTCAAAGGAGTCTAGGGTAGCACGAGTAAGAAACCTAGAGCTATTTTGAGTATGACTAACCAGTGAGGAATAGTCTGTACATCTGGGCTCTTGAAGAAAAGGAGTCAAAAGATGTAATTGCTTTGTGACCTCCTCAAGGGATAGACCCATATAAAAAATATATGAGAGAATTCTGGAAGGTTTGACGTCCAAAGGCATCTAGTGTCTTAGACTCACGACCTGGCGGACAAGAAGAGTGCTTTTTATTACTCTTCACTCGCCTCATTGCTGATTCTACCACAATGGAATGATGAGGAAGTTGAGTCTTTTGAAACCCTGGAGAGGGGGGCACCTGATATAGAAGATCAGATGCTCTAGAAGGTGGGGGTACCTTTAAAGGAGCTGCCCACATTCGTAGAAGGAGATCCTGCAAAGAATGATGCAAAGGAAGCATTATGTTCTCCTTTGCTTTGTTAGGAACAGAGAGGTATTCTGTATTCCCATGTGTAGGATCTTGTCCAGGAATTGGAATAGCAAGTGATTTTGCCATATCCAGGAGGAAAGTCTGGAAAGAAGGCTAGATCTGATGAAGAACTAGCGTTGGCACCGAGGGATCTATCTAAGTATATAGGAATAGAAGATCCTGAATGGTGCAGTATGGGATCCTTAGATGGTGGTCGCTGGTACTGCAGGTCAGGACCAGCGACAGTCGGTAACAGGTCGTCCATGCTAGGGATCGATTCCAAACTCGGCATCGAGGGAAGCGAGCCTGACGAGAAAAGCATGGAAGGTACCGACAACAAAGGTAAAGTGGATATCGGTACTGACTTTGGTACCGTATCTGATACCGGTGGATGAAGGCCAGCTGGTGGCAACTCTAACGGTATCGGAGGAACCGAGAGTTGCGGATCCAAAGTATCGGAACCGAGCCTTCGGTACCGACGGGAGTCGGTACCAAGGCGAGTCGGTACCCAGTCCTCCATACTGGAGATCGATTCCAGACTCGGCATCGAAGGAAGCGAGTCTATCGATGCACGTCTGGAGGGTACCGACGTCAGTACTAGTATCGGTGCCGGTACCGATACTGGAAAGTCGGTCTGAAGCGTATCCACCGGGCCCGTAGGTACCGAGGACGCCAGACGACGATCCTTGGTGAGGAATGTTTCATCCAACACCAGTGCCGATGCCGGGGTATCGGTACCGCTCGAAGCGGATGCCACCACCGGGCATGGCTCAGGTATGTTCTGTGAGGGATGGACCTCAGGAACAACCTGAAACCCCACACAGGCTTTGGAGGCCGAAGACCCCCACCGGGGTTTTGAAGCCAATGGATTCTCGAGGACAAGGCCGGAGGCATCTCTATGCTGTGCATGAGAACTGCCGCTCGAGGACTGGCTAGTCTTAACAGACTGTTTTTGGGTTACCTGATCCTGTGGAAAAGAAGATATGGTCGGTGCCCTGAGCGTGTCGAGGGGAACTAGATGTTGAAAACTTCTTCTCACAATACTATTACCCGAGGGCTCCGAAGGAAAATGGTCAGGACCCAAGCAGGTTAGACACCAATTGTGAGTGTCTAAAAATAAAGTTGTACCGCCACAGTTTGTACATTTCTTGGGGAAAGTGGCTGGCGGTTCCATGAAGGAAATGGAGAGGCCTAGAAGGCCTGAGAAACCGTGAGACACTAAGGAAGAAAAAATATTCCTTAAAAAGGAAAATTTTACAAGAAAAGAAAAAAGAAACACCGGCGGTACTGGTGGCGTCGGGAAAGGCAGCCGCGACCACAAGAAAACTAAAACATAAAAGAAGAATTTTCTGCGGTGACAGGAGGATGTCTTGCCGGCTCCGCGGAAAAATGAAAACTGAGGAGAGGCAGTTGGGAAGGCGGGAAGGCAGCGCGCAGGCGTATTGGGATGCTTCCAAAAGCTTTCTGATTGGACGCTGGGAAGCGTTGCCAAGCGGACTCCATCGGTACCGACGTACCCATATATGTGAAGACTCATTCCTGCTTGTTTCCTGGAGATAGAAACTTAAGAGATGTAGTGGCTAAGGGTTAAAAGGGCGGCTTCATAAGCTGCCCAAGGACAAGATTTAAGTCCCATGCCACGGATGGTGGCTTAATGGGAGGCCTAGTCAAGAGTAGGCCCCTCATAAACCGTGCTACAAGCGGTTGAGAGGAGTAAGGTTGTCCATCCAAGAGCTCATGGAAAGCCGCAATGTCACTGAGGTGGACCCTTACTGAATTAGTCTTAAGACCAGAGGATGATAGGTGGAGGAGATACTCTAGTAACGCCCCTACTGGAACTAAAAAAGGATTAACACCGAGCCAGCCAGCAGCAGCCTGCAGCTCCCCCGATCGGGGTAGAGCGCCTGAGCGGGAAATACTCCCGCTCAGAAGCTCCTGCCCAATCGGGGCAGTGGGAGCAACTCAGCAGCAACCGGCACACCATTTAAGCGGTGCCCCTACACAAAGGGAGCCGCTTCAACACCGAGCCAGCCAGCAGCAGCCCGCAGCTCCCCCGATCGGCGTGAGGCCTAGGGAAGAAGACAGGAAGGTAAACCGACTGGTTCAAATGAAAAGGCGAAACCACCTTTGGCATAAAGTGAAGATGAGTCCTAAGGACTACTTTATCATGGTGGAACCTTGTATAAGGAGGATCAGCCACTAAAGCTTGTAGCTCACTAATGCGTCTAGCAGAAGTGAGGGCAATGAGGAAGATTACCTTCCAAGAAAGCCACTACATCTCTTAAGTTTCTAAGGGTTCAAAGGGCGGCTTCATAAGCTGGCCAAAGACAAGATTTAAATCCCATGCCACAGGTGATGGCTTAATGGGAGGTCTAACCAAGAGCAGACCTCTCATAAACCATGCTACAAGTGGTTGAGAGGAGATAGGTTGTCCATCCAAGGGCTTGTGGAAAGTCGCAATGGCACTGAGGTGGACTCTTACTGAATTAGTCTTAAGACCAGAGGATGATAGGTGGAGGAGATACTCTAGTAACGCCCCCACGGGAACTGAAAAAGGATTATGTTCCTTTTTTGAACACCAGATAGAGAACCTTCTCCACTTAAAGACACAGGCACGCCTTGTGGAAGGTTTCCTAGAGGCTCAAATGATATCCTTAACCTGTTGAGAGAGGTTGATATCCTGGAACCCTAAGCTTTCAGCAGCCACGCCATCAGGTGTAAGGACTGAGGATTCGGGTGCAAAAGCATCCCGTCCTCCTGGAATAGAAGATATGTAGCACATCCCAAGTCCAGAGGCCTGGCTTGAGAGAGACGTAGAAGGAGTGGATACCACGTCTGTCATAGCCAGCATGGGGCTATGAGGATCATATGGCCCCTGTCTCTCTGAAGCTTGAACAGAGTCTTCGGGATGAGGGGAATGGATGGGTAGGCATAGAGGAAGTCTTGACCCCAGTGGAGGTGGAAAGCATCCAATGCCTGACTGTTCTGAGCTGGAATTCTGGAACAGAATCAGGGAAGTTTGACATTCTGAGGACTTGCAAACAGGTCTATATCTGGAGTTCCCCAGATCTAAAAAATTCAAACAATTTGCTGCGGATGAAGAGACCACTCATGTGGCAGCAGTACTCAAATGAGCTTGTCTGCCAGAAGATTTTGTGTGCCTGGAAGATACACCGCTAGTAGATGAATCTGAAGGCCTCTTGCGAAGGACCAGAGGTGTAAAGCTTCATTGCACAATGCCTGAGAGCCTGTTCCACCCTGTCTGTTCACAAAGAACATGGCTACCTGATAGTTCTTGTCTATACGGACAATCTTGTAGCTCAGGTGATCCTGAAATACTCGTAGAGCATAGAAAATGGCTCTGATTTCCAGTAGATTTATGTGAAGATGAGCCTCCTGTTCGGTCCAAAGACCTTGAGTGGAGAGATCGTCCATATGAGCCCCCCAACCTGACTTGGACGCATCCTTTATAAAGGTAGCTTGGTGTAGCGGCTGCTGAAAAGGTGACCCTACGAGAAGGTTTTCCAGTGATTGCCACCACTGAAGGGGTGAAATGAGGCGTGCAGAGTTTCTGAATTTGTCCCCAGACAAATTGTCCACTGAGAGGCTAGGGTCCACTGAGAGGCTAGGGTCCACTGGGCTGCTCGCATGTGTAGGTGAGCATAAGGGACCACATGAACAGTGGATGCCATATGCCCCAGCAACTGAAGCATTTCTTGAGCAGTTAGGAAAGTTTTCATAGCTGCTTGAGAGGCCAGTTGGAGTATCCGAGCACAACGGAGTTATGGCAGGAAAGCCCTTGACTGTCGTGTGTCTAGGAGAGCCCCTATGAACTCTAGCGATTGAGATGGGGCGAGCTTGGATTTTGGGAGGTTTATGACCAGTCACAAGTATTGCAGGATTTGCATTGTGCAGGATAGAGCCGAGCTGGCTTCTGGAGCTGTTGATGCTCGGATTAGCCAGTCGTCTAATTAGGGGAAGTCAAATTTCCCTAGAGTCCTTAGAAATGCTGCTACTACTGCCATGCATTTTGTGAAGACTCTTGGGGCGGAAACCAGGCCAAAGGGTAGAACTCTGTACTGGTAATGTGTTCCCTGAAAGAGGAATCAAAGAAACCTTCTGTGTTCTGCATAAATAAGGATATGTGTATATGCGTCCTTTAGGTCTAGAGAACATAGCCAATCCTGACTCTGCCTGTAAGGGAGAAGTGTTCCAAGAGAGATAATTTTGAATTTTTCTCGGAACAGATACTTGTTCAACTCCCTGAGGTCCAGAATGGGCCTGTACCCTCCTGTCTTCTTTGGTATGAGGAAGTAGGGGGAGTAAAAGCCCAGGCACTGTTGAAAAAGAGGTACCTCCTCTATTGCACCCTGAGCAAGGAGAGAGGTGACCTCTTGACACAAGAGAGTGGTGAGGGGATGGGGCCGAGAACTGAACTCTTTTGGAGTAGAGGGAGGGGGCATACTGTGGAAGTGGAGTTTGAACCCCTCTGTCACTATGGAGATAGTTCACTGCTTTCATGAGCTGGTTGAGCTCTGGGGGCTTGAGCCTTCCTCTGCTGCTTGGGCTGCTGCTGCCCCTTTTGGGGAGCATGGACTGGGCAGTGAACAGTTTGAGTGTAAGACGGATAGAATTTCTTCTTTTTGCTGAAAAAGGGTTTCTTAACTGCCTTTTTCTTAGCTGGGTTGGCAGTGGTACTGGAAATCTATTCAAGGTAGTGTTCTCGGACTCAAGCTGAGAAGCTTTATCCTGCCAATCCTTGCCAAAAAAGGTTTTCTCCCATGCAAGGAATATTTCCCAGCTTGTCTTGCACCCACTGTTCCAAATCAGAAGCTTGTAACCAAGCAATTTGACGTGCACCGATAGAAATAGCAGAAGTTCTGCTAATGCATTCGAAACAATCAAAGGTTGCCCTGTTCATGAACTTTGAACCATTTTGGGCATGCTTAACAAGAATGAGGAAATTGGCCCTCTTGTCATCGGGAAGAAGAGGAGCCATAAGTTCCAAATCTTTTGCAACCTCTCAAAGAAACATACCTATGTAGAGTATGTATGAACTTATTCTGGCCGATTATGAACATAGAGGCCTGAAAACATTGATGACCAAAAGCATCGAGAGTCCTCGCCTCACAGCCCGGAGGATTAGAAGAATGCGTCTTAGCACTTTTGATTCGGCACATTGCTGATTCCACCACCATAGAATGGTGTGGTAATTGCGTTTTTTGTAACCTGGGACACTGCGGTACCCGGTACATTGCATCAAGTCTCCGAGAATGTGGAGACACTGTTAAAGGTGTTTCCCACATTCTAAGCATAAGGTCATGCAAAATCTGGTGTATGGGAAGGGTTGCGGCCTCTTTTGGTGATGCCGGATACTGAAGAATTTCTAGTTCTTCAGCTCTCGGTTCCTTCTCAGGGGTCATAGTGATTGAGAGGCCCCGAGCTAAATCTCGTATAAAGTCTTGAAAAGACATATCTTCCGGGGGAGACATCCGACGTTGTGGTGAAGCAGAGGGATCCTCTGGAAGAATCACTGGTACCTGCAGAGTCATCGGAATCATCTGAATCAGAGGACTCAAAGTATCTACAGGCCGGGTGCTCTCATACTGCCTGTTGCCAGAACCGATCAAAGTCGGCATCGGAAAGCCTCGATACCGGACCCTCCATGCTGGACACTGATTCAAGGGCTGGCATAGGTGAAAGCATGGAGACTAGCGCACCGGTGGCTACAGCTGCATCCGGTACCGTTATCAGTACCGATGGCTGCGAAACCGAATGCAGTGGCTTTAGCGGTACCGAGGCTGCTAACAAAGCCGCAAGACTGCGCTCAATGGCTAGGATATGTTGATCCATAGAGCCTACCGATGTGTGGGTGTCGGTACCGGCAGAGCAGGCCATGACCCCAGAACATGGTACCAAGAGTTCTCCGGAGGTGGAAGCCTCGGGAACATCCTGGGACCCCGTTAGTGCTTTGGAGGCAAGGGCCTACCGCCGGGGTTGTTTGGCCGGTGTATTCTCCTCGAGGGCAACGCTAACAGCATCTCAATGCTTAGAAGGAGATCTACCCTTCGAGGACCGGCCAGTCTTGGAAGACCTGGGTTTGGTTACCTGAGATCCATGAGAGGAAGATGAAGCCCTGGACGACGTCGATGCAACGGACATTGCATCTGAGGCAAAGAGGGTGCTGAGTTTTGCAGCTCTATTCTGCAGGCCCCTCTTAGTCATCTTTCTGCAAAGGAGACATTCCGATAGCAAATGGTCAGGACCCAAACATTTAAGACACCGATCATGGGTGTCGGTAGTAGAAATGGTACTGCTACATTTTGAACATTTTTTTGAAACCACTAGGTGGTTTCTCCATTTTAGAGAAAAAGAGGGCCTAGTGCCCAAAATGGCGCCGAAGCACCAAGAGGGGACAGACCCTCAGGTAAAAAGCTTTTTTTTTAAAGAAGGAAAGAAAGAAAGAAAATAATGAAGACACCGGTGGTGCCAGTGTAGGCGTCGACAGGAAGGCAGACGCGACCACAAAAAAAGAAAATTTTCTGCGGTGACAGGGTTTGCTGCCTGTCAGCTCCGTGGAAAACGAAAAACTGAAGAGGGAGAGTTGGAAAGGAGGGAAGGCAGCAGCGCAGGTGCAGTGGGATGCTCCCAAAAGCTTTCCTATAGGACTCTGGGGAGTGTTCCCATGCGGGCTCCGTCGGTGCCGACGATACCCATATGTGAAGACTACATTCCTGCTTGTTCCTGGAGATTAGTGAATAAATTGACATTACTTAGCTTTTTTAATGTAATATCCAGGGCTTATTTTGAGGGGATATGGAGTACCAGCACCATTTTCATTGCTTGCTAAAATTCACTCACAATCCTCATGTATTAATGAAAGAAGACTGCATCTGTGTACTGGCACCTTTGTTGCTAGGAAAAGTGCACTGGTAATATCAATGTATAAACCAATTTTTCTTGCTGTTTTTGCTGCCGCTCCTCCCTCCTACCTAATATAAGGACACATTTGGGGATTTTTACGATTTTTTTTTTAAATTCTCCTGAATCTATACCAGAGTGGAGGAGTAGCCTAATAGAATACTGGCTTGGTTCAATTCCCACGAGTCCCGTTATCTCTGTTGTGGCTATCTCTGTCAGGACACTAGCACACCTTGGGCAAGTCACTTTACTCTCCATTGCCTCAGAAGAAAGGGTTTGTGGACACCCCTCTGCCTGTCTGGTCTGCAAGATTCTTCCCATACAGGTGTGGCAGAGCCTGTTGTAGTTTTGGGACGCTGACTGCCTTTGCATGTTATGGATTGCCTCCTGGTGCCCAGAGGGCGGAGATGAACTGGACATGGCTACTCTTATGAGTTGCACACACAATGAAAGAGGGTGTTTTTTAAGTTTGTGACTGTGAGATGTTTGGGCCTGCTTGTTATGGAGGGGAGGGGGCATCGTGTGCGGGGGTGGGAGAGAGTATGGTGCATAGAAGATTTTTGTAATTTACTTTGTTCAGAAAGTGAAGGGAAGGCAGGGAGCTTAACTGGTCGATGATGAGTGCTTAGGGGAAAGTGTGGTAGCTGCTTTAAGGATGGTGGGGAATGAATGGGGGGGGGGCCCTGACACATTGCTTAGTGGCTGCTAGGAGTTAGGGGTAGGCGATGAGGTGGGGGATTATTGGGAGTGGTGGTCTTATGGGAGGGAAGGGGAATGGGGGAGGGGAGGATGGGGGAGTTATTTGCTGTATTCAAAGTGGATGATGTGGATGTGAGATCAATGAGTGGATGGGGTGTGGGTGGAGCCTAGACTGGGGAGGCCCCCTTTATTGACATATGGGAATCTGGAACAGAGCTGTTCAATATACCATAGTTAATGCCAAAACTGAGTGCTTGGATGCTCAGGTTGGAAAAATAGTGGGAATTGACCAGCGTTTGTATGCTTAAAACCCCATGGGGAGTACTAGAGCCCATCTATTGGAAACTCAATCAGCCTTGAATGAGGACCTCCATCAATGCACCAAGAAATTATTGATGTATGATAAATATCGGTTGTATCATTTTGGATATAAAAGTAGGAAATTGTTGGCTCGGTGTCTGAAGGACTCTCAGGCATCTAAATTCGTGGTGGCAGTGTGGGATTGTACAGGGCTTTGAAGTGGTCTACGACTGAGATCAGTGCCATCTTTCGGAGTAGTACCGGATGTTATATAAAAGGTTCCTCTTTATCGGCTCTACTATTCAACATATTTATACAACTCATCTGTGACATCATCAAAACCCCTAAGGTATTATACCATATCTATGCAGATAACATTATGCTGTCTACCCCACTATCCACCCATAAACCTATATACTCCCCTCTGAGTGCTTTGAAGCCATCTCACAATGGCTTAAAAGGCACAACCTCACCATAAACTTCCAGAAGATAGAAGTGCTCCATATCACCAGAGATTCTAACTTCACACCACCATCATACATAGACATACAAGGGAAACGGCTCCAAGTAAAATCTCACCATAGATAAGTCTCACACTAAAACAACATATCAATAATACAACTAATGCTGTCTACCAAAAAATAAAAGCATTACGAACCCTACAACCACTTCTAGAATCCAATGACTTCAGAACAGTATTCCAAGTCACGATACTGCTGCATCTGGACTATTGCAATATTGTTCTCCAGGGGCTCCCAACTACATCAATCCACCCTCTACAAATGGCACTGAAAACTGCTGCCAGAGTCCTAACTAGTACTCCGAAGCATGAGTATATCTCCCCCATACTCAATAACCTCCACTGGCTCCTCATAAGATCCTGCTCTAAATATAAAGCCTTAATCACTGTATTCAAAGCACTCCATCAACTCTCATCTATATACTTGCAATTCTTGATCCAAAACCAGAGGAAAATAGATCCAGAAGAGCAAGCACTCAATCCACTCTTGTCATCCCACATAGCAACAGAAAGAGCACTCAAACATCATCTAATACAGGGAGGCGTGGCCTAATAGTTGGGGCAAGTTACTTCGAGCTGAAGGACCAGGGGTTCAAATCCCGCTAGAGGCAGGGCCGGCCCGTCCATTGAGCAAGAATGTTTTTTGCACAGGGCCCCGCGCAAAAAATATTCTACATCAGCCCAAGTAGATTTTAAAAAAAAACGGCTGCCGACGTGGCAGCAGCAGAATCCAGCGTCCCGCCGCGTGGCCCCCCTGCCCGGCAGAGCCTCCCTGCAGCATTAGCTCCCGAGTCCCAAAGTGCGGGCTTTCAGAGCCACGAAGGAAGAGCTTCTCTGACCTCTCACGGCTCTGTTAAGCCCACCGGGGCTGATGGGAAATCCCATCAGCCCCGGCGGGATTAATAGAGCTGCGAGAAAGGGAAACTCTTGCGGCTCTGAAAGCCCATGCTTTGGGACTCGGGAGCTGATGCTGCAGGGAGGCTCTTCCGGGCGGGGGGGGGGCCCCGCGGCGGGATGCTTGATTCTGCCGCTGCCACGTCAGCAGCAGCAGCAGCCACAGCCAGTTTTTTTTTTTTTTAAATCTACCTGGGCTGATGGGGGGAGGGGGGTTAGGATTGGTAATGGGCTATGGGGGGGTTAGGACTGGTAATGGGCTATGGGGGGGCTAAGACTGGAAGTGGGCTGATGGGGAGGTTAGGACTAGTAATGGGTTATGGGGGGCTAGGACTGGAAATGGTCTGATGGGGGATTAAGACTGGTAATGGGCTATGGGGGGGCTAAGACTGGAAGTGGGCTGATGGGGGGGGTTAGGACTGGAAGTGGGCTGATAATGGGCTATGGGGGGGGCTAAGACTGAAAATGGGGTGATGGGGGTTAGGACTGGTAGTGGGATGATGTGGAGTTTAGGACTAGTAATGGGTTATGGGGGCTAGGACTGGAAATGGTCTGATGGGGGATTAAGAATGGTAAAGAGCGATGGGGGGGCTAAGACTGGAAATGGGCTGATGGGGGGGTTAGGACTGGAAGTGGGCTGATAATGGGCTATGGGGGGGGATAAGACTGAAAATGGGGTGATGGGGGTTAGGACTGGAAGTGGGCTGATGGGGAGGTTAGGACTAGTAATGGGTTATGGGGGCTAGGACTGGAAATGGTCTGATGGGGGGGTTAAGACTGGTAATATGCGATGGGGGGCTAAGACTGGAAATGGGCTGATGGGGGGTAGGACTGGAAATGGGATGATGGAGGGGTTAGGACGTAATGGGCTATGGGGGCTAAGACTGGAAATGGGCTGATGGGGGGTTAGGACTGGTAAGGGGATAGGGGGGGCTAGGACTGGAAATTGTCTGATGGGGGGTTAGGACTGGTAATGGGCTGTGAGGGGGCTAAGACTGGAAGTGGGCTGATGGGGGGGTTAGGACTGGAAGTGGGCTGATGGTGGGTTAGGACTGGTAATGGGCTATGGGGGGGGGCTAAGACTGAAAATGGGGTGATGGGGGTTAGGACTGGAAGTGGGCTGATGGGGGGCTTAGGACTGGTAATGGGTTATGGGGGGCTTAGGACTGGTAATGGGCTGGGGGGGTTGCTAGGACTGGAAATGGGCTGAGTGGAAGGAGGGCTTGAACTGCAAATAGCTGATGGGGAGGGGGCTTGGAATGGAAATGGGCTGTGAGGGGAGGGAGCTAGGACTGGAAATGGGCTGAGTGGGGGGGCTAGGATAGGAAATGGGCTGATGGAGGGGCTAGGACTGGAAATGGGCTGTTGGGGTGCTAAGATTGGAAATGGGCTGTGGTGGGGGCTTGGACTGAAATGGACTCATGGAGGGGCTAGAACTGGAAGTAGGCTCATGGGGGGCTTGGATTGGAAATGGGCTGAGTGGAGGAGAGCTAGAATGTGACATGGGCTGATGGTGGGGCTAGGAAAGGACTAGAAATGGGCTGATGGGGGGCTGGGATTGGAAATGAACTAATGGAGGGACTTGGATAGGACTGGAAATGGAGGGGAGCTAGAATTTGACATGGGCTGATGGTGGGGCTAGGAAAGGACTAGAAATGGGCTGATGGGGGGCTGGGATTGGAAATGAGCTAATGGAGGGACTTGGATAGGACTGGAAATGGAGGGGAGCTAGAATTTGACATGGGCTGATGGTGGGGCTAGGAAAGGACTAGAAATGGGCTGATGGGGGGCTGGGATTGGAAATGAGCTAATGGTGGGGCTAGGATAGGACTGGAAATGGGCTAATGTGGGGACTAGAAGGGAGCAGATGCTGGGTGGGGCTGGAACTAGAAGGGAGCTGATGTTGGGGGAGGATTAGAATGGGATGGAGCTGGGAGAGTGAAATGGAGAGGGAAAAATATTTTGTGTGGGAGGGAAGACAAATTTACAATTGGCCAGATATTGGGAGAGTAAGTGGGGATTGAGGATGGAGGGGTAAAATTTGAGTGGATGAAATAGGAATGAGGAAAGAGCAAAAGGAGAAAGATTAGTATGTTAAAGCAGATGTAGAGAGAGAATGGAAAAAAATCTAGAAGAGAGAAGAAAGGACAAATGCACAGCAGACGATGGAGAGTTAACAGAAGACACGAAGAAACCAGAAGAAAGTGGCTGGAGCAATTGCAACTGAAAAAAAAAATGCACAAAATGTAGAAAAGTATCTCTTTATTTTGAATTTATTAACTGGAATATGTCAGCTCTGGGAAATGTGCATCATTAACGTCTGCGCTTTGTTTAGTACAAGAGGAAATTAATTTATAGTTTTATTTCTACAGTGTTGTTGTACATTCCAAGTTTGGCTTTTGGGGTTCCCAGTTTAATTATTGTCTTCCTGTTTCTAAATTGTGATTCCTTGTTTGGTGATGGTCTATGTTCTGCATGTGTAACTGAGCTGAGGTATTCTGTTTATGTAATTCGTATTTGGCATTGCCACTTGTTCTCTTTCCCTAGTAGGTCATGTATTGTTTTTCTCTGAAATGTATTGGTTTAATATTTGCAGTGTTTCCTTTTGATAGATAGGGTATGGTGCTTTGTGAGTCCTGGTAGTGCTGTTAGGATACGGCAGGTTTGCTATGGGTTCTAAATGCTTCTACAAACAAGGGAAACATACACGCAAACAAATTTTTGTCAGGACTTACACCATGAAGGAAAACAAATCCTTCTTGTAGTGTGATGTTCCTTTTTATTCTTTTTTAGGGACGCAACCCTAACATAAGTTTTAAGGGGACATTAACCCCTCAACACCAACCAGTAAAACCAAATTCCTTCATGGGTAAAAACCCCAAAAAAAGTCACTTAGCTGATCAGACTTTCATCCCAAGTGTAGGAGTCTTAATGACTTCACTCTTTGTTCTTCTGAAGGTCAGGAAACCAAATCACAAAACTCCCCCTCTAATCTTGGGGAAGACCTTCATGCCGCCCCGAACCATACAACTAGAAATGCAATGAAGTCATAGCTAACAACAACTTTCCAAAACCTTCTTATAGCAACCCTTTCAGAATCAAAATCCTGAATGCAGTAACCCACCGTTGTGTTTCAAGCCTAAGATTCTCTTGGCCCTTCTTCAAACTGTGTTGCTCCAACTCATACCCGGAAAGTATCCACATTTAAACTTCCTGGTATGATCACGTGTCCGGTTGATAACCAATAGCTGCTGAGAATTAAGAGCCCTCACCGCCCTATCACAGGATACTCCACCAATCCAAGGTTGAATTCAAACCTTGTGGTATTAAGGATTCCAGGGTGTAGATCCAAAATTGTTCCCAACAGCGCAAATGAAAATCTCGATCTCCACCTCTATCATTAGGTGGTATATGATCTAACACTCTCCAACGGAGATCGGAGAATTTGTGATTATGTTCTTGGCAATGTGCAACTACCGTAGCTGTTAATACGATGTTTATACAATGTTCCTGAAGACATTTCTTCATTGTTCTTGATGTCTTTCCAACATAAATCTGTTTACATGGGCAAATCAATATATAAATGACAAATGATGTTTGGCAGGTAGTTGAAAATTTACTAAATACCTTCCGATGCTGTAAGGGATGTTCCCATACCGCACCTTCCAATGTTAAGTCACAAAAATCACAGGTGGTGCATTTCAAGTGCCCTGGAGTCCCCATTTCCAGAGGTCGACGATAATTATGCACTACCCAATCCGCAACCTTTTTCCCTCTTTGAAAGGCTACCATCAGCGGTTTCTCAAAACATGGATGTAATGATAATACTGGCCAATGGGTTTTCATAATATTCATCACTTCTGTCGCTCGTGGCATATACGGTAACACTCCAACATAAGGGGGGGGTCCCTTCTATAGTTGTAGAAGAATTTTGTGATACCGAGTTCCACCATTCACCATGGTTAAATTGGGCCCTTCGATATGCACAATTAATAATATTTCGAGGATAACCCCTTTCTAATAACCGAGTCTTCAATTGTAACGCTTGCACCTTAAAATCCTCCACTGAAGAGCATACTCAACGTAATCTAATAAACTGCCCTACAGGTAAGCCCCGCCGCAGGGGGCCTGGGTGGTAACTTCGATAATGTAGTAGAGTATTTCGTTGGACTGCTTTTCGATATAAAGTTGAGCTAACTTCTGAATGATCCTTAAATAACCGTAAATCTAAAAAATCAATAGTATCCTTATGAAATTTAGGTGTAAACTGCAAATCCATTGATAATGTATTAATCCAAATGAAGAATTCTTGCAATTTTGTTTCAGTGTCAACCCAAAAGAAAAAAATATCGTCCAAAAACCTTGTCCACATCCTAATATGGTGAAACCAATCTGAGGGATAAATAAAAGTGGATTCAAATTCTGCCATATAAAACATTGCTATCGACGGGGCTACTGTAGCCCCCATCGCAATTCCATGTATTTGCTGAAAATATTTTCCGTCAAATTGAAAAAAAAATTTTGTTAACACAATTCTCAATGTTAACACAAATTCTTTAGGCAATCTATCTGGTAATACAAAAGGGACATTCATCGCCATCCTCAAAGCTGCTTCCTGATCTATATTGGTATATAGAGCTTGCACATCCATAGTCACCATAAACCAATCAGTCTTGTTCCCCATCATTTCTTTTAATATCAACAAAAAATGGAAAGAATCCTTTATATAAGATGATATTGTTGGCAACAATGGGCGAAAAAATAGGTCACAAAATTGTGACAATGGCTCTAGAAGGGATCCCCAACAGGACACAATCGGATGACCTGGCGGATTTTTGAGATCTTTATGAACCTTAGGTACCATATAAAGGGTGGGAAGCATAGGGAATTTCTTATTCAGGAACTGATGTTCCTTAGCCGTAATCCAATTGCGTTTTAGAGCTAATGTTATATAGTGTCACCACCAGGTGGGCAGACTGCCTCCTGGCTAGCAGGGCTGCGCCTGATGGCAATGAAAGTAGTTGCACGCCTCGAGTGGTAAAGGCAAATTAGGATTTATTCCCCTCCCGGGGGTCGGATTATTCAAATAACAAACAAAACACAAGTACTCAAAAGAAATAAGCCATGTGCTCTGGCAAAAACCATAAAGAATATTAGAACAATTTCTTCTTGCTTCAAAGTAAGTAATAACGTTATGCATTCAACAGCAGCACACAGTCTCACTGTGTGGAAATCAGCATTTATCAGTTGTAGTGTTTTCCCTTAACACTAGGCTCAGCTCTGGCTAGCATAAAGACATTATTCTGTCGGATAAAATCAGTGTACAGTCCATTGGGTCACAGATGGACGAACACTCACTGAGTGTATCAATTATCATTTGTTCTTGCACGTATTCAGAACCCTCCTTATTTCTATCCTCAGGTTGGGATAGATAGCGTCCTTCTCCCCTCTTGCTATCAGGTTTTAGCCTGCGGGGTTTTCTCTGTGGCTTAAGAGTTTCTACAAAGTCATCTTCTGACATACACACGTCCTCTGGATAATGTCTCTCCTTCTCTGAAGGCAGTGAACGCTCTCTGCTTAGCTCTCTGCTTAAATCTCTCTGTTGGGAGTTCCAGCCCTGCCCCCACCTTAGACTTCCTGCATGAGGCTGCTCTGCATTCACACTGTAGGAATTTCTATCATTCACAACTCTTAACTTCCCACTATAATCATTCCTCAGGTCACAGCTTCCTGATACATACAGTTTTTCCTTTGGTTTCCACTCACTCCGGCTAGAACGTAGCCTCCGTGCTCCAAAGTGTTTGCAATCAGCAGACCAGTCACACCTGTTCTCTGCTCTTGCTAGCTGCTTCCTCCTGTAGGACTCTGGGTAGTTACTTGTGTGAATCCTTCCTGTCTCTGACTCACTTCCTAGGTCAAAGTAAGAAACTCCTCCAGCTTCCTCTTGGCCAGCTGCTTCAGGTAAGACAGCCTGTTCTCTCTGCTTACGCTGCTCACGCTGTTCTGCCAGTTCTCCTTCCTCTTCTCGTTCTAACCCTGTGTTCCCTGCACTGTCCTTATAAGGGCTGTAAGCTCTTCCCCTTCTCAGGTGCACGCTATCAGGAACTAGGGAGTTTCTCTCAGCTGAGTGTTTTTTCAGACCTCGTGGCTGCATTTGTTTCTGTTGTCCCTGACAACAGCTGCTCACATGGTCTGTTTGCCTGTCAGCTTCAGGACTGAAATGCCGTGAATCTGGTGCTTTTAAGGTAGAGAATGGGGCTACTTCATCACAATAGTCATTAATTTCTTGCTGAATATCAGTAGTTGGATCATCACTTAAAAGCTTATAGTATTTCATATCCAAAAGATGTGAATTAACTACTCTCTGATATTGATCTTGGTCTTGCACAACTATTGCTCCACCTTTGTCAGCTCTATGAATTTTAATATCCCGTCACGTACTTAAAGATTTTAATGCCATGCGCTGCTCCCTCGTCACATTTAAAAAGGAGTACAGCGAGGTGTCTTTCTCCAAAATTTGAAGGTCCCGCAGTACTAATTTTTGAAATATCTCAATGGAAGAATCCATCGGACCAGAAGGAATCCATTTCGATGGATTTCTTATCAAAGAAATTTCCGCCTCAGTTCCCATTCCTGATCGTGACTGAAAAAACTTTGAGACTTGTAATTTTCGAAAAAATCTATATAAGGCAACTCTGATGCGAAATGGATCATAATGAGGTGAGGGAACAAATGATAAACCCAGTTGTAATACTTGTAACTGATCCTCAGTTAAGGCTGTTTTCGACAAGTTTATTACTGATGTTTGGTATGAGATCTGGTGGTCGGTCCCCTCTGACCTTCCTCGGGGCAATGGGGCTGGTATAATTGAGGGCGGCCCCTGGAAAAAGGTCGCTGAAATGATCCTCCTCGTGATCTATCTTGACTTTTTGAAGGACCAGTATCAGAAGAGTCATTACTTTCTTCTGTTTAGTCCTCAAATGTTACTTGTCGTCTTTGAGTTTTTTTATCGGATCGCAATAATTGCCTCCATGTATATACTTGGTTCTTCTCATAATCCCCCGTATCCCGTTTGAACTTAGTAATCTTTTTTTGTTTAACCGACTCCTGAAATTGTGTTAATTGTATATCAAATTCTTTCCAATCGGATTGAAACTTTTCTTGAGATGAAGATTCTATCAATTGTTTTTCCAAGACTTTTACTTGTTCCTTCACCACTGTTTCTTCCAATGTTAATTGTTCCACTAACAGGGCTATTAAATCTAACCCACATTTATTTAAAATGCTATTCCATGTATTACAAAATTTTTGATCCTCCTGAAACCTGTAAGCCCCGTGGAATCATATGTTGTTTCAAATACTGAGCCATCGTGACCGCATGTAGTTGGATTCTCACTTGTTTTTTGTGAAGATTCTTAAAGTTTAACCACGAAGAAGATTTAATTTCTTCAGCATCTTTTTCTATTAATTCAAACAACAACGGTCGATTGGTTAATTGGACAATTTGATCCTCAGAAAACGCAAAGGTAGCGGTGTTCGTAGTGAGCTCTGAGCCGTCAGCAGCCATATCCAAACTGGTTCAAATTTACTACCCCTAAACTTTAACCCCTACTATATCTCCCGCAAATATACTTCTACAAACAAGGGAAACATACACGCAAACAAATTTTTGTCGAAAATAACACCATGAAGGAAAACAAATCCTTCTTGTAGTGTGATGTTCCTTTTTATTCTTTTTTAGGGACGCAACCCTAACATAAGTTTTAAGGGGACATTAACCCTTCAACACCAACTGGTAAAACCAAATTTCTTATCATAGGTAAAAAAAAACAAAAAAGTCACTTAGCTGATCAGACTTTCATCCCAAGTGTAGGAGTCTTAATGACTTCATTCTTCATTCTTCTGAAGGTCAGGAAACCAAATCGCAAAACTCCCCCTCTAATCTTGGGGAAGACCTTCACGCCATCCCGAACCATACAACTGGAAATGCAATGAAGTCATAGCTAACAATGACTTTCCAAACCTTCTTTATAGCAACCCTTTCGGAATCAAAATCCCGAATGCAGTAACCCAATATTGTGTTTCAAGCCTAAGATTCTCTTGGCCCTTCTTCAAACTGTGTTGCTCCAACTCATACCCGGAAAGTACCCACATTTAAACTTCCTGGTATGATCACGTGTCCAGTTGATAACCAATATCTGCTGAGAGTTAAGAGCCCTCACCGCCCTATCACAGGGTTCTAAATGGGCAGTGCTTGTAGTAGTTCCTAATCTGCTTGGCGGTTGGCACTGGATTATAGTAATGTAGAAATCTTTTAGTCTTTCTTTATCCATACACTCATTAAGAGGCATGTTTACTAAAAGTTGTGTATGGTAACATTATGCAAATATTTATGCAAATGAGGCCCCGCACTGAGTCTTCGCACATGGCCCCGCACCCCCCTTGGGCCGCCCCTGGCTAGAGGACAGCAACCTTGGGCTGGAAGGACTGGAGTTTCTAGTCCTACAGGTGTTCCTTATGGCCTTGGGCAAGCCACTTAACCCTCTGTTGCCTCAGGTACAAAAAACATATATTGTGAACCCTTCGGGGACAAGGGAAATATATATGTATACAGTACCTGAATGTATACTGCTTTGACTCACAGAAAAGCGGTATATAAGCCTAGCTAAATAAAATAAATAAATAAATAATAGAGCATTCTCCCTCTTTGCACCAAAGCTCTGGGATGCTCTGCCAGATGATATCCACAAGAAAATCAAAACATACCTATTCATAGAACACTTCAGCAAGCTTCCAGACTAAACTACATTCTACTGTCAGTATTCTTTGTAAAATATGCTGTCCTGAGGTCAATTGTTAAAATGCTTTACAACTTGGTCCCTTCCTTTTCCCCTTACCCTCCCCCCATATATACCCAAATTCCCAAACATACCTAAATTCCAACCCGTATATAGATTCCTAATTGTCTAATGCAATACTGCTGTTCAGATATAGTAGATTGCCACTGTATGTTTTTTGCACCGTTCAACTGTTCACAAGCCTGCTTAGTGTACTCTTGTGCTATTAAGTTCATCCACTATTTGTTTCTTATAAATTGTTTCATGTATTGCATGCCCGTTTGTTCCATGTAAACCAACTTGACATTTTTGAAAGGCGGTATATAAACACAAATAACACAGGTACACTAACAAAAAACTGCCTCCAGTTTTGCAACTGATTCCTATAGATTTTGGGGTGCTGAATCCAGGAAAAATAGCCAAAATGTTCCATCACGTCACGTTTTCTTGCAAAATTAGATTTCTTACCCATATAAGGAATGTTCACATAATTTCTTTTTAGCCGACTGCAGTTTATTTTCTTGGCCCAAAATAGAGGTTGTAATGGTTAACTAACTAGAAACACTCCCTCATGATATTTTAGAGTGTTTTGTATTCATTTTATACATTAACAGGACAATTGGGAGGCGGGGGGCTAAATCCAGTACTCGCGCTGGCGCATGTTCTTTCCTGTTCGCCTCGCCTCGTTCGCTCGCTCAAACACGGTGGTTGCGACATGAACGTTCCTGTCAAATTTCAGTTTCTTGCAAGTTCATTATTACCTTTTGTTTGCTCAGTCGTAATCCAGCTTTATTCCGAAGTGGTTCACTACAGTTGTAGTTTGCAGTGCTGTGTATTTGTGATGGCTCACAGAGCCAGAGGTTGCGTCAACTCTCCGGACAGTTTTTTTTTTATTTGTGGGGAATATACCATGAAAACGCGCAGAGGAACATTGCTGCATTTATTAAAAAAGTATATTTCGCCTATTTCGGTTTGTAGTTAGGCGATCAAGTCAAACCGTGGGCTCCTCACAAAGTGTGCAAGACATGTGAGATAGATCTTGGCTTATGGATGAAAGGTAAATACAAGCATTTTGTTTCGGAATACCTATGATGTGGCGTGAACAAAGAGACCACAGCAGTGACTGCTATTTTTGCTCTTGCATTGTGAAGGGATACAACTTAAAAAATAAGAACGTAATAAGTTACCCCAACCTTCCCTCAGCAATTAGGCCTATGCCTCATAGCAACGAAGTACCTGTGCCTGAACCACCAAAATCTTTGGATCATATTGTGTGGACGGTTCTGATCATGATGAGACTCATCAGATGGCTTTTCCCGATGAGTCCAGTACTTCCGAGTTTGAAACTGAACCAGATCCGAAACCTGAACTTTTCTCTCAAGCTGAATTGAATGATTTAGTCCGGGATTTAGGACTCCCAAAAGATGCTGCCCAACTGCTAGGTTCTCGGCTTAAACAGAAAAATCTATTGTCACCAGGAACAACTTTTTATTGGTACCGCAACCGCGAGACACAATTTTTGAAGTATTTCAGCAAAGAGGAAGATTTGGTATTTTGCAACGATATATACGGAGTGATGGAAAAGTTTAAACTCAAGTATGATCCTGCTGAATGGCGGCTGTTCATTGATTCGTCAAAAGACAGCATAAAAGGTGTTCTTCATAATGGCAACACATTCGCTTCAGTTCCTATTGCTCACTCTGTTATTCTCCAAGAAAAATACGAGAATTTGGCCCTGATTCTTCAGAAGATTCGTTATGATGAGCATAAGTGGATGATTTGTGGAGACTTTAAAATTCTATCCATGCTATTAGGGCAGCAATCCGGTTTCACCAAATATCCCTGCTTCCTTTGCTTGTGGGATAGCCGGGCCCGCGACCTACACTGGGGGAAAAAAGACTGGCCAATTCGGGAGTATTTGAGACCCGGTGAGAAAAATGTTCTTCATGAGAGCTTGGTACCTCGTGATAAAATTCTATTACTACCTCTCCACATTAAGTTGGGTCTCATTAAGCAATTCATCAAGTCCCTTCCAAAAGATGGTGAGTGCTTTCGGTACCTTTGCTCAAAGTTCCCCCGACTTTCTGAAGCAAAGCTAAAGGAAGGAGTGTTTGTTGGCCATGATATAAGGAAACTCATTTCAGATGGAGCATTCGCTGAAACGATGTCTGAGAAGGAAAAAGAAGCCTGGGATTCCTTCAAGGATGTTGTTCTCAAATTCTTGGGGAACAGGCGGGATGAGAACTATAAGGATATTGTTGCCAGGATGCTCAATGCCTTCAAAGAGCAAGGCTGTAACATGAGCCTGAAAGTCCATTTCTTGCACTCCCATGTGAACTACTTTCCCGAAAACTTGGGGGCGTACAGTGAAGAACAAGGTGAAAGGTTTCACCAGGACATCAAGGACGCAGAGAGAAGGTACCAAGGAAGATGGAACACCACTATGATGGCTGATTTCTGCTGGTTGCTGCTGCGGGA
Source organism: Ichthyophis bannanicus (assembly GCA_033557465.1). Lineage (NCBI taxonomy): Eukaryota > Metazoa > Chordata > Amphibia > Gymnophiona > Ichthyophiidae > Ichthyophis > Ichthyophis bannanicus. The sequence continues at coordinate 39,850,946 of CM066048.1, read as the reverse complement.
AACCCCAGATGAAAAATACGCCAAGCAGCGCACCAAGAGAAGCATTCGGGGGAAGAAGAAACGGGCCCACCAGGAGATTGATTGACCCAAGAATGACTTTAAAATCTAAACTGTGTTGACAAATATCGTGTTTTTACTAAACTTTGAAATAAAAATTTGCTAGTTATTACCACAGTGTCGGATCTCATTTATTAGAATTTTATTTTCACACCATCGGGTGTTTGTCTTCATGTATTGCAATGGTGCGGTTTGCGTTTTCTATTCTTACATACATACCTGTACAACATTTTTTGCACATTTCTTTGCTTTGCTTTGTGTCTAACCTCGCTCTTATATGCTCAATGTTTGTGCACATGTATGTGGCTGTTTTAAGTGCAGACAATTTTGCTACCATCACAGTGTGTTTTGTTGACATTACTCTATTCTTATGTGCTGCCTTGTTACAATTTTCTTTATTCTTATTTGAATAACTACTAAACAATTAGTATAAAGAATTCATCCAAGAAACTTTTATCTCGATCGCACTCAATCTGAAACGTTCACCTCAAACTGCTAACCCAAAGTAGCAAAAAATCTGTACGTGATGGAGCAAATTGGTTACCAGATTTGGATTCAGCGCACCAAAAAACGTAAAAATCAATCGAAACATTAGAGGCAGTTTAAAAAAATTTTTTTTTAGTGTACCTGTGTAATTAAATAAATATTTACTGGGGAGGCGGTCTCTCCCACATAGATAAGGGCTTATTTGGCACGGGTTCGTCTGTCTTGTTTAACTCCCCAGCAGGTGGAGTGACAGGGGTTGCCTGTTCAGGCTGAGGAGGTGCTATGTCTGATTAAGAGTGCAAAGTGTTGCAAAGCCCCTGGACCAGACGGGTACAATGCTGGATTCTATAAACTTTTGCAAATACAGCTGATTATGCCCTTGGCAGATTCTTGTAATACTCGGCTGGACATGGGGTGGTTTGCACATGATGTCAACAGAGCTTATATTATGGTTCTGCCCAAACCTGGCAAGGATCCTTTGAAAGTGGTGTCCTACTGCCTGATTTCGTTACCAGATTTTGACCTGAAGTTGTTGGCAAAGCATTTGCGGATTACCGGGTTGGGCTGCTTCCTGGACTGCTGCATGGTAGTCAAGTGGGCTTTGTGCAGGACCGCTATGTGGTATCCAGTCAGCAAAGATTTTTGGCTGCCTTGGGCTGGGTGCATGTGGAAAAGCTGCCCTCCCTTTTAGTTAGTTTTGATGCTGAAAAGGCATTTGATTGTGTAGAGTGGTCCTTTCTGCTTGAGGTACTACATGCTTATGGGCTGGGGGAAAATTTCTGTCTGCAGTACATTTGCTTAACCCCCTTTCTAAGGTATCTATGCTTGTTAATGGAACTCCCTCCCAGAGCTTTGAGCTACTAGGTGGCACTCAACAGGGTTGTTCACACTCTCCACTCCTTTTTATGTTATCTTTGGACCCTTTCTTGCGCAGAGTGCATGACCTGGCAGAGGTTGAAAGGGGTACAGTTGTGGCACAGTTGTTTTAAGATGTTGGCATTTGCTGATATTTTTTTTCTGCCCAACCCATGTAATTCCTTATCATATTTGTTAGAGGAGTTTGATTCGGAGCATTGGCTGCGCTACGGCTCAACATGGATAAATCTGAAGCTATGGATGTGCTGGGCTCTGCGGGATGAATGGGAGATGGGCTTTCCACTTAGCTGGGCTGTATCATCATTCCATTATCAGGGTATACAGTTGCCCTTCTAATCCTAAGAACTTGTATTCTTTCAATGTGGAGGTTTGATTTCTTTTGTGAGACTATGGTTGAGAGAATGGATGTCTCTGCCTCTTTCTTTGCTTTGGTGGGTGGCAGCATACTCTATGGTAATGTTCCCAAAAATGTTGTATTTTTTAGAACTGTTGTCACTGCAATTGTTGAAGAAGGATGTTGGACATATTGAAAAGGTTCTTATAGAATTTTTGTGGCAGGGCAGGCAGCTGTGGGTGACCTTACGGAATCTACAAGGTGTTTGGATGAGAGGAGGGATGGGTCTCCCAGATCTGGAGATGTACAAGTAGAATGCAAGCTCTGGCACCTGTGTGACTGTTTGCTGTAAATCCCAATTTTTATCCCCCAGGACTTTGAGGAGGACTTGGTACATCCACATAGTCTATTACTTGTGCTGCATGCAGATCGCAAATATCTTCCTGCTAGAGTGAGTGGTAGTGTGCTGATTGCTACCGGTGCATTGTGGGTGGTGGAGAATTTTTCCGCGGACAACAGGATATTTGCCGCTGCGGGGGAATGTGCACTTTCCGCCAGGGACAGATACCCAACCGTTTAAAATTTGGGAGCGGCAAAAGTTGCGTGTGTTTCACCAGATATTAGACTTAGGAGGGTCCATATATTCTTTCCAGCAACTTCAGGAACAGTTTGCTTTAGAGCATAAAGAGTAGTTACTCACCTGTAACAGGTGATCTTTGGGAACAGCAGGAATCAGTCTTTACATATGGGTGAGCGTCACTGATGGAGCCTGCATAGGAACGCTCCCCAGCTTCCAATAGGAAAGCCTTTGGGAGTACTCCACTGTGTCTGTGTGCCTGCCTTCCAGCCTTCCCAACTCCTCTCCTCTGTTGAATTTGTAGCTGAGAAGAAGAAAATAACCCTACAACTTCTAGGGGAGGAGGGTGGGTTGTGAAGACTGATTCCTGCTGTTCCCAGAGATCACCTGTTACCAATGATTTACCTCACTATCTCCAGGAACAAGCAGGAATGCAGTCTCCACATACGGGGCTCACTAGCTCCCAGGTACCAGACTGGTATGGGAGGAAGAACAGTGCGAACCCTGAGGCAAAAAACATGTAGCCGAAGAGTCTGGAAGAGTTACGAGTCATTGGACTCAATTCCAGGAGGCAATATTCCCCCAATGATAGTCTGGTCTCTTGTAGAAGTCTGAGATGGAGGGTAGGAGTTGAGTTTAAGTCCCAAAGAGGTACTGGAGTACAGCTTGGCCAAAGACAGCATCCTGACAGGAGTCTCTGTCCAGACAGTAGTGTGCAGCAAAAGTATGAATGGAGGGCCAGGTAGCTGCCCAGCAAATCTCCTCAATAGATTCTGAATGGAGATTGGCTATGGAAGTTGCCATAGCCCGCACATTGTGAGCAGTGACATGTCCCTCCAAAGAGAGTCCTGCTTGTGCATGAGCAAAACAAATGCAATCTGCTATCCATATGGATAGAGTATGTTTGGTCACCGGTAGACCCAGGTGACTACGATCAAAAGAAATGAATAGTTGAGAGGATCTTCTGTGATCCTTAGTTCTATCAAGTAGAGGCCAGTGCTTGTTTTGCAGTCTAAAGTGTATAGCGCTGCGTCAGCCCCAGATGCATGTGGTCTATGGAAAAAAATCAGGAGCATTACCGACTGGTTTAGTGGAAAGAGGAAACCACCTTCGGGAGGAAGTGTGGGTGGGTACGGAGAACTATCTTGCCATAGTGGAACCGAGTAAAGAGGGAATCCACCATAAGAGCTTGCAGCTCACGGATGCAGTGACCTGAAGTGAGGGCAATAAAGAAGATGACCTTCCAAGATAGGAACTTCATTAAAGTAGTGGCTAAAGGTTCAAAAGGTGGCTTTAGAAGTTGCACCAGAACCACATTCAGATCCGAGGCTACCAGAGGTGGCTTATTGGATGGCTTGAACAGCAGGAGACCCCACATGAAGCATGCTACTAAGGGGTGTGAGGAGATAGGTTATCCATTCACTGATCTGTGAGAAGACGCAATGGCACTAAGGTGAACTCTCACTGAGTTTGTTTTTAGACCTGTCAAGGATAGGTGGAGAGGATATTTTAGAAGTGACTCTACTGGACAAGAAAAGGGGTTAATATCCCTTGGGGAGCACCAGAGAGCAAACCTATGCCATTTGAGGGCATAAGAGTGCCTGGTGGAATCTTTACGAGTTGCAAGAAGAACATCCTTGACTGCCTGTAGTAGGTTGAGGTCAGCAAGCACTAGCCCTTCAGCAGCCAAGCTGTCAGGCGTAGGGAGTGAAGATTGGGATGGAGGAGCGTCCCGTGGTCCTGAGAGAGAGGTCAGGTGTGCATCCCAGGTTTAGTGGCTGAGTCTGTGCAATGTGAAACATAGAAACATGATGACAGAAAAAGACCACATGGCCTATCTAGTCTGTCCTTCCATAACAACAACTACAACAGTCCACTTTTTACCTTTAGAGATCCTCTGTGTTGGTCCCATGCTTTTTTGAATTCAGTCACTGTCCTCACCTCCACTGGGAGACTATTCCATGGAGCCACTACTCTTTCTGTAAAGAAATATTTCCGCATATCACTCCTGAATCTATCTCCCTTCACCCTCATCCCATGTCCCCTCGTAGCAGAACTTGCTTTCAATTGAAAGAGGCTCTCTCCCTGAACATTTATGCCACGGAGGTATTTAAACATCTCAATCATATTACCTCTATCCCGCCTTTCCTCTAAGGTGTACATATTAAGATCCTTAAGTCTGTCCTCATATGCTTTATAATGAAGCCCATTAATCATTTTAGTAGCCACCCTCTGCACCGACTCCATCCTGTTCACATCCTTTTGAAGGTGCGGTCTCCAGAATTGCACACCATACTCCAAATGAGGTCGCACCAAAGACTTATACAGAGGCATTATCACCTCCTTTTTTCTGCTAGCCATTCTCTCCGTATGCACCCAAGCATCCTTCTAGCTTTTGCCGTCACCTTTTCTACCTGTTTAGCTACTTTAAGATCATCAGACACAACCACGCCTAGGTCCCGCTCTTCTTTAGTGGACAAAAGTACTTCACCTCCTATACTGTATTGCTCCCTTGGATTGCTGCAGCCCAAATGCATGACCTTACATTTTTTAACATTAAATCCCAGCTGCCAAATTCTAGACCATTCTTCAAGCTTAGCTAGATCCCTCCTCATGTTATCCACACCTTCCTGGCTGTCTATTGCAGATTTTGGTATCATCTGCAAAGAGGCAAACCTTACCCGACAGCCCTTCCGCTATATCACTAACAAAGATGTTAAAAAGAATCGGACCAAGGACAGATCCCTGGGGCACACCACTGGTAACATCCTTCTCCTCAGAGTGAGCTCCATTTACTTGTACTCTTTGTCGCCTCCCACCCAACCAATTTCTAACCCAAGCAGTAACTTTAGGGTCCATCCCTAGGGTGCTCAGTTTGTTTATAAGTCGCCTGCGAGGAACAGTGAAGAAGCAGAAGAAACCATGGTTGATGGAGCCAGAAGAGGGCTATGAGAATCATCAAGCCCCTGTCAGCCTGCAGCAAGAACAGTGTTTTGGGTATCAAGAGGATGGGAGGGAATGTGTAGAGAAGTCCCTTTCCCCAATGAAGAAGGAAGGCATCCGGAGCCTGTCGGTGCAGTGATGGAACCCTTGATCAGAAGCGTGAAACACAGAGAAGCTAAAGCCAGAGGAGAAACAGAGGCAATCACAGAACTGAACAGAGATTTTCAATGTGCAGCAAGACAAGACAAGGAGAAGTACTACAGTGATGCATGCAAGGAAATAGAAGCAGAAACTATTAGATGAAGAACAAGATCAGCTTTCCTAAAGCTACAAGAGTTAAAGAAAAAATTCCAGCCTTGAATTGGAATGTTAAAAGATGCTCAAGGATCCATGTTGAATGATGCTGAGAAGATCAAGAAAAGGTGGAAAGAATATACAGAGTTTTTATATGATAAAGATCAAGTGGACCAACAGCTGTTTCAACCTGTACCTTATGATCCAGAACCATTGGTGATGAAAGAAGAAGTTGAAGCAGCATTGAAAACCTTATCAAAGAACAAAGCACCAGGCATTGATGGCATTCCCATAGAGGTATTACAGCAATCGGATGCAACTGTTACCATACTTACAAGGCTTGCCAGGAAATTTGGAAGACGACATGGCCAACTAACTGGAAAAGATCTGTGTTTATACCAATACTAAAGAAAGGTGAACAAACTGATTGTGGAAATTATCGCACAATCACTCAGATCCCACCTGTCAGCAAAGTTCTACTCAAGATTATTCAGCAGAAACTACAACCATACCTGGAATGAGAACTACCTGATGTGCAAACAGGGTTCAGGAAAGGTCGAGGAACGAGAGACATCATCGCGGCTGTGAGATGGATCCTTGAAAAGACTAAAGAATACCAAAAGGATAGCTATATGTGTTTTATTGACTACAGCAAGGCTTTTGACTGTATAAACCATGAGAAACTCTGGGCCATATTAAGAAGCATAGGTACACCAGAACACCTTATTGTTCTCTTGCACAACCTTTACATTGATCAAGAAGCAACAATTTGAATGGAACAAGGAAAAACAGAATGGTTTAAAATCAGCAAAGGTGTACAACAAAGCTGTATACTGTCCCCCTACCTGTTTAATTTATATGCAGAACAAATCATCAGAGAAGCAGGATTGTAATGAAGACAACAGAGATGTGAAGATTGGTGGAAGACTCATCAACAACCTGCGCTATGCTGATGATACCACATTACTGGCTGAAAGTGAAGACGATCTGAAATGTTTGTTTCTCAGGATCAAGGAATATAGTTTTAAAATGGGCCTGCACCTTTAATGTAAAGAAGACAAAGATCCTGACAACTGGTAAAATCAATAAGTTCATCATTGATGGAGAAGAAATTGAAACAGTGGACAACTTTAACCTACTTGGATCAACTATCAATAAAGAAGCAAAAAGCAGTCAAGAAATCAGACGACGCATTGCTCTTGGCAGAATGGCTATGAAGGACCTAGACAAGATTCTCAAGAGCAGAGATGTCTCTTTCCATACAAAAATTAGACTTGTTCAAGCCATGGCATTTTCAATAACGTCATATGGATGTGAAAGTTGGAAAGTGAAAAAGATAGACAAGAAAATTGATGCCTTTAAATAATGGTGCTGGCGATGAATACCGTGTATACCATGGATTTCCTAAGAACAAACCAGTCAGTACTAGAGGAGATCAAACCTAAACTTTCTTTAAAAACTCAGATGACAAGACTTCGACTTTCATACTTTGGACACATCATGCAAAGACAGAGATCATTAGAGAGAGACATCATGCTTGGTAAAGTAGAAGGTCAATGCAAAAGAGGAAGGCCAGCAATGAGATGGATCAATACAATAACAGCAGCTACAGGTGCCAGTCTGTCAACAATGAGCCACCTAACTGAAGACCAAACATAATGTAGGACAATTATCTAGAGGGTCGCCATGAGTAGACACAGACTCGACGGCACTTAACAACAACAACATGTTTATCAGTGACTGATATAGTACCAGCACACTTGGTACATTTTCTAAAGCCACTGGTTGCTTTTCCATGCCTCAAAAAGTTGTCTTTAGGACTGAAGATATGGCTATGGAGGCTTAGAGGCCTAGTTTAGCGGTGAAAACCGCATTGAAGAGGAGGACATGACCGGAGGATCCAAGATGGCGGTGGAGGAGTGAGACGCCAAGGTGCAGTGCTCTACACCGGCTTTACACTTGCTCCTCGATGGGGAAAAAGAGAAAACAGCGTCCTCAAACTCCCTGAGTCCTCGACCCCAACGAGTAAATTGGTGCAGGCGTCTATAGCTGGATTTTGCACAACTTCTGGCGTTATGGCTTCGGCGGACCCACCGAGTGATTCGGTGGATCTGAGCTTTGATGGGGTGTTAAGCCCCGAGCAGTTGCCCCCTCCTCAGCCCGGGAGCCATCCCGGGAAAGGTCGGCCTGGTCAGGCTTCTTCGCAAGGCGAGGCTTTGCAGGCTGCTGGGAGTTCGCCCGGGAGGTCACAACTATCGACAACGGAACCTGGAGTGGATTTGGGCGCTGCCGTAGAAGATCTGATGGTCTCTTCTCCTTGTAGGGGAGGCCGGCTGGGGGAGCAGTTGATATCTAGTCCCTCCGGTCTTTCGGCGTTCCGGATCCCTGAGGTGGTGGAGAAACCTGCGCAAGTAACGTTGGATAGCTTGTGGGAGGCTTATCTCGGCTCTTCAAAGAACCCTCCTGCCCTTATTTGGGGTTGTTTCTCAGGAACTGATTGGCGTTAAAGCACAGTGTGAGGCGACGGCTGCGGAGGCTGTGATTCAATCGGGACAAATTTCTTCACTTGAATCCAGAGTCGAGGACCTGGAGTCTCTTGGAACTGCTGGGGTTCAGGATCGGTTAGTTCAGGCGAGGAAAATGGAGTATTTGGACAATCAGCTTCGAAGGAATAATCTTAGATTCCTGAACTTTCTTCGATCACCTCTGTTAGATTCCATTGACTTGGTCCATAAGTTTTTTTTAGAAGTGCTTCAGATGCCTGCAGGATCGTTGCCCCCGATAGTGAGAGCTCAGTATGTTTCAATATTGATTGGGGAGGTTGCAAATCAGCTGGGGAAACCTGCTGGTAGTGGCCCCCCTCATATGGATCTTTCTGATTTCTTGGAGAGCTCACTTGAGGTGGTTACTAGCAGGGCTACTCTATTGGTAAAGTTTGCTTTCGAGTCTGATCGGAATACTGTGTTGCAATTGTATTTCCGTCATATTTTAGATGCTATGTTTTTGGGTTCAAGAATATCAATATTTCCCAATTTAGCAAGGGAAACACAGAAAAGGCGAAAAGCGTTCCTGGAGTTGCGCCAGAGGACGCTCGCTTTGAGTGCGCAATTTAAACTTAGATATCCTTGTAAATGTGTTATTTGTTTTCAATCTAAGCAATACTTGTTTTTTGAACCCAAGCAACTTTTGTCTTTTCTTTTAAGTAAGGAGGGGCTTGGATCTGAGGGGCCTTCTACACCGGCTGCCATATAATAATAATCACGCTCCTATAATGTTATAATTGTGTTAAGTGATTAACCTTAGAATTAATTTCTTTTTTCTTGGATCCTTATTGGGGGAATATTGGGGTCTATACCAAGTTTTGTTTATATTTCTATAGGGCTGCTTTGCGGTTCTTATTTTTTCTATTCTTCATTGTATATGAAATTCTGATTCAGAAAGTTTTTCTGGAATGTTGTAATAAAATTGATAAATATTAAAAAAAAAAAAAAAAAAAGAAAGAAAATGAAGAGGAAAGAAATAGAAACATTTGTAAAAGAAAAAATTATCAGAATCGGTGTTGATTTCGATGGAACCGGCATCAATGGGAAGGCAGAAGCGTGATGTTCCACAAAAAAAGAGAGGTTTTTCAGCAGTGACAGGATGATATGACCTACTGGCTCCACGGAAAACAAAGAACTGAGAAGAGGAGTTGGGAATGCAGACATGCAGGTGCAGTGGAATGCTCCCAAAGGCTTTCTTATTGGACACTGGGGAGCGTTCCTGCGCGTGCTCTGTTGGTGACGTTCATCCATATGTGAAGACTGCATTCCTGCTTGTTCCTGGAGATACATTTTTATGCATACCTACGATTGAAGCATTACGTTTCCTCATTGGGCCAGTCTTTTGGGCAAGGATAAGTTGGAACAGGTGGAATGTTTCTTTGAGTTTGAGGATCAGAGGGCTATGTCGATTTCCTTATATTATAAGAAGTTGGGGAAATTTGTGCCTCAGCTGGGTTTTGCAGCATGGGAATAGCGATGGGAAACAGAACTAGGGCTACCACATCAGGAGGGGAGGCTTTTGCGGTTGATCGCCCAAATCGCTAGCTTGGTGCAGGGTGCTCTGTTGCGGGAGATGCAGTTTAAAGTGCTTTTGAAAGGCTACATTGCTCCTGTGTGAGCGTTCAGGGTGGGGTTTGCCCCACTGGTGATTGCCCTCGGTGTTCTGAAGAGCTGGCACATCTGGGTCATATGTTCTGGAGCTGTAAGGAACTGCAAGACTATTGGCAGCGGATTCAAGGCTACCTGGGGGGGGGGGCTTCTTGCCCCGTGGGTGGTCTTAACCCCCAGGCCAGGAAAGTCAAGGGGGTGGCTGCTGGCCTACTCATCCGGAAAGCTTATACAGTATAGTTGACAAACAATGCTTGTTGATACATTGGAGAATGGTGGGCCACCCTTCTTATTAGGCCTGGTGTAATTTGTTCCATGGCTTGATGTTGTGGGAACGATTAACCTCTCAGGGACATGGGGAATGTAAGGATTCGTTGTGGGGGGATATATTAACACTCTCACATCCCGTACTTGAAGTGAGTTGTTGACGATGTAGGCCTGTGGCGTTTGCTAGGAGGATACTGTATATTGGAGGACTGGCAGCTATGGGGAGAGGAGGGGGACTGGGAAGGGGGAAAGCTGAATGGAGGGATTTGGGGGTGAAAGGATGAGGTTGAGGAGGAGAGATAGGGGGTTGGGTTGGGGGGTACATCTAAGGGGGTAGGGTGAGGCAAGGGGGTGTGGCAAATACAAAAATGTGTTTTTTTGTTATTATATTGTTTATAGTCTCCCAGTACCGTGTAAATGTACCCGTGGTCTTGGAGTTTCTCCTCTCCTATCTTTCAGGCGCAGGAGCTAAGCAGGTAGCATAAAAAAATCAGTGCTATCCAGCTAGCTCCTGCGGCTTCCAGGGTGTGCGGCGAGACCTGGATTTTCAATGCCAGGGCCACATATGACCCCGGCATTGAAATTCCGGGTTAGGCGGAAGAGGGGGCGGGCTATGCACTGACACGGTGCATAGCACAGCCCAGTTCAAAATCGGGCCCATGATTTTCACTAAATCAAGCTCATGTGTTGAGGACCCATTCAAACATTTACCAGCATAATCATGAAACATGGTCTATCGCTCCTTCTGCACTGACCCAATGAAGAGAGCAGAGCTCTTGGAAGTTAGACATAAATATCTTAGTTTAATTTAGTAAAGAAGGTTGTTGCCTGCTATTTGTTATTTCTATGATTTTATATGGATATATGGAATTAAGATAGGGAACAAAATTCACCTGAAATTCCCCTGGGGTTTAAAGAACAGAGAAGGCTGAAGGGAGCTTGCTGGAAGATGGAACGGGTAGGAGGGGCCCAAGAGAACTCCTCCTGGAGGAAGAAGGATGTGGATAGAAAAGGTGGGCTTGGGTATAAGACTTCAGGCAATGCAAATAGGGATCTTTGGCAGCAAATCATTGAACCATGAAGTAGGAGAAAAGAAGGGGGAGCTTGCCCAGTAGTGGTCAGCTACCTGGAGGACCCCCACCCATCTGGGTAGTGAGCAGGGCCAGCGCAAGGAGATGAAGTACCATAGGTGAATCTCATCCTTTGCACCCTCCCTCCATGGTTCGCCTCCCCCTCCCCTGTGGCATCCATTGCCACCGCCGCTGCTGCCTCTCTCCGAGGCAGATACAGATGGCGTCTGTAAATGAGGGAGGGGATGCTGGGGATTGAAACTGACTGGAGTGTGCCCAGCTGTATGTTCATTCACTACAAGGGGACTGTAAAAGGCTGGTGTGCCTCCACCCATTACATATGCCTCAGAGATCTAAGATGACTCCCTTTGTAAATAGAAATGGTGGCTCCAGGACTTTGAAATGATTAAGGACACTAACAGTACCACTTGTCCTCACTTCCTGATGGTAAATTAATTCTGCAGTTTATTTGCCTTATTAATTGGCAAAAAACAATATTAATATTAATCTGAGATGTTACCTGTTTAAAAGAAGTTGAAAGTAAAGAGTTGGACTGGATTCAGAAGCAATCTTGGTTTGAAAGACTGATTCTTTAGTTACTAAATGTAAGAGTGAGCCTGCTTTCTGAGAATGTGAGTGCAATTGGCTCCCAAGAGAAGATCCTGGTTACACCCCCAGATTAGATCCTGGTGACAATGGGCCCGTGTGAAAACCTTTCGAATATTGGGCCCAATATAAATATCTTTTGTGGACCTGGTACAGCTAGCCAGATCACAGTGGTTATGCTAGGGTTGCCAACTGGGTCCAGATGCGCCCAACAGGCTTGATTCAGTCCTGGGTTTACCCCATTGCATGCAGTGACTTGTAGTTTTCATTTTCTTATGGAGTGCAATGGAGAAATCAGAACTACATATTCCTGCATGCAATGAGGTAAACCCAGGACTGGATTGAATCTGTTGGGCGTATCAGGAGCCAGTTGACAACCCTAGGTTATGCACAGAACACCTACACAGTTTATGGCAGGAGTTTTTCACCACAGGGAACTGGAGTCCATTAGTTGGGACTCAGTTTTGCTCGAGCAAATGCAGTCTGACTTCATTTAACTTGCCATTCAAGCAAAATGAGAATCCTTTCCCAAATATAAATTGGATCATTTACAAGTATTAGTAAAAGCGTTCCTGTTAATTTGGAAGCTTCAGAATTCTTTTAGCTTCTTTCCTACACATTTCCCTACAAAGCTCCTGGGAGCAGCCATGTTTGAAAAACTCAAAACAACAAGAAAACAGCAAAAAGCTAAAAGAAAAAGAAAAGGCCTATACATCAGTAATATGACAGATCACAATAAAATTAGGATACCATGATCTTAATGCACCATATACACAGCAATAAGTTATAGTGGCACAGACTTTCATAGTTTATTTTGGATTAAAACAAGAATCATGCAAAGATGCCATACATAAGCTTTCCAGACCACACGGATCCCTTCCAGTTCCTTCCTGCAATTCACACCTGATATATAAATGGGGAATTTCTTTCATTTTAATCACTATCATATCACACAGTTGCTCCTCAAAACATCCAACTTTGTCCGTTGTGACAATAAATCAGACTATCTGAACGGCACTGCCCAAAATAGTTGCAGTGCATCCAGAGCTTGTACTGAGAATGAGAAGGGAGGGGAGAGGGGGAGATTCAGGCCTGCCAAAATCCAGAGGTAATTGATTTCCTTAAAGCCTTCAGGAATGCGTCCTCTGTGCCCCAGAGCAGGGCTCCTAATCAGGCTTAATTATGAGTCACCTAGGCCTCAGAGAGATGAAGGCCAACTGGCTGGCTTCACAGACCTGCCAGGCCTAATGGAGGTCAGGCATTGACCCCTGGGCTTTAGGGCTGAGTAACATGAGCTGAGGCCAGGTGTGTGCCTGCAGGACACTCACAAGATCAGTACTTCTCTGGCCATCTTTACCACCCCCACACCTCCAAATTTCCTTTTAACTGCACCACACTTTCTCCTCTTGCGCCCTCCTCTATTTCTCTTTCTTATTGCCTATATTTAATTAATCCAGTTGGCACTGAAGTTGAAAGTGTAGCAGAATAAATGGAGAGAAGAGAGGAAAGAACTGGGTAACAAAACCTTATGATGTTTGGGAAAAATAATCTGGTGACTTGTTTGACTGACTGCAAGATTGACAGTTGCAGTGGAGCGGACATATATTAAGTCTCCTTTTCCATACAAGTGGTATGCAAAGATCTAGTATATTGTGAAGATAGAGTGCCTTTGATAAATGATGAATTAAGATTTAATGCAAAGAAGTGCAGTGTCATGCACTGGGAAGCAGAAATCCAAGGGAAATGTGCGCAATAGGGGGCGAGAGGTTGGTGTGTACGGAGCAGGAGAAAGACCTTGGTGTGATTATTTCTGTAGATCTCAAGGTGGCAAAACAGTGCGACAAGGCAGTGGTAAAAGCCAGGAGGATGTTGGGCTGCATTCGAAGAGGAATTACCAGCAGAAAGGAAGGAGTACTAATGCCACTGTATAAGTTCTCTGGTGAGGCCTCACTTGGAATACCGTGTTCAGTTTTGGAGACCGTATCTTGCAAAGGATGTAAAAAGAATGGAAACTGTTCAGAGGAAGGCGACCAAAATGATTTGGAGCCTGCGTCAGAAGCCTTATGAGAAGAGACTTGAAGACCTAAATATGTACACTCTGGAGGAGAGGAGGGAGAGGGGAGATATGATTCAGACCTTTAAATACTTAAAGAGAAATAATGAACAAACAAACCTCTTCCAAAGACGGGGAAGCTGTAAAACTAGAGGGTATAACATGAAGCTGCAAGGGGTAAACTGAAAGGCAATGTCAGGAAATACTTTTTCACTGAAAGGATGGTGGATGCTTGGAATGCCCTCCCGATAGAAGTGGTGGGAGCAAATACAGTGACGGAATTCAAAATGGTATGGGACAGACACAGTGGATCCCTTTACAACAACAGGATAAAATCAAAATAAACTGAACCATCTAATTTCTCAACAAATAGGGGTTTCCTACATGGAGCGGTGGGTTCACCCCTAAACAAAGATATGGGGAGGGGTGGCCTGAACAGAGTGGCAAATGCACCTACTCCTGCCATCTTACTGGGCAGACTAGATGGACCATACTGGTCTTTATCTGTCGTCATTTACTATGTTACTATGTTACTATCAGAACTAAAGGAGAATAAACCAAAATAAAAAAATATAAAGTGATATGTAGCTTTCAGGTTTAACATTCCCTTCCACAGGTCAGAATACAATGCGATATTGCCAAAACATTAAGTGAATCATGTATAGTGTGAAAGGAAAAGGGGGGGGGTGGTTATGGTTCATCAGAAGATGGACTAACCATGGCACCATACTGCTTTATCCAGGATGAATTATATTTCATGTGAACTGGCATTTTAGAAAGGGCATCCATGTGCAATCTGGGATGTCCAGATGCCCCCAACATGGAGCCCATGCTGATTGCCCATATAGACATCACTGCTATGAACTGTGGGGCAGGGACATCCATCTCCAGCAAGGTTGCATACGGGGACATCCAGCAGCAAAGCAAAATGAGCCCCAATTCCCTGTCAGTGTTTGTTGACAAATTGTAAACTAAAGAGGATAAGAGCATACCTCCTTCTCCACACCCTATAGACATGACAAAACGAGCACTTTTCAGATGCCTTTTCATGTATGAAGCAGGTATGCATGAGGAGTGAAGGAGTGGCCTAGAGCCAGAAGACCAGGGTTCAAATCCTACTGGCCCTCCTTGTGACCTTGGGCAAGCCACATAACCCTTCATTGCCTCAAGTACAAACTTATATTGTGAGCCCTTTGGGGACAGGGAAACTTGCCTTGATCTCTCCCTGGAAAGGTGTGAGCTGAATACTAAAAAAAAAAAAAAAAAAAAAGCCTTTGATGTGGCTTGGGACATTCAATGTTCAAGTTCTTGGGACTTTTTATTTTTATTTATTTAACCAATTTTTATACCACCTTATGTACAATGCATCATATAGGGCATAACCTATAAGGTCTATGGCATTGAAGAATCAATGTAAAAATTGTAATTGCTTGTTGTGCCTTTCACCCCCCCCTGAAATCAATGTATTTTCAAATTCTGGCCTGTACAGCCGCCCCATTATGTATAGAATACCGCTGCTGATCGCTGGAAGCAGCGGGATACAAGTGTACACTAAATAAATAAATAAATAAATAAATTGTTAGTCCGTGGCCTGAAGTTGTCGGGGAGTAGTTGGAGCTTTTCCTTGGTTAGGAGGCTAAGTAATGTGTCCCAGGTGGTTTGTGTAAAGTAGAGTTTTCAGATTTTTCCAGAAGTCTTTGATGTCTGTTATCGCTCATATGTCATCTGGGAGTGAGTTCCATATCGATGGGTCATATAGTGAGAACATTCTTCTGAATGTAGATTGTTTGGATTTTTGGTATTTGTGGAGTGAGATGATCATATACTTGTTGGTGTTTCTCCTGGGTCAGGTGCTTGTGTCTCTTAGTATGAGGTCTTGTAGAATGTTGGCCAGTGAGTAGTGGATGATTTTAAAGATGTTTAACATTGTCTTGAACCTGATGTGGGAATGTATTGGGAGCCAATGTAATTGGTAAGTATTGGGGTGATGTGCTCTTGTTTGGATGTTCCGGTGATGATTTGTGCTGCTGTGTTTTGTGCTATTTGGAGTGGCATGATGGTTTGTTTTGGGAGTCCCTGGTACAGTGTGTTACAGTAGTCAAGTATGGGAGTGATTACTGCCTGGCATAGCCATCAAAAGTAATCTTGGCTCAGGATCGGCTTTAGTCTCCTGATAACTAATTTTATGGTAGGCATTTTCATTTTATGGTAAGCATTCTGGTTATGCCTCCACATGCCCCCATTATGACTTGGACGGCTTCGCACTAGGGACATCTACAGACCCAGCTTCAACAATGGCTCCAAGGACATCTCTGTGCGTTGGATGTCTCTATGCCTGTTTTCAGACATCAAAGGCACGAATAAGGCTTCTAAAATAATCCCCTTAATAAGATCTAGTCCCCTATTCCTGAAATATGCTGCTCAGAATTATGTTGCCCATATATCTAATTACTGGAGAAATAATAAAAACAGGGTTTGATTGAAATGGGCAAGGAGCCAAAATGAGAATGTAGCGTGAAGGCAAAGTGAGGTTAATGAAATGTTGGAGCAGTGGTTCTCAAACTTGGGGTCGGGACCCCAAATGGGGTCACATTATCAGTGGATGGGGTCACAGAAACATGGCCATTTTCCTATCTCTCTGGATTTTCACTGTGACCTATGCCAAGTCACTAATCAGCAGGTGGCCTCTGAGAACGTGAACATTCATAGGTCCTTGCCCCCTCCTGGGTAAGCTTCCTGTTAGGCTGGAAACCCATGCTGAGTACAGAGGTCTTTAAGCACACACTGACACAAGGGACCCTGTACTGCTGCCACTGTTGCAACTACTGTTGCTGCTGCTGCCTTCCTGCTTTAGATGAGTGGTAGGAGGAGAAAGAGGCCAGAGATCTGCTAGTTTGATTTAATCATCATCTGGGGTCACATGAATTTTCAGTTGTTAAAAATGGGGTCATATGGGATAAAAGTTTGAAAAGCACTATGTTGAAGAATCCTTTGCACAGGGCCAGTTGGGTGGGGGAGCAAGCAGGGCAGAGCGTCACAAGGAGTTCCCCGAGGTGAACTTGAATAATGTCTTTAAGGCAGAGTTGAAGGGTGCTCAGCACTATTCAGTGACACTCCTAAATTTCTGTCCTGAGCTTGCCTCTGCGAATCTTTACTGTGTAGATGAGACCTTTACAAGATAATCGCCCTTCTATCCATATCATATGCCCCCTGTGGATCTATCACTTAGATCTTATTGTTGGAGCTTCCCCCTCATAAGATTGAAAAAGACAAGCTGCATCCATTAACCGAGAGGTGTGTGATTACATGAGACTTCTGATCTGGAGTTTGGTTGGATTTAAATTTAATTATGCAGTTTTCTTTTCTGGTGGGCAACTATGGAAATTTAAGCAGGATGCCAAGGAAGACAGACCCCTAGGTCTTTGCCTGTTTGCCTGCACTGAGTGGACTGCACAGGACTATGTTCTGTGTATGGCATTGGGAAGGGAGGAGTGGAGGATAGATGGGATGGCTTGACACTGGAAGACTAATGAAAGAGATTAGCCTCCTCCCCTCTCCTGAAAGGCATTAATCTAACACTTCAGCTTTTGATCTGTTTTAGGCTTCCCAGTGTTTGGTAGCAGAGGAAGAGAAAAGGACTGAAAGGATTAAAAGGTTAGCAGTGCCCGGCTCAATCATACACTCCAGCACCTCAACAACACTGTAAGATTCTCCTTAAGGAACATGCCATACATCTATAAAAGTCTCTGTTCTTCATTTCATGTATGTTACAGGGCACTCAACCCCTCTGTAAAATCTCTGTTCATCTCATCTATGTTACAGGGCATTCAACTTCTCTATAAAGCAGTGGTTCTCAACCCAGTCCTCTGGGACTCCCCAGGCCAGTCAGGTTTACAGGATATCCACAATGAATATGCATGAGATAAATCTGCATGCACTGCTTCCATTAAATGCACATCTATCTCATTCCAAGCTTGTATGGTTTTGCACACCAGTGTGGAAAGGGTTGTTTGTGCATTATAGGAGAACTATGCTAGCCATGGAGTAAAAATCCTTATCATATGAACATTAACATTTAGAATGAGCTGTGTGGAAGTAAAAAAAGATATTTTATATTGTGCTGTGAAATGTGTTCAGAGGAAGCATTACTGTATTCCTTTGTGGTTTGGTGCAATAAGATTTCAAGAAAAGATATTCCTACGGCTGTGTTTTGAAGTGTCTCACTGGAAGCGGTTAGGGGGCCACCAGCCAAGACTAGAGAACACCTGACCAAGTCTGCTGTCACATAGTGACACACAGTTCTTTCACAAAGCTTCTGCTATTCCATCTCAGGCATGTTATTTATTTAACTGCATTTATATACCGCTTTTCACCGGGTCAAAGCGGTGTAACATATAACAAAAAGGGGGGGGGGGCAATACTTTAAAGGGTAGGGCCGTCACCAGGGGGCAACATTTATAGATTTGGGGTGGACAGAGACATGTACGCTTCTGCTGTATCTAAGTATTAGTTCATGCGGATAGGGTGGTTTTTCTGTTCAGAGATGTTCACAGAATAGGATTGTTTTCAGCTGTTTCTTGAATGATGTGATGTCAGCGTTGTTCCTGATGGGGTTTGGCAGAGAGTTCCAGAGGGATGGAGCATAAAGTTTGAAAGCTCTGTTGCAGGTCCGTTGTGTGGATTTGGTTCTTTTGTGGGGGACAACGATGGAGTTATTGAAGGATTGTCTGGTTGGTCTGCTGTGGGATGGGCAAGGCAGTAGGGGGTGGAGTGAGGTGTTCCGTGTTTGGTGGATAGTCTTGTGGGTGAGTAGGATAGCTTTGTACTTGATTCTTGCTTCAAGTGGAAGGATGTGGAGGTCTCTTAGGATTGGGGTGATGTGATCCCATTTTTTCGCATTCTGAATAATCCTTGCTGTAGTATTTAAGGCAGTTCGGAGGGGGTTGGTTTGTGAGGCAGGAAGTCCATGGTAGATTATGTTGCAGAAGTCCAGATGAGGGAGCATCACAGCTTGCATTACTGTCCTGAAGTCGTGAGGTTCTAGGAGGGGTCGGAGGCGTTGTACAGTTTTAGCTTTGTGGAATATCGTCCCGGCGGTCTTGTTGATTTGATGTTTAAAGGTGAGAGCTTGATCAATGATAACGCCTAGATACCTTATTTGAGGCTGGATTTGAATTTGCGTGGTTCCCATGTTGAGATGGGTAGGTGGTTTGAAGTCTGGTTCTTTTGTCACTATAAGGGCTTCAGTTTTCTTTATGTTGATGGATAGGTTGTTTTCCTGTAGCCAGTTGGCCACATCGGTGAAGCAGGCTGATAGCTGGTCATTTGTTGGGTTAGTGGTTGTAATCGGTGCGTAGAGCATTATGTCGTCAGCGTATATGTGGAAGTTGATGTTGTGGGTGCGTATGACTGAGCAGAGTGGACGGATGGAGTGGATGTTATGGGGACACTCAACCCTTCTACAAAGCCCTCTGGTTAATTTTCCTTGTTGGGGACAGGGCGGCCCAAGGGTGATGTGGGGGCTCATTGTGGGGTCTCATTTGCATAAATATTTGCATACCATTGGGCTCCATTTGCATACATTTAATTTCTTTTATTTTTAAATGTATATGTTGCCCATCTAAAATTTTAAGCGGCTTTCGAAGGCGCCCTTCACAAGCCTCTATTTTTTTGTCCTAGCAATGACTTAAGGGCATGTTTACTAAACATTAATGTGCGTTAAGTGCCACTGTGCCAATAGAAATAAATGGGTGTTGCTTAACATTTGTGAATGCGCAGTAACTTTTAGTAAGCATGCTTCTTAACGAGTGTCTGAATACCATTTGCATGGACTGTGAGGATAAAGAAAGACTACCAGATTTCTACATTACTATCCTCTAGTACCAACTGCCAGGCACATTAGAAGGCACTATAACCCAGGGGTGTGAAACACCAGTCCTGGAGGGCCACAATCCAGTCTGGTTTTCAGGATGCCCCTAATGAATATTCATTAGATATATTTGCATACAATGGGGCAGTGCATGCAAATATATCTCATGCATATTCATTAGGGATACCCTGAAAACCTGACTGGTTTGCGGCCCTCCAGGACTGGAGTTTGACACCCCTGCTATAACCCCTGCTAATTTAGAACTCATAGCAAACCCGCCATATCATAGAGGTTCCCAACTCCAGCCCTGGAGGGTCAAACAGCATTCAGGTTTTCAGACTGTCCCTAATGAATATGCATGAGATACATTTGAATACAATGGGGGCAGTCCATGCAAATGCATATCATACATATTTATTAGGGACAACCTGAAAACCTGAATGGTGTTTGGCCCTCCAGGACTGGAGTTGGGAACCTGCAGCACTACCAGAACTCACACAGCACCGAACCCTACCTATCAAAAGGCAACACTGCAAATATTAAACCAATACATCTCTTACTGGGAAAAGAGAACAAGTGGGACTGACTGTCACATAGAAATTACATAAACAGAATACCACAGCTTGGTCACACACGCAAAAAAGAGACCATCAACAAACACAGAACAAGGGATCACAATTTAGAAATATGAAGACAATATTTAAACTGGGAACCCCAAAAGCCAAACTCAGAATGTACAATAACTCTGGAGAAATAAAACTATAAATTAATTTCCTCTTGTACTAAACAAAGCACAAAGACGTTAGTGATGCACATTTCCCAGAGCTAACACAACAAGGAGCAATGCTCTTGCCAAACCAAGCAAGATACACAAAAAACAAGAGATGTGGGTCGTCCAAGGATGATCAAAAGTCCTTTATTCACAGGAAAACCCCAATGCGTTTCACGAGAACGCCTTCCTCAGGGGGTATACAGCTTAAAAACATAAAATAAATCCATTTAAATATACAAGAAAAAGATAAAATAGTGAGCCCCTTAAAACAATACAAATATATATAAATAATAAAGATAGAACTTCCATAAAGGAATGTAAACGCAGGACAGAGAACCAATGAAAACAATAACTTAAATCATTTAATTATAAAGGACAAGCATTGTAATTCAAAACAAGAAAATTATATATATAAAAAATAATAAATATCCATAGACATACAATATATGCACTTACTTGCATAGGGAGGAGTGGTCTAGTGGTTAGGACAAGGTACTTCAGGCCGGAGGGCTGGGGGTTCAAGTCCCACCTGGGGACAGCAATCTCAGGCCGGAGGGACTGGGATTTCTAGTCCTATAGGCACTCCTTGTGGTCTTGGGCAAGCCACTTAACCCTCCATTGCCCATGTTCCCTGTAAGTATTAGCGTATGTGTTTCATATCCCCTCATGTTAAATGTATCCCCCAATTGACCGCTTTGACCCGGTGAAAAGTAGGATATAAATACAGCTAAATAAATAAAATAAATTAAATTAAATAATGTGCAACTGCTGAATAGTAGTCAAATACAATATATTTTTGCTGCAATTAAGAATAAATGTGTTTAATGAATTACTAACTATATGCATCTCATCAATTGTAACCTATAACATTAGTCACTGCACTGTTTAAGGAACAACAGAGATATTATATAAAACACCGCTAGAGGTGAACTTAAATAAATACAATAAAACAACACATATATGCACTTATATTGTAGTGGATGGCACTGTGTGGAATAATCATGAAATATACATCAAAGAAGATACTTTACTAAAAATTGCTGACCTTAGTCTGTAGACTCAAAACGTCAAACGTGAATCATGAGAATTCAAGGAAAAGCCTCTGCTACAAAACCAAGAGACATAAATGTACGCTTATGCTTGCATTACATAAACCAACTAACATTGCTTTATAACATAAATTGAAAGTACTTAAAGGGCTGTGGTACATGCCAAATGACACGAGGAATTAAATTCACGGTAGAAGAGCAAATTCCACTTTAAGTAAAAAAGATGCTCAAAAGTGAATACCTGTTATGATATGCGACATCATAGAATTTACTGTATGAATGACTATTATAATATGCGACGTTGTAAAACTTATTGTGTGAACATGCCCTAAGGGGCTCACTATTTTATCTTTTTCTCGTATATTTATCTGGATTTATTTTATGTTTTTAAGCTGTATACCCCCTGAGGAAGGTGTTCTCGCCGAAACGCGTTGGGGTTTTCCTGTGAATAAAGGACTTTTGATCATCCTTGGACGACCCACGTCTCTTGTCATTTCCCAGAGCTGACATATTCCAGGTAATAAATTGTAAATAAAAGTTTTTTTCTACCTTTTGTTGTTTGGACATTTTATTTTTCAGTCGCAATTGCCCCAGTCATTTTCTTCATGTCTTCTGCTAACTCTCCATTGTCCGCTGTCCATTTCTCCTCTCATATTTTTTTCCTTTCCCTCTCTCTACATCTGCCTCTAACATTTTGATCTTTCCCCTTTTGCTCATTCCTCCATTTCTTTCTTTGCTCCTTTTTCATCCACTCAAATTTCACCCCTCCATCCTCAATCCCCTTTTGACTTTTCACCTATCAGCTTACCACATACCCATGCTCTCTAATCACCTTCTTTCTCTCACTCATTTCCTTGCCGTCTCATGGCCTCTCTCACATAGTTCCATTGTGCCCACCATCTCCCCTCTCTCTCTCTCACCACTCCAGTTCAGCATCTCACAATCCCCTCACCCTTCCCCTTTAACACCCAAAGTCCAGCATCTCTTTCTTTCTCTCCCACCTCCCCAGCCCTTTTTGCCTTCTCCCAACCCACAGACCAGCAGGCTTCTATCCCCTTCCCCTTCTCCATCCTCTTCCCCTCCAGTAGTCCAGCATCTCTTCTATCTCCTCTCCCAGCCCAGCATTTTCTCTCTCTCCCCCCGTTCCTACCCTCATCCCCAGTCCAATATATCCCTTCTGTCTCATAAACCAAAATCTCTCTCTATATATATCTATATCCATATATATCCCCATCCAGAATATCTCTTTTTTTTTTCTCTCTTCCCCCTTCCCTCCCAATGCAAAAATATCACACGGCACCATCCCTGCTGTCTTCTTTTTTTTTCTTCAAGTTAGCAAAAGAAAGATTGTACGGCACCATTCCTACCTTCATCTTTCTTTCTCTGAGCCAGCATGCAGCAGCCAGTTCTGCCTGTAGCATTCACTTCCTGTGCACAATTCAATGGCTCCATGCACTGGAATGCTACGGGCAGCACTGGCTGCTGTCACTGAATCAGATAAAGAAAGATGAAGTTGGGGATGGTGCCACACGATGCTGCGATCTTTCTGCTGCCAGAGCTGAATGCGCCTTGTTTTGTGCAGACCTTGGACCAGCCGCCTGAGTCCCCACTTAGTCTCCAAGTACCCAGCCAGTCTTAAGCGCCACTTCTTTTCTCCCACCAAATTTTAGTCTCTACCTAAGTCCCAGTCCCTGCTCACCCCCATCTCCATGTCTCCAGTACCTACCCTCCTACCTTCTACATCCTTTTCTCACACCCACCCAGCTACTTCATTCTCCAATATTCATTGCCCTGCCATTCCTCCTTCTTACTCTTCTTATGCCCCTCCCTTTGTATGATCTTGTTATTCCCTCCTACACAAAATACTTGTCCCCCTCTCCAACCTCACTCCCCCAGCTTCTGCCTCTTTTACTCCACCCTGACCCCAGCATATGCCCCCTGTCAGCCCACCAGCCCCAGAATGGCCCCTTCCAGTCCTCTCCCAGCATCCGCTCCCTTCCAGTTCCAGCCCCTCTAGCATCAGCTCCTTTCTAGTCCCTGCTCCTCCCAGAATCTGCTCCATTCCGGCCCTCCCAGCTTCATTTCCCATCTAGTTCCAGTCCCTCCCAGCATCAGCTCCCTTTTATTTATTTATTTGTTTTTATATACCGCTCTTTTTAAGATCAGTGCGGTTTACATATAACGTGAACAATAAATGGGTTTACATAGAATAGATTGCATAGAAAAGCTTATATTGAATTGGAAATAACATGAACAGTGAACAGTAAAACATCAAACAGATTTGCAAAGAACAGTTTAACTTGGGTTGAAAACATTGGAGAAAGGTAATATACAAGTGTTGAGAGCAGATAACTATATATTAAATGTTAGTATGAGGAAATGAATTTGAAGCGTGCAGGCGGGTAGACTGGTGGCAGGCTGAGCAGTAATGACTTCAGCCTTGTTTAGGGTGGCTGTTTTCAGGTTAGTTGGAACAGGTATGTCTTTAATACCTTCCTGAAGGATGTCAGATCTAGGATGGCTCAGATCATTGGGGGTAGGGCGCTCCATCGAGTTGGTGCATATAAGGAAAATGCACAATTCTTAGTAGATTGGGTACATGACCTTATTGCTGAGGGGATGGCGAGTGTGTTCACCATGCATGATCTCCTAGTTCTGGTCTCCGGTGTATGTTGTATGAGCTTTGCGAGAGAGGTTGCAGACATGCTGTGGAGGGCCTTGAAGGTAATTAGGAGGGCTTTGTAAATCAGGCGACTTGTTATGGGGAGCCAGTGAAGCTGAATCAATAAGGGCGTAATGTGTTCAAATCTGGACACAGATAGGAGTGTTTGGGAGGCTGTGTTCATGGCCAGTTGTAATGGTTGGACAGCGTGCTTTGGTAGACCATGAAAAATTATGTTGGAGTAGTCCAAGTGAGGAAAGATGAGGACTTGGCATACAGCGCGGTAATCTGAGGGCTCGAGGAGAGGGCGTAGATGCTGGAGGACCTGTGTCTGTATGCCAAGCACCTTCTCTGACCCTCTTCAAATCCAGGCTGAAAACTCACCTCTTCACTGCTGCCTTTGGATCTTGATTCACCTGATCTCCTTTTTTCTTTTCCTTTCCCCCTTGTTTTATCCCTGCCTACGCTCTCTGTGTTGTCTGTCATGACTAGATTGTAAGCTCTGATGAGCAGGGACTGTTTCTTACATGTCTGTGCAGTGCTGCGTATGATTTGTAGCGCTATACAAATGCTCAGTAGTAGTAGCAGTAGTAGTTCTCAGTTTATGGTAGACTGTTTTGGTGACATTTTGTATGTGGGCTTCCCAATTCAGATGTTGGTCCAGTATGATTCCAAGATAGCGTACTTCTTGCTTGGCCATGAGGTCGAAGTCTTTCACCCTGACGGAAGTTGGCGGGGTAAAAGTGTGATCTTTGGTTATAAATAAGACCTCCGACTTTCTGTTGTTGACCATCAGATTGTGGGTAGCGAGCCAATCTGAGACTGCGTTCTGCGATGGAAGAGAAGTCAGGGCTGTCTGTGGAGAAAGGGGTATATAGCAATACATCATCGGCATAAATGTGGTAGTAAATGTTGAACGATTGTATAATGGCACAGATTGACTGTATATAAATATTGAAAAGCAGGGCGGAGAGGGAAGATCCCTGTGGGACTCCTTGCATCTGTTGGAATGGTCTGGATGATTGAGTTTCTATGCGGACTGGTTGCTGGCGATCGGACAGGTATGATTTGAATCAGTTGAGGCCTAGGTTCCTTATACCTTTTTGATGTAGGCGGGTGAGTAGGAGAGTGTGGTTGACTGTATCGAAGGCAGAGGCGATGTCCCTGAAAATCAGGATGAATCCTTGTTTCTTCTTGTCTAAGCCTGTGTAGAGTCTATCCAGGAGAGTCACCAGTAGGGTTTCCACACCATGTTGTTGGCGGAACCCGTGCTGTTGCGGGTCCAGAGCAGAGTAGGAGTCAAAGTGGTCTTGGGTTTGTTGGTGGATGATATTTTCTAGTATTTTGGTTAGGAAGGGGGAGGCTGGAGATAGGTCTGTAGGAACTGATCTCTGAAGGGTCAAGCTTGTTGTTGTTTATCAATGGTGTGATGGAGGCGGTTTTAAGTGGTGGTGGAAGGACGCCTTCCGACAGTGAGAGGTTAGCAATTCTGGTGATGGCTGGGCTGAGGTTGGTTCATGTTTGCTTGATCCAAAATGCTGGACATGGGTCCCAGTCCCTCCCAGCATCATCTCCCTTCCAGTCCTAGTGCCCCCCTCCCCAGCATTAGCCTATTTCCAGTCCTAATTCCACAAAAGTCCTCTTCCTTTCCCAGTCCCCCCATCCCCCAGCATCAATCCTCCTCCAGTTCCCTTCCCTCTCAGCATTAGTTCTCCAGTTTCAGACCCAGCTTCAGTCTTCCAGTTTCAGTCCCTCCCAGAATCATGCCCCTTCCAGTCCCAGTCCCCCCATCCCCTGAACATCAGTCCATTTGCAGGCCTAATTCCAAAGAAGTCCTATTCTAGAGCCTCCCCCCAAGCATCATACTCACCCAGTCACCTCCTCCCCTGTGGCCCTGCCACAGCCTGCATTGGTTGCATGGCTGCGGGAGCGTTTTTTTCCACTTCCACAGCTGTGCTAAGTTGCAGCCGCCAGCACTTTGGAATTCATAAAAATGAAACCGGGGCACTTCTTGTCTCTTGCACAAGACAGGAAGTGCCCCTGTTTCACTTCTACAAACCTCATGGTGTCAGTGGGTGCAAATTAGCACAGCCGCAGGAGTGAAGAAAAACACTCCTGCGGTTGTGCAGAGGTGAGCCGGCGAGGCAGGCTTCAGGCCTCAGTGGCTCACTTCTTAAGCCAGCCAATGCCACAGGGGGAGTGGGGCCATGTGCGGGCGACATGCCCGTACATGCTTAGGGCCAGCCCTAGTTAGGGAGAAACTAACTTTCAAAATGGTAGATGTGTAGCAGCCAGCTCTGGAGAGTTCTGCTACATTAAAACCTTGTTTGTACTAAGGGCCAGAAAAGGAAGGGGATGATTTGATCCTTGCCCAGTGACTGATCCTACTGATATCCTCATGAAGCGGCCGGTCAGGTTGGAGTTTCAGGGGAGGTACTATTGGTGGGAGAAATGGCACTTGCAGCAAGATTGGCCTCTGGGAGAAAGAACTTCCTTCTTTCTGTACCACAGACCAGTGATGGTGCATTAAAGGAGCCAAATAATGATATTTTTGGAGAGGCAGGAGCTCCTCTGGAACTTCGAAGTCCCTTGGGTGACTCAGCATCCCCAAATTTGTATCAGGGAACAATCAAAAACATTTTCCTGACTGAGGTGCAACTCCTTGAACAGCTTGTGCACCGGCATAGCTATTGCTCCCTTTGGGACATAGATATACTGGAACAGGCCACTACTACTACTGCTACTACTATTAAAGAACATTTGTATAGCACTGCAAGGCATACGCAGAGCTTCACAGACACATGTAAAAGATGGTCCTTGCTTGTCAGAGCTTACAATCTAGTCAAGACAGGCAGCATAGAAGATCTAGGGGGAATGGTAAGGAAACACAAAGGAGATCTGGTGAGTCAAGATCTGAAAGCAGCAGTGAAGAGGTGAGTTATCAGTTTGGATTGGAAAAGGGTCAGAGAAGGCGCCTGATATACAGACTCAGGTGGTTTGTTCCAGGCATAAGGAGCAGCAAGGTGAAAGGAGCAAAGTCTGGAGCTAGCAATAAAAGAGAAGAGCTATTTGCCAGAAGAGTGGAGTTCCCGGGGAGGGGTGTAGGGAGGGGCGATTGACTGGTGTGCACGGACCAGGAAAAGGACCTCGTGTGATTGTTCCTGATGATCTCAAGGGGGCGAAACAGTGTGACAAGGTGGTGGCAAAAGTCAGAAGGATGCTGGGTTGCATACAGAGAGGAATTCTCCAGGACCAAGCAGGAAGTCAGTCCTCACTTATGGGTGACGTCGGCGCCGACGGAGC
The DNA here is from genome assembly GCA_033557465.1 of Ichthyophis bannanicus. Lineage (NCBI taxonomy): Eukaryota > Metazoa > Chordata > Amphibia > Gymnophiona > Ichthyophiidae > Ichthyophis > Ichthyophis bannanicus. Next base: position 39,823,577 of record CM066048.1, on the reverse strand, counting down.
CCTCGCGGAGCAATTTCCCCAGCTTTCGAAGAAAGCCTTTGGGAATTGCAGCGCGCATGCGCGGTCCCCTTCCCGCCCAAGGGTGCCATCTTGCTCAGTCTTCTTTTTTCCGCAGAGCCCTACAGACGTAGTTTGTGATCGCCGCTGAAAAAGTTGATTTTTCGTTCTGTTTTTTCTCGGTTCGACGCCGTGTCCTTTTCCCGCCTGGCCTCGATACTCCGGTGTCGAGTCCGTTCACTATTTTTCGGTTTTTGTCCTTCGTGACTGGCGTTCCCGCCACTTTTTTCTTTTTCTCTGGCAGCACGGTCTTTTGACCTTGCAGGGGCCCTTTTTCCCCCGATGGCTGCCAGCGGGTTTAAAAAGTGTGATCGGTGTACGAGACTTATGTCTCTTACCGACACACATGACTGCTGCCTCTGCTGCCTCGGACCCAATCATGACCCGATGATTTGTGGTCCGTGTACCAAAATGTCCTCGAAGGCGTTGAGGAGTCGGCAGTCTCAAAAGGAGCGAATCTTCTCTGACTCCGCGTCCGGCCGGGCCCGGACCTCGTCAGAGGCTTCGACGTCTCGTGACTCCGGCCCCGAGCATCGTCGGAGTTCCTCTGAGCGGGGGTCTCCCGCCCGGGAACATCGTCGGAAGAAGAAACCCGCGAGGGCGGCGTCGGAGGATGCTCCTGGTCCCTTGAGGGCCAGGTCGCATAGCACCGATAGCCGCCCCGGGTCCTCGGAGTCGGAGAGGCCTTCGAAGCATCCTCGTCTCGAAGTGGAGTCTCCTGGACACGTGAGTACTGTAGTCCTCATGGACTCGCCTCCGAAGGAGCCGACGTCGGGCCTGACGCCGTCGGGGCCCGAGTCGGGGGCTGCTGGGTCTCCTGAGCTTGGACTCAGGTTGACGGCCTTGGAGAGCAGTTTCGCTGCCTTCATGGACCAGCAGCGAGCATTGATCGCTGGCCTCGCCGGTGCATCTGCCCCGACCACCGGGACGTCGACGTCCAAGTCGATCCCGGAGGCCGAGCCGATCCTCGAGTCCATGCGGGCTCGAGTCGATCCTCGGCCACGGTCTCCCTCGGCCTCCCGTTCAGAACCGAGGTCGTCGACGCCGGCCTCGGCGTCGGGGCGGAGGTCCTCGGCGCCCGCCCGCAAGGAGCCGCTCGATTCCTCCACGGAGGAGTCGGGCTGGGACACGGAGGAGGACGAGTCACCCGGTTCTTTTCAGACTCGGTGCATCCCCTCCGACTCGCCCGAGTCTGAGCCTCGGAGACGGTCCCCCCCGGAGGATACCCGGTTCTCGGACTTCGTGAGGGATATGGCCAAGGCTTTGGCCTTCCCCGCGGATCCCGAGGAGGAGCCTCGAGCCGAAGAGCTCGAGGCCCTCCTGTATGACTCTCCCCCGAAGGAGGCCTTTACTGTACCGGTTCCTCCGATGCTGGAAAGACTTCTCTTCCGCATGTGGGAGAGCCCGGCATCGACGCCGGTGTTAAGCAAGCGGGTCGATTCCATGTATCGAGTCCGCAAGAGCCCCGGGTTCCAGAAGGCACAACTACCGCACCATTCCATGGTGGTGGAATCGGCCATGCATCGACTCAAGAGTCAAAAGATGCACTCCTCGGTGCCTCCCGGCAAGGAGGCCCGGAACCTGGATGCCCTCGGTAGGAAGTGCTTCCAGGGCTCTATGCTTGCTTGTCGGGTCCAGACATACCAGCTCTACATGGGCATGTATCTCCGAGACCTGGCAAAGGAAATTGCTGGGTTCTCTGCTGGTCTCTCCGAGGAACCTTTGCAGAGGTTCCAGGCCTTGTCCACTGGTATTCGAGAGTGCTCGAAGTTTATTTCTCGAGCAGCCTACGATGGCTTCGAAGCATCAGCTAGAGTAGCCGGGGCCGGCATCGGTGCCCGCCGACAGGCTTGGCTTCAGTCATCCAACCTCGAGCCATGGGTGCAGGACAAGTTGGTCGATGTCCCCTACAGAGGTGAAAACATCTTTGGCAAGCCCATGGCTGAAAAGGCTGCACAACTCGAGTCCGAGACTCTAACCAGGACTCGCCTGTCCAGGAAGACCTCTGCCCCTTCACAGAAGAGGAAGGGCTTGGGGAAAAAGCCCTTTTACCCGAGGAAGGTGTCTGCCTATAAACAACACCACCCACAATATCAAGCCTCAGCAGCTCCCCATCAGGGTCAGCAGGCTAAGGGACAGGGTAATGGGTCCCGTAGGCAGAAGGCCCCCAAGCCCACTACACACCGGCCCCTGCTCAGCAGGGTGGGGGTTTTTGACTCCGTAAGCATAGCCTCTTCCCCCCCGCTGGCTTCTCTCAGCACAGGAGGCCGGCTGGCCCACTTTGCCCACAGGTGGTCAGCCATAACATCAGATGCCTGGGTGCTTCAGGTAGTTCAAAAGGGCTACCTTTTGCACTTTCACCAAGTACCTCCCTCCTACTTTCCAGGGGAGCCTCCAAGACCCCCTCTGCACAGGGACTTACTCCTTCAGGAGTTGGCAAGTCTTCTTCAGGAACAGGCTGTGGAACCGGTGCCCCACCACCTGAGAGGTCTCGGCTTTTATTCCAGGTACTTTCTGATATCAAAAAGGACAGGAGGCCTCAGACCCATCCTAGACTTGCGCAACCTCAACAAGTTCCTGCAAAGGGAAAAGTTCAAGATGCTTACCCTTGGGATCCTGCTGCCCTACCTCCAGCAGGGAGATTGGCTATGCTCCTTGGATCTAAAGGATGCTTATACTCACATCCTTATCCATCCGGACCACAGGCAATATCTAAGATTTGTTGTGGCAGGGAATCATTATCAGTACAGGGTACTGCCCTTTGGCCTGTCCTCCGCTCCCAGGGTGTTCACCAAATGCCTGGCAGTGGTGGCAGCCTTCCTGAGGCTTCAAGGCCTCTTTGTGTTTCCCTACCTAGATGACTGGCTCATCCGGGCACAGTCTTCCCTGGAGGTCACTCAGGTCACTCATCGCACAGTGGCTCTGCTTCAGCACTTGGGGTTTGTCATAAACTTCGCAAAGTCCACCTTGCTCCCCTCTCAGGATCTCGAATTCATAGGAGCACAGTTGGACACTCTGCAGGCTCATGCCTTCTTGCCTCTAGAACGGGCCAACTGGCTCAGAGCTCTGGCCAGCACGTTTCACAGCACTTCCCTAGTCTCTGCCAGGCAATTCCTGCGGCTGCTCGGCTATATGGCTTCCACGGTCCATGTAACTCCGAATGCCCGTCTACATATGAGGCCTGCTCAGTGGAGCCTTCGCACTCAATGGCATCAAGCCACAGGGAGCCTTGCGGACTTAGTACAGATCTCCGACCACCTCTCTGCAATGGTGGCTTCATCTGCCCAATCTGATACTCGGCATGACATTTCAGTCTCCTCCGCCTTCCCAAGTGCTGACGTCAGATGCCTCTCTCCTGGGATGGGGAGCACATTGCCAGGGGACATGTACTCTCAGCAGATAAACTTCCTGGAGCTCAGGGCGATCCGCCTAGCTCTACGGACCTTCTCTCACCTCACTTCTCATCAGTCTGTACTGGTCCAGACGGACAATCAGGTTGCCATGTTCTATGTGAACAAACAGGGGGGCACCGGCTCCCTCCTTCTATGTCAAGAGGCTCGGAGACTGTGCTCTTGGGCAGTCGACCATGGCATCCTCCTCAAAGCTGTTTACCTGCCAGGACAGGAAAATTACCTGGCCGACAAACTGAGCAGGATTCTGCAGCCACACGAGTGGAGGTTAGACCCGTTAGTGGTTCAGCGGATCTTCCTCCGGTGGGGCCTCCCCACCATGGATCTTTTTGCCAGTCCTCTGAACCGGCAACTTCCCAGGTTCTGCTCCAGGCACCCGCATCCTCTCAGAGTAGTGGCGGATGCTTTCCTCATCCCGTGGTCCATGGGCCTACTGTATGCCTTTCCTCCCACGCCACTCGTGTCCAGGACACTTTTCAAAGTTCTCTGGGACAGGGCCTCTGTAATCCTGGTAGCGCCCAGGTGGCCAAGACAGCCCTGGTTCCCGCTCCTGCTACAACTGGCGGTGGACACTCCTCTTCCTCTGGGGTTTCAGCCCAATCTCCTGACTCAGGATCAAGGCACTCTCCTGCACCCCAACCTCCAGGCCCTTCACCTGATGGCCTGGCTGCTGAAAGGGTAGTCCTAGCTCCGCTCCTACTACCTCCGGAGGTAGAAGATGTCGTCCTAGCGTCTAGGCGACCATCCACCCGGAAGTCTTACGCCCTTAAATGGCGTTGCTTCTCCGTGTGGTGTTCTCAGCAGTCTGAGAACCCCTTCTCCTGCTTGGTATCGGTGGTACTGCAATACTTGCTTCACCTTTCCAATCTGGGCCTCAAGTCCAACTCTGTCAGGGTCCACCTCAGTGCTCTCTCTGCACATCACTCGCCGGTGGATGGCAGGCCTCTTTCTGCACACCCCTTGGTGGCGCATTTTCTCAGAGGCCTCCTTCTGCTTAAGCCTCCTTTACGCCCACCAGCCCCTGACTGGGATCTCATTGTGGTCTTATAGTGGATTACCTGTCCGCCTTTTGAACCTATGGCTACCTGCCCTCTTCGTTTCCTTTCCTGGAAAACTCTCTTCTTGGTAACCCTTACCTCCGCTAGGCGCGTTAGTGAACTGCAAGCCCTAGTGTCTGAGCCGCCTTACACTAGGTTCTACCCGAATAGGGTGGTCTTAAGGACTCACCCTAAGTTTCTTCCAAAAGTGGTTTCCCCTTTTCATCTCAACCAAGAGGTGGTTCTTCCAACCTTCTTTCCCAGGCTGCATACCAGCTGGGCTGAAACAGTTCTGCATACCCTGGACTGTAGGAGGACCTTATCCTTCTACCTTGACCGTACGTGGGAGCATAGAAAGGCTGTTCAGCTTTTCGTTTCTTTTCACCCCAATAGGTTGGGGGTGCCTGTCTCCAAGCGTACTTTGTCCATCTGGGTAGCTGACTGTATCGCCTGGGCTTATGGGGCAGCCGGCCTCTCCTTAGAGAGTCGAGTCACGGCTCACCGTGTCAGGGCGAAGGCTGCGTCAGTGGCTCATCTCCGCTCTGTTCCGTTGGCAGACATCTGCCGGGCCGCTACTTGGTCTTCAAGCCAGACTTTTGCAGCTCATTACTGCCTGGAGAGGGAGTCCCGCAGGGACAGTGCTTTTGGACAGGCAGTCCTCCACAATCTCTTTGAGGTTTAGGCAACTCCTACCCTCCGGCCATGGTGTTGGGCTACCGGCCGGGAGCGTGTTCAGAGAAGATTCCTTCCTTCTGTACTGCTGAGCTAGAGGGAGCTCATTTTTCAACTTGAGGTCTCCGGTAGCCTTAAGCTTGGGAGTCCCATAAGTGAGGACTGACTTCCTGCTTGGTCCTGGAGAAAGAGTAGTTACTCACCTGTAACAGGTGTTCTCCAGGAGCAGCAGGAATCAGTCCTCACAACCCTCCCTCCTCCCCTCGGAGTTGCAGTCATTCTTCTCCATTGTTTTTGCTAACTTTTTTGCTGTCTTTTCGCTATGTCATCAGACTGAGCAAGATGGCACCCTTGGGCGGGAAGGGGACCGCGCATGCGCGCTGCAATTCCCAAAGGCTTTCTTCGAAAGCTGGGGAAATTGCTCCGCGAGGGCTCCGTCGGCGCCGACGTCACCCATAAGTGAGGACTGATTCCTGCTGCTCCTGGGGAACACCTGTTACAGGTGAGTAACTACTCTTTACCAGCAGAAAGGAAGAGGTACTAATACCACTGTACAAGTCACTGGTGAGACCTCACTTGGAATATTGTGTTCAGTTTTGAAGACCGCACCTTGCAAAGAATATAAAAAGGCTTGAAGTGGTTCAGAGGAAGGTGACCAAAATGATTTGGAGTCTGCGTCAGAAAACGTATGAGAAGAAATTTGAAGACCTAAATATGTACACTCTGGAGGAGAGGAGGGACAGGGGAGATATGATTCAGACCTTTAAATACTTAAAGATTATTAATTGACAAACAAACCTCTTCCAAAGAAGGGGAAGCAATAAAACTAGAGGGCATAACATAAAGCTGCAAGGGGGTAAACTGAAAGGTAATGTCAGGAAATACTTTTTCACTGAAAGGGTGGTGGATGCTTGGAACGCCCTCCCGATGGAAGTGATGGGGGCAAACACAGCGACAGAATTCAAAATGGCATGGGACAGACATAGTAGATCCCTTTATAGTGACAGGATAAAATAAAAAAAAGTATAACATATCTGAACAAATAGGAGTGACCTACTTGGAGCGGTGGGTACACCCCTAAATAAAGGCATGGGGAGAGGTGACCTGCATGGAGTGGCAAGTGCACCTATTCTTGATGCCTTGCTGGGCAGACTAGATGGACCATACTGGTCTTTATCTGCCGTCATATACTATGTTACTATATAAGAGAGGAAAGGCAACAAGGAGCTGCAGAGTGAATGCACTTATAAGTCAGCAGGAGAAGTTTGAATTGGATGCAGAAATGAATAGGGAACCAATGAAATGACATGAAAAGAGGGGTAATATATGCATGATGAGGTTGACAGAAGATTAGCCACACAGCAGAGTGTTAAACAGATTGAAGGAGAAAAAGATAATTCAGAGTGAGACCAGCAAGGAGTAGGTTACAATAGTCTAGACGGGAGGTGACTAAGGAGTGTATAAGTGTCTTAGTAGTGTGTTCAGAAAGGAATGGGCAAATTTTGTTGATGTTGTAGAGAAAGAAACAGCAGGTTTTAGCTATCAATTGGATGTGTGTGGAGACAAAGATGACCCCAAGGTTGCGAGCTGAGGAGACAGGGAGGAGTAAAGAGTTTGCCACAGAGACTGAGAAAGGAGGAAGGAGAGAGGAGGGTTTAGGAGGAAAAATAAGAAGCTTAGTTTTGGCTACGTTCAATTTCAAGTGGCGGTGAGACTTCCAAGCAGCAATGTCAGAAAGGCAGGCAGAAATCCTGGCCTGGATTGCAGGAGAGATTTCAGATGTAGAGATGTAGATTTGGGAGTCATCAGCATAAAGATGGTATTGAAAGCCATGGGAAGAGATGAGTGCATCAAGGGCCTGGATATAGAGAGAAAAAAGGAGTGGACCCAACACAGATCCTTGGGGTAAGACAAAGACATCCAACTTTTTGTTTTCTGTAAGATAAAAGGAAATAATGCAGCCATATTCTCTATACACTTTGGAAGAGTAACTTAGTGGTTAGAGCAACAGCTTAGTACCCAAGCAACCAGGCGTTGATTCCCACTGGCACTCCTTGTGACCTTGGGCAAATCACTTTACTATCCATTGCCTTGGAAGAAAAGGCCTGGCAATCTACTTCTGGTTATATCTTGTGTGATGAGGAGAGCATGGCTGAGCCCATGCAAACAGAGAAAAATTATAAATCTACCTTTAAGGAAGGAGACAGGCAAGGTATCTGTGGCTTTCAGGGTGCAGGCAAAGGGAAAAAACACGCACTTGCTGAAGCTAAGCCACACCCAAGCTCTGCTGATCTAAGGGCAGGCTTGGAGGATAATGAGAGACACCTGGGTGAGGGACAGTGCAAGTTAGGGAAAAGGCAGCCTTATAAACCCAGAGAAATACGTGAGAGAGGGCCAGCACCAGCACCAGGACCAGCACCGGCTGGAGAGAGGGTTCCACGAGAGAGCAGTACTCAGGGAGAGAGCAGCACACGAGAGAGCTGATTAGAGAGAGCACTGCAGACTTCCGTGGAGGGAGAAGCACCAGGGAAAGACCCAGAGAACTCGCCGAAGAGGAGAACGTTGGAGATTTCCAGGGGGATTTCAGAGGTGAAAGCAGCACCCAGAAAGAGAGCCAGGCTTGCAGGGAAACTGCAATTGGTTCTGAAGCCAGTAGAGCTGTAGCTGAAAGAATTGCAGACAAGGGGCAAGGTGCAGTTCCTCCAGTACCTGGACCAGCTAAAAAGATTCAAGTTCCTAGAAGGTGGGTGGATAAAAATATATCTAAGAGTGACCTAAGCCAGTTAGAGGCACTCTGGTGTTTGAGTCAGGAGAAGAACCTTCTCACTCCAGGTGAAAACCCTTTTCCTAGTAAGAAGCCCCAGTGGAGGAGAATTCAGGAGCTCTTAGAGAGTTTCAAGCAAGAAGCATTGCATGAAGGCTTAGAGCCAGACATACCGGTTGAAAACCCGGAGGAAATGCAGGTAGAATCTGTTGAACCTGATTCTGACTCAGAGGATTTATTAATGGACTGTTCATGGTGCAAAAAGGCAGAATAGAAGCTGCTGGTTAAAGAAAAAAAGTCTGTAACCTGAAAACCACCAAAAGCAGTGAGTAAGACAGGGAGAATGATTCCAGCCTGAATTGCTAAGTACCCTGTTGAAAGAAGAAAAGACATTTACTTTGATTTGAAGAAAAGAAACTGTGTTTGTTGCTGTATGTTTGAGAAACAGCTACGTATGTTGTGAAGGCCAGCTAAAGCAATTTCACTGTTGGGCTTTTGTGTGATTTTCCTGAGGATCATTTGTTTTGGAGAAGAATCCTGTTGTTTTGTTTGAGCTATATGCTTGTGAAAAGAAGGAAATAAATTCCTGTGTGTCTTTTGGAAAAAAACCTTGGTTCTCAATACTACTGTTTTTAAGTGGTAGCACAACTACAAGTCCCAGCAGCCCCAAGCTCTGGACGAGGACAAATAATTCTTTATTCAAAGACTAAACAGTGGCACCCCTATACCTATAGGCCGTGGCCTGGGCTAGGGGCCCCCATACTTGCCAAGAAAAACCAGGGGCTCCTTGGTCGCCAGGAGTCAGCATTGACTTGATGGCACTTTGAGAGAGATCTTTTGGTGGTGAGATGCTCCTGGGAAAGGCTGGTGACATGTTGGAGAACATTCAACTCCATCTCTTTTGCTATCTTGATACCGAGGAATCTGGTTGTGGAGAGCATTTGGAGGAACTATTCTAGGAAGCAACACCCTATAACTTGGTGACTACTTCTGAGTCCTTGGAGGCACTGCCTGACTGGAGAAAAGACCTTGCAGAGGTGAGGATTGGTCTTGTAGGACCTCCAACCCTGGTGAGTCCTTCTTCTTAACTAGAGAGGGGCATGGCATGTTTGGAAGAAATTCTTGATAAAGTGCCACAAGTGTCTGAGATCCATCAGAAAAGGCCTCTGTAAGACTAAAGACGGTCCTGTCAAGAAGTCATCAGCTTCTGGGATTAGGATGGACATTTCTTACTGGGATTTAGGTCTGAGTTCAGCAGAGAGACTGTTGTAGGGTCATTGCTGGAAAGTTTACAGGATTTGCTGGACAGAGAGAAATCTGGACTTAACTGTGGCTTTTGATTTAATAAATCATGGCTTGTTATTGATTAAGTTATCGGAAATAGGGATAGGAGGGATAGTATTGAATTGGATATTGGGATTTTCAAAAGGACAGGGATGTAGAGAAGTAAATGGAATAGATTGTTCCAAAGAATGGATTTTAGACTGTAAAATATCTCAAGGGTCAACACTGTCCCCAGTTCTTTTCAATGTCTATCTTCAAGTACTGCAACAACTAATGTAAACTTTGGCAGTTACCCATTATATTTAGGCAAATGATATAGAAATGGTGCTCCCTATTAGAGATTTATTAGATGTGAAATATGACAGTCTAAGTAATTACCTGAGCTAAATACAAATATGGATTGAAGATAAGAGGCTACTGTTAAACCTAGAAAAGACAAAAATACTCTGGGTACGGCACATCTGTACTTTTTTTAATCACGTGATGTTTGGTATCATGTAAAAGCAATTCGTCAGATTTACAATGAGTGAAAAAACTGAACAGCGAATTTGCATTAAATTCTACCAGAAACTTGGAGATAAGTGCAAGGAGACTTAGGACAAGTTACAGCAAGTGTATGGCAATGAATGCATGAGTTGTGCTCGGGTTTGACTGGTACAAACATTTCCAAGAGGGCCGCCAAAGTGTTGACAGTGATGAACATTCTGGAATACCATCCACGAGCAGGAATGAAGACAAAGTTGAAGCAGTGTGTGATGCAATATGCTCAAATCTTCGACTGACTATCAGGGAGCTTGCAAAAAACATAGACATCAGTTTCAGGTCGGTACAATCCATTCTTACTGTTGATTTGGTGATGAGACCTGTGTCTGCAAAATTCATGCTGAAATTTTTGTCCCCTGACCAAAAAGAAGATCGACTGCAGCCAAAAAAAAGATTATTACTGGTGATGAATCATAGGTTTATGGTTATGACCCAAAAACTAAGGCTCAGTCCTCACAATGGAAAATTCCAAACTCTCCCAGACCAAAGAAAGCCTGTCAGGTGAGGAGCAAAGTCAAGGTCATGCTCACAGTTTTATTTGATTATCAGGTTATTGTTCTTCATGAGTATGCTCCAAAAGGCCAAGCCATCAATAAGAAGTACTGGTCCAAGTTCTGACTCATTTGAGAGATGCAATTTGTCAAAAGAGGTCAGAGTTGCACAGGAATGGTGAATGGTTGCTTCATCATGATAAAACCCCAGCTCACACATCACATCTTGTTCAGCAGTTCTTGGCCAAACACCAAATCAAGCAAGTCCGTCAGCCTCTGTACTCATCTGTTCTCGCACCCTGTGACTTTTTCTTGTTTCCAAAACTGAAATTACCATTGAAAGGAAGGAGATTCGACGACTTGGAGACTATTAAGCAAAATTCAACACAGCAGCTTCACAGCATAATGAAAGAGGCATTTCAAAATTGTTTACAGTAGTGACAGGAACGCTGGTGGAAGAGTGTTTTATTGTAAGGGGACTACTTTGAAGGAGACAGAATGCAATAACTGTCAGTATTATACTCCTTGTGTTATTGTACAAGTCTCGATACTTTTTGATCGCAACTCGTAGTTCTGGTGAAGAAGGCTGTAGTGAAACTTGGACTGATACGCTAAATTAGATTGTTTCTTTCTAAAGATAGCCTGCATATCTGTAGCTATAAGAATAATTAAATGTGTAGGTCTGGCTAAAATGAATAAATTAATGTTGTGGAGTAAGAGTATTTCATGATTTACTGAGAAGAATATAATATAATTTTAGAAGACAGAACTTTGAATACTTCAACTGAAGAATGGACATTGAAGATTAAAATCAGTAAAATGGATTAAAGAAATTTCTGAAGATTATGGCTTTCAGAATTATCAGGTCCATCAATAAAATAAGGAAATTGTAAGTACAGAAGCTCTTTTGGGCTTGATATTACTGAACATTAGTTTAATGTTCAACCCCAGCACTTGATCTTTTTGAGGAAATAAAGATCATTTTAGGCAGATCATGGCAAACTGAGATTACTGTAATCTGATTTATATTTAAGAAAAAAACAATTGGCAAAGTACAGCAGCAAAAATTATAAAAAAAGGTGAGAAGATGGGTTAAGGTTACTCCATTATCAAAGCAGCTGCATTGGTTGTCACTAGAACAACGAATAAGATTTAAGTCAATAATTACAGTTCGGAAAGTGGCATGGGGACAAGCAGAGCTGGCCCAATCATCAAACAAATTAGGCGGTTCTAGGGGGGTAGCAAAGAGCAGGACATGCAAAGCTAAACAATTGATTCTGACAGCCAGAGGGACCATAAGGCTTAAAGTTTGCCTAGGGTGCCAACACCTTGAAAAAATTCTGGGGCCAGCTCTGGGGATAAGATCCAGTGTATACAGGAAACTGGATGGGGCTATACAGGCCAGTTAGGTCATTATATTCTGAAGGAGCAATATTGTTGGAAGTACCAAATGTAATGCATTGTAGGCTGAAGTCTACTAGAGTGTGCACCTTAAAGGGACAGGATCCAGTAGCATGAATAAACTCTCTATTGAGTTGAGGATGGAAAGGAGTATTTTCTGTTTTAGGAAGAAACTGAAAATATAGGGGTCAAATATTCAGTGGTAACAATCCATGTTTTTAAAGCATCTGGCCATTACTGCTGAAACTAAACTGAGATATTCAGCGCTAGAGCCTATTGGATGTCTGGCATGGAATATCCAGTTCTGCCACTGAGAAAAACTGCTGTCTGGTCAAAGGAAATATTTAGCTACTAACCAGATAGCAAAACTGCATACAGCTAGGACAGCCATAAATTGCAAGACTCAAAAGTGCAGAGAACAGATTTGTGGAAAATGACATTTAAAAGTGAAAATGCTAAACAAATACTTCTGTTCTGTTTTTACTAAAGAAAATCCTGAAGAAGGACCACCTGTGATTTACAAATATCAAATGGAAATGGAGTAGATACTACACCATTCACAGAAGATGATGTGTTTGAACAGCTTGAAAACTGAAAGTGGACAAGGCCATGGGACCAGATGGGATACATCCAAGGATACTGAGAGAGCTCAGAGAGGTTCTGGCAGTGCCTTTAAAGGATGTTTTTAATAGATCCTTGGAGACAGGAGAAGTTCCACAGGACTGGAGAAGGGCTGATGTGCTACCTCTTCACAAAAGTGGTAATAGGGAAGTAGTGACAAACTACAGCCGAGTAAGCCTTACCTCAGTGGTGTTAAAAGTAATGGAGGTGCTCCTGAAAGAGAGAGAGAGAGAATAGTGGATTTTCTCGAAACCAATTGGTTGCATGATCCGAGGTTTTACCAAAGGACGTTCATGCCAAACAATCTGATTGAGTTCTTTGACTGGATGACCAGAGAATTAGATCAAGGGCATACAATGGATATGGTCTACCTAGATTTCAGCAAAGCCTTTGATACTGTTCCTTATAGGAGGCTTATCAATAAACTGAACAGCCAGGGGATGGGTCCCGAGGTGGTGAACTGGATCAGAAATTGGTTGACTGATAAGACAACAGAAAGTGATGGTAAAGAGAACTCACTCGGATGAAAGGAAGTTGAGTAGTGGTGTGCTCCAGGGATCGGTCCTGGGATTGGTACTGTTCACTATATTTGTGAGTGATATTGGACTGAATGGAAAAGTCTTTTTGCAGATGACATGACAATTTGCAATAGAATGGACTCCCCTGAGGGAGTGGATATATGAGAAAAGATCTACAAAAGCTGGAAGAATGATCTAATGCTTGTCAGTTAAGATTTATTGTGAAGAAGTGCAGTGTCATGCACTTCAGATGCAGAAATCCAAGAGAATTGTATGCAGTAGGGGACGAGAGGTTGGTGTGCACGGACTAGGAGAAGGATCTCGGAGTGATTGTTTTTGAGGATCTCAAGGTGGCGAAACAGTGTGACAAGGTGGTGGTCAAAGCCAGAAGAATACTGTGTTGTTCACAGAGAGGAATTACTAGCAGAAAGGAGGAAGTATTCATGCCATTGTACAAGTCACTGGTGAGGCCTCACTTGAAGTATTGTGTTCAGTTTTGGAGACCATATCTCACAAAGGATATGAAAAGACTTGAAATGTTTCAGAGGAAGACAACCAAAATGATTTGGAGCCTGTACCAGAAGACATATGAGAAGAGACTTGAAAACCTAAATATGTATACACTAGAGGAGAGGTAAAAGGTATTAACATAGAAACATGATGACAGAAAAAGACCACATGGCCTATCTAGTCTGTCCTTCCACATCAACAATTAATGAACAAACTTTTTCAAAGATGAGGAAGATGTAAAACTAGAGGGCATAACATGAAGCTGCAAGGGGGTAAACTGAAAGGCAACATCAGGAAATACTTTTTCACTGAAAGAGTGGTGGATGCTTAGAATGCCCACCCATTGGAAGTAGTGGGGACAAATACAGTGATGGAATTCAAATGGCATGGGGCAGACACAGTGGATCCCTTTATAGCAAAAGTATAAAATCAAAATAAACTTAACTATTTCTTATATCTCAACAAATAGGATTGATCTGCATAGAGCAGTGGGTACATCCCTAAACAAAGGCATGGGGAGGGGTGACCTGCACGCAGTGGCAGGTGCACCTACTCTTACCACCTTGCTGGACAGACTAGATGGACCATACTGGTCTTTATCTGCCCTCATATACTAAGTTACCATGTATGTTACTATGACCTGTCCTAACATTATATGGTTTAGCTATCCGGTTAATAGATGAATATTACTGCTGACCGAATAGCTGTTGGGACCACCACAGCTCTGCCCACAAACCACTCTGAAAAATCCCTGGCATTTTCAGGGAGGTTTGTGGGGATATTCAGAGGCATTACATGATTAGTGCTGCTGAATATCATGATTGCTGTGGTTTATGTGGTTGCAGATTGACGTCTTACCACTAGAGGTCATCACTGTGAGACCTGCGCCATATTGGACAACTCTGGAGATAGTGCAGGAGCATAGGGGGACCATGCCTGCCCTGAACACCACTGGACCACCAGGGAAGCCCCAGTAAGGTCTGGGGAGGCTACGGGGAGAGTTCAGGGGAGCCTGCTTGGCTAGCTGGGAAGATTGCTGCTGGGTTTGGAGGTGGACAGCCTGACCTATGTGGCTGGGTGCTTTCTGGAGGGATTCTGAAAGGGAATATAGGAGGAGCCTGTGTGGGTGCCATGGATCTTCCAGTTGACAACACCAGCATCATTCTTACATGGGGGGGGGGGGAGTTGAAGGGAAGGCTGCAGGAGGGTCCAGTGCCATGGCTGCCAATCGGGGAGGACAGAGCAACTTCTAATTTGCGTTCCCTGCATAGGCAGGCAGCACAAGAGAACCTGTGCTACCTGCTGATGCAGGAAACTCAGTCTGATGCAGTAATGGTGCAGATACTGGCCACTCCCCCTGCATTTACCATACAGGATTTGCACCTACCACACAGCATTTTGACATATGTCATGCAGTAGATGCAAGACTTTACCACACTTTAGTAAAAAGACTTCTTATTGTATGTTTTAGCAGCAGGTAGCTGATATACACGTTAGCTTTCTCAACTGCTGGTTAACCACATGCTAAATGCACATTAAGCAGTTAGCAGCCTTTCGTACATTAAGCAGTTAGCAGATTTTCTGTAGCTGTAATTATAAACCATGGAGCAGTACATTAATGTAGCACAGTGACTCCCAACCTCAAAGTCTAATAATGCATGAGTTCAGAAGCTTCCGACAACTGAGGTATTATTTTGAGCTGATCTTTTCCAATACATTTAGAAGTGATATTTATGATTCAGTATGAGTTTTTGAGGGCTTTATGAATTTTTATACACCACACAAATGATATCAAAAAGGTTTGTCTATAAATGGAAGTTTTCTAAAGAGTTATTCTACATACATTTTCTACAATATGGATGTCTTGACTGAATTAATTTATTGCATCAATCTATTGTTATATCGGTGTTTTCAGCACGGTTTAAAAATCAATTAAAAACTCTTTTTGTCCTATAAAATTATTTTTTGTAGATTCTGTTTTTTTATTTTATAGGAGAATGGAGAAACTTGTTCTAAATTTTCTTTCCTTGAATCCTGCTAGACCAGTCCAGACAAATAGGTTCTGCTCTTCAACCGGCAGATGAAGGCAGAGGACACTGACTTTTAGTGATCGCTCCACCAGTATAAGGACTCGTGCCCAAGCTAGCAAGACACTAAGGAGCCATTTTACTAAGGGGAGGTAGGGTATTGCACCTAACGCGCCAAAAGCACTTACACTATGGCAACACCACCGTGTTAACTGTCGGAGGTGTGGCAAGTATTACTCCAGCATTTAGCGCAGAGTACTTACCCCTAGCACACACCACATTAGCGCTGGTGCACTTAACTCCACCTATTAAGGTGCCATTAGGTGAAGCCATGCTAAATGTGTTGGACGCAGTTAGCGCACGATGTGAACCCATCGCTAACTGCACTGAGCTCACCATACCCACTATCCAACCCTAACCCACCCACTTGTGACCCTAATGCAGGTTGCACAGTTAGCGTGGGGTTCGTCTCGTGCCTTCACAGCCCCACGCTAGCAGGCAATTCATATCCTAACATGCCCTCTGCATGCACCAGAACACGTGCTGCCAGCTAGCACCTTTTAGTAAAAGACTCCCTAAAAAACAAATACTAAATCAGAAACATGAAGAATTAAAAAACATTCTGCATGGTAAAGAGAATCTCTCTATACAAGGCGGAATAAATGAGGGACTGCACTCACTGATGAAGACACGTCTTCTGGGGTGGGTCCTAGACTGGTTTAGTAGGATTCAAGGAAAGAAAATTATCAGGTAAGAACAAATTGCTCCTTCCTTTTCATCCTGCTAGACCAGTCCAGATAAATGAGATGTACCAAAGCTTAAAACCTCAGACGGGAGGAAGACAGAGAACCTTCCAGTCCAGCCCTACCAAAAGTGGTATCCTCTCAAGCTTGCAAATCTTGAAGGACTAACAAAAGGGCCTGCTACAACTGGAAAAAGATCTGCACTTGTAAGTATTTATCTTCTGGGAAATACTATAAATCTTGGGGAAAAGGGAATTCTTTGGGTTAAAACTGATAAATCTGTGTACTGTAGAATTCAGTGTTTTTGCTGAGTCAGTCAGGTCTTAGTACCACCAGAGAGCTTTTCATTTAAATCAAATCAGAGTATAGCTTAGCATAGAAAATAAAATAGAGTGAAGCATAGTTACTCACCTGTAACAGGTGGTCTCCAGGAACAGCAGAAATTTAGCCTTCATATATGGGTGATGTCGGTACCAACGGAACCCGTGTGGGAACGCTCCCTATCGTCCAATTGGAAAGCTTTTGGGAGCACTCCATGTGCCTGCATAACTGCCTTCCCAACTCCCTCTCCTCAGTTGAGTTTGTAGCTGAGAAAGGAGAGAAAAAGAAACCCTACAATTCCTAGGGGAGGAGGGCGGGTTGTGAAGACTAAATTCCTGCTGTTACCGGAGATCACCTGTTACAGGTGAGTAACTACGCTATCTCCAGGAACAAGCAGGAATGTAGTCTTCACATATGGGACTCCTTAGCTCCCAGATGCCAGATGAAGTGACCTCAGAACCGTTGGAGGTTCACCTCTGAATAGGCTTGAAGAAGTCATGGATTTGCCCCACTATAGGCTTGAAGAAGTCATGGATTTGCCCCACTAGATGAACATCAATACGGTTTTCGCCCTTTTCACGGCGTAGAAACCCTACTCATTACACTTCTTGACACTCTTAATAAAGGTCTAGACCAGGGGTCTGCAACCTTTAAGACGTAAAGAGCCACTTGGACCCGTTTCCGAAGGGAAAAAAAAAACTGGGAGCCGCAAAACCATTGCGACATTTAAAACAAATCTAACACTGCATATATTGTTTCTTACCTTAATGCTATATACGACCCCCTACTTTTCCTGTTAAAATATCGGTGTTTGGCTTATACTCGCCGTATAAGACTACCCCTCTTCCTTCACACACCAAAAAAAAAAACGCCAGAAAATATCACAACAACAAATAACAATATTTGATTTCAAAATTATGATGATTTTGTAGTCAAATCACTAATATGAAATAAAATTATTTTTTTCTACCTTTGTTGTCTGACCAATTTATTCTTTGATCATGCTGGTCCCGATCTGAGGCTTCTGCTTTCCTGTCTTCTCTTAGCTCTCTTTCTGTGGTCTATGGTCCATCTGCCATTTCTTATCTCTTCTTTCGTTTTCTTCACTTCTTTCCATCAGCCTATTTCCAGTCCCAGTAACCCTCCCCAATATCAGCCCCTTTCCAGTCCTCACTCCCAGTACCTTCCAGTGCTAATCCCCCCTCAACCCCATTACCAGTGCTAGCCTCCCCTAATCAGCCCAATACCAGTCCTACCCCCCATCAGCTCATTACCAGTCCTAGCCTCCCCTAATCAGCTCATTTCCAGTGCTCGTCCCCTCAACCCCATTACCAGTGCTCCATCCCTCCATGTCAGCCCCCTCCCTCCCTCCATCCATATCAGCTCCCTCCCTCCATGTCAGCCCCCTCCATCCCTCCATGTCAGCCCCCCTCCCTCCATCCATATCAGCTCCCTCCCTCCATGTCAGCCCCCTCCCTCCATCCATATCAGCTCCCTCCCTCCATGTCAGCCCCTCCATCCCTCCATGTCAGCCCCCTCCCTCCATCCATATCAGCTCCCTCCCTCCATGTCAGCCCCCTCCATCCCTCCATGTCAGCCCCCCTCCCTCCATCCATATCAGCTCCCTCCCTCCATGTCAGCCCCCCTCCCTCCATCCATCCATATCAGCTCCCTCCCTCCATATCTGCTCCCTCCCTCCATGTCAGCCCCCCTCCATGTCAGCCCCCCTCCCTCCATCCATCCATCTGCTCCCTCCCTCCATGTCAGCCCCTCCCTCCATCCATCCATATCAGCTCCCTCCCTCCATGTCAGCCCCCCTCCCTCCATCCATCCAGATCTGCTCCCTCCCTCCATGTCAGCCCCCCTCCCTCCATCCATCCATATCTGCTCCCTCCCTCCATGTCAGCCCCTCCCTCCATCCATCCATATCAGCTCCCTCCCTCCCTCCATGTCAGCCCCCCTCCCTCCATCCATCCATATCTGCTCCCTCCCTCCATGTCAGCCCCCCTCCCTCCATGTCGGCCCCCTCTCTCCATCCATAACTGCTCCCTCCCTCCATGTCAGCCCCCCTCCCTCCATCCATCCATATCTGCTCCCTCCCTCCATGTCAGCCCCCCTCCCTCCATCCATCCATATCTGCTCCCTCCTTCCATGTCAGCCCCCCTCCCTCCATATCAGCTCCCTCCCTCCATGTCAGCCCCCCTCCCTCCATCCATCCATATCAGCTCCCTCCTCCCATGTCAGCCCCCTCCATCCCTCCATGTCAGCCCCCCTCCCTCCATCCATCCATATCTGCTCCCTCCCTCCATGTCAGCTCCCTCCCTTCTTCTGCAGCCGCGGCTCCCTGCCTCTTAGGGAACCGCGGCTGTGCTTTTAAAATCATCTCGGAGCCCTTCCTGTCTTGACGGGCTCCGTGCAGCATTGTCCCGCCTCCAAACGAAGTGGTAAACAACTTCCTTTAGAGGCGGGACAATGCTGCACGGAGCCCGTCAAGACAGGAAGGGCTCCGAGATGATTTTAAAAGCACAGCCGCGGTTCCGTAAGAGGCAGGGAGCCGCGGCTGCAGAAGAAGGGAGGGAGCCCATAACGCCATAAATACCGGGCGGGCAGTGTGCTCCGGAGCCGCGGCAAAGGTGAGAAAGAGCCGCGGGTTGCCGACCCCTGGTCTAGACAATACTAAACATGCATTCCTTATGGTTTTCCTTGATATATCAGCTGCATTTGACAGCATCAACCACAACATACTTATCTCAAGACTTAAACAAATAGGATTGCTAAAAAACACACTCGAATGGTTTAAATCATACATATCCGATCGTTCACAATATGTTCAGTTTAACCAATTTTCATCATCCCCTTTCCCTCAAGAACAAGGTGTACCCCAAGGCTCAGCTCTGTCTGCTTTATTATTTAACATATACCTCCAACCAATATGCTCCATATTCAAAAAATACAAAATTAATTATTCTATATATGCAGATGACATTATGTTATTCTCTGAGTTTAATGTAATTAACCCAAACCACAACAATATAATAAACTGTCTAACAGAAACTGAAAAATGGCTCCTTTCAAACAATCTAACTATTAACATAAAAAAACTGAAGTCCTGATTGCAACAAAAAACACAAAATATACTCCCCCAGCTAACATTAATATCCTCAATGCCACTCTTCCAATCAAGGAAGAAATAAAATATTTAGGAGTTATCATTGACAAAACGCTCAGTTTTACAACACACATCAAGAAATTAACAAAAACAATCTATTACAAATTACGTTCTATCCAACAACTAAGACCACTATTACAAGACGATGACTTTAGAACTGTTACTCAAGCTTTGATCATACCACATTTTGATTTTTGTAATAGCATACTACATGGTATAACCAAGAAGAACATCAAAATCTTACAAATGGCCCAAAATGTAACAGCTAGAGTTATACTTAAAGCCAAACTATCAGACCATATCACCCCTATTCTATTCACCCTACACTGGTTACCTATATCCAGTAGAATTCAATATAAAATACTGTTAACCACATTCAAATTAATTAATAATATTGCCCCATCATACTTAACCACCCTCCTTCACAGCCCACCCGAAAATAGGATAAGACGGAGAAAAAACCTCAACACCTTAGCAGTCCCAGATATAATAAGAAAATCTAAACACTCAACAAGTAACAGTGCCTTTTCGCTAGTTGCTCCGATACTGTGGAACAATCTACCAGATCAACTAAGAGAAACAAAAGATCTTCTAACATTCAGGAAAATACTAAAAACCCATCTATTCACACAATACTACACCAATGGAGAAACAGGTATAGCTTCCCAACCTCCTTAAACTGAATCAATTACATTAATAAACTATTATTTGTAATATAGTTCAATAATGTTATGTTATACTGTAATACATTTATACTAGTATTGCATTATACAATACCTGTAATAATGTAATACCTGTAATAATGTAAACTAACTCATAAAGTTCTGAATCAATTGTATTGATATTTGATTTGTTATAATGTAAAATGTTCCTAGTTCTTAAAGTTCAATGTATCTGTTCTGTTTGTTATAATGTAAACCGCTGCCGATCCTTGGAAGCAGCGGTATATAAAAGCTGTCCAAATAAATAAATAAAATAAAATCTCTCATGGATTTCTGGTATTGTCAAAGTTTGGGAAAGAGGGTAGGAGTTGCTTCTAAGTCTGAAAGAGGTGCTGGAGTACAGCCTGTCCAAACATGGGATCCCAACAGGAGTCCTTGCCCAGACAATAATGGGCAGCAAAGGTATGGACAGAAGACCAAGTTGCTGCTGTGCCTATCTCATCAATGGCAACTGAGCGTAGGTTTGCCATTGAGGTTGCTATGGCACCAACGTTGTGAGCAGTGAAATGCCCTTCCAAGGAGAGTCCTGTTTTGTCATAGGCAAATGAGATGCAGCCCGCTATCCATCTGGAGAACATGCATTTAGATACAGGGAGCCCCAGGTGACTAGGGTGAAAGGAGATGAACAGCTGTGAGGCTTTGCAGTGATCTCGTGTCCTTTGGAGATAGAAAGTCAGCACATGCTTGCAATCAAGAATGTGCAGGGTTGCTTCCGCTCGAGATGCATGCAGTTTGGGAAAGAAAACTGGAAGGAAAACTGACTGGTTTAAATGAAAAGGAGACACTACCTTTGGCATAAAGTGTGGGTGAGTCTTAAGGACAACTTTGTCATGGTGGAACCAGGTATAGGGTGGGTCTGCCACTAAAGCCTGAAGCTCACTAATGCATCTAGCTGAAGTGAGGGCAATTAGGAAGATTACGTTTCAAGACAGGAACTTTAGTGAGGTCATGGCTAATGGTTCAAAGGGTGACTTGAGAAGCTGTGCTAGAACAGCGTTGAGGTCCCAAGCTACCAGAGGTGGCTTAATGGGCGGTTTGTACAGGAGAACACCTCTCATGAAACAGACTACTAGCAGTTGAGAGGAGATGAGCTGTCCATCCAATAGGTGGTGAGAGGCTGCAATTGCACTGAGGTGGACTCTCACTGAGTTGGTCTTCAGACCTGTCGATGACAGATGGAGGAGATACTGGAGGAGTGACTCCACTGGAGCAGAAAAAGGATTGAGATCCTTCTGGGAACACCAGAAAGAAAATCTACACCACCTGAAAGCATATGAACGTCTGGCGGAGGGCTTCCTAGAAACCAAAAGTATCTCCTTAACCTCTGGTTTAAGATCAAGGCCTGGGAAAGCTATGCTCTCAGCAGCAAACTGTAAGATGGAGAGACTGTGGATTGGGGATGGAGTAGTGAGCCATTGTCTTCGGAGAGGAGATCAGGCGCGGATCCCAATCACAGAGGTTGAGTCTCAGTCAGACATAGTAGCAGAGGAAACCACTGTTGCTTCAGCCAGTGGGGGGCTATGAGTATCATGGAGCCCTTGTCTGAATGAAGCTTGAAAAGCATCTTGGGAATGAGGGATATAGGAGGGATAGCATAAAGCAGACCCCGACTCCAGTGTAGGTGGAAGGCATCCACTAGTTGGTTGGGGGATGTCTGAGTTCTTGTGCAGAAGCTGAGGAAGCGTGACAATTTGGGGAGTCATGAACAGATCTATGTCTGGGGTTCCCCAAGTCTGGAAGATGTAGGACGTTGTCAGGATGGAGAGGCTATTCATGTGGAAGAAGGATGTGACTCAGTCTGTCTGCCCAGACATTTGACTCTTCCGGGAGGTACATCGCTTGGAGGTGTATTTGATGAGCAATGGCAAAGGACCACAGGTGTAGTGTCTCCTTGCAGAGGGCCCAGGAGCCTGTTCCTCCTTGCTTGTTCACACAGAACATGGCAACTTGATTGTCCATCCTGACTTGGACCTGTTGTGCCCTGAGGTGGTGTTGAAACACCCTGAGGGCATTCGAGATAGCTCGGAGTTCCAGGAGATTAATCTGGAGTTGCGATTCTTGTGTTGTCCAGAGCCCTTGTGTAGTCAGTCTGCCCAAGTTAGCTCCCCAACCCAGTTTGGAGGTATCTATCATTGGGGTGCATTGAAGTGGAGGCATCTGAAAAGGTGGATCCTGTCCCGGAGATGGCCCGAGACCTGCCTCCATTGGGAGGCAAGAGTCTATTGGGCTGTCCGCATATGTAGTCGGGCATATGAAACGACATGTACCGTAGAAGCCATGTGCGCAAGGAGCTGCAGCATCTCTCGGCTGGTCAGATGTACTTGTAGGAGTGCCTGGGAGGCTAGTTCGACGACTGGCATAGCAGAGCGGAGGGCAGGATTCCCTGGACCTTTGGGTGTCTAGTAGGGCTCCGATGAACTCTAGTTTTTGAGTTGGAGTGAGCTGGGACTTTGGGAAGTTTATCACATAGCCCAAGTATTGTAGTACTGTGATGGTGCGATGCAAGGAGAGCAGTACCCCTTGGGAGGTGTCTGCTGTTATTAGCCAGTTGTTTAAGTAGGGGAAGACGAATATCTCCAGAGATCTTAGGTATGCGGCTACGACCACCATGCACTTTGTGAAGACTTGGGGCAAAGGCGAGTCCAAAGGGGAGGACTCTGTATTGGCAATGTTTTCCTTGAAAAATGAAGCGTAGAAACTTCCTGTGTCCCAGGTGGATGAGGATATGTGTGTATGCTTCTTTTAGATCTAAGAAGAGAGCCAGTCCTGACTGGAGGTAGGGAAGAAGAGTCCTGAGGGAGATCATCTTGAACTTTTCTCGGACTAGAAACTTGTTGAGGTTTCTGAGGTTCAGAATGGACCTGTACCCTCCCATTTTCTTTGGGATGAGAAAGTACGGAGAGTAGAAGCCCATTCCCTGTTGGAATGTGGGGACTTCTTCTATGGTGCCCTGAGACAGAAGAGAGGACACCTCTTCCTGTGTGAGTGGGGGTTGCGTTTGATAGTCCCCCATGAAAATGGAGGGGGGCAGAGTCTGTAGATATAGTCTGTACCCTTCCTGGACTATGGTTAGTGTCTTTTTCTCTGAGGTGTGTCCCCCGCAGCCCCCTCTGGTGGCGGCGTAGTGGTTCCACGAGGCTGGGGAGCGCATAAGAATAGGGTGATTAGGGTTGACCTGTTGCGAGGGTCATGAGGTAGCGGCCCTCTGTGTCAGCCTCGTGGTCAACTTCCCAATAAAGCAACATTTAGCCAAGGGTAGGGAAAAAGAAAAAGGCATTTATTTCACCTTTACGCAAAATGGTTCAAAATATGCGGTTGAGAAAAATAACAGGGCTGTATCCTTTCTTGTATCAAGTGCAATTCACAAAAACATTCAAAGTAACATTGTTAATCTTCACAAACTCAAAACATAAGGCATCCTGTATTCTCTTCATACATTTGGTTGCTCCAAATAACTTAAAACTTTCCTATTGTGCAATAATTACAATCCATGGGTTCCACGGCCTCATTAACCTCAGATTCCCCTGGCATCCACTCCATCTCTGAGGGGTCTGACTCTGAAACCTCAGGAAGGTTGGATTCAGGCTTTCTAAAAGCATGCCATACTGTGTTCCAATGTTGGCTTGTCAGTTTGGGGCGTCGGCTTTTAGCTATATTGTAGAACCCTGGATTTTCTTCTGCTACAGGATTAAAAGTTCTCTTATCCCAGCATTTATTATTAATAGCCTTTTTCCTAGAGAGATTATCTGGTACTTTTGGCATAAAAGTGTCCTTATCATACAGATAAAAGTTATTCCTTTGTTTCTCTCTTGTGCTAGGCTTAGGTAAACACTTGCAGGCAACCACTGTTTCACCTTTAGACTTCCTGCAGTCTCTTTTGGGAAAGGCTTGAGGCCTAGCCTGAATGTCCTCCACTTCTTGCAGGCTCAAGTGTTCCCTGGGGGTCTTTCCTCCTTTAGAATGGGGAGTAACTCCTCTGAGGCATGGCTGCTGCTGAGGCGCTTGTCCTCCACTTTCACCCCTGTGGCAGTTGGCTACTGGCTGCGCCCTCTCAGCACTTCCCTGTTCCCCAGGCCTCTGAGTTTTCCATTCCTCATTCAGGTTACTTTTATAAAAACTTTTAAAAGTACCTTTTTCTCCTTGGGTATTCCTTGCAACCGGATATCTCTTCCTCAGCTTGTATCCCAGTCCTTCTCCCTGGATGGGGCTTCCTCTCAGGTTGGAAGGGAGAGCACCTCCTTCCTTGGCTGCTCTCTGCAATGCTGCTCCTTCCAGTTGTAGCTGGCCTTCCTCTAGGCCTGCTCTTGGGCCTTCACCTCGGCCTGCTCTATGAGTTATTCCTTGGTCTGCTTCTCGGCCTACTCTCTGGCCTGCTCTCCAAGTTGCTTCAACTCCTTGAGCTGTTCTGGGTCTGACAGTGACTCCAACTCTCCGAGCTGCTCTTTCCAGTCCGGCTTTGACGCTCACTCTGACTCCGTCTCTCCGAGCTGCTCTGCATGATTCAGCTCTGTCCCTGCTTAAATCGGGACTAACTGATTCAAGGTCCTGCCCATAGAGGCGTGGTTCCTCTGCTTCCAAGCTTGCTCTCCTGCTCCCTCTATGTGGACCTTCAGGAAATTGCATGTAAATCTTGTTTTTTTCAAGATTTAAAACTTTTTTTCTTTGTGCTAGAGGGTCCGCAGTATCACAGGTGATGTGGTGCCATCTATGGGCATAGTGACACAGTCTGTCTGCTATGTGGAGGAGGTGGGGTTCCTCCAGAGGCAGGGTGGCAATGTTCTCTAGGAAAGAGTCAAAAACCAGGTGCAGATAGTGGCTGCAGAGTTGGTTGAGATTTAGCCACCTGTAACTTCTTCTGTTTCTTAGGAGGCTCCTGCCTCTTCTGTGGGGCCTGACCCTGATACTGAGAAGCAGGTGGATAAGAAGAGAAGAACTTCTTTGTCTTATTGTAGAAAGACTTCTTTGCTGATGTCTTTTTCCTAGCGGGGTCAACTGTGACTCTGGACAGTCTCTTTAGAGTTGTGTTCTCTGACTCTAATTGAGAGGCTTTATCTTGCCAGTCTTTGCCAAAGAGGTTTTCCCCTGTGCAGGGTATGTTGCCCAGCTTATCTTGAACCCACTGTCCAAGATCTGAGACCTGAATCCATGCCATTCTATGGGCCCTGATGCATATGGCTGTGGCCCTGCTTGTACATTCAAAGACATCAAAGGTGGCCCTATTGACAGATTTGGATACATTTTGGCTATGCTTGACTAGGGCAAGATAGTTTGCCCTCTTGTCATCTGGGAGGAAAGGAGCAAAAGCCTTGAGATTCCTGGATACTTCCTTGAGGAACATTCCCATGTAGAGAATATAGGAGTTAATCCTCGCCGAGAGCATGGATGCCTGGAAGCGTCACCGCCCAAAGGCATCAAGAGTCATCAGTTCCCTACTTGGAGGATTTGAGGAGTGAGCTTTTGATTCAGCGCATCGCCGATTCAGCCACCATGGAGTGGTGTGTAAGCTGTTGCTTTTGGAAGCCCAGACACTCTGGTACATGGTATCAAGTGATGACTGTGAGGTGAGACTGTAAGAGGAGTCTCCCACATATGGAGCAGAAGGTCATGCAGGATGCGGTGCACCGGCAGAGTGGCTGCCTCCTTGGCTGCTTGGGTATTGGAGGATCTCCAATTCCTCCACCCTTGGCTCCTTTTCCAATGTTACAGTGATGGAGAGACCCTTAACTAGGTCTCAAATGAATTCCTGGAAGGACATGTCTTTGGGAGGCAATGTGCATCACTATTGCAGCGGGGAAGGCTCTGAAGGAAGGTCCCGGGCCCCTGAGAATCGAGTGACTCTGCATCCAAAACACTGGAATCGGAATTGGAGGACTCAAAGTATCGACGGGCATAGTGCTCAGCTGAAGCTAGATGCCGGTACCGATGCTTCGAAGTATTGGCCTCGGTAAACCACTTTGGCTGGGTACAAATATCAGTGATAGACTCAAGAGAGGGCATGGGTGGCAGTGATATCGATGCCATCTGCATGGGTGTACCCGCCACCAGTGTCAATGTCGGTACTGGTACCGATGAGGCAGTGCCTGGCACCAACGGTTTTATAGGTACCTAGGCTGCCAAGAGAGCTGCCAAGCTCCACTCGATGGCCAGTACGTGCTGGTCCATCGATGTTGCTGATGCTTGGGTATCTCTGATGGGTACTTGCGCCACCGTCCCAGAGCATGGCACCAGTAGCTTTCCGGAGGTCGAGGCCTCGGGAGCATCCTGGGACCTCTCGATGGCTTTGGAGGACAGAGCCTCCCACCGGGACTGTTTGGCAGGCTGATCCTCCTCCAGGGCAACTCCTGAGGGATCTCGATGCTTGGAAGGAGATCTATCTCTGGAGGGTTTCTCCTTCTTCAATGAAGACTTGTGCTTGGACTTTGCCGATACCTGGGATCCATGGAAGGAGGATGAGGCCCTTGATGATGTGGAAGCCAAGTATATCGTGTCCGAGGGGAAGAGTGTCCCAAGTTTAGAGGCCTGGTTCTGTAGGCCTCTCCGTGTCATCTTTTGGAAAAGGGGACAATCGTCTGGCTGGTGGTCTGGGCCGAGGTATTTTAAGCACCAGTCATGGGTGTCAGTCGCTGACATAGTGCTGGCATGTTTAGCACATTGTTTTGAAACCACTTGTTGGTTTCTCCATACGGTCGATGGAGAGTATTGTAGGCTTAAGGCCTAAGATGGCGTTGAGGCACCCGAAATTTTTTTTTTAATTAAGTAAAAAGAAGAAAGAGAGAAAGGAAAGGGGAACTGGCGATGTCTTCGAAGGTGCCGGCGTCGATGGGAAGGCAGATGCTGTCCATAAAAAAGACGTTTTTTCTGTGGTGACAGAATTATCTTCCTGTTGGCTCTGTGGAAAATGAAGAACTGAGGAGAGGGAGCTGGGAAGGCAGGAAGGTAGTCGCGCAGTCACAGTGGAGTGCTCCCAAAAGCTTTCCAATTGGACGCCGGGGAGCGTTCCCGCGCAGGCTCTATCTGTACTGACGTCACCCATATGTGAAAACTACATTCCTGCTTATTCCTGGAGATACAGTCTTTGAGTAGATAGAAAAGTGTAGTTACTCACCTGTAACAGGCGATCTCCGGGAACAGCAGGAATCTGCCTTCATATATTTACTTATTTATTTATTTACATTCTCTTATATACCGCGCTATTCTGAATCAGTGCAGTTTACATTGAACAAACTGAAATTACACTGAACAGGGCATTATAACTTGGAGATAACTATTTTACAGGGAACATGGGCTATGGAGGGTTAAGTGGCTTGCCGAAGACCACAAGGAGCACCTGTGGAACTAGAAACCCCAGTCTTTCTGG
Source organism: Ichthyophis bannanicus (assembly GCA_033557465.1). Lineage (NCBI taxonomy): Eukaryota > Metazoa > Chordata > Amphibia > Gymnophiona > Ichthyophiidae > Ichthyophis > Ichthyophis bannanicus. The sequence goes on along the minus strand of CM066048.1, from coordinate 39,795,930 downwards.
CCCAAGGTTGCTGTCCTTTAGTGGGCATATATGGATGATGTCAACTGACGGAGCCCGCGCAGGAACACTCCCCAGCATTCAATAGGAAGCATTTGGGAGTATCCTCCTGCACATGCATAGTTGACTTCCCACCTTCCCAGTGATCCTCCTCAGTGAGGTTTATATCTGAGAAAAAAAGGAAAAAACCTACAACTTCTTGGGGAGAAAGGCAGGCTATGAAGACTGATTCCTGCTGTTCCCAGAGATCACCTGTTACAAGTAAGTAATTATGCTATCTCCAGGAACAAGCAGGGATGCAGTCTTCACATATGGGACTCCCTAGCTTCAGGCTACCGGAAAACGGAGAGGAGTAGGGCCTGTTACAATGGGGAAAAAACTGTTGAAGAACAACATGGGGAGTCCAGGGGATCTAGTGGACTCGGCATCCCCAGCACAGTCCCGAGATGGCATTGATGATAGCCTGGATGGACAGAGAACTGGAGGGAAGGAGGTGTAGCTAGATGGACAGAGAACTGGAGGGAAGGAGGTGTAGCTTTATTCCCAAGAGGTACCCGAGTACGGTTTGGCCAAAGTCACTGTCCTTACGAGGGTCCTTGTCCAGACAGTAATGGGCTGCAGAAGTATGAATCGAGGACCATGTGGTTGCACGGCAGATCTCTGCTATGGAGACAGAGCATAAGTGGGCTACGGATGTTGCCATGGCTCAGACATTGTGAGCGGTAACATGACTCTCTAATGTCAGACCCGCCTGAGAGTATGCAATGGATATGCAGTCTGCTATCCAAAGAAAAGGAATACGCTTTATCATGGGGAGACCAAGGTAACTAGGGTCAAAATAAATAAATAATTGCAAGGATTTCCAATGTACCTTGGTTCTGTCAAGGTAACATGCTAAAGCCCATTTGCAATCTAGCATATGGAGTGCAGCCTTAGCTCGAGATGCATGTGGTTTGGGAAAAAAGATCGGAAGAATTACTGACTAGTTAAGATGAAAAAGAGATACAGCCTTTGGAAGGAAAAACAGATGCATTTGCAGGGACACCCTGTCATGATTTATTTATTTATTAACAGGTTTTATATACTGCTTTATTGTTTCAATCAAAGCAGTTTACACTGTAACAAACTTGTGTGGTGATGAAGGGGCATCAGAGCCCATGGAAATAGCTGGAAAACAAACTTTTACCTGCAAGCAGAGAGATAGTTCAGAGAGCAGGGGGTTTGAAACTGCAGCCAAAGAAAAAAAAACACACATAGAGCTGCTGAGTCCAGGCCATGCCCAAGCTCCATGGCAACCCAGGAAGGTAATAGGAAGCACCTGTGGGAGGAGTTGGAATGGGGAGAGCAGCTGCACACATTTAAGCTCCAGGGAACAGAAAGAAGGGAGCCTACCAAGAGACAGGAGGGAGAAGAACTCCTGAGGCAAACTGAAGGGAAAGGATCCTTCAGGGGAAAGGAAAGAGAGGTTTTACAGAGACAGCAGCAGAAGGGAGTCCCAAGGCAGCCAGCACACTGGGGACTACAGTCCAGGGAGAAGCCCATGCTGTAAAGGCATTGCAGCACGGTCTGGAGACCGGAGAGTCTATCCTGAGAGAGGTGCTGACTATAGTCCAGGTACGGGAGCAGCCCTGCATAAGTCTGTGAGAGAGGTTTTACCTCTGGAAAGGTCTGTGAAGAGAAGGGTCACGAAAGACAAGGTGAGCCAGTTAGAAGCCTTGTCCAGCTTGTTGAGAGATAAGGGTCTCTACAGCCATTCTAAAAACCCTGAGCACAGAGAGAAGTCCCAATGGGAAAAGGTCTTAAAACTCTTAGAGGAGATTAAGCCTATGTCCCCTCAGCCCGAGTTAAGCCAGGAGACAGCAGAGTCTGATTATGAAGACATGCAGACAGAGCCTTGTGATATGGAACAAGACTCCTTAGACACTTTGATGGATTGTTCTTTTTGTATGAAGACAGAATGAAGAGGCTGTAGGGTTTTTTAAACTGAGAAAAAAAAGCCAGAAGCCATTTACCTGAATGTCTTATGTTTGAATGCTGGAAATGTTTAAAAGGAGAATTGCTGGTGTTAGAGCTGAGAGGAAATGATTCAAGATTGATTTGAATGATTAAGAAAAACAGCTAGAAGCAAAAGAAGCTTTGTTTAAAGTTTTATTCAGTTTGGAAAGGCTGATACCTTTGCTGGAAGTTAGCTGCAGCCAGCTAAGCTGTTTTTCTAACTGTTGGACTTTGGGAAGAAACACTTTTGGTGTAACAAGCTGCATGAAGCAATTGTAACATTTATCACTGCCAGAATCCTGTTTGATTGGAACTTCTTTTTGTTGGAGAGCGCATCCTATTTTTGTTAACGTGTGTTGAGCTTCAAAGAAAGTTCTTTGCAAAGGCACAGACACAAATAAATTCCTGTGTTTGCCTTCAACCCTCGGATTCTTTGTTCTTTCACACAACTACAATTCCCAGAAGCATTAGCTCTGGAGCCCATATTTAAAAGTGACATTAGATGGCACGCCCCTGCCTATAGGCAACCGCCTAGACAGTAGGGAGCGCCACACTTGGTACTATACATTAAACAGGGACATTGATAACTTGGATTTTTCTGAGGCAATGGAGGGTTAAGTGACTTGCCCAAGGCCACATGGAGTGCTGGTGGGAATCAAACCCTGGTCTCTGTGTTCCCAAGCCAATGCTCTTAACCATTAGGCTACTCCTCCACTCCATGATGAAAACGTGTATAGGGCAGATGTGCAACCAAAGCCTGCAGTTCGCTGACTTGGCGAGCTGAGGTGAGCACAACTAAGAAGGAAACCTTCCAAGTAATAAACTTGAGGGAGGTAGTGCTGAGAGGCTCAAATGAAGGTCTCAGCAATTGAGCAAGAACCACGTTAAGGTCCCAGGCGACAGATAGGAGCCGAATTGGTGGCTTAGTCAATAGGAAACTGTGCATGAAGTGGGCTACCAGTGGATACGTGGAAACAGGTTTTCCATCAATCCTCCTATGAGAAGCCAAAATGGCACTGAGGTGGACATGAATGGAATTAGTTTTGAGACCACTAAAAGAGAGGTGGAGGAGGTACAGTAGGAGAGACTCCACCAGACATAGTTTTGTGTCATCTGTAAATTTGATAACCTCACTCGTTATTCCCTTTTCCAGGTTAGTAAGACAAGATCTTCCTTGTCTAAAGCCATGTTGGCTGTCTCCCATTAAGCCATGACTATCTACATGTTGAGTAATTTTGTTCTTTATGATGGTTTCTACCATTTTTCCTGGTACTGACGTCAGGCTCACTGGTCTGTAGTTTCCCGGATCATCCCTGGAACCCTTTTTAAAAATTGGCGTTACATTGGCGATCCTCCAATCTTCAGGTATTACAGATGATTTTAATGATAGTTCACAGATTACTAATAGTAGGTCTGCAATCTCATATTTCAGTTCTTTCAACACCCTTGGATGTATACCATCTGGTCCAGGTGATTTGCTACTCTTCAGTTTATAAAATAGTTGTAATACATCTTCCCGTTGTATCGATATTTCTTTCAATTCTTCTGCAGTATCACCTTTAAATACCACTTCAGTCATGGGTAACATCCTACATCTTCCTCAGTAAAGTCCAAGCAAAGCATTCAGTCTCTCTGCTATAGCCTTGTCCCCTCTTACTGCCCCTTTTATCCCTATATCATCTAATGCTCCAACTGACTCTCTCACAGTTTTTTTGCTATAAATTTACTGGAAAAAGTCTTTATTACGTGTTTTGCTTCCACAACAAGCTTCTTCTCAAATTCTCCCTTTGCCTGCCTTATCAATGCCTTGCATTTGACTTGCCAGTGCTTGTGCTGTGCGACGCCTCCGCTTGGGCCCAAGAGCTTACAAGCTGGAAACGGCCTTATGTGTCCTCCTTTGAATAAAGTTCCCTTTGTTGTGACCAGGGTATTCCGGGACTTGTAGTGATTTTTACTCTTGAAGGACAAATGTAGTTGTGAGTCGGTGGTTGTAAGGCAGCAAGAAAATTTATTGTGGGGATTTCCAGGGCATTTCAAGTTCAGTACACAAACAAGGCAAAAGGATACATCTCCAACATAAAGAATAAATCAGGATAGTGAGAATGACGTAACAAAACCTTTTCCACTGTTCAGCTGTTCTGCTTCTCTCACATGCTCACACCGAGGACTGCCTCGTGTGGTCAACTAACAGCAACACAGGTAAACTTATAATAGCTGTGGTTTTTCTTTTGAAAGCAAACTTCTTCACGGCACTGCTTCTCAACTTCAGCAAGTAATTAAACTCAGTGAAACATAGAATTAGCTTTCCTCAGCTCAAAGCAGGAACTGCCCTTATTTCCTATAAGGTTTCACAGATTCTCAGTTCCATTCAACACTGCAGAATCTTCTCTTAAAGATAATGAACAGTCCATTGGAATGGGATCACATTCACAATTAGGCAAACAAGAATCTACTTGCATTCGTTCTATAGCACCAGGACAAACAGTATCTCTCTCAGGATTATAAGCTTTCTCAAACTTTCTCTCCTTCAAGAACTCCTGGAATTGGTTCCACAGCAATTCAGCTTGTACAGGCACCTTTGTATTAGGGGAGTGAACCTTTTCCTCAGAAAACAGCTTTCTTAATGCTTCTAGCTTTGGAGTTTCAAAGGCTGTGCTTTTATCAGGGCTAAGGCTTTTCTCATAAAAATTCTCTACCCACTTCTTAACAGTAGACGGTGAGGACTCAGCTTCCTGGCCTTTAGAAATGGCAAATTGTCTCTCTGCTGAATTATCAGTAATGAAACGGCTGGCTTTACCTTGGGGATGTTTTCTCAGACAAACGCTGATTTCTTTCCTCCTGGGTTCCTCCTGGCTCTGAAATACAGCCTCCTTATGTCCTTCTCCAGTCCTTCTTAGGCAGCTGTTTTCCTGGGAGATTTCCTCTGGTTTTCTCCTCCAGCTAAGCACAGCTTCACCTTCTCTCTCTCCTCTCTCACCTCTCCAACTCCAGCAGCTGTTTCTGTTCCTTTCTCCACGTCCACCACGACGTCCTCGTTCACCTGTGCCTCCTGTACTTCTCGTACCTGTTCCTGTGCCTCTTCCGGTTTCTCTCGTGTCTCTCTTGCTCTGCTCTGCTCGTGGTTTTAAACACCGTTGCCTGCTGGGCATTCCCTGTTCTCTGCACCTGTGTGACCAATCATCAGGGAAGCCTATCTCCACCCCTTGAGCTAGGGCGTGGCCTGACCTTAGCAGGGAGCTGACTTTTTCTCTGATCTGGCTTGTAATTCTGCTGCACGTGTGCACTGTCATTCACTTCAAAGGGGAAACTAGGATTTTTTTCAAGTTCCATGTCTTCCTGAGAGCTTTCATCACTACAGCTGTTGCCAGTTTTCGTCATTTGGCTCTTTTTTCCATTTCCTGAAAGATGCTTTTTTTTGGCAACAACAGCCTCTCTGACCTCACCTTTAAACCATGCTGGCAGTTTTTTGGACTTCCTTCCACTTTTCTTAAAGCGTGGAATACAGCTGGTCTGGGCTTCCAAGATAGTATTTTTAAATAACACCCAAGCTTGATGGAAGTCTTTAACCTTTGAATCTGCTCCTTTTAGTTTTTTCTTAACTATTTTCCTCATTTTATCATAGTCTCCCTTTCGAAAGTTAAAAGGTAGTACTGTGGATTTCCTTACCATTCCTCTTCCATTAATTAAATCAAACGCGATCATGCTATGATCACTATTGCCAAGTGGCCCAACACCCTTATCTCTTGCACCAGAATTGGTGTTCCACTAAAGACGAAGTCCAAAATGGCTTCCCCGCTGGTCGGTTCATGAAGCAGCTGCTCCAAGAAGCAGTCATTTATTTCATCTAGAAATTTATCTCCCTAGCTTGTCCTGCCATGACACAGACCCAGTCAGTACCGGGGTAATTGAAATCACCCATTATTATTACTGTTCTGTAACTTTTGTTAACTTCCCTGATTTTTTAGAGCATTTCATCATCCATTTGTTCATTCTGGCCAGGCGGTCAATAGTACAACCCCACTGCCATCGCCTTCCCCTTTTTACATGGAATTTCTATAGCGAATTTTGTTTCCTGCAACACGTTAATCCTTTGTATCTCAATGCCCTCTCTAACATAGAGTACAATCCCTCCACCAATATGATCAGCTGTATAATTACGATATAGTGGGGAAAAAGAACCAGCAATCACAGAAAGAAGAAGGAAAAGAAAAATATCAGGAAATTTGGAGCCAGCAAGCCATCTACTTATTCCTCCCCCTCCCCCAGGGGAGACAAGAAGTAGTCTTTGCGCCTCACAGGTCAGAATTCTGGCACCTGCAGACACACCCAAGCTCAAATAGGTTAAAGGCCCGTGGACTGATCCCTAAGAGCAAACCAGACACTCAATTAGTTTGTCACTGAAAATGTGTGCCATTAGCAGCCAGCCACAATCTGGCTGCACTAGTTCACCGCAACCATCTTCAGGTTCAGCGCTGCATCAGTCCTTATACTGGTGGTGATGTCACTAAAAGTCAGTTGTCTGCTTCCATCTGCTGATTGGGAAACACAACCTATTTGTTTGGACTGATCTAGCAGGATGAAAAAAACTTTTGTTTGGTCTGCATTTTTTGGTTGAGTAATAAGGTGAAACATCCCAGTTTCTGTGAATGTGAGGGTCTATTTAAAGACCTAGAGGTACAGGATTTCTACTAATGTTCCATTTCATTCTGTGTAATTATGGGCAGTGCATTTTTCCTAGCAAAAAAGGTGCCAATACTCATATGCAGGGGTCTTTTATTAATATATGAGAACCATGGGTTAATTTTAGCAGGCAATGAAAAAGGTGCCGGTACTTCGTACCACCGCTTACCCCTTCATAAAAAGCCCTGGTTAAGAGTGGCAGTGTGTGAGTAAGAAAGGGGGCAATGGGTCACAAGAGAAGTGGGATATCACAGAGCAACTGTCTTGTAGTGAACAGAGAAGGTGATGAGAATTTACATTATAATAGTAAAAGGCACTGGAAATGGCTGGAAAGAATAAGATGACAGATGATCAATAAGTACTGTTAAAATGAAGATGCCTGCTGGCTTACTTCTCTTAAGCTTTTACAATGAATGATTCTTATGTTTTCTAAGTGTTGGTCAGTCTGCTTGTCGTTCAGTTCTATATGATATCCCTAGGGGAAGTGACAGCTCTTGGGCAGACCCCTGTGCAGCTTAGGAATGTTACTGGACTCTTTCAGGGCCTGCTGAATGCTTTTGCTGGGGGGAGTCTCATAATGTATGAATCGTCGCCTGACATCCAGAAGCAAACATCACAGCAAGCAGATGCTGAGCATTTTCTGCTTGAATGACTGGGAACAAAGTGGCAAAAGACAGACAGAAAAGGACAAGAAGTAGCTGTGTGCGTGTGTCAGTTGGTTTTCATTTTGTTTCAGGGAAAGTTGAATTGGGCAGGTTTTGTTTCATTTCAATTATTTTTCATTATGTTTCATTTTTAATGCATGTTATTTGCAAACAGTGTTCACTTAAAATATTTGTTCTTGCAATTTTTTAGGTTCATTTTGAAACAAAGTGAAATAGACTTGTTTCACTGTGTTTTTCAAAACATAACCCCTTCAACTAAATCCTTTACCAGATTCACCTGCATGATTGTCAAGCATCCCTGGCCATTAACCTGTGAAACATCTAACACAGGAGAATGTGCTTTAGAGGCAGAAAGCATCATGAGTATGTATACAGCATTATACAGTGACCTTCACCTGAAGTTCATTTCTTCCTGCAAATATGGATCAGGTTTTGGGATTAAATATTTATTTAGTTTATAGCAATTTATTTATTTAATATATTTAACATCTTTTTTATAGTCTTTCTACAAGCCAAGACAGTTTGCAGGGAACTCAGTGCATTCAGACATAAAATTAACAGGCGCAATTTACATAAAACATTAAGACAGGTTGAGGAAAAGAGTAACAGCTCGTATAGAGTGACAAAGCAAGAAATGTGGTAAAGAAGGTTAACTGAACTTATGTAGACTAAATTGAGCATCAGTGGTAGTGATTGGCATGTGAGTGGTTGATCCAAGTGGGATTCTGCACAATAGAATTCATGGAAAAGTTGGGTTTTCAGCTTCTTTCGAAAGTCTCCCAGAGATTCAGTAGCTTTTAGCTGGGGTGGAAGAGTGTTCCATAAGGTAGGGGCATAGAGGGAGAATACCCTGTTGTTTGTTCTTTGACTTTTGGAAAGCTTTTCGGGAGATAGATCCAGGAGGCTGAGTATATTACGTTTTCGAGGTCTGTTGTTGGGCCTTTTTAATAAGGCTTGGAGGCACTCTGCTGATTGGTCGATCAGCACCTTGTATGTGTAAATGATAACTTTGAACTTTATTCTGGGCATGATGAGTAACCAGTGAATCTGCTTGAGGCCTGGGGTGAAATGTGTCTGGCATGAAGCCCCATGTATAATTCTTGCTGCTGTGTTTTGGTCGAGTTGTAAAGGATATAGAGTGTGCTTGGCCAGACCCTGGTAGATTGAGTTGGTGTAGTCTAATAGTGGGGTGATGACTGCCTCGGAGTCTTCCTGTGGCTTGTGTCCACTGATCCCTGAGGCACCACTGAGCTGTTCTCATGTGGAGATGGGTGTTTGGGGTCACATGAACCATGGAGGCCATGTGTCCTAGAAGGCGCAGAAAGTGCTTTGCTGATATCTGAGACTTGTGGGTGATGTGGTGTACCAGCTCCAGAAGTCTCTGAGCTCTGCCTTCTGGCAGGTAAGCTTTCGCTTGAATGGTGTCTAACCTTGCCCCTATGAACTCTAAGTTTTGAGTGGGGAGCAAAGTGGACTTTGCTTGATTTATGACAAAGCTTAGATACTGCAGTATGTTGATAGTGCGAGCTGTGGCCTGTTGGGCTTCTTGAGGCGACGGGGCCTTGATGAGCCAGTCTTCCAAGTATGGGAAGACAAAATATTCTCTGGTTCCTGAGGAAGGCCGCCACTACCGCCAGACATTTGGTGAATACTCTGGGGGCAGAGGCTAGGCCGAATGGAAGTACTCTGTATTGAAAATGGTTTCCTCCCATCACAAATCTGAGATATTGCCTGTGGTCTGGATGTATGAGGATGTGCGTATAAGCATCCTTCAGGTCTAAAGAGCACAGCCAGTCTCCCTGGTGGAGGTAAGGCAGCAATATTCCAAGGGAAAGCATCTTGAACTTTTCCCTCACCAGGAACTTGTTTAAGTTTCACAGGTTGAGGATGGGCCTGAGGCCTCCTGTTCTCTTTGGTATCAGGAAATACCTGGAGTAAAAGCCTTGTCCTAGCAGGCTGTGGGGCACCGGCTCCACTGCCTGATCTTCTAGAAGACCGGCCAACTCCTGTAAGAGGAGGTTCCTGTGTAGAGGGGGTCTGAGAGGCTCTCCTGGAAAGTAGGAGGGAGGTACCTGGTTGAAGTGGAACAAATAGCCCTTTTGGACTATTTGTAAGACCCAGGCATTGTTAGTGATTGCAGGCCATCTGTGGGCATACAGTGCCAACCTTCCTCCTGTGCAAGGCCTCACCCCTGGCTGGAGAGAGACTATGCTGTGGCAGTCAAAAACCCCCTACCGGCTGGGAAGGAGCAGGTGCCTGGGGCTTGGGGGTCTTCTGCTTATGCGTGCCATGCCCCTGTCCCTTGGCCTGCTGCCCCTGTTGGGGAGCCGGGGAGGCCTGGTGAGTGGGGTAGTTGCAGTAAGCAGTACCCTTCCTCGGGAAAATGGTCATTTTACCCAGGCCCTTCTTTTTGGAAGGGGCAGAAGTCTTTTTGGAAAGTCTTGTCCGGGTCAAGTACTCGGTCTCGATTTCAGCAGCCTTCTCAGTCATGGGTTTGCCAAAAAGTTGTCACCTCAGCAAGGGACATCGACCAACTTGTCCTGAATCCATGGCTCTAGGTCCGATGACATTAGCCACGCCTGGCGTCAGGCACCGATGCTGGCTGTGGCTACCCGGGCCGAAGCCTCAAAGCCGTCATAGGCTGCTCGAGACATAAACTTCGGGCACTCCCGAATCCCTGTGGACAAGTTCTTGAAATGTTGCAAGGGTTTTTCGGAGAGGCCAGCAGAGAACCCGGCAATCTCCTTTGCCAGGTCTTGTAAGTACATGTCCATGTACAGCTGGTAGGTTTGGACACGGCATGATAGCATTGAGCCCTGGTGGCACTTCCTGCCGAGGGCATCCAGGTTCCGGGCCTCCCTGCCAGGGGAATCCAAGGAGTGTGTTTTCTGGCTCTTGAGCCTGTGCATGGCCGATTCCACAACCATGGAGTTGTGTGGCAGTTGTGCCTTTTGGAACCCAGGGCTCTTGCGGACTCGATATATGGAACTCGACTCCACGAGAAGGGAATCCAGGGCCTTGCATGGGATTGGTGTAAATCCTACTTAGAAGATCGATGGCAACAAGTTCGGATGGGCTCCAACACATCCGAGCCATTTCAGCAAAACCAAGGGGTACACCAAGGATCCTCCTTATCCGCGCTGCTCTTTAACATTTACATGCAGCCGATATGTGAAATCATTCGCTCCTTCGGAATCTCATGCCTTATCTACGCAGACGACGTGCTGTTGTTTACACCTATTAATGTTATGCTGCCCGACTATACAGCCTTAGTGGACTGTTTCAATGCAATCACAGACTGGCTTCACGATCAGAACCTTCAAATAAACTTCAAAAAAACCGAGGTCCTATTCATCACGAAGAACAAAAGCTTCTCACCCCCCTCGGCCCTAAAAGTAAGATACGCAGAGCTTCCAAGCAAGCCCATCATACGCTACCTGGGTGTGATGCTGGATCAACAGCTAGACTTTACAGCGCACATAAGCAGCACTGTCAAGGCTATATACTACAAGATCAAGACATTACGACCCATGTTGGCTCCAGAGAACTTCTGTACAATATTCCAAGCACTAGTAACACCCCATTTTGATTACGCAAACATTATACTCCATGGCCTACCCAAGAGTACCCTAAACCCGCTACAATTAGCGATGAATGCCGCTGCCTGTGTCCTCTGCGGAGCATCCAGACGGGACCACATAATCCCCATCCTAAGGGACCTACACTGGCTGCCGATAAACTGCAGGATCTTATACAAGGCCCTCCTCATTACTTTCAAATCCATTAACAAAATATCCCCCCCCTCCATTTCGTACCTCCTCACTCACACTCCCAATAACAGATCAAGGAGGACATTAGCCTCCAATACACTTATTATCCCGAGGGAAACTACAAAATGTGCACAATCAACTGGTAATAGAGCCTTTGCTCTCTACGCCCCTAGATTCTGGAATAACCTCCCTCCCAGCATCAGATCGATCAAAGACCTCAAACAATTCAGGAAAGCCCTTAAGCACCATCTGTTCCTTCTACACTTCTCGCTACCCAACAGCACCTCCCTCTTCCCACCCACAATCCAACCCATTAACGCCACACACATCACAGACAAACTAGACCGGCCCTAACCGTAAAGCCAACCTTGGTATACAATAACTGGTCTAGTAAAGCTTTAGATTTTAAACCACGACAGTCATACTATGAATTCTAGTAGCTCTAGAATATGCATTAACAGAAATAGCTGAATATATTTTCTGAGTTGTACTATAGACGAACAATTAGACGGAAATCTAGAATGCTTATGTGCCTTATTGTAAATAGCCTACCTATCCTTCATCTTTCATCGCTTAAAATGTACATAGTTCCCCCAGTTGCAATTCCATGTTACCTTCCCTGTTATATGTAAACACAGGACAGATCTGTTATTGCCCTGAAGTCAATTTGTTAATTGTAAACCGCACTGATAATAAAGAGCGCGGTATAGAAAAGCTTTAAATAAAATAAAATAAAATAAATAAAACTGACCTGCTTGCTGAGAACCGGCATCGAGGACGGTGACTCCCACATGCGGAGCATCAGCTGTTCCAACATCAGAGGAACCGGTACCATAAGGGCTTCCCGAGGGGGAAAATCATACTGGAGGGCTTCGAGCTCTTCGGCTAGAGGCTCCTCCTTGGTGTCCGCTGGGAAAGCCAAAGCCTTGGACATGTCCCTGACAAAGTCCAAGAACCGGGTATCCTCCGGGGGGACCCTCTCTGAGGCTCGGACCCCAGCGAGTCCGATGGGATACACCGGGTCTGGTGGGTGTCCGGGGACTCTTCATCTTCCATTTCCCATGCCGAGTCCTCCGAAGAGGAATCGTTGGGCTCCGGCCGTGTGGGCTTCAATCTCGACCGCCCCGATGCAGAGGGCACAGGCGTCGATGACCTCAGTCCCAAATGGGAGGTCGAGGGAGACCTTGGCTGAGGATCGACTCAAGCTTGAAGAGTCTCGAGGATTGGCTCAGCCTCCGGGGTCGACTTGGACGTCGAGGTCCCACTGGTCGGGGCAGATGGACTGGTGAGACCGGCCATCAGTGCCCACTGCTGCTCCATGAAGGCAGACATACTGTGCTCCAAGGCCGTCATCCTGAGACCACTGTTCCCTCTAAGCTGTGTGCGTGTGCGCACGCACCCACCTCGCCGAGTGAGCGCACATACTTTAGAACAGAGCGCACAAAAATTACAGTTCTGATTCTGATAGAAAACAACACAGACGTCTTAAAATTTAAAAGTTGTTGTGTATTTACAGTTTTCACAAGTTCTACAATATTTTCTAGTGCAATCAATGTGGTGTACATACTGTATTCTGACGTGTAGTCAAATTTTAAAGTATATAACTCCGAGTGTTGTTATGTGGCGCACAAAAATTTAACCTTCCTTCAAAAGCTGCACAGCTGATATTTTATGCGCACACAGCCTACAGAAAGTTAGAGGGAACACTGCCTGAGACCGAGCTCAGAAGACTCTGCAGCCTCCGGCTCGGGTCCTGATGCCAGTTCTCACAGAGGAGAATCAACGAGGACAACAGCAGTTACCTTCCTCGGCGTCTCCGGCTCCGTGCGAGCTACTTTTGCAGGGCGCTCCGGCTCCAAGGACCCAGGGCAGCGGTCAGTACTCTGCAACCTAGTCTGTGAGGGCCCAGGCCGATCAGAGGCATCCAACGACGATGCCCTCGGAGGTTTCTTCTTCCTCTAGTGTTCCTGTGAGGGAGACCCCCGCTCAGAAGACCCATGATGATGCTCGGAGTCAGACAGCTCCCAAGACATCGAGGCTTCTGACGAGGTCTGGACCCGGGCGGATTCGGACTCTGAGAAAATCCTTTCACGCTGCTGCTGCCTACTTCTAAGTGCCTTAGAGGACATTTTGCTGCATGGGTCATAGGCCTTCGGGTCATGGCCGGCCCCGAGGCAGCGGAGACAGCAGTCATGTGTGTCGGTGAGAGACATTAATTTTTTACACTGATCACACTTTTTAAACCCGCTGGCAGCCATCGGGGGAAAAAGGGCCCCTGCGAGGTCGAAAGACCGGGCTGCCAGTGAAAAAGAAAAAAAAGCACGAACGATAGTCATGAAGGACAAAAACAAAAAATAAGACCGGACTCGATACCGGTGTACTGAATCCGAGGTGGGAAGGGGAACCGGCATCGAACCGGGCCGAAGAAAAATCTTCTGGAGTTTTGACGCACTTTTTATGCGAGGGAAGTTGGACTACATCCGTTGGGCTCCGCAGAAAAAGGGAGACTGAGCAAGATGGCACCCTTGGGCAGGAAGTGGATCGCGCATACGCGATGCAATCCCAAAGGCTTTCTTTGAAAGCTGGGGAATTGCGCCGCATGAGGGCTCCGTCGGCGCCGACGTCACCCATATGTGATGACTGACTTTCTGCTTGTTCCTGGAGAAAGTTTATTACAAAATGCATCTGGTTAAGCATTTAAAATCATTTTTGACATATCAGAATTGTTGTGCTGTTATGCACTCCTTAGTCCTTTTCCATCTGGACTATTTTAATGCACTTTATTTGCGAATGCCAGTGGTGACTGTTCATCCAATTCAGATTTTGCAGAATGTAGCCGTTCATATAGAATCTGGCCAAAATCAGTTTGTTTATGTTACCCTTATATTATCTATCTCCAATGGCTTCCTGCTGCTATATTTTTATTGTATTTACTTATTTCATTGTTTTATTTTATTTTATATATTACTGTTTGGTTTAAAATTTTTATTTTGTGTTTATTGTTTGTCATTAATTGATTGTGTATGTACTGTTGTACTCTGCTTAGATCTTTGTATAATGTGGTTTATAAATATAAATAAATAAATACAATTAGCCCTTTGGAGACTCTTGTTGGCCACGTCAAGCCCAGTTTATTTTATTTATTTATTTTTTATTTACATTCTCTTATATACCGCGCTATTCTGCATCAGTGCGGTTTACATTGAACAAACTGAAATTACATTGAACAGGGTATTATAACTTGGAGATAGCTATTTTACAGGGAACATGGGCAATGGAGGGTTAAGTGGCTTGCCCAAGACCACAAGGAGCACCTGTGGGACTAGAAACCCCAGTCCTTCCGGCCCAAGGTTGCTGTCCTCTAGTGGGATTTGAACCCCCGACCTTCCGGCCTGAAGTACCTTGCCCCAACCACTAGGCTACTCCTCCACTCCAAGTTCTCATTCCACAAGGTTGCAGCATTCTTGGGAAAGGAATTCTAGCTTTTAAGCTTGCTGAAATCAGGGAGAGGGGTAGAGGTATCCTCAACACTCTCTCATCTTAGTCGTGCTGATTTTAACCAAGCTTTTTGTAGCCTCCCATTTATCTGCCTCTGACTCGACTAGATGGTAACCATTACAGAGCATGGACTGCCTCTTATGTAATCTGTACAGTGCTGCATATGCCCATGATAAGTAATAGTAGGTGTAATCATCCAGAAGGATCCTTTTAAAGGGGGTAATTTTATAAAGGATTTTATACACGTAAAAAGCTTCTTGTAAAAATAACCCAAGAGATACTCAGGTGAAAGTATGTATGCAAGACACACCCAAGGGTTTCTGCCACCCCAGGCAGGAGCCCTGGGTGTGCCGCCCCCCAGCTGAACTAGCACCACTGCCGATTCCATCTTCTGGGGGGACAACAGTGGCAGATCAAAAGCGGTGGCTTTGTGCCAATCCTTTGGTGCCTGTGGCAGGCTATATGTTACGGCAAACATGGCCTGCTGCCTCAGACTCCCCTCCGACAGGAAGTTGCATTGGAGGGGTGTCAGCAGGCCATATGTGACGAAACACATGATCTGCCATGGGCACCAAAGTGGTGACACAAAGCTGCCCACCAAGGTCTGCCACCCTTGGCGGCTGCTTAGTCCACCTAGTGGATGGGCCGGCCCTGTATATATGGTGCTAGCAAAGTGCATGCGTGTAGACATGTTCTGGGGCAGAGCTTAGATATAATAAGGGCAGAGTTGCTATTTTTGTACATTGTTCATAAAATACATGTGTACTTTACATGTGAACATTTATATCTGTTCCTGAGTAGGTAGAAATGTCTGCAGCTTAAATATAGGCGCAATTTCTACCACTTTTGCCCAAGTATTTTATAAAATCACATAGGCACTATGGGGCCCTTTTACTATAGGTTAACGTGCATTAATGAAGTTAACTTGCATTAAGTGCCATTGTGTCCATAGAAATGAAAGGACTGTGGGCACTTAACGTGTCTTAAATGGAAATTACACTTACCTGGTAATTGTAGTTCCTGAAGGGTCCAGTTTAGTCCTCCACATCTGGGTAGTGCACCTCCTCCTGCAGCACGGAGACTGGACCAATCAGAATCTTGCTCTCATGAAGTATCCTGCTGGAGCTCCCATCAGCCCCCCAGTGAACTATTAACAAAGCAGACTTAAAGAAGCAAAAATAATAACTATATCCCAATGAAACCCTGAACAGTTACAATGACCCCCTCCCCAAACGAGGAAGCCAAGACTCTGCACCGCGTCCCTGCCGCCTATCTGACACCGCAGGCAGCAAGCAACAAAAAAGAACCGATATGGCACGGCAATACGGAAAAGCCCTAGGAACCCCCAACAGAAGAGTTCCCCAAAAAATGTCTGATAGGACTCACCGTAGCCCAGTAGCAAGCGCGCCGACAGAAACAGAAATGAGAGAGAGAAGGGAGGGAAGGAGGAATAAACTGGACCCTTCAAGAACTACAATTACCAGGTAAGTGTAATTTCCATTTCCTGAGCGGTCCTCCAGTTTAGTCCTCCACATCCGGGATGTAACAGAGCAGTTAGGAACGGGCGGGAACCTGCAAACCGGCGCGCAAAACCGCCGACCCAAAGCAAGAATCCTGAGCGGCCGACACGTCCAAGTGGTAGTGCTTACTGAAAGCACCAAGTAGCCGCTTTGCAAATCTCCACCGGCGGAACCAAGGCATGTTCTGCCCACGACGTCGCTTGCGCCCTAGTACAGTGAGCACGTAACCCCAACGGGACCTCATGCCCTTGCACAAGGTAAGCGGAGGCAATCGCTTCCTTAATCCACCGAGAGATAGACGACTTCGCCGCAGCTTCGCCTTTGCGCAGCCCGCCAAAGAGTACAAACAAGCGATCCGACTTACGGAAGGTTTCCGAAACCTTCAAATAACGCTGCAGTACCCGCCGGACATCCAAGGAATGTAATCCGGCCGCGGACTCACCTGCTGCGTTAGAGTGAAACACTGGAAGAAAGACGGACTGATTCAGATGAAAAGGAGAGACCACCTTCGGAAGAAAGGATGGCACCGGCCGCAGAACCACTTTATCTCTAGAAAAAGACAAAAATGGTTCCCGGCACGAAAGCGCCTGAAGCTCCGAAATGCGCCGTGCTGAACAAATGGCTACGAGAAAAATTGTTTTCAGAGTCAGATCCTTAACCGACGCTTTACGCAACGGTTCAAAAGGCCGACGAGCCAAGGCTTTCAAGACCACATTCAAATCCCAAGGAGGAACAACAATCCTGCGCGAAGGCCGTAGCCGGAATACTGCCTTCAGGAAACGTCGGACGTCCGCGTGCATCCCCAGCGAGACCCCCAGCACCTTGCCTCTGTAGCAGGCGAGAGCCGCCAGCTGAACCTTTAAGGAACTGGCGGCCAGTCCCTTATCAAATCCGTCCTGCAAAAAATTGAGAATCATGGAAATGGAAGCCGTCGCCGCACGGATGCCACGACGCGAACACCAGTCCTCAAAAATGCGCCAAATGCGCACATAAGCGAGGGAGGTGGATGATTTGCGGGCCCGCAGCAGAGTAGAAATAACTGCTGACGAATAGCCCTTCTTCCTCAAGCGAGCCCTTTCAATGGCCAAACCGTAAGCGAGAATCGAGCCACCTGAGGCATCTGCAGCGGTCCCTGAAGCAGCAGATCCGGTTGAACTGGAAGCCTCCAGGGAAGCCCGTCGATCAGACGTACCAGATCGGCGTACCAGGGACGCCGGGGCCAATCCAGAGCCACAAGTAACACCTGACCGCAATGCGCCTCGATGCGCTGGATGACTCTGCCGATCAACGCCCACGGCGGAAAGATATAGAGAAGACCGTTCCTCGGCCACGGCTGAATGAGGGCGTCTATTCCCTCGGACATGGGTTCCCTCCGCCTGCTGAAGAAGCGGCCCGTCTTGGCCGACTGAAACGTCGCCATGAGGTCCATCAGCGGAGGACCCCACCGGCGAACTATCTGAGCGTAGACCTGTGGGTGCAGTTCCCACTCTCCGGGATCCACATGCACCCTGCTGAGAAAATCCGCCATGACATTGTCTTTTCCTGCGATATGCGCTGCCGACAACGCCGACAGACGGAGTTCGACCCATTGGAATAACGCTTCCGCCTCTTCCTCCAAGGCCACACTTCCCGTGCCGCCCTGCCGGTTGATGTAAGCTACCGCCGCTGAATTGTCCGAGAGCACTCGGACCGCTCCGCCCTGCAGAGCTGATTCAAAGGCTTCCAGCGCTCTCCGCACCGCGTGAAGCTCGAGCCGATTGATCGACCAGGAGGCCTCCTGGATCGACCACGTCCCCTGCGCGAAACAACCCTCGCAGTGGGCACCCCAGCCGAGGAGACTGGCATCCGTTATCACCGGAATCCACCGAGGCTGCTCCAGGGGCTGCCCCACACGCAACGTCCGGGAGCACCTCCACCACCGCAGAGCCTGACGAACACGGAGCGGGCAAGGCAACCGCTTGTTGAGCGAGTCCGACTGGTTCGACCAGCGCCACAAGAGGGCTCTCTGGAGGGGACGCATGTGAAACCTGGCCCAGGGAACAACCTCCAGAGCAGCTGCCATCGTCCCCAAGACGCGCAGGTACCACCAAGCAGAAGGAGCGGACATCCCGAGGAAAGTGCGCACCAGAGTCCGCAAGGCCTGAACACGCCGAAGCGGTAAGCAAACCAACCCTCTCGCCGTGTCGAACTGAACTCCGAAATACTCGAGACACTGTGTCGGCACCAACTGGCTCTTCTGCGCATTCACCACCCAGCCTAGAGATTGCAGAAGAGACACCACCTTTTCTGTAGCCCGCAAGCTCTCTTCTCTGGACTTTGCACGAATCAACCAGTCGTCTAGATAAGGGTGGACCAGGACGCCGTCCCGTCGCAAAGCCGCGGCCACGACTACCATGATCTTGGTGAAAGTACGCGGAGCCGTCGCCAGTCCGAAGGGCAGAGCCTGAAACTGAAAGTGCCCCCAGGGGAACGCGAACCGCAGGAAACGCTGGTGGACCGACCGGATAGGAATGTGCAAATAAGCCTCGGACAAATCCAGAGAGGTGAGGAACTCTCCTTGACGGACCGCCACAATGACGGAGCGGAGGGTTTCCATGCGGAAATGAGGTACTCGGAGACAACGATTGACGCCTTTGAGATCTAGAATAGGCCGTAGGGAACCGTCTTTCTTTGGCACCACGAAATAAATAGAGTAACGCCCCAGACCGTGCTCGGCAGCCGGAATGGGAACCACCGCTCCCAAGGTGAGAAGCCGATCTAACGTCAAACGAAGTGCTTGCTCCTTGTGCGAACCTTTGCTGGGAGACAGAATGAAGGAATCCCGAAGGGGACTGGCAAATTCGAGAGCATAGCCTTCCCGGATGACCTCCAACACCCATTGATCGGACGTTATGCGGGTCCAGGCCGGCAAGAAGTCCCGAAGACGACCCTTGATAATCGGACACCCCTCCGGAAACCGCCTGGCGTCATTGCGGCTTGCGAGAGAAGGAGGAGGAAGACGAAGAGGCTGCAGGGGCAAATCCCCTGCCCGCTCCCCGGAAGCCGCAAAATCCTTGAGAGCGGTATCCAAAGCGACCACGCTGGGAACTCCACAAACGGGACGATCGAAATCTGCGAAAGTCCCGAGCAGGACCTCACGGGACTGACGAAGGTCTGCCGAGCTTAGGCTTATCTTCCGGCAGTCTACCACCTTTCGAGTCTCCTAAATCTTTCACCAACTTATCCAAATCCTCCCCAAACAATAACTTCCCTTTAAAAGGTAATTTCTCCAGGACCAAGCAGGAAGTCAGTCCTCACTTACGGGTGACGTCGGCGCCGACGGAGCCCTCGCGGAGCAATTTTCCCCAGCTTTCAAAGAAAGCCTTTGGGAATTGCAGCGCGCATGCGCGGTCGTCTTCCCGCCCGAGGGTGCCATCTTAGCCAGTCTTCTTTTTTCCGCGGAGCCCTACAGACGTCCCCGTCTTGTCCCCGCGAAAAAGTTGATTTTCTTCTTTATTTTATCCTTTTTTCCTTCGGTTCGACGCCGATCTTTTTCCCGCCCGGACTCGCGACGCCGGTCACGAGTCCTCTTCCTTTTTTCGGTTTTTCTGACTTAGTCAGCTTTCGTTTTCGTTTTTCCCTGGCAGCCCGGTCCTTTGACCTCGCAGGGGCCCTTTTTCCCCCGATGGCTGCCAGTGGGTTTAAGCGGTGTGGTCGGTGTGACCGAAATATGTCACTAACCGACACACACGACTTTTGCCTCCGCTGCCTGGGCCCGGATCATGAGGAACTGATCTGTGGGCCCTGCAGCAAAATGTCCTCAAAGGTGTTGAGAAGTCGGCGGCATCAGCGTGAGAGAATCTTCGCTGACCCCAGCCGTACCCGGACCTCGTCGGAGGCCTCCGCGTCGAAAGGCTCCAGCTCGGACCGTCGCCGGAGTTCCTCCGACCGGGGTTCTCCCTCCGGGGACCATTGTCGGAAGGTGAAACCCGCGAGGGCGGCGTCGGTGGACGCTCCTGGTTCCGCGAGGGCCAGGTCGCATAGCCCCGACAGCCGCCCCGGGTCCTTGGAGAAGGAACACATCCCGAAGCGACCTCGCCTGGAGTCGGAGATGCCTGCCCGGGTAAGTCCTGTGGTCCTTCTGGACTCGCCTCCGCGACAGCCGACGTCGGGCCCGACGCCGTCGGGGCCCGAGTCGGGGGCTGCTGGGTCACCTGAGCTCGGACTCAGGTTGACGGCCTTGGAGAGCAGACTGTCTGCCTTCATGGACCAGCAGAGGGCACTGCTCGCTGGCTTCGCTGGCGCCGCTGCCCCGACCGCCGGGACGTCGACGTCCAAGTCGACCCCGGAGACCGAGCCGATCCTCGAGTCGATGAGAACTCGAGTCGATCCTCGGTCGAGGTCACCCTCGGCCTCCCGTTCGGGACCGAGGTCGCCGACGCCGACTCCCTCGGCGTCGGGGCGGCTGGCGCCGCGCCCTGCCCGGGCCGACCCCACCGAGTCCTCGTCGGAGTCGGTCTGGGAGTCTGAGGAGGAAGAGTCACCTGATTCTTTCCGGACTCGGTGTGTCCCATCGGACTCACCGGAGTCCGAGCCTCGGAAGCAGTCCCCCCCGGAGGATGCCCGGTTCTCGGACTTCGTTAGGGATATGGCCAAGGCTTTGGCCTTCCCTGCGGATCCCGAGGAGGAGCCTCGAGCCGAAGAGCTCGACGCCCTCCAGTATGACTCTCCCGCGAGGGAACACTTTACTGTACCGGTTCCTCCTATGCTGGAACGACTACTCTTCCGCATGTGGGAGAGTCCGGCCTCCTCGCCGGTCCTGAGCAAGCGGGTCGATTCTATCTATCGAGTCCGCAAGAGCCCTGGCTTTCAAAAGGCACAGCTGCCACACCATTCCATGGTAGTGGAATCGGCCATGCATCGTCTTAAGAGCCAGAAGATGCACTCCTCGGTGCCTCCTGGAAGGGAGGCCCGTAACCTGGATGGCCTTGGCAAGAAGTGTTTCCAGGGCTCTATGCTCGCATGTCGTGTCCAGACTTACCAGCTATACATGGGCATGTATCTCCGGGATCTGGCTAAAGAGCTAGCCGGATTCTCCGCTGGTCTGTCCGAGGAACCCTTGCGGAGGTTCCTAGCCTTGTCCACTGGCATTCGGGAATGCTCAAAGTTCATGTCCCGAGCAGCCTATGATGGCTTTGAAGCATCGGCTCGAGTGGCCGCAGCCGGCATCGGTGCCCGCCGACAGGCTTGGCTTCAGTCGTCAGACCTTGAGCCCTGGGTGCAGGACAAGTTGGTCGATGTCCCCTGCCGAGGCGAAAACCTCTTTGGCAAGCCCATGGTGGAAAAGGCTGCGCAAATTGAGACTGAGACTCTCACCAGGACCAGGCTTTCTAGGAAGACCTCCGCCCCTTCCCAGAAAAAGAAGGGCTCGGGGAAAAAGTCCTTTTACCCGAGGAAGGCGGCTGCCTACAAACAATACCCCCATTATCAGGCCCCTGCAGCTCCCCAACAGGGCCAGCAGGCCAAGGGACGGGGTAACGGGTCCCGTAGGCAGCAAGCCCCCAAGCCTGCACCACCAGCCCCTGCTCAGCAGGGTGGGGTTTTTTGACTCACACAGCATAGCCTTTCCCCCCCCGCTGGTTCCTCCCAGCACCGGTGGCCGGCTGGTTCACTTCGCCCACAGGTGGTCCAGCATCACCGCAGATGCCTGGTGCTTCAAGTCGTGCGAGACGGCTATCTTCTCCACTTCCACCAGGTTCCTCCCTCTTATTTTCCGGGAGAACCTCCACGACCCCCTCTGCACAGGGAGTTGCTCCTTCAGGAGTTAGCAGGTCTTCTGCAGGAACAGGCGGTGGAACCGGTGCCACACCACCTGAGAGGTCAAGGCTTTTATTCCAGGTATTTTCTGATACCAAAGAGAACAGGGGGCCTCAGACCCATCCTGGACTTGCGCAACCTCAACAAGTTCCTTGTGCGGGAGAAGTTCAAAATGCTTACCCTTGGAATCCTTCTGCCCTACCTCCAGCAGGGAGATTGGCTATGCTCCTTGGATCTAAAGGATGCCTACATGCACATCCTCATCCACCCAAGCCACCGCCAATACCTGCGGTTTGTGGTGGCAGGAAATCATTACCAGTACAGAGTACTGCCCTTTGGCCTGTCCTCCGCACCGCGAGTCTTCACAAAATGTCTCGCGGTCGTGGCGGCCCATCTCAGGCTTCACGGCCTCTATGTCTTTCCGTACCTCGACGACTGGCTCATCAGAGCAGCGTCCGCTCGGGAGGTCACCGACGCCACGCGCCGCACGGTGACTCTTCTGCAGCACTTGGGCTTTGTTATAAACTTCGCAAAGTCCACTTTGCTCCCCTCACAGGATCTCGAGTTCATCGGCGCAAGGCTGCACACTCCTCAGGCGCGAGCATACCTACCGCTCGACAGGGCTCAACGGCTCATGGACCTAGCCGACCGCTTTCGCAGCCAGCCCCTGGTCTCCGCCAGGCGCTTCCTGAGACTACTCGGCCATATGGCTTCCACCGTCCATGTGACCCCCAATGCCCGCCTGAATATGCGGTCTGCTCAATGGTGTCTCCGCCAGCAGTGGCGACAAGCCACGGGAGGCCTAGCAGACCTAGTGCTCGTCTCCGAGCCGCTGATCTCGTCTCTCCGGTGGTGGCTCCGGCAGCCGAACCTAATGTTCGGAATGCCTTTCCAGTCACCTCAGCCGACCCGGGTGCTGACCACCGATGCATCCCTCCTGGGCTGGGGAGCACATTGCCAAGAGGCACGTACTCAGGGCCTCTGGACCACGTGGGAGTCTGCTCAGCAGATCAACTTCCTGGAGCTCAGGGCGATCCGCCTAGCTCTCAAGGCCTTCTCCCACCTGACTTCCCACCAGTCCGTCCTTGTCCAGACGGACAATCAAGTTGCCATGTTCTACGTGAACAAGCAGGGGGGCACGGGCTCCTTCCTCCTCTGCCGGGAGGCACAGAAGCTCTGCTCTTGGGCCGTCAGTCACGGCATTCTCCTAAGGGCGGTTTATCTCCCGGGCCAAGAAAATTGCCTTGCGGACAAACTCAGCAGGGTCCTCCAGCCGCACGAGTGGCGTCTGGATCCCTTGGTAGTTCAGAAGCTCTTCCTCCGGTGGGGCCTCCCCACGGTGGATCTCTTTGCCAGTCCTCACAACCGGCAGCTTCCTCGCTTCTGCTCTCGTCGGCCACACCCCCTTCGGGTTGCGGCGGACGCCTTTCTGATCTCATGGTCGGGGAGCCTTCTGTACGCTTTCCCTCCCATCCCGCTAGTATCTCGGACTCTTTTCAAGGTTCTCCGAGACAAAGCCTTCATGATCCTGGTGGCCCCTCGCTGGCCCAGGCAGCCGTGGTTTCCGCTCCTGCTGCAACTGGCCGTGGAGGATCCAATCCCTCTGGGGGTACAACCGGATCTCCTCACTCAGGATCAGGGGTCCCTACTGCACCCCAACCTCAGGTCTCTCAACCTCATGGCCTGGCTGCTGAGAGGGTAGTCCTGGCTCCCCTTCTCCTGCCGGCGGAGGTGGAGGAGGTCGTCTTGGCTTCGCGACGGCCTTCTACCCGCAAATGCTACGCCCTTAAATGGCGTCGCTTTGCGGTCTGGTGTACCCAACAGTCTCACGATCCCTTCTCCTGCCCGGTGTCGGTGATCTTGCAGTACTTGCTGCACCTCTCTAATCTGGGACTTAAGTCCAACTCCGTCAAAGTTCACCTCAGTGCTCTTTCAGCACATCATGTGCCGGTGGACGGCAGACCTCTCTCCAACGACCCTCTCGTAGCGAGGTTTCTCCGAGGTCTCCTTCTACTTAAACCACCTCTGCGCCCGCCAGCGCCTGACTGGGACCTGAATGTGGTTTTGCAGCGGATCACCTGTCCGCCTTTTGAACCTATGGCTACCTGTTCTCTCCGTTTTCTGTCTTGGAAGACACTGTTCTTGATAGCCCTCACTTCCGCTAGACGCGTAAGTGAATTGCAGGCCCTCGTGTCTGATCCCCCTTACACTAGGTTCTACAAGAATAGGGTAGTCCTACGGACTCATCCGAAATTTCTGCCTAAAGTGGTCTCCCCTTTTCACATCAATCAGGAGGTGGTACTTCCAACCTTCTTTCCCAGACCACACTCCAGCCGAGCTGAGACGGTCCTCCATACCCTGGACTGTAGAAGGGCATTGAACTTCTACCTTGACCGTACGCGGGAGCACCGTAAAGCTGCTCAGCTTTTTGTGTCTTTTGACCCCAATAAATTGGGGCTCCCGGTCTCCAAGCGTACTCTGTCCATCTGGGTTGCGGACTGTATCTCTTGGGCTTATGGGGCAGCCGGACTCTCCTTAGAAAGTCGAGTCACGGCTCATTGCGTTCGGGCAAAGGCCACGTCAGTGGCTTACCTCCGCTCTGTTCCGCTGGCAGACATCTGCCGGGCCGCTACTTGGTCTTCGAGCCAGACTTTTGCGGTCCCTTACTGTCTCGAGAGGGAGTCCCGTAGGGACAGTGCTTTCGGACAGGCAGTCCTCCGTAATCTCTTTGAGGTCTGAGCAACTCCTACCCTCCATCCCGGATGTGGGCTACCGGTGGGTGATAATTCAGCGAAGATTCTATCCTTCTGTGCTGCTGAGCTAGAGGGAGCTCATTTTTGTGCTTAGGGTCTCCGGTAGCCTTGAGCTTGGGAGTCCCATAAGTGAGGACTGACTTCCTGCTTGGTCCTGGAGAAAGCGTAGTTACTCACCTGTAACAGGTGTTCTCCAGGAGCAGCAGGAATCAGTCCTCACTACCCTCCCTCCTCCCCTTGGAGTTGCAATCGTCTGCTTATGTTCTTTTTGCAAATTTTTATGCTGTCTTTTTTAGCTATGTCATCTGACTGGCTAAGATGGCACCCTCGGGCGGGAAGACGACCGCGCATGCGCGCTGCAATTCCCAAAGGCTTTCTTTGAAAGCTGGGGAAAATTGCTCCGCGAGGGCTCCGTCGGCGCCGACGTCACCCGTAAGTGAGGACTGATTCCTGCTGCTCCTGGAGAACACCTGTTACAGGTGAGTAACTACGCTTTACTGAGACGCGACTTAGAGGAACCGTCCGCAGCCCAATTCCTCAACCAAATAGATCTGCGCGCCGCAACCATGGAAGCCATACTATTAGCCAATGTCCGGATCAAATCATAATGAACATCCGCCAAGTAAGCCGATCCAGACTCCAAACGGGTCACTTCCAACAACTTCTGCTGGTCGAAGTTGGAGTCTTGTCCTAAACGCTGAGCCCATCTTAAACAGGCTCTAGCCACCCAGGCTCCACAAATAGAGGCCTGCAGAGACAAGGCATTAGTTTCAAAAGCCTGCTTTAACAAACCATCTACCTTCCTGTCCTGCGTATCTTTCAAAGCCGCACTGCCTTTGACTGGAATTGTAGTCTTCTTGGTGACCGCCGATACCAGGGCGTCAACTCGCGGAGATTTAAACTTGTCCTTGTCCTTGTCAGCTAGAGGATATAACCGGTTCATCGTACGAATGCCCTTAAGACCGGCCTCAGGCTGATCCCATTCAGCCTGAATCATTTGCGCCACCACGCGATGCACTGGAAAAACCACCCGAGAGTCTCGCACGGCTTGAATGAGGGGATCTTCCAGGCCCTCTTCCTCCGTTGAAGGAACCGAGGCCAGATTGAGCGTTTGAAGAGACTCCGTAATCAACGGAGTCAACTCTTCTCTCCGAACACCCGAATGATCCGTGCCTGATCCTCAGGATCCGGAATTTCCCCTTCCTCCAATTCGTCACCGATGTCTTCAGTCTCCATCGCCAAGTCAGGCTCTGGCCAGTCCACATCATCACTCTCAAGAGATAAGCGAGAGCGTTTAGGCGGCTTAGAGACAGTCCGCTGACCCTCCTCACCGAAACGGGAGGGGAGAGATAACAGAGAGGCCCCGGCCTCTGACAGCTTGCCCAGACGGAAGGCCTGATGCATCAAAAGAACAAAATCTGGCGAAAAATCCATTGAGGAAGAGCCCGACGGAGCCTCGGGCAAGGGAACTCCCTGCCCCTTGGATGCCACAGGAGAGACTGGCGTCTGAGAGCCTGGAGACGGTACCCGGTCAGGCTGCCTGGCCGGGCTTCCCGTGTCTAACAAAGCCTTGCCTTCCATTTGGAGTTCCAGGTCAGAGGAGACTGACACACAGCCCTTACAAACCCGGACTCCGAAACAGCCCCTCTGCGAGAACAGCAGACTAAACATTGCGGCCTTGCCGACATCGTAGCCATGAGCCCGCTGGCCAAACAGTAGGAAACGCCTACACAAATTGTTTTTTTGTTTGGTTTTAACTGCTTGATTTAATTTTTTTTTTTTGAAAGGAGAAAGAAGGCCTAAGGAGAGCAGGGCCTCAGGTTTGACAAACAAAGGCAAGAAAACTGGGATGGGACACCCGCAGCAGCCCCAACGAGAAAAACGCGGGAAAATGAAAGGGACGCCGGCACGTTAAAATGGCCGCCGGCACCGACGGCTGAAGTAAAAAAACGGCGGGAAAAATAAAATAATAAAGTAAACCGCGCGACCAGCAGCCCGATGAAAACAACTCAAAATAAAGAAATAATGCCGCATTAAATCACTGCCGGTGCTTTGTGACTCACCGCTGGCTGCCAGGAAGCTGAACGCTGAAGAACCGCTGAGCGGATGCAGCACCGCGGGACAGCCCCGATCCTGAAGAAAAGCTCACCAAAAATGGAAGTCGGCCAACACCGTGAAAATTCATACGGCCGGCGTGACAAGGATCAACGGGGCTGCACAGACCAGATCTCAACCCCCGTATTGTCTAGGAGGGAGATCTACAGTCACTTACTGCCTGCAGCTCACCCACAGATGCTGGGATAAGAAGCAGGCAGACTCGGCTCCTCAAACGGCCCCCCCTTTAGCTAGCTGAGTAAGAAATTTAAAGGGACAGCCACCAAAAGAAAAAAAAAATATATAGAAGGGAAATAAACAATAAACCCCAAGGGAATCTAACAAGTGTTGCCTCAAAGTCACTAAGTGAGCCCAGCACCAGGCTCACAAGTCCTCCTGCTGCACGGAGACTGGACACACTGGGGGGCTGATGGGAGCTCCAGCAGGATACTTCATGAGAGCAAGATTCTGATTGGTCCAGTCTCTGTGCTGCAGGAGGAGGTGCACTACCTAGATGTGGAGGACTAAACTGGAGGACCGCTCAGGAACTTCATTAAAGCACATTAAAACGTTTGGTAAAAAGGCCCTATGTATGCTTAAAATGGGTGCCTAGTTGGTCTTCACACATAGGCAGTCTGTTATAACATTACCCTCATAAAGTCCTGTGATCCTCATGGGAAGAGCAAATGGAATCATGACATCAAGAATGGATCATTCACTGAAGAAAACCTGACTGACTCCAGTTAGCCACAGACAGGGAGACAGAGAAGAGGTGGCAAGCATTTTGCAAGATTTGTTTGGGGAACCTGCCTGCCAGCCTGATGCTGTGGCAGCTCATATGTGATTTGCCCATCAGTTAGTGACAAATCTTACACTCGGCTGATTGGGCACACACTTTACTGACATATAAAGGCCCAGCAGGGTTACCCTTAGGGTTACTCAGCTTAGATCTGAATGAAAAAGAGACCATTAATGAGGCAGCCATGAGGTAGCTATAGGTAGCCCTTCCCCCAAGCCATGCTGCGAACTGTAGATAGCCCTTCCCCCAAGCCATGCTGCAAGCCATGAGGCTCTGATCAGCCTGACCCTTCCCCCGCAAGCCATGAGGTAATCAGCCTACTAAGAGAGACATTGAGATTCCAGTAGGCACCCTTCCCCCACTCCAGGTCTGAGCACAGTATTTCCCTAGCCCTGAAACCAACAGACCAGAGCATACCGGTTTGGACAGGTCACCCAGGTACCTCCCCAGGGGCTGCTGATTGGTGGGCAGGAAATACCTGTGGCAAATGGGATTGTAGAATGAGTTTAAAACTGTACTGTATATAAGGCATTGTAGGCCGTCCCTCGGGGTTCAGACCCTTGTGGAGGTTGCTGGTATCTCTGTCTGATCCTGTGCACATTAAAGATCCTGTTTGCATTCCAGCCTGCCTGTGAGTTTTCCTTCTGTGGGTGAGTGATTGAATAAGAGCTTTTCACAGCGATTGCTGCAACATTTTGGTGCACTGGCTGGGAAATATTAAAAGAAAAGCCCCTCTCATCACACCCACGGTGGGAAGACTTCTGCTTTTGCAGCATCTGGGCCTCCACCAGTCAGGGACCGGCCCCTCCAGGTGATTAACTGTCCTTGGCGCCCCCGGGCCACTTTGTGCTCGGAAGGACACCTTGATTTGTCTGGACAGCTGGTCCCTGCGGTTGAATCCCCGATTGAAAAACCAGCTGGATAGACTGGCATCCAAACTTCCTGTCTGATCAGAGTTCTGGTGAGTACTGCTACCTTGTCTGGGGCTAGTTCTGTACTCTATCTGTGAGTCCTGGTAATTTCTGGGAACCTGTAGCAGCCTGATCAACTGCACGAGCAGTCCTAGTATGGGCCTTAGTGGCCCTGAAGCCATTGCTCGTCCTGTATCTGAATCTGAATACCGGTAAAATCTGAATATCTGAAACTGCAGTAATCTGAGATCCTTTAAAAGCGCTGCCGAAAGAAAAAAATGTAACTAAATATAGCACTTGATAAGTTAAACATACCTGAGATAAAGAATAGATCGCTGCTTCTCTTCTTTCCGTTCTGCTTGTGGAGAGTTTTCTGAAGCGTGACTGCAAGGAGAGGGCTCTAATATGCTTCCGTTCCGTTTCTAATTTGTGTTAATTTCTGCTCCGGTGTGAATTCTGCCCTCCATGTGCTCCGGTGTGGTTTTACTGCCTTTCTCTGAACCCCCGATGTAATTTCTGTGCTCCGATGTAAGTTTCTGTTCCCCCCATGCTGCTACTGTGTTAATTTCTGCTCCGATGTTGAATTCTGCCCTCCATGTGCTCCGGTGTGGATTTACTGCCTTTCCCTGAACCCCCGATGTAATTTCTGTGCTCCGATGTAAATTTCTGTTCCCCCATGCTGCCGCTGTGTTAATTTCTGCTCCGATGTGAATTTCTCTCTCAGTTGTGCTCCGATGTTAATTCTGCCTCCCCCCATGCTGTCCGATGTGAATCCATGCTCCCCATGTGAATTACTGCCTTCCCTTGGGCCTCCGCTGAGGTTTTGTGCCTCTCGGTGCTGTCCCGGTGCACAGCTGACCCCCGCTAAATTTTCCGGTGTTCCCTTGAGCCCCCGCTAAGGTTCCGGCCTTCCCTGGGCCCCCGCCGAATTTCTCTGCCTTCCCTGGGCCCCCGCCGAGTTTCTCTGCCTTCCCTGGGCCCCCGCCGAGTTTCTCTGCCTTCCCTGGGCCCCCGCCGAGTTTCTCTGCCTTCCCTGAGCCCCCGTTGGGTTTCCTGCCTTTAAAACCAAAAATAAATAAATAAAATGCTAACCTTTTGTTTTTTGGTTGATTAAAAGAGAGGTGATGCTTGGAAGTCCACCATTTCCCCTTTTTTTCCATCTGTGGAGAGCCGGTGTGGAGGAGCACGAGGAGGTAGCAGCCATCTTGTGGACACCACGTGCGTTTCTCTGCAGAGGTATTGGGCTGCCCTGGAGTGATCCTGGAGCTCCATCTAGTGGTCATTTAAAAACTAGCTGTATTTTTATCCTTATGGTTAAAGTGATCCTGGAGCTCCATCTAGTGGACATTAGAAAATAGCTAGCTATATTTCTCATACTGTACTGTATTTCTAATATCCTCATGGTGAAAGTTAAATCCTATGATACAGCTAGAGAGAGTGTCTGTGATGTATTTGTAACAAGCTGCTACTGAGGAAAGAGAGTGTATGAGTATTCGCTGCTGAGACGTCTCTGTTTTCTGTTTTCCCTCTTTCTTTTTCCCTTTGTGGTCCTGTGTGTTTTGTGCAACCAAACTCTGCCTGTTACCAGGATTATATTGTATATTGTATTCCCAGAAGTGAGATTAGAAAATTTACACTGAACATTGTGATTTGTGAATTGTGATTAGAGCATGGGGTCCGGAGGCTAAATTATAGTGAAGGAGTATCCGGACCAGCTTCCCTATATAGATTCATGGCTGGCCCATATAGTTAATGTACTGTTATGTAAAAATTGCTAGTGGCTCTGTGTTTGTTAGTGGCTCTGTGTTTAGTTGTGACATTAGGGAAAGAAAGTTTTTGTCCAGACATTAGGTCTTTATATTTCAGGATTGATTTTGATACTCTATCAGTAAAAGGTGAAGTTATTGACGAGTCGCCCCTGTGTCCCCAAACAGTGAAAAACACCAGGTCTACTGATTGCAGGGAAGGGGACAGTTTGGAAAAGGGGGGGGTGGGGTTTGCTGTGTGTGGACTGTGGTACTGGTATATCAGTAAAGAAAGACAATTGCATTGTTTGATGCATATCCAATTTCATTGCTATGTTTCATGCATGATCAGTGGTCAGGGAACCAGGTGTTTTGGTCACACCTCTCAGCGGTGACTGGGGGATAGTTGGAACTGCTGAAATAGTTTGCATAGCTATAGAAAGATACTGGGAGGAGCTCCTTCTTCTAGCAGATGAATGGAGGCCCATTAGAGAGGACAAAAGAAAAAAAAAATCATCTAGGAGTCTTTCTCCTAGAGGACAAAGAACCCCAATTCACCTAGCCACACCTAGCCTGCAAACAATCCTCTTGTCATCAATTTTAATTGTAGAGTTTGAGCTTCTAGAACCATGAGGTGCCTCCTTTGAGCATCCTCAAATGTCTGCTGGAAGCAAACAAAGGCTGGAGAAAAAAAAATCCTTATAAGATCATGAAGAAATGAAGATTTTTTTTACTTGTCCTTTAAAGCCTGGATTTTCTCTGGTACATATATTTGGTTTTGACTGCACATACAAACTTAAGCAAGTAATACTTCTGCATGATATGCCATCTTTGGCAGTTTATTCTGCAGACAGTAAATGCTGTGCTGATGATTGCGTTCTTTCCTGCTTGATACATTAAACTGCCTTGATCAACTGTATTCATTTTTCTGATACTACAATGATATTGCATTCCAGATATCCACCAACGTTCTTATAAAGTATCAGTTTCATGCCTGTTTTGAACTATAAGATACAAGGTAATCACTTTGCCTTGTTAAGCTCTGTGCTGATGAATGATGAACAGGACAGTAACATCATAGGTGCTATTTAGAATAAATTCACCTGTCCTGCTGTATTTGAATTTTACATGTTGGTGTCCAGAGTTCAGGAGCACAATATATTATAGCACTGTGAGATACAAATCTTTTTAGTTTATACATTTGTACTTTGTTACCAAATATACTGGTAGGAGTACATTATGTAGAGGTCCAGTATACACAGCAATAAGATGAGTAAATATTAAATTTTGGAAAGGGGCTGATCTGAAATCGCTTGGTTCCCAAGTATATAAAGCAAATTTAGTGGAAAGATGGAACTGTGATTCCCAGAAATATGGAAATATTTGTAAAAATATTATTTACAAATATAATGATAACATTAACTCGAGTTGATTGGATAAAACTAAATCTTACTTGTCAGCAATGATCCAGGAGAGCTTTGAGAAAATGAATGAGAGAGAGGGGCAGAAGGTGAGACGACAGCCTAGGAAAAAGGCAATAAAACGTGCTACTCCAAGTGTGATGATCTGGGCCACTGGAATTCTGACTGCTCTAAGACTCCTCGAGGACCCACAAGGCCTGAGAAAACACGAACCTTGTACATTTATGCCTCTGAAGAGACATGAATAGGCAGGGGGGAATAGGCCAAGAAGAACCCGAGGAAGTATTGCCATGAGGCCTATTCACAAATGCCTTGCAGACCAAGAAGAACCAGAAGGAGTATCGCTATGAGGCCCAACCACCAATGCCTTGTACCCTCTTAGTCTCTCACCTCAAGAGGATCTCTTTTGACACCATAATTAATGGATAGCTTACATAAATCCTTGTGGACCACTGCATTTTCAAGATCAGTCCAAGTATTTTTTTAAGTTTCCTACAGTACTCTCACTGGGAACCAGGTGTACAATAGACTCTAGTCATACATGAGAGATATGTGGCTGTCATGTTAGGAGCCATATTTCTTTCTATTGGAATTGATGTATCGTCTTATATTGAAGATTGTTTAGACAGTCGCTATTTAGAATGAGCACCCATGCCAATCTAGAACTGCACCAATTAAGTTAGTGGGAAATGGACACTGTTTACAACAATACTATGTCTCTAACAATTGTTTTAGCAGCCTTGCCAGATAAGGATACATTAGTATGGTATAGAAAAAAGAAAAAATTGAAGGACCTATGTATGTAGTTGGTGGAAAGTGTTGTGAGGGGTAAAGTGATATATTAAGAAGAAGGACTCTGATGGACAGTAAACTGATGAAGGTAATTAATGATGTGGAAGGACTCTGATGGACAGTAAACTGGTGAAGGCAATTTAATGATGTGAAGTGATGTATCTGGCTAATGAATATAAAAAATGATGAGCATTTTATTCAACTATGCCATCTCCAGTATCTTCAATTTAGGAAGTCATCTAGGCCCCACCACAATACTCAAAGATTGTAAGTAGGCACCTGGAGACAGGCTGGGTGCACCTTGCATCCTGATGAGCTTTGGAAAAACCCCGCACTGACCATGTGGTACTTCCAGATGTTTTTTTGCCTTACTTTTCCTCTGTGTGTCCTGGCCAGGCATGCAGAGGCAAAGGGGGATAAATTGATGACAAATTCTCACAGGCAAAAAAAATTGGTGTGATTCTAAAACTTGTCAGAATTACAGAACACGCGCGTGCACTTGTCTGATCTGTAAACATGTGGAGATCAGTCAAGGGCATAATGGAATATTTCCTACCAGCAAAGGAACCTCCAGTGATAATGGATCCAGGAGTGGAAGCAGGATCTGCTGACTCCCCAGTGGCGAGACCCGTATACTGTTCTGCGGACCACCCCCACGGCTGTCAAGGTGGCTGAAGTTGCTCCGAGGATCCATCACTCTCGTGTCAAGGCCGCTGCACCAGAAATTGTTCCAGCCTGGACTTCTGTCACAGTTCCAAACCAGCCCCTACGCTTTGACACTTCTGCCCAGTACGGGGTTCTAACAGACTGCCGACGAACTCTGGACCACCGGAGAGACTGATTTACAGACACCTTTCCTGGAACCGGGATCAGACTGAGAAAAGGTGCCTTAGCTGATATAGACTTGCTTTCAAACAAGTGCAGAGACTACTAACACAGCAGTATTACTTGCCCAAACTGCTCTGAACATGCAGACCTTTGTATACGTAACTCTCTACCTTAACTTGTCCCATTGCTGTACCGTACATTTTAACCAGGTGCCTTTTTCCTTACAGGTTGTTTCCACCCTTGGCACCCTGGTAGAACGCAAGGCGGCTGCCACGGTCATGGCCCTGACCCAATATACTCCTCTGCGGCTTGCCTCCAGTAATAAAGCCCTCAACCGCCTCTAGCGGTTGAGGTCTTACTTAAAAAGGGGGGAATGAGGCAGCCATGAGGTAGCTATAGGTAGCCCTTCCCCCAAGCCATGCTGCGAACTGTAGATAGCCCTTCCCCCAAGCCATGCTGCAAGCCATGAGGCTCTGATCAGCCTGACCCTTCCCCCGCAAGCCATGAGGTAATCAGCCTACTAAGAGAGACATTGAGATTCCAGTAGGCACCCTTCCCCCACTCCAGGTCTGAGCACAGTATTTCCCTAGCCCTGAAACCAACAGACCAGAGCATACCGGTTTGGACAGGTCACCCAGGTACCTCCCCAGGGGCTGCTGATTGGTGGGCAGGAAATACCTGTGGCAAATGGGATTGTAGAATGAGTTTAAAACTGTACTGTATATAAGGCATTGTAGGCCGTCCCTCGGGGTTCAGACCCTTGTGGAGGTTGCTGGTATCTCTGTCTGATCCTGTGCACATTAAAGATCCTGTTTGCATTCCAGCCTGCCTGTGAGTTTTCCTTCTGTGGGTGAGTGATTGAATAAGAGCTTTTCACAGCGATTGCTGCAACATTAACACTGAAAGAGAAAGTCCAACACTTTCACTATTGTACGCAAAAGATGTGTAGTTAGAAAACCATCAATCAATTCTTAATTCTTTCTGCCACATTCCACAGCGGGAAGGGAAACACCTTTTTTCCAGGGGGGTGATCTTCAGTCCTTAGACATTAAAGAGGGAAGGCAAAGTGGAGTATGTGTGTCTGGAAAACACTGCCTATTTTTCCTTAGTCCCAGGAGGGTAAATAATAGCAAACTCCTAAATACAACATTCCTGCTCCCCCTTCTAGCTTCCACAAAAATGGAGGCTATGGAGGGAAGTCCCAGAAACATTTGCAATATTAATTAGTTCCATCCTTAGTTAAGCAAACAGAGCTGAAAATGCATAGCTTGATTACAGTGCATGTAATTAATGAGTTTAGAGCCCTGAAGTGTGGTTTCTTTTTTGATTTGATGACTTTAGGGAGGCTGGTTTATAGAGGGGATAGAGAGAGAAGGCAGAGATGCCAACAGGAAGAGTTTTTAAGCAGTGATTTTTACCCCACCTCCTAACCCAGCTCAAGTTCTACCCCATTCTGCCCGTACCCCATCCCCAATCCACCCTCTCTGCAAAACCTCTCTGCCAGCACTACATCTGTGAATAGCTTCAAATCTTGTTGCAGCTGACATTTCCTGCCTATTAATCTCATAGCAGGAAGTGTTGATCATGAGATCTGAAGCTGCTCACCATGGCGTGCAAAGAAGAAACTGAGTGATTGGCTCCTGAGTCTCCCATGATTGGCAGGAGTTTCCTGACTTTGCACGAGAGATAGCCCTATGAAACATGAGACTCCTGCTCAATGTGGGAGACTTGGCAGGTCTGGGAAGAGTGACTCTGGAAAGTAAACTGATGCAGCTCATAACTTCCAAACAACCCCTGCCCTCTAGAAAAGGGTGCAAAGAATAATTTATTTTGTTTATAACCCCTCAGGGGCCTTGTCAGGACCCAGAGTACATTATGAAAAAGAGTCTTCACTCACCTCTGAGGTTGTGCGGGGAATGGAGGAGAGGATTCTTTCCACTTGAAGGTACTTCAATTGTAGACAGTAGAAATCACTAGAAGTTACTCATCTAAAGAAAGTCACTCTTCAGTCAGGATGTGGCTTAATAAAATGTAAAGTCTTTAATGAGTAATTAAAAGCTAAAATAAAGAAAGTTCACATCATTTGAATGACCTGTAGTGCAGAATGAAACCTTGAAACGCTCTCTTCTGAATATTTTATCCTTGGTTTTCTCTCTTTGGGTTTTCTACTCTCTAGCTGATATAGTTTGCATTCCCGGCCATGCACATGGGCATCAGCTTCTTCTTAGGTCTTCCATTTTCTAGAACCTTAAAGACAGTCTTCAAAGAACATGAACACTTCAGTCTCCTTCACTCCTTCTTCTAAGGCCTATGAATATTTTTGGGAGTCTGTTTGAACAATTATCAATCTCCTTTTATCACAAGCTCACTGGAGCAGTAGGATAATACCCTCAAAAGACTATGGGCCTGATATTGAGTCCACAGGGTCAAAATTTCTAAAACGCTTGGCCACCGCAGTCAAAAGTGAAACCATATATTTAGTGCTGGAGCCTATCTGGCATTCGGCATTGACTATCCTTTTTCACCACTAACAGTTTTTGCTATCCAGTTATTCAGCCACTAACCGGATAGGAAAACCCCATAAAATTTGGACAGCCATTGACCTGTTCTAACTTTATTCAATTACCTATCTGCTAAGTGGGCTGAAAATCGCTATTAAGTGCATAGGTGCTGGGACCACCCCAGCCTTACCCATGGACTGCCCTAACAATATCTGAATTATTGTAAGGCAGTCTGTGGGGATATTAAGCAGCACACTAGCCAGTTAGTGCCACTGATTATCAGGCATGTCCTGCGAACTGCATAAACCCCTTTGAATATCAGGCTCTACCTTCAAAATATGAAAATCTCCACTCTTCAATCAGTCATCTTGACTCTCAAGACCCTCTCTTAATACTTCAGCCACTCCAAACGAGGTCCGAACCCACCCAGAATTATTTTCATAATTTAAAAAAACTCTTCCAAGTTCAATGGACTTCTTTATCAAACTTGAGATCTCCTGCTGCCAGGCCCTCACTCTACCGTCTGGCAATTCCAGGAGTGAGCTACAACTAGGGTTGCCAACCGGCTGGTTTTCAGCCGGCCTGGCTGGTTTTCCTGTGGCCAGGCCGGCTGCCGGCAGAGAACCGAAACCGGCCATCGAAAAGCCGGTTTTTTGCTCTGGCCGCAAGATCGGGAGCGGCCAGAGCAGAAAACCGGCTTTGCGATTGCGATCGCGATCACAGTCCTGGCCCCCTTGCAGCCGCTGCTTCTGCTTCTTACAGAGCAGCGGCTGCAATAAAGTTAATTTAAAAGTAAGGAAACCTGTGAGGGGCCTTCCAGCCCTAAGAAACTCCTTCTGCAGTGCCCGCCCCTCTGATGTCACTTCCTTTTCAGCCAGGGACCCTGCAGAAAGAGTTTCATAGGAGCTGAGGGCTCCTCACAGGTTTCCTTACTTTTAAATTAACTTTATTGCAGCCGCTGCTCAGTAAGAAGCAGGAGCAGCGGCTGCACAGGGGGGGGGGTAGTTAAGCTGCACAGGGGTGAGGAGTTTAAGCAGCACGGGGTGGGAGGGGTTTAAGCAGCACGGGGAGGGGTTTAAGCTCCATGGTGTGGTTAAGTTCCATGGGGTGGGGGGGTTAAGTTCCATGGGGGGGTAAGCTGAATGGGGGGGGGGTTAAGCTTCACAGGGGGGTGTTAAGCTGCATGGGGAGGTTAAGCTCCAAGGGGGAGGTTAAGTTGCACGGAGGGGGGGGTGTTAAGCTGCATGGGGGGCTTTGAGCTGCATGGGGTGGTTAAGCTCCATGGGGGGGGGGGTTAAGCTGCATGGCAGGGGTTTAAGCTGCACTGGGGAGGTTAAGTTGAACAGGGGGGTTAAGCTGCACTGAGGAGGGGGTTAAGCTGCACTGGGGGGGGAGGTGAAGATGTACTGGGGGTGTGAAGCTGCACTGGGGGGTGGGAGGTGAAGCTGTACTAGGGGGGTGAAGCTGCACTGGGGAGGGAAAATAAAGCTGTAATTGGGGGGGGGGATAAGGCTCCACACAGGTTTAAATTTATTTTTATCTTAACTTTATTGCAGCCGCTGCCCTGTAAGAAGCAGGAGCGGCGGCTGCAAGGGGAAAGAGGTGGCAAAAGGGACTGACAAGTGGAAAGTGAGGGCTGGAAGAGAGCTGAAAGGTGGGGAGGAGGTGGCTGGAATAGGGTTGTCAACCGGCCGGTTTTCAGCTGGCCTGGCCGGTTTTTCCATGGCCAGGCCAGCTACCGGCAGAGATGTAAAACCGGCCATGGAAAAGCCGTTTTTTTGCTCTGACCGCAAGATCGGGAGTGGCCAGAGCAAAAAACCGGCTTTTCTCCCGACTCCCGAAGTCCGCGGAGGAGGGAGCCAGGGAAGCCTGAGGAGGCCCCGGCTCCCTCTGTACAACCGCCAGCGTGAAGATCTTTTTCCTTCATGCTAGCGGCTGTTTTTGTGAAGCCACGATTGCTGGGAAAGGTTAAAGGCAATGCCCTTTAACCTTTCCCAGCATTCGCAGCTTCACAGAAACAACCGCCAGCGTGAAGGAAAAGGATCTTCATTCTGGCAGTTGTACAGAGGGAGCCGGGGCCCTCACGTGGGCTTCCCCGGCTCCCTCTGAAGCACCTCAAACAGCCACGGGGCCGGCCGGGGGAGGCCGGAGGGGGGTGGGGGGAGGCCAAGGACTGGATGGGCTGTGATGGGGGGGGAGGCTAGGACTACAAATGGGCTTTGATGGGGGGGGGGGGAGGCCAAGGACTGGGTGGGCTGTGATGGGGTGTACCTGGACTGGAAATGGGCTATGGGGGGACCTGGACTGGAAATAGGCTTTGGGGGGGGGGACTGGACTGGAATTGAGCTATGGGGGGGTGTACCTGGACTGGAAATGGACTATGGGGGGGGACCTGGACTGGAAATGGACTATGGGGGGGACCTAGAATGGAATTGGGCTATGGGGGTGGGGGGTGTACCTGGACTGGAAATGGGCTATGGGGGGGGGCCTGGACTGGAATTGGGCTATGGTGGGGGGAGGGTGAACTTGGACTGGAAATAGGCTGTGATTAGGGGGCTAGGACTGCAGATGGGCTGTGATGGTTGGGGGGGACTTGGACTGGAAATGGGCTGTGATGGTGGGGGGGGACTAGAACTGCAAAATGGGCTTTGATGGTGGGGGGGGGGCTAGGACTGGAAAGAGGCTGTGATGGGGGGACTTGGACTGGAAATGAGCTGTGATTTGGGGGGGGGGGGGCTAGGCCTGGAAATGGCCTGTGATGGGAGGGTTAGCACTGGAAATGGGCTGATGAAGAGCTGGAATAGGACTGGAAATGGGCTGATGGGGGCTGGAATAGGACTGGAAGTGGGCTGACGAGGGGGCTAGGATTGGAAATTGGCTGATGGGGGGCTGGAATGGAACTGGAAAAGAACATATTTATTTATTTAGCGTACATTTGTAACCCGCTGCTTCCAGTGATCAGCAGCGGCCTCTATACATGAGAGATTTGGCTGTACCGGCCAGAATTAAGGTATATACAATGCGATTAGGGGGGGGCGATAGTGCACAACAATCAAGGGGTTAAAGGATTTACAGTTAATTGATTATTGCAGGTACATACAGGATACTTAATACATATTTACAATTGCTGTCTGTTAGGACTTACAAAGGATCCTTATATACAATTTACACATTGCTGAGTTTGTTTCAAGCGGTTAGCATATTTCATGCGGTTAAGTTGTAATGTACTTGGAAAAGGTGTGTCTTAAGTAGTTTTCTAAAGTCTTTCAGATCACTGATTACACGTAGATCACTTGGCAATCGGTTCCAGAGTGCCGGAGCTGTAAGGGAGAAAGCTAGGACTGTGGGGCTAGGACTGGAAATGGGCTGATGTGGGGGCATGGGAGAATGGGACTAGAAGGGAGTGGATGCTGGATGGGTCTAGAACTATAAGGGATTTGATTTTGGGGAAGGACTAGAAGGGGATGGGGAATGAGAATGAGAATGGAGAGGGGAAAAGATAGATATTTTGTGTGGAAGAAAAGTCTACGATGGGCCGGGTATTGGGAGAGTAAGAGGGGATTGAGAATGGAAGGGTGAAATTTGAGTGGATGATAAAGGAATAAGGAAAGAAATGGGGGAAAGAGCAAAATGGAAACGATCAGTATGTTAAAGCAGATATAGAGAGAGATTGGAAAACATCTAAAAGAGAGGAAAGGACAAATGGATAGCTCGCAGAAGACACAAAGAAACCAGAAGAAAGTGACTGGAGCAATTGCAGCTGAAAAATAAAAGGCCAGACAGAAGGTAGAAAAATACTTTTTATTTTGAATTTATTAACTGGAATATGTCTGGTCTGGGAAGTGTGTATTGCTAACATCTTTGCGTTTTTATTTAGTGCAAGAGGAAATTACTTTATAGTTTTATTTCTCCAGTGTTGTACATTTCATGTTTGGCTTTTGGGGTTCCCAGTTTAATTATTATCTGACCAAGGGAGTTAGCCTACACTTATGCTCGGTAATTTTTGTGGGTGGGGCTGGAGTGCAGGGTGGGTGGGACTGGGGGCGGGGCAGGGGTAGGACTGGGGGTGGGGCAGGGGTGGGACCAGGGGCGGAGAATGGGTGGAGTATGGCGAGCCATAGGTGTCGGGTTTTTCTCGGTGAAAAAGTTGGTAACCCTAGCTACAACCCTCACCTGGATGGGGAAGAAGGGAAGCCATTCCATTCTTTTTCCTTTATCCTTTAGCCTATATGGTGCTCAGGACCTTCTAAATTCTAAGCTTCTGCAAGAGTGTCGAAAATGATGGACAGAAAAAGACAAAATCTTTCCCACTCACTGGATTATGTACTCTTACATGACATTATACAAAAATCCACATATCTTTCTAAAAAATTCCAAGTAGGGGATGCCATCCAAATATACAATTCCCAGTTATTCTCTCTTGCTAGCAAGGATACTCAACAATAATCCATTTGCCATC
Organism: Ichthyophis bannanicus; assembly: GCA_033557465.1. Lineage (NCBI taxonomy): Eukaryota > Metazoa > Chordata > Amphibia > Gymnophiona > Ichthyophiidae > Ichthyophis > Ichthyophis bannanicus. Next base: position 39,755,706 of record CM066048.1, on the reverse strand, counting down.
AGAGACTGAGTTAATCTCTGAAGTGATTACAGTCACTGGTCAAATATTTATTTATGAAAATGTATACGCTGCTAATCCAAGAAGCCTTGATGTTAACAGATAACAATCTTAAACAGTAGTTGCAAAATTGTATATTAACACTTTGGCAAGACAAGACAGTATAACAGACTAACACAAAAAATATAGAGGGTGTAAATGCAGAAGAAAGAAATTAATTCCAGTAGATCTACCTGATTCCCACTATTAGTAGAAGCAAAAACAACCAACATAGTACAAAGAACAGCATAGAAATATAGAAACATGATGACAGAAAAAGACCACATGACCTATCTAGTCTGTCCTTCCATATCAACCACTACAATAGTCCCCTTTTTTCCTTTAGAGATCCTCTGTATTTGTCCCATGCTTCTTCTCTACCACCTCCACTGGGAGACTATTCCACGGATCCACCACTCTTTCCGTAAAGAAATATTTCTGCATATCTCTCCTGAGTCTATCCCCTTTCACCCTCATCCCATGTCTTCTCATAGCAGAGCTTGCTTTCATTCGAAAGAGGCTCTCCTCCTGTGCATTTATGCCACGGAGGTATTTAAACGTCTCAATCATATCACCTCTATCCCGCCTTTCCTCTAAGGTGTACATATTAAGATCCTTAAGTCTGTCCTCATATGCTTTATAATGAAGACCACTAACCATTTTAGTAGCTACCCTCTGTACTGACTCCAGCCTGTTTATATCCTTTTGAAGGTGCAGTTTCCAGAATTGCACATAGTACTCCATATGAGGTCGCACCAAAGACTTATATAGAGACACTATCACCTCCTTTCTTCTGCTGGCCATTCCTCTCCCTATGCACCCAAGCATCCTTCTAGCTTTTGCTATTGCCTTTTCTACCTGTTTAGCTACTTAAGATCATCAGACACATCACGCCTAGGTCCCGCTCTTCTTTAGTGGACAAAAAAGAGTAGTTACTCACCTGTAACAGGTGTTCTCCAGAAGCAGCAGGAATCAGTCCTCACATATGGGTGACATCGACGTCGATGGAGCCCCTGCGGAGCATTTCCCCAGCTTTCTATGAAAGCCTTTGGGAATACTGCACGCATGCGCGGTCCCCTTCCCGCCTAAAGGTGCCATCTTGCTCAGTCAAATGACATAGCTAAAAAACAGCATACAAAAATGTAAAATAAACTATGTACAACTGCAACTTCCAGGGGAGGAGGGAGGGTTGTGAGGACTGATTCCTGCTGCTCCTGGAGAACACCTGTTACAGGTGAGTAACTACTCTTTCTCCAGGACCAAGCAGGAAGTCAGTCCTCACATATGGGTGACTCCCAAGCTCTGGGCTACCAAGGAACCCAGGCTGAACAAGAGAACTCCCTCTAGTCTCAGCATCAAAGAAAGGCTTTTCACTGAAAGAACCTCCACCGGTAGCCCAACGGAGGGCTGGAGGGCAGGAGTTGCCTAAACCTTAAAGAGATTCCGGAGTACTGCCTGGCCAAAAGTACTGTCCCTATGGGACTCCCTCTCCAGGAAGTAATGAGCTGCAAAAGTCTGGCTTGAAGACCAAGTTGCAGCCCTGCAGATGTCTGCCAACGGTACAGAGCGGAGATGAGCTACTGAGGCAGCCATTGCCCTGACACGATGGGCCGTGACCCGACCCTGCAAGGGAAGGTCAGCCACCCTGTGAGCCTAGGTGATACAGTCAGCCACCCATATGGACAAGGTACGCTTGGACACAGCTAACCCCAAATTATTAGGGTCAAAAGAGATGAAGAGCTGAGTAGCCCTTCTATGTCCTTGCGTAGAAGGATAAGGCCCTCCTACAGTCCAGGGTATGCAGGACCGCTTCAGCCTGGCTTGCATGAGGCCAAGGGAAGAATGTTGGAAGAACCACCTTCTGGTTGAGGTGGAAAGAGGAGACAACTTTAGGGAGGAACTTTGGATGAGTCCTTAGGACTACCCTGTTCCTATAGAAGCGGGTGTAAGGCCTGTCACAGACTAGGGCCTGAAGCTCACTCACCCGTCTGGCTGAGGTTAAGGCTACTAGGAAGAGTGTCTTCCAGGAAAGGAAGCGGAGAGGACAAGTAGCCATCAGCTCAAAAGGTGGGCGAGTCAGTTGCTGCAAGACCACATTCAACTCCCACTCAGGGGCTGGAGGACGGACAGGAGGTTTGAGCAAGAGCAAACCTCTGAGAAACCGGGACACCAAGGGGTGAACCGATAGAGAGTGTCCTTCGACCAGTGAGTGGTGAGCTGCTAGAGCTGAGAGGTGGACCCAAACAGAATTGTACTTAAGGCCCTGATTGGATAAGTGCAGCAGGTACTGAATCACCACTGGTACAGCACAGGAGAAAGGATCCTCTGTACGCAGCTGACACCACACAGAAAACCTCTTCCACTTCAGGGCATAGGTTTTTCTAGTGGATTGCTTCCTAGAGGCCAGGACGACCTCTTCAACTTCAGGAGGTAGGCCCCAAGGAGCCAAAACTACCCTTGCAGCTTCCAGGCCATCAAATTGAGAGATTTGAGATTGGGGTGCAGAAGAGACCCCTGGTCTTGAGAAAGAAGGTCGGGTTGCAACCCTAGAGGTAGTGGAGTGTCCACTGCTAGCTGAAGCAGAAGTGGGAACCAAGGTTGTCTCGGCCACCTGCGGGCTACCAGAAGGACCGAGGCCTGCTCCTTTAGAACCTTGAACAGGGTTCGGGCCACCAGAGGCGTGGGAGGAAACGCATATAGGAGGCCTTGGGACCAGGAAATCAGAAAAGCATCTGCTGCTAGTCTCAGAGGATGCGGTTGTCTGGAGCAGAACCTGGGCAGCTGTCTGTTCAGGGGACTGGCAAAGAGATCTATGGATGGAAGTCCCCATCTCAGGAAGATCTTATGAACTACTAAGGGATGGAAATTTTGTTTATTAACACATGCAACAGAAAAACAAACAAAAAGCAAAGACAATCACCCCAACCAAGTCCCACACCCCCCCAAAACCCCCACCCCCCCCGACATAGCACAAAACAGGTATCACAAAACCCCCGTGACCCGCCTCCCCAAACCCACCACCAAACCCAGTAATCAACACACGTGCCCTCCTCCCAACAACAACCCCCAACAAGTCCTTGTCACTGTCCGTGTCCCCTCCCCCCCCTCAGTCCAATGTCCATGCCCGACCCAACCTCCCCCTGCAAGAACACCCCAGCATAGTCCACACATTGCATCTTGCAATCCCTGAACCCCTGCCCCGCACAACACCCCCACCAGTCCAAATGTCCAAATGTCCAGTCTGTCTGACTCTCAGACTCCCTCTCCCCACCCATCCATAAACAAAGCCCCCTATCCCCCTCCCTCCCCCTTCAGACCCATCCCATCCAAACAAACACCTCAAAAACAAACCTCCCCACCCCCTCCCCCCAAACCAAATGAAAACATAAGGGCCCCCTTAGCCCATCCCCAACACAATCCCATCAAAACAAATCATAAGTAATCATACAAATCAAATAGCGAAATACAAAAGAAATACATAACCCTTGTACTGCCCTGCACTCCAGACAACGGAGCGGGATGCCCAGAACACAAAAAGAACAAACAAACACGGAAAACAAAAATATTGGGACGGCCACCCTCTAAGGAGAAAGGGAAAGCGGACAACCGGTCAAAACCCCTTATGGAGCCCCAGCTCACCCCCCCCTCCCCTCCCGGGAGGAAAACACCCCAAAATCATAATGAGAAGGAAACCCCAGGGAAGGGAAAACTAACCCCTCCTATCACACCCCTCCCCCCAGGGAACAACAAAACAAACCTCACAGTCCTACAGGGACGAGAACCCCAGGGAACCCCTCCCCCTCACGGGGGGCGAAGGGTGAGGTGACGCCACAGACGCTCCCAACGATGAGCCTCCACCACCCTCCTTTCACGTTGCGCCATGCTGGACACTTCCTCCAGAATGTCCCGCACCACCTCGTCGAGGGGCAGGACCAACCCCCGGGTCGAGACATGACAGCGCGCTTGCCACAGGTGGTAGCACACTACGGCCGTGACGAGGTAGAGGGTCCCGGAGTCCTGCCTTAGAGGAAAGGACCAGGCCCCGTACACCCACTCCGCATACGTGAGGAGAGAAAGGTCGCGCAGGTGAAGAGCAGCGGACACCAACCGGCAGGCCTCCACGTTGAAGGGACACTGCCGGAGGAAATGGTCCATGGTCTCCGTCTGCCCCTCACACCCGGCCCTCGGACAGACCCGCTCGGCCTGTGACCTGTACTTGAGGTTGTCCCTCACGTACAAACGCCCGTGGAAAGACAACCAGGCCACATCCCGAACCTTCTTCGGTAGCCGAGGGGAGTTCAACAGCCGAAGGCCCCGCTGCATCACATCCGCCGGACAGTCCCGCAGGGCCCACCGTGGTTGATAGTGAGAGGTGAGAAGCATCCGGTATAAGCCTTTCCGCCCCAAGGACTGGGCGAGCGGGTCGGTCACCCCCCACCGCCGAATGAGCCCCACCATCACAAATACGTACGATGGGGCCTGTTCCCCTCTCCGGCGCACACGTGGGACCGAGGACGCCCCCTCCCACTGCTCCCAAAAGCGGAGAACCATTCCCGATAGGAGGCCACCCACCAGACCCCACCCCCTTCCCTCATTCTACCCAAGTGGAACGCCATAGACAAGACTGACAGGAAAACAAGGGGGTGCAACATACCCAAACCGCCCTCTGCCCGATCCAGGCAAACGATGTTGCGCTGGACGGGGTTCAGGCGGTTACCCCACAGGAAACAGAAAAAGACGGCACAGACAGACGCCTGACGAGACAACGGAAGGACGAAAACCGTGGCTACGTGCAGAAAGAGAGGAAGCAGAAACGTCCCGAGGAGTTTGATCTTCTCCTCGTACGTACACCTCCACCCCCTCCACCGCAGCACCCTACACCGTGCAGTCTCAAGACAACGGTCCCAATTGGCCTCCGCACAGTCCTCCGACCCGAAGACGAGGCCCAAAACGCGGACCTCCCCCACGGGAGGAGGAAAGGGGGGGCAGGAAGGCGGGGAGGCCTCCGAGGGGCCCAACCACAGCGTCTGGCACTTGCTGTGGTTGACAACAGAGTGGGCTACCTCCGAGTACTCCTCCACGGCCTCCCGCAGGGCCTCCACCCCCTCAGTGCCGTCCACGTAAACTGAGATGTCATCAGCGTAGGCAACAACGGACACCGGGGGCGCACCCGGCGCCTCCAGGCCCCGCAACCCACCTGAGGACAATCTCCGGAGGAAGGGGTTGAGGGAGAATACATACAGCAAGGGGCTCAAAGGGCACCCCTGCCGCACCCCCGAGGCGACACCAAACGGCCGTCCGAGCCACCCGTTAATAAACGGGAAGCTCACCCCCCCTCGGTACAGCGCCTGCACGACGAAGAGGAAACCTGCGGGGAGGCCGAAGTGCTGGAGCACCACCCACAGGTACCGGTGACTGACTCGATCGAAGGCTTTGGACTGGTCCAAGGAGACCAACCAATGGTCCCGGTGGAGCGACCGGCCTCTCTCCACCACCTCCCGGACTGTGGCGACAGCGTCCAGAACCCCTCTCCCCCGAACGGAACAATACTGGGAAGGGGACAGCAAATCGCCCGACACCTCCACCAGTCGGTTGGCCAAACACTTGGCCAGGATCTTCCGGTCCGCGTTCAGAAGAGAGAGAGCGGCCGCCAGAAGTCCAAGGAGCTATCGTCCTTCCCCTTGGAGAGCAGCAGCAGGACAGACTCGCGAAATGACCGCGGGAGATACCCCGTGTCCATGATCTCCTGAAATAGGGAGGTCAGGAAGGGGGCCAGCTGGGCGATGAACGTGCGATAGAACTCCACCGGGAGCCCATCGCGCCCAGGCACCTTCCCCAACGGCATGGCACGAATCGCCCTCTCCACCTCCACCTGCTGAATCGGTGCAGCGAGTGCATCAACCTGTGCCTGGACCACAGCTGAATACACCAGGGGAAGGCCCAAGTACTCTCGGATATGGGTGAGGTCCACGGGGCGATCCCCAAACAGGTCCGAGAAGTATTCCCCCACCATCCGCAAAAGGTCCTCCTGGGAGGTATGAATGGTACCGTCCTCGCCCCGCAGGGCCATGACCTCCCGACGCTGAACCCTCTCCCTGCAAGTCCGGAAAGGGTCTGGAGTGGCGCCCCCACCGGCCGCCCCCTCGAAGCATAGGGAGGCATGGCGATCGTAAAGCAGGCCACGGAGCTGGACGCGCACCTCTTCAACCTCCTCCCGCGCTGCCCCTCGGGATACCAAACGATCCAGCGACCTCCGGAGGACAGTGTAGGTGAGGTAGCGGGATCGAGCCATGGAGGTACCCCTGGAATGGAAGAGTTGTCGGGCACGCGTCTTCACCTCATCCCACCACGCGCCACGGGAAGGAAAAACACCCAACAGGGTCTCCTGGTCTGCGAGAAAGGCCAAGAACTCCTGGACCACCTCTGATGTTGCCAACAACTGCACATTCAGTCGCCACAGGCCAGGACCCCTGCTAAGCTCCTCGTGGTTAGCCAGGAAGGACACGGAGAGGACGCGGTGGTCCGAAAAGTCAACCGCCTGCAACTGCGGAGGGGAACACTCCACCCGGGCACTCACATATATCCGATCGATACGACTCCTGCAGGTCCCATGGTAGTAGGTGAAACCCGGCGACCGTGGAAAGGCCCGGTGGAAAACATCCACCAGGTCAGCCGTCCGGGTCATCTCGGCCAAAAAGAGGCCCTCGTAACTAGGTGGGCAACGCTCCCCCCCTCGGTCCTGCAAAAAGGTGGTGGTGTTGAAATCCCCGGCGAGGACCACCAAACGGGAGGTGTGTAAGTAGGGGCGGATGACCCCAAACAGGGTCTTCCGCGCCAACTTAGACTGGGGGCCGTAGACCACCACGAAACGAAACCGATGAGGCCCGCAGTAGCCGTCTAAGAGCAAACACCGGCCATGCTCCAGTTCCCACACGTACTGCACCTGAAATCGGTTAGACGTGAACAAAACCGCCACTCCTGCGTAGGGCTGTGCCGCAAGTGACCAGTACGAAGGGCCCCACCTCCACTCTCGCTTCGCCCGATGAAGGCTAGCGAGCGAGGTGAGCCTGGTCTCCTGCAAGAAGATGACATCCAGCCCACTCGTAGAAAGAAAATCATAGGCCATAGCCCGCGCCTGGTCTGAGAAAATGCTGGCCACGTTGATGGTGGCGCACGAGAACGCAGGAGTGCACGCCATGCCTATTTCGAGTGCAGTGACCCTTTCCTCCTCTTCTCACCAACCCCGGGATCCCCAGAATCCCGCTTGCAGGACAAGCCCGCGAGCTCGAACAACTCCTCCTGGTCCACGTCGACCACCTCGAGGATCTCCTCCTCCTCCCGCTCGACCCTGTCACCCCAGGAGGTGCTGGCGCCCCCGGGACCACCAGGCAAAGCTGTCGCGAGGGCAGGCCCAGCCCCCACCGGAGGAGGAGGTACAAACGGGTCAGGGGTCGGAGGAATGACCTCCTCCGTGGGGTCCACCACCTGTGCAGCCCCCCCTCCCCGGACAAAGACTGAGACAATACGACAGTGCCCACCCCCGCGGGGGAGGCCAGGGCGGCCGGGTCAGCAGGGGGCTCCTGCGAAGGCCCCGAACCCAACTGCGGGGGTACAAACCCATCCTCCCTCACCCGTCGGGCGCCAGTATCCCCCTTGATTGGAGGACCCTGACTGCGGCGCGCCTTCGGCATCTTTGAAGGTCGCCGCTGAGGAAGAGGAGCCGCCCCCGCCGCTAACCGCTCCGAGCGCCGCACAGGAAGCCCTGCCTCCACAGGCAAGCCCTCATCCGCCTCAGCCGCATCAGCAGCCAAAAAGACGAAACGGTTGATGTCCAACACGGGCTCTGCATCCAGCAACGGGGATGTCTCCCGTTTCTTCCTTTTGGACTTGCCACCCTTGGAAGGGACCGTAGTCCATTCCTCAGGTGGCACCACCCGCAACCTACTATCCTGTCGTGATACATTAACCTCCACCACATCAACCCTCTCCTCCTTCCTACCTGAATCCCCTCCCCCTGGTGGCTCCCTCGGCTCGATGGACTCCTCCACCCTAGGGCCCTCGGACTCCTCCTGATGGAGAGGGGCTTCCACGACCTCCTCCCGCACAGGAACCCGAGGTGGAGTGACGACATCCCCCCCCGGTCCATTGTGTGATGCGGAGGGGCAGCGAGCGAAGGGGTGGCCCAACTCCCCGCAAAGGTTACACCGAATAAGCAAACACCCGGCCGAGGCGTGACCCCGTCCACCACAACGGGTGCAGACCTGCTCGGGACAGTTCATGCTCAAATGGCGGAATGAGCCACAGCGGTGACACTCGTGGGGTTGCCCGGGGTAATAGCACAAGATGCGATCCCGACCGAGGAAACCGGCCGAGGGCACGTGCTGCACCACATTTCCCACCTCACGCAAACGGATCTTACCTTTCCACGACCCGTCCCACACCCCTAGGGGCCCAGCGCCCTTAACCAGGGGTGCGAGGAGCACCGCATGGCGCGACAACCAAAACTGGATGTCCTGCCCTGGGAGCGACTCATTCCGGGATAGTATGGTCACAGGTACCGTCCCCTGGCGAGAGATAGGCACAACACGAAAGTCGGCCCACCCTCCCTGCCCCCTCTGCTGCTGGTATCGGTCCCAGAAAATCTCCAGCCCCCGTCTCAACATGAAACTAACATCATATTCAATGGTGTTGTTCATGTGGATGAAGGCATAGAGATCTCCCGGGAGAAACCCCAGCCCAAGGACCATCCTCAAGACCTGTTCCCTGGCTGGAGGGGGCCCCTCCCCAGCCCACCGGATCTGCGCCACGTTGCGTCGTCTGACCTCACCCCCTACCCCTCGGAAACCTCCCCCACCTCCCCCTCCTACGGGACCATTCCCCTGGGAACCCCCCCTCCCCCCAGCCCCACCCGATGTCCCTGGAGTGGTGCCCGACCCCCTTAGAGCCTCCGCAAAGGTACGGGGGGGGGAGCCGACCTCCCGGCTTCCAACCCCTGCCCTCCTTGATCTTCCCCTGCTGCCACCTGCGGGGGATCCTGCTGCTGGTCTGCAGGATCCACAATCTCCGCACATGGGATGACCTGAGAACTGGGCCAGGTCAGTTCTGCCAACACGGAATCAGGGATGCTATCCCGCCCGGATCCCTGGGTGCCACCAAGAACCCCCGGATCACCCCCTGCTGCCACCTCCAGCTGCCGAAAGGCAGAAAAGGCCCCGGGAGGGCCTGTCGGGGCTGCCAAGGCTAATTGAAGGGCATCACGGACCTGATTCTCAGTGACACCCAGGCGACCGGAAAACTCCCTCACCCCTCCTTCCCGTGTTCCTGACCCAGCGCAAGGCTCCTGGGTCTCGGCCACCACTACCGGGGACAGACCCCGCTCCCCTCCTTTCCCGGGATCCAGGGGGACCACCCCACCCTCGAACCCCACCGGGAAGGGACCCTTCCCCCTATCAGGACCAACCACTCCCTCCTTCCCCCCTACAGAACCAATCGTCCGCTCCCCCTTTCCCTCCGTCAAACCCTCCATCGGCCCACCGTCCGCTACCCCCTGTACGGCTACCAACAATAAGGCAGGATCATCCCGGGACAATAGGGCAGGTTCCCCCAGAACTAAATCCCCCAAACCTCCACCCCCCTGCCCCTTGTCACTCCCAGATCCTACCTTATTGTTGGTGCCAGACGTGGCACAAGGTTCCAGGACCTCTCGGCCGGTGGCCAAGGCTCCAGCAAGAAGAGCGGATGCCCCCTTCTGAGTCAGACCTCCCTCGGCCACAGCAACAAATGGGACAGACAGTTGCACATCCCGCTCCGCTGCCTCACACTGCAATGACAGCCGATCAGCATTCTTCGTCCCTCGGCCCCCCTCAGGGGCTGCAGAAAAGGAAAAGCAGCCCCCACCCTGTTCCTTCCCCTTTTCAGTACCCTTCTGGCGCCGGACAGCCCCCCCAGAGAACTGGGGCCGACCAATCCGCAGCTGCCGGGGATCCTGAAAAGGGGAAGCAGCACCTCCAGCAGCCCCCTGCACTAACGCAAGGCGCTCATCCCCGGTAAAGGCTGAACCGGCATGTAGCTGACAATCCAATGAAGCAGCCACAGACCCCCGACGTCGAAGAACCGAATCCAGGAAAACTTCAGGAGCTGCAGGAGCCCCTCCGATAGAGGGGCCACGGGAACGGTCCTGGACTGTCACCGCTGATCGCCGCTGGTGTTCTTTCGGCGGGGCAGAGAGTCGAGGACGGTCGGCTTCATACTTCCGGGAGGACCCGGAAGTGACATCAGTTTCATCGCGGCGGCCATCTTGAGAGCACGATGGAGTAGAGGGAAGCCCCACCGCGTCATCCAGCAGCGGGGCAGCCCTCTCCGGAACCCGGACACCATCAGGAAGCATTCCCCGGTGAACAGAAGAGGAAGATTCAGCTGCAAGTGCTGTTGTTCGGGACGCAGGGCAACCGGCCAAAAACACCCGCGGATGGGGGGGATCGACGCCTCCGGACCCCCCCTTCAGTACCGGACCGTCAGTGCCTGAAGCAGGAAGCAACACAGGTACCATTGCAGAAGCCGGTACACTCTGGGGAGCTATACCGTCCCTTGAAAAAGGCAAAACGCCAACATGGGAGACTGGATCAAGGGAATCAGGAATCGCCGGCCCAATCTCCTGGAACGAGACAGCCCTACTACCACCAACACCAATTTCCTGCAGGTAAGGGTCTTCGGACCATGAGGACACATTAGGGAATGGTAGGAAAGCTTCTTTTCCCCGCACAGGATTCAGATAGGGGACGGGCAGGCTGCGGGATGGGGGATATCCACCCTTTCTACCTACCCCCGGGGGCCCCCCCTGGACTGCAGACATACCATATGTACCGGCCCATCGATCATAATGTTGGAAAAGCTCCGAGAGGGACCCACACCCCTGGCTCTTGATAGAGGTAATTTGGTGATACTTGCCCTTCAGGGCCCGCTTTACCCCCTTCCGATAGGTGTTGTAGGCCACCCATTCCTCACCTGGAACGGTGGCCTGCAGGCTCTCCAGGTGGGAGAGCTGGGCTTGCAGCTGGGCCGCCTCCTCCTGGAGACCCCGGAGCTGCCGTACCGCCGCCACGATTTCCTCTGGGGCCCTAGCTGGCTGCTGGAAGGACGGCAGGCCCAACCCCCCATCCTCATCCTCACTAGAGGAGGCCTCCACCTCCTCCAGGACCCGAGGTGGAGGGGGGAACCCACCTCCTCCAGCATCGCACAAGGCATATCTCCAAGGCCTCCCTAGGGCCTCTCCCTGCCTCCACCCAGCCTCCACACCCTGCCTGGGGAGGAGACAGGAGCCTCCTCCCTGGGGTAACGGGCCCAAACCTCCATACCTGTGGGTCCCTCCTCCCTGGCCAGGCCCAGTCCTACCTGGGGGGTCCCCCACCCGGGGCGCCGGCTGTTCCATACTGCTTGTTCCCCCATCCAGGTTCAGTGGAGGAGGCCCACCAGGCTTGGCAGGCCTCTGGGCCTGGGCCTCTCCTGCTGGAGGTGGCCCAGGGCCCGACATCCAAACACAGGTAGGGAGCAGGAAATCCTCCCTAGCAGGAGCTCTGCAGAACAGGTCCTCTCACCACGACAGCCAAACAGGAAGTGGATGGAGCTGCCACTCGTGGGGCTGCAGAATTCTGCTCAACCTGTCTGCTAGGTAATTTTCCTGGCCAGGGAGATAAACCGCCTTGAGCAACATGTTGTGCCTGAGCGCAAACAATCAAAGGTCCTGCGCCTCCTGACAAAGGAGCCTGGACCCAGTGCCTCCCTGTTTGTTCACATAACAGGTAGGCACTTGATATTTCAGCAGCCTTTGATTCGGTTAACCATGTGCAACTTCTCCACCGCCTTCAAGAAAAAGGAGTTCAGGGTTCGGCTTGGGAATGGTGTAGATCCTACCTAACTAACCGCTGGCAACAGGTTCAGATTGGATCCTCAACATCTGATCCTTTCCATCAACAACAGGGTGTACCTCAAGGATCCTCTTTATCTGCTCTACTTTTCAACATATATATGCAACCCATCTGTGACATCATCTGAGCATTCAATATTTCCAGTCTGATCTATGCAGGTGATGTCCTGATATTCACCCCAATAAGAATCAAGGACTTCTCCCCAATAATCGAGTGCTTCAATGCAATTGCGGACTGGCTCTTATCCCAGAATCTGCGAATAAACTTTAAGAAAACTGAGGTCCTATTCGTAACCAGGAATAAGAACTTCTCTCCCCCCACAACATTGAAGGTGAGAGACGCAGAACTTCCATGTAAATCATTGATACGCTACCTGGGAGTCACCATAGATCAAGAACTAACCTTCAGAGATCACATAAAGCAGACTGTCAAATCCATCTACAATAAAATACGAACGCTGAAACACTTAAGACCTCTACTTGCTCCTAATGATTTCAGAACAATCTTCCAATCCCTTGTGATACCACATTTTGATTACGCCAACATCATTCTACATGGTCTTCCTAAGAGCACCCTCAATCCACTTCAATTGGCGATGAATACAGCAGCTCGCATCCTCCGCTGTATTTCCAGAAGAGACCACATCACTCCCATACTCATAGAGCTACACTGGCTACCCCTACAAGCCAGGATCACCTACAAGGCACTATTGCTATCTTTTAAAGCAATCAATCAGATAGCCCCCCCTTCCCTCTCTTCACTCCTTACTAATACTCCCACAAACAGGCTAAGAAGAGCGACAGCCGCTAATACCCTTGCTATACCAATTGAGTACACTAAATGTAACCAATCTCCCTTCGCATATCTGATCAATAAAGGACCTCTCCCAGTTTAGAAAGGTCCTTAAACACTACCTATTCTGCCTGCATCTTGTATGCACTAATCCTACGCCCCCTCTCCCCACTTCACAAATCACCCACACAGCCTCTGACACCCCAACAACATAGCCCTGGTAGAACACGAAGCAGACCCTCTGCACACCCAAAATGTCCATAGACCTCAAAGTTTCTCCACTACGATTTTCAACATGTTACATGATCTGTAAATAGTCCACAGGTGAAATATCCATTTTTGTATATAGTTACCCCTGTTACTTTCCAAGTTACTGATCCTGTTGTAATGTAAGCAAAAGATTGTTCTGTTGCAAAAATTTGTTATCTGTAAACCGCACTGATACCAAAGAGCGCGGTATATAAGAACTGTAAAATAAATAAATAAAATAAATAAAACATGGCTACCTGATTGTCTGTTTGCACTAACACAGACTGGTGAGCCAAGGTTTGAGAGAAAGTCTTGAGGGCTAAGCGAATAGCCCGAAGTTCCAGTAGATTGATCTGCTGCTGGACCTCCCAGGGAGACCACAGGCCCTGGGTGCACTTGCCCAGACAGTGTGCACCCCAGCCCTGTAGGGAGGCATCGGTGGTCAATACTACTGTGTACCCAGGTGGCTGAAAAGGCATCCCTTTCAGTAAGTTGTGGGGATGCAGCCACCAGCGTAGGGAGTGCAGGAATGGTCTGGACACCCTTACTCTGTCGCTGAGGCTCCCTGTGGCCTGCGACCACTGACTCCTGAGACACCATTGCGCAGGCCTCATATGAAGCCTGGCATTGGGAGTCACATGTACTGTCGAAGCCGTTCCAGCATCGGAGGAACTGGCACAGTAAAGGCCTCCTTTGGAGGCGAATCATACTGGAGGGCCTCGAGCTCTTCGGCTCGAGGCTCCTCCTCGGGATCCGCCAGGATCGCCAAAGCAGTGGCCATATCTCACATGAACTCCGAGAACCGGGTATCCTCCGGAGGGGACCTACTCCGGGGCTCAGACTGCAGTGAGTCTGATGGGACGCACTGAGTCTTGAAGGTATCGGGGGACTCCTCATCCTCCATCTCCCAGGCGGACTCGTCCGAAGAGGAGTCGGGCTCCGACCGCGTGGGGCCCGGCAGCACCCGCCCCGACGCCGAAGGCACCGGCGTCAACACCCTCGGTCCCGACCGGGAGGTTGAGGGTGACCGTGACCGAGGATGACCTCGAGCCTTCATGGTCTTGAGTATTGGCTCGGTCTTCGGGGTCGACTTCGACGTCGATGTCCCGGTGGTCGGGGCAGATGCGCCAGCGAGGCTGGCCATCAGCACCCGCTGCTGATCCATGAAGGCAGACCGTCTGCACTCCAAGGCTGTGAGCCTGAGACCCAGCTCAGGAGACTCAGCAGCTACCGACTCTGGCCCTGGCGGCGCCGGGCCCGACGTCGGCTCCCTGGGAGGAGAGTCCTCAAGGACCACAGGACTTACGTGTCCAGCAGACTCCGGCTCCATCCGAGGTACTTTGGATGGCTTCTCCTGTTCCACGGGCCCGGGACGGCGGTCGGGGGTATGAGACCTAGCCCTCGAGGAGCCAGGGACCTCCTCCGACACTGCCCTCGCGAGCCGCTTCTTCCTCTTTCGCTCCCACTCGGGGGACCCCCTCTCCGAGGAATTCCGACGATGCTCGGGGTCAGACACCCGAGACGTCGAGGCCTTAGACGAGGTTCGAACCCGGCCGGAGGCCGAATTGGAGAAAAGCCTTTCCTTTTGGTGCTGACGACTTCGGAGTGCCTTAGTGGACATTTTTCCACACGGTCCACAGATCTTAGGATCATGATCAGGACCGAGGCACCGAAGGCAGCAGTCGTGTGTGTCGGTGAGAGACATTAGTTTTTTACACCGATCACACTTCTTAAAACCACTGGAAAAAAGAGTCCCCGCGAGGTCAAAGGACCGGCCTTCCAGGGAAAAGGAAAAAAAGGGCGCGAACACCAGCCACGAAGGGCAAAAACCGAAAAAATAAGATCGGGCTCGATACCGGTGTACCGAACCCGGCGAGAAGGGGAACCGGCGTCGAACCGGAGAAAAAAACGCGAAGAAATCGCAAGAAATTTGATGAAAAAATCGAACTATTTTCCGGGGGAACTAGGACACACATCCGATGGGCTCCACGGAAAAAGAGAGACTGAGCAAGATGGCACCTTTAGGCAGGAAGGGGACCGCGAATGCATGCAGTATTCCCAAAGGCTTTCATAGAAAGCTGGGGAAATGCTCCACAGGGGCTCCATCGACGTCGATGTCACCCATATGTGAGGACTGACTTCCTGCTTGGTCCTGGAGAATGCTTCACCTCCTATACTATATTGCTCCCTTGGATTGCTGCAGCCAAAAGCATAACCTTGCATTTTTTAACATTAAATCTCAGCTGCCAAATTCTAGACCATTCTTCAAGTTTAGCTAGATCCCTCCTTATGTTACACCTTTCTGGGTGTCTATTGCAGATTCTGGTATCATCCGCAAAGAGGCAAACCTTACCCGACAGTTCTTCTGCTATATCACTAACAAAAACGTTATAAAGAATTGGACCAAGGACATATCCCTGAGGCACACCATTGGAACCTCCTTCTCCTCAGAATGAGCTCCATTTACCTGTACCCTTTGTTGTCTCCCACGCAGCTAATTTCTAACCTGAGCAGTAACTTTAGGGTCCATCCCTAGAGTGCTCAGTTTGTTTATAAATTGCCTGTGAGGCGACATCTAGGGCTCTCCCTCGGTCCAACTCCCTGGTCACCCAGTCAAAGAAATCAATCAGATTTGTTTGACAAGACCTGCCTCTGGTGAATCCATGCTGCCTCGGATCCTATAATCCACTGGACTCCAGAAACCTCAGTATTTTCTTTTTCAGCAGTTCTTCAATATTTACTCACCACCAATGTTCCCTCTAATTTTCTGTAGGCTGTGTGCACATAAAATATCAGCTGTGCAGCTTTTGAAGGAAGGTTAAATTTTTGTGCGCAACATAACGACACTCGGAGTTATATACTTTAAAATTTGACTACACATCAGAATACAGTATGTACACCACATTGATTGCACTAGAAAATATTGTGAAAACCGTAAATACACAACAACTTTTAAATTTTAAGACGTCTGTGTTGTTTTCTATCAGAATCAGAACCATAATTTTTGTGTGCTCTGTTGTAAAGTATGTGCGCTTGCTTGGCGAGGTGTGTGCGCGCGCACATGCGCACAGCTTAGAGGGAACAGTGCTCACCACCGAAGTTAAACTAACCACATCCTTACTTCCGCTTTTGTGTAAAGGGACCACATGTGCCTCTCTCCAGTCCTTTGGCACCACTCCCGACTCCAACGAGGCATTGAAAAGGTCAGTCAGAGGAGCTGCTAGAATGTCCCCAAGTTCCCTCAGTATTCTAGGGTGTATCCCATCCATTCCTATTGCTTTGTCTACTTTAAGTTTAGCTAATTTCTCACGAACAGTCTTCTGAAAATTGTTCAAGATGCCTCTGCCTCTGTTCTTGTTTGTGAGTGTTTTCTGAGATCCTCTCCTGGTTCTTCATCTGTGAACACAGAACAGAAATATTTGTTAAGCAATTCCGCTTTATCCTCATCAGCTTCTACATATTCCTCCCCTTCACCGTTGAGTCTGACAATACCACTTTTGCCCTTCCTCTTCTCACTAACATATCTGAAAAATGTCTTATCCCCCATTTTACTGCATTAGCTATTTCCTCCTTTTTTTGAATCTTTGCTTTCCTGACTACTTTGGTAGCTTCTCTAAGTTTTTTCAAATATAGATGCCTGTCTTCCTCTCTCCATGACATCTTGTATTTCATGAAGGCCTCCCTCTTTTTCTTCATTTTTTCAGCTACTTCTTTCGAAAACCATAGCAGTCTCCTTTTCTTTTTACCTTTATTTACTGTTTTAACAAAAAGGTTGGTTGCCCTTAAAATATCCCCTTTCAGTTTTTCCCACTGTTTTTCTACATCCCCCAGCTGTTCCCATCCTGCTAACGACTCCCTGAGGTATTGGCCCATCCTGGCAAAGTTAGTTTTCTTAAAGTCTAAGACCCTCACTTTTGAATGGTTTTGAACAGCCCTAGTCCAAATACTGAACCACACCATCTGGTGATCACTGGATGCAAAATGATCTCCCACTATAACATCAGAAACACTTTCACTATTAGTAAGCACCAAGTCCAGTATGGCCCATTCACGTGTGGGTTCTGTTACCAGTTGCCTGAATAGTTCTCCCTGTAGAGAGTTCAGGATCTCCTTACTTCTAGATGATACTGCAGCAGGAGTGTGCCAATCAACATCTGGCATATTGAAATCCCCTATCAGTAGCACTTCCTCTTTCCTAGCAATGCTGCATATGTCTTCAATTAACTCTCCGTCCACCTCTTCCTCCTATGAGAGAGATCTGTATATCACACCAATGCAAATAGCTTTCTCTTTCCCTCTTTCTAGTTTTACCCACAATGCCTCCTCTCTCCCTTTTAAGCTCTGTAGTTCCAAAGCTTTAATATTATTTTTACATATAGTGCCACTCCTCCTCCCCTTCTTCCTACCCCATCCTTTCTGAATAAAGTATAGCCTGGTATAGTTACATCCCAGTCATGGTTTTCTGCGAACCATGTTTCTGTAACTGCCACTAAATCCAAGTCAGCCTCTCCCATTAAAGCTTCAGCATCTGGGATCTTATTTTCCATGCTATTGGGCATTTATACACACCGCTTTCCATATGTTTATTTATTTATTTATTTTATTTAACAGTTCTTCTATACCGCTCTATTTTAGATCAGAGCGGTTTACATTTAACATCAACTATACAACACAAGGAACTTTGAGTTGTATTTACAATAAACAGGGAGATCAACTTGGAAGCAACTGGGGGAAACTATGTACAATTCTTAACTCTATACATGTTGTTCCTTTTATCCAGTTCCATAAAGGTATTTGATGTTTCACTTACCTGGAGACTTTCACTTATCTGGGGCCTTTCTTCACCTATCCCCAGCAAATCTAGTTTAAAGCCCTCTTCAGTAGATTAGCAAGTCTACTACTGAAGACATGTTGACCTTTCTTGGACAGATGGGCGCCATCTCGGCTCTGCAACCCTTGGAACAGCATCCCATGGTCCAGGAAACCAAAATGCTCTCAATGACACCACCCACACAGCCATGCATTCATCTCCAGGATGCAAGCTTCTTTGCCTTAGCCTAGACCTCTAATGCTTGCTGAAAAAGGTATGCTTTGAATTTTTTTCAAAATTGCAAATAATCTTTTACTGTGTAATCCTTCAGCTCAATGGGAGCTGGTCTCTAATGGGAGGAGGGTTATAGCGCCATGAAACTTCATTCATGTTGCGATAGAGAGTGGCCAATTGATACACTTACAATATGGAAGATGCAATACACTGTAAAGCCATCAGATGGCACAGTTCTGTGCAAGAGTTTCAAATATGACTGTGTTGCCTTTCTGTTGACAATGAGTCCAATCCTAGAAGGGGCATGTCCAGGCCGTCTGGACGACCCTGACCAGGACGGGCCCTTTAGGACCACCCGATTCTGCACCGCGGGAACAAGATGCTCCCACGGGTGCAGGATCGAGCCCTGCGAGACGGCCTGGCTGCCCCTGCATCACCACAGGTATGTCTTCCCCGCGGCACAACCAGCCTGCTGTCCGCCACTCGACTCTTGATGGGGGCAGCCAGGGCCCTTAGTGGGCAGCGGGGATCCACCTTGCATGTCTCCGTTGCCTCGGGGGAGGGGGGGGGCTGGCCGGCTGATCCGGGGAGGCTGCCAGCACTTATTCCACCTCCGAAGTGGAATACTCTGGCCATCCCCCTGGTGCTCCTAGGATATACAGGGCTGTGAGCAGAATTGGCCCCTGTACATCCTAGGAAGCGGAATTGGATGCAGCCCCGCTGTCCGCCTTAAAAAATCGGGGCCTTAATGTTCTTACTGATCTTTCTCTGAGGAGATGCTAGCTGCTATTTTATAAAGGCAATATAGATAGCATGTGTCTTTATGAATGAGGTTCAAACAGTGATCCTCTGGATTGCACACATTCTCCAAAGAAGGTGTAAGTGTTCGCATATCCCTTATGCGTGTATATACATATTTTATACAATATGCAAGTACATTGCAACTCCATACCAGCTCCATCCACACTATACCCTGAGGATTGCCTACACCCAGATCACATATACCATACACAGTTTTATGACAGCCATTCTCCTCATGTAAAAAATCCTTTACATGTGGAAAATATTTAACAAAATTACCCCCAGGTGGCTGGTGTCAGAGGGCTGCAGGGTTCCAGAAGAAATCCTGAAGCATGGTTCCTGGCACAGGAATTTTATGTTTCAACTGTTTATTGAACCACAACAATATAACAAGCCGCAAAACCATTTGTTACAATAATCAGTGTTTCATCACACTTGCAGCACAAATGATAAAAGACAACATTTTTACATAATTTGTTCTCCCTCCCATCACCCCCTTCCCCCCATCCCCTCACCCTACCACTGGCCATTATCAAAAATGAATTCACTGTTCGAACTCCAGGAATGTGGCCAGTTCCTGGCCCAGGAATTTTAATGCTATTTCTACATCAGGTGGGTTGAGGGGGATATAAAATAGTGGAAAAATTCCCCAGGTATTTCTGAATGAAGGCTCATAGCACCAGATCCCAGCCCTGTTACAGGCTGAGCTGGAAGTATAAAGGAGCAGTAGCAAACTGCTTGGTCATTACAAATCTTATCTTATTTTATTTTATTCTATTTATTTATTTAGCAACATTTTTAAACTGCTGTATCTACCAGTCACAGCGGTGTACAGGGAACAAGAAAAAGAATAACTTTACATGGAACATAATTGATAACAGGTTGAACATGAAATGTAATTGAAAACAAGTTTAACAAGTTTGATAAGAAACTAAGTTGTGAAATTTAACATTGTACTAAATTGTACTAACATTGTACAAATACAGAAGGAGCTCATTTTGTAACAATTCACAGCTACATGTACTTCTTCCTACCCTTCCCCCACATTCACCCCAAATTTTAACAACCTCCCCCCATCCTTATGTGGCTTAGCCATTGTAATGACAATCTCAAGCTAGGGGCTGTAGAATGCAGGTGCTCCCCTGGGCCTCTGGTACCTAGTCACCCTGAGTCTGCCCCTTAGATATCATTGTTGAGTGACAGCTGAGATTCCCTCACCTTTGTGACCTTGGACAAGTCACTTTACTCTCCTTTGCCTCAGAAAGAGTAGTTACTCACCTGTAACAGGTGTTCTCCAGGAGCAGCAGGAATCAGTCCTCACATATGGGTGACGTCGGCACCGACGGAGCCCTCGTGCGGAGCATTTCCCCAGCTTTCAAAGAAAGCCTTTGGGAATGCAGCGCGCATGCGCAGTCCCCTTCCCGCCCAAGGGTGCCGTCTTGCTCATTCTGATGACATAGCTAAAAGACAGCAAAACAACAAAATGAATCATAGGACTGCAACTCCAAGGGGAGGAGGGAGGGTCGTGAGGGCTGATTCCTGCTGCTCCTGGAGAACACCTTTTACAGGTGAGTAACTACTCTTTCTCCAGGACTAAGCAGGAAGTCAGTCCTCACATATGGGACTCCCTAGCTACAGGCTACCGGGAACCCAAGCTGAAAAATAAGCTCCCTCTAGAGCGTCAGCATCTGTGAAAGAATCCTTTCTGAGAACGCCCCCATACGGTAGCCCAACACAAGGGCCGGAGGGTAGGAGTTGCCTAAACCTCAAAGAGATTACGGAGTACCACCTGTCCGAAAGCACTGTCCCTACGGGACTCCCTCTTGAGGCAGTAGTGAGCCGCAAAAGTCTGGCTTGAAGACCAAGTAGCAGCCCGGCAGATGTCTGCCAACGGAACTGAGCGGAGGTGGGCTACTGATGCGGCCTTTGCCCTGACACGGTGGGCTGTGACGAGACCCTGCAAGGAGAGGCCGGCTGCCCTGTACGCCCAGGCGATACAATCCGCTACCCAAAGGGACAACGTACACTTGAAGACAGGCAAGCCCAGTTTATTAGGGTCAAAAGATACGAAGAGCTGAGCAGCCCTTCGATGCCCCTGCGTATGGTCAATGTAAAAGGACAATGCCCTTCTACAGTCCAGGGTATGCAGGACTGTTTCAGTCCAGCTGGCATGCGGCCTGGGGAAGAATGTTGGAAGAACCACCTCCTGACTGAGGTGGAAGGAGGAGACAACCTTCAGAAGGAACTTAGGGTGAGTCCGCAAGACCACCCTGTTCTTATAGAACCATGTGTACGGTCTATCAGAAACCAGAGCTTGTAGCTCACTCACACGCCTGGCCAAAGTAAGAGCCACTAAGAACAATATCTTCCAGGAAAGGAAGCGTAAATGACAGGTAGCCATCGGCTCAAATGGTGGGCAAGTAAGTTTCTGCAAGACCACATTCAAATCCCACTCAGTGGCTGGTGAACGGATCGGAGGCTTGAGCAAAAGCAGGCCTCTGAGGAAACGGGACACCAAGGGGTGGCCCGACAGAGAATGGCCCTCTACCTGTGAGTGGTGTGCTGATAGAGCACTGAGGTGGACCCGTAGAGAGTTGGATTTAAGGCCTAGGTCCGAGAGGTGGAGCAGGTACTGCAGCACCACTGGAACCAGGCATGAAAAAGGATCCTCCTGGCGCTGAGCACACCAGGTGGAGAACCTACGCCACTTGAGGGCATAAGATTTCCGGGTGGATTGCCTCCTAGAGGCCAAAACCACCTCTTCCACTTCCTTAGGAAGAAGTAAGGGGGCTAGAACTACCCTTTCAGCAGCCAGGCCATCAGATTGAGGGATTTGAGGTTGGGGTGCAGGAGAGTTCCCTGATCCTGAGACAGGAGATCGGGTTGCAACCCCAGAGGGAGTGGCGTGTCCACCGCCAACTGCAGAAGGAGTGGAAACCACGGTTGCCTCGGCCATCTGGGGGCTACCAGAATCACCGAGGCGTTGTCCTGAAGAACCTTGAACAAGCTTCGTGCCACTAGAGGCGTGGGAGGAAACGCATACAGTAGGCCCGTAGTCCAAGAGATTAGAAACGCATCTGCTGCTATTCGCAGAGGATGCGGTTGTCTGGAACAGAACCTGGGTAGCTGACGGTTCAGTGGACTCACAAGAGCGTCCACCGACATCGCCCTCGAGGGTTTCTTCTTCCTTCTGTGTTCCCTCGAAGGAGACCCCCTTTCAGAGGAGCCTCGACGATGCTTGGGGTCGGACTCCCGAGATGTCGAGGCCTCTGCTGAAGTCCGGGCCTGGCCGGACGCGGAATCAGAAAAGAGTCTTTCACGCTGATGTTGACGGCTCCTCAGCACCTTAGAGGACATTTTGCCGCACGAGACACAGACCACCGGGTCATGGTCGGGCCCGAGGCACCGCAGGCAGCAGTCATGTGTGTCGGTGAAAGACATCAGCTTCTTACACCGATCACACTTCTTGAACCCACTGGCAGCCATCGAGGGAAAAAGGGCCTCTGCAAGGTCAAAAGACCGGACTGCCAGTGAAAAAGAGAAAAAAAGCGTGAAAGCTAGTCACGAAGGACAAAAAACGAAAAACTGAGCTCCAGGCTCGATACCGGTGTACCGGGCCCAGGCGGGAAGGGGAATCAGCATCGAACCGGGCAAAAAAAATGAATCCACGCAGGAAAATCAACTTTTTACCGGGTGACAACGACACACATCCATCGGGATCCGCGGAAAAAAGAAGACTGAGCAAGATGGCACCCTTGGGCGGGAAGGGGACCATGCATGCACGCTGCATTCCCAAAGGCTTTCTTTGAAAGCTGGGGAAATGCTCCACACGAGGGGTCCGTTGGCGCCGACGTCACCCATATGTGAGGACTGACTTTATCTTTATCTTTATCTTTATTCGTAGAATTTGATTAACCGCCCTTGCCGGGGCGTCAGGGTGGTGTACAATACAAAAACAATGGCTACAGAAAAATTAAAGTCAGAAAGGAACGCCAATGGTAATAGGACAGAGAGAGGCAAAGAGAAAGTAGGGAACCAAATAGTTCATAAGGTATAAAAGGAGAAGCAGAAGGGCAGGACATAGGGGACGGGTCGGGTAAGACTGTATTTGAAAGGGTGCTACGAAGAGTGGGGGACGCGGCTGGGGAGCAGAGCATCACCGGCAGGGGGGGAGAGATCAAAGGCTTGGCAGAAGAGGTGGGTTTTGAGAAGGACTTTGAAA
Organism: Ichthyophis bannanicus; assembly: GCA_033557465.1. NCBI lineage: Eukaryota > Metazoa > Chordata > Amphibia > Gymnophiona > Ichthyophiidae > Ichthyophis > Ichthyophis bannanicus. The sequence goes on along the minus strand of CM066048.1, from coordinate 39,732,638 downwards.
CGGGGATAAGACGGTTCAATGCGGAGGGGGAGGGGGAGCGAGTTCCATAAAGCGGAGCTGAGAAAGAAGAAGGCGGAGTGACGGGTAAGTTCCAAATATGCCTGAGAGGGAGAAGGACTTCCTGTTTGGTCCTGGAGAAGAAAAGGTCTGGCACTCTACTTCTGGTCATACCTTGCCAAGAAAACCCAGAGGCTGCTGGGTTGCCAGGAGTCAGCATTGACTTGACAGCATGTAAAATAAATAAATAAATTGGGGGTGGGAGTGGGGATGGGAGGAGCTTTCGCATTTTGGATTGTGATTAACATAAATCCCCAGTTAAATATCCACACATTGGAACAGACTCTGCAACCATGATTAAGAATTCTTTTTTTAAAGTCCATCATTAACACAATTTTAAGAACACCACAGGAAAAACCAAATTCTCCACTTTAAACAGAGTCTCTCTTCTGTCAACTAGTCATGCAGTCAACTAGTAATGCTTTAACCCTTTCAGACCTGAATTTTTTTACAGACACCATATATATATTGTGATGAGGAAGTTCATAGTGAGCCTATGGAAATAGGAGAAACTAAGGATTTTACCTTTAAGAAAAGTGACATCCCTGAAGTGCACAGGTTTCAGCGTTTCCCTAGAGAGAACAAGCCCAGGGAATCTGAACTTAGGCTGCCACACCCAAGCTCTGCTGACGTAGTTGCAGGCTTGGAAGATGATTATATGCACCTGTCTAGAGAGAGAGAGACACGGCCCGAGAAGCAGAGATATAAACCGAGGTTAGAGAGAGTGAAGGGGGGAGTCAGATCCACAGTGGAGAGGAGAGCCACACCCACAGCGAGAAGGAGGATCACACCCAGAGCTGAGGAGACAGCCGGGGAGGAGACGAGAAAGCCGTGGAGAGAGCCTGGGAGGAGAGAGACCAGGAGAGGAGTGCTCAGAGAGAGTGCACAGGGAAAGCTTCAAACCCCAGTACCTGTTGAAAGGATTCAGAGAGTTCAGAGCTGGAAGCCCAGGACTCAGCCCAAGAGTTCACAGAGCCCAGTCTGGAACAGGAATCTGTGGCAGAGCTCCAGAGAGGAACGCAGGCAAGTAAGCCAGGGATTGTTTCCCGGAAGCTGGAGGGAGGCGGGTGAGCACAGCCAGGGGGAAGTGTCCACAGCCTCACAGATAACATTGCCTTACCGGGGAGAGCTGTACTCCAGAGAAACGCAGGGTTCCTTAGAAAGGGTTTACCCTGGGACGTCCGTTGAAGCTTCAGAGCAGGGCACTGCATTACCGGAGCTAGAGGGAATGCAGGTGGACCTCATTGAGCAAGATTCTATGCAGCCAGAGGAGCTCATGGACTGTACACTGTGTAAAGCTGATAGTGTTGAGTCTCTCAGCTAAGAAATAGCTAAGAAGATAAAAGTCTCCTGGAAAAACTGAGTAAGGAAGCCTAGCCATAAGCAGAAGGTAGCAGCCTGCTCTTGTTAAGAGGAGAATACTTACTGTTTCTGTATTTGAGTGCTGAATGAAGACAAAGGTAAAAGAAGGTATTTTACTTTGGCTGAATGAAGAAGCTATGTTTTTTTTCTATCTGTTATTTTGAAGCACTTGTATAAAAGAAAGGACTGTGAAACTAATACAGCCCAGTTTGAAAATGACCTGGAGCGAATACCTGGAAAAGTATCCTATTACAACATGCTTGAACTTTGTTTGCGTTTTGAGGAAATAAACTTTGTCATTTTTGCCTACACTCTCGGTGCATAACTACACTTCCTATTAGAAGGCTAGAACTACTATTCCCAGCATCCTTCACTGGAGAACAAAATATTCTGTTTAAGCTTTTACAAGGGAAGTTAATGGCATCCCTATCTCTCTAAGCCTTAGGTGGAGGGCTAGGTCATGACAATATACATGGAATTCAATGAATAACATGATGTCCATTACAGTGGACATACGGTCTGAAAGGGTTAATGAGACTCCATGACAGAGAATGAGGTCAATGACAGAAAGAACAAGTGAGACTCCATCATGTGGTGTTTAAGTTCGGTGATGGGAGGAATGAGTCGAACTCCATCATAGTGTGTGAAGTCAATGATAGAAGGAAGAAGTGAGAGTCCCTCTGAGTATGTGATGTCAGCAATGGGAGAAGTGAATGAGATTTCACTGTGGTTTGTGAGGTTAGGGACTGGAGGAGTGAATGAGACTCCATCACAATGTTTTATTTCACTGACATGAGAAATGAGGAGGAATGAGTTTGACATCAATGCAATGTCTAACTTAATTGATGGGAAAAAGGAGACAGACTCCATTGCAGCATGTGAGGGCAGTGATACAGGGAATGGTTGAGCTTACTTTCCATAATTACAGACACTTGACCTGCTGTCTGAGTTAGCTTGGGCCTCCATGCTTAATTATTCTATTTGCATTTCTGTACTGGGCATTTGTCATTGATAGGAAGCTTGTAAGCTGCAGTTCTCGGAGCTGTAAATGATGATTAATGACAGGTAAATATAACTCCAATTAGGGTTGGGCTGTTTAATGAATAAATGGTAACAACCAAGGAAGGAACTGTAGGCAAGGGTTAGGTGGGTAAGAGTTCCTACCTTCATTAGTTAAAACTCAGGCCTTCCACCAATGCCAGGAAAATACAGGACTGATGCCATACAGAAATGGAGGGGCTACTCTCATGATGGATTGGCTTTACCCAATAGACTACATTAAACACAAAATAACATCCCCACACGGGGGTAACAACGGCAACTACCTGAGTGTCAAGCTGAGGTGGGGGTGCACTATGCTGCCATCAGGGGCGGCCCAAGGGGGATGCGGGGCCATGTGCAGAGACTCATTGTGGGGCTTCATTTGCATAAATATTTGCATAATATTAATGTGCACTAATTTTAGTAAACATGCCTTTTAATGAGTGTATTTGATAAAGAAAGACTACCAGATTTCTACATTACTATACTCCAGTGCCAACCGCCAGGCACATTAGGAAGCACTACAAACACTGCCTATTTAGAACCCTAGCAAACTCGCCATATCATAACAGTACTACCAGGACTCACAAAGCACCATAGCCTACCTATCAAAAAGGCAACACTGCAAATATTAAACCAATACATCTCCTACTGAGGAAAGAGAACAAGTGGCACTGTCAAATAGAAACTACATAAACTGAATATCTCAGCTCGGTTACACATGCAGAACATAGTCCGTCACCAAACAAAGAACAAGGGATCACAATTTAGAAATAGGAAGACAATAATTAAACTGGGAACCCCAAAAGCCAAACTTGGAATGTACGACACTGGAGAAATAAAACTATAAATTCATTTCCTCTTGTACTAAACAAAACGCAAAGACGTTAATAATGCACATTTCCCAGAGCTGACATATTCCAGTTAATAAATTCAAAATTAAAAAGTATTTTTCTACCTTTTGTTGTTTGTGCATTTTATTTTTAGTTGCAATTGCTCCAATCACTTTCTTCATGTCTTCTGCTAACTCTCCATTGTCTGCTGTCCATTTGTCCTTTCTTCTCTCTTCTAGTTTTTTTCTGTTCTCTCTCTACATCTGCTTTAACATAATGATCTTTCCCCTTTTGCTCTTTCCTCCATTTCCTTCTTTATTCCTTTTTCATCCACTCAAATTTTCTCTCTCCATCCTTAATCCCCACTTACTCTCCCAATACCCGGCCAATTGTAGATTTTTCTTCCCTCCCACACAAAATATCTTTTCCCCTCTCCATCCTCACTCCCCCAGCCCCATCCCCTTCTAGTCCTCCCCCAATATCAGCTCTAGTTCCAGCCCAGCATCCGCTCCCTATTAGTCCCATTCTCCCATCCCCCCCGCATCAGCCCATTTCCAGTCCTAGCCCTCCATCAGCCATTTCCAGTCCTTTCCTAGCCCCCCATCAGTCCATTTCCAGTCCAACTCCTCCCATCAGCCCATTTCCAATCCTAGCCCCCATCAGCCCATTTCCTATCCTATCCCCCTTCATCAGCCCATTTCCAATCCTAGCCCTCCATCAGCCCGTGCCAGTCCTATCCTAGCCCCCCCATCAGTCCTTTGCAGTCCAAGCCCCCCATCAGCCCATTTCCAATCTTATCCACCTATCAGCCCATTTCCATTCCTAGCCCCTCCATCAGTCCATTTCCAGTCCAAGCACCACCCCCCCACTCAGCCCATTTCCAGCCCTAGCCCCCCCCCCCCCATCAGCTATTTCCAGTCCTGGCCCCTCCAAAGAGCCCCGCGGTTGTCTGACTAGCTTTAGAGGGAGCCAGAGAGGCCCCGGCTCACCTCTGACAGCCACTGAAGTGAAAAGCGCCGTTTTTCTTTACTTCGGCAACTGTGTTTTAGTATATACCACTGGTGCGCTGAGTGCAGGGAAACAAGAAATGCTCTTTGACCTCTGGCGTGTCAGCGGCCTATACTAGAACACAGCTGCCAAAGTGAAGAAAAATGGCGCGCTTCACTTTGGCAGCTGTCAGAGGTGAGCTGGCTCCCTCTAAAGCCCACGCTACGAGTGACGAACAGCATATGTGCGATGTTGCTGGTGCGGAGCCCTGTGTGAACAACATTCTTGCAAAATGGATGGGCCAGCCCTGGCTGCCATTTTTGAGTCAGTCTTCAAGTACACTGCAAGTTCGAAAAAGGCTGTAGTAAACTAAGCATCCAAAATCTTTTTTTGTTTTCAATATGGAAAAAAAGTTCCTGTTGGGTGCTTTTCTGATGGGTTGTACGTTCAGTTGACCAAGCTGCACATTGTAGTGTTGGTAAGCTTTGTCAAGTTGCCATGTCTTTGGTTTAAAGTAGGGAACTGGCAGCAGTGCATTGGCTGTATATATTTAGCTATTTTAATATACCACTTTATCTAAGAGTCAAAGCGGTTTACAAGTAACCAAATTTCAAGCAATACATGGAACAAAGGGGTTTTAGCATGGAAGCAGGGAGATTAAACTAATCAAAGAACTGGGAAATTCTTATAAAAACAAGGCATAGAATTACGTAAGTATGCTCCATTAGTCCTGTTGTTATTTTACTGCTCTCGTACTGTTTTACTTTACATACGTACTCTCTATTTATCTGCCATTCCCTATGGGGTAGATTCTCTGCCGTGTTTAGCGGGGACGTACATCTCCACCAAACGCCTTGGGCCGATTACCAGTTCAGAGCTCCCCACATGTACAGTGGAAATGTATGGGGAGCTCTGGATGGGGGAGGGCTGGAGGAGGAGTGAGGACGAGCCGGAGGCGTGACCCTGACTCCAGACATACAGGGCCAATTCCGGTAGGGGCCCTGTACGCCCAGGGCTGCCAACTTAGACGGGGGACTTATTCCACCTTGGAGGTGGAATAACCCCCCCCCCCCGGAGGTAGGGGATCGCCATCCATGGGCTGCTGAAGCCAGAGGAGGTGCAGCAGGGGTGCTCTGCTTCCCGACCATGGCAGGCCTGATCGGGGGGTTGGACAGCAGGGAAATGTGCACTTGAGAAGACTGCTGACAATCGGAACACCTGCATGGCGTCCTGGTGCCATGGCACCAGGCTCCATGCAGGAGCCTCGGGGGATGTGTTCATGGAGCGAGCTGGACGTACAGTGGGCCTGAATCGGGGCATGTCCAGGCCCATTGCACCCAATTCTGCTCCCGCAGGCACATCTAGCTCCCGCAAACGCAGAATTGGGTGCTCAACTGGCCCGTCCAGTGGGAATTGGCCTCCACGTGTTTTTAGGCTTGATACTAGATCCATCTTGATTCAGCTCTGCTCCATGTAGACCATGCCCATTCGACCCCCGATATCACCAGTCTTGATACTAGACCCCTCTTGATTCAAATCTGCTCCGAGTAGGCCATGCCCACTTGACCCCCGACATCACCAGACTTGATACTAGACCCGCCTCGATTCAGCTCTGCTTCATGTAGGCCATGCCCACTCGACCCCTGACATCACCTAGCTTGAAACTAGATCCATCTTGATTCATCTCCTCTCCATGTAGGCCACACCCATTTGACCCCCAACATCACCAGATGACTCAACACGGATTGATTAAAGCATAGAGGAGCAGTGGCAACTGTGCTAAGTCTGAACCATTAGTCCTGCTGTTATTGTACTGCTCTTGTGCTGTTTTACTTTATATACGTACTTTCTGTTTATCTATTACTAAGCTTGATACCAGACCCATCTTGATTCAGCTCCACTCTATGTAGTCCACGCCCACTCAATCCCTGACATCACCAGGCTTGATACTAGCCCATCTTGATTCAACTTCACTCCGTGTAGGCCATGCCCACTCGACTCCCTGATGTCACAGGTGACTCAACACAGATTGCTTAAAGCATAGAAGAGTAGCAGCGACCATGCTAAGTCTGTTCCATTAGTTCTGTTATTGTACTGCTCTTGTACTATTTTACTTTATATACGTACTTTCTGTTTTCCACTATTATCTACCTTGATTGCGACAATTGAAAAACTTGATCTCATGCTATCCTCAGTCACACAGGACATGTGCCAGCTTTGTTAGTCCATGTGACATGTCCATGCAGAGCCATCAAAACAAAAACAGTCTTAATAACTGATTTAATCACAAACCACGCCTTGGATGTCCTGTGCTTAATGGAGACCTGGCTCAGAGAAGGAGAATGAGCCTATTTATATCATAGTCTCTCCCCAGGTTACCTCTTTATGTTGGCCCTCCAGTCTTCTTGTAGAGGTCGGGTAGTTGTCATTATTTACAAATCATCCTTGTCAGTTTCTGAGCTGACACAGCCTCAGGGCGTTGAATCCGTATTTCTCAAGTTTGGCTCTCCCTTCCATTTTTCCTCCTGCTCCTTTACTGTACCCCTGCATTTCAGCAGCTAGCTTGGCAACAGGTCACGCAGCACGTCCTCAATCTTATGAGGTGGAGTAATCATCCTCTCTAAGGAAAGCCTACAATTCCAGCCTATCTCCTCTAACAGTTCCACCCACCTTGATTATTTATCCATAGCAAATAAGAACCACACCATCAACCTGATATATAGAGCACCCTCCCCAATAGCTGATGACCTTTCAGTGATTGTTGACCTTGCATGCAACCCCAGCAATCCCCGTACAGCAAACTGGGTGTTAGGAGACTTTAACCTCCCTGTACTGCAAGACACACAAGCTAATGCCTTCCTTGATGCCCTCAAAGCATTAGGATACACCCAACTAGTTAACTCCCCCACTCATATTAAGGGAAACACCCTCGACTTGGTATTTGCACCTCAAATAGACAACTACCCCTTTCACAAATTCAATCTCTCACTGAACCCAGTACCATGGTCTGACCACAGTCTTGTGAGATTCTCACTGCCTTCCCTTCGCGGATCTAACTACCTCCCCACCACAATTGACAATACCATCACTACTCGGAAACGTTATCTCCCATTCAATGAGCAGGAGATCATTGGGAGAATACACCCTCTCCTGGAAACACCTGAACTCAACCTTGACGACATGTTAACATTATGGAACAAGTCCCTCAACGCAGTAATAGACGCCCCAACTACCAAGAAAAACCTCAGAGGTAAGAAAAAAGCACCTTGGTATTCACCTGAACTAACAGCATCCCTCCGGCGGTTACGTCAACTCGAAAAACGATGGCGCAGATCAAGGACAACCGAGAGCCATGAAGCCTATAACACCCACCTTGACGACCATAGAACAGCAGTATCATCAAGAATGAAACAATACCACTCAGACGTCCTACTGAGAGCCATAAACAAACCACGTGAGCTATTCAATCTGGTCAAAAATCTGGCTAAGGAGCCCACCTCCAACCAAACAAATCTACCTGACGCTCAGGAATATGCGGACTACCTTCGCTCAAAGACAAGCCAACACATTGCTCCTGCAAATCACCACCCTCTGAAACATACAAGCCCGCTACCTCCCGACTCCCTCCCTCTAAATGAGACAGCAGATAACCACCACATTCTTAACTCCTTCTCCCCCCCAACAGCAAGGGAGATCCAAGATACCATCACATGCATCAATACCACCACAGCTCCGAGCGACCCATGCCCGGCACAATGGATAAAAGCGCTAAAATCAGACCTCAGCCCTTTCCTCGCCAAACTAATAGGATCATCCTTCACTTCGGGGATTTTCCCACAGAACCTGAAGCAAACTTCAATAAGACCCCTACTGAAGAACAAAAAGCTCGACCCCACAAAGATGGACTCTTACAGGTCCATATCGAGCATCCCGCTTCTAGCTAAAATCATCGAAAAAACAGTCCAACAGCAACTAACCCATCACATTGAAAACAACGCGCCTCTTGATTACTGCCAGCATGGATTCAGAGAGTCCATGGAGTCGATACCCTTCTGACTACATTATTCAACTCCCTTACCATTGGGCTCGATAACATCAGGAAGGGTTTTGCCCTTATCTTTCTGGACATCGCAGCCGCCTTTGACTCGGTGGACCACAAGATACTCCTATCACGCCTCACTGAGAAGGGTCTTCGTGGCAACGCTCTAGCTTGGTGCGCCTCATATCTGAATAACAGATGGCAACATGTCCGCTCCGGATCCTCTTTATCGGACCCTTTCCCACTAGAAAAAGGCGTTCCCCAGGGCTCATCCCTCTCAGCACTTTTATTCAATATCTATATGCAGCCCATCTGCAATCTTATCCGGTCCTTTAACATCAACTGCCTAGTATATGCTGATGATGTCCTAATGTTCACCCCAATAGACACAGATCACCCAAACCTCGACCAGCTCTCCTCTTGCTTCAATGCCGTCACAGATTGGCTACACAACCAAATGCTCAGAATAAATCTGAAAAAGACAGAAGTTCTATTCATCGGAAGAAACCAGTCATTCACTCCCCCATCTTCAATCAAGGTGAACAACGCAGAACTCCTCTCCAAGACAACGATCAAATACTTAGGCGTAACACTGGACCAGCACCTGGACATGCATGCTCATATAGACAATACAATCAGAACAATATACCACAAATTACGGACACTACGCCTCATAAAGAACACCCTTGAACCAAACGACTTCAGAACAGTCTTCCAGGCCATAATCATGCCCCACTTCGATTACGCCAACCCCATCCTACTCGGACTCCCAAAGAGCTCGATAAACCCCTTACAGCTTGCGATGAATACCGCAGCAAGAACCCTCTATGGCGCATCTCGCAGAGAACATATCACCCCTATCCTGAAGAGCTTGCACTGGCTCCCCGTCCAGTACAGGATCACATTTAAGATCCTCACCTTGACCTTCAAAGCAGTCAACTGTATCACCGCAAATATATTGTCAGATCTGATTCAACTTACTCCAAACAACAGATTAAGAAGAACCACATCCTGCAATACCATCCTCCTTCCAAAAGCCATCACAAAATGCAACAAATCCACTAGAAAGCGTGCCTTTGCCTTATTCGCCCCTTCTTGCTGGAACTCCCTCCCAACAGAAATCCGCAGCATAAATAACCTCCCCCAGTTCAGAAAAGCCCTCAAACTGCAATTATTTATACAACACTTTGGTAACTCCGACAGCATCACCTAGACAGTACCACATGATCTTATAGTCTAACAAGCCAACGCTGTCTAACCAATTTCCGATGAAAACTCTTCACCTCCCCCATCTATCCCCCTTAGGGCCTGTATCATAAACTTAGATGTGATGCAATCCCTGTGTATATAATGTATAAAGTTCACCTGTTACCCTTGTTTAAATCTCCCTTTGTTTGCTATGTATAAAGTTCACCTGTTATCCATGTTTAAACTCCCTGTTCTATGTAAGTTCAATGTATGGCTGTTCCTCATTGTACAAACTTGTTTATTGTAAACCGTGCTGATGCCGAATAGTGCGGTATAGAAAAACCTTAAATAAATAAAAATTACTTACCCCGACCTTTTGATCCTAGGGGATCTAAACATTCACATTGATGCTCCCGTTCAGCCTTGGGACAAGGCTTTTTGCATCTTTTTTGAGGATTACAATATTCACCAATATGTTCATTTCCCTACAGACCTCATTCTTGCCCATCACACTGCAAGGTTGTTCCCATATAACCTTTCCCCTTTTCCTCTTCCTTGGACAGACTAAATCCTAATTACTTTCAGTCTTAAGGTCCCACCGCCTGAACAAGCAACTTTAGCTAAGCTCCCCTCTCTCCGTGTTGCTGCTTACTGTAATCTCTCAGGAGATATGATAGCATCCTTCCCATCAGCCGATACTCTATTTCCCACAGACTTTGCCTCTTTGCCTCTCTGCCTCCCTGCCTCCTGATGCCGAGGTCACTCTTTGCCACAAAACTAACTCAGGCCATAATCAAGGTGGCTCCTACCCAGACTCAAGGTCACACCCTTGGTTTCCTGGGGGCCTGCGCCTACTTGGGTGCCAAACCCACACCACTGAGAGATACTGGCACAAGTCTAGATCCCCTTCAGCCCTGCAATGCTTTAAGATCTGTCATTCTCATTACTGATCTAAAACCATGGAGGCTAAGTAAATTTATTTTTCAACTATTATAAATAGATCAGCTTTTTCTGTGAAGTCAATCTTTTCAGCAGTATCCTATTTATCCACCCAACTTCAAACTCAACATGAGCAACCTTGGACTGGTCCATCTACAGAAGATTTAGAACACTTCTTTTGTTTGAAGATTCAGCTGCTCAAGCACAGTCTTCCATCTTTTCCCACCTTTACCCCCCAGGAACCTGAAGTCTTGGAACCACCTACATTGACCCACACTTAGTCCAATTTCACAACCATTTTGACTTCGATATTACTAGAATGGTTCAATCTGTTCATAAATCTATGCCATTCCTTCGTCAATAAACTGAACAGCCTGGGGATCGGTCCCAAAGTGGTGAATTGTATCAGAAATTGGTTGACTGACAGATGACAGAAGGTGATGGTAAACGGCACTCACTTGGATGAAAGGAAGGTGATTAGTGGTGTGCCCCAGGGATCAGTCCTGGGACTGGTACTGTTCAATGTATTTGTGAGTGATATTGCTGAAGGACTGAATGGAAAAGTCTGTCTTTTTGTAGATGACACGAAAATTTGCAACAGAGTGGATTCCCCTGAGGGAGTGGATAACATGAGGAAAGATCTATAAAAGCTGGAAAAATGGTCTAATGCTTGGTAGTTAAGATCTAATGTGAAGAAATGCAGTGTCATGCACTTGGTATGCATAAATCCAAGGAAATTGTATATGATAGGGGGCAAGAGGTTGGTGTGCACAGACCAGGAAAAGGACCTCAGAGTGATTGTTTCTGAGGATCTCAAGTGGCAAAACAGTGTGATAAGGTGGTGGCCAAAGCCAGACGAATGCTGGGTTGCATACAGAGAGGAATTACCAGCAGAAAGGAAGAAGTATTAATGCCACTGTACAAGTCACTGGTGAGGCCTCACTTGGAATATTTTGTTCAGTTTTGGAGGCCATATCTCACAAAGGATATAAAAAGACTGGAAATGGTACAGAGGAAGGCGATCAAAATGATTTGGTGCCTGCGCCAGGAGACATATGAGAAGAGACTCGAAGACCTAAATAAGTATACTTTAAAGGAGAGGAGGGACAGGGGAGATATTATACAGACCTTTAAATACTTAAAGAGTTTAATGAACAAACAAAGCTTTTTCAAAGACAGGGAAGCTGCAAAACTAGAAGGCATAACATGAAGTTGCAAGGGGGTAAACTGAAAGGCAATGTGAGGAAATACTTTTTCACTGAAAGGGTGGTGGATATTTGGAATGCCCTCCCAATGGAAGTGGTGGGGGCAAATACATTGACAGAATTCAAAATGGCATGGGACAGACACAGTGGCTCCCTTTATAGCAACAGGATAAAATCAAAATAACCCTAACTGTCTCTGCTATCTCAACAAATAGGGGTGACCTGCATGGAGCAGTGGGTACATCCCTAAACACTGTTCCCTTCTCTTCTGTTGCTAACTCCAAACTTTGCTCCTTTCACCTCGCTGCTCCTTATACCTGGAGCAAACCAACTGAGCCTTCTCTGACCCTTTTCAAATCCAGGCTGAAAACTCACCTCTTTGCTCCTGCTTTCGGATCTTGACTCACCTGATCTCCTTTGTATTTCCTTACCATTCCCTCTAGCTGTATCCCATATCTACAGCTACTGTGTTGTCTGTCGACTAGATTGTAAGCTCTGATGTGCAGGGACCATCTTTTACATGTGTCCATGCAGCAATGCTTACATGTTGTAGTGCTATACAAATGTTCAATAGTAGTAGTAGTAGTAGTGCTTTGGGGGTAAAGCAGAAGGTTGAGGGGATTGGGTGATGCTGAATTGGGGTGGTGAGAGAGAGGCGGGAAATGGTGAGCATGATGGAACTATGTGAGAAAAGCCATGGGAAGCTGACAAGGAGGATGGTGAATACAGAGGGTTGAAATGTGGTATTGGGGTGAAAGACAGAGGGGAATAAGATGCTAGCGAAGGAGTGAGATGAGAAATGGGGGAACTGGACTGGAGAGTAGAAGAGTAGATGGAAAGTTGCTAGGTGAAAAGTCAAAAGGGGACTGAGGATGGAGGATTGAAATTTGAATGGATGAATGAGTAAAGAAAGAAATGGAGAAAAGAACAAAAAGCGAAAGATCAGTATGTCAGAGATGAATATAGACAAAAAATGGAAAAAATAGAAGAGAGAAGAAAGGACAAATGGACAGCAGACAATGTAGAGTTAGCAGAAGAACACAGGAGAGAGAGACTGGGGTAATTGTGACTGAAAAATAAAATGCCCAAACAACAAAAGGTAGAAAAATACTTTTTTATTTTGAATTTATTAACTGGACTATGTCAGCTCTGGGAAATGTGCATCGCTGATGTCTTTGAGCTTTGTTTGGTACAAGAGGAAATTAATTTCATAGTTTTATTTTTCCAGTGTTGTGCTGTATTCAAAGTTTGGCTTTTGGGATTCCCAGTTCAATTATTGTCTTCAAATTTCTAAACTGTGATCCCTTGTTCTGTATTTGGTGACGGTCTGTCTGTTTTGAATGTATGACAGAACTGTGCTATTCTGTTAGTGTAGTTTCTGTGTAATAGACCCACTTGTTCTCTTTTCGGAGTAGGAGATGTATTGATTTAATATTTGTAGTGTTACCTTTTGATAAGTAGAGTTTAGTGCTGTGTGAGTCCTGGTAGTGCTGTTGTGATATAGCAAGTTTGCTATGAGTTCTAAATGAGCAGGATTTTATAGTAGTGCACTTGGTAGGTGGAACTGGAGGCTAGTAATACAGAAAAACAGAACATTTCGGCGCAGATGATCAAACGCAAGACCTCTTCCCCACATAACACTGACTTCAACACAAATAGGTTGCTGATCCCCCCTCCCTCATTTCTTCCCCTCCTCCTATCCCTCTGACTACAGCCATAGTAATGTACCTAAACTAAAGCCAGCGGCTGTATGCAAGCAGATGCTCCACTGAAATGTGGGCATTATCTTCACTGTATGTGCATAAGGTTTTCAGACACTCATTAAGAGGCATGTTTACTAACACTTAATGTGATTTCACAAATTTGAATGTGTGCTCAGCAACACCCATGTATTTCTATGGCACAGTGGCACTTAACGCACAGTAATGTTAGTAAACATGCCTCTGAATCATTGTTAGGGGAAAATAGAGGCTTGTAAAGGATTCCTTTGAAAGCCATTTAAAATTTTAGATGGACAGCATATATGTTTTAAAATAAAATAAATAAATTAGATTTATACAAAGTAGGCCCAGTGAATATGCAAATATTTATGCAAATGAGGCCTCACAATGAATCTCCGCATATGGCCCCGCAACACCTTGGGTCCACCAAAAGACAGCAAGCCACCACGTGGGCTACTAGGAACCAGTCAGAAAACGTGGCAGGAGGTTCAAAGGTTGCCTTTATTATTCCACGGATCAGGTGTGCCAACCCGACACAGGCCGTGTTTCGTACACCACTTCCTCAGGGGTTGAGGGCTCACTAAAAAACATTCATATATATGTTAAATAAAACTACAACAAACAAAACATATGCAATAATACCATAAACACTAACAAATTAATACAATGCATATCATAAACATTAAAACATTTAATCGGTGGCTTTACTAAGGTGGTGTTTCATTTTATTTATTATAATTGGATTTGATGCCCCTCTTTTTTATCAATCCCCTGTAAAGTATGGTTTTTGTTTTTTTCACTTTTCAAAATAGGTCAATGCTATGGCATTATGGGTCAGGTTGGCAGCGGCTGGTTGCTCTGGCTCCATGCTGTAAAGTTTTTCACTAATGAGCTTGTGCAAGTTCATGTGGGTTTCTACATAATTTATTTTTATTTTCATTAGTGTATGTCTTCATGTTGAATATATATACAATTCTTGTGAAGTACATTCATTCCTTAGTAGTTCTGTAGGTGTTGGGTGGATTTAATGCTGGGCTAGCCATGGTCCTGTAGTTTCCCGCCAAAGAAGGTTTTTAAGGTTAGTGCGCCTGTGCGGGCGTTTGCGATTTAAAGTTGTTCGGTACCTACCGGCTGAAGACGTCCTTTAATTGCGATTCAGGTTTTCTCCTCTTTTATAGTTTCCAGAGAAAATTTTTAAAATAATTAATATTGGTATGTGTGGGCTGAATTATCATTGTGAAGGCACTCTATTTATGTTTTTTAATGGTGATAGGTTGTACGTAGCTCCCCACTGCTCCATCTATTTGCCGGCATGTTTTTGTCGCACCGGTGGGGCATGCCTTTCATTTATCTAGCCCAATATGGCTGCATTTGCAATAACTTTCTTGCAGGAACGGTATCGTTAGCTAAATGCGATTTAGGTCTGGCATGTAAATGAGAGTTTCTCTTTTTGCTTCTATTTAATACATTATTTCAGGCATAGCATCAGTACGGGACATCGCGGTGTATGGCGGTTTTTCACTTAATCGTTCACAACATTCTTTTTACTTTTTATCTGCTCTTTCACATGCTCTCTATGTGTAGGTGATAATGGTGCGCAGCGTTTTTATGTTTTTATTGATGACAGAACGCGATCTGTTAATTATTGTTTCACTTGCCCGTGTGTATATGCTCTGGTCTTTTTTAACATGCACACCATCCGGCTCTTCCCTGGGCCGTCCCTTGGTTCACATTTCTGGTTCTTTTGTTTCTTTTGTCTAGTGAGGAGCCTGAGATTAACAGTTGGCTATTGTTGATGGGTTTTTTTAAATGAGCACATTTTTCTTATATTGACAGTGGCCTTTGGGGTGGCGTCTGGCTGTTTATCACCCCTTCTATATTTGAATTGTTGTTTTTCTATTTTGTTTTTATATGGTTTTTTATCCTCATATTGCAGTTTTTATTGTGAATATGATCGCAAGTTGAGTTTATTGGTTACTGTCTGTTTTTAAACAGAGCATGTGGGCATTTTTTTGGGTCTCACGTTTTACACATTCTGCTGCGCCGTGCTTGGACACGAATTAACTTGGGTACATATTCATACGTATTGGCCCCTTTTTGGCGCAATTTTAATGTTTTTGTTTAGTTTTTTAATCATTCATTTATTTATTTATTTCAAATAGAGTTTATTCTACATCGCATGTGTGAGGCAGGTGTTTTCCACGGTTCCGCCAATCAAAGCGTGTTTCCGTTTGGCTGGTCACAGTGGTAGGTTTTTATATGATATTTTATGTGTCTTTTCTTTATCTGTTCTATTCCATAAATTCATGTTTTATATTTTTATATTTTATATGATATTTTGATGGTTACTTGGATCAATTTATATGGTTTCCATGATCCACTTCCTATCTCCTCTTATTTTGAAACACGTTGCAGTAGGTTGCATTTTTATGTAATGTACTATGTATTCTTACACATCCTCCTAGTTCTCCTCCTCTCTCTCCCCTTTTTCATGTTGTTTCTTTGTACAGGTTTACATTTAGTACAACCATTGTGCTTCACAGTACATGATATTTTTTACATTATGTTTTATTAGTATTTATAGTTATTTATTTATTATTTATGGCAACATGTTTGTTTTTATCATTGGTTTATCACATTTTAATTATTTATGTATTTATTGTTTTAATGTTTATGATATGCATTGTATTAATTTGTTAGTGTTTATGGTATTATTGCATATGTTTTGTTTGTTGTAGTTTTATTTAACATATATATGAATGTTTTTTAGTGAGCCCTCAACCCCTGAGGAAGTGGTGTACGAAACATGGCCTGTGTCGGGTTGGCACACCTGATCCGTGGAATAATAAAGGCAACCTTTGAACCTCCTACCACGTTTTCTGACTGGTTCCCCGCAACACCTTGGGCCACCCTGCAAGAGGCAAGAGGGGAAAGGTATAGGAGCAAAGAGGGTATAGAAGAGAAGGATATACATTCTGTCATAAATGTTTTGTGGATTACAGCTAACATATATATATATATATATATATATATATATATATATATATATATATATATATATATATATATATATGTATGTGTATATATATAAAACACTAAAGAGCTGTCAGTAGAATCTGTCTTTTGGGGATGGTCTGTTTGCTGTTTTGGCCACATGAGATTCCTAGTTGCCATCAACTGCATATACTTTGCAAAGCTATGGGGCTGTGGAAGCAAAGGGAGGCAGAGGGACTGGTAGACTGCAAAGAAATGGATGCTGGTACCTACTTTGCAAGCCACAGAAGGCAGTGAAGCCAGAGCTTGATGGGTAGGATAAGTAAAAAACGGAAAAGGGCTGGGGAGGCACTTGGGGGAGACTGAGGGGCTTGTTTACAAAGCCGTAGTAGCGGTTTCCGCCCGATATCGGAGCCGCGGCACCATGGGGCCACGGCTCCGATATCGAGCGGAAGCCGCTACCGCAGCTTTGTAAACAAGCCCCTGAGAGTCCTTGGATCAGGCACATATAAGAGTGCTAAATTTAGGATAAATCTTTTTCGTTGAATGTTTAGTGGGTGACAAGTAGCATATGGGAACAACTGGAATGCAGAGAGAGGGAAACAAAGAGGAAGAAATAAATATAGATTAATTGAACAAAAAAGTAAGAAAGTCCATGAATAAGACCAATAGACAGACACATAAGATCAGCAAACAGACAAGCTTCTGCACATTGCTTTTCTCTGCAACCAAGCAGGAAGTCAGTCCTCGCATATGGGTGACTTCACCGAGGGAGCTTGTGCGGGAAACGCTCCCCAGCTTTCAGAGAAAGCTTTTGGGAGGTCGACCATACATGCATGCCCATCTTCCCACCCAAAGGAGCCATCTTACCTCAGTCTTCTTTTTTCCCGTGGAGCCCTCCAGACATCCGTCTGTGTCCCAGAATCTAGTTGATTGTTTCTTGGCTGGTTTCCAATCTTTTTTTTGTTTTTTTTCACGTGCATGTTTTTTCGGTTTCTTCCTGCCCGACTCCAGACTCGTCTGTGTCTCAGCATCGCGTTTTTTGGGGTTTTCTTTTCTTTCATTTTTGGCATGTGGGGTTTTTTCTCTCGCACCACTTGGTCGGTGAGGATGTTGGAGTTCTTTGATTTGGCAGAAACCATCCTCCTCACCATGCCAAAGCCGTCCAGTGGCTTTAAGAAGTGCACCCAAGTGGTCAGACCATCTCCATGACAGACCGCCACAACTGGTGTCTTCAATGCCTCGGGCCCAACCACGAGCCCTCGACCTGGGCTCTCTGTTTACAGATGACACGCAAAGGACTGAAGAATCTCAAATCCCTAACGCTCACAGCTTGGAGCCTGAGCAGATAACTCTTGCAAACTTCAACTTATCAACAAATGTCTAATTCAATTGGAGTGCACCTTAGTGCCCTGGCAACTTACCACCATAAAGTAGCTGATAAGTCTCTTTCCATCCATCATCTCATCGGATGGTTCATGCAGGATCTTTTGTAATCCTGTCCCCTGATCCAGCCGCTGCCAGTTGCATGGGACCTGAATGTTGTCCTTGACCAACTGCTTGCTCCACCCTTCGAGTTGCTTGCCTGCTGCCCTCTCAAATTTCTTACCTGGAAGGGTATCTTTTTGGTAGTGCTGACCTAGGCGCACAGAGTCAGTGATTTACAAGTGCTGGTAGTGCATCCACCATATACCAGGTTTCCCAAGAATAGAATGGTCCTCTGCACTCATCCCGAGTTTCTTCATAAGGTGGTTTCCACTTTTCACCTCAGCCAGTTGGTGGTCCTGCCCATCTTTTTTCCTAAGCCTCATACCAACAGGGCTGAGGCCTCCTTACACACTTTGGATTGTAGGAGAGTGTTAGTTTTCTATCTGGAACTCACTAAAGTCCACCGCTGCTCCCCCCATCTCTTCATCTCTTTTGACCCCAACCGACTGGGTGTCGTTGTCTCTTAACTCACCCTCTCCTTTTGGGTGGCGGGCTGCACTTCTTTGCTTATGCCTAGGCTGGGCTCAATTTGTATCACCATGTCACAGCACACAATGTCCAACCTATGGCAGCTTCTGTAGTTATCCTCTGCTTAGTCTCTGCAATACAGATTTGTAGGGCTGCTACATGGTCATCTGTCCACACTTTCACAGCACATTATTGCCTGGATGCGGATTCCCGGCATGACAGCACCTTTGGCCAAGCCGTACTCCAGCACCTCTTTGGGAATTCATGCAACTCCCTTCCATCGGTCCTTCTGTCTGTCCAGGCTGTTGTAGAGTCGAACTGATGTTGATGCCTCTGCTCGATGCTGACTCTTGGAACCATTCAGCATTTTTCTGCTGTTCTTCCCAGTTCGGATTTTCTGGTTGCCTCGTTGGGCTGTTTACAGGTTTTTTCGGTAGCCTGTAGCTTGGGAGTCCCATATTTTATTTTATTTTTATTATTTTTTTTATTTTTGTCAAGACAATATACATCATTGGGAGTTAACAATCATAACAGTTACAATACCATTATCTCTCCCCCCACCAAGATAGCTAAACAATGCTCCCCTTAACAGGTATTATCTTTTTCCCCTTGACAGTTTTTATCCTTTAACTTTTAGTACCCCTCCTCCTACCTCCCACCTTGCCACTACTACTCTACCCCCTCCTTTACATGATTGTACTTCCTCTTAAACTTTCACAGATAAACCCTCTGCGAGTCAGGTGGAATATTTGGACCATACCCTCTCAAACTGCATCATTTTCGCTTGTTTTAGGGCTGTCAGATTACTCATCAAATATATATGATTCACTCCTCTCTCTGATTCTCCCACTATTGGTGGTGCTTCATGCCTCCACTTCTTAGCTATCTCTAAGCGGGCAGCAAGCAGCCCAAATTTATAAAGCTCTCCTCCTCTTTTTTCATTCCCCTTCTGTGGATGCCCAGTAGTGCCACACCGGGGTCAGCCACTATTTTCTTCCCCAAAATCATATCTATAGCCTGGAACACTGCGCTCCAGAACACTTGTATTTTTGGACAAGACCACCATATGTGCAAGAAAGA